>CM042032.1:22820000-25320000 GCA_023525975.1 Smallanthus sonchifolius | reverse complement strand
TGATTCGAAGGTTATCTTCAGGAGAATCCTTCCTTTTCAGTCTCGAGTCGATCCTTCACCTTCTCTCTCTATGGTTTCTCTCTCTAGATTCTTGCAAATGAGAGAAATCGAGGTGACTTGGGCTATTTATAGGGAGGCTCCTCCCCCTTATGCGCCATTCTCATGCGTTCCCGCCCCATCTGGCCCGGCCCATCGTGTATCGCTCTTTTTTTCGGCTCGTTCTCGCATTCTAACTCGTTATTATAACCGTCGTTTTATTTTTGGGATGTTACAAGTCTACCCCCTACAATAGATTTTGTCCCCGAAACCTATCATAAGTCAAACAGTTGAGGGTACGACTCCCTCATATCCATATCTATTTCCCAAGTGGCTTCCGATCCCTTTCGATGTTTCCATTGGACTTTTACCAATTGGATAACTTTATTACATAAACGTTTCTCCTTCCGATCTAAGATGGCCATAGGTTCTTCGATGTAGTTAAGGCTATTGTCGAACTCGATGTCAGTAAATGGTACGTGAACCGATTCATCTGCCAAACACTTTCGCAAGTGTGATACATGGAAGGTAAGATGAATCCCACTCAACTCATCAGGCAACTCTAACCGATAAGCAACTTCACCAACCCGTGCCATTATCCTTAATGGTCCAACAAACCTCGGACTTAACTTTCCTCTCTTTCTGAATCGTATGATTCCCTTCCAAGGAGACACTTTCAACATTACTCTGTCCCCAATATCAAACACAATAGGGTTTCTTCGTTTATTCGCATAGGATTTCTGACGATCTTGTGCGGCCTTCATTCGTGCTTTGGTTTGATCAAACCTTTTCGATGTTTCTCGTACGACTTCAAGGATTCCTAATTCCTTTTGTCCAATCTCACCCCAACAAACCGGGGTCATGCATCTTCTCCCATACAACATTTCATAAGGCGGCATGCCTATCTTCATGTGATGACTGTTGTTATAGGAGAATCCGAAAAATGGCAGATGATTGTCCCAACTGCCACCAAAGTCGATAATACAAGAGTGGAGCATATCCTCCAGTGTCTGGATGGTCCTTTCAGACTGCACATCCGTTTACGGGTGGTATGCCGTGCTAATATTAAGTCTCGTTCCCATCGCCTCGTGAAATATTTTCCAGAACCTCGATGTGAATCGTGTGTCCCGGTCAGATAAAATCTTCAAAGGCATCCCATGTCGTGGTGCTACTTCATTAATAAATACTTCCGCTAACCTTTTCGATGAGAACGTCTCGCGAATAGGTAGGAAATGAGCACTCTTTGTTAATCGGTCTACAATTACCCAGATGGTGTCATGACCTTTAGCTGTGTGAGGTAGCTTGGTTATGAAGTCCATGGTAATGTGTTCCATTCTGGTATTTCAAGAGGTTGAATCTTTCCATATGGTTTCTGGTGTTTGGCCTTCACTTGTGAGCAATTTATTCGGATCACAAGAGCTTGAAGTATTTCTTTGAGCAGAAAGACCTGAATATGCGACAAAGGCGGTGGTTATAATTGCTGAAAAACTATGACTCTGAGATCCTATACCACCCGGGAAAGGCGAATGTGGTCGATGATGCCCTAAGTCATAAGGGGACTCATTTTCCTATTAGGGTGAAAGCGTACTAGTTGGTGATAACCCCAGATTTTATGGCAAGGCTAGAAAAAGCACAGACAGAAGCATTAAACGAAGGGAACATAAAGAAAGAAAGAATGGTCGGTCAACAGATGAAGTTAGAAATAAACACTCATGGAGTGAGGACCAGATGTGGTCGCATGTGGGTACCGAAGGGTAGAGAGCTTAGGGCCAAAGTACTCGACGAGGCCCATAAATCTCGATATTCCATCCACCCATGAACCACAAAAATGTACCAGGATTTGAAGCAAGAGTATTGGTGGCCTAACATGAAGAATGATGTGACCGAATACGTTAGCAAATGTCTGACTTGTTCACAAGTTAAAGCAGAGCATCAGAAACCATACGGGAAGATCCAGCCACTGGAAATACCCTAATGGAAGTGGGAGCGTATCACCATGGACTTTATTACAAAGCTGCCCCACACAACTAAAGGCCATGATACGATTTGGGTTATAGTGGATCGTCTGACAAAGAGTGTTCACTTCTTACCGATTCGGGAAACGTATTTATCAGAGAAGCTGGCAGAAGTCTTTATTAATGAGATTATGTCTCGACATGGAGTACCATTATCGATTATATCTGACCGAGACACACGATTTACATCAAGATTTTGGAAAAGATTTCATGAGTCAATGGGTACAAGATTGAATATCAGCACGGCGTATCACCCACAGACGGATGGTCAGTCTGAAAGGACCATCCAAACGTTGGAGGATATGCTCCGCACATGCATTATAGATTTCGATGGCAGTTGGGATAGTCACCTATTGTTGGCAGAATTCACCTTCAATAATAGCTACCACACCACCATTGGTATGCCGCCTTACGAGATGTTGTACGGTAGGAAATGCCGAGCCCTGGTTTGTTGGGGTGAGATAGGGCAAAAAGAGATAGGAAGTTTAGAGGTAGTCACAACGACCTCTGAAAAATTTAACCAAATTAAAGTCGGATGAAAGCAACACAAGACCGTCAAAAGTCCAACGCGGATAGAAGGCGAAGACCTATCAAATTCAATTTCGGGGATCAGGTACTATTGAAAGTATCCCCTTGGAAGGGAATTATACGGTTCAGGAAAAGAGGAAAAATAAGTCCAAGGTTCGTCAGACCTTTCAAAATTCTAGCACGGGTTGGTGAAGTTGCTTACCGGTTAGATTTACCCGAGGAGTTGAGTGGTATTCACCCAACCATTCACGTGTCACATCTGCGCAAGTGCCTAGCTAATGAATCGGCACATGTGCCACTTGACGACATCGTGATAGATAATAACCTCAATTACATTGAGTAACCGATCGCCATACTACACAGGAAAGAAAAGCGGTTACGGAATAAAGTGATACAGTTAGTCAAAGTACAATGGAGGCATCGTAAAGGATCGGAAGCTACATGGGAAACCTAGACAGAAATGAAAGAGTCGTACCCGCACATGTTTGACTTGTAGCAGGTTTCGAGGACGAAACCTTTCATAAGGGGGGTAGACTTGTAACATCCCAAAAATAATAATAATAGGAAATAAAGTTTACGAACGAGTCTCGGAAGATAACGAAAGAAACATAGCGGGCTCGTGGGCTTGGATCGCAGGCTAGGTATGGGAGGCGCAAGGAGGAGGAATAAAACCCTGTCTTCCTTCCTCCTTCTCATCACACTCCATCATCTTCACATATTCTAGAGATCCATCATCTTCACATATTCTAGAGAGAGTAGAGAGAGAGAAAGCTCTAAACCGACACCCGAAGCCTTCATACTCGACCCAAGATCATTGCTAAACACTATCGGAGGTTGGAGAAGGAAAGATCAAGCAATAACAGGTATCAAATACTCCTTAGATTCGATTTCTGTATTGAAATAGGGTTTTAGGGTTTCAAAGTGGGTTTTCATAAAAAAAATGGGATTTTTACATGTAGATTCGATTAAAAAGTATGTATCTAGCTTCATGGAAGCTAGATATAAGTTTTGGACGTAAAAAGATTGGAAATTGGATCAAAACCGAAGGATTTGATTAAGAACCAATGAATCGTCCGAAATCTCTATGAATGGTCTGAAAACTCGGATACGTCTGAAAGGTATTTCGGAACAGTGGTGTGTTAGGATTTACACATCTTTTTGGCACAAAACTTCGCTCATTTCACTATCAATTCTTGGTTATTTTCAACGTTTGGACAATTATTTGCTTCATTTCCTGTTTTGTAGGTTTTTGCGAAGCTTGGTGAACAAACAAGAGGATTCCAGGATAAAAAATTGAAGTTTTAGGGTTTCTTTGATGGAGGCACGATCGTGCCCCCTACTTGGCACGGCCGTGCCCCCTACTTGGCACAGCCATGCCAAGATTGCAAACCCTAGGCACGGTCGCGCCGACATCTTGCACGACCGCGCAAAGCGAAAATTCAAGGCACAACCATGCCTTGGCTCCCCACGATCGCGTGTCACCTCGTGAGTCTGAATAGCCGTACTTCCTCGATCAGTGGTACCCAATGGAAGCTCCGAATCAGTTAACCCTCTGTCACATGGTCGTGTTAAGACCTAGACACGACCGCGCCTTGGTACCTGGCACGGTCATGCCTTCTCTCTTGGCACAGTCGTGCCTCTCCCTTTCTATATAAATAGAACTTAAACGCTCATTCAGATATTCAACAACCAGGGAGAAAAACCCACTGTTCTAGCTCGTATTGTCCTTGTTCCAGCCACATTTCAAGATTCTTGCAGAGGATACAACATTAAGAGGATCACCATACATCAACAACAACATCTAGGCTTGGAGGAGTGGTTTGATTCTTGTTTTCATATCATGTTTGTCACTATTTTTCCCTGCTTATTTGTAATTTTTGTGCTCATGATGAGCTAAAACTCTTGTTCAGTTTGGTTTAGATGAAGTTTAGATACATTTGACAACATTCATGGATTATTGGCAATTATTGTGTTAATGTTATGACAACCATATGATTATTCTTCGATGAAATTATGTATTCAAGTATTTTGAGTTGTTTGCAAGACTTGTATTTGTGTACGCCATATTATGTTGAAAAACTTGTGGTTTATGCTTATATTTATGGATTGGTGTATGTATTTATATTAATTTATGGCATTTGACTAGGAATGGTGAATGAAGTCTTGTTTATGAATCACTATATTTGTATGTGTATCCATATGCTTATGTTTGGTAAGACAAAGTGTTTGTTATGATGTTTCATGCTTAGTTTTATGTTTATCTAGGAATTATTGACACTTTCTCCTAATTTATATAACCTTTGTACGAACATTGTATGTTGAAGAAATACATATTGTTGTCTAATTTAATCAACTTGAGGTGGGTAGTGTGTTGTTAATATTATCTTTCCAACTAGTTTTTGGATTAGTGTACCTTAATCGGAAGCTAGTTCAATCTTTATAAACATTGACATGATTGTTAAACACGTGAGCTTCATTGTATGACTTTAGGTAGTTGGGTTGTGTAATTCATGCTAGCTTTTCAAATGGTCATTTGATTAGGTATCTTTAACGAGAATTTAGTCAATTTATGTTTCGTGTATTTGCCATATTTCTATGAGTGTATTGAATGTATTCTAGATGGATTCGACACCGAAAAATCTTCTCCTTAATTGTTTGACTTGTGATCTTAGCTTAGTTTATATATTTGTATGCTAGTTAATTAAAACAAACTCTTCAAAATATATTTATACCATCACTTGATTGAATCTTAATTTCGGTCGATTATTGCTTCCCACTGTGTCCACGAATTAATATCTGGTTCTTACCTTAACTATATTGCTATCCGACGGGTACACTTGCCCGACGTGTGTGTGACTAGTCTTTGGTGAAAACCCATTTTAAAACTCAAATTGTGTGAAAAATACTTATATATATATAGTTTACACACATCAAGTTTTTGGCGCCGTTACCGCGGACACGGTTTTGCCAGAACGATTGGAATTAATTTTTAGTCCTTTAGTATATATATTTTTGTGCATATCGTGTTTTCTTGTTTGTTGTTTTGCAATTTTTTTTTGTGTATAGATATTTTGCATTTTGCTTGTTATTTTTAGCTGCATTTGTATATATATATATAGTTTAGTAAAGTTTTTATTCCATTTTATTTTTCATTTTTATTTTTTTTTATTTTCAATTATTTTATCTTTGTTTTTGTTTAACTTGTGTTTTCTTTGTCCTAGGTTCGCGTATTCAAATCTAACTTGTGGTGCAGATCGTGTATGTTCTCAACTCCCGTAGAGGAGGTTCCTGAGACGTCTTCCGAGCCGGAGCGTGATCTTCATCGGAGATTGCGAGCCCGTTACCGATTTGTGGCCCGGTTACTCGAGTTTGACGAGGTTGTTGTTGACGAGGTAGAGGAGATAGCGGGCGAGGATGCGGGTCGGACGCTTTCAGATTTTGGCAAACCGACAGTTGAGGGTTTTGAGTCGAGCATCAATAGGCCGCCGGTTGGAGCACATCAGTTCGAGATCAAATCCAGCATTATACAGATGGTGCAGAACATGTGTCATTTTGATGGTAAGGACCACAGGGATCCTAATACTCATTTGGCCCACTTTCAAAATTCGTGACGCTACCGACAATGCTATTCGGCTCCAGTTGTTCCCGTTTTCCTTATGGGATCGAGCAAAGGCTTGGTTACTGTCACTTCCCCTAGGTCCATTAGTACTTGGGACCAGATGGCTGCTAAATTCTTAGAGAAGTACTTCCTTTCGGAGAAAACATCAAAGTTGAGGGCTAGGATTCTTTCTTTCCAGCAGGACGACGGGGAGACGATCTATGAGGCATGGGAGAGATTAAAGGAATTGATGAGGAAGGTTCCCCGCCATGGATTGTTGAAGTGGCAGCAGTGATACCTTCTACAATGGTCTAGAGATGACAGGGAAGCAGCTGATCGACGCATACGCGGGTGGAGACATTAGAACGAAGACGCCGCAGGAGGCGTATGCTTTGCTAGAGAAGGTGGCATCGAAGAGCTACACTCAGCCTACTTCGCGAGCGAGAACTCAGAGGCAGGGTGTCCATCAAGTGGATGGAATTACCTTTTTAGCTGCCCAGGTGGAAGCACTTTCCACCAAGATTGGTCAGATACACGTCCACAAGCCAGCAACACATATAATCCAGGGTGGAGGAATCACCCGAATTTCAATTGGAAATCTGGCAACAATAGCCAGCAACCACCCGGATTCACTCAGCGCCCCCCATTCCAGCATCAGTCCCACCATTCTCAGGGACAGAGTTCCCAGTTTTGACCTCAGCATGGCCAGTTTCAAGGCCAAGGTTCTAGCAGCGGTCCACCACTCGCACCTGAGGGTAAATCCAGTTTGGAGGACATGGTGCACGACTACTTGCCAACTCGGAGAGTCAGAATCAGTTGGCAGAGAAGCAGAACCGTTATATGGAGGAGCGTTTTCACACGTATGAGACTGAGTTGAGGAATCAGAAAGCTTCAATCCAGACCATAGAGAACCAGGTCGGGCAGATCGTGAAGCTTCTTTCTGAGAGACCGCCAGGTGGCCTGCCTAGCAACACTGAGCCCAATCCCAAGGCTCATGTGAAGGCCATCACTTCGAGGAGCATTAGAGGCACAGGACCGGTTCCACAGGTTCCTGTGCATGAGTCATCCGAGGAGGAGGTTGTGATTGAGATTCCTGATGAGACACCACCGAGGGGTAAGCCGGCGAGCACGCGAGCCTGTGAGGGATTACACCCCCACCATTCCATACCCAGGCAGATTGAAGAAGCAGAAGATGGAGGAGCAGTATGGTGAGTTTTAGGGTTGTTTAAGCAGTTGCATATCAACTTGCCATTTGTGGAGGCTCTAGCTTAGATGCCTAAGTATGCGAGATTCTTGAAGGATATCCTCACGAATAAGAGAAAATTGGAGGAGTTGTCTCAGGTGACGCTGAATGAGGAGTGTTCGACGGTGATTTAGAACAAGCTACCGGAGAAGAGACCAGATTCGGGGAGTTTCACCATCCCCTGTTTGAAAGGTAGCTTGTCGGTTAGCAATGCCTTAGCTGACCTTGGTGCTAGCATTAACCTCATGCCATATGCAGTCTTTGCTAAGCTTGAGTTGGAAGAACCTACACCGACACAAATGAGTATCCAGCTAGCCGATCGTTCGGTCAAGTATCCACGAGGGATAGTGGAGAATATATTGGTTAATGTTGATCGTTTTGTGTTTCCTGTAGACTTTGTGATTCTGGACATGGATGAGGACAATAATGTCCCTATTATCCTAGGTCAACCGTTCTTGGCCACCGCCAAGGCCCTGCTTGATGTGTATTCGGGGAGGCTTACATTGAGGGTGGATGAAGAGGAGGTGACCTTTGATGTTGGGAGATCCATGCAGCACACCCAAAATCAGGATGAATCACTTTACTTTGTTGAGACTGTTTATTCTTGTGTGAGTGATCATCTCTAGGACATAGCCGAGGAGGAGTCCCTGGACACCCAGATTGTAGGAGGGGAGAGCTATTTTCCCTAGTGTTCAACGGTTTGATGAGCAGTTAGTGAGGATCAGTTTGATGAGCAGTTGCATAGCCAGGAGAGCTATTTTCCCTAGTGTTCAACGATTTTTACGATGGTTGATAGAGAGTGTTAGCCAACTTAGCGGCCTTCTATTGAGGACCCACCACATGTTGAGCTTAAGGAGCTCCCGAGCCATTTAGTGTATGCCTTTTTAGATGGTGAGTCTCGATTACCTGTCATTATCGCCTCTGATTTGACGAGTGATAGAGCTAAGATTGATACCATATCTAAGCTGCCCCCGCCCACTTCTGTGAAATCTATTCAGAGATTCCTTGGTCACGCGGGCTTTTACAGACACTTTATTAAAGATTTTTCTAAGGTTGCCCAACCGATGACCCAGCTTCTTGAGAAGGAAGCCTAGTTCGTGTTCTCCGATGAGTGCCTTAGTGCATTCAATTTGTTGAAGAAGAAGTTGGTGAATGCCCCTATCATGGTGGCTCCTGATTAGAAGCTACCATTTGAGATCATGTGTGACACGAGTGACTTCGCTGTTGGGGCGGTCTTAGGACGGAGGAGAGAGAAGCAGTTTCACCCGATTTATTATGCGAGAAAGACGCTCAATGATGCACAAGTGCACTACACCACGACAGAGAAAGAGCTCCTAGCCGTTGTCTTCGCTTTCGATAAATTCCGGTCTTATCTCGTCCTATCAAAAACCATCATATTCACTGAGCATGCAGCTCTTCGGCACCTGTTCAGCAAACAAAATGCCAAACCCCGTCTAATCCGTTGGGTTTTGCTGCTTCAGGAGTTCGACATTGAGATCCGCGATAAGAAGGGCGCGGAGAATGTCGCAGCGGACCACTTGTCCCGTCTTGAGTGCTCAGCTTCATCTGAACTTGTGGGGTCATCATAAATGATAATTTTTCCCACGAGTTTCTCATGCAAATACAGACACAGGATGAGGAGTGTCCATGGTTTGCTGATTTTGCAAACTTTCTTGCTAGTGGGATTGTGATTAAGGGCTTAACGCATCAGCAGAAGCGAAAGTTCTTTGCGGATGTGAAGCACCATCTTTGGGAGGATCCCTATTTGTTTCGAGTCAGGGCTGAATAGATCATGCGTAGGTGTGTGTTTGGAGACGAGGCACGTCAGGTGCTTAGACCCTGCCACGAGGGCCCGACAGGTGGACATCATGGAGCTACCTTGATCGCAAAGAAGGTCTTTGACGCCGGTTTCTTCTTGCCTACCATCTTTCGGGATGCTCATGAGATGATCCGAGCCCGTGACGCTTGCCAGAGGGAGAGCAACAGTTCGTCAAGGAATGAGATGCCCCAGAACAACATCCAGATTTGTGAGATTTTTGATGTGTGGGGTATTGACTTTATGGGAATTTTCCCAGCTTCTCGTGGCAACCGGTATATCCTAGTGGCTGTTGACTACGTTTCTAAGTAGGCAAAGGCTCAAGCCTTGCCTACTAATGATGCTAGTGTGGTTGTTCGATTTCCGAAGAAGTTGTTCTCTCGCTTTGGTGCCCCCAAGGTTTTTATTAGTGACCGTGGGACCCACTTCTGCAACTCCCAGCTGGAGAAGGCACTATCACGATATGGTGTGAACCATAGATTCTCCACATCCTACCATCCGCAGACCAGTGGACAGGTAGAGGTCATGAACCGGGGCATAAAGCGGATTCTTGAGAAGACGGTTGGTCAGAACCGTAAGGATTTGTCGGATAGGTTAGATGATGCGCTTTGGGCCTTCCGGACTGCGTATAAGACGCCTATTGGAACCACACCATTTAGGTTGATCTATGGGAAGGCGTGCCATCTTCCGGTGGAGTTGGAGCATAAGGCTTATTGGGCGTTGAAGGCGGTGAATCTTGACTTGGTGAGCGCGGGAGAGAACAGGTTCACTCAGATTCATGAGCTTGATGAGTTGAGGAATCAAGCCTATGTAAACTCCATGATCTACAAGGAGTGCACTAAGAGTTTACAATGACCGACGCTTGAAGGACAAGAAGGAATTCCGAGTGGGTGGTCGTGTGTTGCTTTACAACTCTAGGTTGCGATTGTTTCCCGGGAAGTTGAAGTCCCGATGGACGGGTCCCTACACGGTTAAGATGGTGTTTGCTTATGGGACCGTCGAGATTGAGCACGAAGATGGGAGGATCTTCAAAGTCAACGATCATCGTCTTAAGCCATACATTGACGGACCGGTTGACCCGGCATTGGAGGTGGTTGACCTCCACCCCAAGGACAAATGAATTCGGGGACTTGAGTCTAGCTAACGACTCGTTAATAAACTTAGCCTGTTTCGGTATCATCTTTGGTAACAATTCTTAGATTTTGTTCTATGTTTATTTTCCTATTTTTATTTTTCTAGGATTTTATAGTTTATTTTTGAGTTTAGGTTATCGGGATGTGTTTTTGGATCGAGCAGATTTGGGATAGTGATTGGGATGTCTCAGGTATGTTTTCTGAATTTTTAGAAATTTTAGTTTGGAAGAATCGCAGTCGGGTTTGGTACAAGGCATAAAAATTGGGGTTTTCTGTCTGCAGGACAAGAGACACGGTCATGCCTCCCTATAGTCGCGGTCGTGCCTCTACCCTAGGTGCGGTCGTGCCTCTACCCTAGGCGCGGTCGTGCCTTAGTATTTGGGGGCGGTACAAATTAGTTTTCACAGACAAATTACTTGCGATTCTCCCTGATTTCAGCCGCGTTGCTTCATTCTCCACGATCTAAGATATGTTTCCGATGCCTTTTCTTTTCCATTCGTGTTTAGACCTAGGATTGTAGTCCATTAGTGTGTTTAGAAATCTAAAGTTCTAGCTAGTTTTAGGTTTTCGTAATCTTTGTCCGTTTAATTGTTGTTAGTTAGTTAGTTTAGGTCGTACTTACTCCCTAGGATGCTAGGCCAAGAAAGCCCCTTCATAAAACATGTTTAATTGGAGAATTTTGAAATCTGAAAACCCTAAAATAGGTTGAGCACGGTCGCGCTCATGACCAGGCGCGATCGTGCTCAGCTTTTGCTATTCCAGGAGACCTTGGTTTGGTCAAGCATGGTCATGCCTCTGATGAGCGCGGCCGTGTTTATTGGATTTTTCCTTAGCACGGTCGTGCCCTGAACCTGGCGTGACCGTGTTGTCGAGTACTTGTGCCCGTGGTCGGCCATAGCGCGACCGTGGGCTAGACAATTGGCCTAGGCGCGGTCGTGCCCCTTCCCAAGCGCGACCGTGCCCCTTCATAACTTAGGTCAGAAACTTCATAAATTCAGTCTAGCGTCTTCATAACTATTCTGATTTCAATTTTTTGTTGTCTTACAGATGTCAGGCAATCGAGATCACCCATACTTGGAGTTTGATCTCAACGAGCATGAGTACGAGGCTCGTCTTGATGTTTTGTGGCCCCGTCGAGGCCGTACGAGGCTGCACGTCCCCTTGAGCCAGCTGCTATTGACGCCATCGGTCAGCGGGACCGATGGAACGATCTTGCCACCGCCCCTGGCGCCGTTTGTTCAAGTTCCACGCTATCCAGTACGTAGAGCTTGTGATGGAGTTCTTCTCCACGTATGAGTTCGATTATCCTTGCGCAGACCTAGAGCAGCCCGAGACGATGAGGTTTAGGCTAGGCGGGGAGTGGCGAGTGATGTCCGTTGCCAGGTTCGGGAGACTATTGGGTTTGTACACGAGGCAAGAGCTTCAGACAGAGATATTCACCGAGGGTATCACCGAGTTTACGACAGAGGAGGACAAGGACTAGTTCTGGCACGAGTTTGGATTTGGGATGTATGACTCGAATTTGACCAAGGCTTCGAGCCTTCGGGATACTCTGCACTGTGTTCTTACATTGTTTATTCTATATCTGGGAGAGGTCAGGGGGAGACGGTAGTGAACCTGAGGGAGCTGTTTTATCTGTTTTTCCTTGTACGCCCGCGCACCTGCAATCTTACGTATTCTATCGCGGGGTACTTGGTAGAGACCGTCGTGATGACCGTGCAGACACTGAGAAATATGCACGTAGCTCATCGTGGCACATGAGGGATTGGTTTGTTTACAGATGGGGACGGATATGGGACCCAGACCGTCCGGGTCCTGATCCAGATCTTGTACAGGCCGAGGCCGAGGCCGTCGCCGCCGCCCTTCAGGCACACGCCGCTCAGCAGGAGCAGGATCAGGAGCAGGGGCACATCGACCCACATCACGGGCACGAGCATCATGAGCCCGACCAGCCGCCTCCTCCGCCACCACCACCTCCGGTTATCATTCCACAGGACCTGTTCATGCGTTACTGGACCTGGCAGTATGAGGTCCAGTGCGCCACTGCTGCTGCTAGCGGGGCACCATACGTGGTTCCCCTCCCATTCTTTATGCAGCTGGAGCAGCAGCCCGATCAGCCACCACCATCTCCACCGCATCATCACTCACCACCACCATCTCCACCGCACCATCAGTCACCACCACCATCACCACCAGCAGCAGGAGGCGAGGGAGGCAGGGCCGTCGGCATCGACCTCGAGGGCATGCAGTGGGAGTAATACCATTGCCTTTTGGTATCATTTTTGTGAGTTGTACTTGGTTGTATTTTGTACAAACTCTGTTATCACGCTTCGACGTTTTTGTTTGTTCTTTCTTTGTACTTTTGCTCCCGTGTACTGTTGTATATATTTGTCTTTACATTTCTGTTTATATTTTGGCTTGATGTTACTGATCTGTGTTTGATGTTGTTAGTCTTGATTAGATCTTGGAATTGTGGAACTACGTGGAACGTCATTGTTGTGGGTAGGCTTTTCGTGTGTGCCATGATCGACATGAGGGAAGTTTCAGTTATCCCTTCACATTCCATTGCATTGCATTCCATTTTGCTTTGCATGTTTTTGTATACATTGAGGGCAATGTCTGTTTCTAAGTGTGGGGTTGGGTGTTTATTCTTCGCTTTACATCATTTTTTGTTGTACATTGAGGGCAATGTACAATTTTAAGTGTAGGGTGAGAATTTATTCACACGATGTTTGTCCTTTTGAGCATTTTATCACTTCATTTTTTGCAAAATCTTCCTTCATAATTTTTATTGGCATTAATTAGTTTTATAAAATTAAAAAAAAACACAAAAATACAATAAAAGTTAACCGTTTAGTATTCACAATTTTTAGTAAATAATAGAGGTTTGATTTTTCGAAAGCAATTGAGATAGAAATACCATCGAGTCAAACCCAATTGAGATACAAAATTATTAGCCTTAATACTAGAAAAAAGTTGGAAAACAGATTTAAAAAATGGCATAATCTCAGGAATGGAGGTTGACCTTAGTAAAAAAACAACTTTATTTTACTATACACCAGACAATTTAAAAGATATTAAAGACTTATAAAATATGAAATTAGCTTTACAAACCAAAGGATATGAAGATTATGAAGGTAACAGCATGGTCATAAGTATAGGAGTACTAGGAAAAGCTAGTAATAGATCAGAAATGAAGTATAAAGTAAATATAGAAGGAATTGTACAAACAATGGCATCAAAATATATGCAAATGATTGATCCAATAACAATTAGTCTCGAAGAATTAGCGGGACTAGAATGGAATATACAAGATATACAAGAAAATGAAAATCAAATCCTAATAGCAAAAAGAAGTATCATTTATGAAGGATCAGACAGATTACAAAGTATAAGATTTATAGATTTTGATCAGAAAGTAAATGAAGAAACCACTACATATCATAATTTCATGAATATAGAAATAGAAAATGATGAAAAGCCAATATAAGATACATAAACAGAAGATGAAGAAATAAATCAGAATTCTTACAGTTTGAACAAGAAGAAGCAGATTACAGTATAATAGACTATCTAGAAGAAAACGAATTAACACCCTTTAAAACAGAAGAAACAAATAAGACTATAGAACAAATTATAGATAAAAAATTCACCGAATTAAACATTGAAGAGGAAATAGATAATATGATAATAGAGTGTATAACATAATTAGGAATGACTTATGAGGAAAGTTATAAAAAACTACAAAACTATTACAATCTACCACTAGTTGAAGACATTTTACAAGGTAAAGTAATGTTAGCAGAATTCTATAAACAAGAACAATCCTTTATGGATCAAGATATGAAAAATCCATTAAAAAGAATAAGGTGGAATCGAAGAGATGGTGAATATGGTGAATCTTCACATGAAACAATAGGAAGAGAACCATGGTTTCCCTCAACCATAAATTACCAAAAAGAATCTAACTACAAAGGAAAAGATAGTAGGTTACCAATAGGACCCATACATAGTGGAGTTATCTTGTTACTAGAACAACAAAAACCATAGCTTTGGGTTGACGAAATTTTAACATGAGAACAAAATACAGTTCGAATGTGGGAAACAAACAAAAAAGACAGTATGGACATGTTTGCCTACTTAGAAACTACATTAGGTCCGATATCTCTAGGTATTTGGCAGAGTAAAAAAACACAAGATCCAGACAGTATAAACATATTAAAAGCATTAGGTGATAACCCATACAATTTTACATCTCAAATTAGGACTCTTATTTTAGGAGTAGACCCAGCCAAGAATAATAGCCTAATACAAGTTACAATCATTAGAAACCTAGAACAGTTAAGTATAGCCGACATGAAATATATAAATAAATTCACATTAGACTTCACAAGACTTCTATCAGAAACAGGACAAGCAATGGACGATAGTTTATGTGATAAATGTTTTATAAAATTACCATATGGTATACATGAGTCATGGAAATCAACATATGGTACACAACAAGGTTTAGGAATAGGACCTAGAATAACTTATACATTCGGAATATTAGAAGATAAATGTAAAGAAGTAGCCCTACAAGAACAGTTAAAACGAAATGCTTATGCATTCTGTAAAACAGCAATTTACACTTCACAAGCTTATGGTTTTTATGATAAAAGGAAAAAATTAAGAAAAAGTACTACATATAATAAAAATTACAAATCTAATTACAAAAATAGATATGTCAGAAAACCACAGACAAGAAAATATAAATGTTTCATTTGTGGAGATGAGAGCCATCTGGCAAATAAATGCCTAAACCAAAATAAAAACACAGAAAGATCTAATCTAATTGAACAACTAAATGATTATGAGATAGAAACTATAAAAACAGACGATTCGGGAAACGAATATGTTTAAAACATTTATAGTGAAGACAAGCGGCCAATAACAAAAGTTACATATACCTACATGAATACAGAAGAATGTATACACAATTGCATAAGCCAAAAAGGCAATAATCATCTAAAATGTTATAACTGTGGATATTATCCAAGTATAGAAAAAAGATTACAATGTAACAAATGTTTCAAAGAAATCTGTTGTATATGTCTTAAATGGTATACAATGAAAATATAGAAGAGGTAATAAAAAAAAGTACAAGTATTAATACATAAAAATTAGAAGAAAAAATAGAAAAATTAGAATTAACAATAGAACTACATGATTTTAAGCTAAAAAATATGGATAACAAAATAAAAGAATTAGAATAACACATCAAAAAGAAGAAAGAAGCTCAACACGAAATAATGCAAATGTCTGCAGAAGAACAACCAGAAAATGAACCAGTTTATGTATAGACACAAGGATCAATGAACATGATAAATATACAGTGTAGATTATGGTTACACCACAATAAATTTATAGATTTAACAGCATTAGTGGATACAGGAGCCAGTAACAGTTTAATATCACATAGTATAGCTCCAATACAATACCATAAAAAATTAACTTATCAATTAGAAAGTAGAACAATTGAAGATAGACTAATTTCAATTACACACTATCTAGACCCAGTAGGAATACAATTCTTAGATTTCTTAAAAAATTATAGTATAAAATATGAAATACCACAAATAAACATTAATCCTCAACATATAAAATCCAAAGACTTTGTTTTAGGATTGAATTTCATACTAGGACTAAATGGAGTCATTACATTAATAAAAAAAATTACAACACTCAGCAAACACATATATACATTCCCAACACGTAGATATAATAACACAACAGAAGTCATACAAAAACGAGGAAAAAGTGGAAGCTTAGAGTTTTTAAAACAAAATCACCACATACAAAGTTTAATAGAAAATGAAATCATAAAACTACTAACATAATTTTTAAGTCATGAAATTGAAAAAGGCAAAGATATAACAAAAAGTATAAATAATCCTATAATTTTACATTTGGAAAAAATAGGCTTAATAGGGGAAGATATTAGAAATTCAAAAGTAAAATATACATGTAAATTTAAACTCAAAAACCCCGATATCACAATTAGGACAACCAACATAGAATATAGCCTATTAGATAAAGACGAATTTAAAAAAACTGATAGAAGAAATGATAAGTCAAGGGTTAATAAGAAAATCAGATAGTCCACACATGTCAGCAGCATTTTTAGTAAGTAATCACAGCGAAATTAAAAGAGGAAAAACAAGTATAGTTTATAATTATAAGCGTTTAAATGATAATACAGAGGATAATGGTTATAATATTCCTAATAAAGACAATCTATTAAATCGAATACAAAAGAAAAAAGTGTTTTCAAAATTCGACCTAAAATGAGGATTTAACCAATTACATCCTTCATATGTTCAGAAGGACAATATGAATTGAATGTCCTTAGCTTTGGATTAAAAAATGCTCCATCCATTTTTTAAAGATTCATGGGCAGTATATTTTTAAAATACGATTTCTGCTTAGTATATATTGACGACATTCTTGTTGCAAGTGAAACTGTGCAAGAACACGAAACACACTTAAAACAGGTATTCGAAGAAATAAAAAAACATGGTATTGTAATTTCAAAAAGAAAAATGGAGTTATTCAAAAGAAATATATCTTTTCTAGGCCTTGAATTAGGAAATGAAAAGGTAGAATTACAGTCACATATTTCAACAAAAATTTTAGATTTTCCATAAAAAATTAAAAATTTAAACCAAATACAAGCATTGATTAATGCACTTGAAAAATTTAAAATTCATTTACATAATAAATTCACAGTCAGAACAGACTGTGAAGCAATTGTAAATTTTATAAAAAATGACCAAAGTAAAAAAAAATAAATAGAACCAGATGGGTTAATTTACAAAATACTATTGAAGGTCATAGATATAATATAAATTTTGAACATCTTAAAAGAAAAAATAATGGGATAGCTGATATGTTATCTTGAAATATTAATAAATTGTTTTTTCCAGATGAAAAAGAAAGATAAAGGTAAGGCAAAAATTATACATCCAGGAAAGACAGTTTTTCCGATGAGTATCTCATTAAAAGATGAACAGACAAAAAAGCTTATGAGCCAAGCTGTAAAAGCAGACAAAATACACAGCTCTAGAAAGTTGCAAGTATTAATAGCTGGACTAGATACCGTCCTTCGGTATTACAACCCAGTTTACACTCAGGGTCCTGCTAGTCTATGACCAAAAAATATACAGGCTAGACAAAGGTATGATGCATACACAAACCCTACACAGAGCTCGGTTATTACATTCGGAACCTATGGTTTACAAAAATGTAATGATCCAAAAACAAAGTTTCGTCCAATTGTTGGAATAAAACTAAAAGATAAGCAACAATGCTTGTTAGACAAACTTTGGCATATTTAAACCATGCCACATGCCTCAACATTTAAAGTACAGGTTTTAAATGCTTTGCGCATATATTTTCATGAGTAAAGCTCAAAAACCCCTGAAATACAACAGTCCAAATTCACTCACTACATAATTTTTAGGGGAACAAAAATTGGAATTTTTAATAAATGGGAGATAGTTGCAAAGTTTATACAATGTCCTAGACCAATATACAAAGGCTATCACAGCTTCTCCGAAGGCCTAAAAACTGCCCTAGAACATTTTGGAATAGACAGTTTTTTCATTGAACCAGAAGAGGTTCAAACTTTTTCTGAAATTACAAAAACCAATCCTTAGCAAATAATCAAAGCTCAATAGGAGGTTATTGCAAAGCTTCAGACACAGCTAATGAAAAAGGGAGAAAATACACAGCCTATACAAACCCAAATTGAAAATAGCCTAATAAAATAGAAGGTGGCTATACTCGAGGCAAAAAATAAACAATATATACACACACTCGAGAAAAAAGAGAAAACAACTTCAAATAGAAGTTATGATTCTTTTAGAACAAGGATACTTGATACACCCTAGAGACAATGTTTACAGCCAGTTATTGATAGGTTTGCAGAATTTGAAAACATTATTTCTCAAAAAGTCTGTTCAAAATTTCCGTTAATTCTGTATGAACTTCAACAAAAATTTATTGATATTGCATTTCAAGATATAGCTGATGCAGGAATTAGAATGGTAGAAAGAACAAATGACGAATGAGAAGGAACATGACTTCTTCTTCTACAAATCAGTTTCCCTACAATAATGTCTGACGATAAAGTTGTTCAATTTTACCACCATGGTATGATTGACTTTATCGAGTTCAGATTAAACAAAAGGATAGAGAATCTCCTTGACCGTTTAGAAGAGAAATTCACAATGATCACAGGAAACATTGCATCACATTAAAAAATCCCCACAGTTGGTTACAAAATTTTCTCATCATTTCCCTATGCATCCGAATACACATACAGACCAGCCAGAAAAAGGATTTTTGTTGATCACAGATGAAATACACAAAGCCCTTTTTTAGCCTTTCCCTACCCAAACCATTTATAAAACTTGGCAATTAATTCAAATCCTAATTTTGCCAACATTAAATGGTTAATAGATAAAGATACCCAGATACAGGCTTTTGATTTATTCATCAAAAAACATAAAAAAAACCCCAATTACATGTTCATTTTGACTGGAAAAGATTTAAATTATTAGGAGAAGGTCACTATATACAGATTTATTCCGATCTAAACTGGCGTATGCTTTTACCATTCGTGGGTGAAGGAGATTTCTAGAAAAATGATATTATCAACAATGAAAGCGAATATACAGATCATCCAGGAACACCACCATCTATCGACAGCACACACAAAGATTTCTAGAAAATGACGCAAGCCATGACATAGAATGATTAATTATTATAGAAGACACGTGGATATACAGTAAAAAGATATCTGATAGGAATATAATTGTTCATAAATAGTTTTTGTCGTTTCTTCCTTTAGCTTGTATCCGTTGATTGTTTCTTTACTTTGTATCCATTAGTTTAGATGGCATTATTGCGCCTTTACTTTTTATCTTTCTCTATCTATATAAGAAGGCAGTTGTGTCATTTGTAAATACACCGAAAAATTTGAATATATAAAAATTTTTCAATCTCTCTCTATGGCACACTAAAATCCTCCCGACCCTCTTTAGATGATAACTCTTAAACCTTAGCTCATTCCCAGATCTTCATATTATATCCCATATATATATATAAAACCACTCGGCTGTGCATACTCTCTCTCTGCATACTCTCTCTCTCTATTCCGGCACAATCAATCATCATTGTAAGTATATCTCCGATTCTTTTATATCTCTGTTTCTTTTCATGTTTTAAACATGTTTTAATGTTTTAACTAGTACCCCTCTTAAATGGTATCAGAACAAAAACTTTCTTAAAATCTAAAAGACTGAGATTGTAACATCCCAAAAATAATTATAACAGGAAATAAAGTTTACGAACGAGGCTCGGAAGATAACGAAAGAAACATAGCGGGCTCGTGGGCTTGGATCGTGGGCCAGGTATGGGAGGCGCAAGGAGGAGTAATAAAACTCTACCTTCCTTCCTCCTTCTCACCACACTCCATCATCTTCACATATTCTAGAGAGAGAGAGAGTAGAGAGAGTAGAGACAGAAAGCTCTAAACCGACACCCGAAGCCTTCATACTCGACCCAAGATCATTGCTGAACACTATCGGATGTTGGAGAAGGAAAGATCAAGCAATAACAGGTATCAAATCCTCCTCAGATTCGATTTCTGTATTGAAATAGGGTTTTAGGGTTTCAAAGTGGGTTTTCATAAAAAGATGGGATTTTTACGTGTAGATTCGGTTAAAAAGTATGTATCTAGCTTCATGGACGCTAGATAAAAGTTTTGGACATAAAAAATTTGGAACTTGGATAAAAAACGAAGGATTTGATCAAGAACCGATGAATCGTCCGAAATCTCTATGAATGGTCAGAAAACTCGGATACACCCGAAAAGTATTTCGGAACAACATAAATTTCGGACAAGACTTTTCGATCGAAAAGTGACTCGGACAGAACATTTCGGTCGAAAAGTATTTTGGACAGAAAAGAATTTCGGACAAATGTTTTCGAACAAAACAGTTCTCAGACAAAAGTTTTCGAACGAAAAAGCCATTAACAAAAAATAGTCTAACATAGAGTTTTCGGTCGAAATAGATTTCGATCGAAAAAGAATTTGGACATAGGAGTTTTTCGGATGCAATATGAAGGTTATAACCTTGTTTCATTCGTGACTCATGAAACAGATATAATAGCATCCCTCCTAGTTCGAAGTTTCCTAGCTACGTGAGATAAGTTTCCATAGAAGTCTGGTGAGTTCTTATTGCCCTTTTTTCAAACGGTTTTGCGCTGACATGCATAGTGTTAATGAGATAGTTTTCAAGGTTAAAGAATATTTTATAAGAATTGTATATTTTTATAAAATGAAAGACAAAGTATAGTATTTTATAAAATGTTATTTTTATAAAATAAAAGAGAAAGGCATAGATTTTTATAAAAAGAAAGGTAAAGTGTTAAAGAGAATAGTATTACCTTTGAAATGTAATTTCAAGGAAGTAAAGCAAAGTGAAGAATGGTAGAGAAGCTGCATCTCAGTGCAACTTGACAGTGACAGTGACAGATGCCATATTCTATGCTTATGTGTTAATATGTGTTATTTGTCTATGTGATATGTGTTTCAATGGCTTTATATTATGTGACATAGTATAATTGCATAGTAGTTGCATTGTAGTTGCAAAGTAAAAATCATGCAGGCAAGCAAAGTAGAAGTCTCACCCCGAGGTGTGAGCAAGCAAAGTAAAAAGTCTCACCCTGAGGTGTGAGCAGGCAAAGGAGTCTTTACTTCGGTGTAAGCGAGAAAGTCCCACCCTGAGGTGTGGGCACAACAAAGTAAATGTCTTACCCTGAGGTGTAAGCGAGCAAAGTGATCTTGCCCTCGGGCAATGATTCATGTGTGTTAGTTAAAGTATGTTATAGTCACTCGTCCTGTACGAGTGAAATGTAACGTTGCAAAGAGTAAAGCATGACACCTTAACCGGTTACCTCAAAAGTACAGTTTTAATAAAAGATATAACGTAACTGTTTTATAATTGTCACGTTGCAAAGTTTCAAAGTAAAGTTAAAGTCTTTTCATAGAAAGTAAAAGTAAAGCTTATTTTATTTTTACATAAAACTAAGCTACCTAAAGGAAAGTTTTACAGTTCAAAGTAAAAATAGAACTCATCGGCATTCGCTGACTTTTAGTATGCATGACAGGTAGTAAAGGTAAAGTAAAAGTAAAGTAGAGGAGCCGTGAGGGCCGGATAGCATGGACATCGGGTTGCTGTGCTAAAGTCTGACAGCTAAAGTCTGACATTTCCTGTTCCTGATAGTTTATGCTTCAAACAATGTTTTATTGATTTGGATTTATTAATGTTACAAATTAAAGACTTCCGCTATAATATATTCTGATTTCCAGTTTAAGAATTGTTATGTTTTGTGCCAACTACAAGATGTACCTGGTTTTGGGGCGTTTCAAGTTGGTATCAGAGTCATAGTTTGAGAGATTCAGACATTTGCGATAATGTCTGAACTTAAACTGAGAATGGGACAAAGAAAAGAAAGGAAAGGAATGTCAGTCAGAGTAGCCCGTCCATGGAACGATAGTAGACAGAAGGTAGTCAATGTCCCGACATAGAACATAGACAATAATGCCTTAGCACAGATAGTAGAAAGTAAATGCTTTAGCATAAAGAGTACGTAGTACATGCCTTAGCATAGACAGTAGACATTATATAGTACGTGTAGGAATGGTTAATACAAGATGGTTCTATTTTAGTAAAGATTGGCTGAAACAATCACAACTAATCAATGTAAACAAGTAAACAATAAGAATACTGATAAAAGCAATATGTATTAAGCTTCAAGGTTTACAAGATTACAAAGAAAACTCTTAAGCAAAAAGCACTCCTTTACAATGACCCTCAGTACTGCTTATATAGTAACTTAGAATCAAGACAGACCCTTGATTCTAAGGATCAGATCTAACACAAACCGTTGATCCTGTATTGAAGCTATTCTACATATAATGACAATAAACACTACAAAAGTTAACTTTACTCAAACGTCTTCTTAGGCATCATTGCTTGCATGCTTGGAGAAGAGTGTTGTAGTTCTTTATTGTCTGCACCAGTGACATTCTTTTTGCGTGGAGTGTGTCAGTGTTGCAGCAGAAAATTGTCAGTGGTAATGGTTGCTTTATCGAAGCCAATCAGCTGCAACGTTTGATCTTAAGTGGAAATGACTATCAGCTGCAAAGTTGGAGATCAGTAGCAAGACACAATTATCCACAGCTGCTGATGATATACCTATCAGCAGCAACTTTGGTCTTCAGCAGATAAGGCTTATCCGTAGCAGATTTATTCTTCAGTAGAAGAACAAGTATCCGCTGCAGATAAGCTTATCCGCAGCAGCTTGTTGGTCAGCAGTATTTGTACTTAGAAAGTTTTTTAGCCATCATATCCTCTCTGGTCCTTGCTGGGATTGTTAAGAGGAAGCTCAGATAGAGTCTTGATGTCTTTGCTTGCCATTTTGAAGACGACCTTGCTTGAACACCTCATCTTCTGTCCTTTAACATCTGTTAGTGTGAACTCATTCTTTTCAGCATTGTAGGACCAACTGATGAATGGAGAGTGGGATTGGAGAGGTTTGGCATCAATAATTTCATCTTTGCTGGGGTTGAAGTGATGTTTGATCACGAGCAACAGATGTCTCCCACCTTCATTCTCAGGCTCATTAGCTTCACCCAGCTCCATCATTCTTCTTAGATCAGAATCTGGAAGCTGCAATACCTCATCAACAGTTGTGTAGATTGATCTTCTTTCTTTTGTTCTTCCCCTGAAGACTTCAAACCGTTGATCTTGAGTGCTGTAGAACCGGTTGACGATTTCTTTTGAGTCTTCTGGTTTGGTAGTAGGTTTGCTTTTCTTCTTGGGAGGTTGTTGATGAGTAGGAGCTGGGTGGGAGGATTTGGACTTCGTGGCTGGAGAGGAGGGAGGTCTATGATGGAGAGAGGAAGGTTGTTGGATAAAGGAAGTGGTGGATGTGGGAGAAGGCTTGGGTTTCTTTGGTTTCCTTTCTTCTTCTTGATTGATTACCCTCTTCTTTGAGCCTTTCTTCCCTAGTCTTTCTTCCTCTTCCCTTTTGACTTTAAAGTAAAGAGCTTGCAGGTTCATGAAACTCATGGGACCCAGCCTTTTTCCACTTTCCCCTCTAGCCTTTAGGAAGTCAATCATGACCTTCCTTTCTTCATGGGATCTTTTGTTGAAGGCAATGGTCTTCTTGGATTTCTGTTTGGCTTTTTCTTCTTCTTATTCTTCAGCCCTTTTCTTATTTGCCAATAGACCTTGCTGACCCATGAAGGCTCTGTAGATTTCTTTATTGGATAACTTCTCAAGGTAGTCTGCATCCTCACCTTGAGAAACAAGAGCTTCTATCTACTCCTCTCTCATCTCTTTGGCTAGTTTAGAGTCAGTAATTCTAAACTTAGCCTCTTCTTTTCTTTTCTGCTCTCTTTCTTCTTCTTCTTCTTCTTCTTTATTTAATTGTTCCTACAACTAAAGAGCTAGAGCTTCATCTTCTTGTATTTAGAAATTTGCAGGAATCTTAACTTTCAGATCATCCAGCTGCTTAGCATACAGCTGGATTTCTTGTTCTCTGAGGAGAATGACTGTTTTTCTGTCTTGAGCTTTTCGTAATTCAGCCATCTCCTCTTCTTCTTCTTCTTCTTCTTTCTTCTTTTTCCTTCTTTTCTTTCACAATCCTTTCGTCATCTTCTTTTGTCATAAGTCCCTTCCCCTTGTCTTTCCTGGATGCCTCTGCTTCAGCTTCATGGACCACAACGGCAGATGTAGAAGATGCTGTTGGGATCTCAGCTTCAGCTTCATTGGCGGTTTGGGGAATGGACAAGGGAAGGACACTTTCTTCATCTTCTTCCCATTCAAGACCTATTACTTCTTTCCACCCTTCCTTCACCTTTACCTCTTCTCTTCTTTTGGATTCTTCTTCTGTGTTCAGTCTGACTGTAGGTGAGGAAAGGAAGGATAGTTCTGAGTCGGAGTCAGAGGCATCCATTGCAATTAGACCTTCCTTTTCAAGCTGAGCTTTGATGGTTTTTATCATTGCTTGACTCTCTAAGGAATTAACATTGCAGATGTGTGTTCTGAGCTCGAAGACCTTGTGCAGGAAGTCTGAATTTAAGAGTAGGATCTCATTGATGTTGATTGAGAGAGATGATCCATTACTCAGGAAGAATGTGAAGTCAGAAGACCAAGTGCTCGACCATCCTAGCACTTCCACATCTGTGACCACTTTGTTGTACAGAGATCTTCTCCAGCAGACAACTTCTTCTTCTGTTAAAGTGCTGCTCCTGATTAAATCAAGTCTTCTAGGAGCCAGTCTTTGTTTTGCTGTTATTGAAGATTCTGCACTGTCTTTAGGATAGGCCACCCTGTTTGCTTCTTCTAATAGTGTTTCAAACCAGGGCAGATTTTCCTCCATTAGGTCTTGGAACATGCAGATTGCAAGTTTTGCTGAGAGATCTGTAGAGGTGTTGATGTTGTTGGATAGGTACAGCTCAAGCACTTGGAGTGGATTTAGTGCATTCCAGTTCAGCTCTTCTAATCCGCTGAACTCTTTCCCAATCTAGAATCTCTCAGTTGAATCATCATACCCCCAAGCTAGTATGGAGTCAAATTCTAGCTTATTTGCAGATAGTGTGAATTGGGGGGCAGTGGTTTGTTTTATTATTGCTGCTGGTTCAGGAACTATGCTGACTGATGGAGGTGTGTCTTCATTTTGACTTTCATCCTTTAACACCTCATCAACAGCTCTGACAACCAACTTCCAGTCCTCAGTGATTTCTTCCTCTTCATCTACTGAGTCTGGCAAGTCATGAACTTGAACAAAGGCAGGCTTGTATAATGAACTTTAAAATGCGGCCTGCTCTTGTATCCATTCTTCTAGGCTGTCAGCATCATCTTCTACTGCAACTATCTCCCCCTTTTTGGTTGCATCAGTGTAAAGGGCTGCATCTGTTTGAGTTCCTACTGATACAAGGGAGGGAGTAGGCACAGTTGGGCATTGATGGGCTTCATGCATAGAGACTTGGTGCCTTAGTTTGGACACTTCAACCTCTAGCATAGCTACCCTGGCCATCAATTTCATATTATGAAGTTTCAGTCTGTCCTCATCCACAGTTGTGGAATCCTTGGAGCTAGATGGGGCCTTAGGCCTAGCCTCTGCATCCCCATCACCCTGGTTTTCTTGGCACCTGGGATTCCTCTCAGTGAAGAGTTTTTCAAAGGAAACATCCTCACTATGATTTTCCGTGGTTAGGGTCTTAGTTATGTTGTCACTGTCCTCCTGGGTAGTTTATGTACCAGGAGTAGTTACAGCCCTTTCCATATTCACACTATTAGTAGCATCAGAGTGAATCTTTCTGGGTGATGAACTTGGGTTAGGTGCACCAGCAGCCAAGTCAATCAATACCTCCGAGATAGTGGTTGTTGGAGAAGGTATATCATCTTGACAAGGAGCCTTTGCACTTAAGTTTAGAGAAGAGAAATAAAGGTATGGCTTAGCAGGTTGTTCTATTGATCCGGGATATGATCCTGATCCTAATAGAGAAACTTCCAAGGAGGTCTCTCTAATGTTTTGGCTATCCTTTTTGATATTCTCATCAGAATGTTGGGATTCTGAATGAGGGCTTTGAGGTTGAGATTGGGCCATTGAGACAAGAAGAGAAGGAGTCTTCTTGCTCCTTTTTCTAGTGTATGTTGTTGCAACTAGGGCCCTTTGTTCCAGTTGAACGATAACAACCAAAACAGATGTAAGTGATTTTTGTACCTGTGCATCCTTAGTAGTATGCATAGGGGTTCGAATAGTGGAAGCAGATGGTTGTTCAGGATGTGAGGAGGAGGGTGTGGGATCAGTATCAGCTGGGATTGCTGAACTGTCACCCTGGGTACTTTGTATGTTCACCATTGTAGATAACAATGGAACATTGACCCATGAGAACTTTTTGGAAACAGTTCTCATGCTTTGAAAAATGTTGCTTTTATGACCCAACATAAGATAGATTTTTACAGGTTTTGAAAGTTCTTTTATTTCATTGTTAAAAACCTCCTACAAGAATCTTAGGTACATGAAAAATTGCTGCTTTGCACCCTCTTGAAGGTTATATCTCTAACCTTCAAAGATGAGATGTGCAAAGTTGAATCCTTGGTCATTAACCATACCGTGAACAGCAGAGGAAAGTGCAGAGCTTACTTGATGACATCCACTTCTCTTCTGAGATATGCATTGTAGAAGAGTGTGGCATAGATACTTCCATGGGGGTCCCATCAGTGCGTTCTCTATTGTGTACTCATTCTGATTTCCAGTGTACCCTATGGATACAAAGGTCCACGTGTAGACTTCTTTTGAGTACGAAATGGCGGTGTCACACCCCGACCGACGGCGGAATCATCGGGGCGGGACATGTAGACTGTTCATGAGCTCAAGGTTGACTAAATTGTAATATGTTAAATCCATTTCCATTCAAACAACATGAATCAAGTTCCAAGTACATAATGAAATACAATTTGTTTTTGAATTAAGATTAACTAGGTCCAAAGCCTATGTGTAGCATGTCTTGATCAAACTCATATGAAAGCACCTGAAACATGAATAAAATAAGGTCAACTAAAAAGTTGGTGAGTATAACACAGGTTTGTATATAGATAGCATATAGTTTGTAAAACAAATCCTTGCATAACATGATAAATAAGGCATTTATGGGGAGCAGCTATTGTGTAACCAAGTACAATCAAACCTTTGTAACTAGCATGCAAAATTGTGTTGTCGGTATCAATCACCCCAATCTGGGTGGGTTTGTCAGACTCAATAGATCTATCATTGAAAACCGTCGGCTTGAATAGTTAATGATTGCACATAATCGCATACAAAAGGTTAGCACACCTAGCCCTAGGGCATAAAGCTCAAATTGCACACATGAATGTAAATAGGATTTGTACTTGTGTTGTTTGTGTAAATGTAAACATGTAATTTGAATAGTGTTCATGTTTCACCCCAAAAATGTAAAAGAGTAAAAGGGGCTATGTATACTCACTTGATTCGAAAACGTAGCTAACACGAGATACGAGATAGTAATGTGATCCTTTGTATTCCACAATGTTAACCTAGAGTGTAATGTATATTGCATTAATAATGCACAATAGTCTAAGTCTATATCTAAAGTTAAATTGGATAAAGTTATTGTTTGGTACTTGAAAGTATTGTATAAAATAGAAGATTTGAAATGAATATTTTTAGAACATTTTTTAATAAGGTTTGAATTTGGAATAATTAAATTTGTAAAATAAATAATTACTGTTTATGAAAATAATGTAAGTGTTAGATGTAACTAAATAAATGTTTTTGTTTAATTATATATCAAATAAATAATTATTACCTTATTCATTTATTTATATAATGTAATTTAGACATTTAAAATATTATTTAAGTGTAGGGTTTATAAATTAAATGTTGAACTTTAAATAATTTCCATTTATTTTAAGATTAAATATTTGATCTTTTCTAAATAAAAATAATACAGATTTCTATAAATTCAATTATTATTATTTTAGAAATTAATATGAAATGCTAATTGTTTAGAAATATAAAAATTAATAACATTCTGCCAACACACACGACCGTGCCTAGGATAGGGCACGATCGTGCTAGGGCGGGCGCGACCGTTCTAGACAGGGCGTGACCGTGTTGGTCAAACAGAGGACAACTAGCCAAATGACTAGGCACGACCGTGTCTATGCTTCTGGGGTACGATGGAGTCTAGCCAACGAGCATTGACTGGGTCTGAGCAGGAGGCACGACCGCGCTGGAAGTCGACACGACCGCGTCTCCCGAGGCACGACCGCGCTAGATGATTAGCGTGACCGTGTCTCTTTCAAAACAGAAACGAATTGATTGATTCTTATATTAATAGTGCTGGAATGTAGAGGGCTTTCATTCACAAGGTTAGTACGAGTCTGTTGGTATAGATTAATTGTGTTTAAAACATGTTTAAAGCAGTATTCGATTAAATCATTTTGGAATGAACCCTAGATTCGGGTTCGTGTTAAATTGTATATTGTAATCCCAAATTAGTTTGGGGCTTTTGATCTATAGACTAAATCAAAAGTGTAGGAGGTTTCAATTACCCGGAAGGACGATGAATTGATAGCGTACGGTAAAGATGAGTTCCGGCGATGACGGGTTTGATCTCCGGCGGCTTCTGCTGCAACTCCGGCTAACTCAATGTGTTCTGAAGCTTTAAGGAGGATCGTATATTGTGAATCTTCTGTTTGGTTGGGAGGATTCGGATCGAAGAAAAGGTTTATGTTTTCTTTGAAATGTTTGAACGATTTTTCGAGTCCGAAGGAATTAAACTGGGACGTTTGTGTAATTGAAAATGCTATTACTCTCGTAAATGGAACTGAAGTGAGGAACGGTTACGGAACTCAATGATCGAGCGATTAAAACCGCATTTACGTTTCAACTGGTGTGAGGCGCGACCGTGCCAGACGAGGCGCGACCGTGCCAAAACCTGGCGCGACCGTGCCTACTAGGGTTTCTGGTTATTTACAAAATCAGCCCTTGCAACTTCAGCTTTGTCAGAATTAGCCTGGTTAGGATTTAACAGAACACCTAACGGGATTACTAACTGGATTAACTCTAGGAGTGTTACCACATGATTATGAGTTCTAAATCTTTGAATTGAATACGATCGGCTAACAATTAATGGGGCGTAGGTTTGAACAAGTGTATGATTTAATGTCGTGTTGTTATCTTATTAGTTTAAATAAATTAAAATAGGGTCGGAAAATCAGGAATGTTACAGTCTCCCCATGTTAAGGGAATTTCGTCCCGAAATTTAACTAATGGAGGCTACTATAATCAAGGGAAAAAGGTGGGAGTTTTGGGTTCTCGGTGAGTTTTGATTGTTGGATTCTAGGGAGTGTAACCGTTGACATGACTTAGGTCTGATACTCAAAGTTGAATATGAAGAGTGATAATGAGTTTTGTGTTGAAATAAATTTAAGGAGGAGATTGTCGAATAAAAATTCTGAATTCTAGATGTGAGATGTACTATTTGGAATGAATTTGATGGGACCTTGATCGTCAGGGTTTGTGTATGATGTAGTCTAATATGTTTTAAAATGTTAGTGGGTAAGAGATTTCGTATACATTGGTCTAGGTCAAAACTTCACGTGACAGGAACAATGTTACTTCTAATAATATGATATGACACTTATATATAGGAAGTACCATCGGCGTATCCACCATGTCCTTGTCATATCACATCAGTTACGTTATTACACATCATGATAAGTTTTAGGTCACAACACACGACAAAATTTCTCCATAGTTTCCATGCGCTGATTTTCATAATTCCGTGTGCACCCGTAATTATTTAAATCATCGTATGGTCCGTATAGATTGTTTCGTTGTGTGCGGGTAAGGGGGGGCATAATTTCACTATGATCACGTCTATTGTTTACACATAAAAAGTCATTAACAAGTAACTATGTCCCTAATCAGGTCAGTTCGCAACTAAAGGGTAGTAAAGTAGTAACACTTAAAATTTCTTTGTTTGCTCGTGTTTGAACAAGAATACGTCAAACCCCGAGTCGTTTCCATGTATTATGGTCTTCAACTTTGGTGAACAAAATGCATGACCATGTCTTGTGTATAATGTATTCAATCAATTGTAACAATTGTAAGCAATTTCGTTTCATGTATAAGGTAAACACACAAGTTTCTTGTGTAGCATGAACAACTAGCATTATGTATTTTGTAAATCAATGAGCTCTCAGGTGTAATGTAAAAATATAGTATCATGTGTAATATAAACAGTTTAGTATCATGTATATTGAATAATGTGCACAGTTTAGTATGATGCCCTTTCTAACCAAATGAGTTTCATGTTAATGTGGTCACTCTAGGGTTATGTATCAAACAAACAACGGTTATGTGTCATGTATATTGCAACCAAATAAGTTTCGTGTATTAGGTGCTCAATCTAGTAGCATGTGTATTGCAATTAAGCATGCGTAATGTGATCAATCCAGTAAATTGTGATTTGTAGGCAAACTACTTTTATGTATTATGTAATTTGGGTAGCATTGGGTATATTGATAATAATTGGGTTTCATGCACCATGTGGTTGCGTTGGGTATATTGTGAACGTGCATGTGTAAGTTATTGAACTTCGAGTGTGTTGTATACTAACGGGTTTTGTACGTGGTTGAGCGTTGCGGACGAGCGGGTTGTTTGGCGTTCTTGTATAATGTGGTAGTTAGGTTCTAGCTCTTAATTCTCATTGAGGTTGATGGATAGTGTTAACGTCTACGCGGTATGGATCGTCTCTTGAAGCGACAAGTGAAAGGTAATGAGAAAGTTCTGAAAATGTTCGGGGAAATGTGTTTACAAATACGGATCTTTGTTTGAAATTTGAAAGTGGTAAGTCGTCCTTGATTGTAGATATATAACGTAGTGAATCCATTGAGTCACATAATTCAAATAAATAGACAATTTATGGGAAAAATCTTTTAATTTATATTTTCAGCTATTTAATAAGAGAATATTTTTAAGCGAAATTATTAGCTAAACAATTAGTTGTACATTAATTTAGCCCGGGTTTAGAAATATTTACTTAAACGAGGGAAACCATAATTATTTATCAATTCGAAATAATATATATATATATATATTTATAAAATCGGTTGTATTAACTTTCCTTATAAAAGTTTTGTGGAAAATTTATGTTTTTGATACTATCTAAAAGTTTGATAAACATTTTGTTTGAAAAAGATAACAAGATTTTGTTTAAATCGAACAATAGGATGATTTGTTTATGAAGGAGATTATTGGTAGTTTACTAAATCGTATTGAATGAAGAAGGTGACACTTGAGAAATTTTGATGAAAATATGATGGGTGTAATTCACACTCAAAGTATTGAATTTATGAATAATAACTTTGGAAAATATAAAATTTAGAAATGCTGAGACGTATTCAAAACACAGGGAAATGGTTCTCAAACCGAAATAAATACGAACAATAATCCTGTTAACGCCTCCTGTAGCTTTCCACTAGAAGGAGAATAATTCCCAAGGCGAGCACCGCTTCGAGGATGGAGATTAATTCCTTTTGTTACCCTAATTGGTTTGCTAGGCTATTCATTCCTTGTCCTTGCAAAATCGTGCATTAACCCTTGCTCCATTCTTTGCCTCTCAAATTCCGAGGTCCTTACATATTGGTGCGTGTCATTGATTGGAAATTCGATAGTACTAGTGAGTGCCATGATATGCCCTACTCAAGGATTAGAGTAATACGGGTCGGGCATTAGATATGGGTCTCTTAGTGGGTGTGGTAGTTGATTGTGGGGATGGGGTGTCTGATACGGGTTTCTGGGCGCAGCTGATCCAGGTGTTCGAAGTCTCAGGCCGGTGTTCCTAATCCAATCTACCCTTACATCAAACCTTGGTCTAGCAGCTGTGGGTGTTGGTGATCGATGTACGGGTGATCCGGTGTCTTCTTCCCAATCAGACTCTTCTTCGGGACGGCATACCGGGGAGGTAGGAGAGTACATGCTTAGCAGGAGAACAATGGAAAGGTTGTAAGCAATAAATAAATACTGAGTGTCAAACATAGGAGTTCTCATAGGTTTAGAGTTTGACTAGTCATAACGCCGAGTCTTCACAATAGTATTTTAGAAGTACACTTGACCTATAAGTAGTGTATCCCTGAGGAGAATTCCCAGGAAAGAGGGGTGGGTCACTAGGACACACTTAAGTACCCTATCTTTCCTTATCCAGAATTCCTCACGGGACTACACACTCTTCCAGCCATCATGTATTAATAATACTATTGTTGGGCTCATGGTCATGATGAGAATTGTTGTGAACTGGGCCTTGTGGCCCGAGAGTAAGGTTTATGCATTTCAGTGGGCTTTTGCTTCTTGAAGGATAGATGGGCTTCTTAGTTTATTATTGATGGACATTAGGCCCAATAGTTTAAAAATTTGTTGTTCACAAGAGGTGTGGTATTATGTAGGTGAGTTTAGGGGTGCATGAATAACTAAGTGTGTATGACTGTGTGTGGAAACTTAGGATACCACTTTAAATAAATTAAATAGGTAGCAATGAATAGGGGAGAAAGTTGGCAGGTAATGTGACACATAAATTATTAAGTATTGTATCATATGATGTAGTTATATAGTATAACATGTAAGAATATTCACAAAAATAATCACATAGCATGTAGATAGTAATGAGTGTAAGCACAGAGGTTATCAAGTAGTGTGACACATAAATCATTATGTATTGTATCGCGTAGTGTAAATACTTATGATAGCATGTAGAAATATTTACACGAGAACTAATAATGTAACATGTAGTAGCATGGCGTTGTATGGGTGTCCTAAAGTTATAGTCTAGGTCAAGGGTGTCTAATAACCTAGTTCCCTATAACCAAGGCTCTGATACCAATCTGTCACACCCCGACCGACGACGGAATCATCGGTGCGGGACATGTAGACTGTTCATGAGCTCAAGGTTGACTAAATTGTAATATGTTAAATCCATTTCCATTCAAACAACATGAATCAAGTTCCAAGTACATAACGAAATACAATTTGTTTTTGAATTAAGATTAACTAGGTCCAAAGCCTATGTGTAGCATGTCTTGATCAAACTCATATGAAAGCACCTGAAACATGAATAAAATAAGGTCAACTAAAAAGTTGGTGAGTATAACACAGGTTTGTATATAGATAGCATATAGTTTGTAAAACAAATCCTTACATAACATGATAAATAAGGCATTTATGGGGAGCAACTATTGTGTAACCAAGTACAATCAAACCTTTGTAACTAGCATGCAAAATTGTGTTGTCGGTATCAATCACCCCAATCTGGGTGGGTTTGTCAGACTCAATAGATCTATCATTGAAAACCGTCGGCTTGAAAAGTTAATGATTGCACATAATCGCATACAAAAGGTTAGCACACCTAGCCCTCGGGCATAAAGCTCAAATTGCACACATGAATGTAAATAGGATTTGTACTTGTGTTGTTTGTGTAAATGTAAACATGTAATTTGAATAGTGTTCATGTTTCACCCCAAAATGTAAAAGAGTAAAAGGGGCTATGTATACTCACTTGATTCGAAAGCGTAGCTAACACGAGATACGAGATAGTAATGTGATCCTTTGTATTCCACAATGTTAACCTAGAGTGTAATGTATATTGCATTAATAATGCACAATAGTCTAAGTCTATATCTAAAGTTAAATTGGATAAAGTTATTGTTTGGTACTTGAAAGTATTGTATAAAATAGAAGATTTGAAATGAATATTTTTAGAACATTTTTTAATAAGGTTTGAATTTGAAATAATTAAATTTGTAAACTAAGTAATTACTGTTTATGAAAATAATGTAAGTGTTAGATGTAACTAAATAAATGTTTTTGTTTAATTATAAATCAAATAAATAATTATTACCTTATTCATTTATTTATATAATGTAATTTATACATTTAAAATATTATTTAAGTATAGGGTTTATAAATTAAATGTTGAACTTTAAATAATTTCTAATTATTTTAAGATTAAATATTTGATCTTTTCTAAATAAAAATAATACAGATTTCTATAAATTCAATTATTATTATTTTAGAAATTAATATGAAATGCTAATTGTTTAGAAATATAAAAATTAATAACATTCTGCCAACACACACGACCATGCCTAGGATAGGGCACGATCGTGCTAGGGCGGGCGCGACCGTTATAGACAGGGCGCGGCCGTGTTGGTCAAACAGAGGACAACTAGCCAAACGACTAGGCACGACCGTGTCTTCGATAGGCACGACTGTGTCTATGCTTCTGGGGTACGATTGCGTCAAGCCAACGAGCATTGACTGGGTCTGAGCAGGAGGCACGACCGCGCTGGAAGTCGACACGACCGCGTCTCCCGAGGCACGACCGCGCTAAATGATTAGCGCGATCGTGTCTCTTTCAAAACAGAAACGAATTGATTGATTCTTATATTAATAGTGCTGGAATGTAGAGGGATTTCATTCACAAGGTTAGTACGAGTCTGTTGGTATAGATTAATTGTGTTTAAAACATGTTTAAAGTAGTATTCGATTAAATCATTTTGGAATGAACCCTAGATTCGGGTTCGTGTTAAATTGTATATTGTAAGCCCAAATTAGTTTGGGGCTTTTGATCTATAGACTAAATCGAAAGTGTAGGAGGTTTCAATTACCCGGAAGGACGATGAATTGATAGCGTACGGTAAAGATGAGTTCCGGCGATGACGGGTTTGATCTCCGGCGGCTTCTGCTGCAACTCCGGCTAACTCAATGTGTTCTGAAGCTTTAGGGAGGATCGTATATCGTGAATTTTCTGTTTGGTTGGGAGGATTCGGATCGAAGAAAAGGTTTATGTTTTCTTTGAAATGTTTGAACGATTTTTCGAGTCCGAAGGAATTAAACTGGGACGTTTGTGTAATTGAAAATGCTATTACTCTCGTAAATGGAACTGAAGTGAGGAACGTTTACGAAACTCAATGATCGAGCGATTAAAACCGCATTTACGTTTCAACTGGTGTGAGGCGCGACCGTGCCAGATGAGGCGCGACCGTGCCAAAACGTGGCGCGACCGTGCCTACTAGGGTTTCTGGTTATTTACAAAATCAGCCCTTGCAACTTCAGCTTTGTCAGAATTAGCGTGCTTAGGATTTAACAGAACACCTAACGAGATTACTAACTGGATTAACTCTAGGAGTGTTACCACATGATTATGAGTTCAAAATCTTTGAATTGAATACGATCGGCTAACAATTAATGGGGTGTAGGTTTGAACAAGTGTATGATTTAATGTCGTGTTGTTATCTTATTAGTTTAAATAAATTTAAATAGGGTCGGAAAATCAGGAATGTTACAGGCGGCCCCCTCGTCTTGAAGCTTGAGGTGTTTGCGGAAAGTGGCTTCAGAGATGGTGAAGTCCTTGCCATATACCTTGGCTTTAATTTGGGGTATCCCCTGTTCGGTAGAGTAGATGGCAGGTTTCCAAAAATCATCCATGTGAGGAATGTAAATGGGTGGGTTGATAGTGAGTGCATGGTATATTTTTGATCGACAGAGAAAGTCGATAATGTCATCAAACCCGTCGGACTTCTTCCCTTTTATTTAGTATGCTGTGTGGTTGTGATATGGAGAGAACTTATCATCTGGATGGTTTATGTCTACCTCTGCCATTATTTGGTTTGGAGGGAAAGAGGAAGGTTTTGAAGGGTGGTTAGGAACGGAAGGCTTTGAATGTTGGGGGGCTTGAGAGAAAGTGATGGGAGTTAGGGCGAAATTGAATGTGAAGGGGTGGTGAGGAAATTTGATTTGTTCTTATAACTGCAGAGGAAAAATGACTTGTACAGTACAACCTCATTCACTTTTTACTGTTACAGGTGTAATGCACTATTGTAGTCATGGTAAAGACTGAAAGGAATTTTTACAGTGGGTAAAAGTTAATTTAGACTTATTTTTGCCAATCAGCAGCAAACTTGGTTACTGCGGATGGTTAAGCCTATCCGATGCAAGCTTGGTTGCGGCGAATAGTTAAGTCTGTCAGCAGCAAACTCTATTGCTGCTGCTGACTGCCTTAGAGCTATCTGCAGGAAACTTTTTCCTGCTGATAACTTAAAGCGGTCAGTGGCAAAATATTTGCTGCTGATTATTAAACTTGTCAGCAGCAAAAATGGATTCTGCTGACTTGTAACTTTTATTTATAACAAAAGACAAACATATTTACAAAAACAAATTTTTAGTGACATATTTTAATCAAAGTTCATCATACCAATAGATTCAACTAAATATCTAAATCTAGCTTCATCAAACGGTTTTGTAAATAAATCAGCATATTGCTCATTGTTATGAACTTTGGTTAAAATAATTCTCTTTTTCTCAGCTTGATCTCTTATGAAGTGATACCTGATGTCAATGTGCTTTGTCTTGGAGTGCTGCACCGGATTGTTTGTGATTGATATAGCACTCATGTTGTCAATGTAAATGGGAGTTGCCATGAAAGTCATCCGTAATCCAGCATTTGATTTTGTATCCAGATGACTTGTGCACAACAACTTGATGCTGCAATGTATTCTGCTTCTGCTGTAGAAGTTGAAACACATGTTTGCTTCTTCCACTGCCATGAAATCAGTCTTCCTCCCAGAAACTGACATCCCCCTGAAGTGGAATTTTTGTCCAAGTTGCATCCCCCATAATCACTGTCAGTGTATGCATACAGATTGAACTTATCATTTTTAGAGTACCATAGCCCAAGTCTTGGAGCTCCCTTTAGGTATCTAAAATTCTCTTGATGGCTTGAAGATGTGAAATCTTTGGAGCTACTAGGAATCTTGCACATAGACATACTGCAAACATGATATCTGGCCTTGAGGCAGTGAGATACATGAGAGACCCTATCATTGCATGGTACTGATGTTGATCAGTGTCTTGACCATCTTTGTCTGGAGTCAGGTGATGGTGCACTTGCATAGGGGTTCCTACAGGAGAGCAGTCAGCCATCTTGAATCTTTCCAGAATGCTCTTGACATATTTGGATTGGCTGATGAAGATTCCATTTGGGACTTGTTTGACTTGAAGACCCAGAAAGAAATTTAGCTCACCTATTGAGCTCATTTCAAACTTTGAGTGCATCAGGATCTCGAAGTCTTTACACAGCTTCTTCCTTGTTGATCCAAAGATGATATAATCTACGTAGATTTGAACCAGTAAGATTTCTCCCCCTTCATCTTTGATAAACAAGGTCTGGTCAATGGCACCTCTTTTGAAGTTATTGCTTAGTAGATATCCAGACAAAGTTTCATACCAGGCTCTTGGGGCTTGATGTAAGCCATATAGAGCTTTGTCTAGTTTGAACACTTGGTTAGGATGTGCATAATCTACAAAGCCTGGAGGCTGTTTGACATATACTTCTTCACCAATCTTCCCATACAGAAAGGCACTCTTGACATCCATTTGATAGACCATGAAATTCTTGGATGCAGCATATGCCAGGAAGATTCTGATGGCCTCCAGCCTGGCAATAGGAGCAAAGACTTCATCATAGTCAATTCCCTCTTCCTGAGTGTATCCATGAGCTACAAGTCTGACTTTGTTCCTGACTACAATTCCTCTCTCATCTTGCTTGTTCCTGAATACCCATCTTGTGCCAATGGCAGATTGACCAGGTGGAAGATCAACTAGTTTCCAGACATCCTGTCTCTTGAATTGCAGTAACTCTTCTTGCATTGCCTCAATCCAACTGCTATGTTTCAGAGCTTCATCTATTTTCTTGGGTTCCACCTAAGATAGAAAACATGAAAACAAACATATATTGGCCTCATGAGATTTTCTTCTTGTTAGAACTCCTTGGTGAACTTGGCCAATAAAATTTTCCACAGGATGTTCCTTGTTGATCCTCTGTGCTGGTACCACCTCCAGCTGTATCCCTTTCTCAAGATTGCTTTGATTTTGACCAGAGATTTCTTCATTCATGGTGGAAGAGTCTTCAATATCAACAGCTACATCAGTGTTATCAGCAATAGTATTTGCAGTATCTACAGTAGTTGCCGAAGAATCTTCATTCAAATTTTCATTTTCAGACAGGTTCCTGCTGGTGACATTGGAGAGTCTGGTTCCGGCTTCACTTGCCTCAATGGCTTCCATAACAGATGGAGGATCAATGGATGGTCTTTTTAGACTAATAGAAGATTTAAGAAAATCCAGTCTGTAGTCAGAGGAGAAAGTGGAAGCAGGTGTTTGTGAAGAGCTAGACTCCATATTTAAGAAGATGAGAGGCTAAAATATTTGGGTGAAGGAGTCTATGTCAAAGAGCTAGTTTAGGCATTTTCCCTGTTCACAGGCAATGTGTTCTCTACATTCCACATTGCCTGATTCTTCCACAATTCTTGTTCTTGAGTTGAATATTATGTAGGCCTTGGATTGAGAAGAATAGCCCACAAAATATCCTTCATCAGATTTGGCACCAAACTTAGGAAGAACCCCATGTGTGATCAGAATTGTGCATGGACATCCAAAAGGTTTTAGAAATCCAATGTAGGGAACTCTTTGGAACCATAGTTCATAAGGTGTCTTGTTGAGAGGCTTGACTATGAGAACTCTATTTTGCACATAGCAGGCTGTGCTTATTGCTTCTACACAGAATGTGAGAGGCAGTTTTGAGTCAGACAACATAGATCTTGCTGACACAATTAGAGTTCTTTTTCATCTTTCAGCAACTCCATTTTGTTGAGGAGTTCTTGGAGCACTGTATTGCCTTTCTATTCCCTTGTTCTCACAGAAACAGTTCAAAGTGTGGTTCTTGAAATTTGTGCCCTGATCACACCTTATGATCTTTACCTTATGATTGCTTTGATTCTCTACCCTAATAATGTAGGATTTGAGAATTTCAGCAGTTTCATCTTTAGTTCTCAAGAAGTATACCCATGAGAATCTAGTGTAGTCATCAGTTATCACCAGACAGTATGACTTCTTACCCATTGACATAATATTTGTAGGCCCAAAGAGATCCATATGCAACAGCTGTAGTGGAGTGTCATTTGTATTCAAAGTCTTGGGCTTGTGAGAACTCTTGGGTTGCTTCCCCTTCAAACAAGCAATGCAGTGATCTTCTAGCTGGAATTCTTTGTCAGGAAGCCCTTTGACAAGATTATCCTTCACCAATTTGTTGATAGTTTTGATGTTAACGTGACTTAATCTCCTGTGCTAGAGAGCTGATTCATCAACTGAGGCTTTTGACAGAAAACAGGATACACTTCCAGATGGAGTGACCTCATTCATGTCAAGCACATAAAGATTTTCTTTTCTCTGAGCAGTTAGTAAAATCTTTTCTGGAGGAGGTTTGGATAAGCCAGGAGATAGTATAAAGCATTCTTTGTCTGTGAAGAGCATCCAATGCTTTTGATCACAGACCTGGGAAACACTCATGAGATTGATGTCCTATTCTTTGACATAATTTACCTTATCAATACTCATTCTTTCATTTGACACAGTCCCTTGTCGAGTAATAGATCCTCCTTTTGAGTCACTTCCAAAGGCAACATATCCTCCATTGAAGTGTCTGAAGTTGGAGAGGATGGATATGTTGCCTGTCATGTGCCTGGAACAACCACTGTCTACCACCCAGGAGTTATTCTTGTGACCTGGCTGCCCATGCACATGAGAGAGATCTAGTTAGTGGTAGGAATCCAAGAGCTTGCATCCTTGAAGAAAAGGGTTCTCGAAATATCAGATTCAGCATGTGTGCATTCAACAGAGCCAATGATGATTCTTGAAGGGATAGAAGCTGGGATCTTGGCTTTCCATTTCTGAGGAGATGGTTTTCCATTTCTCTTTGCTCTGTCAGCATCTGATGTTGATTAGGCTGCTGATGGATTTGCTTTATCAGCAGCAAATTTTGCTGTTGATGACTTTAGCTTATCAGCTGTCGATTTTGTTGCTGATGAGGACTTCGGCTTATCAGCAGTAGATTTTGTTGCTGCTGATGGTTTTGCTTGAGCAGCAGCAGACTTGGTTGCTGCTGAAGGCTTGTCCTTTGGTTTCGTGGGCTTGGCTTGATTACCAACATTTTTGCTGGCTACTGAAGGTTCAACAACCAATGTATGCTTATCCTTCTTTACCTTGTTGACGGAGGGCTTCTCTGTAGAAGTTCTCATGTTAATGGGCTTTTGTTTAGGAGGGGCTTGATTAAGGATCTGGTTGAAGGGATTAATTAATAATTTGCAGCAAAGTGGTCTGATTCACCACAGATGATGCAAGATTGTTGAGGCTTTGGCAGCTGCTTCCTTGGTGGGGAAAGAGAGTTTCTGAAATAAGTTGCCTTGGCTTCAGAACTCCTTACCTTTCTGTTCTTGTTTGTCTTCTCAAAGGCATGTTGTTTGAGGTTTCTTTGCTGCTGAAGGTAGTAGAAGCAGGTGCTGGCAGTGTGGTTATATTTGCCACAGACAAAGCATGATTTAGCCAGTTTGTCCCTTGAAAGGTAAACATAGTCCTTTCTTTTGAACAAGTCTTTGAAGTTCCAGGGGTGAGCTTTGTTGTGCTCAAAGGTGGCTTCTTCCAATGTCTTTTGAACATACAGAACTCTTTCTCCAGGCGCATGACATATGTCAAACACGTTTCTTTGAGGCTTTGAGTTGGTGGAGGTTGAAGACTGTCCGTTTTCAACAATTAGCTTTCTTCCTTCTAGAGGATAGCTGATTTTGATTTGGTTGAAAGGCATATGAACCGGAACAGCTGGTAAAGGGACAGGAGCACTTGTTTGAATGACTTAAAGAACAGGCGGTACTGGTACTTGTACTGGTGATGAGGCCTCCTCAGTTTTAGTGGACTCTGAGTAAGTTGACTCAGATTCTGACGAGGTAGTGCATTCTTGCACCAATGGTTCATGCCTTGAAGGATCAAGATCTCGGTTGGCCTTTTCAAGATTCGAGAGATTGAAGCTTGGTTCATGGATGGCAATGTAGTCAGCAGGAGGTGCAACGACTTGGTATTGTTCAGCATGATACCCCAGACCAGTTTTTACATTGTCATGAATTTGAGCATCCAAAAGTCTTTGCAGCTTTTTGGATGCAAATTCATATTTGTCAACATGAACTTTCTGTTCTTCCAATTCTGCTCTGGTAGCTTTTAATCTAGCCAATAGATCATCAATCTGAGTTTCAAGATTGGTTTGTTCATATTTTAGTAATGAAATCTCTTTCTTTAGGTAGTTAATTTTTTCTTTATAACTGTTTTCGACTTTTGTGAATTCAGATTTCATTTGATGAAACTTTTCATTTTGATCTATAAGGTTTTGTTATGGTGGCCTCAGCTGATTTCGACTTTTGAAGCTTGGGAACATAGATGTTCATATACCTGAGGCGGTATCTCAGTTGTGTCTGCCATAAGAGCTTGGTTGTTAGCAGGCAGATCTTCATACTGGAAGCTCCAGTCAAAGTCAGAAGTTCCAACAGCTGCACAAGCTGCAGTTTGAGCTGGAGGAGTAGCTTGTTGCCGTTGTTGTCTTGGTTGGGCTTGTTGAGCTTGTCTTGATTGAGGAGCTGCTGGGTTTGCCCTAGGTGCCTTGCATTCTCTAGCAAAATGACCCAGTTGGTTACAGTTGTAACATCTTAATTTTCTTTTATCCAAGCGAACTCTGGTGTTGGAGTTGTTACATGGAATGGGTCTTCCGGTTCTAGAGTAGAACCTTTTTGCTCTTATAGAGAGCATGGCATACGAGTGTTGTATGTCCATTTCTTCTAAGTCATCTGGATGGAAGCATTCCAGATCCTCCTTGATAAAGGACATGTTGCTTGAGTTTTCAGATACAAAAGCAGCAGAGGTTGAGGTTTGAGGAGGAGCTTCTAGGAGAAATGGTGATGTGTTTGTTTGAGAGGTTGGAGTTTGGGGATTAGTGACGATGGGAGGATAATAGTTGCTTAAACTAGGACCTGAGTGGTCAGAGTGGAGGGCAGAAGAGGTGGTGGTGGATGTTGAGGCTGTTTGGTAGCTTGAGCTTCTTTCTTTTGTCTGAATCATCTCTATCTCCTAGGTTTTTAGCATTCCAAAGAGCTCAGTCATCTGGAGAGTCTTCAGATTCTCAGTTCTTCTGATGGACACTGTGTAGAGTGTCCAGCAACTCGGTAGAGACCTGATGAACTTCTTGAGAATATCTTCATTCTCCAGCTGCACCTTTGAGCACTAAAGCTCACCTACAAGACAGGTATATCTGTTATATAAAACAGTTAGAGACTCACCTTCCTTCTAGACGAAGTTTTCATATTGCTGCTTCAGGATGTCTATTATGTTTTCTTTGACTTCTTCTGAACCAGCAAACATCTTCACAAGAGCCTTCCATAGCTCCTTTGCAGTTTTATAACCTTTGAAGTTATGAAAAACTTCATTTGGTAAGCACATCTGGATGGCTCCCAAAGCTTTGAAATCTACCTCCATTTTCTTGATGTCTTCATCAGAGTACTTAGAGGATTTTTTGGGAACCAGTGTACCTCCGGAATCAGCTGAGGCCACCACGGGTATGTATGGTCCATTTTTAACAGATTTCCACATCCCATATTCTTGATAGCAGAAGAAGCTTTCCATTCTGTTCTTCCACATATCGTAGTCTTCTCCAGACACCAGTCTTGGTGGTCTAGAGATACTTCCAATATCTTCAAATCCTTTGTTTTGTGCCATTTTGTTTTGATTTGTGATAATGAGAGACTTTAGCAAAGAGATAGTTTAGAATAGAACCGGAGAATGATTAAACAAGTGTGAGTTTGTTTAATCTATGAGCCAAAGCTCTGATACCACTTGTAGGATCGGTGAATACAAGATGGTTCTATTCTAGTTGAGATTGGCGGAAACAATCACAACAAAGCAATGTAAACAAGTGAACAATAAGAATACTGATAAAAGCAATTTGTATTAAGCTTCAAGGTTTACAAGATTACAGAGAAAACTCTCAAGCAAAAAGCACTCCTTTACAATGACTCTCAGTACTGCTTATATAGTAACTTAGAATCAAGACAGACCCTTGATTCTAAGGATCGGATCTAACACAAACCGTTGATCTTGTATTGAAGCTATTCTACATATAATGACAATAAACACTACAAAAGTTAACTTTACTCAAACGTCTTCTTAGGCATCATTGCTTGCATGCTTGGAGAAGAGCGTTGTAGTTCTTTATTGTCTGCACCAGTGACATTCTTTCTGTGTGGAGCGCGTCAGTGTTGCAGCAGAAAGTTGTCAGTGGTAATGGTTGCTTTATCGAAGCCAGCCAACTGCAACGTTTGATCTTCAGTGGAAATGGCTATCAGCTGCAAAGTTGGAGATCAGCAGCAAGACACAACTGTCCACAGCTGCTGATGGTATGCCTATCAGCAGCAACTTTGGTCTTCAGCACATAAGGCTTATCCGCAGCAGATTTATTCTTCAGCAGAAGAAGAAGTATCCGCTGCAGATAAGCTTATCCGCAGAAGCTTGTTGGTCAGCAGCAAACTCTGAGGTAAGCAACATTTGTACATAGAAAGTTTTGTAGCCATCAGTCTTTATTTCTACAGTACATGCCTTATAGTGGAAACTCTGAACATGAATGCAAATGTTACTCTGAAAGGAAATGTTCAGAACCCGAGTAGTAAAGTAAATTAGTAATTTCATACCTGTCTCTGTATTTAGTAATTTATATTACTCGAGGTGTTCTAAATTATTACATATCATGATAACACCAGCTATCTTTGTTCGTAGTAGACACTAATGGCTAGAAAAAAGAGAGTTGGTCGCACTGGTGGTCGTACTGGTCATCGAGGCCGACCGCCAGGTAACCGAAACCGTCATGAGGAAAGTGAACACTCCCGCAATGAGACTGAATCGGTGCATGTGGAGCATAATGACAGTGGGAAGCATGAGTCGGTTCAAGACGATGCCCATAACGAAGCGCTTGAGTTGGAACCGATCGTTAAGGAAATCGCGGCAGAGGTTACTTCAATCTTGAAGAAAGTTCTACTGGAAGCATTAGGCGAGGCCCTTAAAGAGTTTGATATATGGAAGAAAGAGAAGTAAGAGGAAAGCAACAAGAGAACTGAAGTCACTGATGGTGACGGTTTTGATTATGAAATGGCAACTATAAGTCTTTTCAGGGGTGTGACCCGCCGAAGTATGATGGATGGAAAGATTTGTTGTTGCCACTTTCGAGTGGATAGAGAGGATGAATGGGGTGATCAACATTAGTGAGTGCCGTGATGACCAAGCGGTCAAGTTTGTCACTCACTCATTCACTAATGAGGCATTGAGTTGGTGGAGGTCGATTGAAAGAATCAAGTCCTCAACTGAAATGAAAAAGAAGAAATGGGATGACATGAAAAAGCTGCTGATCACTAAGTTCTATCCGTAGAATGAGATTGACAGAGTAGAGAGAGAGTTTCTTGGGCTCTGTGCTGGTGGTATGACCCATCGCCATTACACCTCCAAATATCAAGAGTTGGCTCAGCTGGTTCCACATCTGGTGGACACTGAGGAAAAGAGGATTAAGTACTACATCAAGGGACTACCACAGAAAGTCCGTGTGCATGTGAAAGCTAATAATCCCGCAAGCTTTGAATCTGTGGTATCACTTACTAGAATAGTTTATGATGACTTTGAATCAGCGGACCCAATGCCTACTGAAAGGAAAGTGACAAATGTCGTTAAACGTCCAGCAAAAGAGTGGGCGGGCCCAGAGGCGAAGAAGCTGAGGATAGAGGATGGGAATGAATGTGCAAAGTGTGGACGAAAGCACGCTGGGGTGTGCCATGTGGGTTTGAACATTTGCTATCGATGCGGGAAGACGGGCGTTACTCTCGAGAATGTTCGGGTGCACCGTCATGCTATAACCATGGGATACCTGGCCACATGGCCAAGGACTACTGAAAACCCAAAGCTAGTGGCACCGAGAAGGGTAAGGAGGCCTAAAAGTCGAAGGGAAGGACCCAAGCGTATGCACTGACTCAAGAGGAAGCTTGGGAAAACCTAGATGTTGTGTCAGGTACGTTTATCCTTGACAACACTTACGTTTCAGTGTTGTTTGATTCTGGTGACAGTAGGAGTTTCATATCATCATTAAAGTGTTAAAGAATGAAATGTAAAGTCACAAAAGTAGAACCGACCTTTAATGTGGAAACTGTAGTGGGTAAGACCAAGGTAGTAAATGAATGAATTGGTAGATAATTGTGCGATAAAGATACATGGCCATAGATTCCAAGTTAGGTTATATGTTATAACCTTGGGAAGGTTTGATATAGTTTTGGGTATGGATTGGTTGGCTGCCAATGAAGCCCGGATTGTATGTAGACGAAAGATAGTTCATCCCAAAGCTCCAGACGGTAGCGAAGTTTTGGTTTACGGGGATCATGACGGTTCGTTAACGAACATCATATCGATGATAAAGGCAGAGAATTATATAGGGCGCGGATGCGAGGCCTACCCGGCCTATGTGATAGACAATGATTTAAAAGTGAAAGAGTTACAAGACGTACCAGTGGTATGTAATTTTTCGGAGGAGTTTCCAGAGGATTTTCCTGGGTTACCACCTGACCGGGAGACAGAGTTCTAGATAGACTTAATGCCAGCAGCCCGTTGCTAAAGCACCGTACCGACTTGCTCCTCTAGAGATGAAAGAGCTAATGATACAGTTGGAAGAACTTTTGGATATGGGTTTTATCAGGCCGAGCATTTCTCCCTGTGGTGCTCCGGTTCTGTTTGTAAAGAAGAAAGATGGTGCCATGAGAATGTGCATCGACTACAGAGTGTTGAACAAATGTACAATAAAGAACAAATATCCGCTACCAAGGATCGATGATCTGTTCGACCAACTACAACGTGCCAGATGGTTCTCCAAGATCGATCTACGGTCGTGATATCATCAGTTAAATGTAAGGGAAGAGGACATACCTAAGACAACGTTTCACACGTGGTATGGGCATTACGAATTTCGCGTGATGTCTTTTGGTTTGACCAATGCTCCAGCAGCATTCATGAGTATGATGAACCAAGTGCGTAGACCGATGCTGGGCTGGTTAGTGATAGTATTCATAGACGACATACTTGTTTATTCGAAGAGTGAAGGTGACCATGCTTGTCATCTTCGAGAAGTACTAGAGACGCTACAGAAAGAGAAGTTGTATGCCAAGTTCTCCAAATGCGCGTTCTGGCTTAAGGAAGTCCGATTCTTAGTTCACGTTATTAACGCAGACGACATTATGGTTGACCCGGCTAAGATAGAGGCGGTACAAGAATAGGAAATCCCGAAGACACCAACCGAGATTCAGAGTTTTCTAGGATTGGCAGGTTACTATCGAAGGTTCATTCAGGACTTCTCGAGAATGGCCTCTCCACTGACAAAGGTGACACACAAAGAAGTAAAGTATGAATGGGGTCAGACCCAGTCTAAAGCATTTGAAGAGTTAAAGAAGAAGTTGACCCAAGCCCCAGTGCTAGCATTACCTGGCGGTAACGAGGACCTTGTGGTATATTCTGACATTTCGGGACAGGGGTTAGGGTGTGTTTTTATGCAGGGGGAAAGGTGATCGCGTATGCGTCACGACAGCTAAAGATTCACGAAGTTAACTACCCGACTCATGATTTGGAGCTCGCGGCAGTTTTCTTCGTGCTAAAGATTTGGAGGCATTACCTTTAGGAGGTAAAATGCACAATTTATTTGGATCACAAGAGCTTGAAGTATTTCTTTGAGCAGAAAGACCTGAATACGCGACAAAGGCGGTGGTTAGAATTGCTGAAAGACTATGACTGTGAGATCCTATACCACCCGGGAAAGGCGAATGTGGTCGCTGATGCCCTAAGTCGTAAGGAGACTCATTCTCCTATTAGGGTGAAAGCGTACCGGTTGGTGATAACCCCAGATTTTATGGAAGTGCTAGGAAAAGCACAGACAGAAGCACTAAAGGAAGGGAACATAAAGAAAGAAAGAATGGTCGGTCAACATATGAAGTTAGAAATAAACACTCATGGAGTGAGGACCAGATGTGGTCGCATGTGGGTACCGAAGGGCGGAGAGCTTAGGGCCAAAATACTTGACGAGGCCCATAAATCTTGATATTCCATCCACCCAGGAACCACAAAAATGTACCAGGATTTGACGCAAGAGTATTGGTGGCCTAACATGAAGAATGATGTGACCGGATACGTTAGCAAATTTCTGACTTGCTCACAAGTTAAAGCAGAGCATCAGAAACCATACGGGAAGATCCAACCACTGGAAAATACCCGAATGGAAGTTGGAGCGTATCACCATGGACTTTATTACAAAGCTGCCCCGCACAGCTAAAGGCCGTGATACGATTTTGGGTTATAGTGGATCGTTTGACAAAGAGTGCTCACTTCTTATCGATGCGGGATACGTATTCATCAGAGAAGCTGGCATAAGTCTTTATCAATGAGATTGTGTCTCGACATGGCATACCATTATCGATTGTATCTGACCGGGACACACGATTTACATTGAGATTCTGGAAAAGATTTCGTGAGTCAATGGCTACAAATTGAATATCAGCACGGCGTATCACCCACAGACGGATGGTCAGTCTGAAAGGACCATCCAAACGTTGGAGGATATGCTCCGCTCATGCATTATAGACTTCGGTGGCAGTTGGGATAGTCACCTACTGTTGGCAGATCTCTACTACAAAAATAGCTACCACACCACCATTGGTATGCCGCCTTACGAGATGTTGTACGGTAGGAAATGTCGAACCCTGGTTTGTTGAGGTGAGATAGAGTAGAAAGAGATGGGAAGTTTAGAGGTAGTCACATCGACCTCTGAAAAATTTAACCAAATGAAAGCAAGGATGAAAGCAGCACAGGACCGTCAAAAGTCCTTGTAACATCCCAAAAATAAAACGAAAATTTTATTCACAGGTTAAACATGAGACGAGCCGAATAAACAAGCAAGAGACGATGGGTCGGGCCAGATGGGTCAGGCACGCATGAAGGTGGAAAACAAGGGAAGTAAGCCCTCCATAAGTAGTATAAACCACCACCTTTTCTTTCGTTTGCAAGTTCTAGAGAGAAAAACCGTAGAGTGAGAAAGTTGGCAGATCGACCCGAGATTCAAGAAGCGTGTTACCACATGGATTGGGAGCAAGACCTCCAAATCAGACGCTCGATTCATGTAACGACCCATTCTGAATCTTGGTTTTTGTTTAAAATCGGGTTCCTGGGTATTTTTGGTAAAAAGGTTGGGTTTTTATTAGCCAAAAGAGAAAACGATTATAGATCTGGAATTATGAGAGGAAAATACGCGTTTTGAATGTAGAAACTTTCAAACTTGACGAAACCGTCGATCCAGATCTGAATCTATGTAAAAACCGACTGATGGGATGAAGTTTGCGGTTTGGGTAAAGTTTATGGTAGGGTGAAGTTTACGGATGGGTAAAGTTCACAGTTGGGAGAAGTTTAGGTGAAGTTCACGGTTGGGTGAAGTTCACGGCGATTGGGTGAAGTTTGCGGTTTGGGTAAAGTTTGCGGTTGAGTGAAGTTTACGGTTAGGAATGAAATGTAATGAGAAGCTAAAAGTAGGTTGCGTACATATAGGTTAGAAGATCCTTTAGAGACATTTGACCCTGTCTATTTTCAGGTGAGTTATAAAAGCCCTCTTTTAAATGTTTTAAATAATGTTTTTGAGTTGGTGTGCATACGTAACGATGTGACTGTTTTTATAAAACGATGTTTATGAATGATATGTGTGACATTTTATGAAACGATGTTTATGAACGATGTTTTGGAAGGAAAAGGTTATGAAGGAGGTGTTTATGAAATATTTTGCTAAAAGAAGTTTACGAATGAATGATTTTTAATAAAACGTACGAACGCTTTAACTGAAGTTTTGAAGTAAAAGAAGTGAATGTTTACGAAAGTCACAAACGAATGAATCTGCCATTATTCCTTAGGGAATGAAGGTTATGGGAATGGGATGCATGTTATGGGCCATTACCTTTTAGGGGCTTTTGTGGCTGGCCAACTGTTGTAGAACTGGGCTGATGACGGTCACCATGGGGATTACCGTGATCCTTGATGTTTGGTACGTGTCATCCTTGTGATGATGTGCTTGAAGTTTGGTACGACTACTCCACGGAGTATCATGAGTGAAGTTTGGTACATGTCATCCTTGTGATGCCGTGCTTGAAGTTTGGTACGGATGCCATGTGTGGTATCATACTTGAGGTTGGAATTGACGGTTAAGAGAAGGCGCATATTCGATATGTTCGTTGACTTATGTTTATGACGTTATGTTATGTTATTGCATGTTTTCGTACGGTTTTATTAATGAAGTTAAATAATACGTTTTTGGCAAATATTTGAAGTTAATGTTTTATGAAAAGCTAGAACTCACCAGTGTAGCTAACGTTTTCGTATGCACATTCAGGTTAAGGCAGGTTATGATGATGGACGGTGATGTTGGGCGGCTTGATGAGTTACTCGGATGATATGAAGACTGGCATCCCGTTATGAAGTTGGTTATGTTATGTTTATGTAATAGACAATGTTACGCTTCCGCATCTTGAACGATGTTATGTTATGTTTGGAATGATGTTTTCCGTTGTGTTATTTGATATTCAAGTTTAAGAACTGCTTGTGAATGAGTAAATCCAACAAGTGACGCCTCCCGGGTTTGGGGCCTTACAAGTTTGTATCAGAGCAATAGTTTGAGAGATTTGGACACTTCCGGTATCTGAACTTAAATTATGAATGGGACTGAAAGCGAATGCTAGTACGGGTAACTCGAGCCACAGCATCAGGTATGAAGGTAGTATATATGTACATATATAGTATGCCTTAGAAACTGTTAAGGCAAGGACTTGTGTTCTGATGGAATCACAAAGGTGGTCAAATAGAAATCAAAAGGTAGTGTAATGGTTAATTGTAGATGGCCAGTGTATATTAACATCTTAAAGTACTTGTTGAATTCTATTTGTTAACTAGCGTGATGACATTGGATTCCTTGTCTTATAGAACGAAATGGCAAGGAGAGGAAACGGAAGGCGTGTAGGGGGCCATACCGGTGGTCGTACCGGTGGTCGTAACGATGGGCGTGACAGGACCCCTGCGCGCCAAGAGTACAGTGAAGAAGGAAGTGTTCACACTGAGCCAGAAGTTAGTATGCACGGGACTGCGCCGACTCATGTTGAAGAACAACAATTCACTTTTGAACCGGAAGTGAGAGCGGCTCTGGCACGCGAGTTCACTGAGTTGATGAAGACTTCCTTGCCAGAACTACTGGCAGAAGTGTTAAAGAAGGTTAACGAGGTGAGCGGGTCTAACACGGCGGTTGGTACCCCCAAACACTGAGGTAGTTAACGCACCGCTTACCCGTGGTTGCGACTATAAGTCCTTTAAGGCATGTGACCCACCGGTCCTGACTGGAAAGAAAGACGCGGTGGCTACTTTTGACTGGGTAATCCGTATGGAAGCTGCTATTCGTCTGAGCGAATGTCAGGCGAATCAAGTTGTGAAGTTTGCTGCTAACTCCATAAGGGAGGAAGCATCTAATTGGTGGGAAGGTGTGCGTCAAGCCAAGGGGGATGAGACTGTTGACGCAAGGATGTGGAATGATTTGAAAACCCTGGTGATTAAGAATTTATGTCCGAAGAATGAGATCGAGAAGGTAGGGAGGGAATTTCTTGGGTTGAAAGCCGGGAGCATGACGCACCGGCAGTACACAACTCGGTTCAATGAACTGGCATGTCTGGTGCCACATCTTGTCACTACTGAAGAGAGAAAGATCGACTGTTACATTCAGGGGTTGTCGGACAAGGTCCGCACCTATGTTAAGGCAAACGCCCCTACTACCTACGATTCGGTAGTAGAACTGAGTGGCATGGTGTTTGATGATCTAGCATTGAATGTCGTTCCCATTGAAGAGCCTAAGAAGAAGCTGAGTTTTCCCGCTAAGCGATCGGGTGGGAAGTTATTTGGGGCTCCGGACAAACAGGCCAGGGTAGGTGAGACGGCAGTCTATGGAAAATGTGGGGTAAGGCATGCAGGTGAAGGTCGGCTAGGGTCAAATCTGTGCTTTAAATGCGGCAAGACCGGACACAATTCCAGCGAATGCCCACAAGGCTTCAAATGCTACAAATGTGGGGAGAGTGGTCATATGATCCGGGAATGCACTAAGCCCAGGATGGGTGAGACCGGGAAGGGGAAAGGCCCAGATAAGAAGGAAGAAAAGCCCCGAGCGAAGACTCGAGCGTATGCACTGACGCGAGAACATGCAAGGGTAGACCCCGATGTGGCGTCAGGTACGTTCATCCTCGAAAACACTTTTGTATCTATGTTATTTGATTCGGGTGCCAGTAAAATTTTTATATCTGCCACTTTTTGTAAATGGGTAAAATACTCAGTCAGTAAACTAGAAAGGGCCTTTATTGTAGAAACCACTGAGGGTAGAACCGCAAGGGTAATCGAAGTAGTTGACAATTCCACGATAAAAATAGAAGGCCATAGATTCCCCTTCAGGTTGTTTGTTATGGTTTTGGGAGGGTTTGATGTCGTGTTGGGTATGGAATGGGTAACTGCCAACGAAGCGCAAATTATATGCAAACGAAAGATAATCCGACTCAAGGCTCCGGATGGTAGCGAAGTCAAGGTTTTTAGAGATCGTGACGCCCCGATGCCCAACGTTATTTCGATGATTAAGGCAACAAAATACTTGAGGCGCGGATGCAAGGCTTATCTTGTGTATGTGATTGACAAGTGTAAGGAAGTGAAGGAACTAGACGATGTACCCGTGGTGCACGAGTACCCGGATGTTTTTCTAGAGGATTTGCCTGAGATACCACCTGACAAAGAGATTGAGTTCCGAATCAACTTAGTACCAGATGCCCAGCCCGTGGCTAAGGCTCCGTATCGACTAGCACCAGTGGAGATGAAAGAACTAATGGCACAACTAGATGAATTACTCGAGAAAGGATTTATCCAACCGAGCATCTCGCCTTGGGGTGCTCCGGTATTGTTTGTGAAGAAGAAAGATGGTTCTATAAGAATGTGTATCGACTACAGGGAGTTGAACAGGAAGAAGCGTTCAAGGCACTGAAAGAGAAGTTAACCCAAGCTCCAGTCTTAGCCCTTCCCAAGAGCAATGAAGACTTGGTGGTATACTCTGACGCTTCAGGTCAGGGGTTGGGGTGCGTGTTGATGCAACGCGGAAGAGTGATCGCGTATGCATCACGACAGTTGAAAGTTCACGAAGTCAATTATCCGACTCATGATTTGGAACTTGCTGCTGTCGTATTCGCATTAAAGATTTAGAGGCACTACCTTAATGGGGTGAAGTTTACTATTTACTCCGACCACAAAAGTTTGTAGTACTTCTTCGAACAAAGGGAGCTTAATATGAGGCAGAGACAATGGTTGGAACTCTTGAAAGATTATGACTGTGAAGTCATATACCATCCTGGAAAGGAAAACGTGGTGGCTGGCGCTCTAAGCCGAAAGGATGTGCCTGCTCCTATTAGAGTGAAAGCTTGCCAGTTGGTGGTAACATCGGATGTGATGAGGAAAATTGAAAAGGCTCAAGATAAGGAACTTAAAGAGGAAAACATATAGAAGGAAAGGATGGTTGGCCAACAGGACAAGTTGGAATATAACACCCATGGTGTTAGGACACGTTTTGGACGGGTATGGATACCTATGAGTGGCGAGCTTAGAACCTGTAATCCCTAGGAAATCTCGGGTCCTATTCTGGCATTTGTAACCCTTTTTATTTAAAGTTTTACATAAATAAAATCATCTTATTCATGATTTTCTATACATATATTAGGTGCATTTACTCCAAGATTTAATGAATATTAAATTGAAATTATAAATGACTAAATCATATTAAACCTACATGAATGTATATATTAAATTATTTCTTAAATCTATATAAATATGCAAATACAAATGTTATATGGTAACATAGATTAAATCATATAAACTATAAAATAAGCAAGTTTTATAAAACCATTTTACTTTAAATATATATATAAAGAAACATTTAAGTTTTAATATAAAAATTATTAGAAATTTTTAAAACATCAAATGATTTTAGGTTCTATGAAAGTTCAGGGTTAATTGTGTAATTTCGAAAACTTAATTTCAATCTAGAACAAATTTTACACATAAAATGATAAACACATGAGACTTGGGGGACCTATTTGCAAATTCTGTTATCTTCTTCCCCAACTCACCAATTTTGACTTATCAAAGTCAACAACTTCAATTCGTTTTTCCCAAGCGCACGATTTGGATAAATTAACTTCAATTGATGGTATCCAACCCTTGATCGACCGAAACGTGATGAATTAAACTACTCAATTTAATCTCAATCAAGCCACGCGACCCTAATCGTCCCGTAACCGTCCTTAACCAATCACGACTTCAATTCGGACATTAAACGTGGAATTGGCCTATAAAAACGAACCCACACCTTCACTACAATCACCACAAACTTTCTACACCTCTGCATTCGCTGCATTCCCTATCCAGAACTCCGACAAGCTCAAGAAACGCCGATCTCGATCTCGGTCCCGTTCTCCCTCCACCTCTAATCTGTTCAGGTAAATATGATGTCTTTAGATTCGTTTTGATACGGGGAATAAAAGCCCTAAGGATTCGAGTTCAATCGGCTGCTCAATCGATCGAATTGAGTGGCTAGGGTTTGGGTTACGGGTTAGAGAAGAAGACGATGTTCGGGTTGTTTGCTAAAACCGCATCGCGTCCGATTTGAACCAAGGCATACGCCCTGGTCCAGTGGCTAATGCGAGTGTGCAAGTGTAACCGCTTCTGGTCGCGGGTTCGAGTCCCGTGGTCAATTTTTTTATTTTAAAACATTTTTAAAACTCTATTTTAATCTTATTTTTCCTATAAAAATTATTTTATAAAACTTTCAAGACTCGGGAATATTATATGAACCAGATTGTTAACCTAACAATTTTAAATAAATAATTAATCATTTTAGAGAATTAAAAAAACTAATAAACTCTAATTAAAAACTTATCATTTTATTTAGAACCCCTATTAACTACTTTTATCACCCAATTATTTAACTTATACCCTCTTTATTTTTTTCTTAATTTATTTTATTCAACTATTTAATTAATTAAAATATATAAATTATTAATATAATAATTATTTATATGTCCAAGAAAATATTATTTAAATACTTATTCATTATTTTAAACAAAATCACTATATACATATACGAATTGGTATTAAAACCTTTATTAATGAGACGTATTATTTCACTACTTAACAAACACAACATTTACAACAAATAGATACACACCCATACAATGTAGCCCAATTCTTACTATTTAAATCATTTGAGTATGACATTGATACATATATAAATGCAAACATAGGTTAACCTTGTGGTTATCTAGTCAACTTGTGCAACTACCTGTACTCGTGATTTCACGCTACAGATCCAATGTGAGTTTACATAGCCCCTTTTTACTATTTTTACTTTTGGGGTGAAACATGTTTACAAATGTTTTACTTACACGATTCAATACCTATGTTCTTGTGCTTGATCTTTATGCTTTATATTTGAACTACTTGGTGACCATTGCATGTGTTTCATGCCAGTACATTCATTAACTTGTAGCCCAAGCCTAAGGTAGTACCTAACATGATCATTTATATGGAAACTGAACCTATAACTTACCACAAGACCTTGGCGGGTTTTGTTGGGTATCAACTATAACTTGGAGCTTTCTCCCTTTTTTAAAATGGCAATCAGTGGGATTGCGTATCTAGTTTTCTATTTATCAGGCTTGAATTGTACGCTTGGAACCTTGTGTGTTTTCACATATATGCTTTAGACATGCTTTGAACATATTGAATTGAAATCTATACTTAACTTTTGTTTGGTGTCAAAACCTATGTATCTCACCAACTACTTGTAGTTGACAGTTACTTACATGTTTCAGGTGCACCTATTTGAGGACTACTTGCTCACCTAGGACTTGGACCTAGTTTAATTTAAATTATGTTTTGAACGTTTCGTTTTCCTATGTAACGGATGCTTTTAATTTGAATAGTAAATATTATCATATTTAATAGATGATCATGTGCTTATGAACAACCGCGTCAGCCCCGTTGTTTAATCCGCCGCCGGCCGGGGTGTGACAGATTGGTATCTGAGCCATGGTTATAGGGAATTAGGTTATTAGACACATGACCTAGACTATAACTTAGGAGTCCCAAACATGAGTTTAACTCGTGTCTTTTATTTGGAACTCCACTCTATCTTTACTATGCATGCTTACCTACATCTATCTATTTTTGATTACCTGATACAACTCCATGAACTACCACATTCAAGAGTCTACATGAAACTATTTTGAACTACTTGAACTACATGAAACTTACACTTAGACTTAATAGTCTAATCCGAATGAAACTCTCGTCAAAGGTATGTAAGTTCTAACTAATGAATGGGAACTTGTGCAATCCGGAAGGGTGGATGCCTGTATTCTGGGAGTTCTGTCTAGGAAAGCATTTCGTATAAATCCAAATCAACCGATGGACCAGTTATGCTTTCCTGGGAATTCTTGGGATGAGTGTCCACTTATAGGCTAAAGCATGACTTCTCAAACATTAGAAAGAATTAAAATATCTTGATAAGCCAATGTCCCATTAGGGTACCATCTATGTTTCATCTAACATCTCATGATTAAATTGCAAACTCTTATACATGATTCACATCTTATGAACTTTCGATTCACCCGTTTGTAGAATGCCTCCCCGTCACGAGCGTAGGAACAACCTCACCGATAGGATCATCCAGCAAATGGCTACGATCCTACCAACTATGGTCAACCAACTGAACCAGAATGTTGCACCAAGGAATCCCGCGTGCACATTCAAACACTTCAACTCCTGCAACCCCACCAAGTTCTACGGGAACGAAGGAGCCACTGGACTTCTCCAATGGTTTGAAAGCACAGAGGGGACTTTCATCAATGCTGACTGTCCTGAGAACCTGAAGGTTCGTTATGCTACTAGTGTCTTCCAGAAGAGGGCACTAAGATGGTGGAAAGGAGAAAAATGTAACCGTGGGATAGAGGTTGCACTAGCCTTGCCTTGGGCCGATGTGAAAGCACTCATGACCGATGAGTTTTGCCCCCGTAATGAGGTCAAGAAATTAGAAGCTGAGTTCTGGGATCTCAAACAAGACAGTGGTGAAAGCCTTGCCTACACCACCCGCTTTCATGAGCTTAGCCTACTAGTGCCCCATATGGTCACTCCTCTCTCACGAGCCATTGAGAAGTACATCAATGGTCTGCCCATGCAGATTCAGGACACTGTTTTGGGTAGTAACCCAGCCACTCTCGAGGAAGCCATCCGTCTTGCAGCAACCCTGTCAGACAATCATGTTAAGGCAGGTACTCTATCTAAAAAGGGTGCCAAGAAGACCTTTGAGAAAGCCACCACTGAACCCCTCAAGGAGACTAAGTCTGAGTCTTCCTTCAATAACAGGAAAAGGAAGGGCAAAAATTTTGCCATTATCTCACCCGCTACTCCTTTAGCCCAAGTAGCCCCTACTGCCTTCAACCCCACCAAAAAACAATATGCGGGAACTTCACCACTTTGTAATACCTGCAAACTCCACCACCCTGCTCACGCACAATGTCGTCTGTGCACTACTTGTGGACGTTATGGACATTGGGCTAACACCTGTCGTGTTCCACCAACTAATCAAGTCTACCAACCTGCTGCTCCTGTTCCTATTCCTGCTGCTATCACCCAGGGTCGCGCTTGTTATGAGTGTGGTGACCCTAATCACTTTAGGAACCGTTGCCCTAGGCTAGTCATTGTGAACCAAGCAAATCTAAACCAGGGCAACATGGTTCAAGGAAACATAAACCAAGGGAATATGAACCGAGGGAATGTGAATCAGGGGAATGCAAACCCGGTAGCTCGTGGACGTGCCTTTAACATCAATGCCAACGAGGCTCAAGCCAACAACGATGTGGTGAACGATACGTTTCCAATTAATCAGCAATATGCTTCTATCCTGTTTGATACTGGTTCCGAAAGGAGTTTTGTGTCCTTTGAATTTGAACCACAACTTGCTATGAGTCGAGCTAAGTTAGACAAACCCTTTGATATTTTAGTAGCGGATGGCTATTCTGTTTCATGTGACACCATTATTAGAGATTGTACCTTAACCTTGAGCGATCATGACTTTTCAATCAATCTTATTCCCATGGCTCTCGGAGGTTTCGACATCATAGTAGGCATGGACTGGCTGACCAAGCACCATGCTGAAGTTGTCTGTTTTGACAAGTATATCCGTATCCCTCTTGACTTGGGTGAAATTTTGAACGTCTATGGTGAGAAACCGTCAAAGGGACTCAAGCTTATGTCTTGCACTACCGCACAGAAGTACCTACGGAAGAAATGTGTGGCATTCTTGGCCCATATTGTGGAACGAAAAGGCAAAGATAAGAGTCTCCAAGACATTCCTATAATCAAAGACTTTCCTGAAGTTTTTCCCGAAGATTTACCCGGTCTTCCTCCTATACGTCAAGTCGAATTCCGTATTGACTTAGTATCAGGAGCAAACCCCGTGGCCAAGTCACCTTATCGTCTTGCACCATCAGAGATGCAGGAAATTTCAAGTCAACTTCGAGAACTCTCTGACAAAGGATTTATTCGTCCAAGCGTGTCCCCTTGGGGAACACATGTTCTGTTTGTCAAGAAAAAGGATGGTTCTTTCCAGATGTGCATCGACTATCGGGAACTTAACAAGCTCACTGTAAAGAACCGTTATCCACTTCCGCGGATTGATGATTTATTTGACCAACTTCAAGGCTCTACCAGTTTCTCTAAGATCGATCTTCGTTCTGGTTATCACCAGCTACGAGTCCTCGAATCCGATATCCCCAAGACAGCCTTTCGTACAAGATATGGTCATTACGAGTTCATGGTTATGCCCTTCGGGCTAACCAATGCACCCGCGGTATTCATGGATCTTATAAACCGCGTGTGTAAGCCGTACTTGGACAAGTTCGTGATCGTCTTCATTGACGATATCCTCATATATTCAAAATCCAAAGCGGAACACGAAGAACATTTGTGTCTGGTTTTGGATCTCTTGAAAAAGGAGCAATTATACGCTAAGTTCTCCAAATGTGAATTTTGGCTAAAGGAAGTCCAATTCTTGGGTCACATAGTCAACGAAAAGGGTATTCACGTGGATCCCGCTAAGATTGAGGCGGTAAAGAACTGGCAAGCTCCAAAGACACCTACCGAAGTCCGCTCATTTTTAGGTTTAGCGGGCTATTATCGTCGTTTCATAGCGAACTTTTCAAAGATCGCGGTACCACTCACGGCCTTAACCCACAAAGGCAAACCCTATGAGTGGGGACCAAAACAAGAGGAAGCCTTTCAAACCCTGAAGCAAAAATTATGTGAGGCTCCCATCTTGACTCTTCCCGATGAAACCAAAGATTTTTTCGTTTACTGTGATGCTTCCCACTTGGGCCTAGGTTGTGTTCTAATGCAACGAGGCTAAGTGATCGCTTATGCGTCCCGACAACTCAAAATTCATGAGAAGAATTATACGACGCACGACCTCGAGCTGGGTGCGGTCGTATTTGCTCTTAAAATTTGGAGACATTACCTATATGGTACCAAATGTGAGATTTACACCGATCATAAGAGTCTCCAGCACATCTTCAATCAAAAAGAACTCAACATGAGGCAAAGGCGTTGGGTTGAACTCCTAAATGACTACGACTGTAATATTCGTTATCATCCTGGTAAGGCGAATGTAGTGGCTGATGCTCTTAGCCGTAAGGAACCTATCAAGATCCACAGCATTCGAATCCAAAATGATATCCAAACTCGCATCCTAGAAGCACAACATCTTTCTGTCACTGAAGGAAACATGTACAACGAAATGTCATTTGGTGCTGAACTCCAACTTGAAACCAAACCCAATGGAATACTTTACTTTCTAAATCGTATCTGGATTCCGGACCGTGACAACCTTCGTACCTTTATCATGAACGAGGCTCATAAGACTCGCTATTCTGTGCATCCTGGTGCAGACAAAATGTACATGGACCTCCGTACCCAATACTGGTGGCCTGGTATGAAGAAGGACATTGCCCTCTATGTGTCCAAATGCCTTACTTGTTTGAAGGTTAAAGCCGAGCACCAGCGTCCATCCGGTTTACTTGAACAACCCGAGATTCCAGTGTGGAAATGGGAGTGTATTGCCATGGACTTTATAACCAAACTCCCACACACATCTCGTGGTCATGATAGCATTTGGGTAATCATCGACCGTCTGACAAAATCTGCTCATTTCATACCCATACGTGAAGACTATCGAGTGGAGAAACTAGCTCGAATCTATATTGATGAGATCGTTAGTCGTCACGGTGTACCTCTCAACATTATTTCTGATCATGATGGACGATTCACCTCCCGTTTCTGGCAATCCCTACAATCAGCTCTAGGTACTCAACTAAATATTAGTACTGCTTATCATCCGCAAACTGATGGTCAATCTGAGCGAACGATTCAAACTCTCGAAGACATGCTTAGAGCCTGTGTCATTGACTTCAAGGGAAATTGGGATTTACATCTACCCCTAGTTGAGTTCTCGTACAACAATAGTTATCATACGAGCATTAACAAGGCTCCTTTTGAAGCACTTATGGTCGGAAGTGCCGCTCTCCTATCTGTTGGACTGAAATTGGTGAATCACAAATCACTGGTCCTGAACTTATTCAAGAGACTTCCGACAAGATAATGTTAATCCGAGACAACCTTCTGGTAGCAAGAAGTCGGCAAAAGTGCTATGCCGATAAACGTCGAAAACCCTTAGAATTTCAAGTTGGCGATGTGGTTCTTCTCAAGGTATCCCATTGGAAAAGCGTAGTTCGTTTTGGAAAGAAAGGGAAACTTGCTCCAAGATTCGTAGGTCCTTTTAAAATCCTTGAGCGGATTGGGAAGGTAGCCTACAAATTGGATCTACCTGAAGGACTCAGCAACGTACATCCGACATTTCATGTCTCGAACCTAAAGAAATGCTTAGCTGACGAAAATTTCCACATACCACTTGACGAGGTTCACAATGACGAAACAATGCACTTCGTGGAGAAGCCCGTGGAGATCATGGACCGAGAGGTTAAACAACTCAAGCGAAGCCGAATTCCAATCGTTAAGGTTCGATGGGAGTCCAAGCGTGGCCCTGAGTTCACTTGGGAACGTGAGGATCAAATGAAAACCAAATACCCACATTTATTTCCAAGACCCTCTTCTTAAGCAATTTCGGGACGAAATCTCCTAAAGTTGGGGAGACTGTAATCCCCAGCAAATCCCGGGTCCTATTCTGGCATTTGTAACCCTTTTTATTTAAAGTTTTACATAAATAAAATCATCTTATTCATGATCGTCTATACATATATTAGGTGCATTTACTCCAAGATTTAATGAATATTAAATTGAAATTATAAATGACTAAATCATATTAAACCTACATATATTAAATTATTTCTTAAATCTATATAAATATGCAAATACAAATGTTATATGGTAACATAGATTAAATCATATAAACTATAAAATAAGCAAGTTTTATAAAACCATTTTACTTTAAAAATATATATATATATATATATATATATATATAAGAAACATTTAAGTTTTAATATAAAAATTATTAGAAAATTTTAAAACATCAAATGATTTTAGGTTCTATGAAAGTTCAGGGTTAATTGTGTAATTTCGGAAACTTAATTTCAATCTAGAACAAATTTTACACATAAAATGATAAACACATGAGACTTGGGGGACCTATTTGCAAATTCTGTTATCTTCTTCCCCAACTCACCAATTTTGACTTATCAAAGTCAACAACTTCAATTCGTTTTTCCCAAGCGCACGATTTGGATAAATTAACTTCAGTTGATGGTATCCAACCCTTGATCGACCGAAACGTGATGAATTAAACTACTCAATTTAATCTCAATCAAGCCACGCGACCCTAATCGTCCAGTAACCGTCCTTAACCAATCACGACTTCAATTCGGACATTAAACGTGGAATTGGCCTATAAAAACGAACCCACACCTTCACTACAATCACCACAAACTTTCTACACCTCTGCATTCGCTGCATTCCCTCTCCAGAACTCCGACATGCTCAAGAAACGCCGATCTCGATCTCGGTCCCGTTCTCCCTCCACCTCTAATCATTTCAGGTAAATATGATGTCTTTAGATTCATTTTGATACGGGGAATAAAAGCCCTAAGGATTCGAGTTCAATCGGCTGCTCAATCGATCGAATTGAGTGGCTAGGGTTTGGGTTACGGGTTGGAGAAGAAGACGAGGTTCGGGTTGTTTGCTAAAACCGCATCGCGTCCGATTTGAACCAAGGCATACGCCCTGGTCCAGTGGCTAGTACGAGTGTGTAAGTGTAAGGTCATTTTTTTTATTTTAAAACATTTTTAAAACCCTATTTTAATCTTATTTTTCCTATAAAAATTATTTTATAAAACTTTCAAGACTCGGGAATATTATATGAACCAGATTGTTAACCTAACAATTTTAAATAAATAATTAATCATTTTAGAGAATTAAAAAAACTAATAAACTCTAATTAAAAACTTATCATTTTATTTAGAACCCCTATTAACTACTTTTATCACCCAATTATTTAACTTATACCCTATTTATTTTTTTCTTAATTTATTTTATTCAACTATTTAATTAATTAAAATATATAAATTATTAATATAATAATTATTTATATGTCCAAGCAAATATTATTTAAATACTTATTCATTATTTTAAACAAAATCACTATATACATATACGAATTGGTATTAAAACCTTTATTAATGAGACGTATTATTTCACTACTTAACAAACACAACATTTACAACAAATAGATACACACCCATACAATCTAGCCCAATTCTTACTATTTAAATCATTTGAGTATGACATTGATACATATATAAATGCAAACATAGGTTAACCTTGTGGTTATCTAGTCAACTTGTGCAACTACCAGTACTCGTGATTTCACGCTACAGATCCAATGTGAGTTTACATAGCCCCTTTTTACTATTTTTACTTTTGGGGTGAAACATGTTTACAAATGTTTTACTTACACGATTCAATACCTATGTTCTTGTGCTTGATCTTTATGCTTTATATTTGAACTACTTGGTGACCATTGCATGTGTTTCATGCCAGTACATTCATTAACTTGCAGCCCAAGCCTAAGGTAGTACCTAACATGATCATTTATATGGGACACTGAACCTATAACTTACCACAAGACCTTGGGGGGTTTTGTTGGGTATCAACTATAACTTGGAGTATCCGCTTGCTCCCTTTTTTAAAATGGCAATCAGTGGGATTGCGTATCTAGTTTTCTATTTATCGGGCTTGAATTGTACGCTTGGAACCTTGTGTGTTTTCACATATATGCTTTAGACATGCTTTGAACATATTGAATTGAAATCTATACTTAACTTTTGTTTGGTGTCAAAACCTATGTATCTCACTAACTACTTGTAGTTGACAGTTACTTACATGTTTCAGGTGCACCTGTTTGAGGACTACTTGCTCACATAGGACTTGGACCTAGTTTAATTTAAATTATGTTTTGAACGTTTCGCTTTCCTATGTAACGGATGATTTTAATTTGAATAATAAATATTATCATATTTAATAGATGATCATGTGCTTATGAACAACCACGTCAGCCCCGGCGTTTAATCCGCCGCCGGCCGGGGTGTGACAGAACCAAGATCCTAGATGAGGCTCATAGGTCTCGTTACTCTATCCCTCCTTGTACCAATAAAATGTACCAAGATCTGAGGAAGGAGTACTGGTGGCCTGGAATGAAACATGAGGTGACGAACTATGTAAGCAAGTGCTTGACTTGCTCACAAGTAAAGGCCGAACACCAGAAACCGTATGGAAAGATTCAACCACTTGATATACCAGAATGGAAGTGGGAACACATTACCATGGACTTCATAACCATGCTACCTCGCACAGCTAAAGGTCATGACACCATTTGGGTAATTGTGGACAGTTTAACGAAGAGTGCTTATTTCCTACCTATTCGCGAGACGTTCTTATCGGAAAGGTTAGCGAAAGTATTTATTAACGAAGTAGTAGCACGACATGGGATGCCTTCAACAATTGTATATGACCAGGACACACGATTCACATTGAGGTTCTGGAAAAGATTTCACAAAGCAATGGGCACGAGGCTTAATATCAGCACAGCATACCACCCGCAAACGGATGGTCAGTCCGAAAGGACCATTCAAACGTTGGAGGACATGCCATGTGCTTGTATTATAGACTTTGGGGGCAGTTGGGATAGTCACCTGCCATTAGCCGAATTCTCCTACAACAATAGTCATCACACGACGATAGGCATGCTGCCTTACGAAATGTTGTATGGGAGAAGATGTAGAACCCTGATCTGTTGGGGTGAGATTGGACAGAAGGAATTAGGAATCCTTGAAGTCGTAAGAGAAACGTCGGAAAGGTTTGATCAAATCAAAGCACGAATGAACACCGCCCAAGATCGTCAGAAATCCTACGCAGATAAACGACGAAGGCCTATTGAGTTTGATGTTGGGGACAGAGTAATGTTGAAAGTGTCGCTTGTAGGTCCACATGACTCATCTGCAGATCGATCTCGTGACAAGACGTCTCGATAACACGGAGTGCGGAATCCTACCGAGTTAATGTATGTATACGAATTGACAATAGAAACAACAGGTAAATAAATTTCTCTTTGTATATCACCAAACATAGAGTTTACAAGATTCACTGATTACAATCGATTCAGTCCCTTCCTAGAACAGAACCTATAAACATCTATTTATAGACACAAACCTGCTATAGGCGAACTTAACAAGTTCGCTCCTAAAGTTGCTTAGGCGAACTTCTTATCTATGAACTTATACAGAATTTTATCAACAGTTACAAAACATGTCCTAACAGACTCCCCTTTAACTGTTGCTAACAATTCTATCAATTACAAGTCAAAGACTCTAAGACTAAGACATAATATCTTCAAGCTCGTTGTCACCAGTGTAGGTCCCCATGGCGCGTCTACGGATCGATCTCGTGATAAGACGTGACGTTTAATCGAAGTGTGGAATCCAACGAGTTAACGTTTATACACATAAAAGACAAAGCAAACAATCAAGTAAATAAACTTCTCAATTTGTATTTCAATCACAATGATGTTTTACAGACTCAATTTGATCTCTCTGGTTCACTCTCTGTTTTTCTCTTACTCTGACTCTGTAAAACATTCATATATATAACCAACTGACCTGATATAAGCGAACTTATTAAGTTCGCCTCTAACAGCTTAAGCGAACTTAACAAGTTCGCCTCAGTTATACCTAAGCTTATTCTTCTGATGGTTCTTCAAATTCAAAGAAAACATCTTATTTCAGAAGTTATCAAGAAAGAAGAGTGTGTTTTCATTGCAATGAGGCTGGTCATATTTTGATTAATTGTCCATACAAGAACCAGGGTAAAATGAAGAATGTTCCTTCACAACCGAAAGTGGTGAAGATTCTGAAAAGAAAAGATGAGGGAAAGTCGTCTTCTAGTTTGGAGAAAAATATGCCTGGTCGATCTTTTGTTAAATCCCCTGGATATAAACAACAGAATACATTGAATGCTAAATCCTTTGTATGCAAAGAGAACCTTGAGATTCCAAAAGTTGGGATTTCAAAAGATTCTTTTCAGGAGGTTAAATTGTCTAGACCTCAAAGAAGAAGAAGAAACAGAAAATTAAAGAAAATTTTGGAAACATCTGAATCTGAAAATAATATATCAAATAATGTTTTTCAAAATAATAAAAATGGTTCTTCTTTGAAAATGTCTGATTGTCAAACTTCTGTTCCAAAAGTGAATGATAAAATTGATTGTAAATTACAAGAAGTTGTTTATTTTGATCAATCCGGACGACCCAAGACCACGATGGCTTGGGTTCCACTTTCTAACTGATTCTCGTTGTTTATGTAGGGACAACCAAGGAGGACTATCAACAATACATGGTATGTGGATAGTGGTTGCTCTCGACATATGATAGGGAATGTTAGATTGCTTAAGGATGTAAAACAAATTGATGGAGGTTATGTCGCTTTTGCGGGTAATAAAGGCGGGTACATAACTGGCCAGGGTATGTTAAAGAATGACAAAATCAAATTTGAAAAGGTGAATTATGTTGAGCAGCTAGAACACAATCTTTTAAGCGTATCACAAGTCTGTGACAAGAAGTTTTTGTTCCATTTCAACGATCATGAATGCTATATTCTGAAACCGGGTTTTGTGATTCCTGATGAATGGATTCTCATGAAGGCTCTGAGGAGAAATGACACGTATGTCCTAGATATGAGTGTCGCCACTACAACGGATTCAATTCCAACATGTTTACTCTCCAAGGCGTCGGAATCTGATTCAATATTGTGGCACAGGAAGCTAGCTCACATTAACTTTAGGAAGATGAACTACATTGTTAGGACTGATTTGGTTCTTGGTATTCCGAAAATGAAATTCTCAGTTCCTGATGATTGTATTCCATGCAAGAAGGGGAAGCAAAGAAGGAAATCTCACAAATCTAAATCGACGAATTCTATCGTAACTCCTTTGGAGTTGCTGCATATGGATTTGTTCGGTCCTATCAGTATCAGGAGCATCGATGGGAAATCATATTGCTTGGTAGTAACTGATGATTACTCCAGATTTTCATGGGTTAAGTTTCTTTCCTCTATAGCTGAAACCACTGAGTTGGTACAATACTTAATCCTGGGTTTGGAGAATTTATTCAATCTGAAAGTCAGAAGAATCAGGAGTGACAATGGCAGCGAATTTAAGAATAGCAAAATGGGCTTATTCTGTCTACAAAAAGGAATTCATCATGAATTCAGTGCGCCATATGTTTGTAAGGCCCCATCACCGGGTAACCTCACTTGTTGGATTTACTCATAAACATAGTCATTAATTACTGAACTTTTAATTAAAAACATTCAAACACAGCGGAAACATTCAACATTTAAGTATATTACAGCGGAAGTCTTAACATTCAAAACATTAACCATTGTCTAATCAAAACATAAGGTGGGATGTCAGTCACACGCCGGGCAGCCTTCACGCCTTCGCACGACCCTTGCCTTTGTTACCTGAAATGTATACTAAAAGTCAGCTAACGCTGGTGAGTTCTAGTTTAATATGATTAGATATAAACATTCTTATCTTTACTTTATAAGTATGAATTATTATAAGGTCATTCATATAAATACGTATTCATAACTTTTGCTTTTCTTTCATCTTTCTTTTCTTTATTTTTGTGATTACATATATATATATGCATTCACCCTTTTCTTTTCTTTACATTCCTTCTTCAACATTCTTATGTGATTACATAGATATGCATTCACCTTTACTTTCTTTACCATTTATTGGTCATACACATATGGGTGATCAACCCGTCATTTACTGCGTATATCACAAAGATATACGCCCTTGAGCTACCGTCGTAGCCCTTTTACTCGTCCGGTCCTAGAAACCGTCCGCCTTAACTTTTGGTCCGGCCACCCTTCGGCCGTCCGAAATAACTTTAGGTCCGGCCACCCTTCGGCCGTCCGACATAATCGCCCGTCTGCCATAAGGCATCCGTTTCCCACTTGAACTAATTATACAGCCGAATTATTGACATAGCGACTTACTCCACCGTAGTGGCCTTTATTTAGTCTACCTTTCTAGACTTACTGTTTCTGGCTGCATAATAGTCAAGTGGTCGTCCGTCTACCGTAGTAGTCGTTAGCTTCGTTTCCGTCCATAACGTATACATACATTCATAACATGCAATATATATTTATAAAGCAAGATTTCATTCATTTACGTTATGCCATTCTTTCATTCATTCTTTGTAAACATACGTTTCGTTCTTTATTTAATATTCATACTTCCTTTTTCATATGTATCTACACATATACCTTAATATATCACGTATGATCACATTGACATTCATATCGTTTATTCATTTAGTGTATACACTTCAGCCCCAAAACATTTATAAATCATTTGCACATAACACAGAAGGCGGCACATAGAACTCACCTGATGAGTAGTTTCTGTAATACACTTAGCTGGCTACTGAGCTTCACTAATGTCACTCACGATCTGTATAATAAAGTCATATACATAAGGTAGTGCTCCTAGATGACACTAGACATTACTATGCTTGAACCTAGTAGTTTCGATTGATTAGCTTATATCGAAACTTGGTAGTTTCGATAGGTTGTTCCTGTCGAAACTTGGTAGTTTCGATAGGTTGTTCCTGTCGAAACTTGGTAGTTTCGATAGGTAGTTTCGATAGGTAGTTTCGATAAGTAACTTGTGTATTATCTTAGCTTCGGATCGGGGGCTCATATCGAAACTATAGTAGTTTCGATTGGGTCTGCATATATCGAAACTGGGTAGTTTCGATAGGTCTGCACATATCGAAACTAAGTAGTTTCGATGGACCTGCACATATCGAAACTAAGTAGTTTCGATGGACCTGCACTTATCGCCTTCCCAAAAATCCAAATGTTCTGCATGCGAATCTGGTCATGTCGATATCTAAATTTTCTTTGATCAAAACGTTCGTTTTTCATTCTAGATGCTATACCTAAGATCACTTTCAAGTTTCATCCGTAAAATCGTTATCTTTTAGCCAAAACCCGAAACTTCCCAAAACGAACAAAAACTCATAATGTGATCGAATCGTTACCTGGATTGTAATTCTGATTCGGAGGTTTTGCTCACGGGAACAGCAGCAACGTTCTCCTGAATTCCCGAGTTGATCCGTCACTTTCTCTCTCTAGACCCGAGCTCTCCTCTCTCTCTCTAAAAGCTGCGTGAGTTGGGGAAATGAGCAGGGAAGAGGGCTGCCTTGCCTCTTATGCGCATGGGCTTCCCTCGGCCCATTGAAGCCGGGCCCAGGCCCGCTCCCTTTTTATTTAAATATTCCAACTAAATCACCGGTCTTGCTATATTTATTCGTTTTATTATTTTTGGGATGTTACAAGTCTACCCTCCTTAAAGAGGTTTCGTCCTCGAAACTGTTCATACGTTAAACAATTGAGGGTATAGTCCCCTCATCTCGTCTTCCTTTTCCCATGTAGCTTCTGACCCTTTTCTGTGCTTCCATTGTATCTTGACTAACGGTATCGACTTATTGCGTAGTCGTTTTTCAGCTCGGTCAAGAATGGCTATTGGTTCTTCTACATAATTTAGACTGTTATCCACTTCGATCTCGTCGTAAGGTATGTGAGCTGTGTCGTCAGCTAGGCACTTGCGTAAGTGCGACACGTGAAACGTAGGGTGTATTCCACTAAGCTCAACGGGTAGGTCGAGTCTGTAAGCAACTTGACCCACTCTTGCTAAAATCTTTAAAGGTCCGACAAACCTTGGACTTAGTTTGCCACGCTTCCTGAATCGGATGATTCCTTTCCATGGTGATACTTTCAACAGTACCATGTCCCCTACTTGAAACTCTAAATCCCTCCTTCTCTTATCCGCGTATGATTTCTGTCTGTCTTTTACGGCTTTCATTCGAGCCTTGATTTGATCAAATTTCTCAGAAGTAGCTTTGACCACTTCGAGACTTACAAAATCCTTCTGTCCAATTTCCCCCCAACAAACCGGGGTCCTACATTTCCTCCCATACAACATTTCAAATGGCGGCATGTCAATTGTTGAGTGATAGCTGTTGTTATATGAAAATTCTGCCAATGGTAGGTGGCTGTCCCAACTCCCACCGAAGTCAATGATACAGGCCCGGAGCATGTCCTCCAAGGTCTGAATGGTCCTTTCCGATTGTCCATCGGTTTGAGGGTGGTAAGCGGTGCTGATGTTCAACCTAGTGCCCATCGCTTCATTGAACTTCTTCCAAAACCTTGATGTGAATCTAGTATCCCTGTCAGACACGATCGATAGTGGCATACCATGTCTACTTACAATTTCCTTGATAAATGTTTCTGCTAGCTTTTCAGAAGAAGAAGTTTCTCGTATTGGCAAGAAGTGAGCACTCTTTGTCAAGCGGTCGACGATCACCCAAATGGTATCATTGCCTTTAGCTGTTCGCGGTAGCTTGGTAATGAAGTCCATTGTGATCTCTTCCCACTTCCATTCCGGTATTGGTAAGGGTTGCATTTTACCGCATGGTTTCTGGTGCTCGGCCTTAACTAGAGAACACGTTAGGCACTTGCTCACGTATTCTGTCACATCATTCTTCATGCCAGGCCACCAGTATTCTTTCTTCAAGTCTTGATACATTTTGTTTGTCCCGGGGTGGATAGAATAGCGAGACTTATGGGCCTCATCGAGTATTTTGGCCCTAAGCTCACCAATCTTAGGTATCCACATCCGGCCAAACCTAGTTCGTACACCGTATGCATTTGCATCCAAGTTCCCTTGTTATCCTACTATTCTTTCCCGTTTCACATTTCTTTCTAACATCGCTTCATCTTGTGCTTTTGCTATTTCACCCATCCAATCTGGTGTTATAATCAGCTGACACGCTTTGATCCGGATAGGTGCCGATTCTTCCTTTCTACTTAAAGCGTCGGCCACTACGTTTGCCTTGCCCGGATGGTACAATATCTCACAGTCATAGTCTTTCAGTAGCTCTAACCACCTTCTTTGTCTCATGTTTAATTCCTTTTGTTCGAAAAAGTACTTCAGGCTTTTGTGATCGGAGTAAATGGTGCATTTAACTCCATACAGATAGTGCCTCCATATTTTCAACACGAAAACTACTGCTGCTAATTCTAGATCGTGTTGGGTAGTTAACCTCGTGAATCTATAGTTGCCGCGATGCATAAGCAATTACCTTTCCTCTTTGCATGAGTACGCACCCTAAACCTTGCCCTGAAGCGTCAGAGTAGACTACCAAGTCTTCATTTCCCTCAGGTAGTGTTAAGACTGGAGCTTGAGTTAATCGTGTCTTAAGTTCCTCAAACGCGTTGTTTTGGGTTGGACCCCATTCGTACTTTACTTCCTTCCGTGTCAGTTTGGTTAGTGGCGAGGCAATTCTTGAGAAATCTTGAATGAACCTTCGATAGTAGCCTGCCAATCCTAGAAAACTTCGTATCTCTGTTGGTGTCTTTGGGATGTTCCATTCCTTTACTGTCTCGATCTTTGCAGGATCCACCATGATGCCGTTTGGGTTTATTACATGACCTAGGAATTGGACTTCCCTAAGCCAGAACGCGCATTTGGAGAATTTTGCGTACAACTTTTCCTGCTTTAGCACCTCCAGAACCTCCCTTAGGTGACAGTGGTGATCACCCTTGTTTTTCGAATATACCAGTATGTCGTCTATAAAAACTATCACAGATCGATCCAACATGGGTCGACATACTCTATTCATCAAATCCATGAACGCTGCTGGTGCGTTAGTTAATCCGAAGGACATCACGAGAAACTCATAATGCCCATAACGCGTGCGGAACGCGGTCTTTGGTACGTCTTCCTCTCTTACTTTCAACTGATGGTAACCCGACCTAAGATCGATCTTTGAGAACCAACTCGCACCTTGTAGTTGATCAAAAAGGTCGTCTATCCTGGGCAGTGGGTATTTGTTCTTTACTGTTCTCTTGTTCAGTTCGCGGTAGTCAATGCACATGCACATGCTGCCGTCCTTCTTCTTTACAAATAGTACCGGAGCGCCCCATGGTGAGATGCTCGGTCTAATAAATCCTTTTTCGGTTAGTTCCTCTAGTTGAGACATCAATTCTTTCATTTCTGACGGAGCCAATCGGTAGGGGGCTTTGGCAACGGGCTCTGCTCCTGGCAGTAAGTCAATCTGAAATTCTATTTCCCGATCGGGTGGCAACCCAGGTAGATCTTCAGGGAATACTTCGGGAAAGTTGCACACCACGGGTACATTCTTGAGTTCTTTCATTTCCATTCTATCATCAATAACATACGCCAGATAAGCTTCGCAACCGCGCCTCATGTAACTTTCGGCCTTAATCATCGAGATGACGTTCGGCATAGTGCAATTCCAATCCCCATAAACCGTAATTGGACTGCCGCTTGGAGCTTTGAGGTGTATTCTTTTACGTTTACATATGATTTGAGCTTCATTGGCAGCTAGCCAATCCATACCCAATACTATATCGAATCCTCCTAAAGTGAGAAGGAACAACCTAGAAGGAAACTTATGACCCTCTATTTCTATGATACAATCCTCTGTAACTTGGAACACTACCGAATTTTTACCCACGGCAGTTTGTACGCTAAAGGCCTTTACTATGGTGTTGATAGTGCAATCCAGCTTACGACTAAATGCAGTTGATATGAAGCTTTTACTAGCACCAGAGTCAAATAAAATAGCAGCATTTTCATCATTTACTAGGAACGTACCTGACACAACATCAGGGTTTCCTCTTGCTTCTTCCTCGGTCAAGGCATAGGCACGAGTCCTTGCCTTTTGCGGTTCTTGCTCCCTGTCTTTTCCCGAACCAGATTGGCCGGCCTTCCTGCAGTTCTTTGTCAGATGTCCCAAAAGTCCACATACTTGACACTTGACGTTTCTTATACATTCCCGGGAGAAGTGCCCCGGCTTCCCGCACTTATAGCATGTGGTGGTGCCGACTCGACACTCGCCAATATGTTGCCTTCCACATTTCTTGCAAGTTTCATATTCATCAAATCTTGGCTTCTTAGTTTCAGCTGTTACGTTCCCTCTTCCGGTGCCTCTGGACGGGTTCTCCCATTTTCTCTTTTGTGTCTCAGGTGCCGGGTCCTCATTGGCGTAGTCATCGTAGACGATTCCGCTCAGATTTACTACCGACTCGAAGGTCGAGGGTAGGTTAGCTTTTACATGAACACGGACCCGTTGTGGCAGCCCCTTAACATAGTACTTGATCAACCGGTCTTCAGTTTCTACCAGGTGGGGGACTAGTTGAGCTAGCTCATTGAATCTCGAAGTGTACTGGCGGTGCGTCTTGTTTCCAGCCTTGAGGTTTAGGAATTCATTTTCCACTCGATCAATTTCGTTCTGTGGACAGAACTTTTGGATGATCAGCTTCTTCAAGTCGTCCCATGTCATTCTGTTTATAGCATTTGGGGACTTAGTTCTCTGAATATTCCTCCACCAACTTAGTGCTTCGTTGGTGAAAGAGTGAGCAACGTATTTAACAGCCTGGTCTGGTCGACACTCGCTGATGTTGATTACCGCATTCATCCTCTCAATCCATTCAAGTGTTACCACTGAATCCTTGCTCCCATCGAACTTGGGTGGGTCTCCGTCCTTAAAGCCTTTGTAAGTACACCCACGGTTGCTCGATCCTATCTTTATTTCATCCCCATCGCTATCATATACTTTCTCTTCCTTGTCCCCTTCATCTTCCTCTTTACTTTTCTTTATTGCCTCGGATAGTAGATCAGGCAATACCTTCCTCAAAGTGAGCACAACTTCACGGGCAATAGCATCCCTGACTTCAGGTTCCAACTGTATCGGCCCTGGACTGTCGTCCTTAACTGGGGTCACTTCTGTTTCGTGCACACTTTCGTTGTGCTCTGCGTGCACACTCTCTTCTTCTTCGATTCTTTGGTTCAACGGAGGTCTACCCCGTCGGCCAGTGCGACCACCACGAGGTCCTGTTCTTCCTCCACCAGCCATAGCTCTTAATTTCCTGATAGTTAAAGAGGGAATACATCAATGTCATTTCTTCAGATCGTAGTTTCGAACAGTACGAGCAAGGCAAATTCTTAATTACAGTGACCGGTTTGTGATTACTAATTTACATTGCCTTTCGGGTTCAAAACTCTTCAAATCAGTCATGGCATTAACATCTATTTGTTCTAAGTTATGGTATCTATTCTTATGCAAGAGCATTAACTTTATTACTTACTTACCGTGCTAGCGTTGGCGTTGGCTACCCGTACTGACATCCATGCATTGGTCCCATTATCAGTTTAAGTCCAGACATTTAGGGATGTCTGAATCTCTCAAACTATTGCTCTGATACCAACTTGTAAGGCCCCATCACCGGGTAACCTCACTTGTTGGATTTACTCATAAACATAGTCATTAATTACTGAACTTTTAATTAAAAACATTCAAACACAGCGAAAACATTCAACATTTAAGTATATTACAGCGGAAGTCTTAACATTCAAAACATTAACCATTGTCTAATCAAAACATAAGGTGGGATGTCAGTCACACGCCGGGCAGCCTTCACGCCTTCGCACGACCCTTGCCTTTGTTACCTGAAATGTATACTAAAAGTCAGCTAACGCTGGTGAGTTCTAGTTTAATACGATTAGATATAAACATTCTTATCTTTACTTTATAAGTATGAATTATTATAAGGTCATTCATATAAATACGTATTCATAACTTTTGCTTTTCTTTCATCTTTCTTTTCTTTATTTTTGTGATTACATATATATATATGCATTCACCCTTTTCTTTTCTTTACATTCCTTCTTCAACATTCTTATGTGATTACATAGATATGCATTCACCTTTACTTTCTTTACCATTTATTGGTCATACACATATGGGTGATCAACCCGTCATTTACTGCGTATATCACAAAGATATACGCCCTTGAGCTACCGTCGTAGCCCTTTTACTCGTCCGATCCTAGAAACCGTCCGCCTTAACTTTTGGTCCGGCCACCCTTCGGCCGTCCGAAATAACTTTAGGTCCGGCCACCCTTCGGCCGTCCGACATAATCGCCCGTCTGCCATAAGGCATCCGTTTCCCACTTGAACTAATTATACAGCCGAATTATTGACATAGCGACTTACTCCACCGTAGTGGCCTTTATTTAGTCTACCTTTCTAGACTTACTGTTTCTGGCTGCATAATAGTCAAGTGGTCGTCCGTCTACCGTAGTAGTCGTTAGCTTCGTTTCCGTCCATAACGTATACATACATTCATAACATGCAATATATATTTATAAAGCAAGATTTCATTCATTTACGTTATGCCATTCTTTCATTCTTTCTTTGTAAACATACGTTTCGTTCTTTATTTAATATTCATACTTCCTTTTTCATATGTATCTACACATATACCTTAATATATCACGTATGATCACATTGACATTCATATCGTTTATTCATTTAGTGTATACACTTCAGCCCCAAAACATTTATAAATCATTTGCACATAACACAGAAGGGGGCACATAGAACTCACCTGATGAGTAGTTTCTGTAATACACTTAGCTGGCTACTGAGCTTCACTAATGTCACTCACGATCTGTATAATAAAGTCATATACATAAGGTAGTGCTCCTAGATGACACTAGACATTACTATGCTTGAACCTAGTAGTTTCGATTGATTAGCTTATATCGAAACTTGGTAGTTTCGATAGGTTGTTCCTGTCGAAACTTGGTAGTTTCGATAGGTTGTTCCTGTCGAAACTTGGTAGTTTCGATAGGTAGTTTCGATAGGTAGTTTCGATAAGTAACTTGTGTATTATCTTAGCTTCGGATCGGGGGCTCATATCGAAACTATAGTAGTTTCGATTGGGTCTGCATATATCGAAACTGCGTAGTTTCGATAGGTCTGCACATATCGAAACTAAGTAGTTTCGATGGACCTGCACATATCGAAACTAAGTAGTTTCGATGGACCTGCACTTATCGCCTTCCCAAAAATCCAAATGTTCTGCATGCGAATCTGGTCATGTCGATATCTAAATTTTCTTTGATCAAAACGTTCGTTTTTCATTCTAGATGCTATACCTAAGATCACTTTCAAGTTTCATCCGTAAAATCGTTATCTTTTAGCCAAAACCCGAAACTTCCCAAAACGAACAAAAACTCATAATGTGATCGAATCGTTACCTGGATTGTAATTCTGATTCGGAGGTTTTGCTCACGGGAACAGCAGCAACGTTCTCCTGAATTCCCGAGTTGATCCGTCACTTTCTCTCTCTAGACCCGAGCTCTCCTCTCTCTCTCTAAAAGCTGCGTGAGTTGGGGAAATGAGCAGGGAAGAGGGCTGCCTTGCCTCTTATGCGCATGGGCTTCCCTCGGCCCATTGAAGCCGGGCCCAGGCCCGCTCCCTTTTTATTTAAATATTCCAACTAAATCACCGGTCTTGCTATATTTATTCGTTTTATTATTTTTGGGATGTTACAATGTTCCTCAACAAAACAGTGTCGCTGAACGAAAGAACAGGACGTTGGTCGAAACAGCTCGCACGATGCTTGCAGATTCTAAACTTCTAGTCACCTTTTGGGCTGAAGCTGTAAATATTGCGTGTCATGTTTTGAACAGGGTCTTGACCGTCAAGCGACATAACAAGACTTGCTATGAATTGCTAAATAATCGAAAGTCAAATCTGGAATATTTACTACCTTTTGGTAATCCGTGTACCCTACTGAAGGTTCGAGATGTCCCAATAAAATTCAGTGCAAAGGCTATTGAAGGGATTTTTCTAGGGTATGTAGCTAATTCGACAACCAAGAGGGTTTATAACAAAGAGACACGCCAAGTTGAAGAATGGTTCCATATTGACTGTTCAAATCGGTCTTTACCACAAATGGCGATTGGTCCGGATTGGGCATTTGATTATGAAAACATATTCAAGTCTTTTCATTTACCTTCTGATATTACTGATGAAGATGCTGCTGTTCTTTATTATTTTTTGTCAGGATGCACAGCACAATGGATTTCTACCAAATGTGGTTCCAAATTCATCGATTTCATCTACTTCTGCTCCCGATCCTAATGTTGCTTCTTGTTCAGGTCCACAAGATTCAGAGAGTGAGGAGGATAATGCTATTTTTCAAGATTCTTCTGCTGATCCATTGTTGGGTGATGATCCATTACCTTCGACACAGGCTCAGGGGGAAATTCCTACAAATATAGACTCGGAAATTCCAATTACTCAAGATTATTCTTATCAATCTGAATCTACTCAAGTTGACTTGATGCCGGTTCCTGAGGTCGCATCCATCAAGGAACACAAAGATCATCCAGTGACAAATATAATTGGAAATTTACAGGATGGAGTGAAAACACGTTCTCTTGTTGACAATACTTGTTTGTATACTTGCATTAAAGATTCTGGTGTGTTCTTGATGATTGCTCACATTCATGCTTTATTTCGCAGGTTGAACCCAAGAATGTTGAGATGGCTTTAAATGACAATAACTGGATAGAAGCTATGCAGGAAGAACTTGCTCAATTTGACAAACTTAAGGTTTGGAATCTTGTTGATCTTCCGAAGGGTGCATATCCGATAGGAAAAAAATGGGTGTTTAAATCTAAGAAAGACGATCGAGGTGTCGTGGTACGCAACAAGGCAAGATTAGTTGTCCAGGGCTTCAATCAACAAGAAGGAATTGATTACACCGAGGTTTATGCGCCGGTTGCGCGGCTTGAAGCTATAAGACTGTTTCTAGCTTTTGCTTCCTTTAAAGGTTTTAAGGTGTTTCAATTAGACGTCAAGAGTGCATTTTTATATGGAAGGGTCAAGGAGGAAGTCAATGTGTGTCAGCCGCCGGGGTTTGAAGATCCACTGAATCCGAACATGGTTTTCAAGCTTGATAAGGCCCTCTATGGTCTTCATCAGGCTCCTCGTGCGTGGTATGAAACATTATCCACACATCTTTTGGCAAAGGACTTTGTTCGTGGAAAGATAGACTCGACCTTATTCATAAAGAAATCAGGGGGAGATTACCTACTGGTGCAGATTTATGTGGATGATATTATTTTTGGCTCGACAAATGAAGGGTTGTGCAAAGACTTTGAAGGTGTTATGAAGTCGAAATTTGAAATGTCTGCTATGGGAGAGTTATCATTTTTCTTAGGTTTACAAGTAAATCATGTGTCAATCCGAATTTTTAAGTTAACTCCGTTAACTATTCCGTTAAGTTTCTTATTAAAAACTTAACCCTGTTAGTCAAATCTAACCCCAAGGACTAATTCAGCCACAATATCAACTCAAAACGGTAAGGACTAATTGTGTAATTATACCAAACTGAATAAATTGACCGCTAAAAGTCAAAATTGACCAATTTGTCTTCAGTTGACTTTTAGAAGTCAAAGTTTGATCCTTGATTTTCCAATTCGCGGATTTTAACTGAAATTCGTTGAAACTCTTAATTACTACGGACATTATTAACATTCTCGGCCATCATTGAGCCTTAATCACCTGCATTACATGCGAATTAATCGAAAATGGCCGTTCGTTTCATAACCGTCGACCCCATATTTGATTATCATCAAATCCGGCAAATCCTTGTAATCTCCTGGCGAATTGAGACGCTACAATCCCTTAACGAACACGCTGAAGCTTTCACACAAACCAGATTAGCCGGAGAAACAACCAGAAGCGACGAGGATCAACCCGCCGCCGTCGACACTCGGTGTAGTCGTTCACCATCAATCCGACACCCGTTCTGGTAATTGATCCCATAATTAGTTTCGTATTAACCTGATAATCAAAAGCCCTAGCCTAATTAGGGTTCACATTATCGGATTTAACTCGATCGAATAGCTAGGGTTCATATTATTTCGTTTTAATCGAACCCTAACAATTCGATATCCAAGATTGAAATCGAGCACACCCCTTAGCTTCGTCTCAATGTATATATTGAAAGCCCTATCATAATCGCGACTTACAACACTGAATTGATCACGATCGGGTTCTAGGGTTCATATCTATTCGGGTTTAATCGAACCCTATCCTAGACGTGGTCTTAATCAAATTAAATTGGGTGGTTAGAATCGCAATCTTCCACTGATCAATAGCCCCATGAATCCAACAACTGCTATTACAAGAATTGAGCAAATCGATCTAGGGTTCTAATCTAGGGTTTCGGTTTCTAAACTGGATAATTAACGAACTTAAACCCGATGTTTTCTCAATTAAACTTCACACCAGATTCGCCTAATGCAAATAAACAAAACCCCTATATCTTTTTGTTAAACCAGAACCGAATTCGATGATTTTGGGTTGGGATCGAACGCGGGTGAGTATGGGGGAGAGAATCACTGAGGTTACTGGTTAAAACAATATGGAAACGGGATCTGTCGCGATAGCCTAGCGGCCGGGACTGGTTAGAGCTGTGTGCGTGGGTGGGAGAGACCCGGGTTCGAGGCCGGGCTCCCACAATCCTTTTTAAACATTTTTCTGTTAATATTTAATTAATAAAAATCAAACCCTATAATATTATAATATTATACAAATGTGTTTAAGCTCGGAAAACAACCCGTAGGCTCGGGTTTGAATTATTAACATATTTTTATATATTATGCCCAGTTTATAAATAATTTATTGTTATTATCGTCAAGTAAAAATAATATGTTTATATTATTTTAAGCCACAAATTTGTATAAAATAATACGTTTATATTATTTTCAAACCGTGACTTGTATTATTAAATAATATATATGGATATTATTTCGTATCGTTTTACAACCTCGTATATCGTTTGAAACTAAATAATAATATAATGAGTTATATTAATTACCCGTATTTGTTACGTTAATACAAATGATATATTTATTATTTTGTACCACGAATGAGTAAATAAAATATTCTTTCGAATCTAAAAATAATATATTAAATTATATTATTTTTCTAACTTTTGTGAATGACAAAACACTCGATTATATTCATTATTATTTTTGTCATTCATAGCGCAACGTATATACATATCTTAATTATGACTTAAGGAATTTCTACCCCGTGGACACGTTCGTTTACTTTTGAATTTTAGAACGTTTCCTTAGGACGTTTCTCTTTCCGTGTCACTGTCACAATTCCCATTATCGTTCCTAATTTATATGTTTATAATTTTAGGACATTCATAAGTCTTTTGAGACTTACACACGTGGTTCCAATTTACTTCTAGTGTGAAACTACCTTCAACGCCAAGCAGGTGAGTTTTCACGGCCCCTTTTATTGTTTTAACTTGGGGGAGAAAACATGCTTAAACTACTTTTGAGATTTTGTATTTCATATGCTATCAATGTTAAAGCTAAGTGTAACACGCTATCACAGAAAGTCCTCATCTTATCTCGAACCGTTAATATGGATCTTAGCGAGGAAATGTTTGGTAGTACTACTGGGTTTAACAAATCCCACCCGCGTTAGTCGCGCTAACTCGATTGGATATCGAACGGGTGAAATGTTAGCCTATTAACATGGCCAGTATTGATAGATCTGGCAGGAGGCAATAAACAAATAGTCAGTTTCGGTTGCGAGCACTTGAGCTAAAACATGAACATAGGTTAGCTACCTATAGATACATATTTAATGATCATAAATCTGGTAACGCTTACTTATTTATTTGAAACCTCTGAACTCACCAACCTTGTGTTGACACTTTTTCTTACATGTTTTCTCAGGACGCTAAGCTAAGACACAGGTGCATGTTAGGGCATGCATGGGATTCAACTGCTTTGCTTTGTGTCTATTTATGTTTGGTTGAATTATTATATTGTACTTTGTTTGGTTGTTTGGTTTGGACTTTTGAAACTTTTGGACTTTTGTTTTGGGCGCGTGTATTTTGCGCATTTCTTTCTTAACGCTTCCGCATTGATACTCTAATTTAAAAGATATTTTAATTTTGAGTCCCATGTAGAGTCGTTCAATGTAACTAGTGTCTGAGATCCTGGTTTGTCACTTCCCAAAACGGTAATACTCCGTTAGTGGAAATTGGGGGTGTGACAGATTGGTATCAGAGCCATTGGTTATAGAGAACTAGGATTGCATACTAGACTATAGCCTCACACATTAGTTACATGTCATTTGGATGTTTAGTACTTATACATATTGTTACAGGAACATGTCGTCAACTCCACCTCCATCACCTAACGCATCAGGGCATAAGGCACATGTACTCTCATCCCCGGAGCACAAAAGGCGACGGACTACCTCAATTGACCAAGGCGAGCCGAGCAACGCACGAGCATTGGAGTATGCTCTCAATTGGGATGTATACCCACATATGATCCAAAGGTGGATCGAAATGGGAGATGTTCCATCACCGTACTTTGGATCCGCATCTTCATCGTCTACACTACCTAGCTTACCATGAACCATGGAACAAGCCTTCGCAACATTCGTATCTTATATGTTGAAGGAGTTAAGTTTTGTACAAGATGCCACCGAGGAGATACCTAAACTTATGGAGAATGGACCCCAAGTAGAGAAGAATAGGGTAGGAGTAGAACACTTGACTACCGAACTAGCTGCAACGGACCATGTCCACAACCTTTTAGTGGATCGTGTGGCACACCTAGAGACGAGGGCTGACACTATGGATGATGATATGCAAGGAGTTCTGGAGAGATTAGCTGCTATGGAAGCTCAGCTACATGTGGCAAACCACACTGCTGAAGGCCTTCAAGAGAGGGTGACTCACTTGGAAGCCCAACTGCAAGCGGCCCTACACCCGGAAGACATTCCAGTATCTGACGATGAGGAAGAACCCTTTGAGGAGGAGCCCTTTGAAGAGGAGCCCTTCGAGGAGGAGCCCTTAGAGGGGGAACCAGCTGAGGAAGAGCCAGTGGAGATCGATGATGTACAGTCATACGTCTCTTCTGATGACGAGGATGTTTGAGGATCTTCCTAATCTATATTCCTTTTCATGTTTGTTTTTGCTTATGTTATTTCTCTTTTCAAACCTAGATGGGTAAGGTTGTTCCCATCCAATAAAAGCATGAGAAGTTTAATATTTGAATTATTTATTTTGTAGCCTTATAATTTATTTAATTTTCAAAATATTAGATGTTGTATCTCCTTACTCGTACCTGAATAATGTTTAATATGCGATATATTTCTCATTGTTTTTCATTTGTGATTGTGAAGAATCATGTCTGGGAGAAGACGAGGAGGCCGTACTGGTGGTCGTGGTACCATTAACATGACGGCAGCAGAGCTAGCAGCTTTGATAAATAATAGTGTGGCAGAGGCCCTAGCAGCACAGAATGCTGCAGGTAAATGCTTTAACTATTGACTAATAGTGTCAATCCTTCTCCTAAGAACATCTTTCTAAACTCTATAATTCCAACTCAATTTGTATTTCTAAATCCAGGCCAGCAAAATCAGCAAAATCAACAGCCAGCCTGCACTTTCAAGGCATTCATGTACTGTAAGCCCCACACCTTTAGTGGAGCTGAAGGAGCCGTTGGATTACTTCGCTGGTTTGAGAAGGTTGAATCAGTAATAGCCATGTGCAACTGCCCCGTGGCTAACCAAGTGAAATTTGCTGTTGGAACTTTAGAAGGCCCGGCCCTAACATGGTGGAATGCCCAAGTTCAAATGTTGGGACTAGCATGGCAAATGGACTCCCGTGGGAGGAATTTAAAACAATGATGAAGGAAGAATACTGCCCACGAGATGAAATTCAAAAGCTAGAGGGAGAGTTCTCGAACCTTAAGATGGAGGGTTCGGAAATTGAACTCTACACCACCCGTTCGCACGAACTTGCCACCATGTGCCCACACATGGTGACTCCGGATTACAAACGGATTGAACTATACATTGGAGGTTTGGTACCTCAGATTCAAAGCATGGTGACCTCATCCAACCCTACCACCATCCAACAGACCATCAGACTTGCTCACAGATTGACTGATCAGGCGAGGTTCAGTTGCTAAACCCACCGACAGCCACAAACGCAAGTTCGATCACCATTCCAACACCCACAACCACTCTAACTCCCACTCTAAAGGACCTCAACCCAACCAGCCCCAGTTTAACCAACCGCAACAACAACAACAGCGTAGGTTCGAGCCTACCAAGAACTTCAATCAGTCGACCTCTTCTGGCCAAAACCAGGGTGGTTATGCGGGGAAGTCCCCGAAGTGTAACAAGTGTAACTTGCACCACTTTGGGTTCTGCAATCATTGCCAGAGGTGCGGTAAAATAGGCCATGCTGCTAAGGACTGCAGGGTGAATTACAAACTAAACAACCCTTCCAACAACCGGGGTCTACTAGGGCTTGCTTTGAGTGTGGAAAGGAAGGGCATATTCGGAAGAACTGTCCTCAGTTGAAGAAAGGGGGTAATGGAAATCACAACCCTAACCACAATAACAATGGGAATGGTGGAAATAATGGCAATGGGGGAGGAAATGATGCGAAGGGACGAGCCTTCGTACTAGGATCTGGAGAAACCCGTTACGACCATAATGTGGTTACCGGTAAGTTCCTCGTAAATAATTTCTTTGCTTCTGTCCTTTTTTACACCAGTGCTGATAGAAGTTTTATATTTAATAAATTTAGTAATATGATAAAAGGAACTTCATCTCTATTAGAAAATAAGTATACAATAGAGATAGTTGACGGTCAAATAATTGAGGCAACTCACATACTTAAAGGATGTAAACTTGAGCTAGCTACACATACATTTGATATCGACCTTATGCCGGTCACACTTGGTAGTTTTGATGTAATCGTCGGCATGGATTGGTTGTCTAAAAACCAAGCCGAAATTATCTGTCGTGAGAAGATTGTACGTGTACCTCTCTCGAATGGAGAAACCCTTTCCATCCAAGGCGAAAGAGTTGGTGCAGTCATGGGCGTTATATCCTTCATGAAGGTACAAAAATGTCTTCGGAAGGGGTATACAGCTATTTTGGCACTTGTTGCTGAGCAGCCGTCAAAAGAGAAGAAGATCGAAGATATTCCCGTGGTGCGTGAATTTTTGAAGTATTTCCCGAGGATCTGCCCGGTTTGCCACCGCACCGTCAAGTAGAATTTCAAATCGATTTAGCACCTGGAGCAGCGCCGATCGCTCGGGCACCTTATCGATTAGCACCCAGTGAATTGCAGGAACTGTCCACTCAATTGCAAGACTTATTGGATAAAGGTTTCATCCGACCTAGTTCATCACCGTGGGGAGCTCCGGTATTATTTGTCAAGAAGAAGGACGGTACGTTCCGTATGTGTATTGATTACCGGGAACTGAATAAAGTCACAATCAAGAACCGCTACCCTTTACCTCGAATTGATGACCTTTTTGATCAACTCCAAGGATCAAGTTTCTATTCCAAAATAGATCTTAGGTCCGGCTATCATCAGTTAAGAGTCCGAGAAGAAGATATCTCTAAGACTGCATTCAGAACGAGGTACGGCCATTTCGAATTTATAGTCATGCCTTTCGGTTTAACCAACGCGCCCGCGGTATTCATGGACCTCATGAACCGTGTGTGTAAGCCTTACCTTGACCAGTTTGTTATCGTTTTCATCGATGACATCCTTATTTATTCCAAGAACGAGGAAGAACATGAGGAATATCTGCGTCTAATTTTGGAACTACTTAAGCAAGAGCAACTTTATGCTAAGTTTTCCAAATGTGAATTCTGGATTCGGGAAGTTGAGTTTCTAGGGCATGTAGTAAATGAAAAAGGGATACATGTCGACCCATCCAAAATAGAAGCCATCAAGAATTGGGCAGCACCGACGACTCCGACTGAGGTACGACAATTTATGGGATTGGCTGGATATTACCGTCGTTTTATCGATGGATTTTCAAAGATTGCGCAACCTCTCACCGCCTTAACTCAAAAAGGAAAAGCCTATAATTGGGGCGATAACCAAGAGTCAGCTTTCCAGCACCTCAAACAGAAACTTTGCAGTGCACCTATTTTAGCTCTTTCGGAAGGAACCGATGATTTTGTGTTGTATTGTGATGCATCCATCCAAGGCCTGGGTTGTATCTTAATGCAACGCGAAAAGGTAATCGCATATGCTTCACGTCAGTTAAAGATTCACGAGAAAAACTACACCACTCATGACTTAGAGTTGGGAGCAGTAGTTTTTGCACTTAAGATATGGAGACATTACTTGTACGGTACCAAATGCACCATCTATACCGATTACAAGAGTCTTCAGCATATTTTCGAGCAGAAGGAGTTGAACATGTGACAACGTCGTTGGGTTGAACTTTTAAATGATTACGACTGTGCGATCCGGTATCATCCGGGTAAAGCTAACGTTGTGGCTGATACACTAAGCCGAAAGGAAACAAAACCCAAACGAGTTCGAGCATTACAACTTACTATTCACCCTGGATTGCCTGACAGAATCCGTAGTGCTCAACTTGAAGACTTGAAAGAAGATAACCTACCGTTAGAAGGTACTCGCGGCATGGAAGCACAACTTGAAGTAAAATCTGACGGAATTCGTTACTTTGTCGAACGGATATGGATTCCAGTGTTCGTAAATTTAAGGGAACTAATCATGGATGAAGCTCATAAATCTCGTTACTCCATTCATCCGGGTTCCGATAAAATGTACCATGATCTAAAAATACTATATTGGTGGCCGAAGATGAAGGCCGATATAGCCACCTATGTTAGTAAGTGTCTGACCTGCGCGAAGGTCAAAGTTGAATATCAAAAACCATCCGGTCTCCTGCAGCAACCAGAAATTCCCATGTGGAAATGGGAACAAATATCCATAGATTTCATCACCAAATTACCCCGAACCCCTACTGGATGCGATACCATTTGGGTAATCGTTGATCGTTTAACAAAATCCGCCCATTTCTTAGCCATCAAGGAAACCGATAAGATGGAAAAGCTTACTCGTATCTACCTAAAAGAAGTAGTATCTCGGCATGGGGTGCCAATCTCAATTATTTCTGATCGTGATGCACGATTCACTTCTCGTTTCTGGCAGTCGTTACATAAGGCCTTAGGCACGCGTCTCGATATGAGCACAGCTTACCATCCTCAAACCGATGGTCAAACAGAACGTACTATCCAAACTCTGGAGGACATGCTACGAGCTTGTGTGATCGATTTCGGTAACACTTGGGAGTCTCACCTACCGTTGGTGGAGTTCTCCTACAACAACAGTTATCACACTAGCATCAAGGCAGCTCCATTTGAAGCACTTTATGGACGGAAATGCCGTTCTCCCATTTGTTGGACCGAGGTTGGAGATAGCCAACTCACAGGTCCTGAACTTGTATTTGAAACTTCCGAAAAGATCGTTCAAATTAGAAACCATATGGCGGAAGCTCGGGATCGTCAAAAGAGCTATGCCGACAAACGTCGTAAACCTTTAGAGTTTCAAATAGGTGACATGGTCTTACTCCAAGTCTCACCTTGGAAAGGTGTCATTCGTTTCGGGAAACGAGGCAAACTGAATCCTCGTTACGTTGGATCTTTCAAAATATTAAAGAGAATCGGACCAGTCGCGTACCAACTGGACCTACCTGAAAGACTTAGTGGTGTGCACAACGTCTTTCACGTCTCAAATTTAAAGAAATGCCTGGCAGACGAATCACTCGCAGTTCCTCTGGAGGAACTACACGTTGATGAACAGTTACGCTTCATCGAAGAACCTGTGGAAATTATGGATAGGGAAGTCAAATCGTTAAAGCACAGTAAAATCCCTATTGTTCGAGTCCGTTGGAACTCGAAACGCGAACCAGAATTCACTTGGGAGCGCGAGGATCAGATGATGCGCAAATATCCTAATCTGTTCAAGCAATCCGCGTCAAATTCCTAAGGTACTATTTAATTTTCGGGACGAAAATTCTTTCAACTAGGGAATGATGTGAAACCCCAGAAAATTTTTTTATTTTAGTTATTTTAATTTTCGGGACGAAAATTCTTTCAACTAGGGAATGATGTGACAATCCGACTTTTTAAGTTAACTCCGTTAACTATTCCGTTAAGTTTCTTATTAAAAACTTAACCATGTTAGTCAAATCTAACCCCAAGGACTAATTCAGCCACAATATCAACTCAAAACAGCAAGGACTAATTGTGTAATTATACCAAACTGAATAAATTGACCCCTAAAAGTCAAAATTGACCAATTTGTCTTCAGTTGACTTTTAGAAGTCAAAGTTCGATCCTTGATTTTCCAATTCGCGGATTTTAACTGAAATTCGTTGAAACTCTTAATTACTACGGACATTATTAACATTCTCGGTCATCATTGAGCCTTAATCACCTACATTACATGCGAATTAATCAAAAATGGTCGTTCGTTTCATAACCGTCGACCCCATATTTGATTATCAGCAAATCCGGCAAATCCCTATAATCTACTCGCGAATTGAGACGCTGCAATCCCTTAACGAACCCCCTGAAGCCTTCACACAAACCAGATTAGCCGGAGAAACAACCAGAAGCGACGAGGATCAACCCGCCGCCGTCGACACTCGGTGTAGTCGTTCACCATCAATCCGACACCCGTTCTGGTAATTGATCCCATAATTAGTTTCGTATTAACCTGATAATCAAAAGCCCTAACCTAATTAGGGTTCACATTATCGGATTTAACTCGATCGAATAGCTAGGGTTCATATTATTTCGTTTTAATCGAACCCTAACAATTCGATATCAAAGATTGAAATCGAGCACACCCTTAGCTTCGTCTCAATGTATATATTGAAAGCCCTATCATAATCGCGACTTACAACACTGAATTGATCACGATCGGGTTCTAGGGTTCATATCTATTCGGGTTTAATCGAACCCTAACCTAGACGCGGTCTTAATCAAATTAAATTGGGTGGTTAGAATCGCAATCTTCCACTGATCAATAGCCCCATGAATCCAACAACTGCTATTACAAGAATTGAGCAAATCGATCTAGGGTTCTAATCTAGGGTTTCGGTTTCTAAACTGGATAATTAACGAACTTAAACCCGATGTTTTCTCAATTAAACTTCACACCAGATTCGCCTAATGCAAATAAACAAAACCCCTATATCTTTTTGTTAAACCAGAACCGAATTCGATGATTTTGGGTTGGGATCGAACGCGGGTGAGTATGGGGGAGAGAATCACTGAGGTTACTGATTAAAACAATATGGAAACGGGATCTGTCGCGATAGCCTAGCGGCCGGGACTGGTTAGAGCTGTGTGCGTGTGTGGGAGAGACCCGGGTTCGAGGCCGGGCTCCCACAATCATTTTTAAACATTTTTCTGTTAATATTTAATTAATAAAAATCAAACCCTATAATATTATAATATTATACAAATGTGTTTTAGCTCGGAAAACAACCCGTAGGCTCGGGTTTAAATTATTAACATATTTTTATATATTATACCCAGTTTATAAATAATTTATTGTTATTATCGTCAAGTAAAAATAATATGTTTATATTATTTTAAGCCACAAATTTGTATAAAATAATACGTTTATATTATTTTCAAACCGTGACTTGTATTATTAAATAATATATATGGATATTATTTCGTATCGTTTTACAACCTCGTATATCGTTTGAAACTAAATAATAATATAATGAGTTATATTAATTACCCGTATTTGTTACGTTAATACAAATGATATATTTATTATTTTGTACCACGAATGAGTAAATAAAATATTCTTTCGAATTTAAAAATAATATATTAAATTATATTATTTTTCTAACTTTTGTGAATGACAAAACACTCGATTATATTCATTATTATTTTTGTCATTCATAGCGCAACGTATATACATATCTTAATTATGACTTAAGGAATTTCTACCCCGTGGACACGTTCGTTTACTTTTGAATATTAGAACGTTTCCTTAGGACGTTTCTCTTTCCGTGTCACTGTCACAATTCCCATTATCGTTCCTAATTTATATGTTTATAATTTTAGAACATTCGTAAGTCTTTTGAGACTTACACACGTGGTTCCAATTTACTTCTAGTGTGAAACTACCTTCAACGCCAAGCAGGTGAGTTTTCACGGCCCCTTTTACTGTTTTAACTTGGGGGAGAAAACATGCTTAAACTACTTTTGAGATTTTGTATTTCATATGCTATCAATGTTAAAGCTAAGTGTAACACGCTATCACAGAAAGTCCTCATCTTATCTCGAACCGTTAATATGGATCTTAGCGAGGAAATGTTTGGTAGTACTACTGGGTTTAACAAATCCCACCCGCGTTAGTCGCGCTAACTCGATTGGATATCGAACGGGTGAAATGTTAGCCTATTAACATGGCCAGTATTGATAGATCTGGCAGGAGGCAATAAACAAACAGTCAGTTTCGGTTGTGAGCACTTGAGCTAAAACATGAACATAGGTTAGCTACCTATAGATACATATTGAATGATCATAAATCTGGTAACGCTTACTTATTTATTTGAAACTTGTGAACTCACCAACCTTGTGTTGACACTTTTTCTTACATGTTTTCTCAGGACGCTAAGCTAAGACATGGGTGCACGTTAGGGCATGCATGGGATTCAACTGCTTTGCTTTGTGTCTATTTATGTTTGGTTGAATTATTATATTGTACTTTGTTTGGTTGTTTGGTTTGGACTTTTGAGACTTTTGGACTTTGGTTTTGGGCGCGTGTATTTTGCGCATTTACTTTCTTTACGCTTCCGCATTGATACTCTGATTTAAAAGATATTTTCATTTTGAGTCCCATGTAGAGTCGTTCAATGTAACTAGTGTCTGAGATCCCGGTTTGTCACTTCCCAAAACGGTAATACTCCGTTAGTGGAAATTGGGGGTGTGACAAATCAAAAGGAAGATGGTTTCTTTATTCATCAGTCCAAGTATGTCAAAGACATCTTGAGCCGGTTCAAGATGGAGGACTGTACCCCATACGATACTCCAATTCCGGTCAATCATAAGTTGAATTCTGACCCGGAAGGAAAAAATGTGGATTGTCGACTTTACAGAGCTATGGTTGGATCCTTCATGTACTTAACCGCTTCAAGGCCGGATATAATGTTCGCCGTGTGTATCTGTTCCAGATTTTAGGCAAAGCCAAAAGAATCTCACTTAATTGCTGTGAAAAGAATCTTTCGGTAGTTAAAAGGAAAACAATGTTTAGGGCTATGGTATCCTCATGGTTCTAACTTTGATTTCAATGCTTATACTGATTCTGATTTTGGTGGTTGTTGTCTGGACAGGAAATCTACAACAGGTGGTTGCCAGTTCTTAGGTAATCGACTTGTATCTTGGCAATGCAAAAAGTAAACCACAGTCTCGATTTCAACATGCGAAGCAGAATACATTGCTGCTGCAAGTTGTTGTTCACAGATCCTGTCGATACAACAATCGAGAGATTACGGTTTGAATTTCACAGGAACCCCTATGCTTATTGATAATAATGCTACTATGTCCATAACGAATAATCCTGTTAAACATAGTAAAACTAAGCACATCGAAATTCGATATCATTTTATACGTGATTGTGCAGAGAAAAGGTTGATTGAGCTGGTCAAGGTACACACTGAAGATAATTTTGCTGATTTGTTTACCAAAGCATTTGATCATCCAGGTTTGAATTCCTAATTAAAATGATTGGTATGATCAATTCCGAATAAAAGCTTTTCAAAATCAAAGTTTCATGGGAAATTTTGTTTTTAAGTTCTTTTATTGCTTTATTACATTTCTGCATTTATATTTTCAGTCAAAAATTGTAAATTAAAAAAAAAAGGTCAAAACAAATTGAAAAATATAAAATTTGACATCATTTGAGGTTAGAAAGGAAATGATAGTACATCAGTGATTAGTTCATTTCACATGACCTTAGTAGACCTTGATATATGATTGATTAAAATAAGTTGTTTTGATCTAAATTTCAAAGTCTGCATAAATAAGAAATGATAGTGTTGTGAATGCTCTAATTTTGATAATTTGTTTTAAAATTTGTGTATAAAATTTGAAACTTGAATTTTCAATAGGCTAAAAGCGTTTTGAAACTAATAGTAGTGTGAAAATTAAATATAATATGATTACATCTGTGATTTAAATCCATTATATGCCTGGGTGTGTGTGTTAAAAGATCACTATTAGATAAAGAATATTAGCTTTTAATAAAGATTTTCCTATGAGATAAGTTTCGGGTTATGTCCTTAGCACTATTCATTCGATTTGCTTCAGTGCCCATGTCCCGAAAAGCATGAAATTTGAAGTATAATCAAATGTACTTGACAACATATACTGGCCCTTGGATCATATTGATAAATCATCTTTATTGATTCCATTGAATTCATAATCCAGATAACAGTTGGATCCACGTACCTGAATCTTATGATTCCACAAATATAAGCCAAAACATTGAATCATTCGATTCTGAATCTCATTGATTCCTATACAATCCAATTTGGATTCTGCTATTCATGCGCTAAGTGATGTCTCCTCATTCTGAATATTCGGATAATCTTTAGTAAAATCTTATATATGTCTTGAAGATAGTGCATTTACTTTCTATTTGGCATATATGTGGGGTACACGATGTTTTTCATCTAAATGGTACTAAATCACATGAATTTGGAGAATAAACGCTTATAGTTTCAAATAATATAATATTGACAAATTTAAGAATTCAGGCTTTATATTTCAAATTCGGTATAAATAAAAGAGCATTTTATAACCTGGTCTTATTTACTTTTGAAATTTATTGCGTATCATTTCAAATATTATTCAAATTGAATGAGTGTCAAAATGAAAAAGATGCAAAGTGCACAAAATTGAGTTGAATGGTCGCATACTATATATTACCCTTTGTTATTGAAAATATGTGTGATGAATTAATTGAATACTGATATGATCTTCTTGCTCATGATGTTAAAAACCAAAAATATGTGATTTCAGTTTGTACAGATAAAAAACCAAAAAACATGTGATTTCAGTTTGTACAGATAAAAACAAAAAATATGTGATTCCGATTGTATAGATAAAACTCAAAAAGATTTTTATTTTTTAGTTTCCATGAAAATTCTAAATTTTTATTAAAATTGTTCGGGATTGGATCGAATATGTGTTGCTGACGAAAGTTCAAGATTTGACAGGTTGAAGTTGGTAAAATTTGTGTTCAAGGCAAAAAGGTTGAAAAGCAATTAAGTTCGCCTGTGTACAGTGAAGCGAACTTAATAAGTTCGCTTAAAACAATGAAGCGAACTTAATCTGCTATCTGGGGTGAAGCGAACTTAACAAGTTCGCCTAATCAAGCGAACTTAATCTAAATAAGGGTTTAATCAGGCGAACTTGTCATTTCATCGTCTTCCTCAGTTTAGGCGAACTTGAACGAAATTTTAAAAAATTTTAAACCGTGTTGTGAGAGTTGTTTGATGGTTGTATCTTAATCCAAATTGAATTGCGAATTCAACCAAGGTAATTTCGTTGAATTTCATCCGCTAAATTGAGAGAATTTGGTACTTTTCTTCTCGGTTTTACGTCAATAGTTTCAACGGACTGATTTGACCTAATTTTGACCAATCTTGTAAAATTGATCATCCGATTTGGTTATAAATTGATATTCGACTGTTATTCAACGTTTATTCCATGATTTTATCTTGATTCAATGAATTTTGTTTGTCTGTGTTTGAATTTGAAACGTCACAGTTCAGGCGAACTTGTTCCAAACGAACCTGTTCGCAGCGAACTTGTCAGGCGAACTTAATAAGCTCGCCTCTTGCACTACTAAGCGAACTTATTAAGTTCGCCTAGGGGACAGTGAAGATTTGGACTTGTGAATTTTTGTTGAAATTTTTTTTGTTTGTTTGAAATTTTTTTTTGTTTGTTGTTTTGTTTTGTTTTGTTTTGTACTCGTTAATTTTTTAATATGGTTGTTGTCCAAATGTTTCAGATGGCTCGACGTGTTGAATATAAACCTAATCAAGTGGCTTTGTTAGATCCGAACATGTCTGAGGCTGTGAATTTTCAAGGCATCATAGGATTTTTGAACAGATCACGTCTTCACGTTGCTCTGTCTGCTGATCCTTACATCAGTCTCATGTACATACATCAATTTTGGGATACTGTGCATCAAGATACAGACGTTGAACCTCATGTTCTTCGTGCCACTGTTAATAATACCGAGATTGCAATTTCTAAAGAGACGATTCGTGCTGCTCTTGATTTGGGGTGGATATGCTGAAGATCCAATATCTTATCCTGGAACTCTTATTATGGGTTGTTTTCAACGGATGGGTTATCGTGGACGACAGAATGATACCCAAGCACGGAAAGGTGGATTAGTTGGTGAATGGAGGTATTTTATGCCTGTGATTATTCAATGCATCTCTCCTCGAAAAGCTGGTACTGATGGATTGAAGATGGCTCTTCAAACTGCTATGGTAGCCTTAACATTGAATAAACGATTCAATTTTCCCCTTTACTTCTATCGGGAGATGGTTATGCAGATTAATCCAGCTGAAGGTCAAGGTTTCTTAATGTATCCTCGGTTTATTCAAATGATACTCAATCATCTTATTCCTGATCTTCCACAACATCTAATACGATTAACGTTGACTCCGATATCAAAACGTATCTTTACCGACTGTACGAAGGTGAAACAGCAGAATGCTGCATTGATTCCAGTCAATACTCCATTGTTTGGGCACTTAATCAATCTTGATTACGTTGCACCACCTAATGACAACTGCTTTCATCCTGATGAACTTGCTCAAGCTCAAGGCGTCAATGTTCAACAAAAACAACCACATCAACAACAGCAACAACCACAACAACCCGTACAACAACAAGTTCAACAACAACAGATACCAGTTCCACAAATACAAGTTCCTGTACAACCTCAAATTCCTATTCCTGAACATGTTCCTATTCCACAAGCTGAAGTTGAAATACCTATTCAGGAACCAGTTCAAGAAGAGGTCGTTCATGATCCTAAACAAGATCTAGGAATGAACATGGATGATTTCGTTGATGATGTTGTGAACTCGCCAATTCCAGAAGCTGAAGGGAATGTGGTGACTGATGCTGATTCTAGTTCCAGCTCAAGTGATACGACGTTATCGGTGAATGAAAGCACTGATTCTGATGACTCCAGGGATTTTTCCTCAGGTCATTATGAACGGTTGGCTACAATTCCACTGGCTAATGCTGGCAAACACATTAAATCTCAAGCCAGACGACCAAGACGAAAGTCTGTTCGGGATCCTCCTTCCGGATCAGTACTTGGCAAAAGATCTTTGGTTGATGAGAGTACTGACACTGATAGTGACTTTAATCCAGATCCTACGCGTCAAAAGTTGATGTCTGCTTCGATAGCTGCTGCACAATCATCTCAGGGAGTTGAGGATGCTAATTTTGTTGCTTCTTTGATAATTACTCCTCCAAGATCTAAGGATCCATCTCTAGTGATTTCTCCTGTTCCTCCAGTCATTCCTACTACTTCCAGTCCTTCTATTCCACAATCAAAAGCTGGTCCGTCAAAGCCTTCTGATTCTGAAAGGATTTCTTTCCTTGAATCTCAAGTGCTTTCTTTACAAACCCAGGTAAACACTCTTGTGTCTACTGATTCACAACGGCAGCTGGTGATTCAGACTCAAGCTCAACAGATTGCTGACATGCAAGCATTAGTTTCCAAACTCGTTCAGCGTCTTGACGCTCAGGGGGAGTTGAGGATACTTGTCACACAGAGTCTATTCAAAGAGGTGATGATGAAGACAATGATCCTGCTGGAAATATTGAGGGTGATCGTCAATACACTGACGCTAATCCTATATCTAGAGTTCAGGGGGAGTCGACATCACAATCACTTGAAGGAAACATAGACAAAGATACTTCTGGTACTAATGAAGAAGAAATTTTATTATTGGAGTTCTTTCAAGATTCAGAAGAAGAGGAAGCTGAAAAGATTGCTTGTCTTGATGACATTGATGATTTATTCAATGACATGGAAGATGATATGTCGGATAATGAGATTGAAGAAGGAGAAATAGTAGAGATTGAAATAGAGAAAGATAAAGATAGTGTTACTTATGAAGGCTGTGATGGTCTTAATGTGCCGTATAACTTCATCCAGGATGATGTTATTCCTAAATTCACTTATGAAGGAGTAACAGATTCTATGGACTCTGTTGAAGATGTCACACTGCCTGATGATACAGCTGATTCAAAGATGGATACTGATGATAAGACAAGTCAATCCAATAAAGGTGCTGAAACTGAAACTACTCACACTGAGTCTTCGAAGGTTAATGAAGAACCTGTGATGTACAGAGATACAGGGATGACACGAGAACAGTGGAGAGAAGTTGTAAACAGTTGGATGAAGGTGCTACCCAAGTCTCCAGCACAACCTGCTCAGAAAGAGAAATATGTGAATAAAGAGCAGTGTGTAGGAAGGATCATAAGTTGGTTCTATGATGGTGAATCAAAATTATTTGCAATCAAACGATCTGACGGTGTTCAATACTTAAAGCCGAGGATCAAATATTTCAATACCTTGCCGAGGTGTGAAATAAATGGTCTAGCTTCAAAGCCAATCATTAATAGATCGAAGAATGGTTTGGCTGATGTGATAGCAAACCTGATTAAGAAAGAAGGTAGTTCAGGAAAGTATGATCGGCTGAAACCATAAAAGGGAAAGAGAGTGAAGAACACAGATCCAAAGACTGGGAAAGTGACCAGGAGATACAAGTATAAACCAGTGCATGCTATTCACAAGATACCATTATAGAAGATTCCTCAAAACTTTCTTGGGAATATGAAATGGTGGTATGTTGACGTTAATACTGGTGAAGCAAGGATAGAAGATAAAGAAAATAAGGTCATTGTATGTTTTTATGATGCAATGAATCTTATAAATTTCTCAAAGAAAGATCAAAGGACATTGCGAAAGAATGAGATAATGTTCACTGATGAATGGAGAGAACAAGGTCTACAGTACAAAAGAGTTTTGGAGATATGCAGAAGATATGGTGTGCATGCTGGCAGCAGACTACCAGATAACTGGAAGGGATCAAGATAAAGACTGAAGATAAAGCTATTGTCAAGGGGGAGTCTGTTAGGACATAGATTGGAATGACAAAAGCTTGTAATAGTTAGATTTTATGTCTTTATGTTTTTGTTATGTAAATGTTAAAAGTCATTAAGTGTTTTACAAGTATAGCCTAGAGGCGAACTTGTTAAGTTCGCCTGGTCTATCAGAGGCGAACTTAATAAGTTCGCCTCTAGGCTATACTTGTAAAACACTTAATGACTTTTAACATTTACATAACAAAAACATAAAGACATAAAATCTAACTATTACAAGCTTTTGTCATTCCAGTCTATGTCCTAACAACCAGAATATGCTCCAACAGACTCCCCCTTGACAACAGCTTTAGAAGATTGTCATCCGTCTTCATATATCATCAAACACACTGTAGTCTTCGTCTTGTTTATCTATACTTTCTCTTTCTATCTAGAAGAAAACTTGGGAGAAGGACCCCTTGTCAACTTCTGTCTGCAATATTTAGTTTTTGCAAAGGAGAACAACCACGAATAACCAACAATTAAGATTTCCATGGAAGCTGGAAAAATAAAATCTTTTTGGTTTTTCAAACATAAGAAAGACAAAATCTTTTTGGTTTTTCTTTGAACAAACTAAAATGTAAAATACAAAATCACATCTTTTTGGCCGAACATCACGAGTAAGAAGATCATATCAGTATATATGAGATATCAATCACACATCTTGGATATAAAATCCATATAATATCAAATGGTATCTTATGTCATTCTTTCAAGCCTTGACAAATCAAACCAATATCTTTCCTAAAGATTATCCGAATTTCCAGGATGAGGAGACATCACTTAGCACATGAATAGGAGAATCCAAATTGGATTGTATAGGAATCAATGAGATTCAGAATCGAATGATTCAATGTTTTGGCTTATATATGTGGAATCATATGATTCAGGTACGTGGATCCAACTATTATCTGGATTATGAATTCAATGGAATCAGTAAAGATGATTTATCAATATGATCCAAGGGCTAGTATATGTTTGACAAATGTTGTCAAGTACATATCTTGAGTATACTTCAAATTGCATGCTTTTCGGGACATGGGCACTGAAGCAAATCGAATGAATAGTGCTAAGGACATAACCCGAAACTGATCTCATAAGACAATTTTTATTAAAAACTAATATTCTTTATCTGATAGTGATCTTTTAACACACACACCCAGGCATAAAATGGGTTCAAATCACAGTTGTAACATATACAATTATGTTTTCACACTACTAATGGTTCAGTGACGCTTTTAGTCTATTGACAATTCAAATTATATGCATACACAACACTATCATTTCCTATTTGTGCAGTCTCAGAAGTTTAGATCAAAACATATAATTCAGATATATTAACATAAAGCACCAACCAGTCAATCTAAGATCATGTGTGACTGAACATCTACTAATGTACTATCATTTCTCCTTATAACTTCAAGGAATGTCGATTTTAACTTTTTCAATTTTTTTGGCTTTTTCAAAATCTTTTTCAAAGAATGTAAAATAAACGAAAATAAAACCTTCCATGAAAACATTTTATGAAAAATAATTTACTTGGTTACTTGGGATTAAGCAAGTCAATTAATTAAAAACTCAAACGGATGTAATCCTATAATTGAATGCTATTGCCTTTGTCACCAACACAAATCTTTACTCCCCCTGTCCTATAGACTCCCCCTTAACTAGTCAAATGGTTGCATCAACGACTTTATGCTCACCATCGTCATCCTATGTTTCAGGTTGTCATTAGGACTTTGTAAAACTCTTTCCAAAACATTGTGTGTGACATATTCTCCCCCTTGAGCATCAAGTCGTTGAATAAAATAGATTTACCAACTTCTTGAATGACTCATTGCTCTTGCTGATGTCATTCCCTGTCACGTGCTATGAACTACCACTATCAACAAACCAAATGTTATTAATAGTCCCTCTTGTTTAATCCTGCACATCTAACAAGAAACATTAATTTGAAATTGGGACCCAAGCCATGGTAGTCATGGGTCGTCCATCTGTATCAAAATAATAAACTGCACTCCATTCACAATCGAATCTCTCATCGATTTTTGGAGATTGTTCCGACGAGTCAGAAACAAAAACTTTAGATTTCCAAACATACTTATGTTTATTAAGTTCTTTTTGCTTAAAATGTGAAGTGTTTGAACACTCTTGTTCATTTGAAAAAATGTTTAGATTGTGAAAGCTCTTGTTGTTCTAAAAGTTTTCTCAATCTTCTGTTTCTCCTCCGTATTTGAGGTCTAGAAAGCCTAACCTCAGATTTTGAATTACCTTTTGGTGTATCATGAGGTTTAACCACATTTGGGTTAACATAAGGCTTACCAAGAGTTCTTACTTTTTCTGGAGTAACATGTCGGTTACCTTTGGCGTTGTGAGGACAAGCAATCCGAATGTGACCCACAAGACCACCATAAAAGTAAGATCTCTTCTCATGATATTCTCTCATATAAGGAATCTTCACACGATAAGATGCACTTGAAGAATATTCGCCTACATGAACTTCTTTTGGAATTTGAGACTGAACAAACTTTTTCTCAACAGGTTTTGATTCAGGCTTCATCTTCTCAGGATCTACATGCTTTTTCCCTTTATTTTTGTAAGAACATTTCACCACAATGTGACCCATCTCATTACAATGAAAGCATGTATGCATGTCTTATAATCTCTTATATATGGAACTCTCCTTGAATTTGAAGAACGTCCAAAAGTATTATTTTCAGATAAATTAGAATCAACCTTTGAGTCTTCTACTTTAATTTCTTTTGGTATCCCCTCTACCTTAGCTCCATTAAAATATTCATCATCACTCTCAACAGAATACACCATATCTTCACATGTGACTGGATTCACCTTCAACACAGTCTTAGGATCTAAATCCTCATCTTTTATAGTCTCAGGTGTAACAAAATAATTTCCATTGAATGGTGGAGGAACATAGCCAATACCACTAGTTCCCTTCCCCTCTATAGTATTATCATGATAATGTCCTAATGAGAATGGTGAATTTCCAAAGCTTTCTAACTTTCTATGCATTATGATCACCTATGCTTTAGATTCTGCTAGTTCCTTATCTTTCTCAGCAAGATCATTATTTCGTTTCTCAATTTCTGCAAAGGACATATCCAGGTGATATGCCTGCTCTTTGATCATAAAAGTCAGAGAACTTATATCCCGCTTCAGTGATTCTATCCTTTCAACACACACATTCTCATTATCTTTTAATTTCTGATTTACCGTGTGCATGGATTTCATATCACAAATGAGGTTTACGTTGTCATCCATAACCCTCATCATTTTATCCTTTAGTGAAACACAGTTAGAACAAAACGTTTCAGAGTTAGAAACTACCGTATCCTTTTCTTCTAAAGAAGATGCACTAGGAGCCATGAATACGTCATCATCAGCTTCACCCTTTTGAGCAACAATGACAGGCTCTGTATCAATTTCTGATTCACTCAGATCATCTTCAACTGTCTGAAAGCTTTCTTCAGTCATCACATCAGTCTCAGTAGATTGAGTACTTTCACCAATACGAATACTCTCACTATCAGTTAAATCTGCAGAAGAATGAATTTGAGAATCACCCTGCTTTTCCAATACATCATTGATCAAGATCACAAACGCTTGAGAAGTTGCTTCACCCTTTTTCTTCAATGCTTCCCATAGATCTCTTGAAGTTGGACACTTCCCGAGACTATGAATGATTTCTTTTGGTAAAGACATCATTAAGTTTCACACGTTTTCATCTCATGATCAAACTTCTGCTTTTCTACTTTAGTAAGAGCTGCACTGGTTTAGGAACATTACGAAATTCCAGAAAGTCAAAAGTAGGATGAACATATCCTTCTGTTTTTTGTCTCCAAAAATTTTCATCAGTTTCTGATACGAACTGTTCGAACAGGACTTTCCGGTTACGGTAATCTGATATGCACAAAAGCCTTGGTGGCATAGTTCCAATCTCATTATCATCACACGAAATTGACATTTTGAAATTTTTGTGAAAATATCCGGAAAAAAATTTCCCGCCAAAATACTCTTTTTAAAAATTTCAAAAAAAATTCAAAATTTCAAAAATGATTCAAAACAACCATATATGTTTTCCTTAAAAAAATTGGACAAGAACAAATTTCAAAAAAACCAAAAAATTTATACAAATTTTTTTTTTTAAGAATACTAGCGAACTAGATAAGTTCGCCTGAAATTAGTTCGACTGATACTGACTGAGCGAACTTAATAAGTTCGTCTGAACTTGACCCCAAGCGAACTTGTTAAGTTCTCCTGATCTTCACCGAGTGAACTTATTACGTTCGCCTCCCTAAGTTCGCCTACAACTGAATCTGTAAATTCGCCTAAAACGCTGAAACTTCAGAAAAAACGAAAACACGAAGTCAGACCTCTGAAAATCATGATTTCTGATGTATATGATCAAATTAGACAAATCTGAACTGTAGGAATGTGTAGGGACTGATTAGGAACACTTCTATCAGATCAATTTCATCAAAAGATTCCAAAATCAATCCAAAATGATCAAAATTCTTCCATTTTTATCAAGAACATGAAAAAGATAAAAAATCCTTCAAATTCTCATAAAATTCAGTGATATTTGATGTTGAATGTACACCAAAACACCACGATTCTTCTGCTAATTAAGAGCAAAAGCTCTGATACCAATTGTAGGTCCACATGACTCATCTGTAGATCGATCTCGTGACAGGATGTCTCGATAAATCATACGATTCAGAAAGAGAGGAAATTTAAGTCCGAGGTTTGTCAGAACATTCAGAATAATGGCACGGGTGGGTGAAGTCGCTGGTCGGTTGGAGTTTCCTGATGAGTTTAGTGCGATCCATCCTACCTTCCATGTATCACACTTGTGAAAGTGTTTGGCGGATGAATCAGCTAACATACCACTTACTGACATCGAGGTTGAAAACAACCTTAACTACATCGAAGAACCCGTGGCCATCCTAGATCGGAAGGAGAAACGGTTACGTAATAACTCCAATTGGTTAAAGTCCAATGGAAACATCGAAAGGGATTGGAAGCCACTTGGGAAACAGAGACGGATATGAGGGAGTCGTACCCTCAACTATTTGACTTCTGATAGGTTTCGGGGATGAAACCTATTGTAGGGGAGTAGACTTGTAACATCCCAAAAATAAAAAGAGAATATTATTCACGGGTTAAACATGAGACGAGCCGAATAAACAAGCAAGGCACGATGGGCCGGGCCGGATGGGCCATGCACGCATGAGGGGGGCAAACAAGGGAAGTGAGCCCTCCATAAATAGCATAAACCACCACCTTTTCTCTCTTTCGCAAGTTTTAGAGAGAGAAACCGTAGAGAGAGAAAGTTAGCGAATCGACCCGAGATTCAAGAAGCATGTTACCACATAGATTTGGAGCAAGACCTCCGAATCAGACGCTCGATTTAGGTAACGACTCGTTCTGAATCTGGGTTTTTGTTTAAAATTAGGTTCCCGGGTATTTTTGGTAAAAAGGTTGGGTTTTTATTAACAAAAAGAGAAAACGATTATAGATATGGAATCACGAGAAGAAAATACGCATTTTGAACGTAGAAAGTTTCAAACATGACGAAACCGTCGATCCAGATCTGAATCCATGAAAAAACGGGTTGATGGGATGAAGTTTGCGGTTTGGGTGAAGTTTGTGGTTTGGGTAAAGTTTACGGTAAGGTGAAGTTTGCGGATGGGTAAAGTTCACGGTTGGGAGAAGTTTACAGTTTGGGTGAAGTTCACGGTTGGGTGAAGTTTACGGTTGGGTGACTTTGCGGTTTGGGTAAAGTTTACGGTTAGGATTGAAATGTAATGAGTTGTATGAGAAGCTAAAACTAGGTTGTGTACGTACAGGTTAGAAGATCCTTTAGAGACCTTTGACCCTATTTATTTCAGGGAGTTCTAGAAGCCCTCTTTTAAATGTTTTAAATAATGTTTTTGGGCTGGTGTGCATACGTAACAATGTGACTGTTTTTATAAAACGATGTTTATGAATGATATGTGTGACGTTTTATGAAACGATGTTTTGGAAGGAAAAGGTTATGAAGGAAGTGTTTATGAAACATTTTGTCAAAAGAAGTTTACGAAGTGTTTACAAATGAATGAATGATTTTTAATAAAACGTACGAATGCTTTAACTGAAGTTTTGAAGTAAAAGAAGTGAATGTTTACGAATGTCACAAACGAACGAATCTGCCATTATTCCTTAGGGAATGAAGGTTATGGGAATGGGATGTATGTTATGGGCCTTAACCTTTTAGGGGCCTCTGTGGCTGGCCAACTGTTGTACAACTGGGGTGATGCCGGTCACCATGGGGATTACCGTGATCCTTGAAGTTGATACGATTTTCCTTGCGGGGTAATCGTGTTTGAAGTTAGGTACGACTACTCCACGGAGTATCGTGCTGGAAGTTTGGTACGTGTCATCCTTGTGATGCCATGCTTGAAGTTTGGTACGGATGCCCTATGTGGTATCGTACTTAAGGTTGGAATTGATGGTTACGAGAAGGCGCAGATTCGATATGTTCGTTGACTTATGTGTATGACGTTATGTTATGTTATTGCATGTTTTCGTATGCTTTTATTAATGAAGTTAAATGATATATTTTTTGGCAAATATTTGAAGTTAATGTTTTATGAAAAGCTAGAACTAACCAGCGTAGCCGACTTTTTAGTATGCACATTCAGGTTAAGGCAGGTTATGATGATGGACGGTGATGCTGGGCGGCTTGATGAGTTACCCGGATGATATGAAGACTGGCATCCCGTTATGAAGTTGGTTATGTTATGTTTATGTATCAGACAATGTTACGCTTTCGCATGTTGAACGATGTTATGTTATGTTTGAAATGAAATTTTCTGCTGTGTTATTTGATATTCAAGTTTAAGAACTGTTTGTAAATGAGTAAATCCAACAAGTTAGGCCTACCGGGTTTGGGAACTTACAGTCCTAAGCAGATAGAAGGCGAAGACCTATCGAATTCAATATCAGGGATCAGGTGCTATTGAAAGTATCCCCTTAGAAGGGAATTATACGGTTCAGGAAAAGAGGAAAACTATGTCCAAGGTTCGTCAGACCTTTCAAAATTCTAGCACGGGTTGGCGAAGTTGCTTGCCGGTTAGATTTACCTAAAGAGTTAAGTGGAATTCACCCAACCTTTCACGTGTCGAATCTGCGCAAGTGTATGGCTGACGAATCGGCACACGTGCCACTTGACAACATCGAGATAGATAATAGCCTCAATTACATCGAAGAACCAGTCGCCATACTAGATAGGAAAGAAAAGCGGTTACGGAATAAAGTGATACAGTTAGTCAAGGTACAATATAAGCATCGTAAAGGGTTGGAAGCTACATGGGAAACTGAGACAGAAATGAAAGAGTCGTACCCGCACCTGTTTGACTTAAGCAGGTTTCGAGGACGAAACCTTTCATAAGGGGGGTAGACTTGTAACATCCCAAAAATAATAATAATAGGAAATAAAGTTTACGAATGAGGCTCGGAAGACAACGAAAGAAACATAGCAAACATAGTTTTTAAACCGGAAATAACGAAAGAAACATAAGAATGAGGGGTAGACTTATAAAACGGTTACGTTATATCTTTCATTAAACTTTACTTTTGAGGTAACCAGTTAAGGTGTCCTCCTTTACTCTTTGCAACTTTACATTTCACTCGTACAAGACAAGTAACTATAACATACTTTAACTTTCACACATGAATCATTGCCCAAGGGCAACATCCCTTTGCTCGCTTACACCTTAGGGTAAGACTTTTACTTTGCTGTGCCCACACCTCAGGGTGGGACTTTCTCTCTTACACCGAAGTGAAGACTCCTTTGCCTGCTCACACCTCAGGGTGAGACTTTGTACTTTGCTTGCCCATACCTCGGGGTGAGACGTCTACTTTGCTTGCTTGCAAGACTTTTTACTTTGCAACTACAATGCAACTACTATGCAATTATACTATGTCACATATTATAAAGCCATTGAAACACATATCACATAGACAAATAACACATATTAACACATAAGCATATAATATGGCATCTATCACTATCACTGTCAAGCTGCACCGAGATGCAGCTTCTTTACCATTCTTTACTTTGCTTTACTTTCTTGAAATTACATTTCAAAGATAGCACTATTCTCTTTAACATTTTACCTTTATTTTTATAAAAATAACCTTTTTATAAAAAACTATGCCTTTCTCTTTCATTTTATAAAAATAACATTTTATAAAACACTATACTTTGTCTTTAATTTTATAAAAAATATACAATTCGTATAAAATATTCTTTAACCTTGAAAACTATTTCTTTAACAGTATGCATGCCAGCCCAAAACCATTTAGGAAAAAGGGCAATAAGAACTCACCAAACTTCTATGGAAAGTTATCTCACTTAGCTAGGACACTTCGAGCTAGGTGGGATGCTATTATATATGTTCATGAGTCATGAATGGAACAAGGTTATAACCTTCATATTTCATCCAAAACCTCCTATGTTCGAATTCTTTTTCGGTCGAAATCTATTTCAACCGAAAACTCTGATGTTAGACTATTTTCTGTTAATGGCTTTTTCGTTCGAAAACTTTTGTCCGAGAACCGTTTCATTCTAAAACATCTGTCCAAAATTATTTTCTATCCAAAAATACTTTTCAACCAAAATGTTCCGTCCGAGTTACTTTTCGATCAAAAAGTCATGTCCGAAATCTATGCTGTTCCGAAATACTTTTCGGACGTATCCTAGTTTTTGGACCATTCATAGAGATTTCGGATGATTCATCGGTTCTTGATCAAATCCTTCGTTTTTGATCCAAGTTCCACTCTTTTTACGTCCAAAACTTATATCTAGCTTCCATGAAGCTAGATACATACTTTTTAGTCAAATCTATACGTAAAAATCTCGTCTTTTTATGAAAACCCATTTTGAAACCCTAAAACCCACTTTCAAAACTAAACTCGAATCTGAGAGTGTTTTGTTACTCGTTTCAGTTTGATTTCTCCTTGTTCGATCCTCAGTAAGGCGTAGCAATGATCTCGTGCTCAAACGAGAAGGTCTCGGGTGAGCTATGAAGCGTTCTCTCTCTACTCTCTCTATCTCTAGTATTTGAATAATGAATGTGAAGTGGGGAAGGTGGATAAGGTGGATGAGGTTTAACCCTTCCCCTTCCCCTTGCGCCTCCCTTCGGCCCGGCCCAAGGCCCATTCCCGTCAGCTTGTTACGTGTTCGTTATTCCCCGAATATCGTTCACATATTCATTTCTATTATTATTATTATTTTCGGGATGTTACAAGTCTACCCTCCTTACGAAATGTTTCATCCTCGAAACCTTTCATAAGTCGAACAGATGGGGATACGACTCTTTCATTTCTGTCTCGGTTTCCTAAGTAGCTTCCGACCCTTTACGATGCTTCCATTGTACCTTGATTAACTGAATCACTTTGTTTCGTAACCGCTTCTTTTTCTAGTCTAGTATGGCGACTGGTTCCTCGATGTAATTTAGGCTATTATCTCCCTAGATGTCATCAAGTGGCACTCGTGATGATTCGTCAGCTAAACACTTACGCATTAGGCAAGTGGATTCCACTAAACTCATTAGGCAATTTTAACCGGTAAGTGACTTCACCAACCCGCGCCAGTATCTTGAAAGGTCCGACGAATCTTGGACTTAACTTCCCTCTCTTTCTGAATCGAATAATCCCTTTCTAGGGAGAAACCTTCAGTAGTACTTGATCCCCGATATTGAATTTGATCGGTCTCTGCCTCTTATCCGCGTAGGACTTTTGGCGGTCCTCTGCTGCTTTCATTCTGATCTTAATCTGGTCAAACTTTTCAGAGGTTGCTGTGACTACCTCCAAACTTCCCAACTTTTTCTGCCCTATCTCGCCCCAACAGACCGGGGTTCGGCATTTTCTACCGTACAACATTTCGTAAGGAGGCATACCAATAGTGGTGTGGTAGCTGTTGTTGTAGCAGAATTTTGCCAACGGTAGGTGGCTATCCCAATTGCCACCGAAGTCTATAATGCATGCGCGAAGCATATCCTCCAACGTTTGGATGGTCCTTTCCGACTGACCATCCGTCTGTGGGTGATAAGCCATGCTGATGTTCAATCTCGTACCCATTGACTCATGAAATCTTTTCTAGAACCTCGATGTAAATAGTGTGTCTAGGTCAGATACAATTAACAACGGCACGCCATGTCGGGAGAAAATTTCATTGATAAATACTTCTACCAACTTCTGAGATGAATACGTTTCACGAATCAGCAAGAAATGTGCACTCTTTGTTAGGCGATCCACTATAACCCAAATCGTATCATGGCCTTTAGCTGTGCGAGGAAACTTTGTAATGAAGTCTATGATGATACGCCCCACTTCCATTCGGGTATTTCTAGAGGCTGGATCTTCCCGTATGGTTTCTGATGCTCTCCTTTAACTTGTAAGCAAGTCAGACACTTGCTTACGTAACAGGTCACATCATTCTTCATGTTAGGCCACCAATACTCTTTCTTCAAATCCTGGTACATTTTCGTGGTTCCTAGGTGGATGGAATATCGAGACTTGTGGGCCTCGTCAAGTACCTTGGCCCTAAGCTCTCCGCCCTTCGGTACCCACATGCTACCACATTTGGTCCTCACTCCATGAGTGTTTAGTTCTAACTTTATCTGTTGACTGACCATTCTTTCTTTATATTCTCTTTCTTTAGTGCTTCTGTCTGTGCTTTTTCTATCTCTGTCATAAAATCTGTGGTTATCACCAACCGGTACGCTTTCACCCTAAAAGGAGAATGAGTCTCCTTACGACTTAGGGCATCAACGACCACATTCGCCTTTCCCGGGTGGTATACACAGTCATAGTCTTTCAGCAATTCTAACCACCGCCTTTGTCATATATTCAGGTCTTTCTGCTAAAATAAATGCTTCAAGCTCTTGTGATCCGAATAAATTGTGCATTTTACCCCGTAAAGTTAATGCCTCCAACTCTTTAGCGCGAATACAATTGCCGCAAGCTCCAAATCGTGAGTCGGGTAGTTAACTTCGTGAATCTTTAGGTGTCGTGACGCATACGCGATCACCTTTCCCCTCTGCATCAAAACACACCCTAACCCCTGTCTTGAAGCGTCAGAATAAACCACAAGGTCCTCGTTACCGTCGGGTAATGCTAACATTGGGGCTTTGGTCAACTTCTTCTTTAACTCTTCAAATGCTTTAGACCGGGCCTCACCCTATTTGTACTTTACTTCTTTGAGTGTCAACTTTGTCCGTGGCGAAGCTATTCTCCAGAAGTCCTGAATGAACCTTTGATAGTAATCTTCCAATCCCAGAAAACTCCGAATCTCGGTTGGTGTCTTTGAGATTTCTCATTCTTGTACCGCCTCTATCTTAGCCGGGTCAACCATAATGTCGTTTGCGTTAATAACGTGACCTAAGAATTGGACTTCCTTAAGCCATAACGTGCATTGGAGAACTTGGCATACAACTTTTCTTTTTGTAGCGTCTCTAGTACTTCTCATAGATGACAAGCATGGTCACCTTCCCTCTTCGAATAAACAAGTATGTCTGTGACAACCGACAATATCCGGTAATTATCCGTACGTACGTTAAACGTGTTCATGATTCGTAATTTCATATTTTACTTAATTATTATTAATTAGGTCATTCCATGTCTAGCAAAGCCGTTAGTTCGTATATTATACATTGGTAGTTTCAAAAATTATCGGTATGCACGCCCGGGTTAATTCAACGAAAGCGATCGTTGGTAATTAATGCAGCGTCTTAATCAATGTCCAAAGACCCATAACACATTATATTATATTTATACATTTTATTTTAAGGGTTAGAGTCCTCGTTACATAAAATAATCCATGACGGCATAATTTCAAGAATTTACCATTTAAAGTTATCTTTAATCGTGCTTACATACTATTAAGCGTGTCTATGACTTTTATAATATATAATTAGACGTTTTCGACAAACTAGTTAACCCTCCTATTTAAATTAATTAAAGAACATAAAAACAAGCTAAATTACCGTCCGAACCGTAACCGAAACTAAACGCGTTAAAGACCGGTTAAACTCTTAACCCACCTACTAAATCACTTAACTACCCAAACCCCCTTCCCCTCCTTGACTTTTTCAGCCAAAAAGGTCCATGTGGGACCCACTCAAGATCTTTCTTTCCTTCCTTGTTGATGTAAGAAACGTGCCATACCCATACACATTCCCAAGACTTCAAAATCATATTTTTCTTACCCATATTATCATTTCATACCTCAATCCAAGAATCACACTCATTTTCTCTTTTCATCTACTTTCTTAAGGCACATATACAACACCCATAATCCTCTACTTTCTTTCATCCTAACTACAAGAATTCAAGTAATTTTGGTGCATTTTGAGAAGGTGTAACAAGATTCAAGGCTTGGAACTTCATTCTCCATCTAGCTTCATTACTCTCCTTATTTGTAAGAACTAAAAAAAAACTCCATCCTTTTAAAAATACTCTTTGATGCATGACATCTAGTCCATGCATGAAATCCTCACCCAAAAGCTTGTTAACTTGAGATTTAAAGCATGGATCCACATTCTAAACAAGGTTTTCCTTTAAAAATACATGGTTCCTAGTTTAGAAATTATATAAAAATAAACTTTTCAAAAACTATAGATTCTCTCTAAAATGAAAAGCTAGCAAAAGAGGTTATTAAAAACCTATAAAAGTTATGGATCTATGACTTTAATATAGTGTATCTTTTAAAAATGAGTGTCATGCTTCTTGGTGTTACAAAAAAAAGGTTTAAATAAATTTAGTCATATGGAGATATATAAAACATTTATTACAAAGAAAAAGTACACAAATAAGTCGTTGGTGATACATGTAATTTATTATGAGGTGTTACATTTTATGGTTTATTATATAACATTTATATAAATCTAAGTAGTTTTATGTTTTATGCTTGTATATATATCATTTGAACCATTTATATGTTTATTTAGTGACTTGAACCTTTTGTCAAATTTGGACTCTTTGGGATGATTTGAACCTTATGGACATTTGGATTTTTAGCATATTAAATGGTCAAAACACTAAATGTGGACTTGTTGTATATATATATGTATATATAAAGAGACTTAATAAAAAGTTAATATATATTTTACTAGTAATATTAGTAAATAATATAACCTTATCGTACTTAAAAGACTCTAAAACTAATGAAAGTAAACCTTGATAAAAAATATATATATATATAAAAGTTTAACCATGAAAACGTATTTTTGTTAAAAAGATATCTTTAAAAACTCTAGTAAAAATTTTGGTCAATTGGGTCATAAAGGATATAAATATATATATATATATATATATATATATGAAAGTTTAGACTTTCTAATGAAAAATAGGTTAATTTATAAAACTAGAAACAATTTTATGACGTTACATATCTATATACATATATATAACTATTTTGGGATGTATTATGTCATAAAATCCCTTCTTCGTAAAGATTTTATAAGTGTAAACGATATATTTGTGCGCTAAATGAGTAAATAATCATGTTCGAGAAATACGATGTAATAAATTCAATTTAATTAAGAATAATAAGCATCATTATATGATTACAATAATTGAATTATATTATGAATATTTGTAGTATTTTGAATGAAATCCTTCTCTACAGTGAACATATAAATTTATATATGTATATTTATTTTCGCTTGACTCGAGTCGATATATATGTATATATATAAATAATTCGTTTAATCGAGTACGTTATTTCTAAACGAGAATCCGAGAAAGAGTTGTGTGGATTGTATTATTTATATTTATATACTTTATAAATATATATTTTTTGTATTATTCCAAGACATAATCACCAACGAGTCGTCGAGTCACACGTTCAAACACAAATAATTTTCTAAACGAGTCTAGCTAGTTGGGTGAATGTTATGTTACCAACATGATTGCTAGGGTATTTCATTAGACCTTAAGGTGCCTTTGTTGTAATAGGGCACGGGTAGGTCGGTATTCCTTACACATTTGGGCTTGTGCTTGCATTTCCTTAAAGGTTTTCCAGGTGAGTTTCACGGCCCCTTTTTACTGCTTTTCATATTTGGGGGAAAAACATGTTGAATTCAAATGGTATGATAACTAGAAAACGAGAAACAAGCATATGATTCCCTTGTGTGCATGAGTTAACACTTAAAGGTCCTCGGTATTTTGAACTATAACCATTAGCTATGGACTTAGTCGTAGATCGATATGAATAGTACTATTTGGGTTGACACCCCCAATCATGGTTAGTCGCGCTAACCATGACCAACAGGGTCAAATGATTGCATATTAGGTCTTGTTGTTCTCATTGTTTTAAGGTACAATGGGCTGGGGCAAAAATTCAAGAATTCGTTAAAGGTTTGGTTATAGGCTTGTGCATCACATAATTCGTATGTCCTAGCTAGACTTCGATGAATCAACCGCTAACTTGTTTTGTTTATCATACGGATTTCCTGTTACCACTTAATGTTTTCCTTAAGTAACATAAACATGTGAACTCACCAACGTTATGTTGACATTTTTAAGCATGTTTTTCAGGTAACTAATTCAAGTATGGCGTCTCACGTTTTGATTTGCATGCATTTCGAAGTACCGAACTTTTGGAAGATTTCCTTTAATTGCTTATTGAGTTAAGCTATTGTTGTAAATCTTTGAAACTTTTAAACAAGTAATGTTTTGTATAACTACTTTTAACATTCGGTATTAATGTCATGTAAGTGTTTGCGATAATCATATGCGATGAAAACCATGAACGTTACATCCCGCGGATTCCGCCGTGGCGGGGTGTGACAGATTGGTATCAAAGCCAATGGTTATAGCGAACTAGGTGTCTTAGCAAGCCTAGACTGTAACTCTAGGGTCCCGCATTCAAAAACATTTTCATTGCATGTGCATTCCTATGATATACATCTCATTAGCTATATCATATTGTACGGATATTGTTGTCACAGCTATGGCTTCTCCGACACACCCGATTTACATCTCAGACAACGTTCACGATGTCATCGTCATCCCAGATCCTGAGATTTTCAATGTTTCAGACGATGAGGTCGAGGTGGAGCCCGATGTCCTTGACGCTGGAGACGAGTCCGAGCCAGAAAGTGACTACGAGGAGGATCCCGAAGATATGACTGACGTGGAGTATGAGGCTCCCGAACCTGAGGATGACCCGGAGGTTGTAGTTGGTGAGGAGCCCGAGGCACCTATGGAGGCTGAGCCGGAGATGGAGGCAAGGGTACCAGTTATGCGCCGACCATCATTCCGACCTTACTGCCTGCGTCCGGGTGGTGCTCTATTCATGTTTACTCCTAGGAAGCAGATCCTTCCCCCTCGCAAGAGGAAGTTAGTGCCTGCTTTTGGCGAAGAGGACACCGTGCCACCACCACCATCGCCCAAAAGGGCAAGTGCTGCTGACATTATTGAGGATGATGACACCAGTGATGAAGAACCACCCTCGACCTTCGAGGTGGGTGGGACTTCTCAGCCGCCCCTACCTGTTACTACTGACATGGAGACTGAGGACGTTGATCCCCCTACTTTGGCGGTTAGGTGCGAGATTTATGACCATCAGCTGGAGTCACTGCGAGGAGTCATGCATGCTATTCAGGAAGCCCAATACCTGGACGACCATGCCAGACACATCCTCCATGATCAGGTCGTTAGGACCGAACAGATGGCGGGAGTCGCCGAGGCGAGGAGCATCGCGGCACGCGACCGCGTGGAGCTATTTGGAGTCATTGCTGTAGTGAGTGTTATCCTTGCTACTATTGCCATGATGACTGGTGTGTACTCACGTTTTATTTAGTAGACCTATCAGGGGCGGGTTGTGCCCACGTAATATTTTAGTATGAAAACTTGTATCAATGAGGCTTTGTATCCTCATTCATTTTGTATCATTTTGCAAACGATGTATCAAGTTATTCTATCTATGTATTATGTGATGTTGTGGTTGTTTTTCATCCTTGTGCTCATGTACTGACATTATTATTTATATATTGTCTTATTTCTTTTACATTGTGTAATTAAGGAAACTCATGGCGTCGAAAAAGCGACCCACTAGGAACACCCGATCGGAGCCAACCCTTATGACTGCAGAGGCCATGGAAGCGTTGGTGGCACAATGAGTCAACGCTGCGATGGCCCAGTATGAAGCAAATCGAAATGTCACAGGAGGCACCAACAGTGGCGCCGGAGGAGGCGGAACCAGCGGTAACATAAACGGCAATGGGAATGAAAATGGAGGTGGTAATGAGAATGGTACCAGTAATACTAGCGGTCCTGGAGGTAGTGGAACTAGAGGTGAAGACACCAACGGTAACCGGTTAACCTTGGCATCATCATTAGAAAGATCGCTGCTTATGGTTATTACGTTTTAATCGGATAATCTTGTGTATACAGCTACCTAGGATGCGCAAAAAGGCTACAACTACAAATCCTTCTTGGCCTGCAAACCTAAGAACTTCAATGGGTCGGAAGGAGCTGTCGGAATTGTCAGATGGATTGAGAAAATGGAATCTGTCCTGAACATTAGTGACTGTGCTCCCGACTGCAAGGTCAAGTATGCCACCTGCACGTTCCATGATGAAGCATTGACCTGGTGGAATTCGCAAGTCCAGACTCTGGGGATGGAAAACGCCTATGCGTTGACCTGGGAGGAATTGAAGATCATGGTTTTGGAAGAGTATTGCCCGCGTAACGAACTCCAAAAGATCGAGGAGGAATTCTGGAATTTAAAAATGACAGGAGCTGAGATAGCTGCTTACACTACTCGTTTTCATGAACTTTCACGGCTCGTTCCACATATGGTTACGCCAGAGTATGTCAGGATCGAGCGATACATTTGGGGTCTGGTTCCCCAAATTCAGGGCATGGTTACTTCGTCAAAGCCCGCTACCCTTCAGAGCGCTATAAAACTCGCTACCAGTTTGACTGACCAAGCCGTTCGTGCTGGAACCTTGGTTAAAAAGAGTGCTGAAAAGAAAGGAAGTGTTGGTGAAAAGAGGAAATGGCCGAGTAGGAACAACAAGTCTGGGTTCAAGAGGCAAGAAACAGTGAATGTGTATGTTGCTAACACCAGTGAACCGAAGAAATACACTGGTCCACATCCCAAATGTAACAAGTGTAACTATCACCACGTGGGCTCTTGTAACAGCATCTTGTGCGGAAGGTGTAAAAGGATCGGGCATCAAACCCAATTCTGTCGTTCTAACCTAACCGGACAGACCACCAGAGCATGTTACGAATGTGGTGCTACAGACCACTACAAGAGGGATTGCCCTAAGCTTAAGAACCAGAACGCTATCCAAGCACGGGGCAGAGCTTTTGTAATTGGAGCAGGGGATGCTCGCAAGGATCCTTCAGTGGTTACTGGTACGTTCCTTATTAATAATCACTATGCATCTATATTGTTTGATACGGGTGCCGACTTGAGTTTTGTGTCAACCGACTTTAGACCTTCGCTAGGTTTAAAATCAAGTAAGTTGAAAAGTAGCTACACCATAGAATTAGCAAATGGGAAGTTAATAGAAACTGGGGAAGTTATTCAAGGGTGTACTTTGAACTTAGAAGGTCATTCATTTGGCATAGACTTATTACCCGTTGAGCTTGGAAGTTTCGATATCGTCATTGGTATGGATTGGTTGTCGAAGAACCGTGCAGAGATTATTTGTCATGATAAAGTTGTTCGTATTCCAGTTTCGACTGGAGAAATCCTTATGATCCAAGGAGAAAAGAATGGAACTACTTTGAAAATTATTACTTGTACGAAGGCCCATAAATATTTGAGAAAAGGGTACTACGCGATGTTGGCACATGTAGTTGACAAGAAGACCGACGAGAGACGGCTTGAGGACATACCGGTCGTTCGTGACTTTCCCGAAGTTTTTCTTGAAGACTTGCCTGGACACCCACCGCCTCGACAAGTCGAGTTCCGAATTGATTTGGTACCTGGAGCCGCACCGATCGCACGGTCTCCTTACCGTTTAGCACCATCAGAAATGCAAGAATTATCTAATCAATTGCAAGAATTGTTGGATAAGGGATTCATAAGACCAAGTTTCTCGCCTTGGGGAGCTCCGGTCTTGTTTGTGAAGAAAAAAGATGGAACCTTCCAGATGTGTATCGACTACCGGGAATTGAACAAGCTAACTATCAAGAACCGGTATCCACTTCCTAGAATAGATGATTTGTTTGATCAACTACAAGGTTCTAGTTTCTATTCAAAGATTGATCTACGTTCGGGGTATCATCAGTTAAGGATTCAAAAAGAAGATATTCCAAAAACCGCATTTAGAACTCGTTACGGCCATTACGAGTTTCTAGTCATGCCTTTCGGTCTGACAAATGCACCAGCAGTTTTCATGGACCTTATGAACAGGGTCTGTAAACCTTACTTAGATAAATTCGTGATTGTGTTTATCGATGACATCTTAATATATTCACGAAGTAAGGAAGAACATGGACATCCCTTGAAGCTAATTTTGGAGCTACTCAGAAACGAGAAATTGTATGCCAAATTCTCTAAGTGTGAATTTTGGATTCGAGAGGTGCATTTTCTTGGACATGTCATCAACGAGAAAGGTATACACGTGGATCCGTCCAAGATTGAGGTAATCAAAAACTAGGAAACGCCAAAGACTCCGACTGAAGTGCGTCAATTTCTGGGTCTGGCCGGCTATTACAGACGGTTCATCGAGAATTTTTCAAAAATAGCCCAACCTTTGACCACGCTAACCCAGAAAGACAAAAACTTTGACTGGGGTGATAAACAAGAATCAGCCTTTCGATTACTAAAGCAGAAGCTATGTAGTGCACCAATTCTATCTCTTCCCGAGGGAACCGACAATTTTGTTGTGTACTGTGACGCGTCACATCAAGGTTTAGGTTGTGTACTGATGCAGAAAGATAAAGTGATAGCCTATGCATCGAGACAACTTAAGGTACATGAGAAAAACTACACGACTCACGACTTAGAATTGGGTGCTGTTGTGTTTGCACTGAAGATTTGGAGGCATTATTTATACGGTACAAAGAGTACTATTTTTACGGATCACAAGAGCCTTCAACATATTTTTGATCAAAAAGAACTGAATATGAGACAACGTCGTTGGGTGGAATTACTAAACGACTATGATTGTGAGATCAAGTACCACCCTGGAAAGGCCAATGTTGTAGCGGACGCCTTAAGCCGTAAGGAGCGAGTTAAAACTCTTTGTGTCCGTGCTTTAGGATTAACAATTCACACGAGCCTTACTACTCAAATCCGAATGGCACAGCAAGAGGCACTTAAGGAAAAGAACATACAGAATGAGGCTCTACGTGGAATGATTAAGCAATTGGAATCTAAATCAGATGATACATTATACTTCATGGATAGAATTTGGGTGCCAAGTACGGGAAACCTGAGGGAATTAGTTCTGGACGAAGCCCAAAAGTCTAGATACTCGATTCACCCAGGTGCTGACAAAATGTATAAGGATCTCAAGGAATTATATTGGTGGCCCAACATTAAAGGTTGTATCGCGTCTTATGTCAGTCGATGCTTAACTTGTTCTAAAGTTAAAGCGGAACATCAAAAGCCATCAGGGCTTTTGCAACAACCCGAAATACCGCAGTGGAAATGGGAACAAATCTCTATAGATTTCATCACAAAGTTGCCTAGAACGTCGAGTGGATGTGATACAATTTGGGTAATTGTCGACCGATTGACGAAGTCTGCGCATTTCCTACCGATCAAAGAGACTGAAAAGATGGAGAAGTTGACCAAGATCTACCTGAAGGAGGTTGTGGCAAGACATGGTGTGCCACTCTCGATTATCTCTGACTGGGACAGTCGTTTCACTTCAAGATTCTGGCAATCTTTGCAGAAAGCGTTAGGCACACGACTAGATATGAGTACGGCATATCACCCCCAGACGGATGGCCAAAGCGAAAGAACCATTCAAACCCTTGAAGATATGCTTCGAGCTTGTGTGATGGATTTCGGAGGCAATTGGGATACTCATCTACCATTGGCTGAGTTTTCCTATAACAACAGTTATCACACTAGTATCAAAGCCGCACCATTTGAAGCCTTGTATGGACGTAAGTGTCGATCACCGCTATTTTGGGCGGAAATCGGCGACAAACAAGTAACCGGTCCTGAAATTATACAAGAGACTACCGATAAGATCTTCCAGATTAAGGATCAGATCAAGGCAACAAGAGATAGACAGAAGAGTTATGCTGATGTCAGACGAAAACCCTTAGAATTTCAAGTGGGAGACAATGTTCTTTTAAAAGTCGCACCTTGGAAAGGGGTAATTAGATTTGGTAAGAGAGGTAAACTCAACCCTAGATATATTGGACCATTTGAAATTATGGCAAGAGTTGGTCCGGTAGCTTACAAGCTCAAGTTACCTCAAGAACTCAGTAGTGTGCATGACGTCTTTCACGTGTCGAATCTGAAAAAGTGCTTATCAGACGAAACACTTATCATACCACACGAGGAAGTGCATATAGATAGAAAACTTCACTTCATCGAAGAACCCGTGCAAATCACGGATTGGAAAGTTCAGAAGCTTAGACGCAGCCGCATTAAATTAGTGAAGGTACGTTGGAAGTCAAAACGCGGTCCTGAATTTACTTGGGAACGCGAAGATCAAATGAAGCTCAAGTATCCCTCACTGTTCGAAAACGTTCCTGTTGCTGACGACAACAACTAAATTTCGGGACTAAATTCTTCTAACAAGGGGAGAATGTGACAACCGACAATATCCGATAATTATCCGTACGTACGTTAAACGTGTTCATCATTCGTAATTTCATATTTTACTTAATTATTATTAATTAGGTCATTCCATGTCTAGCAAAGCCGTTAGTTCGTATATTTTGCATTGGTAGTTTCAAAAATTATCGGTATGCACGCCCGGGTTAATTCGACGAAAGCGATCGTTGGTGATTAATGCAGCGTCTTAATCAATGTCCAAAGACCCATAACACATTATATTATATTTATACATTTTATTTTAAGAGTTAGAGTCCTCGTTACATAAAATAATCCATGACGGCATAATTTCAAGAATTTACCGTTTAAAGTTATCTTTAATCGTGCTTACATACTATTAAGCGTGTCTATGACTTTTATAATATATAATTAGATGCTTTCGACAAACTAGTTAACCCTCCTATTTAAATTAATTAAATAACATAAAAACAAGCTAAATTACCGTCCGAACCGTAACCGAAACTAAACGCGTTAAAGACCGGTTAAACTCTTAACCCACCTACTAAATCACTTAACTACCCAAACCCCCTTCCCCTCCTTGACTTTTTCAGCCAAAAAGGTCCAAGTGGGACCCACTCAAGATCTTTCTTTCCTTCCTTGTTGATGTAAGAAACGTGCCATACCCATACACATTCCCAAGACTTCAAAATCATATTTTTCTTACCCATATTATCATTTCATACCTCAATCAAAGAATCACACTCATTTTCTCTTTTCATCTACTTTCTTACGGCACATATACAACACCCATAATCCTGTACTTTCTTTCATCCTAACTACAAGAATTTAAGTAATTTTGGTGCATTTTGAGAAGGTGTAACAAGATTCAAGGCTTGGAACTTCATTCTCCATCTAGCTTCATTACTATCCTTATTTGTAAGAACTAAAAAAAAAACTCCATCCTTTTAAAAATACTCTTTGATGCATGACATCTAGTCCATGCATGAAATCCTCACCCAAAAGCTTGTTAACTTGAGATTTAAAGCATGGATTCACATTCTAAACAAGGTTTTCCTTTAAAAATACATGGTTCCTAGTTTAGAAATTATATAAAAACTTTTATATAAAAATAAGCTTTTCAAAAACTATAGATTCTCTCTAAAATGAAAAGCTAGCAAAAGAGGTTATTAAAAACCTATAAAAGTTATGGATCTACGACTTTAATATAGTGTATCTTTTAAAAATGAGTGTCATACTTCTTGGTGTTACAAAAAAAAAGGTTTATATAAATTTAGTCATATGGAGATATATAAAACATTTATTACAAAGAAAAAGTACACAAATAAGTCGTTGGTGATACATGTAATTTATTATGAGGTGTTACATTTTATGGTTTATTATATAACATTTATATAAATCTAAGTAGTTTTATGTTTTATGCTTGTATATATATCATTTGAACCATTTATAAGTTTATTTAGTGACTTGAACCTTTTGTTAAATTTGGATTCTTTGAGATGATTTGAACCTTATGGACATTTGGATTTTTAGCATATTAAATGGTCAAAACACTAAATGTGGACTTGTTGTATATATATATGTATATAAAAAGAGACTTAATAAAAAGTTAATATATATTTTACTAGTAATATTAGTAAATAATATAACCTTATCGTACTTAAAAGACTCTAAAATTAATGAAAGTAAACCTTGATAAAAAATATATATATATATATAAAAGTTTAACCGTGAAAACGTATTTTTGTTAAAAAGATATCTTTAAAAACTCTAGTAAAAATTTTGGTCAATTGGGTCATAAATGATATAAATATATATATATATATAAGTTTAGACTTTTTAATGAAAAATAGGTTAATTTATAAAACTAGAAACAGTTTTATGACGTTACATATCTATATACATATATATATATATAACTATTTTGGGATGTCTTATGTCATAAAATCCCTTCTTCGTAAAGATTTTATAAGTGTAAACGATATATTTGTGCGCTAAATGAGTAAATAATCATGTTCGAGAAATACGATGTAATAAATTCAATTTAATTAAGAATAATAAGCATCATTATATGATTACAATAATTGAATTATATTATGAATATTTGTAGTATTTTGAATGAAATCCTTCTCTACAGTGAACATATAAATTTATATATGTATATTTATCTTCGCTTGACTCGAGTCGATATATATGTATATATATAAATAATTCGTTTAATCGAGTACGTTATTTCTAAACGAGAATCCGAGAAAGAGTTGCGTGGATTGTATTATTTATATTTATATACTTTATAAATATATATTTTTTGTATTATTCCAAGACATAATCACCAACGAGTCGTCGAGTCACACGTTCAAACACAAATGATTTTCTAAACGAGTCTAGCTAGTTGGGTGAATGTTATGTTACCAACATGATTGCTAGGGTATTTCATTAGACCTTAAGGTGCCTTTGTTGTAATAGGGCACGGGTAGGTCGGTATTCATTACACATTTGGGCTTGTGCTAGCATTTCCTTAAAGGTTTTCCAGGTGAGTTTCACGGCCCCTTTTTACTGCTTTTCATATTTGGGGGAAAAACATGTTGAATTCAAATGGTATGATAACTAGAAAACGAGAAACAAGCATATGATTCCCTTGTGTGCATGAGTTAACACTTAAAGGTCCTCGGTATTTCGAACTATAACCATTAGCTATGGACTTAGCCGTAGATCGATATGAATAGTACTATTTGGGTTGACACCCCCAATCATGGTTAGTCGCGCTAACCATGACCAACAGGGTCAAATGATTGCATATTAGGTCTTGTTGTTCTCATTGTTTTAAGGTACAATGGGCTAGGGCAAAAATTCGAGAATTCGTTAAAGGTTTGGTTATAGGCTTGTGCATCACATAATTCGTATGTCCTAGCTAGACTTCGATGAATCAACCACTAACTTGTTTTGTTTATCATACAGATTTCCTGTTACCACTTAATGTTTTCCTTAAGTAACATAAACCTGTGAACTCACTAACGTTATGTTGACATTTTTAAGCATGTTTTTCAGGTAACTAATTCAAGTATGGCGTCTCACGTTTTGATTTGCATGCATTTCGAAGTACCGAACTTTTGGAAGATTTCCTTTAATTGCTTATTGAGTTAAGCTTTAGTTGTAAATCTTTGAAACTTTTAAACAAGTAATGTTTTGTACAACTACTTTTAACATTCGGTATTAATGTCATGTAAGTGTTTGCGATAATCATATGCGATGAAAACCATGAACGTTACATCCCACGGATTCCGCCGTGGCGGGGTGTGACAATGTCGTCTATGAATACTATCATTGACCTATCCAGCATCAGTCTACACACTTAGTTCATCATACTCATGAATGATGCTGGAGCATTGGTCAAATCGAAGGACATCACGTGAAATTTTTAATGCCCATACCGTGTGCGAAACGCTGTCTTAGGTATGTCCTCTTCCCTTACCTTTAACTGATGATATCCCGACCACATATAGATCTTGGAGAACCATCTGGCGCCTTGTAGTTGGTCAAGGATATTTGTTCTTTAATGTACGTTTGTTCCACATTCTCATGGCACCATCTTTCTTCTTTATAAACAGAACCGGAGCACTTCATGGAGAAATGCTCAGCCTAATAAAACCCATATCCAAAAGTTCTTCCAACTGTATCATTAGCTCTTTCATCTCCAGAGGCGGAAGTCGGTACGGTGCTTTAGCCACGGGCTAGGCACCTGGCACTAAGTCTATCTGGAACTCTGTCTCTCGGTCAGGTGGTAACCCAAGCAACTCCTCAGGAAACACCTCAGGTGGTAACCCACTGGTACGTCTTTCAGCTCTTTCACTTTTAAATCATTGTCTATCACATTGGCCATGTAGGCCTCGCATCCGTGCCATATATACTTTTCTGCCTTTATCATCGATGTAACGTTCGTTAACGAACCGTCATGATCCCCGTAAACCAAAACTTCGCTACCGTCTTGAGCTTTGAGCTGAACTATCTTTCGTTTAAATATAATCCGGGCTTCGTTGGCAGCCAACCAATTCATACCCAAAACTATATCTAACCCTCCCAAGGTCAGAACATATAACCTAACTGGGAATCTATAGCCATGTATCTTTATCGCGCAATTATCTACCAATTAATTTACTACCCTGGTCTTACACACTGCATTTTCCACATTAAAGGCATGTTCTACTTTTGTGAGTTTACATTTCATTCTTTTACACTTTAATGATGATATGAAACTCCTACTGCCACCAGAATCAAACAATAATGAAACGTAAGTGTTGTCAAGGATGAACGTACCTGACACAATATCTGAGTTTTCCCTAGCTTCCTCTTGAGTCAGTGCATATGCTCGGGTCCTTGCCTTCGGTTTTTTGGCCTCCTTACCCTTCTCGGTGCCAGTAGCTTTGGGTTTCCGGCAATCCTTGGCCACGTGGCCAGGTATCCCATAGTTATAGCATGACGGTGCACCCGAACATTCTCGAGAGTAATGCCCTATCTTCCCGCATCGATAGCAAATGTTAAAACCCACACGAAACTCCCCCGAGTGCTTTCGTCCACACTTTGCACAATCATTCCCATCCTCTATCCTCAGCTTCTTTGTCTCCGGGCCTACCCACTCTTTTGCTGGCTGTTTTACGGCATTTGTCACTTTCCTTTAAGTAGGCACTGGGTCCGCTGATTCAAAGTCATCATAAACTATTCCAGCAAGTGATACCACATATTCAAAGCTTGTGGGAGTATTAGCTTTCATGTGCACATGGACTTTCTATGGTAGTCCCTTGATGTAGTACTTGATCCTCTTTTCGTCAGTGACCACCAGATGTGGGACCAACTGAGCCAACTCCTGGTACTTGGAGGTGTACCGACGATGGGTCATACTGCCAACACAGAGCCCCAGAGCCCCAAAAATTCTCTCTCAACCCTGTCAATCTCGTTCTACGGGCAGAACTTAGTGATTAGTGCTTTTTCATGTCATCCCATTTCATCTTTTTCATCTTAGCAGAAGACTTGATTCTTTCAATCGATCTCCACCAACTTAACGCCTCGTTAGTGAATGAGTGAGCGGCAAACTTGACCGCTTGGTTATCACGACACTCACTAATGTTGATCACACCATTCATCCTCTCTATCCACTCGAAAGTGGCAACAACATCTTTCCGTCCATCATACTTCGGCGGGTTACACCCCCGAAAGGACTTATAGTTGCAACCCTGAGTTGCCATTTCATAATCAGAATCGTCACTATCAGTGACTTCAGTTCTCTTGCTACTTTCCTCTTTCTTCCCTATATCAAACTCTTTAAGGGCCACGCCAGTGCTTCCGGTAGAACTTTCTTCAAGATTGAAGTAACATCTGCCGCGATAGTTCCTTCACAATTGGTTCCAACTCAAGCGCCTCGTTATGGGCATCGTCATGAACCGACTCATGGTTCCCACTGTCATTATTCTCCATTTGCACCGATTCAGTCTCGTTACGGGAGTGTTCAGTTTCCTCATGACGGTTTCGGTTACCTGGCGGTCGGCCTCGACAACCAGTACGACCCCAAGTGCGACCACCTCTCTTGGCTCTAGCCATTAGTGTCTACTGCGAATAACGATAGCTCGTGTTATCATGATAGGTAATAATTTAGAACACCTCGAGTAATGTAAATTACTAATTACAAAGACCGGTATGAAATTACTAATTTACTTTACTACTCGGGTTCTGAACATTTCCATTCAGAGTAACATTTGCATTCAAGTTCAGAGTTTCTACTATAAGGCCCGTACTATCTACTGTCTACTATCTGTGCCAAGGCATGTACTAAGTACTATTTATGCTAGAGCATTTACTTTCTACTATTTGTGCTAAGGCATTATTTTCTATGCTCTATGTAAGGACATTGACTACCTTCTATCTACTATCGTTCCATGGATAGGCTGCTCTGACTGACATTCCTTTCCTTTCTTTTCTTTGTCCCATTCTCAGTTTAAGTTCAGACATTATCGCAAATGTCCGAATCTTTCAAACTATGGCTCTGATACCAACTTCAAACGCCCTAGAACCGGGTACATCTCATAGTTGGCACAAAACATAACAAACATAGTTTTTAAACTGGAAATCAAAATCTGTTACAGCGGAAATCTGTAATTGATAACATTCATAAACCCAAATCAATAAAACATTGTTTGAAACATAAACTATCAGGAACAGGAAATGTCAGTCTTCAACGCAGCATCCCGATGTCCATGCTATCTGGCCCTCACGGCTCCTCTACTTTTCTTTTACTTTACCTTTACTACCTGTCATGCATACTAAAAGTCAGGTAACGTTCTTGAGTTCTATCTTTACTTTAAAGTGTAAAACTTTCTTTTAGGTAGCTTGTTTTATAAAAATAAAGATAAGCTTTACTTTCACTTTCTTTGAAAACATTTTAACATTACTTTAAAACTTTGCAACACTACAATTATAAAACTGTTACATTATATCTTTCGTTAAAACTTTACTTTTGAGGTAACCGGTTAAGGTGTCCTCCTTTACTCTTTGCAACTTTACATTTCACTCTAACAAGACAAGTGACTATAACATATTTTAACTTTCACACATGAATCATTGCCCGAGGGCAAGATCCCTTTGCTCGCTTACACCTCAGGGTAAGACTTTTACGTTGCTGTGCCCACACCATAGGGTGGGACTTTCTCGCTTACACCGAAGTGAAGACTCCTTTGCCTGCTCACACCTTAGGGTGAGACTTTCTACTTTGCTTGCTCACGCCTCGGGGTGAGACTTCTACTTTGCTTGCCTGCAGAACTTTTTACTTTGTAACTACAATGCAACTACTATGCAATTATACTATGTCACGTAATATAAAGCCATTGAAACACATATCACATAGACAAATAACACATATTAGCACATAAGCATATAATATGGCATCTGTCACTGTCACTGTCAAGCTGCACCGAGATGCAGCTTCTTTACCATTCTTCACTTTGCTTTACTTCCTTGAAATTACATTTCAAAGGTAGTACTATTCTCTTTAACACTTTACCTTTCTTTTTATAAAAAGCTATGCCTTTCTCTTTTGTTTTATAAAAATAACATTTTATAAAATACTATACTTTGTCTTTCATTTTATAAAAATATACAAATCTTATAAAATATTCTTTAAACTTAAAAACTATCTCTTTAACAGTATGCATGCCAACCCAAAACCGTTTATGAAAAAGGGCAATAAAAACTCACCAGACTTCTGTGGAAACTTATCTCACTTAGCTAGGAAACTTCGAGCTAGGTTGGATGCTATTTTATCTGTGCATGAGTCACGAATGGAAAAAGGTTATAACCTTCATATTTCATCCGAAAACTCCGATGTCCGAATTCTTTTTCGGTCGAAATCTATTTCGACCGAAAAATCTGATGTTAGACTATTTTTTGTTAATGGTTTTTTCGTTCGAAAACTTTTGTCCAAGAACTGTTTCGTTCGAAAACATCTGTCCGAAATTATTTTCTGTCCAAAAATACTTTTCGACCGAAATGTTTCGTCCGAGTTACTTTTCGATCGAAAAGTCCTATCCGAAATCTACGTTGTTCCGAAATACTTTTCGGACGTATCCGAGTTTTCGAACCATTCATAGAGATTTCGGACCATTCATCGGTTCTTGATCAAATCCTTCATTTTTGATCCAAGTTCCACTCATTTTACGTCCAAAACTTATGTCTAGCTTTCATGAAGCTAGATACATACTTTTTAATCAAATCTATACGTAAAAATCCCGTCTTCCATGAAGGATTTGATCAAGAACCGATGAATCGTCCGAAATCTCTATGAATGGTCTGAAAACTCGGATACGTCCGAAAAGTATTTCGAAACAACATAGATTTCGGACAGGGCTTTTCGATCGAAAAGTAACTCGGACGGAACATTTCGGTCTAAAAGTATTTTGGACAAAAAAGAATTTCGGACAGATGTTTTCGAACAAAAAAGCCATTAACAGAAAATAGTCTAACACCAGAGTTTTCGGTCAAAATAGATTTCGACTAAAAAGAATTCGGACACAGGAGTTTTCGGATGAAATATGAAGGTTATAACCTTGTTCCATTCGTGACACATGAAACAGATATAATAGCATCCCACCTAGCTCGAAGTTTCCTAGCTAACTGAGATAAGTTTCCATAGAAGTCTGGTGAGTTCTTAATGCCCTTTTTTCAAACGGTTTTGGGTTGGCATGCATACTGTTAAAGAGATAGTTTTCAAGGTTAAAAAATATTTTATAAGAATTGTATATTTTTATAAAATGAAAGACAAAGTATAGTATTTTATAAAATGTTATTTTTATAAAATAAAAAAGAAAGGCATAGCTTTTTATAAAAAGAAAGGTAAAGTGTTAAAGAGAATAGTACTACCTTTGAAATGTAATTTCAAAGAAGTAAAGCAAAGTGAAGAATGGTAAAGAAGCAGCATCTCGGTGCAGCTTGACAGTGATAGTGACAGATGCCATATTATATGCTTATGTGTTAATATGTGTTATTTGTCTATGTGATATGTGTTTCAATGGCTTTATATTATGTGACATAGTATAAATCCATAGTAGTTGCAATGTAAAAGTCCTGCAGGCAAGCAAAGTAGAAGTCTCACCCCAAGGTGTGAGCAAGTAAAGTAGAAACTCTCACCCTGAGGTGTGAGCAGGAAAAGGAGTCTTCACTTCGGTATAAGCGAGAAAGTCCCACCCTGAGGTGTGGGCATAACAAAGTAAAAGTCTTACCTTGAGGTGCAAGCGAGCAAAGGTGTGACAATCCAGACTTTTCAGATAACTCTATTAACTAATCTAGTTAAATCCTAACCATTTACAAACTCCAGGGACTAGAATTAGAATTATCTAACTCAAACCTCAAGGACTAGTTGTGTAATTAACCTAAACTCTATTCTAGTGTAACTTTGAAAGTCAACCAAATTCTAAACCCTAGTGACCATTTCTGCCAAATTTTTATACTTAAAACAGAATCCAGAGGGAATAGTTCTGTAATTTAATCAATCTCAATTGGTTTGACTTTCAAAAGTCAAATCCAATGCAATTCCCATTCAAATTCTATCCCAAACATCAAATTCGTGCGACATTGTAACTGCTTTACACATTAAAACCATTAATCGGTCGTTATTACAGTTTTAAAACACCATCATTGCCGAATTAAACAGATTTATGGCTAATTATGTTGAAACCATCGACACCCTTATCATCCATCATCAAATTCAAACATTTCGTCTATTAAATTCCACAATTAGATACCCTGCGCGTCTCAAACGAATTCCCTTGAACCTGTTACACTTCCAATTGCGTAGGAGAAGGAAGAAGAGTCACCGGAAAACCAGTCCAGTCACAATCGGCATCCGTTTAGTCGAGCACAGCCAATTCGATCATTATACTGGTAATTAAACATACTCTTAGTTTCGTTTCTACCTTCAGATTGAAAGCCCTATATTAATTTGGGCTTATAACATCAACCCTATTGAAATCCAGATTCTGGGGTTCGTTCTTATTCGATTTGGGGGTTTTGATCCTATTTTTAACTAAAATGGAATTAAATCATATGGGCAGATTCGCAAACATGTACTTAGTAAAAACCCCATGTTAATTTAATTCCATAACATCAAATTCTTCAAGATCCAGAACCTAGGCTTCATACGATTTCTGTTTAATCAAACCTCTACCTACATTCGATTTAAATGAAATTAAACTACTGGGTTAGACTCGCAATCATCTAATCATTGATACCCTATGAATCCAACCTATTTCAGTATATGATTTACTCAATTTGATTATGTATTCGAAAAAAAGGGTTTCGACTTTGTTTTCGAGCAATTAACGACCTTAAAGTTGATGTTTTTGTAATTAAACTTGTAATCAGGTTCGCATATGCCCTGTAATCAAAACCCCTATGCTTCTAATCCATATCGTAATCGAAATCGTGGGTTTGGGACTTGATTCGATCGTGTGTTCATATGGGAGGGGGACTCACTGGAGTTTTGTGTTAAAACCATTTGAATCTGGATATCAACGCGGTACCCTAGCGGGCGGGACTGGTTAAGTAAGTGTGCTGGTGTGGGAGAGACCCGGGTTCGAGTCTCTCCACACTGCTTAAATTTTTAAATCGTTTTAATTATTATTTTTAATATAAAAACCATCCCACTATTATTATTATTATACTATATAAATGTGTTTTAACCCGGAAACAACCCGTAGGCTCGGGTTTAGTTTTATAACTTATAGTTAATATTATTCCCACTTTTAAAATAATATATTTATATTATTTTCAAACTATAAATTCAAATAAAATAATATGTTTATATTATTTTCAACCTGTGACCCAATTATAAAATAATATATATATTTATATATTATTTCGCTTCGTTTAAATACTTCGTGTGACGTTTTAAAATTATAAATAATATAATTTGTTATATTATTTACCCACGTTTATATATTTGATTAAAAATAATATATTTATTAATTTTTCACACAAATGATTATTTGATTAATCCTACAAATCTAAAAATAATATATTAAATTATATTATTTTTCTAACTTTTGGAAACGACTCTAACGTACGAATTTATTTATCTATTTATTATTCATTTTAACGTTCGACACGTAACATGTTGATCTTAATTATTATATTAAAAAATTTATATATTCCGTTGACACGTTCGTCTACTCTTAAACCCCTAGAATGTGTTAAGACATCCAAATCTTTCGTGTCGTCGTCAGAAAATCCCATTTGTCCCTAACTCATATGTTTATGATTCTAGGGCATACGTAAGCCGTGTAGGCTAATACTTGTTCACCTAATCTCATCCTTGTGTGATCCAACCACTACTCAAACTCAGGTGAGTTTCACGGGACCTTTTTACTGTTTTAATTTGGGGGAGAAAACATGCAAACTATTTTTGATTATGGTACGTCATATGATATCACTGTTAGGGCAAAGCATATTGCAACTATCATTGAAAGTCCTCACACTAACATCGTACTGTTAATATGGATCTTAGAATGGTAATGTTTAGTAGTACTACTGGTGCTTGACAAGCCCCACCCGCGTTAGTAGCGCTAACTCGATTGTAGGTCCAACGGGTGAAATATTAGCCTAATCACATTAGTCAGGGTTATAGACCTGGCTGGAGGAAAACAATCAAACACATGTCAGCTTCGGTTACGAACGCTTTAGCAAAACAGGAACATAGGTTAGCTACCTATAGATATGCATATTGGAATGTATATAATCTGCAAGTGCTTTACAATGTTATGGAAACCTGTGAACTCACCAGCCTAGTGTTGACTCGTTTTCTTACATGTTTTCTCTAGTTGGCACTTAGGATCACGTTAAGTCATGCATGTGCCTTGGATTCAATTCAAATTATCTATCTATTAAACAACATTTATGTTTTATTTGTATTTGGATTTGGGCGCGTTGTTTTGCGCATTTACTTTCGTTTAACGCTTCCGCATATTTACTCTGAACCTTATACTTTTATGAAATTTTATTTTGAGTCTCATATAGAGTCGTTTGAAGCAACTAATGTCTGAGATCCTGGTTTGTCACGTCCTAAACGGTAAAACTCCGTTAGTGGAATTTGGGGGTGAGACAAAAGGGATCTTGTCCTTGGGCAATGATTCATGTGTGTTAGTTAAAGTATGTTATAGTCACTTGTCATGTACGAGTGAATGTAAAGTTGCAAAGAGTAAAGGAGGAAACCTTAACCGGTTACCTCAAAAGTACAGTTTTAATAAAAGATATAACGTAACAGTTTTATAATTGTCACGTTGCAAAGTTTCAAAGTAAAGTTAAAGTCTTTTCAAAGAAAGTGAAAGTAAAGCTTATTTTATTTATACATAAAAATAAGCTACCTAAACGAAAGTTTTACAGTTCAAAGAAAAGATAGACCTCACCGGCGTTAGCTGACTTTTAGTGTGCATGACAGGTAGTAAAGGTAAAGTAAAAGTAAAGTACAGGAGCCGTGAGGGCCGGATAGCATGGACATCGGGTTGCTGTGCAGAAGACTAACATTTCATGTTCCTGATAGTTTATGCTTTAAACAATGGTTTATTGATTTGGATTTATGAATGTTACGAATTAAAGACTTCCGCTGTAATAGATTCTGATTTCCAGTTTAACAACTACGTTTGTTATGTTTTGTGCCAACTATGAGATGTACCCGGTTTTGGGGCGTTTCTGAGAAAGGTCCTAATTTATATGGAAACCCACTTAGGTGAAGATTAGAGATTGTACTTGCTTTGATAACAAATAGGACTAATAGTCTAGAAAATTGTTATTATTTAATTAAAATTTTTATGGGATATATGAAAATATTTAATGGTAGGCTAATAGGTTTTAGAGGTAAAGCTAAAGAGCCGAATTTCTCTTTAAATTATAGAATCTCAAAATTCAAATTCAAACCCAAGCAGAAAACTTGATTATTTAAATCTAGAATTCTCTAACAAACCTACTAATAAAATTATTAATACAAATAATTTTAGTCTAGTTTGTTGAATTAAAAAAGATTACGAACATAGTTTACATACAGACAATATATACATCTAAACGCTCTAACATATATAGTAATCAATTTAGGAATAATCTACAAAAAGATTCCGATACTAACAAACAGTTGGTTCATAAAATACAAACAAAAGTAAACAATAAATTAGAAGAACATAAGAAATATATTGAAAATCTATATTACATTAAAGATCAAAACACCCAAATTCTAGAAGAATTAAAAGAAACACTCCAGAAAAACAAGAAATAAATAACGATATAGACAAAATTACTGAAGCTATAAACAAATTAAGCTTAGAGGAAATTAAAATCAATAGACAACCAAAGCCATATAAACATTGGCAACCAAGGAAATGAGCTTTTTAGGAAGAAGTAGAACGTTACAAGAAGCTAGAAATTCTACAAGTAATATACAGGATACTATAACATTAGATACTTTACTAAACAGATTAATTAGACGAGGATTAGGATCCAATAGAACACAACACATAATACAAATAGATGAAGAAATATATTTAGACAAAAATATAAATCTATACAATCAACATCAGTTAGACATCTTAAATCCTAGAATACTATATCAAAAAAGAATACTAAATATAAATACAACATTAATACGAAGTAGTAGAGAAGAAAGTTTAAGGGTTATAGATAAAACTGTAAGAATATATTTAATTTCACCGGAAACTATACAAAAAAATTAAACAACCGGGAAAAAACTTCGTACATACAGGGTTAATAAAAGTCTTAGGAAGGAAAAACTTAGGCACAAAATTATTAGCCTTAATACTAGATAAAAGTTGGAAAATAGATTTAAAAAAGGGCATAATCTCAGGAATGAAGGTTGACCTTAGTAAAAATATAGCTTTACTGTACACAAGGCATTTTAAAAGATATTAAAGACTTACTAAATATGAAAATAGTTTTACAAACCAAAGGATATGAAGATTATGAAGGTAATAACATGGTCATAAGTATAGGATTACTAGGAAAAGCTAGTAATAGATCAGGAATGAAGTATAAAGTAAATATAGAAGGAATTGTACAAACAATGGCATCAAAATCTATACAAATGATTGATCCAGTCTCAATTAATCCCGAAGAAAGAAAATGAAAATCAAATCCTAATACCAAAAAGAAGTATCATTTATGAAGGATCAGACGGATTACAAAGTATAAGATTTACATATTTTGATCATAAAGTAAATGAAGAAACCACTACAGATCATAATTTCATGAATATAGAAATAGAAAATGATGAAAAGCCAATATACGATACAGAAACAGAAGAAGATGAAGATGTAGGTCCCTCGGGTGTGGCGGATCGTCACATGCAAGTGGGTCTACTAGTCGGACCGGGTGCGGAATACCCGTGACTAGGCGGAGAGTCAAACTAAACAAAGTAAACAGACAAGAGAAAACACTTTAAACGTTCTTTGTATTATAAACACTTGAAGGTTACAGAGAAAAGTACTGAGATTACAATCTGCGTATTTGCTATAATGCCTGCGTACTTAACTTATGTCAACCTATCCTATTTATACAAGACCTGATGCCTGCGCACTTAACAAGTGTGCAGGGAAAAATGCTCTTGCGTACTTAGCAAGTACACAAAGTTATTCTAGCGCAGTTGCTAAGTACGCAGGAGCTTTCTCCTGCGCACTTACAAGTGCGCAAAACACTTAGAGAATTTTGCAACATTCAATATGTAAAAGTAAATACAACTCGATAAACTAATACATAAATACTCTTACATACAAAGACAATTACAAACAAGACAAAAACAACCTAAGACTAAGACTCTATCTATCCAGAGTGTTTGTCACAGGAAAGTGCTTCAACAAACTCCCCCTTGACAACAGCTCTGGATAATCTTCAGTCTTCGGTCTTCACGTCTTCAGTCTTCACAGCACTTGATCTTTAGCTTCCATCTTCTTCATGTAATCAAGGCAGAACTTAATCACCTTGTCATATTTAGAAGCAAGGAGCTTTGTCTACTCATCCGTGTAAACGCAATACCGTTCTGCTAGTACCTCTAGATCTTTCACAGAAAAGTTGATGAAGCAGACTTCATCAAATATTCTGATCAGTTCCTTTGGCACTATGTTCCCACTCTCTGAACGTCCTTCACCCATGATCACAGCCTCGCCCGTCTTTGGATCTACGTACCAGTACCACATATCACCAAGAATATCCTGAGATAACTTGCTCAAGGGAATCTTAGTTTCACATCGCACTGGCTTGTATACCAATTTCTTTAAGTGCTTCTTAGTCACAGGATGTATAGCATGCTTATCCTTGACTCTCTTGGGCACTTGAGGCTTGAACATCTCGAATTTCCCCGATCTTGCTTCTCACTGCAGAACCACCCACAAACCTATCGCCACTGCGTGATTGGAATGACCCAGTAGCTCTCGGTTTGCTAGGTTCACAAGGTCGTATTTGGGTAAGGAGCTGAACGCTTCACTGGTGGGTTTCAAGTATTGAACCCCGCCAGATCGTTTGATTGCGAACAACTGCTTATCCTCCTCGAACCTTACAGCTAAGATCATCCCTGTTGCTCCATGTTTGTCTATTATAGATGTCTTTTGCCACACAGGAGCTGGACCCTTTGATGAAGTAGAAGGCATGTCTATTTCTTTGGGTGCCTCTGGGTCCACAGGTGCAGGGTCAACTAGGGAGGCATCAGTCGAGGCTTCTACATTACTAGCCTGCTCGACTGAACCTGTGTCGAGCGGAGCTTCAAAGGATGGAAATTCAAAGATTTCTCCATCTTCTAACTTGTACTCTCCTTCCCCGTCACCCTTGGGAATTTCTATTACAACGTCCTCGTCATCATCATCCCAATCATCACCAGAGTCGATCTTTCCTTCTTCCAGATTAAAGAGAGCATCGATCTGTGCTTCGTTGGAATAGTCAGGCTCTAGGTATAGGATCTCATCATCTGATAAGTCCTTAAGCACTTCAGCCACTGACTTTGCTTTATCACCACCACCACCACCAGAGGTATCACCACCATCTTGATGAGTAGACTCCCCCTGAGCCATTCAAACAGCAGAGATGCACACGATTGCTAAAGCTTGGTGCTCACCTCGACTAGGACCGGCTTCGAGATCCTTGTCTTTGTCGTCATCCTTAGTCAAGTCGACAGGATGACACGCCTCATCACTAGTAGACCTCTTTTCCTTCTCTTTCTCTTTCTCTTTGTCCTTCTCCCCCTGAGCATCAAGCTTCTTGGTCAGATCAGCAATCAGCTTGACCATCAGCTCATGCTCCTTCCTTTGAGTGTCAAACCTCAGCTCCAAGGACGACCCGTGACCCAGAAGCATTTCATTTGTCTTGATTAGGAGCTCGTTCTGGGCCATGACGTTCTTCAGTCATTCCTCAGTCCCCGTTCTCTGGCTACGAAGGATTCTGACTTTGTCTACCAAAGAATTGATATGTGCTTGTTGAGCGTCAGACTCCTCCTTTGATTTTCGAATAGTCTACAGTAGGTCAGCAACTTGGGTTTCCAGAACATCTATCCTTGCATCATTCGGATCAGGATGTCTGGATGAGGAAGCCTCGGCATTATGAGTAGGGGAGGAGAATATGGTATCAAAGTCAAACCCTTGTGTCAAGTCTCCATAGTTGAAGGGTTGACTTAAAGGCTCAGTGGTGGTGGTTGGGATGGAGGATATGATGAGTGTTGTAGGGGTAATGGTAGGGGTGATGGTGACTGACTCCGTGAGAATTGGAGTAGTCACCGCCACCTAAACAGTTGTGGTAGGGAGGGTCAATATCACAGGAATCACCTCTGTGATTGTAGTGATGGCCACTTCACGTTGCACCTGTGGCCTCCTCCTCCTACGGTAAAGCTACTGTGAAGGTGGGGTGGAGGCTGAATCCGGACTAGCAGCTGACACTTGTACTTGCTGCTGAGCCTCCACCACACTGGGGATAGAGGGCTGTTTCCTATCGCCCCTGTTCTTGTGAATGCTTTCTCTTCTTTGTCTTTGTATAACAGCATCAGAGTTAGAATCTGGCTCGTATTCGCTGCTAGACGACTGTCGCTTTCTATTGGAGGACGACTCAGGTAGGGTTACCTTAGCCGTTCTCCTCGGGTGTACTTACGACGGTGCATCATCGGAATCGGAAGAATCTGACTCAGTCGCTTCCGAGTCGGATCCTTCAGCACCATCATCAGACAATCCATCATCAGATAATCCATCATCACTCTCCATTTCCTCCCCTTGTTGTTCCTGTTGTTCATCAGAGTGTTCACTCAATTCCGGCTCCGAGTCGTGAATGTACCATCTCCAGTCACCTGGGGCCACATATGCTTCATCGATGAGGTGGCCAAAGAGTTCTGTATGCACAGGGTTAGGATCTACACTGCCTGGCTTTAGGAATTGGGCGATTACTCTTTTGTCCACCCTCTTTACTTGCAGTCTCTCCTCTATAGCAGGAAGGTTTGGCAACGCGTCACTAATCAGAAGTTGCACAAACCAAGGGTATAACAAGAACCGAAACCTCTCCGCTGTGTTGATCTGGTCATTGATGGCCTTAAAGATGTAGCAGGAAAAGTTGTAACCCTTATTGAGAGAAAGGCCGACCATGGCTGCTGCAAGGTCATGACCCATGGCATCTTTCCCAGATTTCCTTGATGAGATGAACATGATCATGACGTGGGTGAAGTATCTCCACTGGTCTAACACCCACATCCTCTTGTATGAAGCATAGTCCCTCGCACCGACATAGCCCATTCTTTGTCTCCAACAGACGTCCACAAAGTAGTCTGGATAGGTTGTCGGGTCGGTTGTGAGATCTCTGAATTGAAGGACCCTTCTTATAGTATCTTCAGAGAAAGAAATAGCATGACCAGCAACGGTAGCCCTTATAACGTTGGGGGTTACCATGCAGTCGTGCTCCGCAGTCTCCCAAAACTGCTCCAGGTAGGGTCTTGACACGATCGGGTCAGCAGAAATGGCGTAGCTGATTCTTGAACGGCTCAAGAAATCAACTATGTCTCTGTACTGCAATGCTGCACCCTTCCACTCTGGTTCAGTGTTAGCTATCAGGTTGAATTCGTTAGTAAACGCCCGAGCCATGATCTGCAAAAACACACAGAAAACAGAATCAGAACAACATGTATCATTGGAAATGAATAAACACGACTCAGTATAGCAGTTACTCTTTGAACTGAATTTCAGACTTAGGAATTTTTTCCAAGTGTTGGTCCTGCGTACTTAGCAAGTACGCAGGAGTTTCCTCTTGCGTACTTAACAAGTACGCATGAAGTGCTTCTTGCGTACTTGTTAAGTGCGCAAGAAACGTACTTTGTGAAATATTCCAGAATTTGAAATTCAACAGATGTTCAAAAATTGGTGTGTATTGGGTCACCACTATGTCGGAATCAATGATTCTAACCTATGGGACCAACAACAACACCAAATACTACTATATATGACCAATTTTGACCTAAAATGGTTGACCGAACCACTGTCGGTTCAACTTTATGCACAAGGTCAAAATCAAAGACTAGAATGGACGATTAAGGGTCAATGATTGTTTCTAATCAAGTTTTAATGATAATAATTTACCCAAACAACCCACAATTTGCCCTAAAAATCACGGAATGAACCTAGATTTTCTCAGTCAATGAATCGGTCCAATGTCACGATTTCATGGATGGATTAAGCCTAAAATCTCACCAAATCGATGTTATGAGATGATGAAACTTGTAGTGGGAAGAAAAATCGGATTAAGTACACTTGGATTTTGAGTAAAAATTTGCAGAGGAAAAAGTCCGTTTGAATGCGATGAAAAACTCAAAAATTTTCTAAGTCCCCCATTTATACCCCAGACCAAAAGGCCGTGCGTACTTAGCAAGTATGCACGTTTTAACTCATGCGTACTTACAAGTGCGCAAGACTTAACTCTTGCGTACTTATTAAGTACGCAGGGCTTACTTCATGCGCACTTTCAAGTACGCACAAACACTTAAGTGCATAAACTTTCTACTCAAATTTATGAAGTTTTTCAAGTCAAATAACGAACAAGTTAAAAATATTCAATCAAGAGGATTCAAATACAATCTAGGAAGGTTAAACACAAATATTTTTGGCTTTTTTGAATAAAATTGAACTATGCATAAACTTAAAATCTTTTTGATCTTTTCTAATAAAAATATACAAGTATTCACACAAACTATTTTTGATCAAAGACACGAGCAAAGGATCATATCAGGCTATCTTTTAGCAAAAACGATACAATATAAACATCAAAGAATATGGGATCATGTCATGGATTACTGTTTATTCATACGTAATAAGCACATAAACAAGTAATTCAAGTTGACAATATTATAAGATTTGAAACTATAAGCATATTTGTATCACGTTCTTGTGTATTAGGGTGTTAATTATAAGATATACAACATGTACCCCACTGATATGCTACAATAATGTAAATTTCATTATCTCAAGACATCTAAGATTTTCACAATGATTTTCTAAATTTTCAGAATGAAGTTACATCTATTAGCACAGGAAAAATCAAGCAGAATAAGCAGAATCCATAAGGATTATCAGGAATCATAAGATTCAGAATCGAGTAATTCATTTGTCTTGGTTTCATTTGATTTTCTTCATTGAATATCGGTATGATGATTCAGGATAATGAGTATGGTGTTTGAAAATCAAGCAGAATCCATAAGGGGATCCAACTTTTATCTGGATTTGATTTCAATGAATCAGGAGTGATTCAAGGGTGAATACATGCTCAACGGATGATGTAGAGACATGTCTTGATTCAATCTCTCCTTGCATACTTGTGAGTATGGGCAGTGAGATGAACCGCATTAATTGTGCACACACACACTTGCAAACATGGGTTCAAATCACGGTTGCAATTTAGATTTAGTTTCCACACTACTAGTGATTCAAAGACGCATACAGCCTACTGACAATTCAAATTACTTGTAAATAAGCAGATTAAAAACATAATAATTTAAACAATTAAGTAAGCATGACGCAATCATTTCCCATATGAGCAGTCTGTGACGTTTAGATCATTTCTGATGTACTATCATTTCCTCTTTTCTCAAGTTAACTTTGAAATTTTCTTTATTTTCTATTTTGTTGTTGATTTTGTAAAATATTTTGAAAATTAAAAGAACTATACAGAATATTTAAAAGAAATAAAGTTTAATTTCCATGAATTGAATTAATTTAAGAAAAAATAATTTTCACTCAGGATTGAACATTCCTATCAAGTTGACAAGATGCTCAAAACGGGATCGATCAAATGCCTTTGTGAAAAGGTCGGCAAGATTGTCATCCGTGTGAATTTTTACAAGTTCAATTAAATGCTTTTCAGCACAATCACGGATGAAATGATGGCGAATCTCTATATGTTTAGTTTTGGAATGTTTCACCTGGTTATTTGTGATAGACATGGTAGCATTGTTGTCAATGAATAGAGGAGTTCTAGTGAAGTTCAATCCGTAGTCTCTCAATTGCTCCTGAATCCATAATATCTGAGAACAACCGCTCGCTGTAGCAATGTATTCTGCTTCACAAGTTGAGACAGAAACCGGTGACTGCTTCTTGCACTGCTAGGAGACCAGTCTGTCTCCTAAGAATTGACATCCACCAGAAGTTGACTTTCTGTCAAGGTTACAACCGCCATAATCTGAATCAGTGTAGGCTTTGAAGTCGAATGACTACTGCTTAGAGTACCAAAGACCTAATCGGGGTTACCTTTTCTGGTATCTGAAAATTCTCTTCACGGCTATCATATGTGACTCCTTCGGTTGAGACTGAAACCTTGAGCACAAGCACACAACAAATATTATATCGGGTCTTGAAGCTGTGAGATACATAAGTGATCCGATCATCCCACGGTACAATCTGCTATCTACATCCTTTTCATCTTTGTCAGGATGCAGACCATGATTGACTGGGATAGGTGTGCCATAAGTACTGCTATCATTTATCTTCTATTTTAACAAGATCTCCTGCACATACTTGGTTTGATGTAGGTAAATGCCATCCTCTCTTTGACTGACTTGCAGACCCAGGAAGAACGACAGTTCACCCATATTACTCATTTCAAACTTGGACTTCATCATCTGCTCGAATTCCCTACACATCCCTTCATTGGTAGATCCAAAGATAATGTCGTCGACGTATACTTGTTCAAGAAGAATGTCACCTCCTGCTTTCCTAACGAAGAGAGTCGAGTCAATCTATCCACGGTCGAAACCATTAGTTAGTAAATGCTTAGATAATGTCTCATACCATGCCCGCGGTGCTTGATGAAGACCATAAAGTGCTTTGTCGAGCTTATACACTTTATTGATATTATGCGGATCTTCAAAGCCGGGAGGTTGAGTGACGTAGACCTCTTCATGAACTTTACCATAAAGGAAAGCACTCTTCACATCAAGTTGATAGACCTTGAAGCCGACATATGTGGCATAAGCCAAGAATAGTCGAATGGCCTCAATTCTAGCAACTGAGGCATATACTTCCGTGTAATCCAAGCCCTCTTGTTGGTAAAAACCCTGAACAACCAACCTTGCTTTGTTATTCACAACCACATGACGATCATCCGTCTTGCATTTGAACACCCATCTGGTTCCAATTGGCTGAAAGCCTTTTGGCAAGTCAACCAAATCCCACACGTGCAACTTTTGGAAATGAGTTAATTCATCTTGCATCGCCTCAATCCAGCAGTTGTCAGTGAGAGTCTCTTTCACATTCTTCAGCTCTAACTGGGACACGAATGCAGCATGCAGACATGTTTCCATGACACCAGTGTCAAGTATATCTGTGTAAAGACTGGTGTTCTCAGTGATGGTTCGATGACGAGTCTGAACACCGGCATAAGGATCACCAATAATGTTGTCGATTGGATGATTCCTATGCACTCTCCTCTCCGGTACAATCGGTTCCTGAATTTCTGGATCTAGATTCGTGCTTAACTCCCCCATTTCCTGTGTTCCAGAGGAAGAAGATTCAATGTTAATTGGATCAGCTGGAGCTTCATTTCCTACAGTTGTGTTAGGATTGGCTTGAGCGTCATCTCCAACCACAAGAACATCTTCACTGTTATCACTGTCATGAGTTCCAGATGCAGATGCAGCATTGGAATCAGGATTTATAATCGGTACAGTAGCACGAGTAGAGAAGCTGGAGTCATTGTCGCCACCCAATAATTCATAAACATTTGCGGCGTCAACTGCAGATAGATCAGGAAGATTGAATGACTTGAATAGCGCATCATAATCAAAACCCCAAGCTGGACCTATTGGTTCGGGTGGAATGCTGTGTTTACTGCAATCCACTTCAAACCATTCCTCCACAGTACGAGTTCCTAAGTTGTACACTCTCTTGCAAGGCGAGTTGGAAACGTATCCTAAGAAGATGCCTTCCACCGCTTTTGCATGAAACTTAGACTGGTGGTCTTTGTACTATAGCAACAAGGAACAGGAACTACCAAAAGGAACTAGGTAATCAAGATTGGGGAGTTGATTGTTGATCAACTCGTAACAAGTCTTGTTGTGCCTCTTCACAACCAGAACTCTGTTTAAGACGTGACAAGGTGTATTAACGGCTTCTGCCCAGAAAGTGACAGGAAGCTTTGCATCTGACAGTATAGTCCTTGCAGTCTCAATCAGTGTTCTGTTCTTCCGTTCAGCAACTCCATTCTGCTGAGGCGTGTACGGCGTTCTGAATCGTGACGGATCCCTTTCTTGAGACAGAAAAGCTCCATCAAATTATTCTTGAACTCAGTTCCGTTGTCACTCCTTATCCTTCTAACTTTCAGCTTGCAAAGAGATTCCACGCTCAGGATCAAGTATTGAAGAATATCAGCAGTCTCGTCTTTAGTACCTAAAAAGTGCACCCAAGAAAAACGTGAGAAATCATCAGTTACTACTAGACATAACGACTTACCTCCAAAACTCCTGATACTTATGGGGCCAAACAGATCCATGTGTAATAGCTCCAAAGGGGTATCAATAGAGTTTTGGAGCTTGGTCTTGTGAGACTTCTGTTGCTGTTTGCCCTTCTACAAGGCATACGGTCATCTGCAATGGTAAATCTCAGCTTAGGAACCCCGGTTACCAAACCGTTTCGGACAAGATGATTCATTTTACATTACGAAATATGTCCGAGTTTCCTATGCCACAAAATGGAGTCAAGCTCTGTCGCTTTTGTAAGCAAACAGGTAGCAACTGATGAGGTGGTTGTCGCCACGCTCATATCGATCTGATAGGTGTCGTTTGTTCTTGGCGCTCTCATTAGGATCCAGTCTTCCATAACTTCAAAACCAGGTATGAGAATCAGGCATTCTGACTAGTCAAACATCACCGAGTACTCCTTATCACACATTTGGGAGACACTCAACAGGTTATGCTTCAGCTGCTCGCAAAAGTTGACGTTGTCAAAGCTGACACAACCGTTCAAAACCACACCTTGACACGTGATGCTGCCGCCTTTTTCTCCGGCAAAGGCCACATAGCCGCCTCTGAATGGTTTAACATCTTGAAGCAAGGCCATGTTTCCTGTCATGTGCCGGGAGCATCCACTATCTACATACCAGCGGTCTGAGATAGTACCCTTCGGACGTCCCTGCACGAGTCACAAAAGAATTAGTTAGATTTGGAGACCCAAGCCATTGTGGTCTTGGGTCGTCCATCCTTTTCAAAATAAACTACTTCCTTTAACTCACAGTCATGATGACTGTTCAAAATTGTTGAATCTTTTGAAGAAATAGAACTAGGAGGTTGAGAAGTTTTGGATTTGGCAGTCCAGGATCTCTTCTGTTTCTTAACCGGAACAGGAGACTTCGGTTCAACTACAGCAGGTGAACTTGTGGAAGCTTCACCTGATTGAACTGAAGGCAGCTGTTCAAGCTTTCTCAACCTCTTGTTTCTTCTTCTTCTCTGTGGCTCAGAAAGTCTCACCACAGGTTTCTCACCAGTACATGTACTACCGGAGGTAGGTACACAAGGTACAGCAGGTTGCAATACCTTTCTTGAAACAGATGGTTTAGCTTCAGATTTGATCTTTGGCTTTACCATCGGTTTGACTGGTGGTTTCACCACATTTTGCTTTGGATGTTTGGGAGTTTTCACTGATGGCGACATGGTGATAACAGCTGGTTGTGAAACAACAGGCCGTTTCCCTTGGTTCTTCGAAGGACAGTTCACAAGAATGTGACCAACCAAGCCACAATGAAAACAGTTCCTCTTGTCTACATAAGTTCTCTTGTAAGGCTCATTAGATCTGGCCTTAGATAACTCAACATTATGAGCAGGAGGTGTTGGTTTATGAACAGTAGTTTGAACCTTTACAGTTTGGTTTTTGGGAGTATAATATTTTTCCAAATTTTCTTTATACCCAAGCCCATAATGAGCTGAAAAAGCTTCTTTCTTTGCTTGATTAAGACTTTTATAACCCCCATAAAGCATTACCTTTAGGGCAAGAGTTAACCGACCCGTCTTCAGAAGCAGTAACGAACTCCTCACTAGATGTGGAGTTAGCCTTACTTGAGGATTCATCCTTTTTAGGGGAATCATCCTTATCAGAGGACTCATCAAGACATGTGAGATCAATGTCTATTAAGCTATTAACAAACTTCCCGCTCACTGGTGGAGGAATGGCGTTAGTACCCAAACCTAACCCATTCATTTGTCTCACTACAGATTCGTAGTGTTCCACCACAAAGCGAGAGTTTTTCAACTTCTCATTAGTGCATGTTAACTGCAAGATCTCATTTTGCAGTTTGTTGATTTCATTGTTCCGTTTTTCTAACCCCCTGTATGCAACATCTAAGTTAAGTTGTTGATCACTTATTTTTAAAGAATATTCACATTTTTCTTTTTTCAACGTTTCAATAGAATCTTTAAAACGTTTTTCATTTTCTTTATAGTTTAGAGCTGCCATACTTAGGGGTTCGATTTTGTCTTGGAGCCTAGAATTTTCAAGTTTAAGCACAAGACATTTAGAACATGAAATAACAGAGAAAGGATTAGAATCTACCTCAGAAGATGAACTTGTTGCTTCTCCAATGGTCATGAGAGCAACAGCAATAGTCAATTCCTCATTCTCAGCTACAGAAGCTTCCTTTTCTTCCGCTTCCTCTGTAGCAGCAGTAGACTCTTCTAGGTCAGCCATAGAAGCTTCCCTTTTCTCCGCTTCCATCATCACCATTATCTCAGCCATGAGACCAACCTGTGTTTGTGCGATTATGGCATCCTCAAGATGAACACCCCAATCAAAGCTTTCATCCTGTTGGGCTACCAGTGCATTGGATGTTCCAGCTTGGCTTTGATTGTGGTGGTTTGAGTTGTTGTGGCCATGTCTGTTTCCTTGGCTGGGTCGGGTAAAACCAGAGGCAGGTGCTCTGTCTTTCTGACACTCACGAGCAAAGTGTCCATAGTTCAGACACTTGTAGCATTTGGCCATAGATTTGTCAAACCCGACCTTGGCATTAGGATGCCCGCCAATAAAATTTCTTCCTGTTCTGTTCAGGAAACGCTTGGCTCTCCTCAATAGCATGGCCATATTCCATTGAATATCCATGTCCTCCATGTCATCATGATCCACTTGATTAAAATCTTCTTCAATCGTCTCGGGATCAGTAAGCTTGTCACCAATGAAATTCTCATACGCAAGCATACAAGATGAGAATAGTGCTATATGATCTTCAGCTATTCTGACTATAGCTGATTGGTTAGCTGAAGACGTAGCAGGAGGATTTCTTGAGGTATTTTGACGATGAGACCCCAACCCTGATCCTGAAGCATAGCATGCATGACCACCACACCTAGTTGAGTGGTCTTCTTCAGTAGGATTTCCAGTGAAGAGGGCAATTCCAGAGCCCGATGACTTGGATGTAGAAGTCGTCCCATGATACATAGAAGGGTCTTGTATCTAGGGTCTTCCTGAGCTCTCCTTTGCCTCCTCTACTGTCAACTCATAGAATTTAGGATTTTCCCTCATCAGGGTTGTGTACATCTCAAATTTGGGTGGTAAAGTATCCAAAAACTTTTCCACCATCTCTTCATCTGGATACCTGAGTTCAAAAGCCTTCAACTCAGACTGTAAATGATAGAATCTAGAGATGAGGTCATCTAAAGATTCGTTCTCTAAAAATATGAAGCACTCATACTGCTTCCTGAGAAGATCCCTCTTACTCTTCTTGATGTCACTATTTCCTTCGAATCTTTTCTGTAAAGCTTTCCAAAGATCCTTGGAATTGTCATAACCTCGGAAACTGTGGAACAATTCCCGAGTTAATGCCATAGTGATCGAACCAAGTGCCTTCTTTTCACGATCATAAGCTTTCTTTTCTTCGTCAGAAAGCATAGAGATAGGTTTGGGCATGGTTTCATCAATATAGATGTGTGTGGGATGCTTATATTCCTCAAGGATTGGTATCCATAGTGATGAGTCGGTATAAGAAATGTAGTGCTCGAAATGTGCTTTCCAATTAGAATAATCGTTTACGTTCAGCAACTTTGTGGTTTCTGTGGTGTACCGATCTCATTATCATAATTTAACAGGTTTCCCAAATTCTGAAGATTCGACATAGTGAACACTTAGTCAAATTTCAGAAAAATCAGACACAATTGCGCACTTGATTTTTGGCCTTGCGCACTTGAGAAATGGTCTTGCGTATTTAGATTTGCTCTTGCGTACTTGTAAGTACGCAGGAGTAAATAATTAGTACGCAGGATATAACTTAAGTTCGCACAAGATCAGTCTTGCGTACTTGTAAGTACATAGGAGATAACTCTTGCGTATTTAGTAAGTACGCACAAAACTGTACTTTTTGCAAGAAATGGTTAGTACACAGGATACCTTTTCAGCAACTTTCAACTAACTATTCTGGTCACCTGAAAGTCGCCGGAGATGGTAAAAATTGAACTGATGATCAATGCAAATGAGCCAAAGGGTCAGAAACTTGTTTCTAACCAACCTTTGAAGCTCAAAACACACAAATACACAACAAAAATCAGTTTTTGAGTGATTTTTGCTTCCAAAATAGTGCTCAAGAGATACCCCTATTTTATCATAAAAATCAACAAAAATACCTCTTTTTGCTTGTAAAAACTCTCCAAACTCACTCACAACACTCGAAATCAGGAGCAATGCTCTGATACCACTTGTAGGTCCCTCGGGTGTGGCGGATCGTCACATACAAGTGGGTCTACTTGTCGGACCAGGTGCGGAATACCCGTGACTAGGCGGAGAGTCAAACTAAACAAAGTAAACCGACAAGAGAAAACACTTTAAACGTTCTTTGTATTATAAACACTTGAAGGTTACAGAGAAAAGTACTGAGATTACAATCTGCGTATTTGCTATAATGCTTGCGTACTTAACTTCTGTCAACCTATCCTATTTATACAAGACCTGATGCCTGTGCACTTAACAAATGCGCAGGGCAAAATGCTCTTGCGTACTTGCTAAGTACGCAGGAGCTTTCTCTTGCGCACTTACATGTGCGCAAAACACTTAGAGAATTTTTGCAACATTCAATATGTAAAAGTAAATACAACTCGATAAACTAATACATAAAGACTTTTACATACAAAGACAATTACAAACAATACAAAAACAACCTAAGACTAAGACTCTATCTATCCAGAGTGTTTGTCACAGGAAAGTGCTTCAACATAAGAAATAAACGTAGAATTCTTACGGTTTGAACAAGAAGAAGCAGATTACAGTATAATAGACTATCTAGACGATCTAGAAGAAAACGAATTAACAACCTTTAAAACAGAACAAACAAATAAGACTATAGAACAAATTATAGACAAAAAATTCACCGAATTAAACATTCAAAAGGAAGTAGATAATATGATAATAGACTGTATAACAGAATTAGGAATGACTTATGAGGAAAGTTATAAAAATCTACAAAACTATTACAATCTACCACTAGTTGAAGACATTTTACAAGGTAAAGTAATGTTAGCAGAATTCTGTAAACAAGAACAATCTTTTATGGATCAAGATATGAAAATTCCATTAAAAAGAATATGGTGGAATCGAACAGATGGTGAATATGGTGAATCTTCACACGAAACAATAGGAAGAGAACAATGATTTCCCCCAACCATAAATTACCAACAAGAATCGAACTACAAAGGAAAAGGTAGTAGGTTACCAATAAGACACATATATAGTGGAGTTATGTTGTTACTAGAACAACAAAAACATTAGCTTTGGGTAGACTAAATTTTAACATGGGAACAAACTACATTTCGAATGTGGGAAACAAACAAAAAAGACAGTATGGACATGTTTTCCTACTTAGAAACTACATTAGGTCCGATAGCTCTAGGTATTTGGCAGAGTAAAAAAAACACAAGATCCAGACAGTATAAATACATTAAAAGCATTAGGTGATAACCCATACAATTTTACATCTCAAATTAGGACTCTTATTTTAGGAGTAGACCCAGCCAAGAATAATAGCCTAATACAAGATACAACCATTAGAAACCTAGAACAGTTAAGTATAGCCGACATGAAATATATAAATGAACTCACATTAGACTTCACAAGACTTCTATCACAAACAGGACAAGCAATGGACGTTAGTTTATGTTATATTTTTTTTATAAAACTACCAGGAGATTTAGGACGAAGTATGCATGAGTCATGGAAATCAACATATGGTACACAACAAGGTTTAGGAATAGGACCTAGAATAACTTATACATTCAGAATATTAGAAGATAAATCTAAAGAAGTAGCACTACAAGAACAGTTAAAACAAAATGCTTATGAATTCTGTAAAACAGCAATTTACACTCCACAAAGCTTATGGTTTTTATGATAAAAGGAAAAAAATAAGAAAAAATACTACATATGATAAAAATTAGAAATCTAATTATAAAAATAGATATGTCAGAAAACCACAGACAAGAAAATGTAAATCTTTCATTTGTGGAGATGAGAGTCATCTTGCAAATAAATGCCCAAACAAAAATAAAAACACAGAAAGATCTAATCTAATTGAACAACTAAATGATTATGAGATAGAAACTATATAAATAGACGATTCGGTAAACGAATCTGTTTACAGCATTTATAGTGAAGACGGGCAGCCAATAACAAAAGTTCAACACGAAATAATGCAAATGTTTGCAGAAGAACAACTAGAAAATGAACCAGTGTATGTACAGACACAAGGATCAATGAACATGATAAATATACAGTGTAGATTATGGTTAGACCATAATAAATTTATAGATTAACAACATTAATGGATATATGAGCCACTAAAAGTTTAATATCACATTGTATAGCTCCAATACAATACCATACAAAATTAACTTATCAATTAGTAAGTTAAACAATTGAAGATAGACTAATTTCAATTACACACTATCTAGAACCGGTAGGAATACAATTCTTAGATTTCTCAAAAAATTATAGTATAAAATATGAAATACCACAAATAAACATAAATCCTCAACATATAAAATCCAACGACTTTGTTTTAGGATTGGATTTCTTACTAAGACTAAACGGAGCCATTACATTAACAAAATAATTTATAACACTCAGCAAACACATATACACATTCCCAACACTTAGGTATAATAACACAACATAGGTCATACAAAAACGAGGAAAAAGTGGAAGCTTAGAGTTTTTAAAACAAAATCACCATAGACAAAGTTTAATAGAAAATGAAAGCATAAAACTACTAACAGAATTTTTAAGTCATGAACTTGAAAAAGGCGAAGATATAACAAAAAGTATAAATAATCCTATAATTTTACATTTGGAAAAAAATAGGATTAATAGGGGAAGATATTAGATATTCAAAAGTAAAATATACATGTAAATTTAAACTCAAAAACCCCGATATCACAATTAGGACAACCAACATAGAATATAGCCCATTAGATAAAGACGAATTTAAAAAAACATATACCAGAAATGATAAGTCAAGGGTTAACAAGAAAATCAGATAGTCCACACAGGTCAGCATCATTTTTAGTAAGAAATCACAGTGAAATTAAAAGAGGAAAAGCAAGAATAGTTTATAACTATAAGCGTTTAAATGATAATACAGAGAACGATGTTTATAACATTCCTAATAAAGACCGTCTATAAAATCTAATACAAAAGAAAAAAGTGTTTTCAAAGTTCGACCTAAAATCAGGATTTAACCAATTACATCTAGAAGAAAGCTTTAAGTCCTGGACAGCCTTCACATGTCCAGAAGGACAATATGAATGGAATGTCCTTAGCTTTGGATTAAAAAACGCTCCATCCATTTTTCAAAGATTCATGGACAGTATATTTTTAAAATACGATTTCTACTTAGTATATATTGATGACATTCTTGTTGCAAGTGAAACTGTGCAAGAACACGAAAAACACTTAAAACAGGTATTCGAATAAATAAAAAAGTACGGTATTGTAATTTCAGTCACATATTTCAACAAAAAATTTAGGAAATGGAAAGGTAGAATTATAGTCACATATTTCAACAAAAATTTAGATTTTCCAGAAAAAATTGAAAATTTAAACCATATACAAGCATTGATTAATGCGCTTGAAAATTTTAAAATTCATTTACATAATAGATTCACAGTCAGAATAGATTGTGAAGCAATTGTAAAGTTTATAAAAAATGACCAAAGTAAAAAAATAAACAGAACCAGATGGGTTAATTTACAAAATACTATTGAAGGTCATGGATATAATATAAATTTTGAACATATTAAAGGAAAAAATAATGGGATAGCTGATATGTTATCTCAAAATATTAATAAATTATTTTTTTCCAGATGGAAAAGAAAGATAAAGGTAAGGCAAAAATTATACATCCGAGAAAGACAGTTTCTCCGATGAGTATCTCATCAGAAGATGAACAGACAGAAAAGCTTATGAGCTAAGCTATAAAGGCAGACAAAATACACAGCTCTAGAAAGTTGCCAGTATCAATAGCTAAACCAGATACCGTCCTTTGGTATTACAACCCAGTATACACACAGGGTCCTGCTAGTCTACGGCCAAAAAATATACAGGCTAGACAAAGGTATGATGCATACATAAGCCCTACACAGAGCTCGGTCATTACATTCGGAACCTATGTTTTACAACAATGTAATGATCCAAATACAAAGATTCGTCTAATTGTTGGAATAGAACTAACAGATAAGCAACAATGCTTGTTAGACAACCTTTGGCATATTCAAACCATGCCACGTGCCTCAACATTTAAAGTATAGGTTTTAAATGCTTTGAGCATATATTTTCATGAGCAAAGCTCAAAAACCCCTGAAAAACAACAGTCCAAATTCACTCACTACATAATTTTTAGGGGAATAAAAATTAGAATTTTCAATATACAGTTGCAAAGTTTATACAATGTCCTGGACCAACATACAAAGGCTATCACAGCTTCTCCGAAGCCTTAAAAACTGCCCGAGAACATTTTGAAATACACAGTTTTTTCATTGAACCAGAAGAGGTTCAAACTTTTCCTAAAATTACAAAAACCAATCCTAAGCAAATAATCAAAGCTCAAGAGGAGGTTATTGCAAAGCTTCAGACACAGCTATTGAAAAAGGGAGAAAATACACAGCTTATACAAACCCAAATTGAAAATGGCCTAATAAAAAAGAAGGTGGCTATACTCGAGGCAAAAAATAAACAATATATACACACTCGAGAAAAAAGAGAAAACAACTTGAAATAGAAGTTATGATTCTTTTAGAACAAGGATGCTTGATACACCCTGGTGTAACATCCCGAAATTTACGATAAAGAATAAACGACGCTTATGGAATAACAAAATAAAGAAAGAATAAGAGGGCTCGAGCGGACCGGGCCTTGGGCCGAGAGTAAGTGGCGCAAAAGGGGGGGGGGAGGGGTAAAACCCTAGCCACCCTCTCTTCTCCCCCACATTCATCATCTTCACCAACTAATCTAGAGAGAGAAAGTAGATAGAGAAAGTTTCATAGCTCACCCGTTTATCTCCTCGTTTGAGCCCGAGATCGTTGTTACACGTTACAGAAGATCAAAGAATAAGTAATCAAGCCATAACAGGTAACAACTCGACCTCAGATCCGATTTTTGTAATGAAAATGGGTTTTAGGGTTTCAAAGTGGGTTTTTATAAAAAGTTGGGATTTTTACGATGGAATTGGACTACAAAGCATGTATTTAGCTTCATGGAAGCTAAACAAAAGTTTTGGACGTAAAAAGATCGAGTCTTGGATAAAAAACGACGAAATCTGAGGCATTGAGTTAGTAGAGGTCGATTGCAAGAATCAAGTCCTCTACTGAAATGAAAAAGATGAAATGGGATGACATGAAAAAGCTGCTGATCAGTAAGTTCTGTCCGTATAACGAGATTAACAGAGTAGAGAGAGTTTCTGGGGCTCTGTGCTGGTGGAATGACTCATCGCTAGTACACCTGCTGGAATAGTTTATGATGACATTGAATCAGCGGACCTAGTGCCTACTAAAAGGAAAGTGACAAATGCTATTAAACGGCCATCAAAAGAGTGGGCGGGCCTGGAGGCGAAGAGGCTGAGGATAGAGGATGGGAATGATTATGCAAAGTGTGGACGAAAGCAATCTGCAGAGAGTCGTGTGGGTTTGAACATTTGATATCGACGCGGGAAGACGAGGCATTATTCTCGAGAATGTTCGGGTGCACCATCATGCTATAACTGTGGGATACTACAGGAAACCCAAAGCTACTGGCACCAAGAAGGGTAAGGAGGCCGAAAATCCGAAGGCAAGGACCCGAGCGTATGCACTGACTCGAGAGGAAGCTAGGGTAAACCCAGATGTTGTGTCAGGTACGTTCATCCTTGACAACACTTATGGTTCAGTATTGTTTGATTCTGGTGCTAGTAGGAGTTTCATATCATCATTAAAGTGTAAAATAATGAAATGTAAAGTAGAATAGGCCTTTAATGTGGAAACTGTAGTGGGTAAGATTAGGGTAGTAAACGAATTGGTAGATAATTGCATGATAAAGATACATGGCCATAGATTCCTAATTAGGTTATATGTTATGACCTTGGTAGGGTTTGATATAGTTTTGGGTATGTATTGGTTGGCTGCCAACGAAGCTCGGATTGTATGTAGACGAAAGATAGTTCAGCTCAAAGCTCCAGACGGTATCAAATTTTTGGTTTACGGGGATCATGACGGTTCGTTAACGAACGTCATATCGATGATAAAGGTAGAGAAGTATATAGGGCGCAGATGCAAGGCCTACCTGGCCTATGTGTTAGACAATGATTTAAAAGTGAAAGAGTTGAAAGACGTACCAGTGGTATGTAATTTTCCAGAGGTGTTTCTTGAGGAGTTGCCTGTGTTACCACCTGACCGCGAGACAGAGTTCCAGAAAGACTTAGTGTCAGGTGCCCAGCACGTGGTTAAAGCACCGTACCAACTTGCGCCTCTAGAGATGAAAGAGCTAATGATACAATTGGAAGAACTTTTGGATAGAGGTTTTATCAGACCGAGCATTTCTCCATGGGTTGCTCCGGTTCTATTTGTAAAGAAGAAAGATGGTGCCACGAGAATGTGCATCGACTACAGAGAGTTGAACAAACTTATAGTAAAGAACAAATATCCGCTACCAAGGATCGATGATCTGTTCGACCAACTACAAGGCGCCAGATGGTTCTCCAAGATCGATCTGTAGTCATGATATCATCTGTTAAAGGTAAGGGAAGAGGACATACCTAAGACAACGTTTCGCACGCGGTATGGGCATTACGAATTTCGCGTGATGTCTTTCAGTTTGACCAATGCTCCAGCAGCATTCATGAGTATGATGAACCAAGTGTGTAGACCGATGCTGGACAGGTCGGTGATAGTATTCATAGACGACATACGTGTTTATTCGAAGAGTGAAGGCGATCATGCTTGTCATCTTTGAGAAGTACTAGAGACGCTACAGAAAGAAAAGTTGTATGCCAAGTTCTCCAAATGCGCGTTCTGGCTTAAGGAAGTCCAATTCCTAGGTCACCTTATTAACACAGATGGCATTATAGTTGACCCGACTAAGATAGAGGCGGTACAAGAATGGGAAATCCCGAAGACACCAACCGAGATTCGGGGTTTTCTGGGATTGGCAGGTTACTATCGAAGATTCATTCAGGACTTCTCGAGAATAGCTTTGCCACTGACAAAGTTGACACGCGAAGAAGTAAAGTACGAATGGGGTCAGGCCCAGTCTAAAGCATTTGAAGCGTTAAAGAAGAAGTTGACCCAAGCCCAAGTGTTAGCAGTACCCGACGGTAACGAGGACCTTGTGGCATATTCTGACGCTTCGGGGCAGGGGTTAGGGTGGGTTTTGATGCAGAGGGGAAAGGTGATCGCGTATGCATCACGACAGTTAAAGATTCACGAAGTTAACTACCCGACCCACGATTTGGAGCTCGCAGCAGTTTTCTTCGCGCTAAAGATTTGGAGGCATTGCCTTTACGGGGTAAAACGCACAAGTTATTCGGATCACAAGAGCTTGAAGTATTTCTTTGAGCACAAAGACCTGAATATGCGAAAAAGGCGGTGGTTAGAATTGCTGAAAGACTATGACAGTGAGATCCTATACCACCCGGGAAAGGCAAATGTGGTCGCTGATGCCATAAGTCGTAAGGAGACTCATTCTCCTATGAGGGTGAAAGCGTTCCAGTTGGTGATAACCCCAGATTTTATGGCAGAGCTAGAAAAAGAATAGACAGAAGCACTAAAGGAAGAGAACATAAAGAAAGAAAGAATGGTCGGTCAATAGATGAAGTTAGAAATAAACACTCATGGAGTGAGGACCAGATGTGGTCGCATGTGGGTACCGAAGAGCGGAGAGCTTAGGGCCAAAGTACTCAACGAGACCCATAAATCTCGATATTCCATCCACCCAGGAACCATGAAAATGTACCAGGATTTGAAGAAAGAGTATTGGTGGCCTAACATGAAGAATGATGTGACCGGATATGTAAGCAAATGTCTGACTTGCTCACAAGTTAAAGCAGAGCATTAGAAACCATAAGGGAATATCCAGCCACTGGAAATACCCGAATGGAAGTGAGAGCGTATCACCATGGACTTTATTACAAAGCTGCCCCTCACAGCTAAAGGCCATGATACGATTTGGGTAATAGCGGATCGTCTAACAAAGAGTGCTAACTTCTTACCGATCCAGGAAACGTATTCATCAGAGAAGCTGGCAGAGTTCTTTATTAATAAGATTGTGTCTCGACATGGCGTACCATTATTGATTGTATCTGACCGAGACACACGATTTACATCGAGATTCTGGAAAAGATTTCATGAGTCAATGTGTACAAGATTGAATATCAGTATGGCATATCACCCACAGACGGATGATCAGTCTGAAAGGACCATCCAAACGTTCGAGGATATGCTCTGCGCCATTGGCGGTTGGGATAGCCACCTACCATTGGCGGAATTCTCCTACAACAATGTAGGATCGAGAAATTACAAGATGGTTCTGTTCTTACTTGAAATTGGCGGAAACAATAACAACTACACAAATGTAATCGAGCAAGCAGAAAGAATACTTTTAAGAACACTGTTGTATTAAGCTTTTGCAGATAAACGATTACAATTGAAACTCAATCAAAAAGCACAAAAAGCACACTTACAATGAAGTGTTTACACATTATTTATACTCACTTAGAATCAAGACAACCCCTTGATTCTAAGGATCAGATCTAACACAGACCGTTGATCTGTTGTATGTAGCTAACTATTACATGTTATGTCTAAAACTAGTTAACTTTATTGAAGCGTCTTCTTTATGCATCATTACTTGCATGCTTGGAGAAGAGCATTGTTGTCCGTCATTGGTTGTGCCATTGCAGTTCCTTCTGCTTTGAGTGTGTCAGTTGCTTTTGTAGAAATTTGTCAGTGACGCTTGGTATGGATAGTCAGCTGCAACGATTTGTCTTCAAGGCACAAGGCTGTCAGCAACAAAGATGTTGATCAGCAGCAAGATGTAACCATCCAATGCTGCTGATGATTTGCCTGTCAGCAGCATCAAGTGTTGATGCTGCTGAGAAGCCTATCCGCAGCAACTTTGGTCTTTAGCAAATAAGGCTATCCGCAGCAGATTTGTTCTTCAGCAGGAGAACAAGTATCCACAGCAGATAAGCTTGTCCGCAGCAGTTTGTTGGTTAGCAGCAAACTCTGAGATCAGCAGCATTTGTACTTAGAGAATTTTGTAGTCATCAGTCTTTGGTTCTACAAACTCCCCCTAGACTGATGCTACCAAAATTCTCTTACTGCCTTTGTTGCTGAAGCTTTTGCACATTTCTGACTATCCTTTCAACTAAAAGAAAATGCTTCAATAACAGCCATCTTGTACTTTGAAATACAGCCTACTCATGAATCCAGTTATCAAGACTGTCTGAGTCTTCCTCCATTGGGACCATCTCCCCCTTTTTAGTTGCATCAGTGAACAAATGTGCACCAGTTTGGGTGCCCACTGATACAAAGGAGGGAGTAAGAAAAGTTGGGCATTGATGTGCCTCTATCATATTCACCCTGGCCGTCAATTCCAAGATATGAAGTTGCAGTCTGTCCTCATCCACAGTTGTGGAATCCTTGGACCCAGATGGGGCCTTAGGCCTAGCCTCTACATCCCCATTACCCATGGTTTCTTGGCACCTGAGACTCCTCTCTGTGAGGGGATTTTCCAAGGAAGCATCCTCACTGTGAGTTGCCGTGGTTGAGGTCTTAGCAATGTTGTCACTGTCCTCCTGGTCATTTGATGGACCAGCAGTAGTGACGGCCTCTTCCACATCCACTCTTTCATAACTCCTAGAGTGGACCTTCTGGATAGAAGAAGAACTTGGGTTGGGTGTGTTGGAAGCAAGATCAATCAGTACCTCCGAGATAGTGGTAGTTGGAGAAGGTACATCATCTTGATCAGGTTCCTCAGTGATTCTTCCTACTTGTTCAAGTTTGGCTCTGACAGTAGCTATCATTGCCTGGCTTTCACGTGAGTTGACATTGCAGATATTTGCCCTGAGTTGAAAGATTTGGTAGAGAAAGTCTGTAGGAAGTGACAAGATGTTCCTGGTGTTGATGGTGAGAGAGGTGTCGTTGCTTAGTAAGAAGGTGTGGTCAAGAAACTTAGTGCTTGTCCATCCCAGCACATCTAAGTCTTTGACGATGAAGGAGTACAGAAATCTTCTTAGGCAGCAAATTTCTTCTTTAGTGAGAAGACTGCTCCTTATAATGTCAAGTCTTCTAGGAGTCAGTCTTCTTGCTGCTACCACCGAAGATTCAGGATAAGCTACCCGTTTTGTTGTTTGAATTAGTCTTTCGAAGCGGGGTAGATTATCCTCCATCAAGTCATGGAACCTGCCGATGGTAAGTTCTGCTGAGAGATCTGATGAAGTGTTGATGCAGTTAATTAAATGCAGTTGTAGGACTTGGAGGGCATTGAGGGAGTTCTAGTTTAGCTCTTTTACACCACTAAACTCCCATCTAATATAAAATCTCTCAGCTGATCCATCATACCCCCAAGCTAGAATGGAGTCAAATTCTAGCTTTTGTGTAGTTTGAAAGAGTTGGGGGGTAATGGATTGACATATGATGGCTGCTGCTTCAGGAAGGATGCTGAATGATGTATTTGTTTGTTCTGTGTCTTCAGCATCATTCAGCATTTCATCGACAGCCCTGACGACCAACTTATAGTCTTCAGATGTCTCTTCTTCTTCGTTATCTGAGACTGGCAAGTCATGAACTTGTACAAAGGCCGTCTTGAATAGTGAGCTTTGAAGTACAACCTGCTCTTTAATCCAGTCGTCAAGACTGTCTGTGTCTTCCTCCATAGAGACCATCTCCCCCTTTTTGGTTGCATCAGTAGACAGGTAAGCATCAGTTTGGGTGCCTACTGATACAAGAGAGGGAGTGGCTAAAGTTGGGCATTGATGGGCTTCATGCATAGAGACTTGGTGTCTTAGTTTGGACACTTCTGCCTCTAGCATAGCTACCCTGGCCGTCAATTCCAAGTTATGAAGTTTCAGTCTGTCCTCATCCACAGTTGTGGAATCCTTGGACCCAGATGGGGCCTTAGGCCTAGCCTCTTCATCCCCATCACCCATGGTTTCTTGGCACCTGGGATTCCTCTCAGTGAAGGGAGTTTCCAAGGAAACATCCTCACTATGAGTTGCCGTGGTTGAGGTCTTAACAATGTTGTCACTGTCCTCCTGGTCATTTGATGGACCAGCAGTAGTGACAGCCTCTTCCACATCCACTCTTTCATGGCTCCTAGAGTGGACCTTCAGGGTAGATGAACTTGGGTTGGTGTGTTGGAAGCAAGATCAATCAGTACCTTCGAGATAGTGGTAGTTGGAGAAGGTACATCATCTTGATCAGGTTCCTGAACACTTAAGTTCAGAAGTGAAAGGAAGGGCTCAAGGGGCTGTTCTACGGATCTGGGAGGTGATCCTGATCCTAATAGAGAGGCATCCGAAGGAGTCTCCATAATAATGTGGCTCTTGCCAGAATGACATGGGAAGACCTGAAGAAACTCATAATCCAAAAGTTCTGCCCACAGAACGAGATTGATCGTGTGGAGAACGAGTTCCTAAACTTCAAGGCTGGCAACAAGACTGTAGAAACAACGACTGATGGCTACAAAATTCTAAGTATAAATACAGCTGATCTCACAGTTTGCTGCTGCTGATCTCACAGTTTGTTGCTGATCAACAAACTGCTGCGGACAAGCTTATCTGCTGCGGATACTTGTTCTCCTGCTGAAGAACAAATCTGCTGCGGGTAGCTTTATCTGCTGAAGACCAATGTTGCTGCTGATAGGCTTATCAGCAGCATCATTCTCATTCTTGCTGCTGATAGCTGTGTTCCTTGAAGACAAATCGTCGCAGCTGACTATCAATGCCAAGCGTCACTGACAACTTTCTGCAAAAGCAACTGACACACTAAAAGTAGAAGGAACCTCAATGGCACAACCAATGAAACTAAGCAATGCCCTTCTCCAGACATGCAAGCAATGATGCATAAAGAAGACGCTTCAATAAAGTTAGCTAGTTTAGCTTTAACGTGTATTGTTAGTTTTTGTATAAGAAATCAAAGGTCTGTGTTCGATCTGATCCTTAGAATCAAGGGTATGTCTTGATTCTAAGTTAGTATAAATACTGTGTAAACACTTCATTGTAAGTGTGCTTTCGAATTAGAGTTTTCATTTGTAATCGTTTACTTACAAAGCTTAATACAACAGTGTTCTTATCAGTATTCTTTCTGTTTACTCGATTGTAATTGTGCAGTTGATATTGTTTCCGCCAATCTCAACTAAGAATAGAACCATCTTGTAATTTCACGATCCTACAAAGACTCATCGCCAGTATACTTCAAGATTCAACGAGCTGGCCTAACTGGTACCACACTTGGTGGAGACTGAACACCGTCTGATCAAATACTCTGTCAAGGGTCTGCCACAAAGGGTCCGAGTCCATGTGAAAGCTAACCTACCCTCGACCTTCGAGTCAGTAGTGAATCTGAGCGAAATCTTCTACGACGATTATGCCAATGAGGACCCTGCACCCGAGACACAAAAGAGGAAGTGGGAGAACCCGTCTAGAGGCACCGGAAAAGGGAATGTAGCAACTGAAGTTAAGAAACCAAGGTCGGATGAATATGAAACTTGCAGGAAATGTGGAAGGCAACATCTTGGCGAGTGTCGAATCGGTACCACCACATGCTATAAGTGCGGGAAGCCGGGTCACTTCTCCCGAGAATGTGTAAAAAACATCAAGTGTCAAGTATGTGGATTGTTTGGGCATCTGGCAAAGAACTACAGGAAGGCTGGCCAATCTGGTTCGGGAAAAGAGAGGGAAAAGGAACAGCCGCAGGCGAGGACTAGAGCCTACGCCCTAACTGAGGAGGAAGCAAGGGGAAACCCTGATGTTGTGGTAGGTACGTTCCTAGTTAATAACGAACATGCTGCTATTTTATTTGACTCTGGTGCTAGTAAAAGTTTTATATCCAATGCATTTAGTCGTAAACTAGGTTGCACTATCAACACCATAGTAAAGGCTTTTAGCGTACAAACTGCCGTTGATAAAAATTCGGCAGTATTTCAAGTAACAGAGGATTGCATCATAGAAATAGAGGGTCATAAGTTCCCTTCTAGATTGTTCCTTCTCACCTTAGGAGGATTCGATATAGTATTGGGTATGGATTGGCTAGCTGCCAATGAAGCTCAAATCATATGTAAACGTAAGAGGATACACCTCAAAGCTCCAAGCGGCAGCCCAATTACGGTTTATGGGGATTAGAATTGCACGATGCCGAACATCATCTCGATGATCAAGGCCGAAAGTTACATGAGGCGCGGTTGTGAAGCTTATCTGGCATATGTTATTGATGATAGAATGAAAATGAATGAACTCAAGAATGTACCCGTGGTGTGCAACTTTCCGGAAGTATTCCCTGAGGATCTACCTGGGTTACCACCCGATCGGGAAATAGAATTGCAGATTGACTTACTGCCAGGAGCTGAGCCCGTTGCCAAAGCCCCCTACCGATTGGCTCCGTCAGAAATGAAAGAACTGATGTCTCAACTAGAGGAACTAACAGAAAAATGATTTATTAGACCGAGCATCTCACCGTGGGCGCTCCAGTACTATTTGTAAAGAAGAAGGACGGCAGCATGCGCATGTGCATTGACTACCGTGAGTTGAACAAGAGGACCGAAAAGAACAAATAACCACTGCCTAGAATAGACGACCTTTTCGATCAACTACAAGGTGCGAGTTGGTTCTCAAAGATCGATCTTAGGTCGGGTTACCATCAGATGAAAGTAAGAGAAGAAGACGTACCAAAGACCGCGTTTCGCACGCGTTATGGGCATTATGAGTTTCTCGTGATGTCCTTCGGATTGACCAACGCACCAGCAGCGTTCATGGATCTGATGAATAGAGTATGTCGACCCATGTTGGATCGATCAGTGATATTTTTTATAGACGACATACTGGTATATTCGAAAAGCGAGGGTGATCACCACTGTCACCTAAGAGAGGTTCTGGAGGTGCTAAAACTGGAAAAGTTGTACGCAAAATTCTCCAAATGCGCGTTCTGGCTTAGAGAAGTCCAATTCCTAGGTCATGTAATAAACCCAAATGGAATCATGGTGGATCTTGCAAAGATCGAGAGAGTAAAGGAATGGAACGTCCCAAAGACCCCAACAGAGATACGAAGTTTTCTCGGATTGGCAGGCTACTATCGAAGATTCATTCAAGATTTTTCACGAATAGCCTCGCCACTAACTAAGTTGACACGGAAGGAAGTGAAATATGAATGGGGTTCAACCCAAAACAAATCATTTGAGGAACTTAAGGCACGATTAACCCAAGCTCCAGTCTTGGCACTACCTGAGGGAAATGAAGACTTAGTAGTCTACTCTGACGCTTCGGGTCAGGGTTTAGGTTGCGTACTTATGCAACGAGGAAAGGTAATTGCTTACGCCTCACGACAACTAAAGATTCACGAGGTTAACTACCCAACTCACGATCTAGAGTTAGCAGCAGTAGTTTTCGCGTAGAAAATATGAAGGCACTATCTGTATGGAGTTAGATGCACCATCTACTCAGATCACAAAAGCCTGAAGTACTTTTTCTGGCAAAAGGAATTAACCATGAGGCAAAGGAGGTGGTTAGAGCTACTGAAGGACTATGACTGTGAGATATTGTACCATCCAGGCAAGGCAAACGTGGTGGCTGACGCTTTAAGCAGGAAGGAAGAATCGAAACCTATCCGAATGAAAGCGTGTCAGCTGATTATAACACCTGATTTGATGAGTGAGATATCAAAGGCACAAGATGAAGCACTATTAGAAGGAAATGTAAAATGGGAAAGAATAGTAGGACAACAAGGGAATTTGGATGCAAATGCATACGGTGTACGAACTAGGTTTGGCTGAATGTGGATACCTAAGATTGGCGAGCTTAGAGCCAAAATACTCGATGAGGCCCATAAGTCTCGCTATTCTATCCACCCCGGGACAAACAAAATGTATGAAGATTTGAAGAAAGAGTACTGGTGGCCTGGCATGAAGAATGATGTGACAGAGTACGTGAGCAAGTGCCTAACGTGTTCTCTAGTTAAGGCCGAGCATCAGAAACCATGCGGTAAAATGCAACCTCTACCAATACCAGAATGGAAGTGGGAAGAGATCACGATGGACTTCATTACCAAGCTACCGCGAACAGCTAAAGGCAATGATACCATTTGGGTGATCGTCTTGACGAAAAGTGCTCACTTCTTGCCAATACGTGAGACTTCTTCGTCTGAAAAACTGGCAGAAATATTTATCAAGGAAGTTGTGAGCAGACATTGTATGCCGCTATCGATTGTGTCCGACAGGGATACTAGATTCACGTCAAGGTTTTGGAAGAAATTCAATGAAGCAATGGGCACTAGGCTGAACATCAGCACCGCTTACCACCCCCAAACCGATGGTCAATCGGAAAGGACCATTCAGACCTTGGAGGACATACTCCGGGCCTGTATCATTGACTTCGGTGGGAGCTGGGACAGCCATCTACCATTGACAGAATTTTCATATAACAACAGCTATCACTCGACTATTGGCATTCCGCCATTTGAAATGTTGTATGGGAGGAAATGTAGGACCCCGGTTTGTTGGGGGGAAATTGGACAAAAGGATTTTGCAAGTCTCGAAGTGGTCAAAGCTACTTCCGAGAAATTTGATCAAATCAAGGCTCGAATGAAAGCCGCAAAAGACAGACAGAAATCATACGCGGATAAGAGAAGAAGGGATTTAGAGTTTCAAGTGGGAGACATGGTACTGTTAAAGGTATCACCATGGAAAGGAATCATTCGATTCAGAAAACGTGGCAAACTAAGTCCAAGGTTTGTCGGACCTTTCAAGATTTTAGCGAGAGTGGGTCAAGTTGCTTACAGACTCGACCTACCCATTAAGCATAGTGGAATACACCCTACGTTCCATGTGTCGCACTTACGCAAGTGCCTAGCTGATGACACAGCTCACATACCTTACTACGAGATCGAAGTGGATAAGAGTCTAAATTATGTGGAGGAACCAATAGCCATTCTTGACCGAGCTGAAAAACGACTACGCAATAAGTCGATTCATCTAGTTAAAGTACAATGGAAGCACAGAAAAGGGTCAGAAGCAACGTGGGAGAAAGAAGACGAGATGAGGGGACTATACCCTCAATTGTTCAGCGTATAAACGGTTTCGAGGACGAAACCTCTTTAAGAAGGGTAGACTTGTAACACCCCAAAAATAGTAAATAAGTAATTAATAACGCGATAGAGATTTAATCGTCAAAAATGAAAGAAAAATGGACGGGCTTGGGCTCGGCTCCAACGGGCCGAGGGAAGCCCAAGTATATAAGTGCCAAGACAGTCTTGAATCTCTCATTTTTCACCAACACATGCAATCTAGAGGGAGAAAGGAGAGTCGGGTCTAGAGAGAGAAAGTTGATGAATCGACACGAAATTGAAGGAGCACGTTACTACTGAGCTTGTGAGCAAAACCTCCGAATCAGAATCACCATCCAGGTAACGATTCGACCTTAAACTTAGTTTTTTCTTCGTTTTGAGGTTTCTCGGGTTTTAGCAAAATAGGAGACGTTTTTATGGATGAAACTTGAAAATAAGCTTAGAACTAGCATTTAGAGTGAAAACCGCACCTTTTGATCAAAGAAAGTTGTAAGATTAGCATGATCGGATTAACATGCAAAATTGCAGACTTGTCCAAGAAACAGGTGCTGCGTACTTATCAAGTACGCAGTAGGGACGTCCTGCGTACTTACCAAGTATGCAGGAGAAAGATCATGCGTACTTACCAAGTACGCAAGAGAAAGGTAATGCGTACTTGTCAAGTACGCATGAGCAAGGCCCTGCGCACTTACTAAGTGCGCAGGCAGCAGACCAGTAAGTAAAGTCAGTATGTTTAGAATGATTAAACCGTTAGAGTCGGGGTTGTGTCTGATGTGTATTTAAACTACCTAATTCTGATTGTACGTGACGTTGTTGGACCTTTGTTTAGGACAACCAAGACTAGCTTTTCAGGTGAGTTCTATGTGCCCCCTTCTATGTTATGTGCAATTCATATTAAATGTTTTGAGGCTGAAATGTATACACTAAGTGAATAAATGATATGAATGCTAATGTGATCATACGTGATATACTAATATATATTATTGTATATATGAGAATGAATTATGAACAAAGAATGAAACGTATGTTTACAAAGAATGACTGAAAGAATGGCATAACGTAAATAAATGAAATCTTGCTTTATTATTATTTAATTTGCATGTTAAGAATGTATGTATACGTTATGGACGGAAACGAAGCTAGCGGCTACTTCTGTAGACGGACGACCACGTGACTATTTTGCAACTGGGAAAGATACGTTCCTTCGCAAGCTAGAACGTACAAAAAACATAAATGGGCGGTCGAAGTTAATGCTAAAATAGTATAACGGTTTCATAAACAATAGTTCGTGTGGGAAACGGATGCCTTAGGGCAGACGGGCGAATATGACGGACTACGACGGTAGGACGGTAAAGACGGACGGCCGAAGGTTGGCCGGACAAAAGTTAAGGCGGACGGTTTCTAGGACCGGACGAGTAAAAGGGCTACGATGGTAGCTTAGGGGCGTATGTCTTTGTGATTTACGCAGTAAAAGACGGGTTTGAACACCCTTATGTGTATGACCAATGAATGTTAAGGAAAGAAAAGGTGAATGCATATCTATGTAATCACATAAGAATGAAGAAAGAAAAGTTAAAAGCTAAGAATACGTATTTATAGAAATGTATGTATATAATTATGTATACTTATAAAGAAAAGATTGTTCATACCTAATAGTTTTAAACTAGAACTCACCAGCGTTAGTTGACTTTTAGTATACATTTCAGGTAAAGGAAGAAAAGGTCGTGCGATGGCGTGAAGGTTACCCGGCACAAGACTGGCATCCCATATTTATATGTTAAGACAATGTTTTGTATTTAATTGTTAAGACTTCCGCTGTTATGTCATGTAATATGAATGATGTTTGCTTCCGCTACTTCTGAATATTTTAAATTTAAGCTCAATATTTATGACTATCTTTATGAGTAAATCCAACAAGTGAGGTTACCCGGGAAAGGGGCCTTACAGTTTTGGGCTGGCATGCATACTGTTAAAGAGATAGTTTTCAATGTTAAAGAATATTTTATAAGAATTGTATATTTTTATAAAATGAAAGACAAAGTATAATATTTTATAAAATGTTATTTTTATAAAATAAAAGAGAAAGACATAGCTTTTTACAAAAGGTTATTTTTATAAAAAGAAAGGTAAAGTGTTAAAGAGAATAGTGCTACCTTTGAAATGTAATTTCAAGGAAGTAAAGCAAAGTGAAGAATGGTAAAGAAGCTGGATCTCGGTGCAGCTTGACAGTGACAGTGACAGATGCCATATTATATGCTTATGTGTTAATATGTGTTATTTGTCTATGTAATATGTGTTTCAATGGCTTTATATTATGTGACATAGTATAATTGCATAGTAGTTGCATTGTAGTTGGAAAGTAAAAGTCCTGCAGGCAAGCAAAGTAGAAGTCTCACCCCGAGGTGTCAGCAAGCAGAGTAGAAAGTCTCACCCTGAGGTGTGAGAAGGCAAAGGAGTCTTCACTTCGGTGTAAGTGAGAAAGTCCCACCCTGAGGTGTGGGCACAACAAAGTAAAAGTCTTACCCTGAGGTGTAAGCGAGCAAAGGGATCTTGCCCTCGGGCAATGATTCATGTGTGTTAGTTAAAGTATGTTATAGTCACTTGTCATGTGCTAGTGAAGTGTAAAGTTGCAAAGAGTAAAGGAGGACACCTTAACCGGTTACCTCAAAAGTACATTTTTAATAAAAGATATAACGTAACAGTTTTGTAATTGTCACATTTCAAAGTTTCAAAGTAAAGTTAAAGTCTTTTCATAGAAACTGAAAGTAAAGCTTATTTTATTTTTACATAAAACTAAGCTACCTAAAGGAAAGTTTTACAGTTCAAAGTAAAGATAGAACTCACCAGCGTTAGCTGACTTTTAATATGCAAGACGGGTAGTAAAGGTAAAGTAAAAGTAAAGTAGAGGAGCTGTGAGGGCCGGATAGCATGGACAACGGGTTGCTGCGCTGAAGACTGATATTTCCTGTTCCTGATAGTTTATGCTTCAAACAATGTTTTATTGATTTGGATTTATGAATGTTACGAATTAATGACTTCTGCTGTAATAGATTCTGATTTCCAGTTTAAGAACTATGTTTGTTATGTTTTGTGTCAACTATGCAATGTACCCGGTTTTGGGGCGTTTCACCTGGAGACAATGTTTGCAGCCAGTTATTTACAAGTTTCTAGAATTTGAACACATTATTTCACAAAAAGTCAGTTCAGAATTTCCGTTAATTCTGTATGAACTTCAACAAAAAATTATTGATCTTGTGTTTCAAGATACAGCTGACGCAGGAATTAGAATAGTAGAAATAACAAATGACGAAGTAGAAGGAATAGGACTTCTTCTTCTACAAATCAATTTCCCTACAATAATGTCTGACGATCAAGTTGTTCAATTTTACCACGATGGTATGATTGACTTTATCGAGTTCAGATTAAACAAAAGGACAGAGAATCTCCTTGACCGTTTAGAAGAGAAATTCACAATGATCATAGGAAACATTGCATCACATTCAAAAATCCCCACAGTTGGTTGCAAAATTTTCTCATCATTTCCCTGTGCATCCGAATACACATACAGACCAGCCAGAAAAAGGATTTTTGTTGATCACAGAACAAACACACAAAGCCCTTTTTTAGCCTTTCCCTACCCAAACCATTTACAAAACTTGGCAATTAATTCAAATCCTAATTTTTCCATCATTACTTGGTTAACAGATAAAGATACCCAGACGCATGCTTTTGATTTATTCATCAAAAAACCCCTCAATTACCTGTTCATTTTCACTGGGAAAGATTTAAATTATTAGGAGAAGGTCACTATATACAGATTTATTCCGATCTAAATTGGCATATGCTTTTACCATTCGTGGGTGAAGGAGATACTCAAGAATTAGATTATATTATCAACGACGAAAGCAATGATACAGATGATGATCTAAGAACACCACCATCTATCGACAACACACGTAGAGATTTCTAGAGAATGACGCAAGCCATGACATAGAATAATTAATTATTACAGAAGACGCGTGGATATATAGTAAAAAGGTATCCGACAGGAATATAATTGTTCATAAAGAGTTTTTTTGTCGTTTCTTCCTTTAGTTTGTATCCGTTGATTGTTTCTTTACTTTGTATCCATTAGTTTAGTGCACATTATTGCGCCTTTACTTTTTATCTTTCTCTGCCTACATAAGAAGGTAGTTGTGTCATTTGTAAATACACCAAAAAATTTAAATATATAAAATTTTTCAATCTCTCTCTATGGCACACTAAAATCCTCCCGACCCTCTTTAGTTGATAAATCTTAAACCTTAGCTTCTTCCCAGATCTTCATATTATATCCCATATGTATATGTATATATATATATAAACCACTCCGATGTGCATACTCTCTCTCTGCATATTCTCTCTCTACTCCTCCACAATCAATCATCATTGTAAGTATACCTCTGATTCTTTTATACCTCCGTTTCTTTTCATGTTTTAATGTTTTAACCGGTACCATCTTAAATGGTATCAGAGCAACGATGTATGGCCCCAAACCCGGGAGGCCTCACTTGTTGGATTTACTCATTCACAAACAGTTCTTAAACTTGAATATCCAATAACACAGCGGAAAACTTTCATTTAAACATAACAGTAACATCGGCAAACATGCGGAAGCGTAAACATTGTATAAACGTAACATAACGTAATCAAAACATAACGGGATGCCAGACTTCATAGATCGACCGGGTAACTCTTCATCGCTTGCCAAGCATCACCATCCATCGCCCATACCTGCCCTTAACCTGAATGTGCATACAAAAAAGTCAGCTACGCTGGTGAGTTCTAGTGCAATAAAACATTAACATAAAACATTAACTTCAAATATTTGCCAAAAACATAACATCATACTTCATTTAATAAAAGCATACGTAAAATAATGCAATAACAAGAACATAACACATCATAACCCATAAGTCAACGAACATATCGAATCTGCGCCTTCTCGTAACCGTCAACTCCAAACATCACATACTGGCGGAATAACCTAAATATCACCACCACTAGGCCCATCAACTTCGTACTTTCCTTCAGGTGAAGAAATCCTAGGGCCCGATACTTAGGTCATTCAACACCAAACTTCAAGCACGGCATCACAAGGATGACACGTACCAAACTTTAAGCACTCCACCCCGTAAGGCACAAGTACCAAACTTCAAGCGCGACTACCCCGTATGGTAAATCGTACCAACTTCAAGGATCATGATAATCCCCTTGGTGATCGTCATCACCCCAGTTGTACAACAGTTCGCCAGCAACAAAGGCCCCTAAACGGTAAAGGCCCATACATACTTCCCATACCCATAACCTTCATTCCCTAAGGAATAATGGCAGATTCGTTCGTTTGTGACTTTCGTAAACATTCACTACTTTTACTTCAAAACTTCAGTTAAAGCATTAGTGCGTTTTATTAAAAATCATTCATTCATAAACACATCGTAAACTTCTTTTGGCAAAATATTTCATAAACACTTCTTTCATAACTTTTCCTTTCAAAATATCGTTCATAAACATCTTTTCATAAAACGCCACATACATCATTCATAAACATCGTTTTATAAAACAGTCACATCGTTACGTATGAACACAAGCCCAAAAACATTTATTTAAAACATTTAAAGAAGGGCTTCTAGAACTCACCTGATAAGCTAGTCTCGGTTGTTCTAAACAAAGGTCCAACGACTTCACGTACGATCTGAATTGAGTAGTTATATACACATCAGACCTAATCCCGACTTGAACGGTTTAACCATACTGAACTAGGCGAAGTTAAAGCTAAGTTCGCCCCTTATAAGCCTGCCGAACATACAAGCGAGCTTAGGCTAAGTTCGCCTGATCCATATCCAACGAACTTAATAAGTTCGCTACCATAAGTTCGCCTCCACTACATTAGGCGAACATGCTAAGTTCGCCATCCTTGCTTCAGGTGAACATGCTAAGTTCACCTGAACTGGTTCTCTTCCCAAACAACCCATACCGTAATGAGGACGTCTATGTAAAATACACTTCTTTGATCCTAATGAAAATCAGACAGAGTCCCGTTTGTTTTGGTCTAACCCGACAATTTAAATTGTCCTTTTCCATCCCAAATCAATCAACAATAATTCATACAATCGAGCTTTAGCAACTAGCATCGATACAATGTACCCAAAACGTTTTAACGAGCGATAATTATTAAAAATACGTAGTTATATGTCATTAATTAGTTGTCAAAAGGGATCTCTACACGTCCTCCTCGGATACGGTATTTATAATCTGAGCCAATATTAATATTTAACATTCTACGGGTTATAAGGATTATATCTTCTCGAACACGGTTCCAAGAATATGAACCCGTCTTGACACATCGTCTCAACTAAAGGAATTATTGTCGTTAACCTCTTTGTACTCTAACCGTCCTCATCCCATGAGACTTGTAATCACCCTTGTTAACCCGAAACCATGGCGAACCATCTTAAAACCACCTTAGCCGTGACCACATGATGAACCACCATGAGACTTCCATAAACCCGTATCCCATCCACCTCCATTATACCTGGTTAACAAACACCACCAGCCCCTTCACTACCAGGAACCACCTTCCTGTCATAGCAGTCTAGCACCACCACCGTGAGGTCACCATCACCGCTAATCACTAGTTGTATCACCATCAACTCCACCGTAGGATCCATACCACACCACCATGAACCATCACTTCTGACCACTGATGTCACCGTCGTTATCCTTATGTGAGCCACCATTATCTACCGTCTGTACCACGCTGTGAAGCTCATATGAACCACCATAGTCACCACCATTAACCATCATGAGGCTGCCAATAACACCCCGGTTCACCACACCTGGCCATAACAGCCTCCGCCACCGTTGACCACCGCTGTGTAGTTCGCATAGCCACCACCAGGTCGATTGTTGTGAAGCTTGACCGGTTAACATGCTCTACCACCATTATCTCCGCCGTGAGACCACCACCCAACTCCATTACCATCGTGAACCATTTTTCGTACCTCAATTGTTGATCTGAAGCTCACCATCTCCGTATCCTGCAACTTACGAGTCTTCTGCTGCTGCCAGAGCCTTGGCAGCAGCGCACACACTCATTGCCACCGCAAACTTCAGCCCGAGTACTCAACTTGATGTCGTGAAGCTGTACATTGTCATCCCCATGAGTTTCGCCTCGTAGCCTGAGCAAGGTATGATGTTAGATTGTCGGATTTAGGTTTAATCAAAGGTGTGGGAGGCTGGATTGCAGGTCTACGAGGGAGGAGATGGAATATGGAAGTTGGGGGCTGAGGGTGAAATGAAAAAGGATTTAGGTTTTATGGTATTTTCATTTGCACCCCCCCCATCTTTGTAAGAATTGTGTTATTCGCTTCAACTTTGATTAGGTGTTAAATTATAGTACCATATTTTCGATATTTGACAACCATAGTTCTAAACGAAACTCGTGTTTTTAAATAAAAATAATTTGGGATGTTACAAGTCTACCCACCTTATAAGAATTTCGTCCCCGAAATTCGGTCCTCCTTATAAAACAATTAAACCACGTGTCTCTTACTATGTAGTCTCTTAGGTTCCTTTGAACCAACATGACTTTCCACTATTCTCTCTTCTATCCGCACAACAAGCATCTCTTGATATTGTCTCGAATAGCTTTATATATTTGGTTCTCATTCGTGTTTCACGGGTGTGACTTAACTCGAGTCCACTAAACACTTATGTGGATTTGACATGCGGAGCAAGCCACGTATTCCTTTCAACACTTAGGGGTGTCTCTTAGGAGCTTTAGTATGACGTTGAATTTAGCGTCTTCCATCCGAACCAAACCCTAGTCTATAGACGTTAACCATTCCTCTTTTTTCCCGTTGATAGATTCTTGTGTAGTCTTGACTATACCTCTCTCGTTCTTGATAAATGTTATCTTTTTCAGCATCGTGCATCCCTAGTCGGTCTTTCACATCTAACTGTCAGGGTTCTTATCTCGTCATTCTATGTGAAATGTCTAATCAAACTCGGAGTCGTCCACAGAAGACTGCATGGCCATAATTTCAACTCCTCGTTAAGGTTATCTACCTTGCCATCTAGACGGTTGCTATCGATCATCTCTTGACTGTTTGGATCATTGTGCATACCTCATAAGCTATCCATGGTGCATTCGTCGTCGAAGGACCATACCATGCCGTTCTCAAATGAATCATACCATCCCGTTCCCTAATGAATCCAACTATCAAGTTTCTGAAGGTACCGTACCATCTCATTCCCGAAGGAACTGTATCGCTTCATTCCCGAAGGAACCTATTGCTTCATTCCCATAGGAACCGTATCGCTTTGTTCCCGTAGGAACCGTATGAGGTATCCCCCAAACATATGAGGTATCCCTTTTCACACTCAACTTGTAGAGAAGGTATTCATTCAGATGGAACACTAGTCACTCGAACTTTTCATTCATATTTTCATACACAATCTCCTTCTAGTCTTTCTTTCAAGCGTACTTGTCAGGTTTTACGTTTCAAATCATGGGTTCATTGAACACCATTCTTCCTACAAATCATTGGATGGTCTTAGGGATTGGCATCCCATCTGACCGACAATATATATTCTCTAGCTACTCGTTTTCGTTAGCCTTTTCTGCATGCATTTCTTCTAATGTCACATTTGTTGGTCTTACTATGGATAAATGACACGTGCGGTGACACTTGTACTTTCATTTCCTTTCTAGTTTCAGTGGGTCCCTGAAAGGATTTCCAATTCTAACAACACTCACGGCTATCGATTAGACTTATCCATAGTAGAGCGTTCTCTGAGTCGCCTTGAATTTCTTCTTAGTGCCCATGCCTTACTTCACATTGTTGGTCAAAACTTGTCCTTCACATTCATTCTAGACAAAAAATCCTTGGGTCGGATCTGGTTTGATTTGGTTTAGTCTGCACGCCCTAATTAACATCGCGGTTTCCGTCTCTTGTTGTTGTTGGTATATCTATTTTCTCGTTTCAGGAGATACTCTTATTAGTTGTCTGGGACTGTCTTCTACATGGAAAGATTCCATTTGTGCATTCGTGCACTCATATATTCTTTGGAAATACACTTGTGTGGTTATTTTCTTCATGCTCATGCATACTTCGGCGGTAGACCGATTCTTATTCATCATAACGTGTTTATCCTAAGCGTAGTCCACACTAGCTCCTTGGCATCCTTCATACGTATGCTCATCTGACTTAGGTAAACCGAAGTTTCATTCCTCCTCATCTTGCCCGTGGCTCGTACTTGCTGACATCATTCACCGTTGTAAGGTACACCATCTTTGACATCGTTACCATTACTAATGATGTTCATCAATCTCCTTAATCGTTACTCGGGTGACTAACATCTCGTAGTCGTGGTTGAGTAATTGGATCAACTCTGATACGTAAGCATTAGTCAATACCATAATATTCGCCATCATCACGTGCACCTATAAATTCATAATTTCGCGGATCTAAACGAAATTGTCAATTTACCTTACTCGAGCATTCTAGTTCTTCTTATAACACTTCATAATACTTGCGTCTCTTCAAAGTTGAGATTTTGTCCCGGTATTCTCCTCGACACCTCTTACCACTTTCGTGCTAAGTCAACACAACAGAGGATATCTCGCATCACACTCGTACGGTCTCATGCACATTACCTTCCGGTTCCGCAAGAACACTTGCCTCTTTACTATAAAATTGGTGGGCGGGAATCCTACCGTTTCGTCCGGTACGACCCCCACCACTCCTTCCGCCTATTCTACCATCCATTTCATTCTAAAAGACATGGAATCCAATGTTATCACGCTAGTTAACAAATAGAATCCAACAAGTACTGTAAGATGTTAATATACACTGGCCATCTGCAATTAACCATTACACTACCTATCGATTTCTATTTGACCACCTTTGTGATTCCATCAGAACACAAGTCCTAGCCTAACACTTCTAAAGCATACTATATATGTAAATATATATACTACCTTCATACCTGATTATGTGGCTCGAGTTACCCGTGCTGGCATCCACTTTCGCTCCCATTCACAGTTTAAGTTTAGACACTGGGAGTGTCCAAATCTCTCAAACTATTGCTCTGATACAAACTTGTAAGGCCCCAAACCCGGGAGGCCTCACTTGTTAGATTTACTCATTTACAAACAGTTCTTAAACTTGAATATCAAATAACGCAGCGAAAAACTGTCATTTAAACATAACAGTAACATCGTCAAACATGTGGAAGCGTAAACATTGTCTAAACACAACATAACGTAATCAAAACATAACGGGATGCCAGACTTCATAGATCGATCGGGAAAATCTTCATCGCGTGCCAAGCATCACCATCCATCTCCCATACATGCTCTTAACCTGAATGTGCATACTAAAAAGTCAGCTACGCTGGTGAGTTCTAGTTTTACCATAAAACATTAACTTCAAATATTTGCCTAAAACATAACATCATACTTCATATAATAAAAGCGTACGTAAAATAATGCAATAACAAGAACATAACACATCATAATCCTTAAGTCAACGAACATATCGAATCTGCGCCTTCTCGTAAACATCAATTCCAAACGTCACATAGTGGCGGAATAACCTAAATATCACCACCACTAGGCCCATCAACACCGTACTGTCCTTCGGGTGAAGAAATCCTAGGGTCCGATACTTAGGTCATTCAACACCAAACTTCAAGCACGACATCACAAGGATGACACGTACCAAACTTCAAGCACTGCACCCCGTAAGGCACAAGTACCAAACTTCAAGCGCGACTACCCTGTAGGGTAAATCGTACCAACTTCAAGGATCACGATAATCCCCTTGGTGACCGTCATCACCCCAGTTGTACAACAGTTGGCCAGCCACAAAGGCCCCTAAAAGGTAAAGGCCCATAACATACTTCCCATACCCATAACCTTCATTCCCTAAGGAATAATGGCAGATTCGTTCGTTTGTAAATTTCTTAAACATTCACTTCTTTTACTTCAAAACATCAGTTAAAGCATTCGTACATTTTATTAAAAATCATTCATTCATTCATAAACACTTCGTAAACTTCTTTTGGCAAAATATTTCATAAACACTTCTTTCATAACCTTTCCTTTCAAAACATCGTTTCATAAAACGTCACATACATCATTTATAAACATCATTTTATAAAACAGTCCCATCTTTACGTATGCACACCATCCCAAAAACATTTATTTAAAACATTTAAAGAAAGGCTTCTAGAACTCACCTGATAAGCTAGTCTCGGTTGTCCTAAACAATGGTCCAACGACTTCACGTACGATCTGAATTGAGTAGTTATATACACATCAGACCTAATCCCAACTCGAACGGTTTAACCATACTGAACTAGACGAACTTAAAGCTAAGTTCGCCCCTTACAATCCTTGCAAACATAAAGGCGAGCTTAGGCTAAGTTCGCCTGATCCATATCTAGCGAACTTAATAAGTTCCCTACCATATGTTCGCCTCCACTACATTAGGCGAACATGCTAAGTTCACCATCCTTGCTTTAGGCAAACAAACTACTCCCACACCTCGTACGAACCTCTGTCAAGCTCTCGTGTATTCCATTTTGTCCTGAGACGAAGTCGGAGTCGCCGAAATTCAAGCCTGAACACATCACAGTCGAACTCTATCAATTCGTCAGTTTTTGAGGTAATTGAACACATCCTTATCTTCGTTTTAGCGTTTAGATTGAAAGCCCTAGCTTATTCAAGGCTTACATCACTGAATTGGACTCGAATCAGAACTAAGTTTTTCATAGTTTTCATTTTAATCGAACTCTGGCCTAGACAGAACCTCAACCCAATTAAAATACATGGTTATGTTCGCAGTACCTTATTTATCAATGTTAGGACATGTTTTGTAACTGTTGATAAAATTCTGTGTAAGGTCATAGAGAGGCGAACTTAATAAGTTCACCTAGCCTATTAGAGGCGAACTTGATAAGTTCGCCTAGCCTATTAGAGAAGAACTTAATAAGTTCGCCTAAGCATCTCTGAGGCGAACTTGTTAAGTTCGCTTAGTCTGTTAGAGGCGAACTTGTTAAGTTCGCCTAATACAGATCATATGCTTATATATAGAGATATCATAGTAGACTTGAGAGAGACTAGAGAGAAATCTATTAATCTTGTAACCTGATATTGTGGTGGAAATACAAAGCGTTTATTTACACCGTTGTTGTTGAGTGAGTTACACGAGCACGTTGATCATGGATTCTGCACGTTATCACCGTGTCGTACCGCGAGTCTAGAGATCCGTCACGCACCGAATTAGGGACATACAATCAAAAGCCCTATGATTTCCAACATTAATCTTATAAGATTCTAGCAATTTTGTTTCTGAAATTGACCAGACAGGGTCGCGCTAATCTTCTAGCGTGGTCGTGCCTCTCCGAGCACAGTCATGCCCCGTACCTGACCTGGTCGTGCCTACTAGCCAGACAATGTCATGCCCTGAAAACCACACACACGGTCGTGCCGGTCACGAGCACGGTCGTGCCTGATGAACAGACCCCGGTTATGCCTTCTGACCAACCACGGGCGCGCTCCAGACCAGCACGGTCGCGCTCACTAGCCTAGGCATGGTCGTGCCTATCTTGGGCACGGTCGTGTGTAGGTTAATTCTTTGGCAGATTCTTGTTTAACAATCTTATATTTTCTAAACGATATTTGAATATTATATTATGATATTTAGAAATCAGAAACGACCCGTAGGCTCGAGTATGGTTTTATAACTTATATTTATAGTATTTTCACTTTTAATAATATTATTTATATTGTTTTCAAATCACGAATTCGTATAAAATAATATGTTTATATTATTTTCAACCCATGACTCCTAGTACAAATAATATGTCTTATTTCGCCTCGTTTATTGATCTAGCGTAACGTTTCAAACTAAATAATAATATAATTGTTTATATTATTTACTCATGTTTTATCCTCGATCTAAAAATAATCTATTTATTATTTTTGACACAAATGATTATTTATGAATCTTGGGAACTTAAAAATAATATATTAAATTATATTATCTGCCTAACCATTTTAAAAGGCACGAACGTACGAATATAATTATTTATTATTATTATTCATTCGACACAAAACATATTTATCTTAATTATTAAATTAATAAATCCCTATTACCGTGGACGCGTTCGTCTACTCGTTGTTTCCTAAGCGTATTTTAGGACGTTCCAACTTCCGTTTCGTCGTCATAAATATGTCCCTAATTGTTATGTTTTTAATTCTATGGCATACGTGAACCATTGCACGATGAAACTTGTGTACCAAATCTTTTTCTTGTGTGATACTACCTCCTACGCAAAATAGGTGAGTTTCACGGCCCCTTTTTACTTGTTTTCCTATTAGGGGAGAAACATGCTTACACACAAACATCATTTTACTTGTTTTCCTGTTGAGGAGAAACATGCATACTCACAAACATTATTTTACTTGTTTTCCTGTTGGGGAGAAACGTGCATACACACAAACGGTATTTTACTTGTTTTCCCGTTAGGGAGAAACATACATACAAATGAATATCATTTTACTTGTTTTCCCGTTGGGGAGAAACATGCGTACAAACAAACATCATTTTACTTGTTTTCCCATTGGGGAGAAACATGCATACGAACAGACATCCGTTACTTGTCTTCCAGCCAGGGAGAGACACACACAAATGGACATGGATCACATAGTATTTCACTACCACTTGTGTACTTAAGCGTAAACTCTATCATGAAAGTCCTCACATCGAACCGTTTAAATATGAAGAATAGCGAGGTATGTTGAGTAGTACTACTGGGTTTGACAAACCCCACCCACGTTAGTCGCACTAACTCGATTGGAGGTCGAACGGGTGTAATATTGACCTAACACAAGCACCATGGTTGATAGAGCTGGTGGGAGGCATTCAAACTTAAAATCTTAGTCTACGGTTGCGAGCGCTTAGAATAACTTGTACATTGTCTAGCTAGCAATAGGTGTGACTTACGTATGTGGATCCGGCAACACTTAAACAGTTTATTTACATACAAACCTGTGAACTCACCAACCTCGTGTTGACACTTTTTCTTACATGTTTCTCAGGTCGCTTTGACACAGGTTGCACACTTAGGACATGCATGGAGTCCTACTGTCATATCATTCATTTCAAACATTTTAAACAGTGTTACTTATTTACATTAATTGACGCTTGTTGCGTGTAATTACTTTTGATTTCATTCTAACGTTTACGCTTCTGCATTTAACTCTGAACTTTTATGTTATTACATTTTAACTCCCGTATAGTGTCGTTTGATGTAACTAATGCTTGAGATCTTGGTTTGTCACACGCCAAACGGTAAAACTCTGTTAGTGGAATTTAGGGGTGTGACAGATTGGTATCAGAGCCATTGGTTATAGAGAACTAGGATTGCATACTAGACTATAACCGCACACATGCATTAGTTACACGACACTCATACATGATACACATGGTATCCATACATAGATTGCATTGTAGGCATGATGACAACATCTATATCACCCTCTTCTGACGAGGAACACGTCATTCTCATTATATCATCATTCCCGGTCGCGACACTTGGGGAGTCATCAGAACAACATCCACTCCCGTCCGTGGGCAGCGAGATGAAGCCTTCGAAGGAGTCACTCACACCTCCATTATCTGCACCTTTGTTACACCATCAGAGCCGAAGAATACACCGGCTTGAGCCTATCGAGGACACAATCAGGGAATGGTGGGTCTTCTCAAGTTCGTGTGGGGGACGACACACAGAACTAGCACATATCTCTTTGGGAGTTGGGATCGTCGGCGGCAAGTCCCTACTGTACCCACTAGCAACAATGCGCCGTGTAGAGGCAGACTACTGCACGTATTAGGGTAGAAATTCATTGACACAGAGATGTTATCACCTTCCTGAGCCGTGGGCTCGTGCTTTGGTCGATATTCTGTTGAAGAAAGATTTACCACAAGGTTGAAAATGCCTTGCTCATTGCATACTCAAACCCTATCCTGACTCGGTTGTAAGGACGGCTACCTTGCCTCTTTCAGTAACACATATCCGTGAACTAGTTTCACTTCTCGAATTCGCATTTTGTGTGCGTGATTTCATCTACAATCCGTTGGATTGGGCCATCGTAGTGTATTTCAACTCGAGTGAATACTCGGATCAAACGATTCCTGACTACTCATCCTGATATGAGTACTAGTTGATCAACTTATGATTGATGACTAAGCCTTTCGATGACCTATCATATCTGACAACACTCTGTACTCGGCAATATAAATTGAGGGACATTCTGACACAGGACAGGGAGAAACTAGGGTGAGTATGCAAAACAAATTATCATTACAGGTACACACGTAATAGTAATTTGAGGTGCATGTATGTCCTGGTGAAACCTAGTGTGTGGATAAATGGTCCTAATCAGTGATCTACAAACTTAAAACTTCCACTGTCAGTAGAAGTTCTTGTGACCCCCTCAACGACTAGTTGGTATCATTAAACATGTTCAACCGTTGATAGACGCGGCTATCAGGTTGAAGGGATTTACGGACTGAGCTATCATTAATAGAATCCATCATGTTATTTTCACTCATGTAAGAGCATTAGTGAACTTAAGACTCTCATCCAGACTTGATCAATGGAACCACCTAGATTGAAAATCTAGTAGAACCTCATGGCAAACCACCGACTCCAACTATGTACACAGAATTTGAGGAATTCTTTCTAAGCTAACAGGTTATCCCTACACACCAACGAAAAATTCCATAAGCTTGACATTGACCTCATGCCAGTCACACTCAGTAGTTTCGATGTAATTGTCGGTATGGATTGGTTATCTAAGAACCAAGCCAAAATTATTTGTCGTGAACAATTTTGTTCGGCTTCATCTCCCGAGTGGAGGAACCCTTTTTGTCCAAGGTGAAAAGAGTGGAGCTGTCGTGGGCATCATATCTTTCATGAAAGCACAAAAGCGTCTATGAAAAAGTCATACTGCCACTCTGGCTCTCATCGCCGAGCAGCCATCCGAGGAGAAGAAGATTGACGATATCCCGATCATTCGTGATTATCCAGAGGTATTTTTCGAAGACCTATCTGGTATTCAACCGCATCGTCAAGTTAAATTTCAAATTGACCTAGCACCCGGAGCAGCGCCTATTACTCAAGTACCGTACAGACTTGGACCTACCAAGTTACAACAGTTATCCACACGACTGCCAGAGTTGTTAGAGATTTATCAGACCTAGCTCATCGCCACGGAGAGCTCCAGTTCTATTTGTCAAGAAGAAGGACAGAACTTTTCGCAAGTGCATCGACTATCGTGAGCTAAACAAATTGACGATCAAGAACCATTATCCTCTACCCCGCATTGATGATTTATTTGATCAACTCCAAGGATCAAGCTTCTATTCCAAGATATATCTTAGATTCGGCTATCATCAACTGAGAGTCCGAGAGGAGGACATCTCAAGGACGCCATTCAAGACTAGGTATGGTCACTACGAATTCATGGTCATGCCATTGGGACTGACCAACGCACCCGCGATGTTCATGGATCTCATGAACCATGTGTGTAAACCGTACCTTGACCAGTTCGTCATTACTTTCATTGATGATATCCTCATCCATTCCAAGAATAGGGATGAACATGAGGAAGACCTATGTTTGATTCTGGAATTGCTGAAACAAGAGCAATTGTATGCAAAATCTTCCAATTGCGAATTCTGGATTCGTGAAGTGCAATTCTTAGGACATGTAGTTAACGAGAGTGGAATACATGTCGACCCATCTAAAATAGAAGAAATCAAGAATTGGGCGGCACCGACAACCCCAACTGAGGTGCGATAATTTCTGGGATTGGCTGGCTATTACCGTCGTTTCATTGAAGGATTCTCCAAGATTGGTCAACCCCTCACTACCCTAACTCAAAAGGGTAAACCCTATAAATGGGGTGACACCCAAGAGTCAGCTCTTCAACTTCTTAAATATAAACTCTGCAATGAACCTATCCTATCTCTCCCGGAGGGAACGGATGACTTTGTAGTGTACTGCAATGCATCCATTCAAGGTCTTGGTTGTGTACTAATGCAACGCAAGAAAGTTATCGCATACGCTTCTCGTTAACTGAAAATCCATGAGAAAAACTACACGACTCATGACTTAGTGTTGAGATCCATGGTATTTGCACTAAAGATATGGAGAAATTACTTGTACGGTACCAAATGCACTATTTACACCGATTACAAGAGTCTTCAGTGTATCTTTGAAAATAAAGAGTTGAACATGTGACAATTAGATACCATCCAGGGAAGGCTAATGTGGTAGCCGATGCCCTAATCCGTAAGGACACCAAACCTAAAGAGTTCGTGCATTACAACTTACTATTCACCTGGATTACCTGACAAAAATCCGAAGTGCTCAACTCAAAGATCTTAAAGAGGAAAACCTACCGTTAGAAGCTACACGCGCTATGGAAGGACAACTGGAGGTCAAATCATATGGCATTTGTAGCCTTGCAGAGCAGAGGACTGGTTATGGTGGAAGCTCAAAAATCTTGATACTCTATTCATCCAGGTTCCGACAAGGTGTACCATGACCTAAAGTTGCTATATTGGTGGCCAAATATGAAGGCTGATATAGCCACCTATGTGAGCAAGTGCCTGACTTGCGCAAAGGTCAAAGTGGAATACCAAAAGCCTTCTGGTTTACTTCAATAGCCAGAAATCCCAATGTGGAAATGGGAACAGATTTCTATGGACTTCATAACCAAACTACCCAGAACCCCTAGCGGATGCGATACCATCTGGGTGATAGTAGATCGCTTGACAAAATCTACACACTTCCTTGCAATTAAGGAAAGTGACAAAATGGAAAAACTCACTCGCATTTACTTGAAGGAAGTAGTCTCTCGGCATGGTGTGCCATTCTCTATCATTTCGGATCGAGATGCTTGATTCACCTATCGGTTCTGGCAATCACTACAGAAAGCCCTAGGTACACGTTTAGATATGAGTATGGCATACCATCCGCAAACCGATGGTCAAATGGAACGCACCATCCAAACCTTAGAGGACATGCTACGAGCTTTTATGATCGATTTCGGTAACACTTGGGAGTCTTACTTACCTTTAGTTGAGTTCTCCAAAAACAACAGTTATCATACTAGCATCAAGGCGGCACCATTCGAGGCATTGCACGGATGTAAATGCCGATCTCCTATCTGTTGGGCTGAAGTTGAGGATAGCCAACTTAAAGGTCCTGAACTTGTATTTGAAACCTCTGAAAATATCGTTCAAATCCGAAACCGTATGGCGGCAGCTCGTGATCGTTAAAAGAGCTACGCCGATAAGAGTCGTTAACCGTTAGAGTTTCAAGTACGCGATATGGTTCTACTCAAAGTCTCACCTTGGAAATGTGTAATTCGCTTCGGGAAGCGAGGCAAACTGAATCGTCGTTATGTTGGACCATTCAAAATAGTGAAGAGAAATGGCCTAGTAGCGTATCAACTGGACCCACCGGAAGGACTTAGTGGTGTACACGACGTCTTCCATGTCTCGAACTTGAAGAAATTTCTAGCAGACTAAACACTCGCGGTTCCTCTAGAGGAGCTGCACATCGATGAACAACTGCGGTTCGTTGAAGAACCGGTAGAAATGATGGATAGGGGAGTCAAAACGCTTAAAGGCAATAAAATCCCTATTTTCCGAGTTCGTTGGAACTAGAAACGCGGACCGGAATTCACATGGGAGCGCGAGGATCAGATGATACGCAAGTATCCGCATCTGTTCAAGCAATCCACTTCTAACTCTTAAGGTACTACTCTAATTTTCGAGACGAAAATTCTTTCAACTAGGGGATGATGTGACACCTCAGAAATTTTTTTTATTTTTTTCTTTTTTTAATTTTCGGGACGAAAATTCTTTCAACTAGGGGATGATGTGACACCCGACAAATTTCCGTTAACCAAAACTCCGTTATCTCATAAACTACGTCGACCAAACCTGTCAAATCTCAAACATCTCAAACCATAAGGACTATTGTTGTATTTCACCAAAACTCAACCAAGCACGGTCGCACCAGTGCAGGAGCATGGTCGTGCCGTGGACTCAGGCACGGTCGTGCCTGGTGCACAGGCACGGTCGCGCCTCTTGCCCAGTTGAAACGTAAACCAGACTTAATTCGCTAATTCATTTGAAGTCGTAACCGAAAACCACGATCGAGCCATTAACGACCATTATTGAGGTCTTAAACACCCGCATTATCTTGAATTAAACTCCATTATGGGTAATAATTTCAAAACCGTTGATCTTGTTATCATATCACTCGAATCCGATCAATTAGATTTGTTACTACCCAAACAAACTACTCCCACACCTCGTACGAACCTCTGTCAAGCTCACGCGTAATCCATTTTGTCCGGAGACGAAGTCGGAGTCGCCGGAAATCAAGCCGGAACACATCACAGTCGAGCTCTATCAATTCGTCAGTGTTTGAGGTAATTGAACACATCCTTATCTTCGTTTTAGCATTTAGATTGAAAGCCCTGACTTATTCAGGGCTTACATCACTGAATTGGACTCGAATCAGAACTAAGTTTTTCATAATTTTCATTTTAATCGAACTTTGGCCTAGACAGAACCTCAACCTAACTAAAATACATGGTTATATTTGCAATACCTTATTTATCAAAAGCCCTATGATTTCCAACATTAATCTTATAAGATTCGAGCAATTTTGTTTCTGAAATTATCCAGACAAGGTCGCGCCAATCTTCTAGCGCGGTCGTGCCTCTCCGAGCAAAGTCGTGCCCCGTACCTGACCAAGTCGTGCCTACTAGCCAGACAAGATCATGCCCTGAAAACCACACACACGGTCGTGCCGGTCACGAGCACGGTCGTGCCTGATGAACATACCCCGATTATGCCTTCTGACCAACCACGGGCGTGCTCAAGACCAGCACGGTCGCGCTCACTAGCCTAGGCATGGTCGTGCCTATTTTGGGCACGGCCGTGTGTAGGTTAATTCTTTGGCAGATTCTTGTTTAACAATCTTATATTTTCTAAACGATATTTGAATATTATATTATGATATTTAGAAATCAGAAACGACCCGTAGGCTCGGGTGTGATTTTATAACTTATATTTATAGTATTTTCACTTTTAATAACATTATTTATATTATTTTCAACCCGTGACTCCTAGTACAAATAATATATCTTATTTCGCCTCGTTTATTAATCTCGCGTAAAATTTCAAACTAAATAATAATGTAATTGTTTATATTATTTACTCATGTTTTATCCTCGATCTAAAAATAATGTATTTATTATTTTTTACACAAATGATTATTTATGAATCTTGGGAACTTAAAAATAATATATTAAATTATATTATCTTCCTAACCATTTTAAAAGGCACGAACGTACGAATATAATTATTTATTATTATTATTATTCATTCGACATAAAACGTATTTATCTTAATTATTAAATTAAGAAATCCCTATTACCGTGGACGCGTTCGTCTACTCGTTGTTTCCTAAGCGTATTTTAGGACATTCCAACTTCCCTGTCGTCGTCACAAAAACCCCATATGTCCCTAATTGTTATGTTTATAATTCTAGGGCATACGTGAGCCGTTGCAGGCTGACACTTATGTACCAAATATTTTACTTGTGTGATACTACCTCCTACGCAACGCAGGTGAGTTTCACAGCCCCTTTTTACCTGTTTTCCTATTGGGGGAGAAACATGCTTACACATAAACATCATTTTACTTTGTTTTCCTGTTGAGGAGAAACATTGTCACACCCCCAATTTCAACTAACAGAGTTTTATCGTTTGGAAAGTGACAAACCAGGATCTCAGTCATTAGTTACATTGAATGACACTATATGGGACTAAAATAAAAATATATCATAAATGATCAAAGTAAGCGCGGAAGCGTAAAACGAAAGTAAATGCGCAAAACAAACGCGCCCAAGAAAAATCCCAAAGTGTTCAGTCCAAACAAAGTCCAAAGATAAAGTTCAAGCAAATCAACAGTATTATTTTATAAATAAATTATAAGACTCCATGCATGCCCTATGCGTGCACCTGTGCCTTATCTTAAGCGACCTGAGAAAACATGTAACAAAATGTCAACACGAGGTTGGTGAGTTCATAGGTTTCAGTTTGCAACAAAGTTCAATATGTTAATGTACATTCAATATATAAATCAATGGGTAGCTACCCCATAAGCATGTTAAATAATACGCTCGCAACCGACAACAGACTGTTTATGTTTTTGCCTCCCACCAGGCCTATCAACCATGGTGCATGTTTAGGTCAAGACTGCACCCGTTCGACATCCAGTCGGGTTAGCGCGACTAACGCGGGTGAGGTTTGTCAAACCCAGTAGTACTACTCAACTTACCTAGCTATGTTCATATTAACAGTCCGATGTGAGGACTTAATGATAGATGTGTACGCATAGTTAAATAAGTGATAACATATATGAATTACATAACAAAAAAAAACGTTTACGCCATGTTTTCTCCCCCAAATTGTAAAACAGTAAAAGGGGCCGTGAAAACTCACCTGATTGCGTAGGTAGTGATCACACAAGAATGAGCTTGAAATCTCAAGCGTTAGCCCGACACGGATCACGAATGTCCTAAAATTACAAACAACAATTAGGGACACATTGGGATTTGTGACGACGACACGGAATAAGAAACTTCCTAAAAGTAATGCTCTAATGAGTAGACGAATGTGTCCACGAGAATACATGATTATTGAATTATCCAAATAAGAAAGACTACGATTTGCGACGAGTGACAAATAATAATAATATAAAAATATATATCGTTTTCAGTTGAGTTCAAGGATTGAAAATAATATATTATTTTATAAACGAGTTTTAAATAACGGATACGAGTTACAAGACTAAACCCGAGTCTATGGGTGGTTTTCCAGTTTTAAAAATATATTAATATAATATAAAAATTATTGTTTTGTAAATATAAATATTAATCAAAACATTCTGACAAAAGGTATTCTCACACACGACCGTGCCTAAGACAAGGCACGACCGCGTAAAGGTCACGGGCGCGACCGTGCTGGTCGGAGGCGCAACCGTGTTGATTAAACAGAAGACACAATAAAGATGATCACTAGGCACGATCGTGTCTGAGCCAGGCACGACAGTGTCTAGGATTCTGAGGCACGACCAGGTCTAGTCATGATGCACGACCGGGTCAGAGTGTGAGGCACGACCGTGCTAAAATTTGGCACGATCGTGTCTCCTGGATTTACAGACTCAGAGTTTAACAGAATAACCTAATAGATCCAAATCCTTTTGGTTTCGATCATGATTGACCAAAAGGACATGTGTATGTCCCGCGAGCCTCGTCGCGCAACGGATTTACACGGACCTTTTCTGCGATTTGTGTGGGAACCAAGAAACGAGAAAGAGAAACACGAACAAAGACAACATATAATGAAACGACACGTAATCCATAAAATAGAAGTCATCCCGTATTACAGACTACATACCGAAGGAGCACACATCTCTCATCTAAGCTCACGGTCCAGGGGTCGAGAGAGCTCGTCACGACCCGGACACCTCTCAACTTTGTTCCAGAGTTCCACCTACAAATGAAGATAAGTCTTCTATTTATAGGGGAAGGAACATTACCTGCGTACTTGACAAGTACGCAAGGCAAAAGCCTTGCGTACTTACTAAGTACGCGTGGTTTGGTCATGTGTACTTGACAAGTACGCAAGGCAAAAGCCTTGCGTACTTACTAAGTATGCAGGACCAAACTGGTGTGCAGGCTAAGTACACAGGAACACCCTCCTGCGTACTAGCCACGTACACCGATACATAGAATTTAATCTATAGTTACAAAACATGCTTCTACAAACTCCCTCTTAACTATAGCATCAAATTCTATCTATCTCTAACACTGATATACATCAGTTTACAAAGAATTTCCTAACAGACTCCCTCTAAACTAATGACATCACGTGTCTTCTGGCGAGACTTGATCTTCTGGCATTCCACTTGAGATCTTCAAATCTTCAAACTTTAGTCTTCAGTTGCCAACTGATGACAAACCCGACTCCCTCATAACTGTAGCTTTCATTGTAGACCAAACCAAGTGCTTCAATAAGAACCATCTAACCCAACACAACTCATTCTAGTTCATCCTCTCAGCAGTAGCAACCTCCACCTTGACTTAGAATTCTGAGTCTGACAATGTCTTCCTAAACAGGTAACAATAGTATACTAAGACAACTCCAAATCAGCTGACATATGATAGAGAGTTTGAGTTTTCAATAACCTGCATCAAACTAATAAGCTCCCATAGGAATTCCAGTAAGATAAACTTAAGTCTTCAACCAGATGTGTCCAAATCTATCCTGTATCTTCAAGAGTCAACCAAATTCCCGAAGATGTTCATTTCCAATAACCCCTTTCAGTTTAAGCTCCATCTGACTAGACCAGAAACAAGGGTATGTTTCCTATCCCATCGGCAAATGATAAAAGGTTCCATCTTCAACTAATAATCCAACGAATATCCAGCTTCATCTTGAAAACACACGATAGAATCAAACACGAAAAATATAGTTTACACGAGAAATCATTGTTGAGATCCATGTTACGTCAAAGAGGTATATATATAGGAAGTACCAACGGCTTTTCCACCACCTCTTTAATGTCTCATGAATACTAGATTTTATCCCCCTCATTTCTCTGTAAACTATGACCAGCTTCTTCATTACTTCACTCAAATCCTCAAAAAGCACAACTAGCCAACTCCAGAATTTTATTCTTTTATTCCTTTGCAAAGATCCAAAACAGCAAATCCTTGGGATCAAGTTGTTCCAGTATTCATCCCCTATTAAAGAAGTATCCCGGATACTCGTAGCCTACATATTCAGGTTTGAATACCTAAACAAGATGATTCTCTTTCCAAAAGACCCAAAGCAGCCACATCTTCACAAATAGAATGAGACCTTTAGCCGATGATGACCCAATTGCTCCCATTAGTTCAGCATTCATACCCTATTAAATAAGTATCCCGGATACTCGTAGCCTACATTTTCAAGTATGGACCCTTAAACAATGTATGACAAGTGGTATTATCCAACAAAAATCTCGTCCGTGTTTCGCCAAGCCACATAGTATACAAATTCTGGTCCGGAAAAACCAAATTTACTATTTTCTCAAAAATGGGTCGAAACACACATACAAATGATCACTAAAAATTTTGGCCAAGAAATTTTTTATTTTTATTTTTTGGTATCCCAGATGCTAGTTCATGCGTACTTAGTAAATACACACATAAAAGGTGCTCATGCGTATTTAGTAAATACGCAAAGCCAAGTGCTCATGCGTATTTGATAAGTTCGCAAAATGCCCATGTGTACATGCTTAGTACGAAGAGTCAAATACTCATGCGTACTTAACAAGTACGCATGACAAATTTTCTTGCGTACTTAGTAAGTACGCAGGACAAAACCCATGCGTACTTATTAAGTATGCAGAAAAGCTGAATTTGCGTACTTATAAAAAAGTAACAGCGTTCTTGACGGATCTTGAGGAGAATGCTCGAAAAGTGATGGATCTGAGAAATTGATGCTTCCAAAAGCTTAGAAATCATCATCTAACAAACCCTTAGCCTTCCAAACACCAAATGAAGTGATAAAAAACTCTATTTTAAGGATTTTAGGTCAAAAAGTAAGAACTCATAAATGCTCCAAAAACCCTAAAAAACCGAAACAGGAACACAAATCAACAAACACCGAGGCTCTGATACCACTTGAGGAGAATGCTCGAAAAGTGATGGATCTGAGAAATTGATGCTTCTAAAAGCTTAGAAATCATCATCTAACAAACCCTTAGCCTTCCAAACACCAAATGAAGTCATAACAAACTCGATTTTAAGGATTTTAGGTCAAAAAGTAAGAACTCATAAATGCTACAAAAACCCTAAAAAATCAAAACTGGAACACAAATCAACGAACACAAATCAACTGAACACAAATCACTTGTAGGTCCCTCGGGTGTGGCGGATCGTCACATGCAAGTGGGTCTACTAGTCGGACCGGGTGCGGAATACCCGTGACTAGGTGGAGAGTCTTACGAAACAAAGTAAACCGACAAGATAATCACTATAAACGTTCGTCTATTATAAACACTTGAAGGTTACAGATAGAAGTTCTGAGATTACAAAGTTCTGCGTATTTGCTAATCTGAATGCGCACTTATCTACTGTCAACCATTCCTATTTATACATGACCTGATGCCTACGCACTTAGCAAGTGCGCAGGACAATTTGCTCATGCGTACTTAGCAAGTACGCATAGGTATTCTTGCGTACTTACTAAGTACGCAGGAACTACTTCCTGCGCATATACAAGTGCGCAAAACACTTAGAGAAATCAGCAACAGTCAATATGTAAAAGTAAATACAACTCGATAACTAATACATACAGACACTTACAAACAAAGACAAATACATACATGAAAGTACTAAATTGAGACTCTAACTATCCATAATCTATCCAGAGTGTTTGTCACAGGAAAGTGCTTCAACAAACTCCCCCTTGACAACAACTCTGGATCATCTTCGATCTTTAGTCTTCAGTCTTCGGTGTTTGGTCTTCACAGCTATGCATCTTTAGCTTCCATCTTCTTCTTATAGTCAAGGCAGAACTTGATCACCTTGTCATATTTAGAAGCAAGAAATTTCGTCCATTCATCCGTATGCATGCAATACATGTCTGCTAGTGCCTCCACATCTTTCACAGAGAATTTAGTGAAGCAGACTTCATCAAATACTCTGATTAGTTCCCTCGGCACTAAGCATCCACTTTCTGACCTCACATTTCCAATCACCACAGCCTCGCCCGTCTTTGGATCTACGTACCAGTACCACATCTCACCGAGGATATCCTGAGATAACTTGCTCAGGGGAATCCTGGTTTCACATAGCACTGGCTTGTATGCCAATTTCTTTAAGAATTTCTTAGTTACAGGATGTCTTGCTGTCTTATCCTTGACTCTCTTGGGCACTTGAGGCTTGAACATATCAAACTTCCCAGATCTTGCTTCCCGCTGTAGAACTACCCACAAACCCATCGTCACTACATGATTAGAATGACACAGCAGCTCTCGGTTTGCTAGGTTCACAATGTCGTATTTGGGTAAGGAGTTGAACTCTTCCCTGGATGGTTTCAAGTATTGAACCCCCCCAGATCTTTTAATTGCGAACAACTGCTTATCCTCCTCGAACCTTACAACCAAGATCATCCCTGTTGCCCCTTGTTTGTCTATGATAGACGTCTTTTGCCAAACAGGAGCTGGATCCTTAGATGAAGTAGAAGGCATATCTTTTTCTTTTGGTGCCTCCGGATCCACAGGTGTAGGGTCAACTAGGGAGGCTTCAGTCGAGGCTTCCACATTACTAGCATGCTCGACTTAACCTGTGTCGAGCTGAGCTTCGAAGGATGGAAATTCAAAGATCTCTACATCTTCTAACTCGTATTCTCCTTCCCCGTCACCCTTGGGAACTTCTATCACTACATCCTCATCTTCTTCATCCCAGTCATCACCAGAGTCGATCTCTCCTTCTTCTAGGTTAAAGAGAGCATCGATCTGTGCTTCCTTGGAATAGTCAGGCTCTAAGTATAAGATCTTATCATCAGATAGATCTTTAAGCACCTCAGCCGCTGACTTTCCTTTGTCAACCACCACTAGAGGTATCACCACCCTCTTGATGAGTAGACTCCCCCTGAGCCATTGGAATAGCAGAGATGGGCACAATTGCTAAAGCTTGGTGCTCACCTCCACTAGGACTGGCTTTGGGATCCTTGTCTTTGTCGTCATCCTTAGTCAAGTCAACAGGATGACAAGGCTCATCACCAGTAGTTTTCTCCTTCTCTTTCTCCTTCTCCTTATCTTTCTCCCCTTGAGCATCAAGCTTCTTGGTCAGATCAGCAATTAGTTTGACCATCAGCAGATGCTCTTTCTGGTGAGTATTAAACTTCAGCTCTAGAGATGACCTGTGACCCAGAATCATTTCATTTGTCCTGATTAGAAGCTCGTTCTGGGCCATGACATTTTTCAGTCTCTCGTCAGTCCCCGTTCTCTGGCTTCATAGAATCCTAACTTCATCCACCAACGAATTAATCTGTGCTTGTTGAGCATCAAATTCCTCCTTTGACTTCCGAATAGTTTCCAATAATCCAGCAACTTGGGTTTCCAGAACATCTATCCTTGCATCATTAGGATCAGGATGTCTGGAAGATGATGCTTCGGCATTGTGAATTGGGGAGGAAAATATGGTGTCGAAGTCAAACCCTTGAGTAAATTTACCATAGTTGAAGGGTTGACTTAAAGGATCAATGGTGGTTGTTGGGATAGTGGATGTGATGATGGTTGTAGGTGTTACGGAAGGGGTGATGGTGACTGACTCCGTGAGAATTGTAGTAGTCACCGCCACCTGGGCAGATGTGATAAAGAGGGTCACTATCATAGGAACCTCCTTTGTGATTGAAGTGACTGCCACGTCAGGTTGTACCTGTGGTCTCCTCCTCTGTCTCCTGTATAGCTGCTGTGAAGGTGGGGTGGAAGCTGAATCAGAACTCGCAGCTGAAACTTGTACTTGCTGCTGAGGACTCACCACCACCTCACTAGGAATAGATTGTTGCTGCCTATCCCCCTGTTCTTATGAACACTTTCACATCTTTGCCTTTGAATAGCAGCGTCAGAGTCAGAATCTGGCTCATATTCGCTGCTAGAGGACTGTCGCTTTCTCTTCGAGGATGACTCAGGAAGGGTGACCTTCGTCGTTCTCCTCGGGTGTACCTGAGATGGTGCATCATCGGAATCAGAATAATCAGACTCCGTCTATTCCGAGTCAGGTTCCTCAGCGCCATCATTACCTTCTTCTTCGTCTCCACCATCAGACGATCCATCTTCACTTTCAACTTCCTCCTCTTGTTGTTGTTATTCATCTGAATGCTCACTCAATTCTGGCTCCGAATCGTGACTATACCATCTCCAGTCACCTGGTGCAACGTATGCTTCATTTCTAAGGTGGCCAAAGAGTGTTGTGTGCTTAGGGGTAGGATGTACACTGCCTAGCTTGAAGAATTGTGCGAACACCCTCTTGTCCACCCTTTTCACTTGTAATCTCTCCCCTGTAGCAGGTAGGTTTGGCAACGCATCGTTTATCAGAAGTTGCACAAGCCTATGGTATAAGAAGAACCTGAACCTCTCAGCCGTGTTGATCTGGTCATTGATGGCTTTGAATATGTAGTGTGAGAAGTTGTAGCCCTTATTGAGAGATAGGCCAACCATGGCTGCAGCAAGGTCATGACCCATTGCATCCTTTCCAGCTTTTCTTGAGGAGATGCACATGATCATGACGTGGGAAAAATATCTCCATTGGTCAAGAACCCACATCTTCTTATACGAAGCATAGTCTCTCGCACGAACATATCCCATTCGTTGCCTCCAACAGCCATCCACAAAGTAGTCTGGATGGGCTGTCGGGTCGGTCGAGAGATCTCGGAATTGCAGGACCCTTCTAATTGTATCTTCAGAGAAGGCGATGTCATGACCAGCCACGGTAGCCCTTATAACATTGGGGTTTACCGTGCAATCATGCTCCGCCGTCTCCCAAAATTGCTCTAGATAGGGTCTTGAAACGATCGGGTATGCAGAAATAGCGTAGCTGATTCTTGAACGGTTCAAGAAATCAACTATCTCGCGGTACTGTAGAGCAGCACCCTTCCATTCCATTTGAGTATTAGCTAACAGATTGAATTCGTTCGTAAACGTCCGAGCCATAATCTGCAAAAACACACAGAAAACATAATCAGAACAACAAGTTTCATTGGAAATGAATAAACATGACGAAGTATAGCAGTTACTCTTTGAACTGAGATTTCAGACTTAGAAATTTTCCCAAGTGTTGGTCCTGCGTACTTAGCAAGTACGCAGGAATTTCCTCTTGCGTACTTAACAAGTACGCAGGAATTACTTCTTGCGTACTTGCTAAGTGCGCAAGAACTACACTTGTTCAAAATTCTAGAAGTTTTAAAAATTCAACTGATGTTCAAATAGCGGTTAGATTAGGTCACCACAAGGTCGGAATCTATGATTCTAGCCTATGGGACCAACATCTATACCACACACTTGCTACAATCGTCAAATTTTGACCTAAATGACGACCGAAGATGAACCGACGGTCAATCCAAGCCCAAGGTCAAAACTAACGGATTAAGCGGACGATTAAGAACAGATTAAGGGTCTATTACATGTTCTAATCAAGTTTTAACTGTAAGGATTTACCCAAACAACCCAAAATTTGACTAAAACTCTCGATTTAAACCCTAAGTTTTTTTCTTCAGTCTGAAAATCGGTCCAAAATCGCGACTATTGCGGATGGATTGAGTCTAGATTCTCACGTATTGATTGTTACACTATGATGATACTAGAGATGGGACGAAAAATCGGTTAGGGGCACTCTAATTTTTTAGTATGATTTGGAGAGGGAAAATGAGCAGGCGTACTTAAGTTTGAATGAGATAACATCTAAAAATTTTCTAAGTCCTGCTTATATACCCAACACCAAACGGTCGTGCGTACTTGCTAAGTGCGCAAGATTTAACTCCTGCGTACTTACAAGTGTGCAAGACTTAACTCTTGCATACTTGTTAAGTACGCAGGACTTACTTCATGCGCACTTGCAAAGTACGCAGTAACCCTTAAGTGCGCAAACTTTCAACTCAAATTTTGAAGATTTTCAAGTCAAATAACGAACAAGTTAAAAATATTCAATCAGGAGGATTCACAATCAATTCAGGAAGGTTAAACACAAATATTTTTGGTTTTTCTGATTAAGATTGAACTGTTCATAAACTAAAAATCTTTTTGATCGTTTCTAGATAGAAATATACACGTATGTACACAAACTATTTTTGATCAAAGACACGCGCAGGGGATCATATCAGGCTAACTTATAGCAAAAACGATACAATATAAACATCAAAGAACATGGGATCATGTCATGGATTTACTATTTATTCATACATAATAAGCACATAAACAAGTAATTCAAGTTGACAATATTATAAGATTTGAAACTATAAGCATCTTTCTATCACATTCTTGTGTATTAAGGTATTAATTATAAGATATACAACGTGTACCCCACTGATATGCTACAATAATGTAAATTGCACTATCTCAAGGCATCTAAGATTTTCCCATTGATTTTCTAAATTTTCAGAATGAAGTTACATCTATTAGCACACAGGAAAAATCAAGCAGAATCCATAAGGATTATCAGGAATCATAAGATTCAGAATCGAGTGATTCATATGTCTTGGTTTCATTTGATTTTCTTCATTGATTGTCGGTATGATGATTCAGGATAATGAGGATGGTGTTTGAATAAGGTAAGGGAATCCAACTTTTATCTAGATTTGATTTCAATGAATCAGGAGTGATTCAAGGTTGAATACATGCTTAACGGTTGATGTAGAGACATGTCTTGATTCAATCTCTCCTTGCATACTTGTGAGTATGGACAGTGAGATGAACCGCATTAATTGTGCTAACAACATAACCCGAAACTGACCTCAAAAGAAAATTATTGCCAATATCTAACATCCTTTATCTGATAATGATCTTTTCTAATCTGTTACGCACACACACTAGCAAACATGGGTTCAAATCACAGTTGTAATTTAGACTTTAGTTTCCACACTACTAGTGATTCAAAGACGCATACAGCCTACTGACAATTCAAATTACTTGTAAATAAGCAGCTTAAAAACATAATAATTTAAACAATTAAGTAAGCATGACGTAATCATTTCCCATATGAGCAGTTTGTGACGTTTAGATCATTTCTGATGTACTATCATTTCCTCTTTTCTCAAGTTAACTTTGAAATTTTCTCCATTTTTTATTTTGTTTTTTATTTTGTACAATATTTTCGAAAGTTAAAAGAACTATACATAAAACTTAAAAGAAAATAAAATTTAACTTTCATGAATTGAATTGATTTAAGAAAAACAAGTTTTTCACTCAGGATTGAACATTCCTATCAAGTTGACAAGATGCTCAAAACGGGATCGATCAAAAGCCTTTATGAAAAGGTCAGCAAGATTGTCATCCGTGTGAACATTAACAAGTTCAATTGAATGCTTTTCAGCACAATCACAGATGAAATGATGGCGAATTTCTATATGTTTAGTTTTGGAATGTTTCACCGGGTTATTTTTTATGGACATTGTGGCATTGTTGTCAATGAACAAAGGAGTTCCAGTGAAGTTCAAGCCATAGTCTCTCAATTGCTGCTGAATCCACAATATCTGAGAAAAACCACTCACCGCAGCAATGTATTCTGCTTCACAAGTTGAGACAGAAACCGTTGACTGCTTCTTACACTGCCAGGAAACCAGTCTGTCTCCTAAGAATTGACATCCACCAAAAGTTGACTTTCTGTCAAGGTTACAACCGCCAAAGTCTGAATCAGTGTAGGCTTTGAAGTCGAATGACTACTGTTTAGAGTACCAAATACCCAATCGAGGTTTCCCTTTCAAGTATCTGAAAATTCTCTTCACGGCTATCATATGTGACTCCTTCGGTTAAGACTGAAACCTTGAGCACAAGTACACAGCGAACATTATATCGGGTCTTGAAGCTGTGAGATACATAAGAGATCCGATCATCCCACGGTATAATCTGCAATCCAAATCCTTTCCATCTTTGTCAGGATGCAGACCATGATTGACTGGGATAGGTATGCCATAAGTACTGCTATCATTCATCTTATACTTTGACAAGATGTCCTGCACATAGTTAGTTTGATGTAGATAAATGCCATCCTCTCTTTGACTAACTTGCAGACCTAGGAAGAATGACAATTCACCCATGTTACTCATTTCAAACTTGGACTTCATCACCTTCTCGAATTCCCTACACATCCCTTCATTGGTAGATCCAAAAATAATGTCATCAGCGTAGACTTGTACAAGAAGAATGTCACCTCCTGCTTTCCTAATGAAGAGGGTCGAGTCATTCTGTCCACGGTCGAAACCATTAGATAGTAGATGTTTAGATAATGTCTCATACCATGCCAGCGGTGCTTGATGAAGACCATAAAGTGCTTTGTCGAGCTTATACACTTTATTGATATTATGCGGATCTTCAAAGCCGGGAGGTTGAGTGACATAGACCTCTTCATGAACTTTTCCATTTAGGAAAGCACTCTTCACATCAAGTTGATAGACCTTAAAGCCTACATATGTGGCATAAGCCAAGAACAGTCGAATGGCCTCAATTCTAGCAACTAGGGCATATACTTATGATATAATAACATGGTGTAACGTGTTAGATACGTCAGAACACGCATAATATTCATAAATTACTATACTTGGAAACTTTAACTGAAGTATGATAGTGCATTGTGTAGACATAACTTGCGATGCTAAGATAGTTATGAGTTGTGTAGCATGAACCTTGAATTACTTGTGTACTATGTTTTAGTATTCAAATCAAACATTAAATCACTAACGGGTCACCAACTGGTTGTCGGGTCAAACTTTAGTCAAACCTGTAAATCTTTTCTAAACACTTAAACAATGGAAGTGTTTGGATACTAAGGGTTCATGTCAACCTACACGAACACACACTTATAGACCTATGGTTTTAGGTGGCAGTTAGAGGTCCAACTGTTTTTACTTAGCTTTCATCTGCACGCATACTAAGGTGAGTTTCACTACCCCTCTCTTTTACTTACTTTCCTTTTTGGGGGAGAAAGCATGCTCGCAAACATTTTGGATCTTGTATTATTGTATTATCAATTACTTACTAAAGTACAAACATACCACATAAGTCCTTACATTCTCGAACCATTAGTATTGGAACATAGCGAGGTAATTTGAGTAGTACTACTGGGTTTTGACAAGACCCACCCGCGTTAGTCGCGCTAACTCGACTGGAGGTCGAATGGGTGTAATATTGACCTAGACATAAGCCATTGTTCGGTAGACATGGCGAAAGGCAAACAAACACAAACAGTCTGCTTCGGTTTCGAAACACTTGTAGTAGCATGACATACACTAGCTATCTATCGGTATACATTAATTACATTATCTTGCAAACATTGAACTCTTATTTACTTACAACTCTGTGAACTCACCAACCATTGTGTTGACACTTTTAGCATGTCTTTCTTAGGTTACTAAGTTACACTCAGGATTAGGATGCATGGCGGTGCATGGTTTTCATAAACAGTTTTAAAACTTATTTACTTGTCTTATTTACTTTGGTTTGGGCGCGGTGTTTTGCGCATTTGATTTTACTTGCGCGTGGATTTTGTTAAAACTTTTTGCTTCCGCATTACTTATTTACTCTGACTATTTAATGGTTTTATTAAACTCATATAGAGTCGTTCCGTGTAACTAATGACTGAGATTCTGGTTTGTCACGCGCCTCGCGGTAAAACCTCGCAGGTGGATTTTGAGGGTGTGACAGATTAGTATCAGAGCCCTTGGTTCTCGTGAACTAGATTTGCATTAGTAGTAGACTTAGACTACAACCACACAAACTACATTAGTTACACAACACCCACACTCATACATGACACTTATGCATTTCGTTACAGGAGATGTCTACTTCACCCAAGTCACCTACATCCCCAGTCACTCAGGAACCCGATGTTCCTACAGTACCTTCCCCAAAGCCTAAGAGGCGGAGATTGACACCTACTGATGACACCATAGTATATGGAGAGCCTTTCCATGTGCATTTCAGTGATAACACATAGGATTGGGATTGGTACCGGGACAGGGACAGGAGTTGGGTCCATCAAGAGCGGGTCCCGCCCCCACACCTTGCAGCTGGTACTTCTTCTGTGGAGACTCTACCACCTCTGCAGTACCCACTAGAGCAGGCCTTTGCTGCCCTAGTGGCGAGGATGGACAGAGAGATAGGTAATATGCGTGAGGCTGCAGGTGAGATCACCGGACTGTTGCAGCGTCGACACCAGGCTGATCAGAGGATAGAGAAGCTGACTAAGAGTCAGGGAAGAGCATATACAGTACACGATAACCTGGTGACAGCATTCCATGAGTTACGGGCACAAGTGAACGTGCAACATCTTAACCTCGAGGCAGCGGGAGCTAGGATCGAGGAGCTGGAGGGGCAGCTCGAGGCTGCCAAGGTTACAGGAGTTGCATAGGAGGATGAGCTCGAGGAGGAGCAGGATGAGGATGATGATGTTGTTTCTGATGTGACCTCAGTTAGTAGTGATGATTGACAGTCTATCATTTTTGTTAGTTGCTTTTATTTAAACCTAGATGGGCAGAGTTATTCCCATCCAACAGATGTTTCTGGATTTTGATGTTTGATTGAAATTACTTTGTAGCCTTTACAATTTATATTTTCAAGGATTATTATTGAAATGATAGATGTCGTGGTTTAATTTTCTTTTCTTTACTTGTACTTGTATGATGATAATATGCGATATATTTTTCTCATTATTGTATATTTGTGAATGTAAAGATCATGTATGGACGACGAGGTGGACGTAACGGCGGTCTTGCCAACATCAGTATGGCCGCAACAGAACTCATGGCCCTGATAAATGAACGTGTGGCTGAAGAATTAGCAGCCAACCCGGTTGGAGGTAAATTTATCATTTGTTGACTTTAACGAGTTACCACTCATTCTGAACTCATTCCCGAACCTTGAATCCCTAAAACATATTCTGTCTTTCATCCAGGTCTGCACAACAATCAGCAGGTCTGCACTTACAAGACCTTCATGGAGTGCAAGGCCCACACTTTTAGTGGAGTTGAGGGAGCAGTAGGGCTACTCCGCTAGATGGAGAAAACTGAGTCGGTTTTTGCAACGTGCAATTTCCCGCAAATCAACTAGGTGAAATATGCATCTGGCACACTAGAGGGTCCAGCCCTTACCTGGTGGAACTCCCAGGTACAAATGCTAACTTTGGAAATGGCAAACGCTTTGCCATGGGATGAATTCAAGAACATGCTGAAAGAAGAATACTGCCCTCGTGACGAGCTACAGAAACTTGAGTTCGAGTTCTGGAACCTTAAAATGGAAGGGTCTGAGATTGAAACTTACACCACCTGCTCTCACGAGCTGGGTACCTTGTGCCCTTAGATGGTGACCCTAGTTTACAAGCGTATCGAGAGGTATATCGATGGCCTACTCCCTCAAATTCAGAGTATGGTGACATCCTCAAAACCCACCACCGTCCAACAAACTATCTGTTTAGCTTACAGGTTGACTGACCAGGCAGTCGCTCAGGGCACACTACCTCCCAGAAAAGCAGTTTCTAAGCTGACCGACAACAAGCGTAAGTTTGAAAGTACGCACTTCAAATCTTCTCAGTCCAACCCACCCCAACATTAGCAGCAACAACGAAAGTTGGAGCCTACTAAAAACCTCTCACAGTCTAGCTCGACTCAGCAAAACTAGGGTGCATACGCTAGTAAGTACCCAAAGTGTCATAAATGTAACTTTCATCGCAATGGGGCATGTGACAAGTGGGCCGGCCAAGGATTGTAGAGGAGATCTGCAGAATAAACAGACACCAACTGGTGACACACCCAAGGGATGTTTTGAGTGCGGTAAAGAGGGGCAATTCAAAAGCGACTGCCCTTAACTGAAGAAACCTAGCAATGTGAATGGTAATGGCAATAACCAGAGTGGAAATGGTAACAATAATGGAAATGGTGCGAAGGGTCAGGCCTTTGTGATCGGCTCAGGAGAGGCGAGAAATGACCACAACGTTGTTAACGGTATGTTTCCTTTAAATGACCATTTTGCTTCTGTTCTTTTTTATATTGGTGCCGATAAGAGTTTTATTCCTGAGAACTTTAGTAAACAGATAGAGATGACCACAACCCCGTTTGAGCATAGATACACCGTAGAAATAGCTGACGGTAAGTTAATCAAGGAAACTCATATCCTCAAGGGATCTAAGTTAGGATTATCTGGTCACAAACTCGACATCGATCTCATGCCAGTTACACTTGGCAGTTTTGACATAATTGTTGGCATGGATTGGTTATCTAAAAACCAAGCTGAGATCGTCTGTAAAGATAATATTGTTCGTATTCCCCTGGCTAGTGGAGAGATCCTTTCTGTAAAAGGGGAGAAGAGTGGTGCAGTCGTGGGCATCATATCTTATATGAAGGCGCAGAAGTGTCTATGCAAGGGTCATACCGCGATACTAGCCCTTGTTGCTGACAAACCTTCCGAGGAGAAGAAACTTGCAGATATCCCTATTATTCGTGACTTCCCATAAGTTTTTCCTAAAGACTTACCCGGTCTTCCACCACACCGACAGGTCGAATTCCAAATCGACCTAACACCCGAAGCAGCACCTATTGCCAGAGCAGCACCTATTACCGGAGCAGCATATAGACTTGCACCAAGTGAGCTGCAGGATTTATCCACACAGCTGCAAGAATTTTTAGATAAGGGTTTCATCTGACCCAGTTCATCACTATGGGGAACCCCAGTCCTATTTTTCAAAAAGAAAGATGGGACTTTCCGTATGTGTATTGATTACCGAGAGCTGAACAAGGTAACTATCAAGAACCGCTACCCACTTCCCCTCATTGACGATCTGTTCGACCAACTTCAAGGGTCGAGTTTCTACTCAAATATCGATTTAAGATCTGGATATCATCAGCTACGAGTTCGTGATGAAGATATATCCAAAACCGCATTCAGAACCCGGTACGGCCATTACTAGTTTTTGGTCATTCCATTCGGATTAACCAACGCACCCGCGGTCTTCATGGACCTCATGAACCGTGTGTGTAAACCGTACCTCGACCAACTTGTCATCGTTTTCATTGACGATATCCTTATCTATTCTAAGCATAAGGAAGAACACGAGGAGCACCTGCGCTTAATTCTTGAACTGCTGAGACAGGAGCAGCTACACGCCAATTTTTCTGAATGCGATTTTTGGATTTGCGAGGTTCAATTTCTTGGACATGTAGTCAGTGAGAAGGGAATACATGTTGATCCATCCAAAGTAGAAGCCATTAAGAATTGGGTAGTGCCAACGACTCCGACAGAGGTGCGACAATTTTTGGGATTGGCTAACTACTACCGTCGGTTTATCAAGGGATTTTCCAAACTAGAAGCCATTAAGAATCGCTCAACCTCTCACCGCCGTAACTCAAAAAGGTAAACCGTATACCTGGAGCGAAACTCAAGATTCAGCATTCCAACTACTGAAGCAGAAACTCTGTAGCGCACCTATCCTATCTCTGCCAGAGGGAACGAATGACTTCATAGTGTATTTTGATGCCTCCATCCAGGGTCTCGGTTGTGTGCTAATGCAACGCGAGAAAGTTTTCGCATACGCTTCTCGGTAATTGAAAGTCCATGAGAAAAACTACAAGACTCATGACTTGGAGTTGGGAGCCGTGGTATTTGCGCTGAAAATCAGGAGACACTACTTGTACGGTACCAAGAGTCTTCAGCACATATTCGAACAGAAAGAGTTGAACATGCGACAGCGTCGCTGGATCGAACTCTTAAATGACTATGATTGTGCCATCAAGTACCATTCGGGCAAGGCTAACGTGGTAGCCGATGCTCTAAGTAGAAAGGAAACCAAACCCCCAACGAGTTCAAGCATTGCAACTCACTAGTCATATAGGGTTACCCGAACAAATCCGTAATGCTCAACTTGAAGCCCTAAAAGAAGAGAACTTAACGTTGGAAGCCACTCGTGGTATGGAGAAAAAACTGGAAGTTAAATTAGAGGGTATTCGCTCTTTCGCAGAGTGGATATGGATTCCAGTGTATGGGAACCTGAGAGAGCTTGTTATGGATGAAGATCACAAATCCCTATACTCTATTCATCCGGGATCTAACAAAATGTACCACGATCTAAAGGTGTTGTATTGGTAGCCGAACATGAAAGTCGACATAGCCACCTATGTGAGCAAGTGTCTGACTTGTTCAAAGGTCAAGGTGGAGTACCAAAAGCCATCCGGATTGCTCCAACAACCGGAAATTCTGACGTGGAAATCGAAGCAGATTTCCATGGATTTTATCACCAAATTACCTCGAACCCCTACCGGATGTGACACAATCTGGGTGATAGTGGATCGCTTAACCAAATACGCTAATTTCCTTGCTATCAAAGAGACAGAAAAAATGAAAAAGTTAACCCGCCTTTATCTTAAGGAAGTAGTCTCTCGACATGGAGTGCCAACCTTCATCATTTCTGATAGAGACGCTCGTTTCACCTCACATTTCTGGCAGTCACTACAGAAAGCTCTAGGCACGCGCCTTGATATAGAGACGCTCGTTTCACCTCACATTTCCAGCAGTCACTAAAGAAAGCTCTAGGCACGCGCCTTGATATGAGCCATCCGGATTGCTACAACAACCGGAAATTCTGACGTGGAAATCGAAGCAGATTTCCATGGATTTTATCACCAAATTACCTCGAACCCCTACCGGATGTGACACAATCTGGGTGCTAGTGGATCGCTTAACCAAATCCGCTAATTTCCTTGCTATGACAGAGACAGAAAAAAGGAAAAAGTTAACCCGCCTTTATCTTAAGGAAGTAGTCTCTCGACATGGAGTGCCAACCTTCATCATTTCTGATAGAGACGCTCGTTTCACCTCACATTTCTGGCAGTCACTACAGAAAGCTCTAGGCACGCACCTTGATATGAGCACATCGTACCATCCTCAAATAGATGGCCAGAGTGAGCGTACCATTCAAACCCTAGAAGACATGTTGCGGGCTTGTGTGATTGATTTTGGTAACAGTTGGGAGACTCGTCTGTTTTTAATTGAGTTCTCCTACAATAACAACTATCATACTAGCATTAAGGCAGCACCGTTCGAGGCATTGTATGGACGGAAGTGTCGATCACCAATTTGTTGGGCTGAAGTTGGAGATAGCCAAATTACAGGCCCAGAACTTGTACACGAAACTTCATAAAAGATTATGCAAATTCGAAACTGTATGACGGTAGCCCGTGACCATCAGAAGAGTTATGCAGACAAACGAAGAAAACTGCTAGAATTTCAAGTGGGTGACAGAGTTTTATTAAAAGTTTCACGTTAGAAAGGTGTGATCCGTTTTGGAAAACGAGGCAAGCTAAACCCACGTTGTGTTGGACCATCCGAGATAGTGAAGAGGATTAGTCTGGTTGCGTATCAATTAAACATACCAGATGAACTCAATGGAGTACACAATGTCTTTCATGTTTCAAATCTAAAGAAATGCCTATCAGACGAGACACTAGTGGTTCCACTCGAGGAGTTGGAAATCGATGAACAGTTACATTTCATTGACAGTTGAGATCATGGGCTGAGAGGTCAAAACAATCAAGCACAACCAAATCCCAATTGTTAGAGTTCGCTGGAACTCGAAACGTGGACCGGAGTTCACATGGGAACGAGAGGATATGATGATGAAGAAATATCCTCGGCTTTTCAAGCAGTCAACGACAAACACGAAAGGTACTAACTAAATTTGGAGACGAAATTTCTTTCAACAAGGGGATGATGTGACAACCCAAACTTTTTGTTTCAGAGAACTAGCGACTTTGCTTAATTTTCGGGACGGAAATTCTTTCAACAAGGGGATGATGTGACATCTGACATTTTCAGGTTAACTCCGTTAACACAAACATCATTATCTCAAACATTTATTTATATAAACTCAGTTATTTCAAACATTCACTCATGGATTACATTTAATTAGGATTAGTTAGATGTGTCAGTTCGTACAAACACGTAGAATTACCGGATCGCACACGAGTCTAACCCGTAACGTTGGTGAACTAATAAAAATAATTGCGAGTAATTATTTTAATATAAATTATGTGAATTTATGTGTTAAGTGACGTTTCTGTGAACTTACGTGATATCGCGTAGATTTATCAAAAATCAATTTTTTTAGTTATTTTTAGAGAGATGGAGTTTTTATAAAAATAATAGTGAAGGGTTTTACTTGTCATTAGTGAAACTTGTTTTAAAATAACCCATGGACTACCCATGATCCATTTTAAAAACCCATCCATGCATGTATATAAGAACTTTTATAAAAATTAAAAACCCTATTCTCTTTTTTTTGCTCCCTCCTTGCCGTCGCAACCAAGAAGACCCCCCCCCCCCCATTGCCGAATTCAAGAAGCAACCCAAACACACCCTCTCCAAGCTTGAATCTTGCATGAGTTTTTACAATAAAGTTGTTAACTTTAACATTGTTTTACATTTATTTGTTGAATATGTTGTTATTTGGTAAACCCTAGTTTCATATGGTTCATAACTTGTTAAAAGAAGGAACTTTTGATTATGTGATGTTGTAGGATTGCATGCTAGATGTGTTTGATGCTTATTATGGTTATAATCATGCTAGTTAGGTTGTTTGCAATTGATTTGGTGCGTTGAATCACATGAACAAAGCTAGAAATCATAACTTGCTTATAAGGAAACTTTTTTGTGAATTCTATCTTACATACTAGACATGATTAGGATGATATGATGATGTTTATGTGCTACTGGATTAATGTGTAACTGATTTGTGAGATTAGATTTTTAATACCTAGCTCGGTTTTGCAAACTTTCTAAAATAGGAAACTTTAATTGTCAAAAGTGTTCATAGCCTGCTATTTAGACATGTATGATATGGTTTAGTGATAGCTACATGATAGTTAGAATATAATAACATGTTAATTGAAGTATGATCGTGCATTGTGTAGACATAACTTGCCATGCTAAGATAGTTATGAGTTGTGTAGCATGAAACTTGAATTACTTGGGTACTATGTTTTAGTATTCAAATCAAACGGGTCACCAACGGGTCATCGGGTCAAAACTTGAGTCAAACTTGTAAATCTTTTCTAAACACTTAAACAATGAAACTGTTTGGATACTAAGGGTTCATGTCAACCTACAAGAACACACACTTATAGACCTATGGTTTTAGGTGGCAGTTAGAGGTCCAACTGTTTTCACTTAGCTTTCATCTGCACGCATACTAAGGTGAGTTTCACTACCTCTCTCGTTTACTTACTTTCCTTTTTGGGGGAGAACGCATGCTCGCAAACATTTTGGATCTTGTATTATTGTATTATCTCTTGCTTACTAAAGTGCAAACATACCACATAAGTCCTTACATTCTCGAACCGTTAGAATTGGAACATAGCGAGGTAATTTGAGTAGTGCTACTGGGTTTTGACAAGCCCTTCCCGCGTTAGTCGCGCTAACTCGACTGGAGGTCGAAAAGGTGTAATATTCACCTAGACATTTACCATTGTTCGGTAGACATGGCAGAAGGCAAACAAACATAAACAGTCAGCTCCGGTTTCGAAATATTTGTAGTAGCATGACATAGACTAGCTATCTATCGGTATACATTAATTACATTATCTAGCAAACATTGAACTCTTATTTACTTACAACTCTATGAACACACCAACCATTGTATTGACACTTTTAGCATGTCTTTCTCAGGTCGCAAAGTGTGACAATCCAGACTTTTCCAGTTAACTCAGTTAGCAAATCCAGTTAAATTCTAACTTGGTTTGCTTATCTTTAACTCCAAGGACTAATTCTGTCATTCCTTCAAACTCTAATTACAAGGACTAGTTGTGTAAATACTCATAAATCAAATATGTTGACTTTGTAAAGTCAATATTGTTATTCTGTTGACTTATGAAAGTCAAACAAACTTGTCCTTAACCTAATTCAAACCTCAAGGTCTATTCCTGACAGATTACAAACTCAGAAAACTAGAAATTATAAGGACTAGATGTGTAATTTCCCTAAACTTGATTTCTACTGACTTTAACAAGTCAAACCTATCAACTTTAATCCGAATTCGATTTAAAGCATAACTGAAATTGCTCGATTAATGACATTAACAGTCATAACCATCAAATAAAGCACAATCATAATCGAATTAAACCGATTAATGGCCAATTATAGCATAACCGTCGACACATTGAGCTTAACTATCGAATTCGACGGACTCTTATATTATTCTTGTGAACTAATCATCTGCGCACCTTATACGAACGCCTTTGAAGCTGTTTCACACTCTGTTTTGGCCGGAGTTGCAGCAGGAGCCATCGGAGAGTAAGAACAAGCCGACATATCTGAGTTTTGGTCGATCTCTATCAATCCGGCATTCATTTTGGTAATTAAACTTTCCCACACCTTCGTTTTCATCCATATAACAGAAGCCCTAACCTTTTAGAGGGTGATATCATTGAATTGATCATGAACCCGATTCTAGGGTTCATGTGAAACCAGTTTAATCGAACTCCATCTCAGGCTTTGTTTAAATTCAATTAATTAACACCATTAGCATCGCAATACCTTATCTATTGATAACCCTATGTTAATTTTAACAAACAACATCGATTTTTCAAGATCCAGAACCTAGGGTTCATACACTTTCGGGTTAATCGGATACTAATCTAGACATGTTTTTAATCCAATTAAAATACATGGATAGCTTCGCAAATCTTTGCTTATTGAAAGCCCCATGATTTCAAACCATTGCATTATCAGAATCATCATGATCGAAATCTAAGGTTCATGCGTATTCTTGTTTAATCGAATTCTTACCTACACTCGATCTAAATGAAATTAAAGACTATCGGTAGATTCGTGACCATTCACTTGATAAAAGCCCTATGATTTCATCAGATTCTAACATCATAATTGCTCAAATCTATTCCAAGTTCTTGTTCTAGGGTTCGATCCTTGAAACTAAGATTTAAACGACTTAAAAACTCAGCGATTTTAAAATTAAACCCACCACAGATTCGTGGTTACTCGATTTGCAAAACCCTTGTGTTAATTTTTTGGATCGCAACCGGATTCGAGTGTTTTTGGACTGGTTTCGATCGTGTGTTAATATGGGAAGGGAATTCACTGGAATTAATGATTAAAAGTATTTCTGGTTGAGTTTTGTTGCAATTGAGTTGATGGCTGGATTGGTTAAAGCTGTTGAACATTGGGGAGGAGACCCGGGTTCGAATCCCCCTCCCCAGTTTTCTTTTTAATTGATATTTTGTTAATGTTTTAAATTCAAAAACAATTTCCACTATTATTTTAATATTATATTAAGATGTTTAAACTGGAAAACCTCCCGTAGACTCGGGTTTGGTTTCAAATAATATGTTTATATTATTTTTAACTCGTAACTCATAGTATTAAATAATATATATTTTTATATTATTTTGTATCGTTTTTTAACCTCGTGTGACGTTTGGAACTAAATAATAATATAATTAGTTATATTATTTACTCGCGTTTATTACTTCAATTAAAAATAATATATTTATTATTTTTGCCACAATGATTATTTAGTAATCATACGAACCTAAAAATAATATATTAAGTTATATTATTTTCCTAAGTTTTGTAAACGACTTTAACCTACGAATGTATTTATTTAATTATTACTCGTTATTAACGTACGACACGTAACGCTTTTCCCTTATGATCATATTAAAAATTTATATAATTCCATAGACACGTTCGTCTACTCTTAAATCATTAGAAAGCGTTAAGATGTTATAACTTCGGTGTCGTCACAAATCCCAACTTGTCCCTAATTTATGTGTTTATAATTTTAGGGCATCCGTAAGTCTTTTAAGACTTACACTCGTGGTTCCAACTTATCTCTTGTGTGATACTACCTACGCTGTTCAGGTGAGTTTTCAAGGCCCCTTTTTAGGGTTTTTAAACTGGTGGAGAAAACATGTCGTAAATGCTTTTGATTTTTGTATTTCATATATGATATCACTTGTATGACTCTGCGTACACATTATCCTTTAAGTCCTCACATCGGACAGTTAATATGAACATAGCGAGGTAATTTGAGTAGTACTACTGGGTTTGACAAATCTCACCCGTGTTAGTCGCGCTAACTCGATTGGAGGTCGAACGGGTGCAATATTGACCTAAACATGCACCATGATGGTGGGAGGCATATAAACAGTCAGCTGTCGGTTGCGAGCGCATTAGTTAACATGCTTATGGGTTAGCTACATATTGATTTATATATTGAATGTACATTAATCTGTTAAACGCTTCTATAAACTGAAACCTGTGAACTCACCAACCTCATGTTGACATTTTCTTACATGTTTTTCTCAGGTCGCTTAAGATAAGGCACAGGTGCACACAATAGGACATGCGTTGAATTCTGCCTTTGATTTTTGTTTTATTAAACTGTTTGGACTATTTCGAATTGTGTTTGGTTTGGAGTTTTGGACTATTCTTTTGGGCGCGTGTGTTTTGCGCATTTACTTTCTTTACGCTTCTGCATTAACTCTGAATGATATGATAATTTTCATTTGAGTCCCATGTAGAGTCGTTCAATATAACTAATGACTGAGATCCTGGTTTGTCACTCCCCAAACGGTAAAACTCCGTTAGATGAAATTGGTGGTGTGACAGATTGGTATCAGAGCCATTGGTTATAGAGAACTAGGATTGCATACTAGACTATAACCTCACACATTATTTACATGTCATAAATCTTGGATGTTTGGCAATTATATGTTATATTACAGGATCATGTCGTCAACTCCACCATCACCTAAGGCACCAAGACACGATGCACCTATATTATCATCCCCGGAGCCCAAAAGGCGCCGGACTAGTTTTAGTGACTATTCAGTTGATCAGGGTGAACCGAGTAGTGCGCAAGCAACGAATCCTGCTCGCAATTGGAATGCATACCCGCAAATGAACCAAAGGTGGATCGAGATGGGAAATGTTCAATCACCCTACTTTGGTTCCGCTTCCTCATCATCTACTTTACCTAGCTTACCCTGTACTATGGAACAAGCTTTTGCAGCTTTTGTATTTTACATGTCTAGGGAGTTGAGCATTGTGAAAGTTGCTACTGATGAGATACCTGGCATTCTGTAGCGAGAGACACAAATAGGGGAGAAAAAGGTAGACTGCTGAGCTAGCAGTGACGGATCAGGTCCATAACGTTTTAGTGGATCGGGTTACACATTTGGAGACGAGGGTAGACACCTCGGATTTTGAGGTAGGAGGGATTCTGGAGAGAGTGGCTAATCTGGAAGCCTAGCTACAAGTTGCAAACCATGTTGCTGAAGGACTTCAAGAAAGAGTGACTCATTTAGAAGCTCAACTGCAAGCAGCCCTATTTTCGGAAGACATTCCACTTTCGGACAATGAGGAAGAACCTTTCGAGGAGGAGCCCTTCGAGGATGAGCCCTTAGAGGAGGAGCCACCCGAGGAGGAACCAGTGGAGATCGATGATGCACAATCATACGTTTCTTCCGATGACGAGGATGTTTGATGATATTTCTTTTCTATCTTTCCTTTTCATTCATGTCTTGCTTATGTTTTTTTTTTCTCTTTTCAAACCTAGATGGGTAAGGTTGTTCCCATTCAAAAAAAAAAGCATGACAAGCTTAATGTTTGAGTTATTTATTTTGTAGCCTTACAATATATTTAATTTTCAAAATATTAGATGTTGTATTTCCTTACTTGTACATAAATAATGTTTAATATGCGATATATTTCTCATTGTTTGTGTTTGTGAATGTGAAGAATCATGTCGGGAAGATGACGTGGAGGTCGTGCTGGTGGCCAAGGTACCATCAACATGATAACAGCGGAGCTGGCGGCACTAATCAACGATAGTGTGACTGAGGCTCTAGCAGCACAGAATGCTGCAGGTAAATGCTTTAACTATTGACTAATGAGGTTAATTCATCTCTTAAAGCGCCTTTCCTAAGCTCTATAATCCCAATCCTATGTTATTTATAAATCCAAGCCAGCAGAATCAGCAACCAGCATGCATGTTTAAGACATTTACGGACTGTAAGCCCCACACCATTAGTGGAGCTGAAGGAGCTGTCCAGTGGCCAATCAGGTCAAGTTCGCCGCTGGAACTTTGGAGGGCCCGGTTCTCACATGGTGGAATGCCCAGGTCCAGATGCTGGGTCTGGCCATGGCAAATGGACTCCCGTGGGAGGAGTTTAAGACAATGATGAAGGAGGAGTACTGTCCTCACGAGGAAATTCAGAAATTAGAAGTAGAGTTCTGGAACCTGAAAATGGAGGGTTCTGAAATAAAGTTGTACACCACACGCTCCCATGAGCTCGCTACCATGTGCCTACATATGGCGACTCCAGACTACAAGAGGATAGAACTGTATATTGGAGGCTTAGTGCCTTAGATTCAAAGTATGGTTACTTCGTCCAACCCTACTACCATCCAGCAGACGATCAAACTATCTCACAAGTTAACTGATCAGGCGGTGACTCAAGGGACTCTACCCCGAGAGGTTCGGTCTCTAATTCCACTGACAATCATAAACGCAAGTTTGATCACCACTCCAACACTCACTCCAACTCCAAAGGACCCCAGTTCAATCAACCCTAGCAGCAGCAGCGAAAGTTTGAGCCTGCTAAGAACTTCAATCAGACGACCTCTTCAGGTCAAAATCAAGGTAATTATGTGGGAAGAGCCCCCAAGTGAAACAAGTGCAATTACCACCACATTGGTGCTTGTAACCATTGTCAACGGTGTGGCAAGATGGGCCACGCTGCAAAAGATTGTAGAGTGGATCTTCAAAATAAGCAACCGTTCCGACCGCAAGGGTCCACAAGGGGATGTTTTCAATGCGGGAAGGAGGGACATATTCAGAGGGGTTGTCCTAAGTCGAAGAGGAATGGTAATGTAAATGGTAATGGTAACGGCAATAACCAGGGTAACAATGGTAACAGCAACAACAATCAAGGCAACAACAATGGTTGCAATAATGCCAATAATGGAGGGAATGGTGCGAAAGGGCGAGCATTCGTGCTAGGATCTGGAGAAGCTCGTTATGATCATAATGTGGTCACCGGTAAGTTTCTCTTAAATAATTACTTTGCTTCTGTCCTTTTTGACACTGGTGCTGATAAGAGTTTTATATCTAGAAAACTTAGTGATATGATAAAAAGAACTCCAACTCTATTAGAAGCTAAGTATATAATAGAGATAGCTGATGGCCAAATAATTGAAGCAACCCACATTCTTAAGGGTTGTAAGCTTGAGCTAGCTAGTCATAAACTTGATATCGACCTTATGCCAGTCACGGTTAGTAGTTTTGATGTAATTGTTGGCATGGATTGGTTATCTAAAAACCAAGCCGAAATCATCTGTCGTGAGAAAATTATTCGCATTCCTCTCCTGAGTGGAGAAACCCTTTCCGTTCAGGTCAAAAAAGTTAGTGCAGACATGGGCATCATATCCTTTATGAAAGCACAGAAATACCTTCGAAAAGGGCATACTGCTATTTTGGCTCTCGTTGCTGAGCAGCCCTCAGAAGAGAAGAAAATAGATGATATTCCCATCGTTCATGATTTTCTGGAAGTATTTCCCGAAGATTTGCCTGGTCTGCCACCACACCGCCAAGTTGAATTTCAAATCGATCTGGCACCCGGAGCGGCACCGATCGCTCGGGCACCTTACAGACCGGCACCTAGTGAATTGCAAGAGCTATCTACTTAGTTACAGGAATTGTTGGATAAAGGTTTCATTCGACCTAGCTCATCGCCATGGGGAGATCCAGTCCTGTTTATCAAGAAGAAGGACGGAACTTTCCGTATGTGTATCGACTACCGTGAGCAAAACAAAGTCACAACCAATAATCGTTATCCTTTGCCTCGCATAGATGATCTATTTGATCAACTCCAAGGATCCAGTTTCTATTCCATAATAGATCTTAGTTCCGACTACCATCAATTGAGAGTCCGAGATGAAGATATCTCTAAGACTGCTTTCAGGACAAGGTACGGCCACTATGAATTTATGGTCATGCCTTTCGGATTAACCAACGAACCTGCGGTATTCTTGGACCTCATAAACCGTGTGTGTAAGCCATACCTTGATCAATTTGTTATCGTTTTCATCGACGACATTCTCATTTATTCCAAGAACAAGGAGGAACATGAGGAACATCTACGCCTAATTTTGGAATTACATAAACAGGAGCAACTGTATGCTAAGTTTTCCAAGTGTGAATTCTAGATCCGGGAAGTTCAAATCATAGGACATCTGGTTAACGAGATAGGAATACATGTCGATCCATCAAAGATTGAAGCCATAAAGAATTGGTCAGCACCGACGACTCCGACTGAGGTGCGACAATTTCTGGGAGTGGCTGGTTACTACCATCGATTCATCGAAGGATTTTCAAAAATTGCAAAACCTCTCACTGCCTTAACTTAGAAGGGTAAAGCCAATAACTGGGGCGATAACCAAGGGTCAGCATTCCAACATCTTAAGTAGAAACTTTGCAGTCCACCTATCCTAGCTCTTCCGGAGGGTACGGATGATTTCGTGGTGTATTGCGATGCATCTATTCAGGGTTTAGGTTGTGTTTTAAGGCAACGAGAAAAGGTGATCTGTTGAAGCACTTTCGTGTGACAAGCACTCTGGATAGAGTCTTAGTTTTGTACTTTCATTGTATGTATTTGTCTTTGTTTGTAAGTGTCTATATGTATTAGTTATCGAGTTGTATTTACTAATGCATGTTGATAGTTGCTGAAATCTCTAAGGGTTTTGCGCACTTGTATGTGCGCAGGAATTAGTTCCTGCGTACTTAGTAAGTACGCAAGAATACCTTGCGTAGCAAGTACGCATAAGCAATTTGCTATGCGCACTTGCTAACTGTGCAGAGTTCAAGTCGTGTATAAATAGGATAGGTTGACAGTAGACAAGTACGCATGAAGATAATCAGACTTTGTATACTCAGTATTTCTCTCTGTAACCTTCAAGTGTTTATAATAGACCAAAGTTTAAAGTGATTCTCTTATCGGTTTACTTTGTGTTGTAAGACTCTCCACCTAGTCACGGGTATTCGCACCCGGTCCGACTCAACACACTTGTATGTGATGATCCGCCACACACGAGGGACCTACAAGTGGTATCAGAGCATTGATCTTGATTTCGAGTGTTGTGAGTGTGTTTGGAGTGTTTTCTACAGAGATTTTACAAGCAAAAGTGGGTATTTTTGTTGATTTTTGGGATAAAATAGGGGTAGCTCTTGAGCACTATTTTAGAAGAAAAAATCACTCAAAAACCTAGTTTTGTTGTGTATTTGACTTTTTTGAGCAACAAAGGTTGGTTAGAAACAAGTTTCTGACCCTTTGGCTCATTTTTTTTGTTCATATGTCTGATTTTTGCCATCTCCGGCGAGATTCTAGTAACCGGAATAGTTTAGTGAGAGTTGGTGAAAAGGTGTTCTGCGTACATACCATATCTGGCAAAAAGTTCAGTCTTGCTGCGTACTTACCAAGTACGCAAGACCAATCTCGTGCGTACTTAAGTTATCTCCTGCGTACTTATCGTTTACTCCTGCGTACTTACTAAGTACGCAAGAGCAAATCCTAACTACGCAAGACCATTTCTCTAAGTGCGCAAGGCCAATATCAAGTGCGCAAGTGTCTCTGACTTTTCTGAAATTTGACTAAGTGTTCACCACGTCAAATCTTCAGAATCTCGGTAATATTCTAAACTATGACAACGAGATCGGAACCCCTCAAAAACCGCCAAAGTTGCTAAATGTAAATGATTATTCTATTTGGAAAGCACGCTTTGAGCATTACATTTCTTATACCGATTCTTCATATTGGATACCTATTCTGGAGGGATATAAGCATCCCACACATATTTACCTTGATGAAGTAATGCCCAAGCCTATCTCTAAACTCGACGAAGAAGAAAAGAAAGTTTATGATTGAGAGAAGAAGGCTCACGGTTCGATCACTATGGCCTTGACTAGGGAGTTATTCCACAGTTTCAGAGGATATGATAACTCGAAGGATCTTTGGAAGGCGTTACAGAAAAGATTCGAGGGCAATAGTGACATCAAGAAAAGTAAACGGGATCTTCTCAGGAAGCAGTATGAGTGCTTCAGATTTCTGGAGAACGAATCTATAGACGAGCTCATCTCTAGATTCTATCATCAGCAAAATGAGTTGAAAGCTTTTGCGCTAAAATATCCCGATGATGAATTAGTTGAAAAGTTTCATGATGCTTTGCCTCCCAAGTTTGAGATGTATACAACCCTAATGAGAGAAAATCCTAAATTCTATGAGATGACAATTGATGAGGCAATTGGAAAGGTTCAAGCTCATGACATGAACCTAAAAGTAAAGGAGAGCTCAGGAAGACCTCAGATACAAGACCCTTCAATGTATCATGGGACGTTTTCTACAACCAAGTCATCGGGATCTGGAATTGCCCTTTTCTCTGGAAACTCTCATGAGGAAGAAAGTGTGAAGACTTGTGGTGGTCATGCATGCTATGCAGCATCGTGTATGCCTATGAGAACTTCATTGGCGGCAAGCTAACGGATCCTGAAACAATAGAAGAAGACTTCAATCAGGTGGATCCAGATGACATGGAGGACATGGATATTCAGTGGAATATGGCCATGATATTGAGGAGAGCCAAGCGTTTCCTGAACAGAACAGGAAGAAAGTTCATTGGCGGGCACTCTAATGCCAAGGATGGTTTTGACAAATCCAAGGCCTTTGCTGGAGAGAAAGGTGGCAGTATCACGTGTCAAGGCGTGGTATCAAATGGTTGTGTCAGTTTTGACAATGTCAACTTTTGCGAGCAGCTGAAGCAGAACGTGCTGAGTGTCTCCCAAATGTGCGACAAGGAGTACTCGGTGATGTTTGATAAGAATGAATGCTTGATTCTCAAGCCTGGTTTTGAAGTTCCTGAAGACTGGATTCTGATGAGAGCGCCAAGGACAAACAACACCTATCATATTGATATGAGCGTGGCAACAACCACATCATCAGTTGCTACATGTTTGCTTACCAAAGCGACAGAACTTGACTCTATCTTGTGGCATAGGAAACTCGGACATATTTCATATCATAAAATGAATCATCTGGTCCTAAACTGTTTGGTAACCGGTGTTCCTAAGCTGAGATTTACCGTTGCAGATGACTGTATGCCTTGTAAAAAAGGCAAACAGCAACGGAAGTCTCACAAGCCCAAGCTACAAAACTCCATCGATACCCCTTTGGAGCTATTACATATGGATCTGTTTGGCCCCATAAGTATCAGGAGTATTGGAGGTAAGTCATTCTGTCTGGTTGTAACAGATGATTTCTCACGCTTTTCTTGGGTGTATTTTTTAGGTACGAAGGACGAAACTGCTGACATTCTTCAATACCTGATCCTGAGCTTGGAATCCCTTTGCAAGTTGAAGGTTAGAAGAATAAGGAGTGACAACGGAACTGAATTCAAGAATAACTTGATGGAACTTTTCTTTCTCAAGAAGGGGATCCGTCACGAATTCAGCACCTCGTACTCGCCTAAGCAGAATGGAGTCGCAGAACGGAAGAACAGAACATTGATTGAGACTGCAACGACAATGCTGTTAGATGCAAAGCTTCTTATCACTTTCTGGGCAGAAGCAGTTAATACAGCTTGTCATGTCTTGAACAGAGTTCTGGTTGTGAAGAGGCACAACAAGACTTGTTATGAGTTGATCAACAATCGACTTCCCAATCTTGATTACCTAGTTCCTTTTGGTAGTCCCTGTTCCTTGTTGCTACAGTACAAAGACCGCAAGTCTAAGTTTCATGCAAAAGCGGTGAAAGGCATCTTCTTAGGATACGTTGCCAACTCGCCTTGCAAGAGAGTGTACAACATAGGAACTCGTACTGTCGAGGAATGGTTTAAAGTGGATTGTAATAAACACAGCATTCCACCAGAACCAACTGGTCTAGCATGGGGTTTTGATTATGAAGCACTATTCAAGCCATTCAATCTTCCTTATTTGTCTGCAGTTGATGCCGCAAATGTATATGAATTATTGGGTGGCAGCGATAACTCCAGTTTCTCAACTCGTGTTACTGTACCGATTGTAACTCCTGATTCCAATGGTGCATCTGCATCTGAAACTCTTAATGGTGATAACAGTGAAGATGTTCATGTTTATGGAGATGACGCTCAAGCAAATCCTAACGCTAGTGTAGGAAATGAAGCTCCAGCTGATCCAATTAACATTGAATCTTCTTCTTCTGGAACACAGGATGTGGGGGAGTTAAGTACGAACCTTGATTCAGAAATTCAGGAACCGAATGTACCAGAGGCAAGAGTGCATAAGAATCATCTAATTGAAAACATTATTGGTGATCCTCATGACGGTGTTCAAACTCGTCATCGAATCATTACTGAGAACACTAGTCTGTACTCGGAGATACTTGACACTGGTGTCATGGAAACATGTCTGCATGCTGCATTCGTGTCCCAGTTAGAGCTGAAGAATGTGAAGGAGGCTCTCGCTGACAACTGCTGGATTGAGGCGATGCAAGATGAATTGTCTCAATTCCAAAAGTTGCACGTGTGGGATTTGGTTGACTTGCCAAAGGGCGTATAACCAATTGGCACCAAATGGGTGTTCAAATGCAAGACAGATGATCGTCATGTTGTGGTGAAGAACAAAGCAAGGTTGGTTGTTCAGGGTTTTTATCAACAAAAGGGCTTGGATTACACGGAAGTATATGCCCCAATTGGTAGACTTGAAGCCATTCAACTGTTTCTGGCTTATGCCTCATATGTTGGCTTCAAGGTCTATCAACTTGATGTGAAGATTGCTTTACTATATGGAAAAGTACATGAAGAGGTCTATGTCACTCAACCTCCCGGATTTGAAGATCCGCATAATATCAAAAAGGTGTATAAGCTCGACAAAGCTCTTTATGGTCTTTATCAAGCACCTCGGGCATGGTATGAGACATTATCTAAGCATCTATTATCTAATGGTTCGACCGTGGACAGATCGACTTAACCCTCTTCATAAGGAAAGCAGGAGGTGACATTCTTCTTGTACAAGTCTACGTCGACGACATTATTTTTGGATCTACAAATGAAGGGATGTGTAGGGAATTCAAACAGGTGATGAAGTCCAAGTTTGAAATGAGTAACATGGGTGAATTGTCGTTCTTCCTAGGCCTGCAAGTCAGTCAAAGAGAGGATGACATTTATCTACATCAAACAGAGTATGTGCAGGACATCTTGTCAAAATATAAGATGAATGATAGCAGTACTTATGGCACACCTATCCCAGTCAATCATGGTCTGCATCCTGACAAAGATGGAAAGGATGTGGATTGCAGATTGTACCGTGGGATGATCGGATCTCTTATGTATCTCACAGCTTCAAGACCCGATATAATGTTTTCTGTGTGCTTGTGCTCAAGGTTTCAGTCACAACCAAAGGAGTCCCATATGATAGCTGTGAAGAGGATTTTCAGATACTTTGAAAGGGAAACCCCGATTGGGTCTTTGGTACTCTAAGCAGCAGTCATTTGACTTCAAACCTACACTGATTCAGACTATGGCGGTTGTAACCTTGACAGAAAGTCAACTTCTGGTGGATGTCAATTCTTGGGAGACAGACTGGTTTCCTGGCAGTGTAAGAAGCAGTCAACGGTTTCTGTCTCAACTTGTGAAGCAGAATACATTGCTGCGGCGAGCAGTTGTTCTCAAATATTATGGATACAACAACAATTGAGAGACTACGGCTTGAACTTCACTAGAATTTCTCTGTTCATTGACAACAATGCTATAATGTCCATCACAAATAACCCGGTGAAACATTCCAAAACTAAACATATAGAAATTCGCCATCATTTCATCCGTGATTGTGCTGAAAAGCATTTAATTGAACTTGTAAAGGTTCACACGGATGACAATCTTGCTGACCTTTTCACTAAGGCATTTGATCGATCCCGTTTTGAGCATCTTGTCAACTTGATAGGAATGTTCAATCCCGAGTGAAAATTTTATTTTTCTCAAATCAATTCTTTTAAATTTTCTGTATAGCTCTTTTAGTTTTTAAAATATTTTACAAAATCAAAAACAAAATAGAAAATGGAGAAAATTTCAAAGTTAACTTGAGAAAAGAGGAAATGATAGTACATGAGAAATGATCTAAACGTATTAGACTGCTCATATGGGAAATGATTGCGTCATGCTTACTTAATTGTTTAAATTATTATGTTTTTAATCTGTTTATTTACAAGTAATTTGAATTGTCAGTAGGCTGTATGCGTCTTTGAATAACTAGTAGTGTGGAAACTAAATCTAAATTACAACTGTGATTTGAACCCATGTTTGCTAGTGTGTGTGCGTAAAAGAATAGAAAAGATCATTATCAGATAAAGGATGTTAGATTTTAGCAATAATTTTCTTCTGATATCAGTTTTGGGTTATGTCTTTAGCACAATTAATGCGGTTCATCTCACTGGCCATACTCACAAGTATGCAATGAGAGATTTAATCAAGACATGTCTCAACATCAACCGTGGAGCATGTATTCACCCTTGAATCCCTCCTGATTCATTGAAATCAAATCCAGATAAAAGTTGGATTCCGTTACTTTAATACTCAAACACCATATTCATTATCTTGAATCATCACACCGATATTCAATGAAGAAATCAAATGAAACCAAGACAAATGAATCACTCGATTCTGAATCTTATGATTCCTGATAATCCTTATGGATTCTGCTTGATTTTTCCTGTGCTAATAGATGTAACTTCATTCTGAAAATTAATAAAATCATTGGGAAAATCTTAGATGCCCTGAGATAGTGCAAGTTACATTACTGTAGCATATCAGTGGGGTACACGTTGTATATCTTATAATTAATACCTTAACACACAAGAACGTGATACAAAGATGCTTATAGTTTCAAATCTTATAATATTGTCAACTTGAATTATTTGTTTATGTGCTTATTACATATGAATAAATAGTAATCCAAGACATGATCACATATTCTTTGATGTTTATATTGTATCGTTTTTTCTATAAGTTAGCCTGATATGATCCTCTGCTCGTGTCTTTGATCAAAAATAGTTTGTGTGAATACGTGTATATTTCTATCTAGAAAAGATCAAAATGATTTTAAGTTTGTGTATAGTTCAATCTTAATCAGAAAAGCCAAAAATATTTGTATTTAACCTCCCTGAATTGATTTTGAATCCTCTTGATTGAATGTTGTTTATCTTGTTCGTTATTTTACTTGAAATCTTCATAATTTGAGTTGAAAGTTTGCGCACTTAAGGGTTTCTGCGTACTTGACAAGTGCACATGAAGTAAGCCTTGTGTACTTAACAACTACGCAAGAGTTAACTCTTGCGCACTTAGTAAGTACGCAGGAGTTAAGTCTTGCGCACTTAGCAAGTACGCAAGACCTTTTTGTGTTGGGTATAAAAATAGGACTTAGAAAATTTTCAGATTTTTTTATCTCATTCAAACAGTTTCGCCTGTTCATTTCCCTCTGCAAATTTTACTCAAAAATTTGAGTGTTCTTAACCAATTTTTTGTCCCGTTACTAGTTTCATCATCGTTATACAATCAATTGGTGAGAATCTACAGGCATTCCATCAACAAAACGACATATTATGGACCGATTCAGAATTTAAAAAAGAATTTAGGGTTTCAATCTTGATTTTAGACAAATTTTAGGTCATTTTATAAACATTTTATGACTAAAACGTGTTAAGAATCTTCAATCGATCCCCTATCAGACCTTAATCGTCCTGATTATTGTTAATTTTAACCTTGGCTTGGATTTGACAGTCGGTTCGACTGAGTCGCCTCTTAGGTCAAAATTGTGACAAATGTAGCACTTACTTGGTGTTGATATTAGTCCCATAGGATAGAATCATGTATTCCGACCTTGTGGTGACCTAATCCACATCATTTTTGAACATCTGTTGAAATTGTACAAGTTCGTTTCTTGCGCACTTAACAAGTACGCAAGAAGTAATTCATGCGTACTTGTTAAGAACGCAAGAACAAATTCCTGCGTACTTGCTAAGTACGCAGGACCAACACTTGTAAAAATTTCTAAGTCTGAAATTTCAGTTCAATGAGTAACTACTATACTGAGTCATGTGTTTTCAATTCCAATGAAACTTGTTGTTCTTATTGTGTTTTCTGTGTGTTTTTGCAGGTATGGCTCGTGCGTTTACAAATGAGTTCAATCTCATAGCACATACAGAACAAGAGTGGAAGGGTGATGCACTGCATTACCGAGAGATAGTTGAATTCGTGAACCGTTCAAGAATCAGTTATGCTATTTTTGCAGACCCGATTGTTTCAAGACCATATCTCGAGCAGTTCTGGGAGGCCGCGGCGCATGATTCCACGGTAACCCCCAATGTTATAAGGGCTACCGTGGTGGGTCATGACATCGCCTTTTCTGAAGACACAATTAGACGGTCTTGCAATTCTGAGATCTCTCCATCGACCCAACAGCCTATCCGACTACTTTGTGGATGGTTGTTGGAGGCAACGAATGGGGTACATCAGTGTTAGAGATTATGCTTCATACAAGAAAATGTGGGCGCTCGATCAATGGAGATATTTTGCCCACGTCATGATCATGTGCATCTCCTCAAGAAAGGCTGGAAAGGATGTAATGGGTCATGATCTTGCTGCAGCCATGGTTGGCTTATCTCTCAACAAGGGCTACAACTTCTCAAGATACATATTCAAAGCCATAAATGATCAGATAAACATGAATGAGAGGTTTAGGTTCTTGTTATACCCAAGGTTTGTGCAACTACTGAGTGACGATGCGTTGCCAAACGTCCCTGCTACTGGGGAGAGATTGCAAGTTAAGAGGATGGACAAGAGGGTGTTTGCACAATTCTTGAAGCCAGGCAGTGTAGAACCTACCCCTGAGCACACATCACTCTTTGGCCACCTGATAAACGAATCGTATGTGGCACCGGCTGACTGGAGATGGTTTAGCCAAGACTCAAAGCCGGAGCAAAGTGAACATTCGAATGAACAACAACAACAAGAAGAGGAAGTTGAAAGTGTGGCTAAATCGTCGGAAAGTGGAGACAAAGAAGCAGGTCATGATGGTGCTGAGGGATCCGACTCCGAAGAGACAGAGTCTGATTCTTCTGATTCCGATGATGCACCATCACAGGCACACCCGAGGAGAACGACAAAGGTGACCCTTCCTGAGTCGTCCTCAAAGAGAAAGCGACAGTCTTCAAGCAGTGAGTATGAGCCAGATTCTGACTCTGAGGCTGCTATTCAGAGACAAAGGCGTGAATGTATAAACAAGAACAGAGGGGATATGTAGCAACATGCTATTCCCAGTGAGGTGGAGGTCAGTGCCCAGCAGCAAGTACAAGTTTCGACTGCAACTACTGATCCAGCCTCTACCCCACCTTCACAGCAATTATATTGGCGACAGAGGAGAAGACCACAGGTACAACATGATATGGCGGTCACTACTAGCACATATGAAGTTCCTGTGATAGTGACCCTCCCTGTCACATCTGTCCAGGTGGCGGTGACTACTCCAATTCTCACAGAGTCAGTCACCATCACACCCTCCATCACCCCTACAACCATCATCACATTTACAATCCCTACAACCACCGAACCTATAAGTCAACCCTTCAACTATGGAGAATTCACTCAGGGGTTTGACTTTGATACTATCTTCTCCTCCCCAATTCACAATGCTGAAGCGTCTACATCCAGACATCCTGATCCTAATGAAGAAAGGATAGAAATTCTAGAAACCCAAGTTGCTGGTCTGCTGGAAACTGTTCGGAAGTCAAAGGAGGAATCTAACGCTCAACAGGCACAGATTAATTCGTTGGTGGAAGAAGTTAGAATTCTAAGAAGCCAGAGAACGGGGACAGACGAGAGACTCAAGAATGTAATGGCCCAGAACGAGCTTCTAATCAAGACAAATAATATGATTCTGGGACACAGGTCGTCTCTTGAGCTGAGGTTTGATATGCAGCAGAAAGAGCATGAACTGATGGTCAAACTAATTGTTGATCTGACCAAGAAGCTTGATGCTCAGGGGGAGAAGGAGAAAGAGAAAGAGAAGACATCAACACCTACTGGTGATGAGCCTTCTCATCCTGTTGATTTGACTAAGGATGATGACAAAGACAAGGATCCCAAAGTCGGTACTAGTGGAAGTGAGCACCAAGCTTTAGCAATCGTGCCTATTTCTGCTATTCCAATGGCTAAGGGGGAGTCTACTCATCAAGAAGGTGGTGATACCTCTGGTGGTGACAAAGGAAAGTCAGCGGCTGATGTTCTAAAGGATCTAGCTGACGAGGAGATCTTATACTTAGAGCCTGACTATTCCAAGGAAGCACAGATCGATGCTCTCTACAATCCTGAAGAAGGAGAGATCAACTCTGGTGATGATTGGGATGAAGATGATGAGGATGTAGTTATTGAAGTTCCCAAGGGCGACGGGGAAGGAGAGTATGAGTTCGAAGATGGTGAGATCTTTGAAGTGCCATCCTTTGAATCTTAGCTCGACACAGGTTCAGTCGACACTGCTAGTAACGTTGAAGCATCGACTGAAGCCTCGCCAGTTGACCCTACACCTGTGGATCCAGAGGCACCAAAAGATAAAGATATGCCTGCTAGTTCATCAAATGGTCCAGCTCCTGTTTGGAAAAAGACTTCTATCATAGACAAACAAGGAGCAACGGGGATGATCTTGGCTGTAAGGTTCGAGGAAGATAAGCAGTTGTTCGCAATCAAACGATCTGGGGAGGTTCAATACTTGAAACCAACCAGTGAAGCGTTCAACTCCTTACCTAAATATGACCTCATGAACCTAGTAAACCAAGAGCTACTGGGTCACTCAAATCACGCAGTAGCGATGGGTTTGTGGAAGGTTCTACAGCAGGAAGCAAGATCTGGGAAGTTTGAAGTGTTCAAGCCTCAAGTGCCCAAGCTAGTCAAGGATAAGAATGCTAGACATCCTATGACTAAGAAATGCTTAAAGAAATTGGTATACAAGCCAGTGCTATGTGAAACCAAGATTCCCCTGAGCAAGTTATCTCAGGATATCCTCGGTGACATGTGGTACTGGTACTTAGATCCTAAAACGGGCGAGGCTGTGGTGATAGGAAAGGTACGGTCAGAAAGTGGATGCTTAGTGCCGAGGGAACTAATCAGAGTATTTGATGAAGTTTGCTTCATTAACTTCTCTGTGAAAGATCTGGAGGCACTAGCAGACAGGTATTGCATGCATACGGACGAATGGATGAAATTCGTTGCTTCTAAATATGACAAGGTGATCAAGTTTTGCCTTGACTACAAGAAGAAGATGGAAGCTAAAAATGCAGGGCTGTGAAGACTGAAGACTGAAGACTGAAGACCGAAGACGATCCAGAGCTGTTGTCAAGGGGGAGTTTGTTGAAGCACTTTCTTGTGACAAGCACTATGGATAGAGTCTTAGTTTTGTACTTTCATTGTATGTATTTGTCTTTCTTTGTAAGTTTCTATATGTGTTAGTTATGGAGTTGTATTTACTAATGCATGTTGATAGTTGCTGAAATCTCTAAGTGTTTCACTTGTATGTGCGCAGGAATTAGTTCCTGCGTACTTAGCAAGTACGCAAGAATACAAGTACGCATAAGCAATTTTCCCTGTGCACTTGTTAAGTGAACAGAGTTCAGGTCGTGTATAAATAGGATAGATTAACGGTGATTCTCTTGTCGGTTTACTTTGTGTTGTAAGACTCTCCACCTAGTCACGGGTATTCCGCACCCGGTCCGACTCAAGAACATCCTTGCATGTGACGATCAGCGACACACGAGGGACCTACATGATTGCATATGCTTCGCATCAACTAAAGATTCATGAGAAAAATACACCACTCATGACCTAGAGTTGGGAGCTGTAGTTTTCGCACTTAAGATATGGAGACACTACTTGTACGGTACCAAGTGCGCCATCTACACCTATCACAAGAGTCTTCAGCATATCTTCGAGCAGAAAGAGCTGAACATGAAACAGCATCGTTGGGTCGAGCTCTTGAATGATTATGACTGTGCAATCCGGTATCACACGGGTAAGGCTAACGTTGTAGCTGATGCCCTAAGTCGAAAGGAAACCAAGCCCAAAGGAGTTCGAGAATTACAACTTACCATTCACCCCGAATTACCTGACAAAATTCGTAGTGCTCAACTCGAAGCCTTGAAAGAGGAAAACCTACCACTGGAAGGTACACGCGGTATGGAAGCACAACTCGAGGTCAAGTCTGACGGTATTCGCTACTTCGCTGAGCGAATATGGTTCCAATATTCGGAAATTTAAGGGAACTAGTCATGGATGAAGCTCATAAATCTCGTTACTCTATTCATCCAGGTTCCGACAAGATGTATCATAACCTAAAGGTGCTGTATTGGTGGCCAAAGATGAAAGCCGATATAGCTACCTATGTGAGCAAGTGCCTGAATTGCGCGAAGGTCAAAGTTGAATATCAAAAGCCTTCTGGTCTACTCCAGCAAGCAGATATTCCCATGTGGAAATGGGAACAGATATCCATGGACTTTATCACAAAATTGCCACGAACTCCTACTGGATGTGATACCATTTGGGTAATAGTCAATCGTTTATCAAAGTCCACTCACTACTTAGCAATCAAGGAAACCGACAAAATGGAAAAGCTTAGTCGTATTTATTTGAAAGAAGTAGTATCTCGGCACGGGGTGCCAATCTCTATCATTTCGGATCATGATGCACGATTCACCTCTCGTTTCTTCCAATCGTTACATAAAGCGTTAGGCACGCGTCTAGATATGAGCACAACATACCATCCTCAAACTGATGGCCAAACAGAACGTACTATTCAAACTCTGGAGGACATGCTACGAGCTTGTGTAATTGATTTTGGTAACACCTGGGAGTCTCATCTACCATTGGTGGAGTTCTCCTACAACAACAGTCATCACACTAGCATCAAGGCAGCTCCATTTGATGCACTATATGGACGGAAATGTCGTTCTCCTATTTGTTGGGCTGAAGTTGGGGATAGTAAACTTACAGGTCCTGAACTCGTACTTGAAACTTCTGAGAAAATCATTCAAATTAGAAACCATATGGCAGCAGCTCGTGACCGTCAAAAGAGCTATGCCGATAAGCATCGTAAACCGTTAGAATTTCAAGTAGGGGATATGGTCATGTTAAAAGTCTCGCCTTGGAAGGGTGTCACTCATTTTGGGAAACGAGGCAAATTAAATCCTCGTTATGTTGGACCATTCAAGATAGTGAAGAGGATTGTATCAACTGGACCTACCTGAAGGACTTAGTGGTGTACACAACGTCTTTCATGTCTCAAACTTGAAGAAATGTCTGGCAGACGAGTCACTCGCGGTTTCTCTTGAGGAACTACACATTGATGAACAGTTACGTTTTATCGAAGAACTTGTGGAAATTATGGATAGGGAAGTCAAAACGTTAAAACGCAGTAAAATTCCTATTGTCAGAGTCCGTTGGAACTCGAAACGCGGACCGGAATTCACTTGGGAGCGCGAGGACTAGATGATGCGCAAGTATCCTAATCTGTTCAAGAAATCCACGTCAAACTCGTAAGGTACTATTCTAATTTTCGGGACGAAAATTCTTTCAACTAAGGGATAATGTGACACCCTAGAAATTTTTTTTATTATTTTAATTTTTGAGACGAAAATTCTTTCAACTAGAGGATGATGTGACAATCCAGACTTTTCCAGTTAACTCAGTTAGCAAATCCAGTTACATTCTAACTTGGTTTGCTTATCTTTAACTCCAAGGACTAATTTTGTCATTCCTTCAAACTTTAATTACAAGGACTAGTTGTGTAAATACTCATAAATCAAATATGTTAACTTTGTAAAGTCAATATTGTTATTCTGTTGACTTATAAAAGTCAAACAAACTTGTCCTTAACCTAATTCAAACCTCAAGGACTATTCCTGACAGATTACAAACTTAGAAAACTGGAAATTACAAGGACTAGATGCGTAATTTCCCTAAACTTGATTTCTATTGACTTTAACAAGTCAAACCCATCTACTTTAATCCGAATTCGATTTCAAGCATCAATTCGTTCGATTTTATAACTGAAATTGCTCGATTAATGACATTAACAGTCATAACCATCAAATAAAGCACAATCATAATCGAATTAAATGGATTAATGGCCAATTATAGCATAACCGTCGACACATTGAGCTTAACTATCGAATTCGACAGACTCTTGTATTATTCTTGTGAACAAATCATCTGCGCACCTTATACGAACGCCTTTGAAGCTGTTTCACACTCTGTTTTGGCTGGAGTTGCAGCAGGAGCCATCGGATAGTAAGAACAAGCCGACATATCTGAGTTTTGGTCAATCTCTATCAATCCGGCATTCATTTTGGTAATTAAACTTTCCCACACCTTCGTTTTCATCCATATAACAGAAGCCCTAACCTTTTAGAGGCTGATATCATTGAATTGATCATGAACTCGATTTTAGGGTTCATGACAAACCAGTTTAATCGAACTCCATCTCAGGCCTTGCTTAAATTCAATAAGTAACACCATTATCATCGCAATACCTTATCTATTGATAACCCTATGTTAATTTTAACAAACAACATCGGATTTTTCAAGATCCAGAACCTAAGGTTCATACACTTTCGGGTTAATCGGATACTAATCTAGACATGTTTTTTAATCCAATTAAAATACATGGATAGCTTCGCAAATCTTTGCTTATTGAAAGCCCCATGATTTCAAACCATTGCATTATCAGAATCATCATGATCGAAATCTAGGGTTCATGCGTATTCTTGTTTAATCGAATTCTTACCTACACTAGATCTCAATGAAATTAAAGACCATGGGTAGATTCGTGACCATTCACTTGATAAATGCCCTATGATTTCAACAGATTCTAACATCATAATTGCTCAAATCGATTCCAAGTTCTTGTTCTAGGGTTCGATCCTTGAAACTAAGATTTAAACGACTTAAAAACTCAGCGATTTTCAAATTAAAACCCACCACAGATTCGTGGTTACTCGATTTGCAAAACCCCTGTGTTAATTTGTTGGATCGCGACCGGATTCGAGAGTTTTTGGACTAGTTTCGATTGTGTGTTAATATGGGAAAGGAATTCACTAGAATTAATGATTAAAAGTATTTCTGGTTGAGTTTTGTTGCAATTGAGTTTATGGCTGGATTGGTTAAAGCTGTTGAACATTGGGGAGGAGACCCGGGTTCGAATCCTCCTCCCTTGTTTTCTTTTTAATAGATATTTTGTTAATGTTTTAAATTTAAAAACAGTTTCCACTATTATTATAATATTATATTAAGATGTTTATGTTAGGACATGGTTTGTAATGACAAAAGCTTTGTAATAGTTTAGATCTAATGTCTTTATGTTTTCTAATGTAATATGTTCTAAGTGTTTATGCAAGTTATGCTTGAGGCGAACTTGTTAAGTTCGCCTACTCTAACAGAGGCGAACTTGTTAAGTTCGCTTAAGTCTATCAGAGGCGAACTTATTAAGTTCGCTTAGTATGTTAGAGGTGCACTTGTTAAGTTCGCCTAATACAGGTCAGATGTCTATATATAGATGTTTACAGAGCCAGTTTGAGTATCGATCAGAAAGCGAACAGAATTGAACGATTGAGTCTCTAAACTCTATTGAGAATTGGAATACAAGCGTGAATGTTATTTACTGGATTGTCTATATTTTCTTTTGTGTATGCAATCGTTGATTCGTTGGATTCTGCACTCCAAGTTAACGACACGTCTTATCACGAGAATGATTTGTAGAAGTGCCATGAGGACCTACAAGTGGTATCAGAGCTTATGCTCGTGATTCTTGGTGATTCTAGACGGTTTTGTATGCAAATTGACAAGAAATTCATCATCTTTGACATTTTCATTTCCATGGAGTTTTCAAGCTTAATCTGGTTCTGATTTGGTGCTTTTGAAAAGGATTTTGAAGAAATTGATCCGATAGAAAGGTTCTAATTGAGAAATTACACAATCCTACGGTTTGATTTTGACTAATTCCTTCAAATTAGTGAATTATGAAGTTTTATTTTGATTCCTGGTTCGCGGTTACTGGTTTGAACTGCTCTTGATTTTGAATCTGCTGAAGCAAGCGAACTTGCTGATTTGTTGTGCAGGCGAACTTAGCAGGCGAACTTGTCAAGTTCGCTTCTCACAAATTAAGCGAACTTATTTTTAGGCGAACTTAATCAGATTTTCTGATTTCTGGTTTAAGCGAACTTATTAAGTTCGCTTCATATTAAGTTCGCTTGGGTATCACAGAAGCGAACTTATTATCTTTGCATAAGGGTAGTGAGTGTTCAACACATGGAAAATTTTTAGGAAAATGGCAAATAGGGTACAAGTAACGAATAAGTTCAATTATGATAATGAGATTGGTACATCTCAAAAAACACCGAAGTTGTTGAATCTTGCTGATTATTCTAATTGGAAAGATAGATTTGATCAGTTCGTATCTTTTACCGATATTAGTCTCTGGATTCCTATTTTAGAAGGTTATACGAATTCGACTTATTCGTGGATGGGACAGGATGATGTTCCAAAGCTGGTGTCAGCGTTAACTACTGAAGAAAAGTTGTTGTTTGATAGGGAAAAGAGAGCAATGGCAAGTATTTCGATGTCTCTTCCGAAGGGAATATATCACAGTTTCAAACAATTCAAGTCTTCTCAACAACTGTGGGAAGCATTAAAGAAAAGATGTGAAAGCAGTTTGGATGTAAAGAAGAGTAGAAAAGAGCTACTAAAGAAGCAATTCTTGGTCTTCAAACATTTTCAAAATGAATCCTTGGATGATCTTTCTAACAGATTCTATCATCTGCTTAGTGAACTGTCGAGTGCTTCTGTGGTGTATGAAACTAAAGAAATTAATGATGTTTATACGGTTTTGATAAAAGAAAATATCAAGTACAAAACCATGTCTCTTGATGAAGTTCTTGGGAAGATTCAATCGCATGACCTGAATATGAAGAAGAAGGAGACTAACATGGAGCATATCCAGGATCCTTCAATGTATTTTGCCAAGACTTCTCGTAAAACTGGTACAGGAGTTGCATTCTTTTCTGGCGATGCTCAAGATTCTTCTAATGATCAGTGTTCTGGAGTTCGTATTCATTCTGGTCATTCTAGTCATTCTGGATTTTCTGCGACAACAGCTTCTACATCTTCTGGATCTCATATAAATCAAAAGGTTGCTGATGATTATCTAGCTATGTTTTCCTCATTCATGGCTTCGTATGAGAATTTTATTAGAGGGAAAATTCATGATCCTGAGGTTATTGAAGAAGATTGGAAGAAATGAACATCCAATGGAATATGGCCATGTTGATGCGTCAAGCAAAGGATTTCTTGAAGAAAACTGGCAGAAAGTATATTGGATCTAATAGTCGATCACGTATGGGATTTGATAAAACCAAAGTGCGTTGTTATAACTGTTAAGAGTATGGTCACTTTGGTAAAGAGTGTGTGAAGCAAAAGGTTGAGTTTGATTCTCAGAAGAAGCAGAATAATTTTTAGAATAATCGTAATCAATCACATGGTTCATCTGGAAATTCAAATCATGCATCTGCATCATCGGCATTGGTTGCATAGAACGATGAGAACTATGACTGGGGTATTCATTTGGAAGATTTAGTGGGTGCAGTAAGTCAAGCCTTTGTAGAAAAAATTCATTCTGAAAAATCAGAAGAGGTGACTGATGATGACAGTTCGAGTGATGGTTCGAGTGAGGGTTCGAGTGATGGTGAAAGTGTGCAGATTGTTGATGAAGAGATAGAACAAGTGCAGAATATTGATTCTGATGTTGCATCAGGTGTTGCTGAAGATGATATTGTTCTAACACAAAATGCTTCAGATGGTGCTGATTCAGTGAATATTCCCATTGCCAAAGTTTTCATGGCAGACATGTCTGATCCGTCAAAGGTAAAAGACTATGTTTGTCATATTTACTGTTCTAATTGCATTATTGTTAAAGATAAATTGCAAAAGGTCATGGATGATAACACAAACTTGATTTGTGATATGAAATCGATGCATTCTGTTAATCAGAAACTGAAAGATAATGATAAATTGTGCATCGATAGAATTGAGTCTTTGAAAAGAGACTTAAATTCTCTGGAATTAAAATATAAAGAACAAGCTTATCATCTGGATATGGCTTATGCTGAGATAGAAAAACGAAATGAAGTTGTTGCTCAAAAGAATAAAGAAATTTTTGACAAAGAGTCTGAGGTGATCAAACTTCATAGAAAGTTGGAAAACTTTGCAAATTCTTCTGTTGTTTTGGATTATTTTAATTCAAATGCTGATCCTACTTAGCGGGTTGCTGGAATTGGATTTGTTCCTCCACCAATTAATGCAAATTATGTGGTTGAACCTGAAATCATACATGAAGAGGAAATAGATCGAAAAACAGTATTGAAAGTGAACCCGGTAACTGGTGAGGATATGGTTTATGAATCTAATTCTGAGGATGAGGTGTTTGATGAGAAGAAAGTCGAAGGTATTCCAAAAGAGGTGAAACTTGATGAACCAACAGTTGTAAAAACTGTTACCCGTGATAGATGCATTCTGACTGAACCTGATGAGGTGAAAGTTGTTACCCCTAAGCTTTCTCAAATTTTACATTCAAGTGGTTTTGTCGTTGCTGGTCATCAAAAGGTGCATTCATCAAAGGTGCCTACACAGGTTTATGTTCCAAAGAAGAAAGTAAACTGTTCTGGACAATATTCTGAAGCGTATTCCTCTGATGGCTCCTCAAACTCCAAGAACATTCCTTATTTTAGAACTCATCAAGAGAGAAGAGTTTGTTTTCATTGCAACAAAGTTGGTCACATTCTGGTCAATTGTCCTTATAAGAACCAGGGCAAATTGAAGACTGTTCCTTCACAACCAAAAGTGGTGAAGATTATGAAAAGAACAAATGAGGGAAAGTCATTCTTTAGTTTGGAGAAAAATAAGTCCTGTCGATCTTTGGTTAAATCCTCTGGATTTAAACAGCAGGATAAATTGAACTCTAAATCATTTGTTTGTCAAGAGAAACTTGAGATTCCTCATGTTAGAATTTCAAAAGATTCTCATTCTGAAGTTAAACTGTCTAGACCACAAAGGAGAAGACGAAACAAAAAATTAAAGAAAATTTTAGAAACATCTGAATCTGATAATAATATATCAAATAATGTTTTTCAAAATATTCAAAATATGTCTCCTTAGAAAAGTCTGTTGGTAAAACTTCTATTCCAAAGGTTAATGATAACATTGATTGTGAATTACTAGAAGTTGTTTATTTTGATCAATCTGGACGACCCAAGACCACAATGGCTTGGGTTCCTATTTCTAACTGATTTTCGTTGTTTATGTAGGGACAACCAATGAGGACTATCAACAATACATGGTATGTGGATAGTGGTTGCTCTCGACATATGACAGGGAATATTAGATTGCTTGAAGATGTTAAAAATATTGATGGAGGTTATGTCGCCTTTGCGGGGAAAAAAGGCGGGTACATAACTGGACAGGGTACTTTAAAGAATGATAAAGTCAAATTTGAGAAGGTGAATTACGTGGAGCAGCTTGAACACAATCTTTTGAGTGTATCACAAGTTTGTGACAAGAATTTTTCTTTCCATTTCAATGATGCTGAGTGTTATATCTTGAAACCTGGTTTTGTTATTCCTGACGAATGTGTTGAAGCACTTTCCTGTGACAAACACTCTGGATAGAGTCTTAGTTTGTATTTTCATGTTTGTAATTGTCTTTGTATGTAAGAGTCTTTATGTATTAGTTTATCGAGTTGTATTTACTTTTACATATTGAATGTTGCATAATTCTCTAAGTGTTTTGCGCACTTGTATGTGCGTAGGAGAAAGCTCCTGCGTACTTAGCAAGTACGCAAGAATACCTTTCCGTACTTGTTAAGTACGCAAGAGCATTTTGCCCTACGCACTTGTTAAGTGCGCAGGCATCAGGTCATGTATAAATAGGAATGATTGACAGAAGTTAAGTACGCAGTCATAGTAGCAAATACGCAAATTGTAATCTCAGTACTTCTCTCTGTAACCTTCAAGTGTTTATAATAGAAAGAACGTTTAAAGTGATTCTCTTGTTGGTTTACTTTGTTTTGGTAAGACTCTCCGCCTAGTCATGGGTATTCCGCACCCGGTCCGACTAGTAGAACCACTTGCATGTGACGATCCGCCACACCCGAGGGACCTACAAGTGGTATCAGAGCATTGCTCCTGATTTCGAGTGTTGTGAGTGAGTTTGGAGAGTTTCTACCGAGTTTTTACAAGCAAAAAGAGTTACTTTTGTTGATTTTTGTGATAAAATAGGGGTAGCTCTTGAGCACTATTTTAGAAGCAAAAATCACTCAAAAATTGAATTTTGTTGTGTATTTGAGTGATTTGAGTATCAAACGTTGGTTAGAAACAAGTTTCTGACCCTTTGGCTCATTTGCATTGTTCATCAGTCCAATTTTTTCCATCTTCGGTGATTTTCCAATGACCGGAATAGTTTGGTGAGAGTTGCTGAAAAGGTGTTGTGCGTACTTACCATTTCTGGCAAAAAGTACAGTTTTGTTGCGTACTTACTAAATACGCAAGACTAATCTCCTGCGTACTTACAAGTGCGCAGGACTGATCTTGTGCGAACTTAAGTTATATCCTGCGTACTTATCATTTACTCCTGCGTACTTATCAAGTACGCAAGAGCAAATCCTAAATACGCAAGACCATTTCTCAAGTGCGCAAGGCCAATATCAAGTGCGCAACTGTGTCTGATTTTTCTGAAATTTGACTAAGTGTTCACTATGTCGAATCTTCAGAATCTTGGAAACCTTTTAAACTATGATAATGAGATCGGTACACCACAGAAACCGCCAAAGTTGCTGAACGTAAACGATTATTCTAATTGGAAAGCACGTTTTGAGCACTACATTTCTTATACCGACTCATCGCTATGGATACCAATCCTTGAGGGATATAAGCATCCCACACACATCTATCTTGATGAAACCATGCCGAAACCTATCTCTAAACTTTCTGATGAAGAAAAGAAAGCTTATGATCGAGAAAAGAAGGCTCTTGGTTCAATCACTATGGCATTAACTCTGGAGTTGTTCCATAGTTTCCGAGGTTATGACAATTCTAAGGATCTTTGGAAAGCCTTACAGAAAAGATTTGAAGGAAATAGTGATATCAAGAAGATTAAGCGGGATCTTCTTAGGAAGCAGTATGAGTGCTTCAGATTTCTGGATAACGAATCTATAGACGAGCTCATATCTAGATTCTATCATCTGCAGACCGAGTTGAAAGCTTTGGAGCTAAAGTATCCTGATGAAGAATTAGTTGAAAAGTTTCTGGATGCTTTGCCTCCCAAGTTTGAGATGTAAACAACCCTCATGAGAGAATCCAAAATTCTATGAGCCGACAGTGGAGGAGGTAATTGGAAAGGTTCAAGCTCATGACATGAACCTAAAAAGAAAGGAGAGCTCAGGAAGACCTCAGATACAAGACCCTTCTATGTATTATGGGACGTCTTCTACAACCAAGTCATCGGGCTCTGGAATTGCCCTTTTCTCTAGAAACTCTCATGAGGAAGAAACTGTAAAAACTTGTGCTGGTCATGCATGTTATGCAGCATCCGGATCTGGTTCTGGATCTCATCAACAACATCCCTCAAGAAATCCTCCCACTACAACTTCAGCTAATCAATCAGCTATAGCCAAAATAGCTGAAGATCATGTAGCATTATTCTCATCATGTATGCTTGCCTATGAGAACTTCATTTGCGGCAAGCTAACGGATCCTGAAACAATAGAAGAAGACTTTTAATCAAGTGGATCCTGATGACATGGAGGACATGGATATTCAGGGGAATATGGCAATGATATTTAGGAGAGCCAAGCGTTTCCTGAACATAACAGGAAGAAAGTTCATTGGCGGGCATTCTAATGCCAAGGTTGGTTTTGAAAAATCCAAGGCCAAATGCTACAAGTGTCTGAACTACGAAAACTTTGCCCGTTAATGTCAAAAAGACAGAGCACCAGCCTCGGGTTTTACCAGACCCAGCCAAGGAAACAGCCATGGCTACAACAACTCAAACAACCACAATCATAGCCAAAGTGGAACGTCCAATGCACTGGTAGCTCAACAGGACGAAAGATTTGATTGGGGTGTTCATCTGGAGGATGCCATCATTGCACAAACTCAGGTTGGTCTCATGGCTGAGATCATGGAGATGATGGAAGCTGAGAAAAAGGACGCTTCTATGGCTGACCTAGAAGAGTCTACTGCTGCTGCTACAGAGGAAGAGAAGGAAGCTGAAGATAAGGAAGCTTCTATAGCTGATAAAGAGGAATCGACTACTGCTGTTGCTCTCATGGCCATTGGAGAAGCAACAAGTTCATCGTCTGAGGTAGATTCTAATCCTTTTTCTGTTATTTCATGTTCTAAATGTCTAGGGCTAAAACTTGAAAATTCTAAGCTCCAAGACAAAATCGAACCCCTAAGTATGGCAGCTCTAAACTATAAAGAAAATGAAAAACGTTTTAAAGATTCAATTGAAACGTTGAAAAAGGAAAAATGTGAATATTCTCTAAAAATAAGCGATCAACAGCTTCACTTGGATGTTGCATACAGGGGGTTGGAAAAACGGAACAATGAAATTAACAAACTGCAAAATGAGATCTTGCAGTTAAAATGTTCTAATGAGAAGTTGAAAAACTCTCGTTTTGTGGTGGAACACTACGAATCTGTGGTGAGACAAATGAATGGGTTAGGGCTGGGTACTAATGCCATTCCTCCACCAGTAAGCGGGAAGGTTGTCAATAGCTTAATAGACATTGATCTTACTTGTCTAGATGAGTCCTCTGATAAGGATAATTCCCCTAAAAAGGATGAATCCTCAAGTAAGGCTAACTCCACATCTAGTGAGGAGTTCGTTACTGCTTCTGAAGATGGGTCAGTTAACACTTGCCCTGAAGGAGTAGTATCTGAGGAGTTGTTAATTGAACAGAAAGTAAAGAAAAACATTATCACTAATGGTGATAATTGCATTTTAACTGAACTCGATATCATTGAAACAAATGATAAACTAAAGGAAATGCTTTATGGGGGTTATAAAAATCTTAACCAAGTAAAGAAAGAGGCTTTTTCAGCTCACTATGGGCTTGGTTACAAAGAAAATTTGCAAAAATACTATACTCCCAAAAACCAAACTGTAAAGGTTCATACTCCTGTTCATAAACCAACTCCTCCTGCTCATAATGCTGAGTTATCTAAGGCCATATCTAATGAGGCTGACAAGAGAACTTATGTAGACAAGAGGAATTGTTTTAACTGTGGCTTGGTTGGTCACATTCTTGTGAACTGTCCTTCAAAGAACCAAGGGAAACGGCCTGTTGTTTCACAACCAGCTGTTATCCGTAAGTCGCCATCAGTGAAACCACCCAAATGTCCAAAACAAAATGTGGTGAAACCACCAGTCAAACCGATGGTAAAGCCTAAGATCAAATCTGAAGCTAAACCATATGTTTCAAGAAAGGTAACGCAACTTGCTATACCTTATGTATCTACCTCTGGTAGTACACGTACTGGTGAGAAACCTGTGGCGAGACTCTCTAAACCACAGAGAAGGAGAAGGAACAAGAGGTTGAGAAAGCAAGAACAGCTGACTTCATTTCAATCAGGTGAAGCTTCCACAAGTTCACCTACTGTTGTTGAACCAAAGTCTCCTGTTCCGGTTAAGAAACAGAAGAGATCCTGGACTGCCAAATCCAAAAATTCTCAATCTCCTAGTTCTAATTCTTTTAAAGATTCATCAATTTTGAACAGTCGTCACGACTGTGAGTTAAAAGAGGTAGGTTATTTTGAAAATGATAGACGACCCAAGACCACAATGGCTTGGGTCTCCAAATCTAACTAATTCTTTTGTGACTCGTGCAGGGACGTCCGAAAGGTACTATCACTAACCGCTGGTATGTAAATAGTGGATGCTCCCGGCACATGACAGAAAACATGGCCTTGCTTCAAGATGTGAAACCATTTAGAGGCGGCTATGTGGCCTTTGCCGGAGAAAAAGGCGGCAGTATCACGTGTCAAGGCATGGTTTCGAACGGTTGTGTCAGCTTTGACAATGTCAACTTTTGCAAGCAGCTGAAGCATAACCTGTTGAGTGTCTCCCAAATGTGTGATAAGGAGTACTCGGTGATGTTTGATAAGTCAGAATGCCTGATTCTCAAACCTGGTTTTGAAGTTCCTGAAGACTGGATTCTGATGGGAGTGCCAAGGACAAACGACACCTATCAGATCGATATGAGTGTGGCAACAACCACCTCATCAGTTGCTACATGTTTTCTTACCAAAGCGACAGAGCTTGACTCTATCTTGTGGCATAGGAAACTCGGACATATTTCGTATCGTAAAATGAACCATCTTGTCCGAAACGGTTTGGTAACCGGGGTTCCTAAGCTGAGATTTACCGTTGCAGATGACTGTATGCCTTGTAAAAAGGGCAAACAGCAACAGAAGTCTCACAAGCCCAAGCTCCAAAACTCTATTGATACCCCTTTGGAGCTATTACACGTGGATCTGTTTGGCCCCATAAGTATCAGGAGTATTGGAGGTAAGTCGTTCTGTCTGGTTGTAACTGATGATTTCTCACGTTTTTCCTGGGTGCATTTTTTAGGTACTAAAGACGAGACTGCTGATATTCTTCAATACCTTATCCCGAGCTTGGAATCTATTTGCAAGCTGAAGGTTAGAAGAATAAGGAGTGACAATGGAACTGAGTTCAAGAATAATTTGGTGGAGCTTTTCTGTCTCAAGAAAGGGATCCGTCACGAATTCAGCGCGCCGTACACGCCTCAGCAGAATGGAGTTGCTGAACGGAAGAACAAAACACTGATTGAGACTGCAAGGACTATGCTGTCGGATGCAAAGCTTCCTGTCACTTTCTGGGCAGAAGTCGTTAATACAGCTTGTTACGTCTTAAACAGAGTTCTGGTTGTGAAGAGTCACAACAAGACTTGTTACGAGTTGATCAACAATCGACTTCCCAATCTTGATTACCTAGTTCCTTTTGGTAGTCCCTGTTCCTTGATGCCACAGTATAAAGACCGTCAGTCTAAGTTTCTCGCAAAAGCGGTGGAAGGCATCTTCTTAGGATACGTTACCAACTCACCTTGCAAGAGAGTGTACAACATAGGAACTCGTACTGTCGAGGAATGGTTCGAAGTGGATTGTAGTAAACACAACATTCCACCCGAACCAACAGGTCCAGCTTGGGGTTTTGATTATGATGCGCTATTCAAGTCATTTAATCTTCCTGATCTATCTGCAGTTGACGCCGCAAATGTTTATGAATTATTGGGTGGCGACAATGACTCCAGTTTCTCTACTCGTGCTACTGTACCGATTATATCTCCTGATTCCAATGTTGAATTTGCATCTGGAACTCATGACAGTGATAACAGTGAAGATGTTCATGTTGATGGAGATGACGCTCAAGCTAATCCTAACACAACTGTAGGAAATGAAGCTCCAACTGATCCAATTAACATTGAATCTTCTTCCTCTGGAACACAGGAAATGGGGGAGTTAAGCATGAATCTAGATTTAGAAATTCAGGAACCGATTGTACCGGAGACGAGAGTGCATAGGAATCATCCAATCGAGAACATTATTGGTGATCCTTATGCCGGTGTTCAGACTCATCATCGAACCATCACTTAGAACACTAGTCTTTACACAGAGATACTTGACACTGGTGTCATGGAAACATGTCTGCATGTTGCATCCGTGTCCCAGTTAGAGCTGAAGAATGTGAAGGAGGCTCTCGCGGACAACTGCTGGATTAAGGCGATGCAAGATGAATTGTCTCAGTTCCAAAAGTTGCACGTGTGGGATTTGGTTGACTTGCCAAAGGGCGTACAACCAATTGGCACCAGATGGGTGTTCAAATGAAAGACGGATGATCGTTATGTTGTGGTTAAGAACAAAGCAAGGTTGGTTGTTCAGGGTTTTTACCAACAAGAGGGCTTGGATTACAAGGAAGTATATGCCCCAGTTGCTAGAATTGAGGCCATTCGACTGTTCTTGGCTTATGCCACATATGTCGGCTTCAAGGTCTATCAACTTGATGTGAAGAGTGCTTTCCTATATGGAAAAGTTCATGAAGAGGTATATGTCACTCAACCTTCCGGCTTTGAAGATCCGCATAATATCAAAAAAGTGTATAAGCTCGACAAAGCTCTTTATGGTCTTCATCAAGCACCGCGGGCATGGTATGAGACATTATCTAAGCATCTACTGTCTAATGGTTTCGACAGTGGATAGATTGACTCAACCCTCATCATTAGGAAAGCATGAGAAGACATTCTTCTTGAACAAGTCTACGTCGACGACATTATTTTTGGATCTACCAATGAAGGGATGTGTAGGGAATTCGAGCAGGTGATGAAGTCCAAGTTTGAAATGAGTAACATGGGTGAATTGTCATTCTTCCTGGGTCTGCAAGTCAGTCAAAGAGAGGATGGAATTTATCTACATCAAACTAAGTATGTGCAGGACATATTGTCAAAATACAATATGAATGATAGCATTACTTATGGCACACCTATCCCAGTCAATCATGGTTTGCATCCTGACAAAGATGGAAAGGATGTGGATTGTAGATTGTACCGCGGGATGATCGGATCACTTATGTATCTCACAGCTTCAAGACCCGATATAATGTTTGTTGTGTGCTTGTGCTCAAGGTTTCAGTCTCAACTGAAGGAGTCACATATGATAGCCATGAAGAGAATTTTCAGATACTTGAAAGGGAAACCCCGATTAGGTCTTTGGTACTCTAAGTAGCAGTCATTTGACTTCAAAGCCTACACTGATTCAGATTATGGCGGTTGTAACCTTGACAGAAAGTCAACTTCTGGTGGATGTCAATTCTTAGGAGACAGACTGGTCTCCTGGCAGTGCAAGAAGCAGTCAACGGTTTCTGTCTAAACTTGTGAAGCAGAATACATTGCTGCGGCGAGCGGTTGTTCTCAAATATTGTGGATTCAGCAGCAATTGAGAGACTACAGCTTAAACTTTACTGGAACTCCGTTATTCATTGACAACAATACCACCATGTCCATCACAAATAACCCAGTGAAACATTCCAAAACTAAACATATACAAATTCGCCATCATTTCATTCGTGATTGTGTTGAAAAGCATTTAATTGAACTTGTAAAAGTTCACACGGATGACAATCTTGCTGACCTTTTCACAAAGGCATTTGATCGATCCCGTTTTGAGCATCTTGTCAACTTGATTGGAATGTTCAACCGTGAGTGAAAATTAATTTTTCTTAAATCATTTCAATTCATGGAAGTTAAATTTTAATTTCTTTTAAATTTTCTGTATAGTTCTTTTAGTTGTTAAAATATTTTAGAAAATCAAAAACAAAATAGAAAATGGAGAAAATTTCAAAGTTAACTTGAGAAAAGAAGAAATGATAGTACATCAGAAATGATCTATACGTCATAGACTGCTCATTTGGGAAATGATAGCGTCATGCTTACTTAATTGTTTAAATTATTATGATTTTAATCTACTTAATTACAAGTAATTTAAATTTTCAGTAAACTGTATGCTTCTTTGAATCACTAGTAGTGTGGAAACTAAATCTAAATTACAACTATGATTTGAACCCATGTGTGCAAGTGTGTGTGCGTAAAAGAATAGAAAAGATCATTATCAAATAAAGGATTTTAGATTTTGGCAATAATTTTCTTTTGAGATCAGTTTCGGGTTATGTCGTTAGCACAATTAATGCGGTTCATCTCACCGCCCATACTCACAAGTATGCAAGGAGAGATTGAATCAAGACATGTCTCTACATCAACCGTTGAGCATGTATTCACCCTTGAATCACTCCTGATTCATTGAAATCAAATCCAGATAATAGTTGGATCCCCTTACCTTACTCAAACACCATATATATTGTCCTGAATCATCATACCGATATTCAATGAAGAAAATCAAATGAACCAAGACAAATGAATCACTCGATTCTGAATCTTATGATTCCTGATAATCTTTATGGATTCTGCTTGATTTTTCCTGTGCTAATTGATGTAACTTCATTCTGAAAATTTAGAAAATCTTTGGGAAAATCTTAAATGCCTTGAGATAGTGCAATTTACATTATTGTAGCATATCAGTGGGATACACGTTGTATATCTTATAATTAATACTTTAATACATAAGAACGTAATACAAATATGCCTATAGTTTCAAATCTTATAATATTGTCAACTTGAATTACTTGTTTATGTGCTTATTACGTATGAATAAAGAGTAATCCATGACATGATCCCATATTCTTTGATGTTTATATTGTATCGTTTTTTTGCTAAAAGATAGCCTGATATGATCCTCTACTGGTGTCTTTGATCAAAATTAGTTTGTGTGAATACTTGTATATTTCTATGAGAAAAGATCAAAAATATTTTAAGTGTATGCATAGTTCAATTTTATTCAGAAATGCCAAAAATATTTGTGTTTAACCTTCCTGAATTGTATTTGAATCCTCATGATTGAATACTTCTATCTTGTTCGTTATTTGATTTGAAAATCGTCATAAATTTGAGTTGAAATTTTGCGCACTTAAGGGTTTGTGCGTACTTGTTAGTGCGCATGAAGTAAGCCCTGTGTACTTAACAAGTATGCAAGAGTTAAGTCTTGCGCACTTGTAAGTACGCAAGAGTTAAAGCGTGCGTACTTGCTAAGTACGCACGACCTTTTTGCGTGGGGTATATAAACTGGACTTAGAAAAATTTCAAAGATTCATCACTTTCAAACCGGTTCAAATTCCCTCCGACTTTTACTCAAAAATTAAAGTGTTCCTAAACCGATTTTTCGTCCCGTTGTTAGTTTCATCTTCATATAACATCAAATTGGTGAGAATCTAGGCTAAATCCATCCACGAAATCGTGACTTTGGACCGATTCAATGACTTAGAAAATCTAGGTTTATTCCGTGATTTTTAGGCAAATTTTGGGTTGTTTGGGTAAATCTGTATCACTAAAACCTGATTAGATACTATAATCGACCCGTAATACAATCATGATTTTCAAATCAAATAACGAACAAGATAGAAGTATTCAATCATGAAGATTGAAATACAATTCAGGAAGGTTAAACACAAATATTTTTGGCATTTCTGAATATAATTGAACTATGCATACACTTAAAATCTTTTTGATATTTTCTCATAGAAATATACAAGTATTCACACAAACTATTTTTGATCAAAGGCACCAGTAGAGGATCATATCAGGCTATCTTTTAGCAAAAAAACGATACAATGTAAACATCAAAGAATATGGGATCATGTCATGGATTACTCTTTATTCATACGTAATAAGCACATAAACAAGTAATTCAAGTTGACAATATTATAAGATTTGAAACTATAGGCATATTTGTATCACGTTCTTGTGTATTAAAGTATTAATTATAAGATATACAACGTGTATCCCATTGATATGCTACAATAATGTAAATTGCACTATCTCAAGGCATCTAAGATTTTCCCAATGATTTTCTAAATTTTTAGAATGAAGTTACATCAATTAGCACAGGAAAAATCAAGTAGAATCCATAAGGATTATCAGGAATCATAAGATTCAGAATCGAGTGATTCATTTGTCTTGGTTTCATTTGATTTTCTTCATTGAATATCGGTATGATGATTCAGGATAATATATATGGTGTTTGAATAAGGTAATGGGATTCAACTTTTATCTGGATTTGATTTCAATGAATCAGGAGTGATTCAAGGGTGAATACATGCTCAACGGTTGATGTAGAGACATGTCTTGATTCAATCTCTCCTTGCATACTTGTGAGTATGGGCGGTGAGATGAACCGCATTAATTTTGCTAACGACATAACCCGAAACTGATCTCAAAAGAAAATTATTGCCAAAATCTAGCATCCTTTATCTGATAATGATCTTTTCTATTCTTGTTCGTTATAGCTCTTGATTTTGCCCTTGACCTCGAATTTGAACCGACAGTTGTTTCGTTTCAGGTCAAAATTGGTCAAGTATAGCAAGTATTTGGTGTTGATATTGGTCCCATAGGCTAGAATCATCGATTTCGACCTTGTGGTGACCCAATACACACCGATTTTTGAACATCAGTTAAATTTTTTCAAATTTCTGGAATTTTCACCAAGTGTAGTTCTTGCGCACTTAGCAAGTACGCAAGAAGCATTTCATGCGTACTTGTTAAGTACGCAAGAGGAAATTCCTGCGTACTTGCTAAGTACGCAGGACCAACACTTGGGAAAAATTTCTAAGTCTGAAATTTTAGTTCAAAGAGTAACTGCTATACTAAGTCATGTTTATTCATTTCCAATGATACTTGTTGTTCTGATTATGTTTTCTGTGTGTTTTTGCAGAGTATGGCTCAGGCGTTTACTAACGAATTCAATCTGTTAGCTAACACTGAACCAGAATGGAAGGGTGCGGCACTGCAGTATAGAGAAATAGTTGATTTCTTGAACCGTTCAAGAATCAGCTACGCTATTTCTGCTAACCCGATCGTTTCAAGACCCTATCTGGAGCAGTTTTGGGAGACTACGGAGCATGATTGCACGGTAACCCCCAACATTATAAGGGCTACCGTTGCTGGTCATGCTATCGCCTTTTTCTGAAGATTCTATTAGAAGGGTCCTGCAATTCAGAGATCTCTCGACCGACCCGACAGCCTATCCAGACTGCTTTGTGGATGGCTGTTGGAGGCAAAGAATGGGATATGTGAGTGCGAGAGACTATGCTTCCTATAAGAAGATGTGGGTGTTAGACCAATGGAGATACGTCGCCCACGTCATGATCATGTGCATCTCCTCAAGGAAAGCTGGAAAGGATGCCATGGGTCATGACCTCGCAGCAGCCATGGTTGGCCTATCTCTCAATAAGGGCTACAACTTCTCCCGCCACATATTCAAAGCCATCAATGACCAGATCAACACGGCGGAGAGGTTTAGGTTCTTATTATACCCTAGGTTTGTGCAACTTTTGATTAACGACGCATTGCCGAACCTACCTGCTATAGGGGAGAGACTGCAAGTGAAGAGGGTGGACAAAAGAGTGTTCGCACAATTCTTAAAGCCAGGCAGTGTAGAACCTACCCCTGTGCATACAGAACTCTTTGGACACCTCATAAATGAAGCATATGTGGCACCAGGTGACTGGAGATGGTATAGTCACGATTCGGAGCCTGAATTAAGTGAACACTCCGATGAACAACAGCAACAACAAGCGGAGGAAATGGAAAGTGATGATGGGTCATCTGATAATGGAGACGAAGAAGGAGGAAATGATGGTGCTGAGGGATCCGACTCGGAAGAGACAGAGTCAGATTCTTCTGATTCCGATGATGCACCATCGCAGGTACACCCAAGGAGAACAACAAAGGTAACCCTACCTGAGTCATCCTCCAAGAGAAAGTGACAGTCTTCTAGCAGCGAATATGAGCCAGACTCTGACTCTGACGCTGCTATATAGAGACAAAGATGAGAAAGCGTTCATAAAAACAGGGGAGATAGGCAACAACTTTCTATCGCCAGTGAGGTGGAGGCTTAGCAGCAAGTACAAGTTTCAGCTTCTAGTCCTGATTCAACCTCCACCCCACCTTCACATCAACTATACCGTAGGAGGAGGAGGAGGCCACAGGTGCAACTTGACGTGGCCGTCACTTCAATCACAGAGGAGATTCCTGTGATAGTGACCCTCCCTACCACATCTGCTCAGGTGGCGGTGACTACTCCAATTCTCACGGAGTCAGTCACCATCACCCTACCATAACTCCTACAACCCTCATCACATCCTCAATCCCAACAACCACCATTGATCCTCTAAGTCAACCCTTCAATTACATAGATTTCACACAAGGGTTTGACTTCGATACCATCTTCTCTTCCCCTATTCACAATGCCGAGGCGTCATCATCCAGACATCCTGATCCGAATGCTGCAAGGATAGATGTTCTGGAAACCCAAGTTGCTGGATTATAGGAAACTATTCGGAAATCAAAGGAGGAGTCTAACACTCAACAAGCACAGATTAATTCATTGGGAGACGAAGTTAGAATCCTACGTAGCCAGAGAAAGGAGACTGATGAAAGACTGAAGAACGTCATGGCCCAGAACGAGCTCCTAATCAAGACAAATGAAATGATTCTGGGTCACAGGTCTTCCTTGGAGCTGAGGTTTGATGTACAGAGGAAAGAGCATGAAGTGATGGTCAACCTAATTGCCGAACTGACCAAGAAGCTTGATGCTCAGGGGAGAAAGAGAAAGAGAATGAGAAAGAGAAAGAGAAAGAAAAGACACCCACTGGTGATGAACCTTGTCATTCTGTCGACTTGACTAAGGATGATGACAAAGACAAGGATCCCGAAGCCGGTCCTAGTGGAGGTGAGCACCAAGCTTTAGGAATTGTGCCCACCTCTGCTATTCTAATGGCTCAGGGGGAGTCTACTCATCAAGTAGGTGGTGATACATCTGGTGGTGGTGGTGAGAAAGGAAAGTTAGCAGCTGACGTGGTTAATGACTTATCTGATGATGAGATCCTATACCTAGAGCCTGACTATTCCAAGGAAGCACAGATCGATGCTCTCTTTAATCTAGAATAAGGAGAGATCGACTCTGGTGACAATTGGGATGATGATGATGAGGATGTTGTAATTGAAATTCCCAAGGGTGACGGGGAAGGAGAGTAAGAGTTAGAAGATGGAGAGATCTTTGAATTTCCATCCTTCGAAGCTCAGCTCGACACAGGTTCAGTCAAGCATGCTAGTAATGTGGAAGCCTCGACTGAAGCCTCCCAAGTTGACCCTATACCTGTGGACCCAGAGGCACCGAAAGAAAAAGATATGCCTTCTACTTCATGAAAGGGTCCAGCTCCTGTGTGGCAAAAGACGTCTATAATAGACAAACAAGGAGCAACATGGATGATCTTGGCTGTAAGGTTCGAGGAGGATAAGCAGTTGTTCGCAATCAAAAGATCTGGCGGGGTTCAATACTTGAAACCCACCAGTGAAGCGTTCAACTCCTTACTCAAATACGACCTTGTGAACCTAGCAAACCGAGAGCTGCTGGATCATTCTAATTACGCAGTGGCGATGGGTTTGTGGGTGGTTCTGCAGCGGGAAGCAATATCTGGGAAATTCAAGATGTTCAAGCCTCAGGTGCCCAAAAGAGTCAAGGATAAGAAAGCAAGACATCCTGTGACTTAGAAATTCTTCAAGAAACTGGTATACAAGCCAGTGCTATGTGAAACTAAGATTCCCCTTGAGCAAGTTTTCTCAAGATATTCTTGGTGACATGTGGTACTGGTACGTAGATCCAAAGATGGGCAAGGCTATGATTATGGGGAAGGTACGTTCAAAGAGTGGGAACATAATGCCAAAGGAACTAATCAGAATATTTGATGAAGTCTGCTTCATCAACTTTTCTGTGAAAGATCTGGAGGTACTAGCAGAACGGTATTGTGTTTACACTGATGAATGGACAAAGTGTGACATCCGGCAATTTTCAGGTTATTTACCGTTAAACCTTAGAACGCGTTTGCAATTTAATTGTGTGTGTCTTAGACTTAATTTCAGTTAATTAGGTTATTATAAAGTCTAGCAAAGCCCTTCGTATGCATAGGTTTGCATTTCGTGAAATTTCAGAAATTTCGATACCGCGTATCGGTAAAATGCCCGTATTTAACGTTGGTGACGACCCGGTTAACCATAAAAATATCAGTTTTGATGAAAATTATATAAACTGGTTTATATTAGTGGATTATGTGTGAAATTTATGTGCAATGTGTTAAATACCGCTTTCGACGATTTTCGTTGCGTTTTACCCGGTACAATCGCGTACCGGATGAGTTAAAATGAACTGTTAGCAAAAATTATTATTTTCACTAATTATGATAGCAAATAATTAGTGGGTATTTTATATATTTTTATTTTGACGAAAAACCATGTTTAAAGTGGTAACATTTTATAAAAGTGTTGTAGTTTTTATAAAAGATCACCTACATGTGTGTAGAGGTTTATAAAATAAAAGATGGCATCTTTTCTCTCTCCCAAAAATCAGCCATAAAAAGTGGGTCCCACACCCTAATCAAGTGTTAAACACACTCATTTGATTCCTTACACACTTTGTACAAAACTACACTCCACCAAATTTGATCATTCAACTTGCATGAAATTTGAATGGAAGATGTCAAATCCTCTCTCCTCTCTCCTCTCTTGGCTGAATTCATCCCTCACCCCACCTATAAATACCCCTTCAATCTTCACTTCAATCCCACACCTTTCTATCATCTTTTCTCTAAGTGTTCTTTCAAGTGTTCTTGAGTTTTTGGTGTTCTTGGAGCATTTTCTTGAAGATTCAAGAGTGTGGAGCCAAATACTCAACAAAACCATCCATCAACTTGCATTTCACTAGTATCTCCCTTGATTTAGTTCAAGAGGTATGAACCTCATATTTCTTTGCTTCTTTCTTTTTCTTTGATAAAAATAGTGATACTTGCAAGAGTTGTTCATCACCAACTAAAAGACTTTTTATGAACCATTAAAATTCAGCAAATAAGGGTTTTTATAAAAGGGTTTTAGTATTTATATATGCATGCATGTAGTCATGTGAATGAATGTGTGTTTATGTGTTCATATCTTGCAAAATGATGATGAATAATGTTAGATTCTTGCATGCAAACAAATATTTTGTTATGACCAAGTTAAAACAGAAAAATAAAGTGTATTATTACATAAAAACTTGTTATTTTATGTATGGATCTTAAACCCCTACGTTTGGATGCTTGTTACTAAAGATTGTGGTTTAAAAAGCATGATAAAAGCTAGGTTTGTACATGAATTGTTAGGATTATTTGAAATCTGGAAATAAGGTGATAAATATGATGTATTTTATGTATAATGATCAGCTCTAAAAGGGTATTTTATGTTGTGATGATTAGCTAGAGTTTTGACCATGATTTGTTACAAAAAGGGTACTTAAATGATGGATTATTACATGTAAAATGATGGATAAGTTAGGTCTGATTATATGGCTGTAAAAAGATTATATTTTATGTTAAAAATCCATATTTTTAATAAATAATATGATCCTTGGTGTTTTGATGCTTTTGGATAACATTTTAGGCATGACTAGTCGTAAAATCGGTGTTTTCCGCCTTGAAAAATGAATGCTAGTTAGGTCTGATTTCAAACAGCAAATTAAACTTATTTTATGACATATTTTCAGCTAATAATGTATATGATGAGTTAGTGTTATGACCCATGTGTTTACTTATGTGGTATGATGTTTCGGTTATCGCATATGTGCTAGAAATTGCCATGTATAGGTACTTTATGTCAAAATAATGAAAGATTGTTTTGTTTGATGAAATATATTTTATTAAGTATATTTTGATGATATATGATGTTATATGAACTCATGTGTTAGAAATTTGGAAGTTTGTTCCTTAAAAGTTAGTCGTTTTGCTTGAAAAGTGCTTATGTGCAAATATTGTGATTTTAGTGTTTTCACATGTGATTTAGAACTCATAAGCATATGTATGAGTAGATATATATATGTTATTAGTTTCATACTTTCATGTTGATCGTTGTTAGGTAATAACACTTGAAGTCTTCGTATGTGTGTATGATACACCATTTTTCGTTAAAAACATAACCGCGTGTCGAAGTCACCAACGGGTCGTTCAAATAAATATTTTCTTAAAAATATTACAAGTCTAAGTAGGTTGGGTGAACAACTTGCTAGTAAGACGTGAGTTTCAATTAGTAATGTACCCCTCATGTTTAGGGCACCGTTAGCGTTCGTGGGCGTATTTTTGCTAGCACTCGTTTTTCCGCCGTTCGTTATCAAGGTGAGTTTTCACGGCCCCTTTTTAAACTATTTTGTTGCTTTATAAACTATGGGGGAAGAACAAGCTTTCGTTCGTTTATCATGATACTGGACTTACGTTATGTGTTCGTTTGATGGTCTCGAGTAAGGGCTTTCGTTATGTGTTCATGTATGTCGTTCATGAATAGCCCCGCCGTTATAATCATTAGCCTCGTGTAGGCCGCAAGGTGTGTTGATAGATCTATTTGGGACTGACTGCCCACTCTCGTGATCAGTAACGCTGATCGGTCGTTCGTACGAGAGAATATATTTTGAAAGGATTCGTGGGGACATGTTGTATTCGTGTCTCGGTTTGATTATAAGCTCTAGGTACTGTCATCATGTTGTATTCCTTGCAAGCTTATGACATATCACATGTTTGTCCAAGTTACTTGATAGTTCGTTAAATTCGTTTATGTTATCGTTAAACCCGTGAAACTCGCTCAACTTTATGTTGATGTTTTTAAGCATGTTTTTCAGGTACTTAGATGCTCTCGCGCGGTTATGAAAACGGGCTTTTGGGCAAACGCTTGCATCGGATTTCTGTTGGCACATTTTAAACTTTATTTTGGATCCTCGTGTGTTGGATCATTAAAACTCGTGTTTTAAATTTTAATGCTTTCAAGTTTGGATAATTGTAAGACTTATCTTTTATCTCGTTGAACATTTCCGATGTTTTAAATTAAATGTGTTTGCTTATTATCATTGGGCTCCAACTTATGTGACCACCATGCTTACGTCTCGTTTCCGCTGCGAATCGTCGTTTTCGGGGTGTGACAGAAGTTGGTATCAGAGCCCATGGTTATAGCGAACTAGAAAATGTTTTTCTTAAAAATCTAGACTATAACTTTTAAAATTGGGTTTTTGGGTTAAAGACGTTTTCATACCGCATGCATCTTATATTAGGAGTAAGTGTTATTATTAATTAGATATAATAGAATATTCCTTTGTTCCTTATGTACATTAGTTGTATGCATGCGTATGTGCTTACGTATAAGATATCCTCTTTACCCCTTACGTGCCTTAAATGTGTTGCATACGTACGTGCTTACATTTATTGGCAAAAATTATTCACACCATGTATATATTTCATGCCACAGATGTCTCTTTCACCTTCCGTCATCTCGATCTCGTCTGATAGTGAGCCAGAGTTCACACCAGTTTCACCGATGTCTCCAAATTCGGTATTTGATTTCGGATTTGACCCGAACATGCCGGATTTTGCTAATCACCCGTATTATGGGAATGGGTGGATAGGAGAATCTGATAATGAAGAGGAGCCTAGCGAAGAGGAATCTGATGATGAAAAGGAGTCTAGTGAGGAAGAGCCAGTTGAGACAAGTCCTTTGGTTAAGAAACCTATGGAGGAGACTCCAGCTAGTGTTGAGCCTATTCCAGTGATCCCCGAGACTATTAGCCCTGTCCATGAGAACGATGACGCTATGACTGCCATTGAGACTGTTAGGCTAACAACGGTAGAATTACGTTTTCCATCTCATCGATCTTATCGTGAACATCCTGAAGGTCCACTTCTGAAGTTTACTGCTAGGAAATCAGTGTCACCGGCTAAGAAGAGAAAGCTAGCCGAAAGAGATGATGGTGATTCGGCAACCGTTGGTTATATCGTTGAGCGTCCTCCTAAGAGGACAAGACCTTTTGTCGCCAGAAAATGGGATTGGCTGTCCGAGCAAGTACGTGAATGGACGAATGAAGAGGGCGTACTGATTATTCGCCATATTGGTGAGTCCTCTTCTTCTCAGAGGATGCTACCCCTCACTGGTCAGCCCATCGAGCGCACAGTGCCCTTGCTAGCTGCTCGATGTGCCCGTGAGGAGTCGAGGATAGATTCCATTGGAGTTAGCATGGATAGGATTACTCGTAGGTTTAAGCGTGTGGATGGCTATGTGAAACTTATGAAGAAAGATCAAGTTCAGGCCCTAGAAGATATGGCTGAATTGAGGAGAAGGTTGGAAGGGAGCGAGAAGAAGGCCGAAGAAGCAATAAAGATGGCCGAGGAGGCTACCGCGAGAGCCATGGAAGCGGATGTCAGAGAGGTTGAGGCCTTACAGCGTGTGGATGCACTTGAGGAGCGCCTCGAGGACTCTCTAGCCCTTGCAGTTACGTGTGTTCTGATCGCCGCCACTGTTGCTCGCATCGGTGTTTTCCCGCGCCACACCCGTTAGTTCATGTCTTTGGGGATGTTGTTTCTTTTGATTTCATGTCTTTTCATTTTGTTATATTGGAGAAACTTGTTAGGGTTTGGTCGTATACCACGCCCATTTTTGTAATCATTTGGTTTAATGATGTATCTAAGTTTGAACTCTAATTTTTAACAAAAATGACATGAAGTGGTTGATTTTGGTTTATCGTGGTGTTTGTTAAGTTATTTTCGTACATACATGAATGGCATGGATATTGCGTGATATATATTGTCTCACTCGTTGTATTATTTGTATTGGGAAAAGGAACATGCCACCGCGGAGAGAAAACCAAAATGCTAACCCACTCCCCACTACGGCCGAGGAATTGGCCCAGTTGATTTCGCAACATGTCAACACCGCCCTTGCTAACGAAGCGGCCAACCGGATCGTGAACCAGGCGAACCATATTGAAGGGTGCTCTTACAAGACCTTTCAAGCATGTCAGCCCCGACTCTTTTCTGGAACTGAAGGACCAATCGGCATTGTCCGCTGGATTGAGAAAATGGAGTCTGTGATGATCATAAGTAACTGTACTGCAGCTCAACGCGTGAAGTATGCAACAAGTTCATTTCAGGATGAAGCTCTAACCTGGTGGAATACTCAAATTCAAGGTCTCGGTGAGGCTAATGCCTATGGTCTCACTTGGGATCAGTTGAAAGAAATGTTGCTGCGTGAGTATTGTCCACGCAACGAAATTCAAAAATTAGAAGCGGAATTCTGGAATTTGACCATGGTAGATGCTGAGGTAAGGGAATACACGTCCAAGTTTCATCAATTGGCACGACTTGTACCCCATCTCGTAACACCGGAGCACAAAAGAATTGAGCGTTATATCTGGGGCTTGGCATCTCAGATCCGTAGTATGGTGACGTCAGCAAACCCTACGACTATTCAGAGTGCTGTGCAATTAGCACACTCCCTGACTGACGATGCTGTTCGTATGGGGACATTGAAGAAGAGTGGTTCAGGGAAGAAGCCAGTGGAAGTTGTTGATAAAACGACTGAGAAAGGAAAACTGCCAACTGAAGGAAAGCGTAAGTGGTCTGAAGGATCTGGGAGTCATGCTAATAACTCTCAGAACAAAAGGAGGAATCAGGGAAGGATGTATGCAGCCAACACCATGGAAACAAGAAGGTATCAGGGTCCTAACCCAAAGCGCAACAAATGTGGTTATTTTCACACTGGTCAGTGCAACGTCTGTGAACGTTGTGGCAAATTTGGACATCAAGCCCAAACCTGCCGTGTGAAATTGGGTGTGAAGAAAGAAGAATCGAACCATGGATGTTTTGAATGTGGAACTGTAGGGCATTTTAGGAAGGATTGCCCAAAACTGAAGAACCAGGGAAATCGTGGCAGAGCATTCGCGATGGAGGCCAAGAAAGCACGAAAGGATCCATCGGTTGTTACCGGTACGTTTCTCGTAAATGACCGTTATGCTTACATTTTATTTGATACCGGAGCCGATAAAAGTTTTGTTTCCAAAAACTTTGAGCCTTTTCTTAGCTCAAAATCAAGTAAATTAGATGTTAAGTATTCTATAGAGTTAGCTAACGAAAAATTAATAGAAGCCGACGAAGTTTTTCGTGAGTGTACCTTGCGTTTGGGAGATCGTATGTATAGTATTGACCTTTTACCAGTAGAACTTGGAAGTTTCGATGTCGTTATTGGCATGGATTGGTTATCAAAGAATCATGCAGAGATTGTGTGCGATAAGAAGATAGTTCGTCTTCTACCTCCGACTGGTGAACCGTTGGAAATTCAAGGTGATGAGAGTGCCCCTTTGAGAATCGTTAATATGATGAAAGCTCAGAAGTATTTGCGAAAAGGATACCCAGCATACTTAGCCCACGTGGTTGACACTAGGGTTGAGGAGCAGAAGCTTGAAGAGATCCCTGTAGTTCGTGATTACCCGGAGGTATTTCCTGAAGAGTTACCTGGATTGCCACCGCAAAGGCAAGTCGAGTTCAGGATTGACCTAGTGTCCGGAGCAGCGCCGATAGCTCGATCTCCTTATCGTTTGGCACCATCTGAAATGCAAGAGCTATCCAAGCAATTGCAAGAATTGTTGGATAAAGGTTTTATAAGACCGAGTTTCTCGCCCTGGGGAGCGCCGGTTTTATTCGTGAAAAAGAAAGATGGTTCTATGCGGATGTGTATCGATTATCGAGAATTGAACAAGCTTACCATCAAGAATCGGTATCCATTACCGAGAATCGACGACTTGTTCGATCAGCTGCAAGGATCGAGTTATTATTCGAAGATCGATTTACGTTCAGGCTACCATCAATTGAGGATTGTTGAAGAAGATATTCCGAAGACTGGATTCCGAACCCGGTATGGTCATTACGAGTTTTTGGTCATGCCTTTTGGTTTGACAAACGCTCCTGCGGTATTCATGGATCTCATGAATAGAGTGTGCAGACCATACTTGGACAAGTTCGTGATAGTGTTTATCGATGATATACTCATCTATTCACGGACTAAGGAAGAGCACGAGCACCATCTGAAGCTGATTTTGGAGATGTTGAGGAATGAGAAGCTATATGCTAAACTTTCCAAATGCGAGTTCTGGATCCGAGAAGTTCATTTTCTTGGACACGTTATCAATGAGAAGGGTATACACGTGGACCCAACAAAGATTGAGGCAATTAAAAATTGGGAAGCGCCGAAGAGTCCGACCGAGGTACGACAATTCCTAGGTTTGGCGGGTTACTATCGAAGGTTTATCGAGAATTTCTCCAAGATAGCGCAATCCCTAACGCTATTGACCCAGAAGGACAAGGAGTATATCTGGGGAGAAAAGCAAGAGGCAGCGTTTCAATTGTTGAAAAAGAAGCTGTGCAGTGCCCCTATCTTGTCTCTTCCTGAGGGGACAGATGGATTCGTGGTGTACTGTGATGCCTCTCGCCAAGGTCTTGGTTGTGTCCTAATGCAGAATGGAAAGGTCATAGCTTATGCGTCTCGTCAACTCAAGGTGCATGAACAGAATTATGCGACACATGATTTGGAACTGGGTGCGGTGGTTTTTGCACTCAAAATTTGGAGGCACTACCTTTACGGTACTAAGTGCACAATTTTTACAGATCATAAGAGTCTCCAGCACATTTTTGACCAGAAAGAGCTGAATATGAGGCAGAGACGTTGGATGGAATTGCTCAATGACTACGATTGTGATATTCGTTATCACCCAGGCAAGGCTAATGTCGTGGCCGATGCCTTGAGTAGGAAGGAGCGAGTCAAGCCCTTACGCGTGCGTGCGTTAGGATTGACCATTCACACAAACCTCACAGCTCAGATTCGTGATGCACAACAAGAAGCTCTAAAGGAAGAGAATTTAAAGGATGAAAATCTTCGTGGTATGGTTAGAGAACTTATACCCAAGTCTGACGATGCCTTGTACTTCATGGATAGAATATGGGTGCCTCTGGCAGGCAATTTACGAGAAATGGTTTTGGATGAGGCCCATAAATCAAGATATTCGATTCACCCAGGATCGACAAAAATGTATAAGGATATCAAGGAGCACTACTGGTGGCCGAACATGAAGGGTGATATTGCTTCATACGTTGGTAAATGTTTGACTTGCGCAAAAGTCAAGACCGAATACCAAAAGCCTTCTGGACTTCTGCAACAACCGGAGATTCCGCAGTGGAAATGGGACTGCATTGCCATGGATTTCATCACCAAATTACCCCGAACGTCTAGTGGCTATGATTCCATCTGGGTAATTGTGGATCGTTTGACGAAATCGGCACATTTCCTACCCGTGAAAGAATCTTACCGAATGAAGAAATTGGCCAGCATATACCTTAAGGAAGTAGTATCCCGACATGGTGTTCCTGCTTCGATCATCTCCGATAGAGATAGTCGTTTCACATCGAAGTTTTGGCGGTCACTACAAAAAGCCTTGGGTACTCGTTTGGATTTAAGCACTGCGTATCATTCACAGAGTGATGGTCAAAGTGAGAGGACCATCCAGATTTTAGAAGACATGCTCCGTGCCTGCGTAATTGACTTTGGTGGAAGTTGGGATACTCACCTACCGTTGGCTGAGTTCTCTTATAATAACAGTTACCAAACTGGATTGAAAGCCGCTCCGTTTGAAGCCCTGTATGGGAGAAAATGTCGCTCACCGCTTTGTTGGGCAGAAGTTGGTGACAAGCATATAACTGGACCAGAGCTTATCCAGGAAACTACCGATAAGGTTTTCAAGATCCGTGATCGTTTGAAGGTTGCCCAGGACCGTCAGAAGAAATACGCTGATAGAAGAAGGAAACCATTAGCATTCCAAGTGGGAGACAGAGTTATGCTGAGGGTCTCTCCTTGGAAGGGGGTAGCTAGATTTGGCAAGCATGATAAGCTTAGCCCCCGCTACATTGGACCTTACAAGATTATTGCTCGTGTAGGACCAGTTGCTTACCGACTGCAGTTACCGCGAGAACTAAGTGGAGTTCATAACGTATTCCATGTGTCCAATCTGAAAAAGTGTTTGTCTGATGAGACTCTCGTGATACCTCCAAAGGAAGTGTGTGTTGACAACAAGCTTCATTTTCGTGAAGAGCCCGTAGAGGTTTCGGATTGGAAGATTCACAAGACCAGGCGTAGTCGTATTAAGTTGGTCAAGGTCAGATGGAATTCAAAGCGTGGTCCCGAGTTCACGTGGGAACGTGAAGATGAGATGAAACGGAAGTACCCTCAATTGTTTAAGTCTGCACGTAACCAGGCTTTGTAGCGTAAAATTTCGGGACGAAATTTCTTTAAGGAGGGGAGGCTGTGACATCCGGCAATTTTCAGGTTATTTACCGTTAAACCTTAGAACGCGTTTGCAATTTAATTGTGTGTGTCTTAGACTTAATTTCAGTTAATTAGGTTATTATAAAGTCTAGCAAAGCCCTTCGTATGCATAGGTTTGCATTTCGTGAAATTTCAGAAATTTCGATACCGCGTATCGGTAAAATGCCCGTATTTAACGTTGGTGACGACCCGGTTAACCATAAAAATATCAGTTTTGATGAAAATTATATAAACTGGTTTATATTAGTGGATTATGTGTGAAATTTATGTGCAATGTGTTAAATACCGCTTTCGACGATTTTCGTTGCGTTTTACCCGGTACAATCGCGTACCGGATGAGTTAAAATGAACTGTTAGCAAAAATTATTATTTTCACTAATTATGATAGCAAATAATTAGTGGGTATTTTATATATTTTTATTTTGACGAAAAACCATGTTTAAAGTGGTAACATTTTATAAAAGTGTTGTAGTTTTTATAAAAGATCACCTACATGTGTGTAGAGGTTTATAAAATAAAAGATGGCATCTTTTCTCTCTCCCAAAAATCAGCCATAAAAAGTGGGTCCCACACCCTAATCAAGTGTTAAACACACTCATTTGATTCCTTACACACTTTGTACAAAACTACACTCCACCAAATTTGATCATTCAACTTGCATGAAATTTGAATGGAAGATGTCAAATCCTCTCTCCTCTCTCCTCTCTTGGCTGAATTCATCCCTCACCCCACCTATAAATACCCCTTCAATCTTCACTTCAATCCCACACCTTTCTATCATCTTTTCTCTAAGTGTTCTTTCAAGTGTTCTTGAGTTTTTGGTGTTCTTGGAGCATTTTCTTGAAGATTCAAGAGTGTGGAGCCAAATACTCAACAAAACCATCCATCAACTTGCATTTCACTAGTATCTCCCTTGATTTAGTTCAAGAGGTATGAACCTCATATTTCTTTGCTTCTTTCTTTTTCTTTGATAAAAATAGTGATACTTGCAAGAGTTGTTCATCACCAACTAAAAGACTTTTTATGAACCATTAAAATTCAGCAAATAAGGGTTTTTATAAAAGGGTTTTAGTATTTATATATGCATGCATGTAGTCATGTGAATGAATGTGTGTTTATGTGTTCATATCTTGCAAAATGATGATGAATAATGTTAGATTCTTGCATGCAAACAAATATTTTGTTATGACCAAGTTAAAACAGAAAAATAAAGTGTATTATTACATAAAAACTTGTTATTTTATGTATGGATCTTAAACCCCTACGTTTGGATGCTTGTTACTAAAGATTGTGGTTTAAAAAGCATGATAAAAGCTAGGTTTGTACATGAATTGTTAGGATTATTTGAAATCTGGAAATAAGGTGATAAATATGATGTATTTTATGTATAATGATCAGCTCTAAAAGGGTATTTTATGTTGTGATGATTAGCTAGAGTTTTGACCATGATTTGTTACAAAAAGGGTACTTAAATGATGGATTATTACATGTAAAATGATGGATAAGTTAGGTCTGATTATATGGCTGTAAAAAGATTATATTTTATGTTAAAAATCCATATTTTTAATAAATAATATGATCCTTGGTGTTTTGATGCTTTTGGATAACATTTTAGGCATGACTAGTCGTAAAATCGGTGTTTTCCGCCTTGAAAAATGAATGCTAGTTAGGTCTGATTTCAAACAGCAAATTAAACTTATTTTATGACATATTTTCAGCTAATAATGTATATGATGAGTTAGTGTTATGACCCATGTGTTTACTTATGTGGTATGATGTTTCGGTTATCGCATATGTGCTAGAAATTGCCATGTATAGGTACTTTATGTCAAAATAATGAAAGATTGTTTTGTTTGATGAAATATATTTTATTAAGTATATTTTGATGATATATGATGTTATATGAACTCATGTGTTAGAAATTTGGAAGTTTGTTCCTTAAAAGTTAGTCGTTTTGCTTGAAAAGTGCTTATGTGCAAATATTGTGATTTTAGTGTTTTCACATGTGATTTAGAACTCATAAGCATATGTATGAGTAGATATATATATGTTATTAGTTTCATACTTTCATGTTGATCGTTGTTAGGTAATAACACTTGAAGTCTTCGTATGTGTGTATGATACACCATTTTTCGTTAAAAACATAACCGCGTGTCGAAGTCACCAACGGGTCGTTCAAATAAATATTTTCTTAAAAATATTACAAGTCTAAGTAGGTTGGGTGAACAACTTGCTAGTAAGACGTGAGTTTCAATTAGTAATGTACCCCTCATGTTTAGGGCACCGTTAGCGTTCGTGGGCATATTTTTGCTAGCACTCGTTTTTCCGCCGTTCGTTATCAAGGTGAGTTTTCACGGCCCCTTTTTAAACTATTTTGTTGCTTTATAAACTATGGGGGAAGAACATGCTTTCGTTCGTTTAACATGATACTGGACTTACGTTATGTGTTCGTTTGATGGTCTCGAGTAAGGGCTTTCGTTATGTGTTCATGTATGTCGTTCATGAATAGCCCCGCCGTTATAATCATTAGCCTCGTGTAGGCCGCAAGGTGTGTTGATAGATCTATTTGGGACTGACTGCCCACTCTCGTGATCAGTAGCGCTGATCGGTCGTTCGTACGAGAGAATATATTTTGAAAGGATTCGTGGGGACATGTTGTATTCGTGTCTCGGTTTGATTATAAGCTCTAGGTACTGTCATCATGTTGTATTCCTTGCAAGCTTATGACATATCACATGTTTGTCCAAGTTACTTGATAGTTCGTTAAATTCGTTTATGTTATCGTTAAACCCGTGAAACTCGCTCAACTTTATGTTGATGTTTTTAAGCATGTTTTTCAGGTACTTAGATGCTCTCGCGCGGTTATGAAAACGGGCTTTTGGGCAAACGCTTGCATCGGATTTCTGTTGGGACATTTTAAACTTTATTTTGGATCCTCGTGTGTTGGATCATTAAAACTCGTGTTTTAAATTTTAATGCTTTCAAGTTTGGATAATTGTAAGACTTATCTTTTATCTCGTTGAACATTTCCGATGTTTTAAATTAAATGTGTTTGCTTATTATCATTGGGCTCCAACTTATGTGACCACCATGCTTACGTCTCGTTTCCGCTGCGAATCGTCGTTTTCGGGGTGTGACACAAAGCTCCTTGCTTCTAAATATGACAAGGTGATCAAGTTCTCCCTTGAATACAAGAAGAAGATGGAAGCTAAAGATCAAGTGCTGTGAAGACTGAAGAATGAAGACTGAAGACGATGATGATCCAGAGCTGTTGTCAAGGGGGAGTTTGTTGAAGCACTTTCCTGTGACAAACACTCTGGATAGAGTCTTAGTTTGTATTTTCATGTTTGTAATTGTCTTTGTATGTAACAGTCTTTATGTATTAGTTTATCGAGTTGTATTTACTTTTACATATTGAATGTTGCATAATTCTCTAAGTGTTTTCCACACTTGTATGTGTGCAAGAGAAAGCTCCTACGTACTTAGCAAGTACGCAAGAATACCTTTTCGTACTTGTTAAGTAAGCAGGAGCATTTTGCCATGCGCACTTGCTAAGTGCGCAGGCATTAGGTCATGTATAAATAGGAATGGTTGACAGAAGTTAAGTACGCAGTCATAGTAGCAAATACGCAAATTGTAATCTCAGTACTTCTCTCTGTAACATTCAAGTGTTTATAATAGAAAGAACGTTTAAAGTGATTCTCTTGTTGGTTTACTTTGTTTTAGTAAGACTCTCCGCCTAGTCACGGGTATTCCGCACCCGGTCCGACTAGTAGACCCACTTGCATGTGACGATCCGCCACACTCGAGGGACCTACAGAATGGATTCTCATGGAGGCCCCAAGGATAAATGACACGTATGTCCTCGACATGAGTGTCGCTACTACAACGGATTCAATTCCTACATGTTTACCCTCCAAGGCGTCGGAATCAGATTCTATTTTGTGGCACAGGAAGCTAGCTCACATCAACTATCGGAAGATGAACTATATTGTTAAGAATGATCTGGTTCTTGGTGTTCCGAAGATGAAATTCCCAGTTCCTGATGATTGTATTCCTTGCCAGAATGGAAAACAACGAAAGAAATCACACAAATCTAAATCGAAGAATTCTATCGTAACTCCTTTGGAGCTGCTGCATATGGATTTGTTCGGTCCGATTAGTATCAGGAGCATTGGTGGAAAATCGTACTGTTTGGTAGTAACGGAAGATTTCTCTAGATTTCATGGGTTAAGTTTCTTTCTTCTAAAGCTGAAACCACTGAGTTGGTACAATACTTAATTCTGGGTTTGGAGAATTTGTTCAATCTGAAAGTCAAAAGAATTAGGAGTGACAATGGCAGCGAGTTTAAGAATAGCAAGATGGGCATATTCTGTCTACAAAAGGGAATTCATTATGAATTCAGTGCGCCATATATTCCTCAACAAAACGGTGTTGATGAACGAAAGAACAGGACATTGGTTGAAACGGCACGCACGATGCTTGCAGATTCTAAGGTTCGAGTTACCTTTTGGGATGAAGCTGTGAATACTGTGTGTCACGTTTTGAACAGTGTAGGTCCAGATTTCTCTTCAAATTACTGATATGATCGATTACACACACACACAGGCGGAAACTGTGTGTATGGTGGTGAAACAGGTAATAGAAACAGTGTTGGTGAAGATAACCAGCTAACCACAGATGAATCAACAATCAAAAGGTATGAAAATGTATGAACACAGTGAATAAACAACTGCAGATTGTATTGATTCAAGCAAAATGTGAAAGAGAAGGTTCAGGGTTACAGCCGCTACTCACGCCCTAAACAATCTCAAACTAGGCTATTTATAGTAGTGACAGGTATCGAAACTATGGTCAATCGAAACTACTAGTTTCGACTGACCATTTACAAATGAAACTTGACCTGTCGAAACTACCATCTATCGAAACTACTAGTTTCGATTGAACAGACTCAATCGAAACTAAGTAGTTTCGATGGCCCAGACTTAACTAATTATAGAAAACTGAAATTACAATAATGAAATAACAGAAAGTAAACTAGTCTAAAAAGTGTTTAATCATACAATAAATGACAACAGCTTATACAAAATATATAACTCTACAATCTCCCCCTAAGCTGTTGCATTACTGTCTTCAGCTCTTCTTCAAGCACCTGGTCTTTCAGATGTCCTTGGAATGAAAGGTTTGACATGGAGAGAGACAATCCTTTGATAGGCCTTCGCATCAGCTTCATCTTCATCGCTGTAAGCCTGAATGTGATTCTGGAAATGTACTTCCAGATCTTCCGGTTGAAATTTTAACAGCTCCATTGGATCAAAGATGGTGATGTCTTCCTTGCCCTCACATTCAATAACTGCACTGCCAATGACTGGGTTATAGAACCATTTTCTGAAAGTTTGTAATTGGACAGGTACAGATTTTGGAATAGTGATAGTCTTGTGTGTTTGGGCAGGCTTGTATCTTAGGAACACATAAGGCTTATTAGTTTTAGGATGAAACCTAGTTTTTGAGATCTTCTTCTGAGTTTTCCTAGGCTTCATTCCTTTGAAATCATTGTTGACTTGAGAATGCAGAAACTTCTCAAAGTCATAAGCCATCATGACCTTCCCAGGGTTTTGAAGTGGAAGTTTTGCTAAATCCCTGAGGTCATAGAAAGGAAGGGTTTGGAAGTCAGTCATATTTTTGAAGTGCTGAACTCCCCCTCTAAATCTTCTGATGATAAAAAGCTTCCTTTCAGCATCATATTTCCAGCCAATTGGAGGCCTTTTTAGTTCTTGATGCTCTGCTATCCACTCATATGTCTTAGGAGTTTCCTCCTGAATTATTTTCTTAAACCAGGACTTTCTTGAGATTGGAGGTTCAGGTGCAGTTGAAGGTTGATCTTGTGCTGGAGTTGTTTCAGATACTGGAATGGTTGGTTCAGGAATGATCTCTTTCATGAGGTTAATCTGAACATCTTCTTCATCTGATAGTGTTTGAATCTCATCACCCTCTTCAGTAAAATATCTTGTTCGTTCAGTCGCCTTTTCTTCAGTGGTTAGAATTTCTGGATGAAGGTCATTATAGCCAAAGTTTTCAATGTCATCTAGAAGAGCATTCAGCTCATCATCAGATGGTATATCTTCTTCATCCAGAATGACAGTTTCAATATCAGGCACAGCTCCCTTCCCTCTTTTCCTTGCTTCTCTTCTTTCACTAGCTGAGGGAAAGTTTAGTTCTGTACCTTCAATTTTGACTTCAACCGTCTCTTTTGTCTTTTCAATATGCCCAGCATATAAAGTTAGTGCAGATTCTGGATTAATTACAGGGTCAGGAGATGAGGGTTCAACCACAGATGTGGTCTCCCCCTGAGCTGTTGAAGGAGTTGGTTGTTCTTGCACAGGTTTAACCATTGAGGCTTTGAGCTGCTCCACTGCTTCAGCCAAAGCCTTGAATTCTTCATTTTGCTTTGATATTAGTTTCTGCTGTGTTTTAAGTTGGGTTTGTTGGACCTCAATTTGGGTATGTAATCCCCTAACTTTCAGCTTTAGGTTCTTAACCTCTTCCTGGACATTATGCAAATTATTTTTTAAGCCTTCCATTTCTTCATCTTTCTTTTGAATTGTATCCTGCATTTTCTTCAGTTCAAGGCTTAGAGTCTTAACTCTTGGTACAGGAGAGGCTGAATCATGAGTTGGTGATGTGGGAGTAGTATGGATGGGTGATTGTTGTGGAGAAGCAGGTGGAGTTGGATGTGGGGATGGTTCTGGAATAGTGAATGATGAATCTGACGAGGATGACAAATCCTCCAGTCCAGTCTTTATCCTTTTAGCTCTATGATCCTCCTCTTCAAAATCAGACCCTGATTCAATTTGCCTTTTAGAGGAAGATGCAAGTTGTTTTCTTTTATCATCTGAATCAGATTTGTAATAGTCTGATCCATAGATCCCTGCATCAAGAGTCCCACTTGACTCTGCAGCTTCTACTTCAACCTCCTGTATATCAGCTTCAGCAATGACTGCTGGCTCTTGAACTACTTGAATTTCTTCAACAAAGGGAGCCTCTATCACAGGCTCAAGAATTTGCTGTTCTTCTTCTTGTATAACAGGAATGTCCACCTCAATCTCACCTTCATTGATAGGTTGATCACCTTGATTATGTTCAGCTTCCAGCTCTTCTTCATCTGATGATAAGTTTTCTTCTTCAAGATCAGGATCAATGTCAGGGATTAACTCTTCTTCTTCTCCAATGACATGACCAAACAAGGGAATGTCAGCTATCGCCCTGTTGGTCCTTTTGCTGGTGCTTTTCATGTAGCTAAGAGTTTTGGCTATCATGTTATCAAAAACAAAGGTGTTTCCACCTTGTTGAAGCTCTGGAAGAAGGTGATTTATGATAATTTGTAGAAATCTAGGATATGCTAGAAATTTCTCCTTTACTGCTCCTGTTAAGTTATACTTTAGCTGAGTGAAAATGTAACCAGAAAAGTTGTAGTTTCTTCCCTTTGTTAATCCCAAAATAGCTGATCCTAGAGTACTGTTAGCTGAATCAAAACCCCCTTTCCTTATTGATAGGCAGTGAATAAACACATGCACTATATATCTCCAATGGCTAGGTAGAGAGTTCTTGATTATTTGACCATTCTTAAACTCATCAGGATGACCCATTCTTCTAAAGCATTCTTTCACATAGAAGATTGGGAACTCAACAGGTGCTTCTGGATTGTCATTTAACTGCAGTGCTTCTCTAACTGTGTCTTCAGAAAATAATACTTCTTGGCCATGTACGGTTGCCCTAATGTGCTGCACATCATCAATTGTTATTATCTCAGCAGTTTCCCAGAATTGTCTTATAGTTGCTTCAAAATCCGGCAGGTTGTGGCTGATGGCAAAACTTATGTTGGAGTTTGCCAGAAAGTTTAAGACAGGAATAAATTCAGCAGCTTTCGGATCATTGCTATTAAGGAATGCACAGACATTGTGCCTCTTCACGAATACGAGATCCATACCTGTAAAATTCATCAATGAATAAAGGTTCTGAATATCGAAACTAAGTATTCAAACACTAAAAAAAAAAAAAAATCAGAAATCCTTACTGTCGAAACTAAGTAGTTTCGATAGAGAAGGACGTATCGAAACTAACTAGTTTCGATAGAGGCAAAAAGCCTTGATCAACACTTATAGAAACTCTGAAATCAACACTGTCGAAACTAAGTAGTTTCGATATAGATGAATTTATCGAAACTAACTAGTTTCGATAGGGTCAGTGAGCTTTGATCAACACTTGTAAAAATTCTGAAATCAACAATGTCGAAACTAGTAGTTTCGATAGAGAAATTAGGTCAAGTTTGGGTGTCGAAACCAGTAGTTTCGATTGAAGACCTTTTGAAAAATTTTGGAGTTGAACTTCTTTATCGAAACTAACTAGTTTTGAAACCCAAACCCCTTATTGATTCATTATACTCAGACAATATAAACAATTAAATGAAAGGTTTTAGAGTGGCTGTGAAAGTCGGAGCTTCATCTTACCGAATTTGAGAATGATTTCTGCAAGAATATACATAAATAGTGAGTTCACAGATGATGGAGATGTATGCAAACACGGATAATCACATAAACGACTGAGACTATGATGATTCAGTCAAACAGATTTTTTTTGAAAATATGAAACCCTAGGTCTGTCGATTCGCAAAGGTCATTCAAATGAAATAGAGAAAAGTTACCTGATGATGGAGATGACAGTGACAACGGGGTTAATCAGGTGATTAACACTGATAATTTGCAACTCAGACCAGGGCTTGATAGGTTTGAGAGAGACGGAGAAGATGAGTAGGTTTTGAAAAAGACGAGTGAATAAGAAGTGAAGGGAGGGATTCATTTATGCAGGCGTTTAATTTGCGAGGAACAAAAGACAAAAATGCCCCTGTCGAAACAACTAGTTTCGATAGGGCAAATTAGTTTCGATATTTACAGAGTAGTTTCGATAGGGCAACAAGTTTCGATATGAACATAGTAGTTTCGATATGACTAGTTTCGATAACCACAGTTTCTATAAGAGGCAAAAATCTAGTTTCGACAGTACCTTCTCCCGACAAAACGTAGACAAGAAGTTTCGATGATCAACAGAAATCAGAAATTGTTCCCCGTAGTTTCGATGCCTTCTTCTCCAAAACAAAAATACTCCATTGATGAAAAGCTCCAGAAATCAAAGGTGCAGAAATAACAAACCAATCCAGCGAAAACCTTCGTCTAACTGTCCTGATCACGAATCCAACCTCCGATTCCGAAAATACGAGCAAAAACCCTTGAAAAATGATGAAACAGTACCCCGAGAATAAATGTGCAAAAACCCGAAATAAACAACGAAAACCCTCGGTAGTCACCTAGAATCGATCAATAACCTGATAACACTCAAAAACACTAGAGCATAAAGCTCTGATACCAATTGTAGGTCCAGATTTCTCTTCAAATTACTGATATGATCGATTACACACACACACAGGCGGAAACTGTGTGTATGGTGGTGAAACAGGTAATAGAAACAGTGTTGGTGAAGATAACCAGCTAACCACAGATGAATCAACAATCAAAAGGTATGAAAATGTATGAACACAGTGAATAAACAATTGTAGATTGTATTGATTCAAGCAAAATGTGAAAGAGAAGGTTCAGGGTTACAGCCGCTACTCACGCCCTAAACAATTTCAAACTAGGCTATTTATAGTAGTGACAGGTATCGAAACTATGGTCAATCGAAACTACTAGTTTCGACTGACCATTTACAAATGAAACTTGACCTGTCGAAACTACCATCTATCGAAACTACTAGTTTCGATTGAACAGACTCAATCGAAACTAAGTAGTTTCGATGGCCCAGACTTAACTAATTATAGAAAATTGAAATTACAATAATGAAATAACAGAAAGTAAACTAGTCTAAAAAGTGTTTAATCATACAATAAATGACAACAGCTTATACAAAATATATAACTCTACAAACAGGGTCTTGACCGTCAAGCGACACAACAAGACTTGCTACGAGTTGCTGAATAATCGAAAGCCGAATCTGGAATATTTACTACCTTTTTGTAATCCTTGCACCCTGTTGAAAGTTCGAGATGTCCCAACCAAATTCAGTGCTAAGGCTATTGAAGGGATTTTTCTGGGGTATGTTGCCAATTCGACTACCAAGAGGGTTTATGACAAAGAGACGCGCCAAGTTGAAGAATGGTTCCATATTGACTGTTCAAATGGTCTTTACCTCAAATGGCGATTGGACCAGATTGTGCATTTGATTATGAAAACTTATTCAAGTCTTTTCATTTACCTTCTGACATTTCTCCTGATGAAGCTGTTGTTCTTTATGATTCATGTCAGGATGCACAGCACAATGGCTTTCTACCAATTGCAGTTCCACATTCATCGGTTCCATCTACTTCTGCTCCCGATCCTAATGTTGCTTCTTGTTCGGGACCACAAGATTCAGAGAGTGAGGAAGACAATGCTATTTTTCAAGATTCTTCTGCTGATCCTTTGTTGGGTGATGATCCATTACCTTCGACACAGGATCCGGGGGAGATTCCGATAAATTTAGACTCGGAAATTCCAATTAATCATGATTTGTCTTATCAATCTCATACAACTCGTGTTGAAGTGTTACAGGTTCCTGAGGTCGTTACCATCAAGGAACTCAAAGATCATCCAGTGACAAATATAATCGGAAATTTACAGGATGGAGTGAAAACAGGTTCTATTGTTGACAATACTTGTTTGTATACATGTATTAAAGATTCTGGTGTTCTTCATGATTGCTCACATTCATGTTTTATTTCTCAGGTCGAACCCAAAAATATTGAAATGGCTTTAAATGATAACAATTGGATAGAGGCCATGTAGGAAGAACTTGCTCAGTTTGACAAACTGAAGGTTTGGAATCTTGTAGATCTTCCGAAAGTTGTGTATCCGATTGGTACTAAATGGGTGTTTAAATGTAAGAAAGACGATCGAGGTGTCGTGGTAAGAAACAAGGCAAGATTAGTTATCCAGGGTTTCAATCAACAAGAGGGAATTGATTACACCGAGGTTTATGCGCCTGTTGCGAGGCTTGAAGCTATACGGTTGTTTCTAGCTTTTGCTTCTTATAAAGGTTTTAAGGTGTTTCAATTGGATGTGAAAAGTGCGTTTTTATATGGAAAGGTCAAGGAGGAAGTTTATGTTTGTCAGCCGCCGGGGTTTGAAGATCCACTTAATCCGAATATGGTTTTCAAGCTTGATAAGGCCCTCTATGGTCTTCATCAGGCTCCTCGAGCGTGGTATGAAACGTTGTCTACACATCTTTTGGAAAATGATTTTGTTCATGGCAAGATTGACTCGACCTTATTCATAAAGAAATCAGGGGGAGATTACCTACTGGTGCAGATATATGTGGACGATATTATTTTTGGCCCAACAAATGAAGGGTTATGCAAAGATTTTGAGAGTGTTATGAAGTCGAAGTTTGAAATGACAGCTATGGGAGAGTTACCGTTTTTCTTAGGTTTACAAGTAAATCAAAAGGAAGATGGTTTCTTTATTCATCAGTCCAAGCATGTCAAAGACATCTTGAGCCGGTTCAAGATGGAGGACTGTACCCCATATGATACTCTGATCCGGTCAATCATAAGTTGAATTCTGACCCGGATGGAAAAGATGTGGATTGTCGACTTTACAGAGCAATGATTGGATCTCTCATGTACTTAACCGCTTCAAGGCCAAATATAATGTTCGCTGTGTGCATCTGTTCCAGATTCCAGGCAAAACCAAAAGAATCTCACTTAATAGCTATAAAAAGAATCTTTCGTTATTTGAAAGGAAAACAAAGATTGGGACTATGGTATCGACATGGTTCTAACTTTGATTTTAATGCTTATACTGATTCTGATTTTGGTGGTTGTTATTTGGACAGGAAATCTACAACAGGTGGTTGCCAGCTCTTGGGTAATCGACTTGTTTCCTGGCAATGCAAAAAGCAAACTACAGTCTCCATTTCTACATGCGAAGCAGAATACATCGCTGCTGCAAGTTGTTGTTCACAAATCCTGTGGATACAACAGCAATTAAGAGATTACGGTTTGAATTTCACAGGAACCCCTATGTTTATTTATAATAACGCTACAATGTCTATAACTAATAATCCTGTTAAGCACAGTAAAACAAAGCAAATTGAGATTAGATATCATTTTATTCGTATTTGTGCAGAGAAAAGGTTGATTGAGCTGGTAAAGGTTCACACTGATGATAATTTTGCTGATTTGTTTACCAAGGCATTTGATCGTACCAGGTTTGAATTTCTAATGATAAGTATGATCAATCCCGAATAAAAGTTTTTCAAAATCAGATTTTCATGGAAAATTTTGTTTTTAATTTCTTTTATTTTTTTATTACATTTCTGTATTTTAAATTTTCAGTCAAAAAGTTCTTAATTTATAAAAAGTCAAAACAAAGTGAAAAATATAAAATTTAACATCATTTGAAGTTAGAGAAGAAATGATAGTACATCAGTGATTAGTTTATTTCACACGACCTTAGTAAACCTTTGATTTATGATTGAATAGACTGAGTTGATTTGATCTAAATTTCAAAGTCTGCATAAATGAGAAGTGATAGTGTTGTGAATGCTTTAATCTTGATAAATTTTTTTAAATTTGTGAATGGGTTTTGAAACTTGAATTGTCAATAGACTAGAAGCGTTTTGAAACTAATAGTAGTGTGAAAATTAAATATGATATGATTACATCTGTGATTTGAATCCATTATATGCCTGGGTGTGTGTGTAAAAGATCATTATCAGATAAAGAATATATGGTTTTAAAGAATTTCATGAGACCAATATCGAATTATTTCTTTAGCACAAATCTATTTCAGTTCACATTACTGCCCATGCCCCGAAAAACATGCATTGTATTTTTGAACTAAGATATGCTTTCAAAATCTGTTGAAACATATATTTGCCCTTGGATCAGTTAGATACATCATCTAGTCTGACTCTATTGAATCTTATCCACATAATAGTTTGATCCCCATACCTTAATCTGTTGATTCTCATTATACAGCCAATTCATTAGAATCTTTTGATTCTGAATCATCATGATTCTTATATCATATGGGATCTGCTTCTATTCTTGTGCTAAATGAGATAATTTCATCTTGGAAATTGATCTAGTCTTAAAATAAACTGTATATGTCTTGAAGATAGTGCAATTTTTATTTTTGTTTGGCATATATGTGGGGTACACGATGTTTTTCATCTAAATAGTAGTAAATCACATGAATTTGGAGAATAAACGCTTATAGTTTCAAATAATATAATATTGACAAATTTAAGAATTATGCTTTATATTACAAATTCGATATGAATAATTGAGCATTTCATAACATGATCTTATTTACTTTGAAATTTATCGCGTATAATTTCAAATATGATTCAAATTGATTGATTTATAAATACTGAAAAAGATACATAGTGCACAATAATGAGTTGGATTGTTTCATATCATAGGTTACCCTTGGTTATTGCTAAAATGTGTGATGAACTACTCGGATACTGATATGATCTTCTTACTCATGATGTTAATTCAAAAATATGTGATTTCAATTTATACAGATAAAAATTCAAAAATATGTGTTTTCGTTTCTACAGATAAAAATCCAAAAATATGTGATTCCGTTTGTATAGATAAAATTCAAAAAGATTTTGTTTTTTATTTTCCATGAAAATTATAATCTTTTATTAAATTGTTAGGGATTGGATCAAATACATGATGCTGACGGAAGTTCAAGAAGTGACGGGTTGATAGTTGGTAAAAACTTTGATTAAGGGAAAAGTTGAAGGCATTAAGTTCGCCTAAATCTGGTGAAGCGAACTTAATATGTTCGCCTGATGTTGGTGAAGCGAAATTATTATGTTCGCCTAGGGCTTGTTAAGCGAAATTAACAAGTTCGCCTAAATAAGTGAACTTAATCTGTACAAGGATTGTCCAGGCGAACTTATTCACTCATCTTCTTCACAGATAAAGCGAACTTGTCCATAGTCGAAATTTTTTGAAATTTTCAAATTAAGTGGTTGTTGAGTTGTTTACCAGTATCTTCTGATTCGAAATTGAATTGCGAACGTGACTCAGGTAATTTCATTGATTTTCATCCGTTCAATTGTGAGAAAATTGAGGTTTTTGTCTCGGTTTTGATCGCGTAAATGTTTTGCCCTAAATTGGTGTTTCTTCTGCCTTAAATCCTAAAATTGATCATTGATATTGACTCATTAGTACTAAACGATGTGATTCATATGATTATTTCATGATTTCCACATGATTTAAAAGATTTTTGATTTCTGAGTTAGAATTTGTAACGTCAGACAGTTCAGGCGAACTTGTCTAGGCGAACTTAATAAGTTCGCCTCTTGCAACACTAAGCGAACTTATTAAGTTCGCCTAGGGGTCAGAAGGAGTTTTGGACTTGTAAATTTTTGTGTTTGAAATTTAAAAAAAAAATAAAAAATTGTCTTGTTTTTGTTTCAAATTTGTTTTTCGTGTTGTTTGTGTTTGTTATTTGTCTAATGTGTTTGTTGTCCAAATATTTTTCAGATGGCTCGTCGTGTCGAATACAAACATAACCAGGTGGCATTGTTAGATCCTAACATGTCTGAGGCCGTAAATTTTCAAGGAATTATTGGATTTCTGAATCGTTCATGACTTCGTGTCGCTTTATCTGCAGATCCATACATAAGTCTGGTGTATATTCAGCAATTTTGGGACACAGTTCAATCAGATACTGACGTAGAATCTCATGTTCTTCATGCCACTGTAAACAATATGAAGATTGCAATATCTGAAGAAACTATTCGTGCTGCTCTTGCTCTAGGTAGTGCTGCTGATGATCCTATATCATATCCTAATACATTGATTATGGGATGCTTTCAGAGGGTGGGTTACCGTGGACGACCTAATGATACACAATCTCGTAAAGGTGGTTTGGTTGGTGAATGGAGATATTTCATGCATGTGATTATCCAATGTTTAAAGCTGGTACAGATGGTTTAAAGACTGCTCTTCATGCTGCAATGGTAGCTTTTACTTTGAACAAGCGGTTCAATTTTGTACGTTATGCTTATCGAGAGATGGTTATGCAAATCACACCTGTTGAAGGTCAAGGATTTTTTATGTATCCTAGGTTTATCCAGATGATTCTGAATCATCTTCTTCCTGATCTCCCACAACATCCGATTAGATTAACTTTGACTCTGATGTCCAAGTGTATCTTTACGGATTACACTAAGGTGAAACAACAGAATGCAGTGTTGATTCCTGTTAATACTCCTTTGTTTGGTCACTTAATCAATCCTGATTTTGTGGAACCACCGAATGACAACTGGTTTCATCCTGATGAAATAGCTCAAGTGCAAGATCCGAATGTTCAACAACAACAACAACAACCTATTCCACAACAAGTACCAGTTCAACAACAACAAGTTCCCATACAACAACAAATTCCTATTCAAGTACAAGTTCCAATTCAACAAGCTCAGGTTGATATACCTGTTAATGAACCTGTTCCCGAAGAGGTCGTTCATGAACATGAACACGATCTAGGGATGAATATGGATGATTTTGTTGATGACGCTATGAACTCACCCATTCATGAAGCTGAAGGGAATGTGGTAACAGATAATGAGTCGAGTTCTAGCTCAAGTGATACGATTTTATCTATTTCTGAAGAAATCGATTCTGATGAATCTAGAGATTTTTCATCAGATCATTATGAAAGGTTGGCTCGTATACCATTGGCTAATGCTGGTAAACGTCTTAAATCTACAACCAAAAGACAAAGACGTCAGTCTGTTCGGGATCCTCCTTCCGGATCAGTACTTGGAAAAAGAACATTGGTGGATGAGAGTTCTGATAGTGATTTAAATCTGGATCCTAAAACTTAGAAGCTTATGTCTGCTTCAATTGCTGCTGCTCAAACTTCACAGGGTGTAGAGGATGCTACTTTTGTTGCTTCCTTAATAGTTACACCTCCACGTTCTAAAGATCCATCTCCTGTTCTAACTCTTGTTCCTCCTGTGATTAGTCCTACTCCTAGTACTTCGGGTCCTCAATCTTCGGCGGGTCCTTCCAAGCCTTCTGATTCTGATAGGATTACGTTCCTTGAATCTCAAGTGCTTGCTTAACAAACTCAGGTGGATACTCTTGTATCTACTGATACTCAAAGACAGCTGGTGATTCAGACTCAAGCTACGCAGATTGCTGCCATGCAGGCATTAGTGTCCAAACTTGTTGAGCGTCTTGACGCTCAGGAGGAGTTAAGGATACGTGATACATGTCACACTGAGTCTATTCAAAGACATGATGATGAAGACAATGATCCTTCTGGTAATATTGAGGGTGATCGTCAATACGCTGACGTTAATCCTATATCTAAAGTTCAGGGGGAGTCGACATCACAATCCATTGATAGAAACAAAGATACTTCTGGAGTTAATGAAGAAGAAATTTATTATTGGAGTTCTTTGCAGAGTATAAGGAGGAAGAAGCTAAAAAGATAGCATGTCTTGATGACATTGATGAATTAGTCAATGACATAGAAGATGATGTGTCGGATAATGAATTAGAAGAAGAAGAGATAGTGGAGATAGAGATAGAGAAAAGTCAAGATAAAGTGATTTATGAAGACTGTGATGGTCTTAATGTCCCTTATAACTTCATCCAAGATGATGTTATTCCTGAGTTTAATTATGAAGGAGCAACAGATTCTATGGACTCATTTGAAGACATCACACTGCCTGAAGATACTGCTGATTCTAAGATTGATACAGATGATGAAAACATTCAATCCAATAAAGATGCTGAAACTGATACTGCTCACACTGAGTCTCCAAAGGTGAATGAAGAACCCGTGATGTACAGAAATACAGGTATGACCAGAGAACAATGGAGAGAAGTTGTGAATAGCTGGATGAAGGTGCTACCCATGTCTCAAGCACGACCTGCTCAGAAAGAAAACTATGTGAATAAAGAGAGGTGTGTAGGAAGAATCATAAGTTGGTTTTATGATAACGACACAAAATTATTTGCTATTAAAAGATCTGATGGTGTTCAGTACTTAAAGACGAGGATCAAGTATTTCAATACCTTCCCAAGGTGTGAAATGAATGGTCTAGCTTCAAAGCCACTTATTAATAGATCCAAGATTGGTTTAGCTGATGGGATTGCAAATCTGATCAAGAGAGAAGGTGGTTCGGGGAAGTATGAAAGGCTAAAGCCTCAAAAAGGAAAGAGAGTGAAGAACACAGATCAAAAGACTGGGAAAGTGACCTGGAAGTACAAATTCAAACCAGTACGTGCTGTACACATGATACCATTGAAGAATATTCCTCAAGATTGAAGATAAAGAAAATAAGGTCATTGTGTGTTTCTTTGACACAATGAATCTTATTAATTTTTTAAAGAAAGATCAGAGAACGCTGAGAAAGAATGAAATCATGTTCACTGATGAATGGAAAGAACAAGGATTGCAGTATAAGAGAGTGTTGGAGATATGTAGAAGATATGGAGTGCATGCAGGCAGCAGATTACCGGATAATTGGAAGAGCTCATCATAAAGACAGAAGACTGAAGATCAAGCTATTGTCAAGGGGGAGTCTGTTACGACATAGTTTGTAATGACAAAAGCTTTGTAATAGTTTAGATCTAATGTCTTTATTTTTTTGTAATGTAATATGTTCTAAGTGTTTATGCAAGTTATGCTATAGGCGAACTTGTTAAGTTCGCCTAGTCTAACAGAGGCGAACTTGTTAAGTTCGCTTAAGTCTATCTGAGGCGAACTTGTTAAGTTCGCTTAGTCTGTTAGAGGCGAACTTGTTAAGTTCGCCTAATACAGGTCAGATGTCTATATATAGATGTTTATAGAGTCAGTTTGAGTATCGATCAGAAAGCGAACAGAATTGAACGATTGAGTCTGCAAACTCTATTGAGAATTGGAATACAAGCATGAATGTTATTTACTTGATTGTCTATATTGTCTTTTGTGTATGCAATCATTGATTCGTTGGATTCCGCACTCCGAGTTAACGACACGTCTTCTCACGAGAACGATTTGTAGAAGTGTCATGAGGACCTACAGTTTAAACCGGGAAAACCTCCCGTAGACTCGGGTTTGGTTTCATAACCTATTTTTATTATTATTATTCCCACTTTCAAATAATATGTTTATATTATTTTTAACCCGTAACTCCTAGTATTAAATAATATATATTTTTGTATTATTTTGTATCGTTTTATAACCTCGTGTGACGTTTGGAACTAAATAATAATATAATTAGTTATATTATTTACTCGCGTTTATTACTTCGATTAAAAATAATATATTTATTATTTTTTCCACAATGATTATTTAGTAATCATACGAACCTAAAAATAATATATTAAATTATATTATTTTCCTAACTTTTTAAACGACTTTAACGTACGAATGTATTTGTTTATTTATTTATTTATTACTCGTTATTGACATACGACACGTAACGCTTTTCCCTTAATTATCATATTAAAAATTTATATAGTTCCATAGACACGTTCGTCTACTCTCAAATCCTTAGAAAGCGTTAAGATGTTCTAACTTCCGTGTCGTCGTCACAAATCCCAACTTGTCCCTAATTTATGTGTTTATAAATTTAGGTCATTTGTAAGTCTTTTGAGACTTACACTCGTGGTTCCAACTTATCACTTGTGTGATACTGCCTACGCTATTCAGGTGAGTTTTCACGGCCCCTTTTTACGGTTTTTAAACTGGGGGAGAAAACATGTCGTAAATGCTTTTGATTTTTGTATTTCATATATGATATCACTTGTTTGACTGTGCGTACACATTATCTTTTAAGTCCTCAAATCGGACCGTTAATATGAACGTAGCGAGGTAATTTGAGTAGTACTACTGGGTTTGACAAACCTCACCCGCGTTAGTCGCGCTAACTCGATTGGAGGTCGAACGGGTGCAATATTGACCTAAACATGCACCATGATGGTGGGAGGCATATAAACAGTCAGCTGTCGGTTGCGAGCGCATTAGTTAACATGCTTATGGGTTAGCTACCTATTGATTTATATATTGAATGTACATTAATCTGTTAAACACTTCTATAAACTGAAACCTGTGAACTCACCAACCTCGTGTTGACATTTTCTTACATGTTTTTCTCAGGTCGCTTAAGATAAGGCACAGGTGCACACAATAGGACATGCATGGAATTCTACCTTTGATTTATGTTTTATTAAGCTGTTTGGACTATTTCGAATTGTGTTTGGTTTGGACTTTTGGACTGTTCTTTACGATTCCGCATTAACTCTGATTGAATTGATAATTTTCATTTGAGTCCCATGTAGAGTCATTCAATGTAACTAATGACTGAGATCCTGGTTTGTCACACCCCTAAATGTTAAACTCTGTTAGTTGAAATTGGGGGTGTGACACTAAGGTACACTCATGATGAGGATGCATGGTGGTGCATGGTTTTCATAAACAGTTTTAAAACTTATTTACTTGTCTAATTTACTTTGGTTTGGACGCGGTGTTTTGCGCATTTGATTTTACTTGCGCGTGGATTTTGTTAAACCTTTTCGCTTTCGCATTACGTATTTACTCTGACTATTTAATGGTTTTATTAAACTCATATAGAGTTGTTTGGTGTAACTAATGACTGAGATCCTGGTTTGTCACGCGCCTCGCGGTTAAACCCCGCAGGTGGATAAAAACTATTGATCCATTAAAATTACCATAAGTTACAGATTATATTATTATTGAAACAGATGGATGTAAATAAGGATGGGGAGCTGTCCTTCTCTGCAAACCAAATAAATACAACCAAAAATCGGAAGAAAAAGTTTGTGCTTATGCTAGTGGAAATTATCAAAACAAAACTAATTGGACAAGCATAGATTTTAAAATACAATCATTGATTAATGCACTTGAAAATTTTAAAATTCATTTACATAATGAATTCACATTCAGAACAGATTGTGAAGCAATTGTAAATTTTATAAAAAATGACCAAAGTAAAAAAAAAATAAATAGAACCAGATGGGTTAATTTACAAAATACTATTCAAGGTCATGAATATAATATAAATTTTGAACATGTTAAAGGAAAAAATAATGGGATAGCTGATATGTTATCTCGAAATATTAATAAATTGTTTTTTCCAGATGGAAAAGAAAGATAAAGGTAAGGCAAAAATTATACATCCAATAAAGACAGTTTCTTCGATGAGTATCTCATGAGAAGATGAACAGACAAAAAAGCTTATAAGCTAGGCTATAAAGGCAGACAAAATACACAGCTCAAGAAAGTTGCCAGTATCAATAGCTAGACTAGATACCGCAAGGCAAGAGAGAGAAAGAGAGAGCTCGGGTCTAGCGAGAGAAATCTCGGGATCAAGCTCAAAGTATCGAGGATTGTTGCTCACCATCTCTGGAACGTATAGAAACAAGAAGGCAGAAACACCGGGTAACCATCATGCCCAAATCTGAGTTTTAATAACTTTCGGGTTTCAGGTTAAAATCGTGTAAAGGTTTAGTTTTTACGTATGATATTCAAAATAGACCACATAATCGTGTTCATGGATGAAAAAGAAACGTTTTGAACGTAAAATGTTTAAGGTTTGATGGATTAGAAATAATTGGCCAGATCTAGGGTTTCTGATTAGGGAAGAAGACTAATGCATCGAAACTACTAGTTTTGATATAGGTAAATCCAGCGAAACTACCATAGTTTCGATATAGACCCCTAACCCGAAACTACTAAGATTTTACGTAAGTTACCTATCGAAACTACCATAGTTTCGATATAAAACCATGACCCAAAACTACCATAGTTTCGATATAGACCCCTCACCCAAAACTACTAAGATTTTACATAAGTTACCTATCGAAACTACCATAGTTTCGATATAAACCCTTGACCCGAAACTACCATAGTTTCGATGTGATTCATCCATCGAAACTACTGGGTTCAAGCATAGTAATGTTTAGTGTCATCTAGGAGCACTACCTTATGTGTATGACTTCATTATACAGATTGAGAGATACCTTAGTGACGCTTAGTAACCAGCTTAGTGTATTACAGAAACCACTCATCAGGTGAGTTCTATGTGCCCCCTACGTGCTACGTGCAAATGGTTTTAAATGATTTTTGGGGCTGAAGTGTATACATGATATGAATGAATGTTATGATATGTGTTATATGACAATGCATGATAGTTATATGTATGACAGATATGCTTATGAACAAAGAAACATAGCAAGTATGTTATGAAGTATGAATGAAAGTATGATATAACACAAAAGAATGAAATCGTGCTTTATATATATACTATATACTGCATGTTATGAATATATGTGAATGTTATGGACGCTTCGATGCTAACGGCTACTATGGTAGACTGACGACCACGTGACCATCATGCAACCGGGACATATACGTTCCTTTATCAGCTAGGACGTATGAAAGGAAATCAATGGATGGTCGAAGCAAATGCCTTATCAGTGATAAGTAGAACGGTTGCATGAATAATAGTTCGCATGGGAAATGGATGCCTATGGGCAGACGGGCGAAAGGACAGACTACGACGGTAAACGGACGGCCAAAGGTTGCCGGACGGTAATGAAGGAGGGACCACTTCGATAGACATGGTATGAATTACAGCCTACAACGATAGGACGGAGCATCTGTCTTTGTGACTTACGCAATCAATGACGGGTTGATCACCCTTATGTGTATGACCAATGAATGTTCAATGAATGCATATGCACCTATTTGTGTGTATAGTCAATGTATGTTCAATGAAACCAAAGATGTATATATATATATATATATATATATATATATATATATATATATGTACATACAATGAATGAGAAACGAAAGAAATTCAAGTGTTAATGTGTGTGTATATATATATATATATATACTTATACTTATAAAGAACTAATGTTTATGCCTACTTGCTTTAAACTAGAACTCACCGGCGTTAGCTGACTTTTAGTATACATTTCAAGTAACAAGAGGAAGGGGCGTGCGTAGGGGTGATGGCTATCCGGCATGAGACTGACATCCCATTTTAATTTATGATAAGACAATGTTTATGTTTTAAATGTTAAGACTTCCGCTGTTATGTACTTGAATGATGAATTCTTCCGTTGCGTCTTGAATGTTTTAAAATGTTATAATTCGGTATCATTGGCTATGTTTATGAGTAAATCCAACGAGTGAGGTCACCTGGGAAAGGGGCCTTACAAGTTGGTATCAGAACAATAGTTTGAGAGATTCAGACATCCCTAAATGTCTAGACTCAAGCTGTTAATGGTACCGACGCACGGATGTCAGTACGGGTAGCCAACGCCATCACTGTAAGTAAGTAAGTAGTAAATTAATGCATGTTGCTAGGAATAGATGCCTTAACTTAGAACACATAGATGTCAATGTCACCACTGATGTGAAGAGTTTTGAACCCGAAAAGCAATGCAAATTATTAATCACAAACCGTTCACTGTAATTAAGAATTTACCTTGCTCGTACTATTCTAAACTATGATATGAAGATATGACATTGATGTATTCCCTTTTATACCAAGCAGGAAATTAGAAATCATGGCTGGTAGAAGAAGAACTGGAACTCGAGGCGGTCGTACAGGCCCAGTCGGTAGACCGCCATTAAACCGAAGGCGTAATGATGAGGAAAGCGTGTATGTTGAACATGAGGAAAGTGTGCACGAAGAACATACTGAAAGTTTTCATGAAACTAATGAGACTCCACCGGAGGATGGCAATGAAGGATCACTACGTCTGGAACCCGAAGTTAGAGATGCTATTTCCCGTGAGGTGGTACTAACTCTGAAAAATGTGTTGCCTGATCTGCTATCAGAAGCATTGAAGAAAAGCAAGGAGGAAGAGAACCACGAGGAGAAGGTGTATGACAGTGATGGTGATGAAGTGAAGGTGGCACTAAAAACTCGAGGGTGTACTTACAAAGGATTCAAGGATGGTGATCCGCCCAAATTTAACGGGAACAAGGATTCGGTGGCTACATTCAAATGGATCGAGAGGATGAACGGCGTGATTAACATAAGCGAGTGTCGACCCGATCAAGCTGTTAAGTATGTGGCTCACTCTTTCCAAATTCTCTTGGCAGTTGGTTGCAAAAATTTTTCATCATTTCCCTATGGATACGAATACAAATACAGACTAGCCAGAAAGAGGATTTTTGTTGATCACAGAACAAACACACAAAGCCCTTTTTTAGCCTTTCCCTACCCAATCCATTTACAAAACTTGGCAATTAATCCAAATCCTAATTTTGCCAAAATTACATGGTTAACAGATACAGATACCAAGACACAGGCTTTTGATTTATTCATCAAAAAACATCAAAAAAACCCTTCAATTACCTGTTCATTTTCACTGGGAAAGATTTAAATTATTAGGAGAAGGTCACTATATACAGATTTATTCCGATATAAACTGGTGTATGCTTTTACCATTCGTGGTTGAAGGAGACACTCTAGAATTAGATCATATTATCAACGACGAAAGCGATGATACAAATGATGATCCAGGAACACCACCATCTATCGACAACACACAGAGATTTCTAGAGAATGACGCAAGCCATGACATAGAATGATCAATTATTACACAAGACGTGTGGATATACAGTAAAAAGATATCCGACAGGAATATAATTGTTCATAAAGAGTTTTTGTCGTTTCTTACTTTAGTTTGTATCCGTTGATTGTTTCTTTACTTTGTATCCATTAAATTAGTACGCATTATTGTGCCGTTACTTTTTATCTTTTTCTGCTTATATAAGAAGGCAATTGTGTCATTTGTAAATACACCGAAAAATTTGAATATATAAAAAAATTTCAGTCTCTCTCTATGGCACACTAAAATCCTCCCGACCCTCTTTAGCTCATAACTCTTAAACCTTAGTTCCTCCCAAGATCTTCATATGACATCCCATATATATATATATATATATATATTATAAAAACCCCTCCGCTGTGTATACTCTCTCTCTCTCTGCATACTCTCTCTCTAATCCTCCACAATCAATCATCATTGTAAGTATATCTCCGCTTCTTTTATATCTCCGTTTCTTTTCATGTTTTAAACATGTTTTAATGTTTTAACCGGTACCCCTCTTAAATGGTATCAGAGCAAAGGCTTTCTTAAAATCTAAAAGACTGAGACGGATCCATATTAAGTCAACGTTGTTGCTTAAGTCCTATTTTATATGGAAACCCGCTTAGGTGAAGAATAAGGATTGTACTTTCTTTGATAACAAATAGAATTAATGGTCCAGAAAATTGTTATTATTTAATTAAAATTTTTATGGGATATATGAAAATATTTTTAAGGAAGGCTAATAGGTTTTAGAGGTAAAAGCTAAAGAGCCGGATTTCTCTTTAAATTATAGAATCTCAAAATTAAAATTTAAACTCAAGTAGAAAACTCGATTATTTAAATTTAAAATTCTCTGACAAACCTACTAATAAAATTATTAATACAAATAATTTTAGTCTAGTTTGTAGAATTAAAAAAAATTTACGAACATAGTTTACATACAGACAATATACATGTAAACGCTCTATCAGATTTAGTAATCAATTTAGGAATAAATCTACAAAAAGATTCTCATACTAACAAACAACTACTTGATAAAATACAAACAAAACTAAACAATAAATTAGAAGAACAAAATAAATATATAGAAAATCTAGATTACATTAAAGATCAAAACACCCAAATTCTAGAAGAATTAAAAGTAATTAAAAGAAACGCTCTAGAAAAAAAGAAATAAATAATGATATAGACAAAATTACTGAAGCTATAAACAAATTAAGCCTAGAGGAAATTAAAATCAATAGACAACCAAAGCCATATAAACATTGGCAACTAAGGAAATGAGCTTTTTAGGAAGAAGTAGAATGTTACAAGAAGCTAGAAATTCTACAAGTAATATACATGATACTATAACATCAGATACTTTACTAAATAGATTAATTAGACGAGGATCAGGATCCAATAGTACACAACACATAGTACAAATAGAAAAAAGAAATAGATTTAGACAAAAATATAAATCTATACAATCCACATCAGTTAGACATCTTAAATCCTAGAATACTATATCAAACAGGAATACTAAATATAAATACAACATTAATACGAAGTAGTAGAGAAGAAAGTTTAAAGGTTATAGATAAAACTGTAACAATAGATTTAATTTCACCAGAAACTATACAAAAAATTAAACAATCGGGAAAAAACTTCGTACATACAGGGTTAATAGTTATAGGAATAAAAGCCTTAGGAAGAAAAAACTTAGACACAAAATTATTAGCCTTAATACTAGATAAAATTTAGAAAACAAATTTAAAAAAGGCCATAATCTTAGGAATGGAGGTTGACCTTAGTCAAAATACAACTTTATTTTACTATACACCAGGCATTTTAAAAGATATTAAAGACTTACAAAATATTAAAATAGCTTTACAAACCAAAGGATATGAAGATTATGAAGGTAATAACATGGTCATAAGTATAGGAGTACTAGGAAAAGCTAGTAATAGATCAGGAATGATGTATAAAGTAAATATAGAAGGAATTGTACAAACAATGGCATCAAAAATCTATACAAATGATTGATCCAGTCACAAATAATCCCAAAGAATTAGCGGGACTAGAATGGAATATTCAAGATATATAAGAAAATGAAAGTCAAATCCTAATACCAAAAAGAAGTATCATTTATGAAGGATCAGACGGATTACAAAGTATAAGATTTTAGAGATTTTGATCAGAAAGTAAATGAAGAAACCACTACAGATCATAATTTCATGAATATAGAAATATAGAATGATGAAAAGCCAATATACGATACAGAAACAGAAGATGATGAAGAAATAAACACAAAATTCTTACGGTTTGAACAAGAAGAAGCAGATTACAGTATAATAGACTATCTAGATGATCTAGAAGAAAACGAATTAACAGCCTTTAAAACAGAAGAAACAAATAAGACTATAGAACAAATTACAGACAAAAAATTCACCGAATTAAACATTCAAGAGGAAGTAGATAAAATGATAATAGATTGTATAACAGAATTAGGAATAACTTATGAGGAAAGTTATAAAAAACTACAAAACTATTACAATCTACCACTAGTTGAATACATTTTACAAGGTAAAGTAATGTTAGCAGAATTCTATAAACAAAAACAATCTTTTATCGATCAAGATATGAAAAATCCATTAAAAAGAATAAAGTGGGATCAAACAGATGGTGAATATGGTGAATATTCACACGAAACAATAGGAAGAGAACCATGGTTTCCCCCAACCATAAATTACCAACAAGAATCTAACTACAAAGGAAAAGGTAGTAGGTTACCAATAGGACACATACATAGTGGTGTTAGGACATAGATTTGTAATGACAAAAGCTTGTAATAGTTAGATTTTATGTCTTTGTGTTTTTGATATGTAATTGTATAAATTTGCTAAGTGTTTTTACAAGTGAGCCTAGAGGCGAACTTGTTAAGCTCGCCTGGTCTATCAGAGGCGAACTTAATAAGTTCGCCTAGGTCTAACTGAGGAGAACTTGTTAAGTTCGCTTAGTCTGTTTCAGGCGAACTTAATAAGTTCGCTTACAGCAGGTTAGTTTCTATATATATGTGTTTACAGAGTCATTAGACATAGAACAGAACAGAGAGAACCGAGAGAGAGATTTGTCTGACTGAGTCTGTAAACCATTGTGAATCTGAATATATTTGAGAAGTTTATTTACGCGTGTTGTTTGAATTGTCGGTTAGTATACAAACGTTAACACGAAGGATTCCGCACCTCATGTTATAGCAATGTCATATCACGAGTTCGATCAGTAGTTGAGTTACCTGGACCTACAAGTGGAGTTATGTTGTTAATAGAACAACAAAAACCACAGCTTTGGGTAGACAAAATTTGAACAAGGGAACAAGCTACAGTTCGAATGTGGGAAACAAACAAAAAAGACAGTATGGACATGTTTGCCTACTTAGAAAATACATTAGATCCGATAGCTCTAGGTATTTGGCAGAGTAAAAAAACACAAGATCTAGACAGTATAAATACATTGAAAGCATTAGGTGATAACCCATACAATTTTACATCTCAAATTAGGACTCTTATTTTAGGAGTAGACCCAGCCAAGAATAATAGCCTAATACAAGAAACAGCCATTAGAAACCTAGAATAGTCAAGTATAGCCGACATGAATATATAAATGAATTCACATTAGACTTCCCAAGACTTCTATCACAAACATGACAAGCAATGGACGATAGTTTATGTGATAATTGTTTTATAAAATTACCAGAAGATTTAGGACGAAGTATACATGAGTCATGGAAATCAACATATGGTTCACAACAAGGTTTATGAATAGGACCTAGAATAACTTATACATTCGAAATATTAGAAGATAAATGTAAAGAAGTAGCCCTACAAGAACAGTTAAAACGAAATGCTTATGCATTCTGTAAAACAGCAATTTACACTCTATAAGCTTATGATTTTTATGATAAAAGGAAAAAATTAAGAAAAAGTACTACATATAATAAAAACTACAAGTCTAATTATAAAAATAGTTATGTCAGAAAACCACAGACAAGAGAATGTAAATGTTTCATTTGTGGAGATGAGAGTCATCTGGCAAATAAATGACCAAACCAAAATAAAAACACAGAAAGATCTAATCTAATTGAACAACTAAATAGATTAATTAGACGAGGATCGGGATCCAATAGTACACAACACATAGTACAAATAGAAAAAGAAATAGATTTAGACAAAAATATAAATCTATACAATCCACATCAGTTAGACATCTTAAATCCTAGAATACTATATCAAACAGGAATACTAAATATAAATACAACATTAATACGAAGTAGTAGAGAAGAAAGTTTAAGGGTTACAGATAAAACTGTAACAATAGATTTAATTTCACAAGAAACTATACAAAAAATTAAACAATCGGGAAAAAACTTCGTACATACAGGGTTAATATTTATAGGAATAAAAGCCTTAGGAAGAAAAAACTTAGGCACAAAATTATTAGCCTTAATACTAGAAAAAATTTAGAAAACAGATTTAAAAAAGGACATAATCTTAGGAATGGAGGTTAACCTTAGTCAAAATACAACTTTATTTTACAATACACCAGGCATTTTAAAAGATATTAAAGACTTACAAAATATTAAAATAGCTTTACAAACCAAAGGATATGAAGATTACGAAGGTAATAACATGGTCATAAGTATAGGAGTACTAGGAAAATCTAGTAATAGATCAGGAATGAAGTATAAAGTAAATATAGAAGGAATTGTACAAACAATGGCATCAAAAATCTATACAAATGATTGATCCAGTCACAAATAATCTCGAAGAATTAGCGGGACTAGAATGGAATATTCAAGATATATAAGAAAATGAAATTCAAATCCTAATACCAAAAAGAAGTATCATTTATGAAGGATCAGACGGATTACAAAGTATAAGATTTACAGATTTTGATCAGAAAGTAAATGAAGAAACCACTACAGATCATAATTTCATGAATATAGAAATATAAAATGATGAAAAGTCAATATACGATACAGAAACAGAAGATGATGAAGAAATAAACACAAAATTCTTACGGTTTGAACAAGAAGAAGCAGATTACAGTATAATAGACTATCTAGATGATCTAGAAGAAAACGAATTAACAGCCTTTAAAACAGAAGAAACAAATAAGACTATAGAACAAATTATAGACAAAAAATTCACCGAATTAAACATTCAAGAGGAAGTAGATAATATGATAATAGAGTGTATAACAGAATTAGGAATAACTTATGAGGAAAGTTATAAAAAACTACAAAACTATTACAATCTACCACTAGTTGAAGACATTTTACAATGTAAAGTAATGTTAGCAGAATTCTATAAACAAAAACAATCTTTTATGGATCAAGATATGAAAAATCCATTAAAAAGAATAAAGTGGAATCAAACAGATGGTGAATATGGTGAATATTCACACGAAACAATAGGAAGAGAACCATGGTTTCCCCCAACCATAAATTACCAACAAGTATCTAACTACAAAAGAAAAGGTAGTAGGTTACCAATAGGACACATACATAGTGGAGTTATGTTGTTACTAGAACAACAAAAACCACAGCTTTGGGTTGACGAAATTTGAACAAGGGAACAAATTACAGTTCGAATGTGGGAAACAAACAAAAAAGACAGTATGGACATGTTTGCCTACTTAGAAAATACATTAGATCCGATAGCTCTAGGTATTTGGCAGAGTAAAAAAACACAAGATCTAGACAGTATAAATACATTGAAAGCATTAGGTGATAACCCATACAATTTTACATCTCAAATTAGGACTCTTATTTTAGGAGTAGACCCAGCCAAGAATAATAGCCTAATACAAGAAACAGCCATTAGAAACCTAGAATAGTCAAGTATAGCCGACATGAATATATAAATGAATTCACATTAGACTTCCCAAGACTTCTATCACAAACATGTCAAGCAATGGACGATAGTTTATGTGATAATTTTTTTATGAAATTACCAGAAGATTTAGGACGAAGTATACATGAGTCATGGAAATCAACATATGGTACACAACAAGGTTTATGAATAGGACCTAGAATAACTTATACATTCGAAATATTAGAAGATAAATGGAAAGAAGTAGCCCTACAAGAACAGTTAAAACGAAATGCTTATGCATTCTATAAAACAGCAATTTACACTCTATAAGCTTATGATTTTTATGATAAAAGGAAAAATTAAGAAAAAGTACTACATATAATAAAAATTGCAAATCTAATTATAAAAATAGTTATGTCAGAAAACCACAGACAAGAAAATGTAAATGTTTCATTTGTGGAGATGAGAGTCATCTGGCAAATAAATGACCAAACCAAAATAAAAACACAGAAAGATCTAATCTAATTGAACAAATGAAACATTTACAAACAGATAGTACAAATAGAAATCTAAGAATTGTATTCCTACTGGTTCTAGATAGTACAAAGATCTAATCTAATTAATCTATCTTCAATTGTTCTACTTACTAATTGATACGCTAATTTTTTATGGTATTGTATTGGAGCTATACTATGTGATATTAAACTTTTAGTGGCTTTTTTAGTTGTTCAAAAAATTATAGTATAAAATATGAAATACCACAAATAAACATAAATCCTCAACATATAAAATCCAAAGACTTTGTTTTAGGATTGAATTTTCTTACTAGGACTAAACAGAGCCATTACATTAACAAAAAAATTTATAACATTCAGCAAACACATATGTACATTCCCAACACTTAGGTATAATAACACAACAGAGGTCATACAATAACAAAGAAAAAGTGGAAGCTTAGAGTTTTTAAAACAAAATCACCACTGAGAAAGTTTAATAGAAAATGAAATCATAAAATTACTAACATAAATTTTAAGTCATGAACTTGAAAAAGACAAAGATATAACAAAAAGTATATATAATCCTATAATTTTACATTTGAAAAAAATAGGCTTAATAGGGGAAGATATTAGAAATTCAAAAGTAAAATATACATGTAAATTTAAACTCAAAAACCCCGATATCACAATTAGGACAACCAACATAGAATATAGCCCATTAGATAAAGACGAATTTAAAAAGCAGATACCAGAAATGATTAGTCAAGGGTTAATAAGAAAATCAGATAGTCCACACAGGTCAGCAACATTTTTAGTAAGAAATCACAGCGAAATTAAAAGAGGAAAAGCAAGAATAGTTTATAACTATAAGCGTTTAAATGATAATACAGAGGACGATGGTTATAATATTCCTAATAAAGACAGTCTATTAAATCTAATACAAAAGAAAAAAGTGTTTTCAAAATTCGACCTAAAATCAGGATATAACCAATTACATCTAGAAGAAAGCTTTAAGTCCTGGACAGCCTTCACATATTCAGAAGGACAATAGGAATGGAATATCCTTAGCTTTGGATTAAAAAAACGCTTCATCCATTTTTCAAATATTCATGGATAGTATATTTTTAAAATACGATTTCTGCTAAGTATATATTGATAACATTCTTGTTGCAAGTGAAACTGTGCAAGAACACGAAAAACACTTAAAACGGGTATTCGAAAAAATAAAAAAGCATGGTATTGTAATTTCTAAAAGAAAAATGGAGTTACTCAAAAGAAAGATATCTTTTCTTGACCTAGAATTAGGAAATGGAAAGGTAGAATTACAGTCACATGTTTCAACAAAAATTTTAGATTTTTGAGAAACATTTGAAAATTTAAAACAAATACAAGATTTTTTGGGACTAGTAAATTATGCTAGAAAATTTATTCTAAATCTGTCAAAATTAGTAGGTCCTCTATATAGTAAAACTACAAAAAATGGACAAAGATATTTTAATACAAAAGACATTAAATTTGTTCAAAGAAACAAAAATGCTATAAAGACTATTGATCCATTAGAATTACCATTAGTTATAGATTAAATTATTATTGAAACAGATGGATGCAAAGTAGGATGGGGAGTTGTCCTTCTATGCAAACCAAATAAATATAGCCCAAAATCGGAACAAAAAATTTGTGCTTATGCTAGTGGAAATTATCAAAACAAAACTAATTGGACAAGCATAGATTTTGAAATACAAGCATTGATTAATGCGCTTGAAAAAATTAAAATTCATTTACATAATGAATTCACATTCAGAACAGATTGTGAAGCAATTGTAAGTTTATAAAAAATGACCAAAGTAAAAAAATAAACAGAACCAGATGAGTTAATTTACAAAATACTATTTAAGGTCATGGATATAATATAAATTTTGAACATATTAAAGGAAAAAAAAAGATATAGGTAAGGCAAAAATTATACATCTAAGAAAGATAGTTTCTCCGATGAGTATCTCATTGGAAGATGAACAGACAGAAAAGCTTATGAGCCAGGCTATAAAGGCAGACAAAATACATAGCTGTAGAAAGTTGCCAGTATCAATAGCTGGACTAGATATCGTCCTTTGGTATTACAACCCAGTATACACCCAGGGTCCTTCTAGTCTATGACCAAAAAAATACAGGCTAGACAAAGGTATGATGCATACACAAACCCTACACAAAGCTCGGTCATTACATTCGGAACCTATGGTTTACAACAATGTAATGATCCAAATACAACGTTTTGTCCAATTATTGGAATAAAACTAATAGATAAGCAATAATGCTTGTTAGACAACCTTTGGTCTATTCAAACCATGCCACATGCCTCAACATTTAAAGTACAGGTTTTAAATGCTTTGAGAATATATTTTCATGAGCAAAGCTCAAAAACCTCTGAAAAACTACAGTCCAAATTCACTCACTACATAATTTTTAGGGGAACAAAAATTGGAATTTTCAATAAATGGGAGATAGTTGCAAAGTTTATAAAATGTCCTGGACCAATATACAAAGGCTATCACAACTTCTCCGAAGCCCTAAAAACTGCCCGAGAACATTTTGGAATAGACAGTTTTTTCATTGAATCAGAAGAGGTTCAAACTTTTTCTAAAATTACAAAAACCAATCCTGAGCAAATAATCAAAGCTCAAGAGGAGGTTATTGCAAAGCTTCAGATACAGCTAATGAAAAAGGGAGAAAATACACATCCTATACAAACCCAAATTGAAAATAGCCTAATAAAACAGAAGGTGGCTATACTCGAGGCAAAAAATAAACAATATATACATAGACTCGAGAAAAAAGAGAAAACAACTTCAAATAGAAGTTATGATTCTTTTAGAACATGGATGCTTGATACACCCTGGAGACAATGTTTACAGCTATTTATTGACAGGTTTCAAGAATTTGGACACATTATTTCACAAAAAGTCTATTCAGAATTTCCGTTAATTCTGTATGAACTTCAACAAAAAATTATTGGTCTTACGTTTCAAGATACAGCTGACGCAGGAATTAGAATAGTAGAAAGAACAAATGACGAAGGAGAAGGAACGGGACTTCTTCTTCTACAAATCAGTTTCCCTACAATAATGTCTAACGATCAAGTTGTTCAATTTTACCACCATGGTATGATTAACTTTATCGAGTTCAGATTAAACAAAAGGACAGAGAATCAACTTGACCGTTTAGGAGAGAAATTCACAATGATTATAGGAAATATTGCATCACATTCAAAAATCCCCATAGTTGGTTACAAAATTTTCTCATCATTTCCCTATGCATCCGAATACACATACAGACCAGCAAGAAAAAGGATTTTCGTTGATCACAGAACAAACACACAAAGCCCTTTTTTAGCCTTTCCCTACCCAAACCATTTACAAAACTTGGCAATTAATCTAAATCCTAATTTTGCCAACATTACATGGTTAACAGATAAAGATACCCACACACAGGATTTTGATTTATTCATCAAAAAAAATAAAAAAACCCCTCAATTACCTGTTCATTTTCACTGGGAAATATTTAAATTATTAGGATAAGGTCACTATATACAGATTTATTCCGATCTAAACTGGTGTTTGCTTTTACCATTCGTGGGTGAAGGAGATACTCTAGAATTAGATCATATTATCAAAAACGAAAGCGATGATACAGATGATGATCCAGGAACACCCCATCTATCGACAGCGCACATAGAGATTTCTAGAGAATGACGCAAGCCATGACATAGAATGATCAATTATTAAAGAAGACGCGTGGATATACAGTAAAAAGATATCTGACAGGAATATAATTGTTCATAAAGAGTTTTTTGTCGTTTCTTACTTTAGTTTATATCCGTTGATTGTTTCTTTACTTTGTATCCATTAGATTAGTGCGCATTATTGCGCCTTTACTTTTTATCTTTCTCTGCCTATATGTAGTTGTGTCATTTGTAAATACATCGAAAAATTTGAATATATAAAAATTTTTCAATCTCTCTCTATGGCACACTAAAATCCTCCCGGCCCTCTTTAGCTGATAACTCTTAAACCTTAGCTCCTTCCCAGATCTTCATATTATATCCCGCACACATATATATATATATATATATATATATATATATATAAACCCCTCCACTGTGCATACTCTCTCTCTGCATAGTCTCTCTCTACTCATCCACAATCAATCATCATTGTATGTATATCTCCGCTTCTTTTATATCTTCGTTTCTTTTCATGTTTAAAACATTTTTTAATGTTTTAACTGGTATCCCTCTTAAATGGTATTAGAGAAAAGGCTTTCTTAAAATCTAAAAGACTGAGACAGGTCCATATTAAGGCAGCGTTGTTGCTTAAGTCCTATTTTATATGAAAACCCGCTTAGGTGAAGATTAGGGATTGTACTTGCTTTGATAACAAATAGGACTAATAGTCGAGAAAATTTTTATTATTTAATTAAAATTTTCATGGGATATATGAAAATATTTTAAGGAAGGCTAAAGGTTTTAGAGGTAAAAGCTAAAGAGCCGGATTTCTCTTTAAATTATAGAATCTCAAAATTCAAATTCAAACTCAAGTAGAAAACTCGATTATTTAAATCAAGAATTCTCTGACAAACCTACTAATAAAATTATTAATACAAATAATTTTAGTCTAGTTTGTAGAATTAAAAAAGATTACGAACATAGTTTACATATAGACAATATACATCTAAACTCACTAAAAGATTTATTAATCAATTTAGGAATAAATCTACAAAAAGATTCCGATACTAACAAACAGCTGCTCGATAAAATACAAACAAAAGTAAACAATAAATTAGAAGAACATAAGAAATATATAGAAAATCTAGATTACATGAAAGATTAAAACACTCAAATTCTAGAAGAATTAAAAGTAATTAAAAGAAACACTCTAGATAAACAAGAAATAAATAACGATATAGACAAAATTACTGAAACTATAAACAAATTAAGCCTAGTGGAAATTAAAACACAATAGACAACCAAAACCATATAAACATTGGCTACCAAGGAAATGAGCTTTTTAGGAAGAAGTAGAACGTTACAAAAAGCTAGAAATTCTACAAGTAATATACAGGATACTATAACATCATATACTTTACTAAATAGATTAATTAGACGAGGATCAGGATTCAATAGTACACAACACATAGTACAAATAGAAAAAGAAATAGATTTAGACAAAAATATAAATCTATACAATCCACATCAGTTAGACATCTTAAATCTTAGAATACTATATCAATCAGGAATACTAAATATAAATACAACATTAATACGAAGTAGTAGAGAAGAAAGTTTAAAGGTTATAGATAAAACTGTAACAATAGATTTATTTTCACCAGAAACTATACAAAAAATTAAACAATCGGGAAAAAACTTCGTACATACAGGGTTAATAGTTATAGGAATAAAAGCCTTAGGAAGAAAAAACATAGGCACAAAATTATTAGCCTTAATACTAGATAAAATTTGGAAAACAGATTTAAAAAAGGCCACAGTCTTAGGAATGGAGGTTGACCTTAGTCAAAATATAACTTTATTTTACTATACATCAGGCATTTTAAAAGATATCAAAGACTTACAAAATATTAAAATAGCTTTACAAACCCAAGGATATGAAGATTATGAAGGTAATAACATGGTCATAAGTATAGGAGTACTAGGAAAAGCTAGTAATAGATCAAGAATGAAGTATAAAGTAAATATATAAGGAATTGTACAAACAATGGCATCAAAAACCTATACAAATGATTGATCCAGTCACAAATAATCCCGAAGAATTAGCGGGACTAGAATGGAATATTCAAGATATACAAGAAAATGAAAATCAAATCCTAATGCCAAAAAGAAGTATCATTTATGATGGATCAGACGGATTACAAAGTATAAGATTTACAGATTTTGATCAGAAAGTAAATGAAGAAACCACTACACATCATAATTTCATGAATATAGAAATAGAAAATGATGAAAACCAATATACGATACAGAAAAATAAGAAGATGAAGAAATAAACACAAAATTCTTACGGTTTGAACAAGAAGAAGCAGATTACAGTATAATAGACTATCTAGATGATCTAGAAGAAAACGAATTAACAGCCTTTAAAACAGAAGAAACAAATAAGTGTAAGGCCCAAACTCGGGAGGCCTCACGTGTTGGATTTACTCATTCACAAACAGTCCATAAACTTGAATATCAAATACGCAGCAGAAATTTCATTCAAACGTAATCGTAAACACTGTTCAACAAGCGGAAGCATAAACATTGTCTAAAACGTAACCTATCATAACATAAACTAATCATAACAGGATGCTAGTCTTCATATCATCCAGGTAACTCATCCAGCCATCCAGCATCACCATCCATCATCATAACCTGCCTTAACCTGAATGTGCATACTAAAAGTCAGCTACGCTGGTGAGTTCTTGCTTTACGTAAAACATTAACATAAACATTTTTGCCAAAAACATAACTTCAAACTTTATTTAATAAAAATGTACGTAAATAATGAAGTAACATAAACATAAAACATAAGTCAATAATAAACCGAATATGCGCCTTTTCGTAATCATCAATTCCCTTCAAGTATGACGCTCGATTGAGCACACGTACCAACGTAAACCATTTGTAACTTTTACCATTCATAACCATACTTAAACGTCAATTCCCTTCAAGCACGGCGTCCCAAAAGGATAGCACGTACCAAACTTCAAGCACTGTTCCCTCGCAGAGAACAATACCCACTTCAAGGATCATGGTAATCCCCTTGATGACCGTCGTCACCCCTTTCCCACCCAGTTGAATAACCGTTGGCCAACCACAAAGGCACCTATCAAGGTAAGGCCTTTACATAACAAACATACTTCAATTCCCGAAGGAATCAGGGCAGATTCGTTCATTTAGTGACTTTCATAAAAACCTTTACTTCTCTTCAGTTAAAGCATCATACGTTTTATTAAATAACGTTTTGTTCGTAAACACTTCATTAACTTCTTTTGACAAAACATTTCGTAATACGTTCCACAAATATCATTTCGTAAACATCGTTTCGTAAGTATGCACACCAGCCCAAAAATATAAATTTAAAACATTAAAAGAAGGGCTTCTAGAACTCACATGATAAGCTAATCTTGGTTGTCCTAAACAAAGGTCCGACAATGTCACTTCCGATCTGAATTTATTAGTTAAATACACATCAGACCTAATCCCGACTCTAACGGTTTACTTGTTCTATTTTAGGCAAACTTAAGGCTATGTTTGCCTCTTACCAACCCAGCGAACATACAGGCGAACATAGGCTAAGTTCGCCTGATCCATTCCGAGCGAACTTAGCAAGTTCACCCCATAAGTTTGTTGGTTTCAACCCAGCGAAGCCACTAAGTTTGCTACCATAAGTTTGCTTACCTTTATGCCCCAGGCAAACTTGATAAGTTCGCCCCAATCCTTACCAGGCGAACTTGATAAGTTTGCCTGTCGGGCATTCTTCTTCCCCAAGAACCCTAAGTTGCATGCAAATGGCGGCCAGATCTGATTACGTTTAAGTTACCGACTTTTTACGTTCAAAACTTGCGGTTTTCATTCCTATTTACATATCTATAACCCTTTTCCCGTTTGGTTCACAAAAACACAATCTTTTTCATGAAAACACCTGAAAACCTAACATAAACCAAAAACTCAGATTTGGAACGTGTTGTTACCTGTTTCGAGATTCTGAATCGGAGAATCCCCTCACGAACAATAGAGGAACACGATGCTAGCTCCTTAGGTCGATCCTTGCACTTTCTCTATCTAGAATGTGCAAATGAGAGAATGAGGAGGGTTTAGGCTATATATAGGGAGACGCCTTCCCCTTTTGCACCACCCTCAAGCTCGTCGACCCATCCGTCCCGGCCCGTCACGCCGCTCTCGTTTATTCTTTTCGTCTCATGTTTACCCATTATTTCAACTTGTCGTTTTATTTTTGGGATGTTACAAGTCTACCCTCCTACAATAGGTTTCGTCCCCAAAACCTATCATAAGTCAAATAGTTGAGGGTGCGACTCCCTCATTTCCGTTTATGTTTCCCAAGTAGCTTCGGATCCTTTTCGGTGCTTCCATTGGAATTTAACCAATTGGATAACTTTATTAGTAAACCCTGATGTCAGTGAGCGGTACGTGAGCGGTACGTGATGTAGTTAATGATATTGTCAACCCTGATGTCAGTGAGCGGTACGTGAGCCGATTCATCCGCCAAACACTTTCGCAAGTGTGATACGTGGAAGGTAGGATGAATCCCACTTAACTCATTAGGAAACTCCAACCGATAGGCGACTTCACCAACCCGTGCTAGTATCCTGAAGGGTCCGACAAACCTCAGACTTAACTTCCCTCTCTTTCTGAATCATATGATTCCCTTCTAGGATGACACTTTTAACATTACTTTGTCCCCAACATTAAACTTGATAGGGCTTCATCGTTTATCCGCATTGGACTTCTGACGATCTTGTGCGGCCTTCATTCGTGGTTTGATTTGATCAAACCTTTCCGACGTTTCTCGTACGACTTCAAGACTTCCTAATTCCTTCTGTCCAATCTCACCCCAACAAACCAGGGTCCTGCATCTTCTCCCATACAACATTTCGTAAGGCGGCATGCCTATCGTCGTGTGATGATTGTTGTTGTAGGAGAATTCGGCTAACGACAGATGAGTGTCCCAACTGCCATCGAAGTCGATAATACATGCACGAATAATATACTCCAATGTTTGAATGGTCCTTTCGGACTGACCATCCGTTTGCGGGTGGTATGCCGTGCTGATATTAAGTCTCGTGCCCATCGCCTCGTGAAATATTTTCCCGAAATTCGATGTGAAACGTGTGTCCCGGTCAGAAACAATCATCGAAGGCATCCCATGTCGTGCTACCACTTCATTAATAAATACTTCTTCTAACCTTTCCGACGAGAACATCTCGCGAATAGGTAGGAAATGAGCACTCTTCGTTAAACGGTCCACGATTACCCAAATGGTATCATGACCTTTAGTGGTGCGAGGTAGCTTGGTTATGAAGTCCATGGTAATGTGTTCCCACTTCCATTCTGGTATATCGAGCGGTTGAATCTTTCCATACAGTTTTTGTTGTTCAACCTTTACTTGCGAGCAAGTCAAGCACTTGCTTACGTACTTTGTCACTTCGTGTTTCATTCCAGGCCACCAGTATTCCTTCCTCACATATTGGTACCGGGATGGATAGAGTAACGAGACTTATGAGCCTCATCCAAGATTTTGGTCCTAAACTCGCCACCCATAGGTATCCATACCCACCCAAAATGTGTCCTAACACCAACGGTGTTATATTCCAACTTGTCATGTTGGCCAACCATTCTTTCCTTCTGTAAGGCCCCAAACCCGGGAGGCCTCACTTGTTGGATTTACTCATTTACAAACAGTTCTTAAACTTGAATATCAAAATAACGCAGCGGAAAATTTCATTAAAACATAGTCATTACATCGTTTAACATGTGGAAGCGTAACATAGTCTAATACATAAACATAACATAAGCTAATCATAACGGGATGCCAGTCTTCATGTCATCCGGGTAACTCATCAAGCCGCCCAGCATCACCTTCCATCATCATAACCAGCCTTAACCTGAATGTGCACACTAAAAAGTCAGCTACGCTGGTGAGTTCTAGTTTTCGTTCGATTTAAGAAATGGTTCATCATTCAAAACATTCATTAGGGTTTAACATCACGTAAAAGAAAACAGGGCCTTTCGTTCATCATTGAAAACCTTCAAACATTTTTCCTCATCATAAACACATTGAACGGATCATTTGTTTAAAACATTTAACATTCATTTAAGTCATACATTACTATCTAAAATATGTATCTTTCTTTAAGCGTCTCTGTGTCCCCGAAGGAACCTTGCATCTTGTGGGCAACCGTTACGTATCGCCGTCATTGCCACAACCTTTACCATTCGTACCGTCATTTAGTATGGTATTGCCCCTAAGGCTTAACTGCATGAAGACCGACAATACCATACATTCCGTCAATTCCCTTTTTGTATTGCCCCCAAGGCTTATATGCACGAGGACCGACAATACCCATTCAGTTGCCCCTATGGCTCTCATGTCCATAGACCGACAACCTCCATCGACAGCTATGGCTCACGGCCATAACACCGTCAGATCATAATTTAACCTTACATAGGGTCATGTTAACCCCTGAGTAACCGTCGTTACTCCCTACCAGTTGTACAACATCAAACCATTGGCAGGCCACCAAGACACTGCCCCTGTTGCTCTTATGGCAACTATGGCTCGCTGTCCATAATCTACCACAAGGCTGGGAATTACATTCCCAGACTTCATTCGTCAATTCCATTCATTCGACAGATTAGATTTGTAATGACTTCTTTAAAACCTTTGCCCTTTTTCTTTTCTTTTCATAAAACCTTTCATTCATTTTTGAAACCCTTTACCTTTAGTTTAAACCATTTCTTTATAAACATTTCGTTCATAAACATTCCATTCATAAAACTTTCTTTCCATAAACCGTTCATCCCAAATCATTTCATTTCGTAAACATAGTTTCATAAGCATCATTTTATAAACATAGTTTCATAAACATCGTTTCGTAAAAACATCATTTCATATGTATGCACACCAGCCCGAAAACATTATATAAAACATTTAAAAGATGGCTTCTAGAACTCACCTGATAAGCTAATCCGGGTTGCCCTAAACAAAGGTCCCACTACGTCACTTCCGATCTGAATTTGATAGTTAAATACACATCAACCCAATCCTGACTCTAACGGTTTAACCATTCTAAACATACTAACTTTACTTAAACAACCTGATGCCAGCGCACTTAGCAAGTGCACAGACCCTGCTTCCTGTGTACTTGCTAAGTACGTAGGATCCTCTTCCTGCGTACTTGATAAGTACGCAGTGCCCTCTTTTTGCGTACTTGATAAGTACGCAGGACCTGCTCCGTGCGTACTTGATAAGTACGCACGATCTGTTTCTTCACAAAACCCTAACTTTGGCATTCAGGTCTGATCACGTCAAGATCTTGAACCTGTTTACATTCAAAACGTTCGTTTTCCATTAAGGGACTCAAATCTATGTTTATCTTTCAGTTTTATCCGTGAAAACGTTACTTTTCACCCAAAAATGAACAAAAACTCAGATTTAGGCCCGATCGTTACCTGAATCTAGTTTTTGATCTTGAGGTTCTTCTCACGAGCTACGGAGCAACACTTTGCTGAAATCTTGGGTCTATCCGCCAACTTTCTCTCTCTACGGTTTCTCTCTCTAGAACTTGCAAATAAGAGAGATGATGGAGGTCTAAGCTATTTATAGGGGAGGCTCCCCTTCCAGCCCGCCGGCCCATCCGGCCCGACCCGACATGCCTCGTTCATTTATTTCGTCATTTTAAGTGTCGTTTTATTTTTTTGGGATGTTACAAGTCTACCCCCCTTACAATAGGTTTCATCCCCGAAACCTATCATAAGTCAAATAGATGAGGATACGACTCCCTCATTTCCTTCTCCGTTTCCCAAGTGGCTTCCGATCCCTTTTGATGTTTCCATTGGACTTTAACCAATTAGATAATCTTATTACGCAAACGCTTCTCCTTGCTGTCTAAGATGGCCACGGGTTCTTCGATGTAGTTAAGGCTGTTGTCGACCTCGATGTCCGTAACTGGTATGTGGGCAGATTCATCCGCCAAACACTTTCGCAAGTGTGATACATGGAAGGTAGGATGAATCCCACTTAACTCATCAGGTAACTTTAACCGATAAGCGACCTCACCAACCCGTGCCGTTATCCTGAATGGTTCAACAAACCTCGGACTTAACTTTCCTCTCTTCCTGGATCTTATGATTCCCTTCCAGGGTGACACTTTCAACATTACTCTGTCCCCAACATCAAACTCAATAGGCCTTCGTCGTTTGTCCGCATAGGACTTCCGACGATCTTGTGCGGCCTTCATTCGTGCTTTGATTTGATCAAACCTTTCTGACGTTTCTCTTACTACTTCAAGACTCCCTAATTCCTTTTGTCCAACCTCACCCCAACAAATCGGGGTCCTACATCTCCTCCCATACAACATTTCGTATGGCGGCATACCTATAGTCGTGTGATGACTATTGTTGTAGGAGAATTCGGCTAACGGCAGATGACTGTCCCAACTGCCGCCAAAATCGATAATACAAGCACGAAGCATATCCTCCAATGTCTGAATGGTCCTTTCGGACTAACCATCCGTTTGTGGGTGGTATGCCGTGCTGATATTAAGCCTCGTGCCCATCGCCTCGTGAAATCTTTTGCAGAACCTCGATGTGAATCGTGTGTCCCGGTCAGATACGATCGTCAAAGGCATCCCATGCCGTGCTACTACTTCGTTAATAAATACTTCCGCTAACCTTTCCGACTAGAACGTCTCGCGAATAGGTTGGAAATGAGCACTCTTCGTTAAACGGTACACAATTACCCAAATGGTGTCATGACCTTTAGCTGTGCGAGGTAGCTTGGTTATGAAGTCCATGGTAATGTGTTCCCACTTCTATTCCGGTATATCAAGTGGTTGAATATTTCCATATCGTTTCCTGTGTTTGGCATTTACTTGTGAGCAAGTCAAGCACTTGCTTACATACTTTGCCACCTCATGTTTCATCCCAGGCCACCAGTATTCCTTTCTCAGATCTTGGTATATTTTATTGGTGCCAGGATGGATAGAGTATCGAGACTTATGAGCCTCATCCAAGATTTTGGTTCTAAGCTCGCCACTCATAGGCATCCATACCTGCCCAAAACGTGTCCTAACACCAAGGGTGTTATATTCCAACTTGTCCTGTTGGCCAACCATCCTTTCCTTCTTAAGGTTTTCTTCCTTAAGTGCTTCATCTTGAGCTCTTTCAATTTCCCTCATCACATCTGATGTTACCACTAACTGGCAAGCTTTCACTCTAATAGGAGCAGACACATCCTTCCGGCTTAGAGCGTCAGCCACCACGTTTGCCTTTCCAGGATGGTACATGATCTCACAGTCATAATCCTTCAGGAGTTCCAACCATCGTCTCTGCCTCATATTAAGCTCTCTTTGTTCGAAGAAGTACTTCAAACTTTTGTGGTCGGAGTAAATAGTAAACTTCACCCCGTACTGGTAGTGCCTCCAGATTTTCAATACGAATACGACAGCAGCAAGTTCCAAATCGTGGGTTGGATAATTAGCTTCGTGAATCTTCAACTGTCGTGACGCATACGCGATCACTCTTCCGCGTTGCATCAACACGCATCCCCATCCCTGACCTGAAGCGTCAGAGTATACCACTAAGTCTTCATTGCCCTCGGGAAGGGCCAAGACTGGGGCTTTGGTTAGCTTTTCCTTCAATTCCTTAAACGCCTCATCCTGGGTCAAACCCCATTCATACTTTACCTCCTTCCGAGTCAACTTTGTCAATGGCGAAGCTATTTTCGAGAAATCCTGGATGAATCTCTGATAGTAGCCTGCCAATCCCAAGAAACTATGGATTTCAGTTGGCGTCTTAGGAATATTCCATTCCCTTACCGTCATTATCTTCGCTGGGTCAACCATAATGTCGTTCAGGTTAATGACGTGACCTAGGAATTGGACTTCCCTAAGCCAGAACGCGCATTTGGAGAACTTAGCATACAACTTTTCCTTCTTCAGAGCTTCTAATACTTCCTTCAAGTGACACGCGTGATCACCCTCATTCTTGGAGTATATGAGGATATCATCGATGAACACGATTACCGATTGATTCAGCATTGGTTGACAAACTCTATTCATCAAATCCATGAACGCTATGGTGGCGTTCGTCAATCCAAAAGACATTACGCGGAACTCGAAATGTCCATAACGCGTGCCAAATGCGGTTTTCGGTATGTCTTCTTCTCTCACGTTCAACTGATGGTACCCGGATCGAAGGTCGATTTTCGAGAACCAACTTGCGCCCTGTAATTGATCGAATAGGTCGTCGATCCTAGAAGAGCTGAACTGGAACTCTCTCAATGCCCTCCAAGTCCTACAGCTATACGTATCAAACTGCATCAACAACTCAGCAGAACTTGCCATTGGCAGGTTCTATGACCTGATGGAGGATAATCTACCCCACTTCGAAAGACAAATTCAAAAAGCAAAACGGTTAGCTTATCCTGAATCCTCGGTGGTCGCAGAAAGGAGACTGACTCCTAGCAATCTTGAAATAACAAGGAGCAGTCTTCTCAATGAAGAAGAAGTTCTGGGCCTTCGAAGATTCCTGTATGCCTTCCTGGTCAAGGACTTGGACGTGCTAGGTTGGGTGAGCACTAAGTCCCTTGACCACACTCTTCTGCTCAGCAATGGTTCCTCTTTCATCATCAACACCAGGAACATCCTTCAGCTGCCCTCAGACTTCCTATTCAAGATTTTTCAGCTCAGAGCCAACATCTGCAATATTAACTCATTGGAGAGCGAGGCAATGATGGTCACCATCAAAGCCCATCTTGAAGAAGAAGGACTGATCCCTCAGGAAGAGTCTGTGTCAACTTCTGATACTGACTCCAACTCAGATACTGCACAAGTTGAAGTCACATCTGTAGCTTTTGGCACAAGATCTTCACTTAGGGATCAACTGAGAGAAATAGAAGGTCCTGAGTACCAACTTAATGAAGACAGTGACCGTCCCTTGATAATTTCTCAACTTGCCAATGAAGTTGAGGCAGAGATCCCAATAGCAGCATCATCATCTGCTGTTGTGATCAGTGAAGCTGAAGCAGAGGCATCCAATGTAAACAAAGGAAAGGGAATCATGACTGATGAAGATGAAGAGAGGTTGCTAAAAGAGAAAAGAGAGAGAGAAGAGAAAAGAAGAAGAAGAGAAGAAGAGGAGATGGCTGACATGAAAAAGGCTGAAGAAAGAAAAACAGCCATTCTCCTAAAAGAACAAACCATCCAGCTGTATGCTAAACAGCTGGATGAACTGAAAAGAAAGATTGCTGCAGTTGACCGGATTGAAGAGGATGCAGCTATTGCTCTTCAACTGCAGGAACAATTCAATAGAGAAGAGGAAGAATTGGAGAAGAAGAAGAAAGAAGAAGCTAAGTTCAGAATAACCGATTCTGAACTAGCTAAAGAAATGAGGGAGGAGTGGGTAAAGACTCTAGTCTCTCAAGGTGAGGATGTAGACTACCTTGAGAAACTATCAACTAAAGAAGTTTACAGAGCCTTCATGGGTCAGCAAGGTCAGTTGGCAAAGAAGAAAAAGGCTGAAGAAGAAGAAAAAGCCAAACAACAGTCCAAAAAGACCATTGCCTTTAATAAACGGACCCATGAAGAAAGGAAGGTCATGATTGACTTCCTTAAGGCTAGAGGAGATAGTGGAAAGAGGCTAGGTCCCATGAATTTCATGAACCTGCAAGCCCTCTACTTCAAAGTTAAAAAGGATGAGGAAGAAAGACTAGGGAAGAAGGGCTCCAAGAAAAGGGTACTTATCAAAGAAGAAGAAAAACCAAAGACAAAGAAACCCAAGCCTTCTCCCTCACCTAACTCTTCCTCAGTCCATCATCCTTCCACTCTCCTCCCCAAACCTTCCACTCCTCCACCTAACAAGTCCAAATCATCCCACCCAGCTCCCACTCATCAACAGCCTCCCCTGAAGAAATCCAAACCCTCATCTGAACCTGAAGACTCAAGAGACATAGTTGAATGGGTCTACAATCCTAAGGATCAAAGGTTTGAGATCTTCAGGGGGAGAACTGAAAGAAGAAGATCTACATACAGGTCTGTTGATGAGGTTCTGCAACTACCAGATTCAGACCTAAGAAGAATTTTGGAGCTGGGTGAAGCTCATGAGCCTGCAAATGAAAGTGGGAAACATCTTATGCTAGCAATCAGACATTACTTCAACCCTGGCAAAGATGTGGTCATGGATGTCAAACCACTCAAGTCCCACTCTCCATTTGTATCTTGGTCCTACAATGCTGATTTAGATGAGTTCACTCTGATTGATGTAAAGAAGCAGCAGATGAGATGTTCAAGCAAAGCAATCTACAAAATGCCACGCAAATGAAAGTGGATGAGTTCGCTTCTTACTGTTAGGACATAGTTTGTAATGACAAAAGCTTTGTAATAGTTTAGATCTAATGTCTTTGTGTTTTTGTATGTAATGTTCTTAAGTGTTTATACAAGAATTGCTAGAGGCGAACTTGTCAAGTTCGCCTAGTCTAACAGTGGCGAACTTGTTAAGTTCGCTTAGTCTGTTAGAGGCGAACTTGTTAAGTTCGCCTAATACAGATCAGATGTTTATATATAGACGTTACAGAATCAGCAGTAAGCATAAGAGATCAGAGAAGTAGAACATAAGTGATCTATATGTCTGATTGAGTCTATAAACTCTATGATTGTTGTAATACAAGCTTGAATGTTATTTACGTGATTGTATCTATTGTCTTTTGTGTATACAATTGTTGATTTGGTTGGATTCCACACTCCGTGTTAACAATACGTCTTATCACGAGAACGATCCGTAAAAGAGCCATGTGGACCTACAAGTGGTATCAGAGCTTATGCTCGTGATTCTTGGTGATTTTAGATAGTTTTGTATGCAAATTGACAAGAAATTCATCATCTTTGAAATTTTCATTTCCATGGAGTTTTCAAGCTTATTTTGCTTCTGATTTGGTGTTTTTGAAGTGGATTTTGAAGAAATTGATCCGATAGAAAGGTTCTAATTGAGAAAATACACAATCCTATGGTTCAATTTTGTCAAATTCCTTCAAATCAGTGAATTATGAAGATTTTTGGTGAAGTTTTGTTCGTGTTTTTGAGTTGAAGCTGTTCTTGATTTTAATTCTGCTGAAGCAAGCGAACTTGCTGAATTAGTCTGCAGGCGAACTTTGCAGGCGAACTTGTCAAGTTCGCTTATCCCAAATTAGGCGAACTTAATCAAATTTCTGGACTCTGGTTTAAGTGAACTTATTAAGTTCGCTTCATATCAAGTTCGCTTGGGTATATCTGGAGCGAACTTACTATCTTCGCCTAAGGGTAGTGTGTCTTCAACACTTGGAAAATTTTTTTTGAAAATGGCAAATATGGTTCAAGTAACTAATATGTTCAATTATGATAATGAGATTGGTACATCTCAGAAACCGTCGAAGTTGTTAAATCTTGCTGATTATTATAATTGGAAAGATCGGTTTGATCAGTTTGTATCCTTTACCGATACTAGTCTATGGATTCCAATCTTAGAAGGTTATACGCATCCGACTTACTCGTGAATGGGAAAGGATGATGTTCCAAAGCCGGTGTCTGCGTTGACAACAGAAGAAAAGTTGCTGTTTGATCGGGAAAAGAAAGCAATGGCAAGTATTTCGATGTCTCTTCCAAAGGAAATATATCACAGTTTTAAACAATTCAAGTCTTCTAAACAACTGTGGGAAGCATTACAGAAAGGATGTGAAGGTAGTTTGGATGTAAAGAAGAGTAGAAAAGAGCTACTGAAGAAGCAATTCTTGGTTTTCAAGCACTTTCAAAATGAATCCTTGGATGATCTTGCTACAAGATTCTATCATCTATTGAGTGAATTGTCGAGTGCTTCTGTGGTGTATGAGACTGAAGAGATTAACGATAAGTACTTGGAGGCATTACCATCTAAGTTTAATGTGTATACAGTTTTAATAAAAGAGAATGTCAAGTATAAATCAATGTATTTGGAAGAGGTTCTTGGGAAGGAGACTAATATGGAACATATACAAGATCCTTCAATGTATTTTACCAATACTTCTGGTAAAACTGGTACAAGGGTTGCATTTTTTTCGGGTGATGCTCAAGATACGTCTAATGATCAGTGTTCTGGAGTTCCTCTTCATTCTGGTCATTCTAGTCATTCTGGTTTCTCTGCAACAACAGCGTCTTCATCGTCTGGTACTCATAATATGAATCAGAAGGTTGCTGATGATTATTTGGCTATGTTTTCCTCACTCATGGCGTCGTATGAAAATTTTATTGGAGAGAAAATTCATGATCCTGAGGTTATTGAAGAAGAGTTCAGACAGATTGATCCTGTTGATCTTGAAGAAATGAACATCCAATGGAATATGGCTATGTTGATGCGTCAAGGAAAGGATTTCTTGAAAAAGACTGGCAGAAAGTATATTGGCTCCAATAGTCGATCACGCATGGGATTTGATAAAACCAAAGTGCGTTGCTATAACTGTCAAGAGTATGGTCACTTTGCTAAAGAATGTGTGAAACCAAAAGTTGAGTTTGATTCTCAGAAGAAGCCGAATAACTTTCAGCATAATCGTACTCAGTCACATGGTGCATCAGGTAATTCTAATCATACATCTGCTTCATCGGCTCTGGTTGCTCAGAACGATGATAACTATGACTGGAGTATTCATCTGGAGATTTGGGGGGGTACGGTAAGTCAAGCATTTTTAGCAGAGATTCATTCTGAAAATTCTGAAGAGTCGACTGATGATGATAGTTCGAGTGATGGTGAAAGTGTGCCCATCGTTGATGAAGAGATAGAAAAAGTGCAGAATATTGATTCTGATATTGCATCAGGTGTTGTTGGAGATGATATTTTTCTAACACAAAATGCTTCAGATGGTGCTGATTCAGAGAGTATTCCTATTGCCAAAGTTTTCATGGCAGACATGCTGATCCGTCAAAGGTAAAAGACTCTGTTTGTCATATTTACTGTTTTAACTGCATTACTGTAAAAGATAGATTGCAAAAGGTTATGGATGATAACACAAACTTGATTTGTGATATGAAATCGATGCATTCAGTTAATCAGAAACTGAAGAATAATGATAAATTGTGCATCGATAGAATTGAGTCTTTGAAAAGAGACTTAAATTCTCTGGGGTTGAAATATAAAGAACAAGCTTATCTTCTGGACATGACTTATGCTGAGATAGAAAAACGAAATGAAATTGTTGCTCAAAAGAATAAAGAAATTTCTGACAAAGAGTCTGAGGTGATCAAACTTCATAGAAAGTTGGAAAATTTTGAAAATTCTTCTGTAGTATTGGATTATTTTAATGCTAATGCTGATCCTACTAAGAGAGTTGTTGGGACTGGATTTGTTCCTCCATCATTTAATGCAAATTATGTGGTTGAACCTGAAATCGTACATGAAGAGGAAATTGATCCAAAAACAGTATTAAAAGTGAATCCGGTAACTGGTGAAGATATGGTTTATGAGTCTGATTCTGAGGATGATGTATTTGATGAGAAGAAGGTTGAAGGTATTCCAAAAGAGGTGAAACTAGATGAACTAACAGTTGTAAAAACTGTTACTCGTGATAGATGCATTCTGACTGAACCTGACGAGGTGAAAGTTATTACACCTAAGCTTTCCCCAATTTTGCAGTCAAGTGGATTTGTTGCTGCCGGTCATCAAAAGATGTTTTCATCAACGGTACCTACACAATTTTATGTTCCAAAGAAGCAAGTAAAGTGTTCTGTACAATCTTCTGAAGCTTACTCATCTGATGGTTCCTCAAACTCAAGAAAAACCCCTTATTTTAGAACTCATTAAGAGAGAAGAGTTTGTTTTCACTGCAATGAAGCTGGTCATATTCTGATATATTGTCCTTATAAGAACCAGGGCAAATTGAAGACTGCTCCTTCACAATCAAAAGTGGTGAAAATTCTGAAAAGAATAGATGGGGGAAAGTTGACCTCTAATGTGGAGAAAAATATGCATGGTCGATCTTTTATTAAATCTTCTAGATTTAAACAGCAGGATAAATTGAATTCTAAATCATTTGTGTGTCAAGAGAAATTTGAGATTCCACATATTGGAATTTCAAAAGATTTTCCCCCTGAAGTTAAACTGTCTAGACCACAAAGGAGAAGACGAAATAGAAAATTGAAGAAACTTTTGGAAACTTCTGAATCTGATAATAATATATCAAACAATGTTTTTCCAATTAAGCATAATGTGTCTTCTTTGAAAAAGTCTGAGTGTGAAACTTCTGTTCCAAAGGTTAATGATAACATTGATTATGAATTGCTTGAAGTTGTTTACTTTGATCAATCTGGACGACCCAAGACCACAATGGCTTGGGTTCCAATTTCTAACTGATTTTCTTTGTTTATGTAGGGACAACCAAGGAGGACTATCAACAATACGTGGTATGTGGATAGTGGTTGCTCTCGACATAAGACAGGGAATATTCTGTTGCTTGAAGATGTCAAAAATATTGATGGAGGTTATGTCGCTTTTGCGGGTAATAAAGGTGGGTACATAACTGGTAAATGTACTTTAAAGAATGAAAAAGTCAAATTTGAGAAGGTGAATTATGTGGAGCAGCTTGAACACAATCTTTTGAGTGTATCACAAGTTTGTGACAGGAAGTTTTCGTTCCATTTCAATGATGTTGAGTGTTATATATTGAAACCGGGCTTCGTTATTCCTGACGAATGGATTCTCATGAAGGCTCCAAGGAGAAATTACACGTATATCCTTGACATGAGTGTTGCTACTACAACGGATTCAATTCCTACCTGTTTACTCTCGAAGGCGTCGGAATCAGATTCTATTTTGTGGCATAGGAAGTGTAACTTTTCTGATTTTTAGTAGCCATATTTCGATTCAATGTAATGCATTTCAAACTCAATACTCGTGCACTGTCTTATTATATTTTTCGCCATAAATTAAATACAATGATACAATACAAATCCGCAAGTTTTACTGGGTTATATACACTTAAACACTATACAAGTAGCTATCTTATTCAAACTTGTCAAACCTGAAAGGTCAAGGACTAAAGTTGAAAAATAACAAGAAACCCTGGCTAAGCACGGTTGCGCTTGTCCCGGCACGGTCGCGCTTGTCCCGGCACGGTCGCGCCGAAGTGCTCTGGCACGATCGCGCGACTAGCCTTGGAACGATCGCGCCCGGTGCCTTGGCACGGTCTCGCCTGCGTAACTGTCAAAACGTAAATACACTTTTAATCACCGATCGTCGAGAATTCGTAACCGTCCACCGTTTCTTTTGCATTTACGTGAGTAATACAACTTTCGAATTCACAAACGCTCCAACTTAATCCTATCAATCTCGAAAAAACCTCTCAAAACATTTCAAGAAAATTCGGAATACGCCTTTCAACCCGAATTCTCTCAATCCAGCAACAGAGTCACGATACTCAATCATCCCTGAAGCTCCCGGACTATCTGGACTGGCCGGAGTTGCAGTAAAGGTCGCAGGAACTCAAGCCGTCGACGACGGAACTTCCTTCTACCGATCTCTATCAATTCTCTACTGTTTTGGATAATTGAAACATTCCTCTCATTCATTTCAGTCCATATATCAAAAGCCCCATATTAATTTGGGTTTTCATCACAGAAATCATCCAGAACCAGAATCCTTTTCTTATTAAAAATGGTTTAATCAAATCCGGTTTTAATCATGTTCTTCATACAATTAAAATATCCCAGAATACTCATAAAAACTCGATAAACAAAAGCTCTAACAATTCCAGCATTTACAATACGAGAATTTGTCAATTCGTGTCTGATTTGGAGGAGACACGGTCGCGCTAATCATCTAGCGCGGCCGTGCCTCATGAAACGCGATCGTGCCGAGTAGCAGCGCGGTCGTGTCCTCCTGTCCAGACCTAGTCATGCCCTTTGGGCTAGTCTCTGTTGTGTCTAAGAATCATAGCCACGACCGTGCCGGGCCAAGGCACGGTCGTGCCTGTTGACTTGTCTAGTTTGTGCCCTCTGTTGATCAACCCGGTCGCGTCCCGACTAGCGCGGTCGCGCCCGTGGCTTGAGGACGATCGTGCCCCTCAAAGGCACGGTCGTGTGTGAGTCAGATTTTTGGCAGAATTATAAATTTTATATTTTTCAATCAGTAATGTTTCAGATTTTATAAAAAATGTGTTTTAATTATTTAGAAAGGATTAAAAGTTTGATCTTGGAATAAATATTATTTATTTAAAGTTATAAAAATTAAATTTATATTTATTGTAAAAGCTTACACATAAATGACATTTTAAATGTCTAGGTTACAAATTTTTATAAATGAATAAGATAATGACTATTTATTTAATTCATGTTTAAACAAAATCAATTATTTATTTATTTTCATAAGCAATAATTTTATACCTTTCTTAATTATTTATTCAAACTCAAACCTTAATCAAAATGTTTTGATAATATTCATTATATTTTATTCAACACATCCAAGTTCAAATCAATAACATTTTAGTCAAGTCCAAACCATCATTTAACTTACACTTTCGTGCACACTATTGATACAACATACATTACTCTTTAAGTTAATTTGTGCACACGAGGATCATTATTTTTCTATCTATTATCCTTGTTAGCTACACCTCATTATCAAGTGAGTATTTCATAGCCCCTTTTACTCTTTTACACTTTTGGGGTGAAACATGAACATTATGCAAATTACACATTACATTTACACAAACAACACAAAGTACAAATCCTATTTACATTCATGTGTGCAATTTGAGCTTTATGCCCGAGTGCTAGGTGTGCTAACCTTTGTATGCGATTATGTGCAATCATTAACTATACAAGCCGACGGTTTTCAATGATAGATCTATTGAGTCTGACAAACCCACCCAGGTGCGCGGTGATTGAAACCGACAATACAATTTTTGCATGCTAGTTACAAAGGTTTGGTTGTACATGGTTACACAATAGCTGCTCTCCATAAATGCCTTATTTTATCATGTTTTGTAAAGGATTTGTTTTCAACTATATGCTATCTATATACAACTGTGTTATACTCACCAACTTTTTAGTTGACTTTATTTTATTCATGTTTCAGGCCCTAATATGTGAGAATGATTCAAGACGTGCTCAATATAGGATTTGGACTTAGCAATTTAAATCAAGAATTCTATGAGTTGTTTATGTTTCTTTGTTTGAATTTGATTTGTACTTGGATTATTTGAAATGGAAATTTGACTTTAATATATTTCAATTTAGTCAACCATGTGCTATGAACAGTCTACATGTCCCGCCCCGATGATTCCGCCATCAGTCGGGGTGTGACAGATTGGTATCAGAGCCTTGGTTATAAGGAATTAGGTTATTAGACACCTTGACCTAGACTATAACTTTAGGACAACCCCTTATGCTATGCTTTATGATTATGTGCTATGTGCTACATGTTATATGTTACATGCTTAGTATGATTACTTATTATTTCATTTTGATGACTTATGTGTTTTAAATCCATGACTTATTAGGATATTCTTAATAATTAAATAAATAATATCCTTTCCTATATTCTAAAACCTCATAATATTTCTATCTTCTTTCTATCTTTATCTTTTCTAAGCATGTGGAAAATTCTTGAAGCAAAAATCTTTAAAAATTTTTATTTCTTCGTTAAGGTTTTTAAACTTGTTAAATTATTTGAGGACACGTGCAATCTGGAAGGGTGACACCTGTATTTTGGGTTTTCTGTCTAGGAAAGCATTTCGCATAAATCCCAATCAACCGAGGGACCCGTATGCTTTCCTGGGAATTCCCGAGATGAGTGTTTACTTATAGGCTAAAGCATGTCTCCTTGAAAATTATATAAGTTTAATTAACCTTAATGTGCCATGGTATTCAAGTGATTTTGTCACTTTTGAGTACAATCCAAACTAAGAATATCTATTTTTATTTTGTTATCTCATTCTATTAAATCCTATCAAATCTCATAAATTCTTACAATCTTTCTTGTCTTGTGAAAAATCTGTAGAATGCCTCCTCCTCGTGCTCCCGCAACCAACGCCAACACCGACATTGCTGCTATTCTTACCCAATTGGTGACACAACTCACCCAAGCCAATGGTGCCACCAATGGCAACAATGGTGGAAATGGAAGCAATAGTGGTAATAATGGTGGAAATGGTGGAAATGGTGGTAACAATCCATCTCAATGCACCTTCAAGCACTTCAACTCGTGCAATCCCCTCAAGTTTTATGGAACCGAAGGAGCTACTGGACTCCTTCAATGGTTTGAAAGCATTGAGAATACCTTTCTCAATAGTGACTGTCCCGACAACCTCCATGTTCGTCATGCTACGAGTGTCCTACAAAAACGGGCACTTACATGGTGAAATGGGGAGAAAAGGAATAGGGGTGTTGACATAGCTATGGCCCTACCTTGGGATGAGGTCAAAAGGCTTATGACCGAGGAGTTCTGCCCTCGAAATGAAGTGAAAAAGTTAGAAGCTGAATTTTGGGATCTTGCCCAAGATAGTGGGGAAAGCTTAGCATATATAACTCGGTCCATGAGTTGAGTCTTCTCGTGCCCCACATGGTCACTCCTTTGTCCCATTGTATCGAAAAGTATATTGGTGGGCTACCAAGACAAATCCAAGATACTGTCTTAGGTAGAAATCCTGCTACTCTGGAGGATGCTATTCGTCTATCCGCTACCCTAACTGATAATCATGTGAAAGCTGGAACTCTTACCAAAAAGGGTTCTAAGAAAGTTTCTGACACTATAACCCCTCCTACCCACAACAAAGAAGCCACAACTGAACCCCCCCGCAATAATAGGAAAAGGAAGACTAGAAACTATGCTGTGGTCACTCCTGCTATTCCGGTTATCCAAGCTGCACCTATGGTTCAAACACTGGTCAAAAAGCCATATGTTGGAATTTACCCACTTTGTGCCACCTGCAACTACCATCATCCCCAAAGCATTCCATGTCGCCTTTGTACTTATTGTGGGAGATATGGTCATACAGTTAGTGTTTGTAAGACCAAAGCTCTTACGGGCCAAGTCAACCCACCAAACCAAACCAACACCCAAGTGGCTAATCAAGGTGTACCCGCTATTGCAAATGGGCGAGCATGTTATGAGTGCGGTAACCCGAACCATTTCCGTGATCAATGCCCAAAGTTAGTCAATGCTAGACAAGGTGGAGCTCGTGGGCGTGCTTTCAACATAAACACCAACGAAGCTCAAGCCAACAATGACATGGTCAATGGTACGTTTCTTGTTAATAGTCAATATGCGTCCATTTTATTTGATACCGTAGCCGATAAAAGTTTTGTGTCACTTAATTTTGAACCTTTACTTGCAAAGACTCGGTCCCAATTAGAGAAAACATTTACCGTTGAAGTAGCAAATGGTGACTCCCTTACAATTGAGTCCATTATCTATGATTGCTCTTTAGAATTTAATGATCACACATTCCCAATCAACCTTGTTCCAATGCCACTAGGAAGCTTTGATATCATCAAAGGCATGGATTGGCTATCGAATCATCATGCCGAAGTCATCTGCTTCGAGAAGTGTATTCGAATACCTCTACCATCGGGAGAAACGTTAAGAGTCTTTGGCGAAAAGCCTTGTAAAGGGTTTAAATTAATGTCATGCACTACTGCTCAAAAGTACATACGAAAGAAGTACATGGCCTTTTTGGCCCATATCGTTCAAAAGGATGTTAAGAAGAAGAGTATTCAAGATATCCCCATTATCCGAGATTTTCCTGAAGTATTCCCCGAAGACTTATCCGGTCTTCCACCCGTTCGTCAAGTAGAATTTCGCATTGATCTTGTGCCCGGAGCTAACCCCGTGGCTAAAGCCCCTTATCGTCTTGCACCTTCTGAAATGCAAGAACTTGCAAGTCAACTTCAAGAGCTCTCCGACAAGGGATTCATCCGTCCGAGTCACTCACCGTGGGGTGCACCCGTCTTATTTGTTAAGAAGAAGGATGGATCGTTTCGCATGTGTATTGACTACCGCGAACTCAATAATCTTACTATCAAGAACCGTTATCCTTTACCTAGAATTGATGATCTCTTTGATCAACTTCAAGGTTCTACTTGCTTCTCGAAGATTGATCTTCGATCCGGTTATCATCAGCTCCGTGTTCAAGAAGATGACATTCCCAAGACTGCTTTTCGAACAAGGTATGGTCATTACGAGTTCATGGTTATGCCTTTTGGACTAACCAATGCACCCGCAGTTTTCATGGATCTCATGAATCGTGTGTGCAAATCGTACCTCGATAAGTTCGTGATAGTTTTCATCGATGACATCTTAATCTATTCCAAGACTAAAGCCGACCATGAGCAACATCTTAGATTGGTTTTGGATCTCTTAAAGAAGGAACAACTATATGCCAAATTCTCCAAATGTGAATTTTGGTTAAAAGAAGTTCAATTTCTTGGTCATATTGTCAACAACAAGGGTATTCATGTTGACCCTGCAAAAATCGAAACGGTTAAGAATTGGAATGCCCCGAAGACCCCCACTGAAGTTCGTTCATTTCTTGGTCTTGCGGGATATTACCGTCGCTTTATCTCCAACTTCTCCAAGATTGTTGTCCCCCTTACTGCTTTGACCCACAAGGGCAAGACTTATGAATGGGGACCAAAGCAAGAAGAAGCTTTCCAAACCCTTAAGCAAAAGTTGTGCAATGCTCCCATTTTGACTCTCCCCGATGGAATCGATGATTTAGTTGTCTATTGTGATGCTTCTAACCAAGGTCTTGGTTGTGTTCTCATGCAACGAGGCAAAGTAATCGCTTATGCATCATGGCAACTCAAAGTTCATGAGAAGAATTATACGACGCACGATCTCGAGTTGGGTGCGGTCGTATTCGCGTTAAAGATTTGGAGACATTACCTATATGGCACGAAATGTGTGGTGTTCACCGACCACAAAAGTCTTCAACATATTTTCAACCAAAAAGAACTCAATATGAGGCAACGACGTTGGGTCGAGCTCCTTAACTACTACGACTGCGAGATTCGTTACCATCCCGGCAAAGCGAATGTTGTAGCCGATGCTTTGAGTCGAAAGGACCATGTTATGCTTCATTGTGCCCGTATTCAAAGCGATATTCAAACCCGTATCTTAGAAGCTCAACACGTCTCTGTAACCGAGGGTAACATGTATGAAGAAATGTCGTGTGGTGTTGAACTTCTTCTTGAATCAAACCCCAATGGCATACTATATTACTTGAACCGTATTTGGGTTCCCGATCGCGATGATCTCTGTACATTTCTCGTGAACGAGGCTCACAAGACTCGTTACTCTATTCATCCTGGTGCGGATAAAATGTACCAAGATCTTCGCCAACAATATTGGTGGCCCGGTATGAAAAAGGACATTGCTCTCTATGTTGCCAAATGTTTAACCTGCTCCAAAGTCAAAGCCGAACATCAACGTCCTTCTGGTTTGCTTGAATAACCGGAAATCCCCGTGTGGAAATGGGAGAACTTAGCCATGGATTTTATTATCAAACTCCCTCGCACCTTGAGTGGTTATGATAGTATTTGGGTGATCATTGATTGTCTCACCAAATCTGCTCATTTCTTGCCTATCCATGAAGACTATCGGGTTGAGAAACTAGCCCGAATTTACATTGATGAAATTGTGAGCCGTCATGGTGTTCCTTTGAACATAATATCCGATAGAGACGCTCGGTTCACCTCTCGATTTTGGCAATCTCTCCAAAAGGCTATTGGTACGCGATTGGATTTGAGCACGGCTTACCATCCCCAAACTGATGGTCAAACCGAGCGAACAATCCAAACTCTTGAAGACATGCTTAGAGCTTGTGTAATCGACTTTAGTGGCAATTGGGATTCACATTTATCCCTCATTGAGTTCTCTTACAATAATAGCTACCACACAAGTATCAACATGGCTCCATTCGAAGCTCTTTATGGTCGCAAGTGCCGTTCACCTATCTGTTGGACCGAGATTGGTGAAGCACAAATCACCGGTCCCGAACTAATTCAAAAAACATCCGACAAGATTATTCAAATCCGTGATAACATCCGAACAGCGAGAAGTCGGTAAAAGAGTTATGCCGATAAACGACGAAAACCCTTGGAATTCAAAGTCGGTGACCTTGTTCTTCTTAAGGTGTCCCCGTGGAAGGGTGCGGTCCGTTTTGGAAAGAAAGGTAAGCTAGCCCCTCGTTATGTTGGTCCATTCAAAATCCTTGAAAGGATTGGGAAAGTGGCTTACAAGCTCGAGTTACCTCCATCGCTTGGAAATGTGCATCCTACATTTCATGTATCAAATCTGAAGAAGTGTCTCACTGATGAAAATCTCCATATACCACTTGACGACGTGCGCATTGATGAAACGATGCACTTCGTTGAGAAGCCGGTAGAAATTATGGATCGTGAAGTCAAACAACTCAAACGAAGTCGTATTCCTATTGTCAAAATTCGTTGGGAATCTAAGCGTGGTCCTGAGTTCACTTGGGAACGAGAAGATCAAATGAAGCTCAAGTACCCTCATCTTTTTACCGATACTATTGTTTCCTCTAGCTAAATTTCGGGACGAAATTCTCTCAACATGGGGAGACTGTAACATTTCTGATTTTTAGTAGCCATATTTCGATTCAATGTAATGCATTTCAAACTCAATACTCGTGCACTGTCTTATTATATTTTTCGCCATAAATTAAATACAATGATACAATACAAATCCGCAAGTTTTACTGGGTTATATACACTTAAACACTATACAAGTAGCTATCTTATTCAAACTTGTCAAACCTGAAAGGTCAAGGACTAAAGTTGGAAAATAACAAGAAACCCTAGCTAAGCACGGTCGCGCTTGTCCCGGCATGGTCGCGCCGAAGTGCTCTGGCACGATCGCGCGACTAGCCTTGGAACGATCGCGCCCGGTGCCTTGGCACGGTCGCGCCTCTATTGGGCACGGTCGCGCCTGCGTAACTGTCAAAACGTAAATACACTTTTAATCACCGATCGTCGAGAATTCGTAACCGTCCACCATTTCTTTTCCATTTACGTGAGTAATACAACTTTCGAATTCACAAACGCTCCAACTTAATCCTATCAATCTCGAAAAAACCTCTCAAAACATTTCAAGAAAATTCGGAATACGCCTTTCAACCCGAACTCTCTCAATCCAGCAACAGAGTCACGATACTCAATCATCCCTGAAGCTCCCGGACTATCTGGACTGGCCGGAGTTGCAGTAAAGGTCGCCGGAACTCAAGTCGTCGACGCCGGAACTTCCTTCTACCGATCTCTATCAATTCTCTACTGTTTTGGGTAATTGAAACATTCCTCTCATTCATTTCAGTCCATATATCAAAAGCCCCATATTAATTTGGGTTTTCATTACAGAAATCATCCAGAACCAGAATCCTTTTCTTATTAAAAATGGTTTAATCAAATCCGGTTTTAATCATATTCTTCATACAATTAAAATATCCCAGAATACTCATAAAAACTAGATAAACAAAAGCTCTAACAATTCCAGCATTTACAATACGAGAATTTGTCAATTCGTGTCTGATTTGGAAGAGACACGGTCGCGCTAATCATCTAGCGCGGCCGTGCCTCAAGAAACGCGATCGTGCCGAGTAGCAGCGCGGTCGTGTCCTCCTGTCCAGACCTAGTCATGCCCTTTGGGCTAGTCTCTGTTGTGTCTAAGAATCGTAGACACGACCGTGCCGGGCCAAGGCACGGTCGTGCCTGTTGACTTGTCTAGTTTGTGCCCTCTGTTGATCAACCCGGTCGCGTCCCGACTAGCGCGGTCACGCCCGTGGCTTGAGCACGATCGTGCCCCTCAAAGGCACGGTCGTGTGTGAGTCAGATTTTTGGCAGAATTATAAATTTTATATTTTTCAATCAGTAATGTTTCAGATTTTACAAATTTTTATAAATGAATAAGATAATGACTATTTATTTAATTCATGTTTAAACAAAATCAATTATTTATTTATTTTCATAAGCAATAATTTTATACCTTTCTTAATTATTTATTCAAACTCAAACCTTAATCAAAATGTTTTGATAATATTCATTATATTTTATTCAACACATCCAAGTTCAAATCAATAACATTTTACTCAAGTCCAAACCATCATTTAACTTACACTTTCGTGCACACTATTGATACAACATACATTACTCTTTAGGTTAATTTGTGCACACGAGGATCTTTATTTTTCTATCTATTATCCTTGTTAGCTACACCTCCTTATCAAGTGAGTATTTCATAGCCCCTTTACTCTTTTACACTTTTGGGGTGAAACATGAACATTATGCAAATTACACATTACATTTACATAAACAACACAAAGTAAAAATCTTATTTACATTCATGTGTGCAATTTGAGCTTTATGCCCGAGTGCTAGGTGTGCTAACCTTTGTATGCGATTATGTGCAATCATTAACTATACAAGCCGACCGTTTTCAATGATAGATCTATTGAGTCTGACAAACCCACCCAGGTGCGCGTTGATTGAAACCGGCAATACAATTTTTGCATGCTAGTTACAAAGGTTTGGTTGTACATGGTTACACAATAGCTGCTCCCCATAAATGCCTTATTTTATCATGTTTTGTAAAGGATTTGTTTTCAACTATATGCTATCTATATACAACTGTGTTATACTCACCAACTTTTTAGTTGACTTTATTTTATTCATGTTTCAGGCCCTAATATGTGAGAATGATTCAAGACGTGCTCAATATAGGATTTGGACTTAGCAATTTAAATCAAGAATTCTATGAGTTGTTTATGTTTCTTTGTTTGAATTTGATTTGTACTTGGATTATTTGAAATGGAAATTTGACTTTAATATATTTCAATTTAGTCAACCATGTGCTATGAACAGTCTACATGTCCCGCCCTGATGATTCCGCCATCGGTCGGGGTGTGACAGGAAGCTAGCTCACATCAACTATCGGAAGATGAACTATATTGTTAAGAATGATCTGGTTCTTGGTATTCCGAAGATGAAATTCTATGTTCCTGATGATTGTATTCCTTGCAAGAAGGGGAAACAACGAAAGAAATCACACAAATCTAAATCGAAGAATTCTATCGTAACTCCTTCGGAGCTGCTGCGTATGGATTTGTTCGGTCCGATTAGTATCAGGAGCATTGGTGGAAAATCGTACTGTTTAGTGGTAACTGATGATTTCTCTAGATTTTCATGGGTTAAGTTTCTTTCTTCTAAAGTTGAAACCACTAAGTTGGTGCAATACTTAATCCTGGGTTTGGAGAATTTGTTCAATCTGAAGGTCAAAAGAATTAGGAGTGACAATGGCAGCGAGTTTAAGAATAGCAAGATGGGCTTGTTCTGTCTACAAAATAGAATTCATCATGAATTCAGTGCGCCATATGTTACTCAACAAAATGGTGTTGCTGAACGAAAGAACACGACATTGGTTGAAACGGCACGCACGATGCTTGCAGATTCTAAGCTTCCCATTACTTTTTGGGCTGAGGGTGTGAATACTGCTTGCTACGTTTTGAACAGGGTCTTGACCGTCAAGCGACACAACAAGACATGCAACGAGTTGCTGAATAATCGAAAGCCGAATCTGGAATATTTACTACCTTTTGGTAATCCATGCACCCTATTGAAAGTTAGAGATGTTCCAACCAAGTTCAGTGCTAAGGCTATTGAAGGGATTTTTCTGGGGTATGTTGCAAATTCTACTACCAAGAGGGTTTATAACAAAGAGACGCGCCAAGTTGAAGAATGGTTCCATATTGACTGTTCAAATCGGTCGTTACCTCAAATGGCGATTGGACCAGATTGGGCATTTGATTATGAAAATTTATTCAAGTCTTTTCATTTACCTTCTGATATTTCTCCTGAAGAATCTGCTGTTCTCTATGATTCATGCCAGGATATACAGCACAATGGTTATCTACCAAATGCAATTCAAAATTCATCGGTTCCATCTACTTCTGCTCCCGATCCTAATGTTGCTTCTTGTTCAGGACGACAAGATTCTGAGACTGAGGATGACAATGCTATCTTTCAAGATTCTTCTAATGATCCTTTGTTGGGTGATGATCCATTACCTTTGACACAGGCTCAGGGGGAGATTCCTACAAATTTAGACTCGGAAATTCCAATTACTCAGGATTTTTCTTATCAATCTGATACAACTCAAGTTGAAGTGTTTCCAGTTCCCGAGGTCGCATCAATCAAGGAACTCAAAGATCATCCGGTGATGAATATAATAGGAAATTTGCATGATGGAGTGAAAACACTTTCTATTGTTGACAATACTTGTTTGTATACATGTATTAAAGATTCTGGTGTTCTTGATGATTGCTCACATTCATGTTTTATTTCTCAGGTCGAACCAAAGAATGTTGAAATGGCTTTAAATGATAACAATTGGATAGAGGCCATGCAGGAAGAACTTGCTCAGTTTGACAAACTCAAGGTTTGGAATCTTGTAGATCTTTCGAAGGGTATGTATCCAATTGGTACAAAATGGGTGTTTAAATGTAAGAAAGACGATCGAGGTGTCGTGGTAAGAAATAAAGCAAGATTAGTTGTTAAGGGTTTCAATCAACACGAGGGAATTGTTTACACCGAAGTTTATGCTCCTGTTGCGAGACTTGAAGCTATAAGGCTATTTCTGGTTTTTGCTTCTTATAAAGGTTTTAAGGTGTTTCAATCGGACGTGAAAAGTGCTTTTTTGTAACATTCCTGATTTTCCGATCCTATTTTAGTTTATTTTAACTAATAAAATAACAACACGACATTGAATCATATACTTATTCAAACCTACACCTCATTAATTGTTAGCCGATCGTATTCAATTCAAAGATTTAGAACTCATAATCAGGTGGTAACACCTCTTAGAGTTAATCCAGTTAGTAATCCCGTTAGGTGTTCTGTTAAATCCTAACCAAACTAATTCTGTCAAAGCTAAAGTGGCAAGGGCTGATTTTGTAAATAAGAAGAAACCCTAGTTGGCACGGTCGCGCCTATTATTGGCACGGTCGCGCCTCATCTTGGCACGTTGTTAGGACATGTTTTGTAACTGTTGATAAAATTCTAAGTTCTGCTAGAGGTGAACTTAACAAGTTCGCCTAGACTATGAGAGGCGAACTTATTAAGTTCGCCTAGTATATCAGAGGCGAACTTATTAAGTTCGCTTAGCCTATTAGAGGCGAACTTAAGCATCTTTGAGGCGAACTTATTAAGTTCGCCTACTGCAGAACTGGTGCTTATATATAGAGGTAACAGAGTCTGTTAATGAGAATTAGGATACAAGACAGATTAGAGACTGAGATTAATTCTGTGAAATCTTGTAAACTGATATCTTGGTGGAAATACAAAGAGTTTGTTTACACCGTTGTTGTTGATTGAGTTACACGAGCACGTTGATCATGGATTCCGCACGTTATCACCGTGTCGTACCGCGAGTTTAGAGATCCATCACGCACCGAATTAAGGACCTACAAGTGGTATCAGAGCTATTGCTCTTAATTAGCAGAAGATTCGTGGTGTTTTCGTGTCCAATCAACATCAAATTCATCATTTTTGAGTTTTTCATTTCCATGGAGTTTTCAAGACTGATTCATATCTGATTTTGTGTTTTTGATGAAATTGATCCGATAGAAAGCTTCTAATTGACCAATTACACAATCCTACGGTCCAATTTTGATTAATTCCTTCAAATCAGTGATTAATGATGATTTCCGTATGTTTCTGGTTCGCGAGTTTGGTTTGAAGTGTTCTTGATTTTGAATATGTTGAAGCAAGCGAAGTTGCTATATCTATGTGCGGGAGAACTTAGCAGCAGGCGAACTTGTCAAGTTCGCTTCTCACAGGATTAAACGAACTTATTATTAAGCGAACTTAAGCAGATTTCAAGTTTCTGGTTTAAGCGAACTTATTAAGTTCGCTTCTCATTAAGTTCGCTTAGGTGTCTCAGAGACGAACTTATTAAGTTCGCGTGTACAGTATCTGGCGAACTTATCTGCTTGCTAGTATTCTTTAAAAAAAAATGTATTTTGGCGAGAAATTTTTTCTTGTCTAAATTATTTGGCGAGAAATTTTTTACACCGTTGATTGAGTATTTTGGTGGGAAATTTTTTCTTGTCTAAATTTTTTAGGGAAAGTTTACATGCTTGCTTTGAATCATTTTTTAAATTTTGAATTTTCAAAATTTTTTAAAAAGAGTATTTTGGCGGGAAATTTTTTCCGGATATTTTCGCAAAAATTTCAAAATGTCAATTTCATGTAATGATAATGAGATTGAAACTATGCCACCGAGACTTTTGTGCATATTAGATTTTCGTAGCTGGAAAGTCCGGTTCGAACAGTTCGTATCAGCAACTGATGAAAACTTTTGGACATCCATATTTGAAGGATATGTGCATCCTACTTATGACTATATGGGATATTATGATGTTCCTAAACCAGTGACAGCTCTTACTAAAGTAGAAAAGCAGAAGTTTGATCGAGAGATGAAAACGCGTGAAACTTTAACGATGTATTTACCTAAAGAAATCATTCATAGTCTCGGGAAGTGTCCTACTTCAAGAGATCTATGGGAAGCATTGAAGAAAAAGGGTGAAGCAACTTCTCAAGCGTTCATGGTCTTGATCAACGAAGTATTAGAGAAGAAGAGAGATTCTCAAAGTGATTCTTCTGTAGATTTAACTGATAGTGAGAGTATTCGTTCTGGTGAAAGTACTCAATCTACTGAGACTGATGTGATGAGTGAAGAAAGTTTCCAAACAGTTGAAGATGATCTGAATGAATTAGAAACTGATGCAGAGCCTGTCATTGTTGATCAAAAGGGTGAAGCTGATGATGATGTTTTCATGGCTCCTGGTGCATCTTCTTCAGAACTAAAACCTGAGGTAGTTTCTAACTCTGAAATGTTTTGTTCTAACTGTATTTCAGTGAAGGATAAAATGATGAGGGTTATGGATGACAACGTAAACCTCATTTGTGATATGAAATCCATGCACACAGTAAATCAGAAATTAAAATATAATGAGAATGTGTGCGTTGAGCGGATAGAATCACTGAAGAGGGATATAGGTTCTCTAACTTTGAAGATCAAAGAGCAGGCATATCACCTGGATATGTTCATTGCTGAAATTGAGAAAAGAAATAATTATCTTGTTGAGAAAGATAAGGAACTAGCTGAATCTAAAGCAGAGGTGATTAGATTGCATAGAAAGCTTTGCAAATTCATCATTCTTATTAGGATAGTATCATGAGATTACTGAAGAGGGGAAGGGAACTAGTGGTATTGGCTATGTTCCTCCACCATTCAATGGAAATTATTCTGTGACACCTGAGATTATAAAAGATGAGGATTTAGATCCTAGGACTGTGTTGAAGGTGAATCCAGTCACAGGTGAAGATATGGTGTATTCTGATGAGAGTGATGATGAATATTTTGATGAAGCTAAGGTAGAGGGGATACCGAAAGAGATTAAGAAAGAAGACTCAAAGGTTGATTCTAATTCATCTAGAAATTATACATTTGGAAGTTCTTCAAGTTCAAGGAGAGTTCCATATGTCAAAGATTATAAAGACAGGCGTACATGTTTTCATTGTAATGAGATGGGACACATTATGGTGAACTGTCCTTACAAAAATAAAGGAAAGAAGCATATAGTTCCTGAGAAGATGAAGCCTAAATCAAAACCTGTTGAGAAAAAGTTTATTCATTCTCAAACTCCAAAAGAAGTTCATGTAGGAGAATCTTCTTCAAATGCATCTAATCATGTGAAGATTCCTTATATGAGAGAATATAGTGAGAAGAGATCTTGCTTTTACTGTGGTCTTGTTGGTCACATTCGGATTGCTTGTCCTCACAACGCCAAAGGTAACCGACATGTTACTCCAGAAAAGGTAAGAACTCATGGTAAGCCTTATGTTAACCCAAATGTGGTTAAACCTCATGTTACACCAAAGGGTAATTCAAAATCTGAGGTTAGGCTTTCTAGACCTCAAAGGCGGCGAAGAAACAGAAGATTGAGAAAACTTTTAGAACAACAAGAGTTTTCACAATCAAGTCAATTTTTAAATGAAAGAAAATGTTCAAACACTTCACATTTTAAGCAAAAAGAACTTAATGAACATAAGTATGTTTGGAAATCTAAAGTTTTTGTTTCAGACTCGTCGGAACAATCTCCAAAAATTGATGAGAGATTCGATTGTGAATGGAGTGAGGTTTATTATTTTGATACAGATGGACGACCCATGACTACCATGGCTTGGGTACCAATTTCAAATTAATGTTTCTTGTAAGATGTGCAGAATTACCAAGAGGGACTATTAATAACATTTGGTTTGTTGATAGTGGTGGTTCTTAGCACATGACAGGGAATGGCATCTGCAAGAGTAAAGAGTTGTTGATAACTGAGAATATATTTGATTCAATGACTTGATGCTTAAGGGGGAGAATATGTCACACACAATGTTTTGGAAAGAGTTTTACAAAGTCCAAAGGACAACCTGAAACTTAGGATGACGATGGTGAGCATAAAGTCGTTGTTGCAACCATTTGACTAGTTGAGGGGGAGTCTACAGGACAGTGGGAGTACAGAACTGTGTTGGTATCAAAGGCAAAGGCATTCAATTACAGGATTACATCGGTTTGAGTTTTTAATTGATTGAATTGCTTAATCTTGAGTAACCAAGTAAAATGTTTTTTCATAAAATGTTTTCATGGAAGGTTTATTTTCGTTTGTTTTATTTTTCTTTGAAAAAGATTTTAAAAAAGCAAAACAAATTGAAAAAGATAAAATCGACATTACTTGAAGTTAAAGAAGAGATGCTAGTACATCAGTAGATGTTTTTTCACACATGACCTTAGATTGACTGGTTGGTGCTTTATGTTAATATATCTGAATTATATGTTTTGATCTAAACTTTAGAGACTGTACAAATAGGAAATGATAGTGTTGTGTATGCATATAATTTGAATTGTCAGTAGACTAAAAGTGTCGCTGAACCATTAGTAGTGTGAAAACATAATTGCATATGTTACAACTGTGATTTGAACCCATGTTATGCCTGGGTGTGTATGTTAAAAGATCACTATCAGATAAAGAATATTAGCTTTTAATAAAGATTTTCCTATGAGATCAGTTTCGGGTTATGTCCTTAGCACTATTCATTCGATTTGCTTCAGTGCCCATGTCCTGAAAAGCATGCAATTTGAAGTATAATCAAGATATGTACTTGACAACATCTGTCAAACATATACTAGCCCTTGGATCATATTGATAAATCATCTTTACTGATTCCATTGAATTCATAATCCAGATAACAGTTGGATCCACGTACCTGAATCTTATGATTCCACATATATAAGCCAAGACATTGAATCATTCGATTATGAATCTCATTGATTCCTATACAATCCAATTTGGATTTTGCTATTCATGTGCTAAGTGATGTCTCCTCATTCTGAAAATTCGGATAATCTTTAGTAAAATCTCATATGTCTTGAAGATAGTGCATTTACTTTCTGTTGGCATACTAGTGAGGTAAACGTTGTATTTCATACTTAAATGGTACCTTAACTCACAAGAAAGTGGGAATGAGATGCTTTAGTTTCAAATCTTATAATATTGACAATTTGAATTTGTGTGTCATAGCCTGATCCTATTTTTTTTTAATGTTTATCGCGTATCATAACATGCAATATGAAAGTCTTGAAAAGATAGAGTGTGAAAATCTTGAAAGATATTGGTTTGATTGGTCAAGGCTTGAAATAATGACATATGATACCATTTGATATTATATGGATTTTATATCCAAGATGTGTGATTGATATCTCATATACTGATATGATCTTGTTACTCGTAATGTTAGACCAAAAAGATGTGATTTTGTATTTTACATTTCAGTTTATACAAAGAAAAACCAAAAAGATTTTGTGTTTCTTATGTTTGAAAAACCAAAAAGATTTTATTTTTCCAGCTTCCATGGAAATCTTAATTGTTGGTTATTCTTGGTTGTTCTTCTTTGCAAAAACTGAATATTGCAGACAGAAGTTGACAAGGGGTCCTTCTCCCAAGTTTTCTTCTAGATAGAAAGAGAAAGTGTGCAGATGAACAAGATGAAGACTACAGTGTGCTTGATGATATATGAAGACGGATGACAATCTTCTAAAGCTGTTGTCAAGGGGGAGTCTGTTGAAGCATATTCTGGTGACAATGAGCTTGAAGATATTATGTCTTAGTCTTAGAGTCTTTGACTTGTAATTGATAGAATTGTTAGCAACAGTTAAAGGGGAGTCTGTTAGGACATGTTTTGTAACTGTTGATAAAATTCTAAGTTCTGCTAGAGGCGAACTTAACAAGTTCGCCTAGCCTGTCAGAGGCGAACTTAACAAGTTCGCCTAGTATATCAGAGGCGAACTTATTAAGTTCTCTTAGCCTATTAGAGGCGAACTTAATAAGTTCGTCTAAGCATCTTTGAGGCGAACTTATTAAGTTCTCCTATAGCAGATCGTTTGTCTATAAATAGGATATTTCAGCAGAAACAGATATACAAGAAAGACTAGAGACTGAGAGAAATTATGTAATCTTGTAAACTGATATATTGGTGGAATACAAAGCGTTTATTTACACCGTTGTTGTTGATTGAGTTACACGAGCACGTTGATCATGGATTCCGCACGTTATCACCGTGTCGTACCGCGAGTCTAGAGATCCGTCACGCACCGAATTGAGGACCTACACACGGTCGCGCCTCACATAAGTTGAAACGTAAATACAGCCTTTAAACGCAAAATCGTTCGAATTCGTAACCGTTTCTCACATTAACAAACCCAGTTAAAGGTTTTAATCATTTTATTTACGACACATAAACCTAATTGATCGATTCAAATTATAACCGTCAAAACCCTCCATGTGACCATCGATTTAAAGATTTTGGTTGCAATCCTCTCAAACAAACTCACAAATACATCATTCGATCCACCCTAAACCTCCAGAACACATTGAGTTAGCCGGAGTTCCAGCAGAAAGCGCCGGAGATCAAACCGTCATCGCCGGAACTCGTTTCTACCGAACGCTATCAATACATCATTCTTCCGGTAATTGAAACCTCCTACATCTTGGATTTAGACTATAGATCAAAAGCCCCAACATAAATTGGGCTTACAATAACGAATTTAACATAAACCCGAATATAGAGTTCATTCTAAAATGGTTTAATCAAATCCTACTATGGACATGTTTAAAATGCAATTAAACTATACAAATAGACTCGTAATCAGCTAATGGATGAAAGCCCTAAGGTTTCCATTACTGATATCACAAGAATTAGACAATTCGTCTATGTTTTGGATCAGACACGGTCGCGCTAGTCTTCTAGCGCGGTCGCGCCTCTCCAAGCGCGGTCGTGCCTCACCCTCTGACCCGGTCGTCCCTCTTGGCTAGACCTGGTCGTGCAATCAGAACCCTAGACACGGTCGTGCCTGGCACAGGCACGGTCGTGCCTGGCCCAGGCACGGTCGTGCCTAGGGAGCAGCCTTGTTGTGTCTTCTGTTTGATCAACACGATCGCACCCTTGACCAGCGCGGTCGCGCCCGTGGTCCTAGCACGATCGTGCCTTGTCCCAGGCATGGTCGTGTGTGTGAGAAAATTTTGACAGAATGCTTAATTTTATATTTTAAAAACAATGAGTATTCCAAATTAACTTTCAAATAAAAATAATTGATTTTATAAAGATTTATATTAACTTTATTTAAAAAAAAGATCAAATTCTTATTTCTAAAATAAATAGAAGTATTTATTTTAACATACAAAGTTATGTTTATATTTATCATTAAACTCTATACATAAATATTATTTATACAACTCATTTACACATCTTTATAAAAATAGCGTAAAGATTATTTATTAAATTTATATTTAATATAATACGCCCGATACATTTTATAACTAAATGATTAAGTTACATATCTTTATAAATAAATAAATAAAGTAACGATTATTTAGTTAATTTATATTTAAACAAAATTTGTTTATCTAAATTATACTTAACTAGACCTAACACCTACATTGTTTTTATAACTAAATGAATAAATAATAATTATTTAATTTATTTAGTTATTCGAACCCAAACCCTAATCAAAATGTTCTAAAAATGTCCATTTCAAATCTTTCATTTTATACAACACCTTTCAAATACAAACCACTAACATCTACAACTTCAACTCCTTATACACACACCCAATTCAACCCTAGACTTAGACATAGACTATTGCGCACATTGTTAATTCAATATACATTACACTCTAGGTTAACGTTGTGCATTACAAGGATCACGTTACCATCTTGTCTCTCGTGTTAGCCACGCCTTTTGAATCATGTGAGTATTACATAGCCCCTTTTACTCTTTTACACTTTTTGGGGTGGAACATAAACATTATACAAACTATTGCTTACATTTACACAAACTACACAAATAAAAATCCTCTTTACATTCATGTGTGCAATTTGAGCTTTATGCCTGAGTGCTAGTTGTGCTAACTTTTGTGTGCAATTTATGTGCAATAATTAACTATTCAAGCCGACGGTAAACAATGATAGATCTATTGAGTCTGACAAACCCACCCAGATTGGGGTGATTGTTACCGACAACACAATTTTACATGCTAGTTACAAAGGTTTGATTGTACTTTGGTTACACAATGGCTACTCTCCATAGATGCCTTATTTTATCATGTTATGTAAGGATTTTTTTATTCACAATCTATACGCTATCTATGTACAAACCTGTGTATGCTCACTAACTTTTTAGTTGACCTTATTTTATTCATGTTTCAGGTGCTATAATATGAGTTTGATCAAGACATGCTACACATAGGCTTTAGACTTAGCTAATTTTAATTCAAAAACAAATTGTATTTGATTATGTACTTTGAACTTGATTCATGTTTGTTTGTATGGAAATGAATTTAATATATTACAATTTAGTCAACCTCGAGCTCATGAATAGTCTACATGTCCCGCCCCGACTATTCCGTCGTCGGTTGGGGTGTGACAGATTGGTATCAGAGCCTTGGTTATAGGGAACTAGGTTATTAGACACCCTTGACCTAGACTATAACTTTAGGACACCCATACAATGCCATGCTACTACATGTTACATTATTTGTTCTTGTGTAAATATTTTTACATGCTATCATAAGTATTTACACTACGTGATACAATACATAATGACTTATGTGTCACACTACTTGATAACTTTTGTGCTTACACTCATTACTATCTACATGCTATATGATTATTTTTTTTATGTGAATATTCTTACATGTTATACTATATAACTACATCATATGATACAATACCTAATAATCTATGTGTCACATTACATGCCAACTTTTTCTCCTATTCATTGCTACCTATTTAATCTATTTAAAAGTGTTATCCTAAGTTTCCACACACACTCATACACACTTAGTTATTCATGCACCCCTAAACTCACATACATAGTACCACACCACTTGTGAACAACAAAATTTTAAACTATTCGGCCTACTGTCCATCAATAATAAACTAAGCAGTCCATCTATCCTCCAAGAAGCAAAGGCCCAGTTCACAACATTTCTCATCATGACCATGAGCCCAACAATAGTGTTATTAATACATGATGGCTGGAAGAGTGTGTAGGCCCATGAGGGATTCTGGCTAAGGAAAGATAGGGTACTTAAGTGTGTCCTAGTGACCCACCCCTCTTTCCTGGGAATTCTCCTCAGGGATACACTACTTATAGGTCAAGTGTACTCCTAAAATACTATTGTGAAGACTCGGCGTTATGACTAGTCAAACTCTAAACCTATGAGAACTCCTATATTTGACACTCAGTATTTTATTATCTCTTACAACCTTTCCATTGTTTTCCTGCTAAGCATGGGCTCCTACTCTCGTTCCTCCCCGGTATACCGTCCCGGAGCAGAATCTGATTGGGAAGAAGACAATGAGACACCCGTGCATCGGTCATCAACACCCCCAACTACTAGACCAAGGTTTGATGTAAGGGCAGATTGGATTAGGAACACCGGCCCAAGACATCGAACATCTATATTACCCGTACCCAGAAACCCGTATCAGACACCCCATCTCCACAATCAGTTACCACACCCACTAAGAGACCCAAATCTAATGCCCGACCCGTACCATCCTAACCCTTGGGTAAGGAATACCACGACACCCACTAAGGTTATGGGAATTCCAACCAATGACATTCACCAATTTGTAAGGACCTCGGAATTTGAGAGGCAAAGGATGGAGCAGGGAGTAATGCATGATTTGCAAGGACAAAGAATGGATAGTCTAGCAAACCAATTACGGTACCAAAAGGAGTTAATCTCCATCCTCGAAAAAGAAATACAGGAACAACGCACGGAGACAGCCAAAGCTGAAGCCAGATCTGCTACTCGAGTGACCATAGCGGTGATCATCTTGGTGATTATCTTCTTCCTATTGGAAAGCTAACAGAGACGTTAGGAGAAATTTCTATTTATTGTCTTTAAAATTTTTTGTTTGAGAACCATTTCCCTATGTTTTGAGTAATGTTTAACATTTCAGCATTTAATCAATTTTATATATATTTCAACTCTAAAGTTATTATTCATTGATTTGACCCGTTGAGTGTGAATTATACCCATCATATTTTCATCAAAATTTCTCAAGTATCACCTTCTTCATTCAATACGATTTAGTACACTACCAACAATCTCCTTCATAAACAAATCATCATATTGTTCGATTTAAACAAAACCTCGTTATCTTGTTCAAACAAAATGTTTATCAAACTTTAAGATAGTATCAAAAACATAAATCTTCCATAAAACTTTCCACCTGATAAGGAAAGTTAATACAACCGATTTTATAAAAATATATATATATATATATATTATTTCGAATTGATAAATAATTATGGTTTTCCTCATTAAAGTAAATATTTCTAAACCCTGGCTAAATTAATATACGACTACTTGTTTAGCCAATATTTTCGCTTAAAATATTCTCTTATTAATAGTTGAAAATTTAAATTAAAAGATTTTTCCCATAAATTGTCTACTTATTTAAATTATGTGATCCAATGGTTTCACTACTTTATATGTCTACAATCAAGAATATTTTTCCACTTTCTATTTCAAACAAAGATCAGTAATTGTAAACACATTTCCCCGAATATTTTCAGAACCTCCTCGTTACCTTTCACTTGTCACTTCAAGAGACGATCGTACAGCGTAAACGTTAACCCCCCCCATCAATCTCAATGAGATTTAAGAGCTACAACCTAACTACCACATTATACAGGAACGCCAAACAACACGCTTGTCCGCAACACTCGATCACATGCAAAATCCGTTAGTATACATCACACACGAAGTCCAACAACTTACGTATACACGTTCACAATATACCCAACGCAACCACATGGTACATGAAACTCAATTATTCTCAATATACCCAATGCTACACAAATTACATAATACAAGAAACTAGTTTGCCTAAAAATCACAATTTACTAGATTGATCACATAACACACGAAACATGTTTATTTACAATACACATGCTACCGGATTGAGCACATAATACACGAAACATAGTTGTTTGCGATATACGTGATACATAACAATTGTTTGATTGATACATAATTCTAGATTGACCACATTAAACATGAAACTCATTTAGTTACAAAGTACATCATACTAAATTGTACACATTATGCAATATACATGATGCTAATTTGTAAACACCATACATGAAATTCATTTCCTACAATACACATGATGCTATGTTCTTTACATTACACGTGAGAGCATATTGATTTACAAAATACATGATGCTAAGTTGTCAACGCCATACATGAAATTCATTTCCTACAATACACATGATACTATGTTGTTTACATTACACGTGATAGCATATTAATGTATAAAATACATGATGCTAAGTAGTCAACGCCATACATGAAATTCATTTCCTATAATACATGTGATACTATGTTGTTTACATTCCACGTGAGAGCTCATTGATTTACAAAATACATAATGCTAGCTGTTCATGCTACACAAGAGACTTGTGTGTTTACTTTATACATGAAACAAAATTGCTTACAATTATTACAATTGATTGATTACATTATACACAAGACATGGTCATGCATTTTGTTCACCAAAGTTAAAGACCATAATACATGGAAACGACTCAGGGTTTGACGTATTCTTGTTCAAACACGAGCAAACTAAGAAACTTTAAGTTATACTACTCTTTAGTTGTGAACTTACCTGCTTAAGGACATAGTTACTTGTTAGCGACATTTATGTGAAAACAATGGACATGAACGAAGTAAAATTTTGCCCCCCCTTGACCCGCACACAACGGAATGACCTATACGGACCATGCGATGATTTGAGTAATTACGGGTGCACACGGAATTATAAAAATCAGCGCATGGAAAACATAGTAAAATTTTGTCGTGTGTTGTGACCTAAAGCTTATCATGATATGTAACAACGAAACTGACGTGATATGACAAGGGCATGGTGGATACGCCGATGGTACTTCCTATACATAAGTGTCCTATCATGTTATAAGAAGTATCGTTGTTCGTGTCACGTGAAGTTTTGACCTAGACCAATCTCTATGAAATCTGTTACCCACTGACATTTTTAAACATATTAGACTACATCATGCACAAACCCTAACGATCAAGGTCCCATCAAATTCATTCGAAATAATACATCTCACATTTAGAATTCAGAATTATTATTCGACAATCTCCTCCTTAAATTCATTTCAAAAAAAAATTCATTATCACCCTTCATATTCAACTTTGAGTATCAGGCCTAAGCCATGTCAATGGTTACACTCCCGAGAATCCAACAATCAAAACTCACCGAGAACCCAAAACTCCCACCTTTTTCTTGATTTTTTGTAGCCTCCATTAGTTAAATTTCGGGACGAAATTCCCTTAAAATGGGGAGACTGTAACATTCCTGATTTTTCGACCCTATTTTAATTTATTTTAACTAATAAAATAACAACACGACATTGAATCATATACTTGTTCAAAGCTACACCTCATTAATCGTTAGCCGATCGTATTCAATTCAAAGATTTAGAACTCATAATCAGGTGGTAACACCTCTTAGAGTTAATCCAGTTAGTAATCCCGTTAGGTGTTCTGTTAAATCCTAACCAAGCTAATTCTTTCAAAGCTGAAGTGGCAAGGGCTGATTTTGTAAATAACCAGAAACCCTAGTTGGCACGGTCACGCCTCATCTTGGCACGGTCGCGCCTCTTATAGGCACGGTCGCACCTCACATCAGTTGAAACGTAAATACAGCATTTAAACGCAAAATCGTTCGAATTCGTAACCGTTTCTCACATTAACAAACCCAGTTAAAGGTTTTAATCATTTTATTTACGACACATAAACCCAATTGATCGATTCAAATTATAACCGTCAAAACCATCCATGTGACCATTGATTTCAAGATTTTGGTTGCAATCCTCTCAAACAAACTACACAAATACATCATTCGATCCTCCCTAAACCTCCATAACACATTGAGTCAGCCGGAGTTGCAGCAGAAAGCGCCGGAGATCAAACCGTCGTCGCCGGAACTCGTTTCTACCGAACGCTATCAATACATCATTCTTCCGGGTAATTGAAACCTCCTACATCTTGGTTTTAGTCTATAGATCAAAAGCCCCAACATAAATTGGGCTTACAATAACGTATTTAACAAGAACCCGAATATAGAGTTCATTCTAAAACGGTTTAATCAAATCCTACTATGGACATGTTTTAAATGCAATTAAAATATACCAATAGACTCGTAATCATTTAATGGATGAAAGCCCTAAGGTTTCCAGTACTGATATCACAAGAATTAGACAATTCGTCTCTGTTTTGGATCAGACACCGTCGCGCTAGTCTTCTAGCGCGGTTGTGCTTCATGAAGACACAGTCGCGCCTCTCCAAGCACGGTCGTGCCTCACCCTCGGACCCGGTCGTGCCTCTTAGCTAGACCTGGTCGTGCTATCAGAACCCTAGACACGGTCGTGCTATCAGAACCCTAGACACGGTCGTGCCTGGCCCAGGCACGGTCGTGCCTAGTGAGCAGCCTTGTTGTGTCTTATGTTTGATCAACACAATCACACCCTTGACCAGCGCGGTCGCGCCCGTGGTTTTAGCACGATCGTGCCTTGTACCAGGCACGGTCGTGTGTGTGAGAAAATTTTGACAGAATGCTTAATTTTATATTTTAAAAACAATGAGTATTCCAAATTAACTTTCAAATAAAAATAATTGATTTTATAAAGATTTATATTAACTTTATTTAAAAAAAAGATCAAATTCTTATTTCTAAAATAAATAGAAGTATTTATTTTAACATCCAAAGTTATGTTTATATTTATCATTAAACTCTATACATAAATATTATTTATACAACTCATTTACACATCTTTATAAAAATAGCGTAAAGATTATTTATTAAATTTATATTTAATATAATATGCCCGATACATTTTATAACTAAATGACTAAGTTACATATCTTTATAAATAAATAAATAAACTAACGATTATTTATTTAATTTATATTTAAACAAAATTTGTTTATCTAAATTGTACTTAACTAGACCTAACACCTACATTGTTTTTATAACTAAATGAATATATAATAATTATTTAATTTATTTAGTTATTCGAACCCAAACCCTAATCAAAATGTTATAAAAATATCCATTTCAAATCTTTCATTTAATACAACACCTTTCAAATACAAACCACTAACATCTACAACTTCAACTCCTTATACACACACCCAATTCAACCCTAGACTTAGACATAGACTATTGTACACATTGTAAATTCAATATACATTACACTCTAGGTTAACGTTGTGCATTACAAGGATCACATTACTATCTAGTCTCTCGTGTTAGCCACGCCTTTTGAATCATGTGAGTATTACATAGCCCCTTTTACTCTTTTACACTTTTTGGGGTGGAACATGAACATTATACAAACTATTTCTTACATTTACACAAACTACACAAATACAAATCCTCTTTACATTCATGTGTGCAATTTGAGCTTTATGCCTGAGTGCTAGTTGTGCTAACTTTTGTGTGCAATTTATGTGCAATCATTAACTATTCAAACCGACGGTAAACAATGATAGATCTATTGAGTCTGACAAACCCACCCAGATTGGGGTGATTGTTACCGACAACACAATTTTGCGTGCTAGTTACAAAGGTTTGATTGTACTTTGATTACACAATGGCTACTCTCCATAAATGCCTTATTTTATCATGTTATGTAAGGATTTGTTTATTCACAATCTATACGTTATCTATGTACAAACCTGTGTATGCTCACCAACTTTTTAGTTGACCTTATTTTATTCATGTTTCAGGTGCTATCGTATGAGTTTGATCAAGACATGCTACACATAGGCTTTGGACTTAGCTAATTTTAATTCAAAAACAAATTGTATTTGATTATTTACCTTGAACTTGATTCATGTTTGTTTGAATGGAAATGGATTTAATATATTACTATTTAGTCAACCTCGAGCTCATGAACAGTCTACATGTCCCGCCCCGACGATTCCGCCGTCGGTTGGGGTGTGACATGTTTTATATGGAAATGTCAAGGAGGAAGTTTATGTTTGTCAGTCGCCGGGTTTTGAAGATCCACTTAATCCGAATATGGTTTTCAAGCTTGATAAGGCTCTCTATGGTCTTCATCAGGCTCCTCGTGCTTGGTATGAAACGTTGTCTACACATCTTTTGGCAAATGATTTTGTTCGTGGCAAGATTGACTCGACCTTATTCTTAAAGAAATCAGGGGGAGATTACCTACTGGTGCAGATATATGTGGACGATATTATTTTTGGTTCTACGAATGAAGGGTTGTGCAAAGATTTTGAGAGTGTTATGAAGTCGAAGTTTGAAATGTCAGCTATGGGAGAGTTATCATTTTTCCTAGGTTTACAAGTAAATAAAAAAGAAGATGGTTTCTTTATTCATCAGTCCAAGTATGTCAAAGACATCTTGAGCCGGTTCAAGATGGAGGACTGTACCCCATATGATACTCCGATTCCGGTCAATCATAAGTTGAATTCTGATCCGGATGGAAAAGATGTTGATTGTCGACTTTACAGGGCAATGATTGGATCTCTGATGTACTTAACCGCTTCAAGGCCAGATATAATGTTCGCTGTGTGTATTTGTTCCAGATTCCAGGCAAAACCAAAATAATCTCACTTGATAGCTGTAAAAAGAATCTTTCGTTATTTGAAAGGAAAACAAAGATTGGGACTATGGTATCCACATGGTTCTAACTTTGATTTCAATGCTTATACTGATTCTGGTTTTGGTGGTTATTGTTTGGACAAGAAATCTACAACAGGTGGTTGCCAGTTCTTGGGTAATCGACTTGTTTCATAGCAATGCAAAAAAGCAAACCACAGTCTCCATTTCTACATGCGAAGCAGAATACATCGCTGCTGCAAGTTGTTGTTAACAGATTTTGTGGATACAGCAGCAATTAAGAGATTACGGTTTGAATTTTACAGGAACCCCTATGTTTATTGATAATAATGCTACAATGTCTATAACTAATAATCCTGTTAAGCATAGTAAAACAGAGCACATTGAGATTAGATATCATTTTATTCGTGGTTGTACAGAGAAAAGGTTGATTGAGCTGGTAAAGGTTCACACTGATAATAATTTTGCTGATTTGTTTACCAAGGCATTTGTTCGTACCATGTTTGAATTTCTAACAAAATGATAGGTATGATCAATCCCGAATAAATGTTTTGCAAAATCAGGTTTAGTTGGAAAATTTTGTTTTTAATTTCTTTTATTGCTTTATTACATTTCTACATTTTAAATTTTCAGTCAAAAAGTTCTTAATTTATAAAAAGTCAAAACAAAGTGAAAAATATAAAATTTGACATCATTTGAAGATAGAGAAGAAATGATAGTACATCAGTGATTAGTTCATTTCACATGACCTTAGTAGACCTTTGATATATGATTGTTTAAAGTAATTTGATTTGATCTAAATTTCAAAGTCTGCATAAATGAGAAATGATAGTGTTTTGAATGCTCTAATCTTGAAAATATGTTTTTAAATTTGTGTATGAATTTTGAAACTTGAATTGTCAATAGACTAGAAGCGTTTTGAAACTAATAGTATTGTGAAAATAAAATACGATATGATTACATCTGTGATTTGAATCCATTATATGCCTGGGTGTGTGTAAAAGATCATTATCAGATAAAGAATATATGGTTTTAAAGAATTTCATGAGACCAATATCGAATTATATCTTTAGCACAAATCTATTTCAGTTCACTTCACTGCCCATGCCCCGAAAAACATGTAATGTGTTGTTGAACTAAGATATGCTTTCAAACAACATCTGTTGAAACATATATTCGCCCTTGGATCAGTTAGATACATCATCTAGTCTGACTCCATTAAAACTTATCCAGATAATAGTTGGATCCTCTTACCTGAATCTGTTGATTCTCATTATACAACCAATTCATTAGAATCTTCTGATTCTGAATCATCATGATTCTTATATCTTTTGGGATCTGCTTTTCTATACTTGTGCTAAAAGAGATAACTCCATCTTGGAAATTGATCTAATCTTAAAATAAAATGTATATGTCTTGAAGATAGTGCAATTTATATTTCTGTTTGGCATATATGTGGGGTACATGATGTTTTTCATCTAAATGGTACTAAATCACATGAATTTGGAGAATAAACGCTTATAGTTTCAAATCATATAATATTGACAAATTTAAGAATTCATGCTTTATATTACAAATTCGGTATGAATAATTGAGCATTTCATAACCTGATCTCATTTACTTTGAAATTTATCGCGTATCATTTCAAATATTATTCAAATTGATTGATTTATTAATACTGAAAAGAGTATGTAAAAATGAAAAAGATGCAAAACGCACAATAATGAGTTGGATTGTTTCATATCATAGGTTACCCTTGGTTATTGCTAATATGTGTGATGAACTACTCGGATACTGATATGATCTTCTTACTCATGATGTTCATTCAAAAATATGTGATTTCAGCTTATTCAGATAAAAATCCAAAAATATGTGATTTCAGCTTATTCAGATAAAAATCCAAAAATATGTGATTCTGTTTGTATAGATAAAATTCAAAAAGATTTTGTTTTTTTTATTTTCCATGAAAATTCTAAGTTTTTATTAAAATGTTTGGGATTGGATCGGATACCTGCTGCTGACGGAAGTGAAAGAAATGGCGTGTTGAAAGTTGGAAAATATTTCAAGACAAAAGGTTGAGGAGAACTTAATATGTTTGCTTGGTTAAGGTGAAGCGAACTTAATATGTTCGCCTGAGGTTGGTGAAGCGAACCTAATATGTTCGCCTGGGGCTTGTTAAGCGAACTTACCAAGTTCGCCTAATTAAGCGAACTTAATGTGTATAAGGCTTTTTTGTTCAGGCGAACTTAGCCACTTTGTCTTCTCAGAAATTTGAAGCGAACTTATCTGTTGAGCGAGTTTAAATTTTTTTTTAAAATCAGGTGTTGTTGGATTGTTTACCGGTATCTTCTGGTTCGAATTTGAATTGCGATCATTACTAAGGTAGTTTTAGTGTTTTTCATCCGTTGAATCGTGAGATATTAAGCATTTTCTTTCCGGTTTTCGTAAAAAGTTTAACCGAGACATTTTTGACCTAACTGGTGCTATATCTGTATTAAATCTACAAATTGAGTGTTGTATTTGTTTTGTGAGTACTAGTCGCTGTCATTTCTATGGTTAATTCTTGGTTACTACATCGATTAAACGAAATTTGATTTCTGTTTGGAATTTGAAACGGCAGACAGGTTCATGCGAACTTGTTCAAGCGAACTTATTCAAGCGAACTTATTAAGTTAGCCTAGGGGCTCTGTGGGAGTTTGGACTTGTGAAATTTTTTTTGTGTGTTTAAAATTTTTTTGTGCTTGAAATTTTTTTTACAATTTTTTACTTCTTGTTGTGTGTGTTTATTATTTGTCTAATGTGTTTATTGTCCAAATACTTTTTAGATGGCTCGTCGTGTAGAATACAAACATAACCAAGTGGCACTGTTAGATCCTAACATATCGGAGGCCGTTATTTTTCAAGGAATTATTGGGTTCTTAAATCGTTCACGTCTCCGTGTAGCATTATCTGCAGATCCAGACATCAGCTTGGTGTATATTCAGCAATTTTGGGACACAGTACATCAACATACAGATGTAGAACCTCATGTTCTTCGGGCTACTGTGAACAATAAGGAGATTGCAATATCGTCAGAGACTATTCGTGCTGCTCTTGCTCTTGCTCTAGGTGGTGCTGCTGATGATCCTATATCATATCCTGACACATTGATTATTGGATGTTTTCAGAGGATGGGTTACCGTGGAAGACCTAATGATACACAAGCTCATAAGGGAGGTTTGGTTGGAGAATGGAGGTATTTCATGCATGTGATTATCCAATGCCTATCTCCTAGTAAAGCTGGTACAGATGGGTTAAAGAGTGCTTTACATGCTGCTATGGTGGCTTTGACATTGAACAAGCGATTCAACTTTGCATTTTATATTTACCGGGAATTGGTTATGCAAATAACTCCTGCTGAAGGTCAAGGATTTTTTATGTATCCTCGGTTCATCCAACTGATTCTGAATCATCTTATTCCTGATCTCCCACAGCATCCTATTCGTTTAACATTGACTCCGATGTCAAAAAGAATTTTTATAGACTGCACTAAGGTAAAACAACATAATGCAGCGTTGATTCCTGTTCAAACTCCATTATTTGGTCATTTAATCAATCATGATTATGTTGAACCACCAAATGACAACTGGTTTCATCCTGACGAGTTGGCTCAAGGACATGGTCAGAATGTTCAACAACCACAACAACCTCAACAACAACAAGTTCTGGTACAACAACCAATTCCTATTCCAGAACAAGTTCCTATTCAACAAGCTCAGGTTGATATACCTGTTAATGAACCTGTTCAAGAAGAGGTCGTTCAAGAACATGAACATGATCTAGGGATGAATATGGATGATTTTGTTGATGATGCTGTGAACTCACCCATTCATGAAGCTGAAGGGAATGTGGTGACAGAGAATGATTCTAGTTCCAGCTCAAGTGAAACAATTTTGCATGTGTCTGAAGAAACTAACTCTGATGCATCTAGAGATTTTTGCTCAGATCATTATGAGAGGTTAGCTGAAATACCATTGGCAAATGCTGGCAAACGTATTAAATCTCAAGCCAGAAGACCAAGACATAAGTCTGTTCGGGATCCTCCTTCTGGATCAGTACTTGGAAAAAGAACATTGGTGGATGAGAGTTCTGATACTGATAGTGATTTCAATCCGGATCCTAAAGCTAAGAATTTTATGTTTGCTTCAATTGCTGCTGCTCATTCTTCACAGGGTGTAGAGGATGCTACAGGGTGTAGAGAATCTTATCAATTTAACCTCAAGTTGTTTCTCCATAGCACGAGTGGATTCCAATGATAAGTTCTCCTCTTTTTAGGCTTCGAGTTGGGCATTGCGGATTTGTTCGGGTAATCCTGTATGAATAGTGAGTTGTAATGCTCTAACCTGTCGGGGTTTGGTTTCTTTTCTGCTTAGGGCATCGGCCACCACATTAGCTTTGCCCGCATGGTACTTGATTGCACAATCATAATCGTTTAATAACTCGATCCAACGACGTTGACGCATGTTCAACTCTTTCTGCTTAAAAATATGCTGAAGACTCTTGTGATCGGTGTAGATGGTGCACTTGGTACTGTACAAGTAATGTCTCCATATCTTGAGTGCAAACACCATGGCTCCTAACTCCAAATCGTGAGTTGTGTAATTCTTTTCGTGGATTTTTAACTGTCGAGAAGCGTATGCAATAACCTTGTCTTGTTGCATCAACACACAGCCGAGACCTTGGATGGAGGCATCGCAATACACCATGAAGTCATCCGTTCCCTCCGGTAGAGATAGGATGGGTGCGCTACATAGTTTCTGCTTCAGTAGGTGGAATGCTAATTCTTGACTCTCGCACCAATTATAGGGCTTATCTTTTTGGGTTAAGGCGGTGAGAGGTTGGGCAATCTTTGAGAATTCCTTGATAAAGCGACGGTAGTATCCGGTCGATCCTACAAATTGCCGAACTTCGGTTGGAGTTGTTGGTGCTGCCCAATTCTTGATAGCTTCCACTTTGGCTGGATCGACATGTATTCCTTTCTCATTGATCACATGTCCTAGAAATTGAACCTCGCGAATCCAAAAATCGCATTTGGAAAACTTAGCATAAAGCTGCTCCTGTTTCAGTAGCTCAAGGATCAAACGCAGATGCTACTCATGCTCTTCCCGACTCTTAGAGTATATGAGGATATTGTCAATGAAGACAATGACGAATTGGTCAAGGTAAGGTTTACACACACGGTTCATGAGGTCCATGAACACCGCGGGTGCGTTGGTTAATCCAAATGGCATGAACAAAAATTCGAAATGGCACTACCGGGTTCTGAATGTAGTCTTGGATACATCTTCATCTCGAACTCTCAGCTGATGATAACTAGATCTCAAATTTATTTTTGAGTAGAAGCTTGACCCTTGAAGTTGGTCGAATAAATCGTCAATGTGGGGTAGTGGGTAGTGGTTTTTGACTGTTACTTTGTTTAACTCTCTGTAATCAATGCACATACGGAAAGTTCCATCTTTCTTTTTGACAAATAGGACTGGGGCTCCCCATGGCGATGAGCTAGGTTGGATGAAACCTTTATCCAACAACTCTTGTAGCTGAGTGGATAACTCCTGCAACTCGCTTGGTGCCAGTCTATAGGGTGCTCAAGCAATAAGCGCTGCTCCGGGTGTTAGGTCGATCTGGAATTCGACTTGACGATGAGGTGGAAGACCAGGTAGGTCTTTAGGAAATACTTCTGGGAATTCACGAACGATCGGGATATCTTCTAACTTCTTCTCCTCGGTAGACTTGTCAGCGACAAGGGCTAATATCACGGTATGACCCTTACGCAGACACTTTTGAGCCTTCATGAAAGATATGATGCCCATGACTGCACCATTTCTTTCGCCCTGAACGGATAGGATCTCTCCACTAGGAAGGGGTATACGAACGATCTTCTCACTACAGAGGATCTCAGCTTGGTTTTTAGACAACCAATCCATGCCCACAAATATGTCAAAACTGCCAAGTGTAACTGGCATGAGATCGATGTCGAGTTTGTGAGCAGATAGTTCTAACTTACATCCCTTGAGAATGTGGGTTGCCTCGATTACTTTACCGTCTGCTATCTCTATGGTATAATGATTTTCTAGTAAAGTTGGGTTTATTCCTAACCGACAACTAAGTTCTCTAGATATAAAACTTCTATCGACACCAGTATCAAAAAGTACAGAAGATAAATGATCGTTTAAAAGAAACATACCATTAAAAATGTTTCGATCATTCCTAGCTTCCCCCGAGCCAATCACGAAGGCTCGACCTTTAGCACCGTTGTTGTTATTTTTGCCGTTACCACCCTGGTTTTTGTTACCATTTCCATTACCGCCATGATAATTGTTACCATTGCCATTCACGTTTCCATTTCTCTTTAACTGCGGGCAATTTTTCCTAAAATGCCCTTCTTTCCCTCACTCAAAACAGCCTTTGGGTGCTTCACTAGGTGGTGCCTGTTTGTTCTGCATATCTACCCTAAAATCTTTGGCCACATGACCCATCTTTCCACACCGGTGGCAACGGTACCGGTCGCATGCCCCATAATGGTGAAAATTACATTTGTTGCACTTCGGGTACTTGCCAACATATGAACCATGATTCTATTGAGAAGAGGTACAGTGATTGTTGTTCTTTGACGGTTCAAGCTTACGGTGTTGCTGTTGTTGTTGCTGAGGAGGTGAGTTTGACTGGAAAGTTTTGGGGAATGAACTGTCAAACTTTCGTTTGTTGTTAGTTGTCTTTGATAATGCACCTCTAGGGGGTAGAGTGCCCTGAGCGACTGCCTGATCGGTTAGCTTGTGAGCCAACCTGATAGTTTGCTGGATTATCGTAGGATTAGAAGATGTCACCATGCTCTGAATTTGCGGAACCAAACCATCAATGAATTTCTCGATTCTCTTATAGGGAGGTGTTACCATTTGTGGACATAAGTTCGCCAATTCATGCGAACGAGTAGTGTAGGATTCAATCTCAGACCCTTCCATCTTTAGGTTCCAGAACTCGCCCTTACGTTTCTGCACTTTATCACGGGGACAATACTCCTCACGCAGCATAATCTTAAATTTGTCCCATGGCAATCCATTTTCCATCTCAAGAGTTAGCATTTGCACTTGGGAGTTCCACCAAGTAAGGGCCGGACCATCAAGTGTGCCAGATGCATACTTCACCTGATTGTTCGGCGGGCAATTGCACATTGCAAAGGCGGATTCAGATTTCTCCATCCAGCGGAGTAAGCCAACAGCCCCTTCGGCTCCACTGAATGAGTGAGGCTTGCAATCAATGTAAGCCTTGAAAGTACAAACCTGCTGATGGTTGTGTTGACCTGAATTGTAAACAAGAATGCTCTTTAGGAATACCATATTCTAATTTTTGTGTTTAGGATGAATGATGACTCACTAGAGTCGATAATGTTTTGCTTTACCTCTAGCATTAACAGCGGCTTGACTAGCTGCTACCGCTTCAGCCACACACTCATTTATGAGTGCTATAAGCTCAGCTGCAGTCATGGTGACATTTCTGCAACCGCCATGTCCTCCGGCGCGTCCACCACGTCCATTTCCACGTCCAGACATTATCTTTTCATTCACAACATACGATAATGAGAAAAATACATCGCATTTTATCATCATACAAGTACCAGTAAACAAAAGAAAATTTAAACCACAACATCTAACATTTCAATAATAATAATCCTTGATAAAATAAATTGTAAGGGCTACAAAGTAAATTCAATCAAACATCAAAATCCAGAAACATCTGTTGGATGGGAACGACCCTGCCCATCTAGGTTCAAAAGAAAAGACATAAATAAGTAATGAAGATAAGATATCAAATGCCACTACTAGCTGATGTAACATCAGATGCTGCATCTTCGTCCTCAGCCGGATCTCCTGCGGGTGCATCATCTGGTGCAACTCCTACTGCTTCAGCAGCTGCAAGTCGAGCCTCCACTTGCTCAATCCTGGTGTGGAGTATATCTAGGTTCCACTATGCATTGTTCAGCCGGTCTTCCATATCTACACATCCATTCTCCAAATTCTCATGGACTTTATCAGTGACTGCTAAATCTGATGTCAGTTTGTCAATTTTCTAATTCATCAGAATCTGTCGATCTAATATGCCAGAAATCTGTCCCTCATGTTCCGTATTTCCCGGTCCATCCTAGCTACAAATGTTGCTAACACCTGCTCAAAGGGGTACTGCAATGGTGGGAAAGCTAGCACAGAAGATGATGAAGAAGAAGCAATGCCAGTAGTGAGTGGAGGTGGGACTTCCTCCTCGCGGATCTAGTTCCTGATCCTATTGGGATACCAATCCTAGTCCTGCGTGTTACCTCTGACACCCACATGAATAGGCTCATCAAACCCTAGAGTGGTGTTGATCGGGTTGAGTCAACGTCTCCTCGGCTCTTGCAAAGGTACGGTAGGAACATCTTGCTCCTGAACGACTGGGGATGCGGGTGAACAATGGTAAACGGTTTAGACCTGCCTCCTAATAACATGTTACTAAAGCGTTTCGACACCGAAGCTGACTGTTTATGTTTGATCTGCCTCCTACCATGTCTATCGTGAACAATGGTAAACGGTTTAGGTCAATGTTATACCATTTTGACTTCCTGTCTTGTTAGCGCGACTAACGCGGGTGGGGCTTGTCAATACCCAGTAGTACTACTCAAGATTACCTCGCTATCCCATATATTAAACGGTTCGATAAGTAAGGACTTACATGATATGTTTCCGCTTAGTACAACAAGTGATATAAATGAAATGTAAGATCTAAATGTTTGTACCCATGTTTTCTCCCCCAAGTTTAAACCATAAGAAAAGGGGCCGTGAAACTCACCTTAGAGTGAGTGCAGAAGAAAGCTAATTAACTGCTCGACTACTAACTGCCACCTATAAACATTGGTTTATAAGTGTGTGTTCGTGCACGCTGATAGGAACCCTAAGTATCCAAACAATCCCATTGTTTTAAGTGTTTAGAAAATATTTATTAGTTTGACCAAGTTTGACTAAGTTTGACCAAGTTTGACTCGACGACCCGTTGGTGACCCGCTTAGTGATTTAATGTTTGGTTTGAATACTAACACACATAGTATACAAGTAATTCAAGTTTCATGCTACACATGTCACAACTAACTTAGCATGGCAAGTTATGTCTACACAATGCACGTTCAACAAAGTTCCTACTTTTAACAATATATGAACAAAAGTTTGGTTTCAATAGATTACATCATCTCTAACATGTTTGCATGATCATGACATGTTTATCTACACATACTAATGCATGAAAGATCATTACAACATACAATTCAAGTCTAGACATCAAGGTTTAAATTCTAAAAGTTTCTACTTTTAGTAACCTATGATCTATGCATGCTATTTGTATCCAACAACACTTAAACAAGCTTCATTACATTCATAATAACATACTAGTATCATTTAATAATGTCATGCATGTCAAGAAACCTCACATTCAAAAATCATCTTTCAACAAAGTTTCCATTTTTTGAATGTCGTCCATTTTAAGCTTTGTTTACACAATTTAACACGTCTATTCAATCCTAAATCACTTAGCTAATATAATTTCAATTATAATAATCATAGATCACGTCTAGCATGCAATTCCTATACGTGACATAATCAACAAATCCCAATTTACACCTCGTATGACAAATAGGTTTTCCTATATATCAATAAAATCATCAAATCGCTACAATAATATCAATCAAATAACCAATTCATTAATATTATTTCAAAAACATTAAGTTTGGATGAACTAGGGCTTCGATCATAAAAAATCATAATGAAATAATGACGCAATTCAATAAAACGACTTACGTAGGAATGTTAGGAATGCCTAGACTAGCTCGTATCTACTTCCGGATTCACGATCGAAGGTCGATTGAGGTGTGTTTTGGTGCTTTGAAGCTCTCGGCCGAATGGTGGTGAGGGAGGGGGTTCGCGACGGCAAGGGGTTGGGATTTAGGGTTTTTGATTTTTTTTTAAAGTTCTTTATATAATACATGCACTAATTAGGTTTTTAAGTTGGGCTTCGGGCTTAATTAAGACCCATAGACTATTATTAATTAATTAACACTTAATAATAATTAAAACTCTCAATTATTATTTTTTATAAAAACTCTAACTTTTATAAAAATACTTAATACGATTAACATTCGATAAACATGCGCGATAACAAGAATATTCACATAATTCACGTAATCATATAAAACTCATATAATTTATATTAATTATAAATTATTAAATGTTTGAAGTATTAATCTTGATTAATCACCAACGTTCCGGGTTAGACTCGAGTGCGATCCGGAAAATCTACGAATTGCCGTTGTGTGTGAATTAACTGACACATTTAATTAATCCTAATTAAATGCAATGCACGTGCAACTAACTGAGATAACTGAGTTTGCATGAACAATGTTTGAACTAACGATGTTTGTGTTAATGGAGTTAACCTGAATTTTTCGGATGTCACATCATCCCCTTGTTGAAAGAATTTTCGTCCTGAAAATTAAACGAAGTCGGTAACGTCTGAAACAAAAAGTTTAGGTTTGTCACAGATTTGGCAAACTTAAACAGAGGAAATGAGAGATTTTGTGTGTGAAGATGAAGGTGAAAAAGGTTTTGAAAGAGTGAGACTGAATGAAGCATGAAAAAATAACCGAGTTATGAAGACATTCAATTTGAGCTTGACAAAAGACTAAAATGCCCCTGTCGAAACTACTAGTTTCGATTGGGCAAACTAGTTTCGGGCGGGAGGTAGTTTCGGGCGGGTGACATGAGATACTTGATTAGAAACAAAGGAAAAACAATCATATGTACACAATTTAAACAAGCTAATAAGGAAGATTAAGAAATTTATATAGAAAAAGTAAAAACAATAAAAGATATAAACACTTAGCCTTGGAAAAGATTCAACGTGACATCATGTCCGGTCAAACCCTTGAAACACTTCATTTTGCACTCAGCTACGGCGAATCCTTGAAGATAGCCGATATTTGTGCAAGATAAACCCGAACATTTGTTTGTACAATGATTTCGTAACCTTTGAGCACGAAACATGGCGTACCCCACATTTTGAAATAAAATGGTTTTGAAAGCCTATCAATCCTCAAGAAATACTCGTATTCATCTTATCATCTCTTACAGGTTAACCAGGGTACCATCTTGATAAGTCAAAATTACCGCCAAAATTAAAATAAGATCCAACTAGATATCAGAAGTTGTAAAAAGAAAAATATCCAAGTGGATATTAAAAAGGTACGATCATTCTAAATCTTTGCGTAAGAAAAACAGAAGAAGCCATAAAATTATCCAAGCGGATAGGAAAAGTTTGAACACCCGAGATCTTTGTGTAAGCAAAACAGACGGGGTCAAATCATCCAAGTGGATGGGAAAAAGATGAACTCCAAAGATATTTGCGTAAGCAAAACAGATGGGGTCATCGGTGGTAACTCTCGTTACTTTGACAGTCACTTGGCGTATGAATCAGAATCCAACACGTAATCCTATATCTAATTGAATCGGTTTTCTTAGCTTAAAATGGGTTTGGTGTTTCAAAAATGGGTTCAAACACACGTGTACGATTGATAATTAGGTTTTCACACTACTAAAGAGTTATAACCGTATGTCGGGCCTACCGGTTGTACCTCAGTAAGCACCATCGCTTATGGTCCATTTCACGTTCAAGAAGTGTGATCAGATTCTATCATTTCTCACAATTTCGGATCCAATTTTCCTGAAACAAAACATGATACTTATAGTGAGTTTTTTCTTAAGCAAACAATAAACAAAACTAATATTTTTCTTTTCTTTTTGATTATACAAAGCAAATCTTTTTCTTACTAACTGCAAATTCCCATTTCTCCCCCAAAAGCTTTTTTTTCGTCAGATCCGAAAAACTCGAAGAAATAGTGTCGAAATCGATGAAATAGTGCCAAAACAGTGCAGACCCAGAAAACCTCTCAAATTCCAACTAAAAGTAACCTAAAATCGATCAAAACAACCTGAAAATACTCAGAAACTAAGAGCATAATGCCTTGATACCAATTGTAGGTCCAGATTTCAATCGGAAATCTCACAGAAGATCGATTACACACACACAGGCGGAATCTATGTGTATGGTGGTGAAACAGAGGGTAGAAATAGAAATGGTGAAGATACCAGCTAACCACATACAGAATCAACACAAATAAGATGTGAAAATGTAAGAACAAAACATTAAACAAATGCAGATTGTATTGATTCTTCAAGAACAGTGAAAGAGAGAATTCAGGGTTACAGCCGTTACTCACACCCTAGAAATTCTCAAACTAGACTATTTATAGTAAGCTGACAGGCATCGAAACTATGCTCACCGAAACTAGTAGTTTCGGTTGAGCATTTACAAGTGTGAAACAAGCCTGTCGAAACTAAACTATCTATCGAAACTACTAGTTTTGATTGAACAAAACTCAATCGAAACTAGATAGTTTCGATGGCCCTGACTTAGAAATAAAACAAGAAATTACATAAAATGAAATTACAAGTAAATAAAACTTAAACTAAACAATGTTCAAAAGAAATACATTGATGACAATTTCTTCTACAGAAATAAGACTCTACAATCTCCCCCTAAGCTGTTGCATCAATGTGATGCATTGATAGACACCACCCTTTGATATGCCTTGGCATCAGCCTCATTATCGTTATGCAGGAGCTTGATAGGGTTGTTGAATAGAACCTCAAGATCCTTTCGTTGAAATTTTAATAGATCCATGGGCTCAAATATGTGAATGTCTATAGATCTATAATCATTGAAGGTTTGATTTCTCAAGAAGGTCTCAAAGTCTTTTGCAATGTCAACATTTCTAGGATTTTGTAGAGGTAGGTTGGCAAGAGCTCTTAAATCATATTTAGGGAGGGAGCTGGAGTCATGAGGAGACTTGAAGTGCTCCACTCCTCCTTTGTATCTTCCAACGATAAACAGAGATCTTTCCTTGTCATATTTCCATCCTAATCGAGGCCTCTTTAATTCTTGATATTCTGCAAACCATTCATAATGTTTGTGAAGCTCCTCAGCAGGAAGTTTCTTAAACCAGGATCTCCTTGCCTCTGAGCCCTGTTGGGATTGAGTTTCAACTGTAGTTGCAGGTGGAGTTGTTGTTGCTGTTGCTATTGGTGAAGTTTGAGTTGCTTCTTTTGTGGTGCCAGTTTGCCCAACACTGATTTCTTGCTCAAAAAAAGTCACTTTAACATCTTAATCTTCAGCATCTGTGTCAGAAAGTGCCTATATTTCATCTCCATCTTTAGTAAAATACCTGATCTTATCTTCCTGTTCTTCTTCTAAGGTAAAAATTTCAAGGTAATCTTCAATTGCTCCAAAGTCATCAACCTGCTTTAGTAGATCATCCAGCTCATGATCTGATCCAATTTCTTCTTCATCTAATACCACAAGCTCAATATAAGCTTCTTTTCCCTTTCCTTTTCCTCTTAATGCTCTCCTTTCACTAACAGATGGAAGATCATACCCGGTCTCTTCCATCCTGACTTCCACAACATCCTTTGTCTTGGCAGCTTGGCCAATGAAGATTGTTAGTGCAGATTGAGTATTTGAGACAAGGGTAGGGGAAGAGGTTCCACCAGCAGAAGTGGTCTCCCCCTGTGCTGCTGAAGGGGTTTCTTGTTTGGAAGATTTAATCATTGAAGCCTTGATTTGTTCAACAGGATCAGATAAGGCTTTAAACTCTTGTTGTTGCTGAGAGATTATCTTCTGTTGGGTTTCCAATTGGGTTTGCTGAACATCAAGTTGGGTATGTAAGCCGATAACTTCCATTTTAAGATCTTTCACTTCTTCATTGCTCTCTCTTAGTTCAGCTTTTAGTTTCTTAATCACTTCATCTTGCTTTGTTATTGTTTCCTGTAACCTCTTTACCTCCAGACTTAGGGTTTTAACTCTTGAGACAGATGGTGATGGATCAGGGACAGGGGATGCAGGTGGTGTAGTAACAGGTGTATGTAGTGGAGATGGTTGTGGTGAAGGTGGTGGAATATGAGTAGGTGAGTGAGAGGGGGTTAAGTGTTCATGAATGTCAAACAGTGATTTTGAAGAAGAAGTTAAGGACTCCAGTCCTGTTTTAATTTTCTTGGCCAGGGGTTCTTCTTTTTCATAATCAGAACTTGATTCAGCTTGCCTCTTAGAGGAGGATGCAAGGGGTTCAGTATGTTCCTCATCTTCAGACTCATAGTCAGATTGATCATATTTTGTGCCATATATACCTTCATCCAAAGTTTCACTAGAATCAGCTTCAGCTTCAACACTTTCTTGAACTTCATCTTGTACTTCTGCTTCTATGTTTGCATCAGGTTGCTCTTCAATTACAGGGTTTAGATTCTCTACCAGTTGATCCATGAAAGGAGCCTCCAAGATAGGTTATTCAACATCTTGCTCTATCTGTTGATCAGCATCAATATCTGGCACTTGGTTCCCTTTATCTGGTTCTATGTTTTGCTCAACTTCAATCTCAGCCTCTTGGTTCCCTTAGGCCTGCTCTTTTTCTTCTGATGACGATGAGTCAAGAACTTCAATATTTGGGTCAACATCAGGGACGAATTCTTCAATTTCTCCAATAATGTGCCCAAAAAGAGGGACATCTGCAATGATTCTGTTAGTTCTGGAACTCAAGCTCTTCATGTAACTAAGTGTCTTTGCATCCATATGGTCAAAAATTAGGAGAGGACCATCTTGTTGAAGATTTGGGTGAAGATGGTTGATAATCATTTGTAGAAATCTTGGGTAGACAAGAAACTTGTCTCGGACTCTCCCAGTTAAATTTTCAATCATCTGCTTGAACACGAGTCCAGAGAAAATGTACTCCCTTACTTTAACTAATCCAAGAACTGCTGAAGCAACCAACGCATTTGCTGATTCAAAGCCTCCTTTCTTGATAGAAATACAGTGTATAAAATACATGCACACTGTATCTCCAAAGAGGGGGAAGAGCATTCTTGATAATTTGCCCGCCTTTGAATTTATCTGGATGACCCATTCTTTTGAAACATTCTCGGATGTAAAAGCTTGTGAATTCTACTGGGGCCTCATGTTTATCATTGAACTGTAGAACCTCTCGGATAGTTGCTTCAGAAAATAACACTTCATGATTTTGAACAGTGGCTCCAATGTGTTCTGTATTGTTGATGGAGAATCTTGTAGCAGTAGCCCAGAATTGTCTCATAGAAGACTCAAACATTGGCAAATTGTGACTTATAGCAAAACAAATGTTGGACTTGGCTAGGAAATCAAGTACAAGAATGAAGTCTGCATTTTTGGGATCTGTAGTGTTTAACACAGCATACAAATTATGCCTTTTGACAAATAAGAGATCCGCATCTGCACAAAAAAACACAAGAAAAAAAATTATCAAACATCAGTCCAACACTTAGAAAAATTTCAGAAATGCCTGGCCGAAACTACTAGTTTCGGGTGAAGAAAGCATATCGAAACTACATAGTTTCGGGCACTAAAGGGTATCGAAACAACTAGTTTCGATGGAAAACATGTTCAAATTTAGGGACATCCCCCTTTTTAAAAAAAAAAACATAACACCCTTTAATCGAAACAACTAGTTTCGATGCCTGAATTCTGAACAAGTAAACAAGCATTCAAAAAGCAGAAAAAAGTAAGATAAAACTGTATACAGAAAATAAAAAAAACAGAAATAAAACGAACGGTAAAGGCAGCCTGTGAGGTTTCGAAACTCCTTGTTACCGAGTTTTTGAGGTAATCTGCAAAATTAAACAGTGGAAGAATGAGATATTAACAATGGGGAGTTCATAAACATGATTAGAACACAAAACGACCAAGATTATGAAAAATTAGTCGTAAAACTCTCAGAATTGAAACCCTAGGTCCGGTATTTTTATAAAAATTGCACACAATGAACAGAAATTAGTACTTGATGATGAAGACGACAAGGGAATCAAATAAGAAAGACTGATTTCACAAACTTAGACCGAGGAAATGAGAGATTTTGTGTGTGAAGATGAAGGTGAAAAAGGTTTCGAAAGAGTTCGAGTGAACGAAGCATGAAAAATAACCTCATTATGAAGACATTCAATTTGAGCTTGATAAAAGACTAAAATGCCCCTGTCGAAACTACTAGTTTCGATTGGGCAAAGTAGTTTCGGGTGGGAGGTAGTTTCGGGCGGGTGAGTAGTTTCGGGCGGGTGACACGAGATACTTGATTAGAAACAAAGGAAAAACAATCATATATACACAATTTAAATAAGCTAATAAGGAAGATTAAGAAATTTATATAGAAAAAGTAAAAACAATAAAAGATATAAACACTTAGCATTGGAAAAGATTCAACGTGAGATCATGTCTAGTTAAACCCTTGAAACACTTCATTTTGCACTCAGCTACTGTGAATCCTTGAAGATAGCTGATATTTGTGCAAGATAAACTAGAACATTTATTTGTACAATGATTTCATGTGAATAAGAGGTACCATTTGAGCACGAAACACGGCGTACCCCACATTTTGAAATAAAATGGTTTTGAAAGCCTATCAATCCTCAAGAAACACTCGTATTCATCTTATCATCTCTTACAGGTTAACCAGGGTACCATCTTGATAAGTCAAAATTACCGCCAAAATTAAAATAAGATCCAACTAGATATCAGAAGTTGTAAAAAGAAAAATATCCAAGTGGATATTAAAAAGGTACGATCATTCTAGATCTTTGCGTAAGAAAAACAGAAGAAGCCATAAAATTATCCAAGCGGATAGGAAAATTTTGAACACCCGAGATCTTTGTGTAAGCAAAACAGACGAGGTCAAATCATCCAAGTGGATGGGAAAAAGGTGAACTCCCGAGATCTTTGCGTAAGCAAAACAAACGGGGTCATCGGCGGTAACCCTCGTTACTTTGACGATCACCTGGCGCATGAATCAGAATCCAACACGTAATCCTATATCTGATTGAATCGGTTTTCTTAGCTTAAAATGGGTTTGATGTTTCAAAAATGGGTTCAAACACACGTGTACGATTGATAATTAGGTTTTCACATTACTAAAGAGTTATAACCGTATGTCGGGCCTACCGGCTGTACCTCAGTAAGCACCATCGCTTATGGTCCATTTCATGTTCAAGAAGTGTGATCAGATTCTATCATTTCTCGCAATTTCAGATCCGATTTTCCTGAAACAAAACATGATACTTATAGTGAGTTTTTTCTTAAGCAAACAATAAACAAAACAAATATTTTTCTTTTCTTTTTGATTATACAAAGCAAATCTTTTTCTTACTAACTGCAAATTCCCATTTCTCCCCCAAAAGCTTTTTTTTTCTTCAGATCCGAAAAACTCGAAGAAATAGTGCCGAAATCGATGAAACAGTGCCAAAATAGTGCAGACCCAGAAAACCTTCAAATTCCAACTAAAAGTCACCTAAAATCGATCAAAACAACCTGAAAATACTCAGAAATTAAGAGCATAATGCTCTGATACCAATTGTAGGTCCATATTTCAATTTGAAATCTCACAGAAGATCGATTACACACACAAGCGGAATCTGTGTATGGTGGTGAAACAGAGGGTAGAAATAGAAATGGTGAAGATACCAGCTAACCACATACAGAATCAACACAAATAAGATGTGAAAATGTAAGAACAAAGCATTAAACAAATGCAGATTGTATTGCTTCTTCAAGAACAGTGAAAGAGTGAATTCAGGGTTACAGCCATTACTCACACCCTAGAAATTCTTAAAGTAGACTATTTATAGTAAGCTGACAGGCATCGAAACTATGCTCACCGAAACTAGTAGTTTCGGTTGAGCATTTACAAGTGTGAAACAAGCCTGTCGAAACTAAACTATCTATCGAAACTACTAGTTTTGATTGAACAAAACTCAATTGAAACTAGATAGTTTCGATGGCCCAGACTTAGAAATAGAACAAGAAATTACATAAAATGAAATTACAAGTAAATAAAACTTAAACTAAACAATGTTCTAAAGAAATACATTGATGTCAACAGCTTATATAGAAATAAGACTCTACAATAGACAAAAAATTCACCGAACTAAATATTCAAGAGGAAGTAGATAATATGATAATAGAGTGTATAACAAAATTAGGAATGACTTATGAGGAAAGTTATAAAAAACTACAAAACTATGACAATCTACCACTAGTTGAAGAAATTTTTCAAGGTAAAGTAATGTTAGCAGAATTCTATAAACAAGAACAATCTTTTATGGATCAAGATATGAAAAATCCATTAAAAATAATAAGGTGGAATAGAACAGATGGTGAATATGGTGAATCTTCACACGAAACAAATGAAAGACAACCATGGTTTCCCCCAACCATAAATTACCAACAAGAATCTAACTACAAAGGAAAAGGTAGTAGGTTACCATTAGGACACATACATAGTGGAGTTATGTTGTTACTAGAACAACGAAAACCACAGCTTTGGGTATACGAAATTTTACGATGGGAACGAACAAACTACAGTTCGAATGTGGGAAACAAACAAAAAAGACAGTATGGACATATTTGCCTACTTAGAAACTACACAAGATCCAGACAGTATAAATACATTAAAAGCATTAGGTGATAACCTATACAATTTTACATCTCAAATTAGGACTCTTATTTTAGGAGTAGACCCAGCCAAGAATAATAGCCTAATATAAGATACAGCCATTAGAAACCTAGAACAGTTAAGTATAGCCGACATGAAATATATAAATGAACAGTTAAGATACAGCAATGTTTCCTGTTATCATTGTGAATTTCTCTCCTAAACGGTCAAGTAGATTCTATGTCCTTTTGTTTAATCTGAACTCGATAAAGTCAATCATACCATGGAATGAAAAACTTGATCGTAAGACATTATTGTAGGGAAACTAATTTGTAGAAGAAGAAGTCCCGTTCCTTCTCCTTCATCATTTGTTCTTTCTACTATTCTAATTCATGCGTCAACTGTATCTTGAAACGCAAGATCAATAATTTTTTGTTGAAGTTCATACAGAAATAATGGAAATTCTGAACAGACTTTTTTGTGAAATAATGTGTTCAAATTCTGGAAACTTGTCAATAACTGGGTGTAAACATTGTCTCCAGGGTGTATCAAGCATCCTTATTATAAAATAATCATAACTTCTATTTGAAGTTGTTTTCTCTAGTCTGTGTATATATTGTTTATTTTTTGCCTCGAGTATAGTCACCTTCTTTTTTATAAGGCTATTTTCAATTAGGGTTTATATAGGCTGTGTATTTTCTCCCTTTTTCATTAGTTATGTATGAAGCTTTGCAATAACCTCCTCTTGAGCTTTGATTATTTGCTCAGGATTGGTTTTTGTAATTTCAGAAAAAGTTTGAACCTCTTCTGGTTCAATGAAAAAACTGCCTATTCTAAAATGTTCTCGGGCAATTTTTAGGGCTTCGGAGAAGCTATGATAGTGTCACACCCGTAACACAGTATATTCATCTAACCAGAGTAGTACCTCCAACAGATATGTTCCCAGGAAAGAACGACGGGTCTAGCAGAGATTTATACACTGTCCTTTCCTCGACAGAACATTCAGTTCGTCATATAACTACATACTAGTTAGAAGGTCGCCTTCTAGTTACTGTGAAGTTGATACCAAAACACAAAGTGGAAGCTAAGTCATAAACCTCATTCATTAATTACTAAATTGTTTTACATTATAAAACAAACTTCTATTACAAACTAACCAAACCAAAAATGCCAGTTCGTGTCACGGAATTCAAAATATCCACAAGACATCTCTACTCAACATGCCTCCGTCCATCACAATTCTCTAACCAACCAGAAGAATATCCACATCTATTAGCTACCTGGAATGCCTCTAATAGCTCCACCTGCAACATCTTTTAAAAGTACTGAGTCAACATAAGTTGGTGAGTTCATGAACCTTTACCACAAATGGTTGTTAATTAATCATCAGCATTCCCACATCCCACCCCATGCCACATTGCATGTGAGCTTTTTGGTATATATATAATTGGTAACCTTTCCACGACTGTTCCTCCAACACCAGTATAAACAAAATAAAGTATTCCACCTTATGGGTCCTCCCACAGCCGTAAAATGAGATAATCCACACATAGGTTCCATCCAATAGTAGAACGTATAAAGTACTTATTACACATTATATATACATGGAATAGGGTGAGTATTTCAAATAACAACTGTGTAACAATACACATTAAGTTTAGAGGAACTCAGTTGGGCAGTATCTTTGCTTATTGTATTGATAATATGTTGAATACTTTGGACAGCAACTCAACGTATATTTAACTACTAATTAAGATCTATAATGAAATTAACATTATATAATCAAAGCTTAATGATAAGTAACCAAGTTGTTGGAACCTTACCTCAGCACTTCTAAACTCGTACCGGCACTCTGGCACGGATACCTAGGCTAAGTATGTGTGTTTGAGTGTGTTTTTGTGCGGGAATATTGTGTCTAGACCTCTTGCCATCGAATTCTATTTATAGGGCAAACTTGTACTCACGTCGGACCGACATGTAGGACCATATCGGTCCGACATCCCTTATGGCAGCTTATTCGGCTTGGTGCCCACACGTCGGACAGTTATACAAACCATATCGGTCTGACTTCCACATATCGGACCGACATCCAAAAGCATATCGGTCCGACTTCCAACTGAATCAGCAGATACGCGTCAAAACTTAGGGCTGAGTCATAGGACACGTGTCTTCACCTGGTTCAGTCCTTCCTCTACACATGTCGGACCGACATGGCCTGAGATATCGGTCCGACATCTGCTCCATTTTCAGATTTTTCACTTTTAGTCCTCCATCTTTAGAGAACTTATAGCTCAACCCCTGAACTTTATATTTTAATACTTTTGACCCTTATATATTTTACTTAATTACCATTTTAGTCCCTCTAGTATTCTATACCTGAAATTTGGGGTGTTACAAATCTCCCCTCCTTTAGAAAATTCCGTCCTCGAAATTTAGGATGATCATACTTAGAACTAAGGGCATGATTCTTTTTAGTCCATGTTTTAATTTATTTTGTAGGAGACGTACCTATTCTTCTCCTTCCTTCCTTCCTCCTAAAATGAATATGCATCCTTTGGATCCACCACCTGTCTTTGCTTGAGGTGTTTTTGGACAATTACTCTTAAAATGCCCTAATTCATTACAATTATCACATCTGATACTTGGGCATTTTTTTATGAAGTGTCCCACTTGTTGGCAGTTGTGGTAGGTAATTCCTTGTACACCTCTTCCCGAATTACCTTTTTCTTTTCTTGGGATTTTGTTATCGGTGGTTTCGTGGGTTGTCTTTTCCAAGCCCCTCTTGTTGGCTACCTCTTGAGATTCTATCTCATCATACATTACTGCACTAAGTTGTACTACTGAATCTATAGTTATGGGTGCAGTAGTCTTCACTAAGGTTCGAACTTTAGGGGGTAGTCCCTGTACATAACACTTAATCCTCCTAGATTCAGGAGTCACTAGATATGGCACCAACTTGGCCATTTCATTGAATTTGGTTGTATACTCCTGATGAGTCATGGTTCCTACTTCGAACCATAGAAACTCAGCTTCAATCTTGTCCATAGCATTTTGTGGACAGTATCTCTTCACAATCAAAGACTTGAGATCCTCCCAAGTCATCCTATCAGTCACAGCTTCTCCCTTTGTCTGTTTAACTGATTCCCACCAGTCAAGGGCTTCTTCTTTAAAAGAATGCGCGGAAAATTTCACAGCTTGATCTGCCCTACATTCGCTCATCATAATTACTGCTTCCATAGACGTGATCCATTGCAATGCCGCAATGGCATCCTTCTTTCCATTGAAAGGCTTGGGATGACAGTCACTGAAGTTTTTATAGTTGCATCCTTGTCCATGAACTCCTGTGCTTTGATTCATCATTGCTACTGTCTCATGAGTTCGGGTGGTTCCTATATTGTTTCCTACCGGAGTAGTATGAAGGGTGTCTTCTGTTCGGGGAATGGCACCACTTGTGCCTTCGTTTTGGTTGCCTAGACTGTTGTGATTTTATCTTTTCCTAAGAGCATCGTCAAGGATTCCAGGTAAAGTATTTTGGAGCACTCGGGTGACTTCAGATGCCACCGCTCACTGGAATTGAGTTTCAATCATAATGATTTCTTCCACCAGTTTCTCGGGTTCAGCATTCGTAATTACATTCTCATTTGGATCAGGGTTTGTGTTTGTCGTATCGCGGTTACGAGACCTAGTATTAGGCATCCTACCCCTACCTCTTCCTCGTCCTCTACCACGTATCTCCTACTAGTATCTAAATCCCTTAAACTGATGCTCTGATACCAACTTGTCACACCCATAACACAGGACAGTCGTCTAACCAGAGTAGTAACTCCAACATACATGTTCCCAGGAAAGAACAACGGGTCTAGAAGAGATTTATACACCGTCCTTTCCTCGACAGAGCATTCCGTTAGTCAGATAACTACATACTAGTCAGAAGGTCGCCTTCTAGTTACTGTGAAGTTGATACCAAAACACAAAGTGGAAGCTAAGTCATAAACCTCATTCATTAATTACTAAATTGTTTTACATTATAAAACAAACTTCTATTACAAACTAACCAAACCAAAAATGCCAGTTCGTGTCACGGAATTCAAAATATCCACAAGACATCTCTACTCAACATGCCTCCGACCATCACAATTCTCTAACCAACCAGAAGAATATCCACATCTATTAGCTACCTGGAATGCCTCTAATAGCTCCACCTGCAACATCTTTTAAAAGTACTGAGTCAACATAAGTTGGTGAGTTCATGAACCTTTACCACAAATGGTTGTTAATTAATCATCAGCATTCCCACATCCCACCCCATGCCACATTGCATGTGAGCTTTTTGGTATATATATAATTGGTAACCTTTCCACGACTGTTCCTCCAACACCAGTATAAACAAAATAAAGTATTCCACCTTATGGGTCCTCCCACAGCCGTAAAATGAGATAATCCACACATAGGTTCCATCCAATAGTAGAACGTATAAAGTACTTATTACACATTATATATACATGGAATAGGGTGAGTATTTCAAATAACAACTGTGTAACAATACACATTAAGTTTAGAGGAACTCAGTTGGGCAGTATCTTTGCTTATTGTATTGATAATATGTTGAATACTTTGGACAGCAACTCAACGTATATTTAACTACTAATTAAGATCTATAATGAACTTAACATTATATAATCAAAGCTTAATGATAAGTAACCAAGTTGTTGGAACCTTACCTCAGCACTATCTCCTGTAATTTGAAGGCGTAAGGCTAGAAATCGGACTTCTAAACTCGTACCGGCACTCTGGCACGGATACCTAGGCTAAGTATGTGTGTTTGAGTGTGTTTTTGTGCGGGAATATTGTGTCTAGACCTCTTGCCATCGAATTCTATTTATAGGGCAAACTTGTACTCACGTCGGACCGACATGTAGGACCATATCGGTCCGACATCCCTTATGGCAGCTTATTCGGCTTGGTGCCCACACGTCGGACCGTTATACAAACCATATCGGTCTGACTTCCACATATCGGACCGACATCCAAAAGCATATCGGTCCGACTTCCAACTGAATCAGCAGATACGCGTCAAAACTTAGGGCTGAGTCATAGGACACGTGTCTTCACCTGGTTCAGTCCTTCCTCTACACATGTCGGACCGACATGGCCTGAGATATCGGTCCGACATCTGCTCCATTTTCAGATTTTTCACTTTTAGTCCTCCATCTTTAGAGAACTTATAGCTCAACCCCTGAACTTTATATTTTAATACTTTTGACCCTTATATATTTTACTTAATTACCATTTTAGTCCCTCTAGTATTCTATACCTGAAATATGGGGTGTTACAAATCTCCCCTCCTTTAGAAAATTCCGTCCTCGAAATTTAGGATGATCATACTTAGAACTAAGGGCATGATTCTTTTTAGTCCATGTTTTAATTTATTTTGTAGGAGACGTACCTATTCTTCTCCTTCCTTCTTTCCTCCTAAAATGAATACGCGTCCTTTGGATCCACCACCTGTCTTTGCTTGAGGTGTTTTTGGACAATTACTCTTAAAATGCCCAAATTCATTACAATTATCACATCTGATACTTGGGCATTTTTTTATGAAGTGTCCCACTTGTTGGCAGTTGTGGTAGGTAATTCCTTGTACAACTCTTCCCGAATTACCTTTTTCTTTTCTTGGGATTTTGTTATCGGTAGTTTCGTGGGTTGTCTTTTCCAAGCCCCTCTTGTTGGCTACCTCTTGAGATTCTATCTCATCATACATTACTGCACTAAGTTGTACTACTGAATCTATAGTTATGGGTGCAGTAGTCTTCACTAAGGTTCGAACTTTAGGGGGTAGTCCCTGTACATAACACTTAATCCTCCTAGATTCAGGAGTCACTAGATATGGCACCAACTTGGCCATTTCATTGAATTTGGTTGTATACTCCTGATGAGTCATGGTTCCTACTTCGAACCGTAGAAACTCAGCTTCAATCTTGTCCATAGCATTTTGTGGACAGTATCTCTTCACAATCAAAGACTTGAGATCCTCCCAAGTCATCCTATCAGTCACAGCTTCTCCCTTTGTCTGTTTAACTGATTCCCACCAGTCAAGGGCTTCTTCTTTAAAAGAATGCGTGGAAAATTTCACAGCTTGATCTGCCCTACATTCGTTCATCTTAATTACTGCTTCCATAGACGTGATCCATTGCAATGCCGCAATGGCATCCTTCTTTCCATTGAAAGGCTTGGGGTGACAGTCACTGAAGTTTTTATAGTTGCATCCTTGTCCATGAACTCCTGTGCTTTGATTCATCATTGCTACTGTCTCATGAGTTCGGGTGGTTCCTATATTGTTTCCTACCGGAGTAGTATGAAGGGTGTCTTATGTTCGGGGAATGGCACCACTTGTGCCTTCGTTTTGGTTGCCTAGACTGTTGTGATTTTATCTTTTCCTAAGAGCATCGTCAAGTATTCCAGGTAAAGTATTTTGGAGCACTCGGGTGACCTCAGATGCCACCACTTCCTGGAATTGAGTTTCAATCATAATGATTTCTTCCACCGGTTTCTCGGGTTCAGCATCCGTATTTACATTCTCATTTGGATCAGGGTTTGTGTTTGTCGTATTGCGGTTACGAGACCTAGTATTAGGCATCCTACCACTACCTCTTCCTCGTCCTCTACCACGTACTGCCATTTGTACCTACACACAGATGTATAACATCAGAATTCGTATAACTAGCAATAATCTAGAAAATCATAATTTAAAGACATTTGGCCAAGAATGCATTTAATTATCTGTTTCCTTGATATTACCCAATATATTCATACTAGGAGTCAGCATCTCAACCTATGGCATTTCTTATGGCAGTCCAGCTACCTTATTGAATCCCAGTTTAAGTCTAGATACTAATCTCCTACTAGTATCTAAATCCCTTAAACCGATGCTCTGATACCAACTTGTCACACCCATAACACAGGACAGTCGTCTAACCAGAGTAGTACCTCCAACAGACATGTTCCCAGGAAAGAACAACGGGTCTAGAAGAGATTCATACACCGTCCTTTCCTCGACAGAACATTCCGTCCTCGAAATTTAGGATGATCATACTTAGAACTAAGGGCATGATTCTTTTTAGTCCATGTTTTAATTTATTTTGTAGGAGACGTACCTATTCTTCTCCTTCCTTCCTTCCTTCCTCCTAAAATGAATACGCGTCCTTTGGATCCACCACCTGTCTTTGCTTGAGTTGTTTTTGGACAATTACTCTTAAAATGCCCTAATTCATTACAATTATCACATCTGATACTTGGGCATTTTTTTATGAAGTGTCCCACTTGTTGGCAGTTGTGGTAGGTAATTCCTTGTACACCTCTTCCCGAATTACCTTATTCTTTTCTTGGGATTTTGTTATCGGTGGTTTCGTGGGTTGTCTTTTCCAAGCCCCTCTTGTTGCCTACCTCTTGATCTTCTATCACAACATACATTATTGCACTAAGTTGTACTGCTGAATCTATAGTTATGGGTGTAGTAGTCTTCACTAAGGTTCGAACTTTAGGGGGGTAGTCCCTATACATAACACTTAATCCTCCTAGATTCAGGAGTCACTAGATATGGCACCAACTTGGCCATTTCATTGAATTTGGTTGTATAATCCTGATGAGTCATGGTTCCTACTTTGAACCGTAGAAACTCAGCTTCAATCTTGTCCATAGCATTTTGTGGACAGTATCTCTTCACAATCAAAGACTTGAGATCCTCCCAAGTCATCCTATCAGTCACAGCTTCTCCCTTTGTCTGTTTAACTGATTCCCACCAGTCAAGGGCTTCTTCTTTAAAAGAATGCGTGGAAAATTTCACAGCTTGATCTGCCCTACATTCGTTCATCTTAATTACTGCTTCCATAGACGTGATCCATTGCAATGCCGCAATGGCATCCTTCTTTCCATTGAAAGGCTTGGGATGACAGTCACTGAAGTTTTTATAGTTGCATCCTTGTCCATGAACTCCTGTGCTTTGATTAATCATTGCTACTGTCTCATGAGTTCGGGTGGTTCCTATATTGTTTCCTACCGGAGTAGTATGAAGGGTGTCTTCTGTTCGGGGAATGGCACCACTTGTGCCTTCGTTTTGGTTGCCTAGACTGTTGTGATTTTCTCTTTTCCTAAGAGCATCGTCAAGGATTCCAGGTAAAGTATTTTGGAGCACTCGGGTGACCTCAGATGCCACCGCTCCCTGGAATTGAGTTTCAATCATAATGACTTCTTCCACCGGTTGCTCGGGTTCAACATTCGTATTTACATTCTCATTTGGATCAGGGTTTGTGTTTGTCGTATCGCGGTTACGAGACCTAGTATTAGGCATCCTACCCCTACCTCTTCCTCGTCCTCTACCAGGTACTGCTATTTGTACCTACACACAGATGTATAACATCAGAATTCGTATAACTAGCAATAGTCTAGAAAATCATAAATTAAAGACGTTTGGCCAAAAATGCATTTAATTATCTGTTTCGTTGATATTACCCAATATATTCATACTAGGAGTCAACATCTCAACCTATGGCATTTCTTATGGCATTCCAGCTATCTTATTGAATCCTAGTTTAAGTCTAGATACTAATCTCCTACTAGTATCTAAATCCCTTAAACTGATGCTCTGATACCAACTTGTCACACCCATAACACAGGACAGTCGTCTAACCAGAGTAGTACCTCCAACATACATGTTCCCAGGAAAGAACAACGGGTCTAGAAGAGATTTATACACCGTCCTTTCCTCGACAGAACATTCCGTTAGTCAGATAACTACATACTAGTCAGAAGGTCGCCTTCTAGTTACTGTGAAGTTGATACCAAAACACACAGCGGAAGCTAAGTCATAAACCTCATTCATTAATTACTAAATTTTTTTCATTATAAAACAAACTTCTATTACAATCTAACCAAACCAAAAATGCCAGTTCCTGTCATGGAGTTCAAAATATCCACAAGTCATCTCTACTCAACATGCCTCCGACCATCACAATTCTCTGACCAATCAGATGACTATCCACATATAATAGCTACCTAGAAAGCCTCTAATAGCTCCACCTGCAACATCTTTTAAAAGTACTGAGTCAACATAAGTTGGTGAGTTCATGAACCTTTACCACAAATGGTTGTTAATTAATCATCAGCATTCCCACATCCCACCCCATGCCACATTGCATGTGAGCTTTTTGATATATATAATTGGAAACCTTTCCATGACTGGTCCTCCCACACTAGTATAAACAAAATAAACTATTCACCTTACGGGTCCGTCCACACCCGTAAAATGAGATATTCCACTCATAGGTTCCATCCCAAAACAGAACGTATAAAGTACTTATTACGCATTATATATACATAGAATAGGGTGACTATTTCAAATAACAACTGTGTAACAATACACATTAAGTTCAGAGGAACTCACTTGGGAAGTATCTCTGCTTATTGTATTGATAATATGTCGATAACTTTGGACAGCACCTCAACGTATATTTAACTGCTAATTAAGATCTATAATGAACTTAAAATTATATAATCAAAGCTTAATGATAAGTAACCAAACCGGACTTCTAAACGCGTACCGGCACTCTGGCATGGATCCCTAGGCTAAGTGTGTGTGTTTGAGTGTGTTTTTATGTGGGAATATTGTGTCTAGAGCTCTGGCCATAGAATTCAATTTATATGGCAAATTTAGACTCACGTCGGACCGACATGTAGGACCATATCGGGCCGACATCCCCAATGGCGGCTTATTCGGCTTGGTGCCCACACGTCAGACCATTATACAAACCATATGAAGGTCCTTGAATCTAACATGAATCTGTAGAAACCCAAATCAAGAGGCGGAATCTCTTGATTTGGTGAAGAAAACACAAGAATAAAAGAAGAACAATAAATGTCTTCTTGTATTGATTTGAATAAAAATATATTACAATGAAAACCCTCAAATCTCTCTTTTGAATGTGTGCTCACAATGATGAAACAATAATCTATGAGAAAACCCCTGATGTGCACACTCTAAACCCTTGAAAAACTATTCTATTTATAGGTCTAGACTAGGTTTGACAAAATTACAAAAATGCCACTAAACTATTAAATCTTCATTTAACCGCAACTGCCACTTTTAATCGAAACAAGCACGTCAATCGAAACTATACTTGCGATTCAACCTTGAACTTTTAATCGATCTTTGATTTTTACTTGAACTTGATCTTTCGTCTGAGTCTTGATTATTTGGTATGTGACAATCCGGACTTTTCAGTTAGTCCCGATAGAAATTTCGTTAAGTTTTCTGTTCAAACCTAACCCAGTTAACTCAATATTAAACCCCAAGGACTAATTCTGTCAATAATTGAATTAAAACCACAGGGTCTAGTTATGTAAATACCTAAAACCTGTTCCATTGACTTCTCAAAGTCAAAATTGAACGAATTTTGTTCCTGTTGACTTTCATAAAGTCAAACTCGCAAATTTGAATCCAAATTCACAAATCACAACCGAATATCATTTGAATTCGTAACGGATTTGATCTTTAATAACAGTTAGGACCATCATCGAACCTTTAATCCTCGTAATTATATCGAATTAAACCTAATAATGGGTGTTCAAGTTGTAACCGTCGACCGACAACGAGTATCCATCAAATTCAGGCTATTCGATCAAAATTCTCTCGATCAAACACCCTGCACACTTCAAACGATCCTCATTAGAGTTTCTGCACACGTCTATTCGATTGGATTTGCACCAGAAGCCACCGGAGAGCAAGCAAGTAACAGTCGGCACCTGTTTTACTCGTGCGCCACCAATTCGATACTAATTCTGGTAATTTCTTACTCCAATTGTTTCATTTTTATCCATAGATCAAAAGCCCTATCATGCACAGGGCTTACAACATCGAATTTAGTATGAACCCGAATCTAGGGTTCATATGTTCACGTTTTGAGTGAACTCTACCCTAGACCCAATCTAAATTCAATTAAACTTCATGGATAGACTCGCCATCATCTATCCTCTGAATGCCCTATGCTAATTCGAATGTATAACATCGAATTAGTCATGAACCGATTCTAGGGTTCATCACGAGCACGGATTAATCGATCTCTACTTTTAAAACTGTTTAAATTCAATTAATCCATATGATTAGCTTCGCAATTAACCACTCTTTGAAAACCCTATGCGAATTTGGTCTCATAATATCGAATTTTTCAAGATCTAGTAACTAGGGTTGTTCTTAAGACAATTTGGGGGTTTCGTCCCTAACAAACTTATAAATTCAATTAATTTAAATAACTAGATTCGAAACCCTCTGCTTGTGTAAAGCCATATGATTTCAAACATGTTCATTATCAAAATTGATCAAATCGATCCCTTATTTCGTTCTAGGTTTTCGGCTTCTGTTTCAGTAATTAAACGACCTTTAAATTGGTAGTTTTGCAATTAAACAAACCCACAAACTCGAAATGCCCCGACAAACAAAACCCCTAACCTGTTTTGATCGATCGACGTCCAAATTGAAAGATCTGGGGTGGGTTTTTTGGTTCGGCTTGGCGTGGGAGGGAAGAACACACTAGAGTTGTATGTTAAAACCATCCGGGTATCTAACGCGATACCCTAGCGGGCGGGACTGGTTGGGTCAGTGTGCGTGTGTGGGAGAGACCCGGGTTCGAGATCGGGCTCCCACAACTATTTTTTGAGCATTTTCTGTTATATTTAATTAATAAAAATCAAACTCTATAATATTATATTATTATATAAATGTGTTTTAGCCCGAGAAACGGCCCGTAGGCTCGGGTTTGAATTATTAACATATTATTTATTCCCACGTTTATAAATAAAATATTATTGTTATTATCAACTAAAAATAATATGTTTATATTATTTTCAAACCGTGACCCGTAATATTAAATAATATACATATTTATATTATTTCGAATCATTTTATAACATCGTGTATCGATTGAGACTAAATAATAATATAAATAGTTATATTATTTACTCGTATATATATATATTATTATTTTCTAAATTTTTGTGAATGAAAAAACACTCAGTTATATTTATTATTATTTGTGTCATTCGTCGCGTAAAGTAATTCCTAACTCCGTGGACACTTTCGTCCACTCTTGGATATTAGAGCGTTTCGTTAGGACGTTTCTCATTCTGTGTCGCTGTCACAATTCCCATTTTTATCCCTAATTTATGTGTTTATAATTTTAGGGCATTCGTAAGTCTTTTGAGACTTACACACGTGGTTCAAACTTATCCTTTGTGTGATACTACCTACAACGCAACGCAGGTGAGTTTTTACGGCCCCTTTTTACTGTTTTAATCTGGGGGAGAAAACATGATTAAACTATTTTGAGATTTTGCAATTCATATGTTATCAATGTTAAAGCTAAGCGTAACACGCTATCACAGAAAGTCCTCATCTTATATCGGACCGTTAATATGGATCTTAGCGAGGTAATATTTAGTAGTACTACTGGGTTTGACAAATCCCACCCGCGTTAGTCACGCTAACTCGATTAGAGATCGAACGGGTGAAATGTTAGCCTACTCACACCGCCAGTGTTGATAGACCTATCAGGAGGCAAATAAACAAACAGTTAGCTTCGGTTGCGAGCGCTTGAGTTAAACATGAACAAAGGTTAGCTACCTATAGATACATACTGAATGATCATAAATCTGGTAAACGCTTATTTAAATATTGAAACCTGTGAACTCACCAACCTCGTGTTGACATATTTTCTTACATGTTATCTCAGGTCGCTAAGATAAGGCACAGGTGCACATTAGGGCATGCATGGGATTCATCTACTTTGATTATTGCTTATTTATGTTTGTTTGGATTATTTTGTATTGTATTTGGCTTGGTTGGACGATTGGACTTTTGGACTTTTGGTTTGGGCGCGTGTGTTTTGCGCATTTTCTTTTCTTTATGCTTTCGCATTTGAACTCTGTTTATTGTGATATTTTAATTTGAGTCCCATGTAGAGTCGTTCAAAGTAACTAATATCTGAGATCCTGGTTCGTCACTTCCCAAACGATAAAACTCCGTTAGTTGAAATTGGGGGTGTGACATATTGGTATCAGAGCCATTGGTTATAGAGAACTAGGATTGCATACTAGACTATAGCCTCACACATTAGTTACATGTCATTTGGATGTTTGACACTTATATATTGTTACAGGAACATGTCGTCAACTCCACCTCCATCACCTAAGGCACCAGGACATAAGGCACCTATCCTATCATCCCCGGAGCCCAAAGGCCGGACTAGTTCCAATGACTATTCAGTTGGACAGGGGGAAATGAGCAGCGCGCAAGCAATGAATCCTGCTCGCAATTGGAACGCATACCCGCAAATGATCCAAGATGGATCAAAATGGGAAATGTCCCATCACCTTACTTTGGTTCTACTTCCTCATCATCTACCTTACCTAGCTTGCCATGCACTATGGAACAAGCTTTTGCAACCTTTGTATTTTACATGTCTAGAGAGTTGAGTATTGTGAAAGATCCTACTGATGAGATACCTGACATTCTGAAGAGAGAGTCTCAAATAGAGGAGAATAAAGTAGGGATAGAGCTTTTGACTACTGAACTAGCAGTAACAGATCAAGTCCATAACGTCTTGGTGGATCGGGTGACACATTTGGAGACGAGGGTAGTCACCTTGGATTTTGAAGTAGGAGGGATTCTGGAGAGAGTGGCTAATCTGGAAGGCCAACGGCAAGCAGCAAACCATCCTGCCGAGGGACTCCAAGAAAGAGTAACTCACTTGGAAGCCCAACTGCAAGCAGCCCTATTTCCTGAGGAGATTCCACTTTCTGACGGCGAGGAAGAGCCCTTCGAGGAATAGCCCTTCGAGGAGGAGCCCTTCGAGGATGAGCCCTTGGAGAAGGAGCCACCTGAGGAAGAACCAGTGGAGATCGATGATGCACAATCATATGTTTCTTCTTATGACGAAGATGTTTGATGATCTTCCTATTCTATCTTCCCTTTTCATGCATGTTTTTCTTTTGTTATTTCTCTTTTCAAACCTAGATGGGTAAGGTTGTTCCCATTCAATAAAATCATGAGAAGTTTAATGTTTGAATTATTTATTTTGTAGCCTTACAATTTATTTAATTTTCAAAATATTAGATGTTGTATTTCTTTACTCATACATAAATAATGTCCAATATGCGATATATTTCTCATTGTTTTGTATTTTTGAATGTGAAGAATCATGTCAGGAAGAGGACGTGGAGGTCGTGCTGGTGGCCGAGGTACCATTAACATGACGGCAGCGGAGCTAGCGGCACTAATAAACGATAGTGTGACGGAGGCTCTAGCAGCACAGAATGCTGCAGGTAAATGCTTTAGCTATTGACTAATGATGTCAATCCATCTCTTTAAAAAGCCTGTCCTAAACTCTATAATCCCAATCCTATATTGTTTTTAACTCCATGCCAGCCTGCACCTTCAAGGCATTCATGGATTGTAAGCCCCACGCCTTTAGTGGAGCTGAAGGAGCTGTCAGACTACTTCATTGGTTCGAGAAAGTAGAATCAGTGATTGCCATGTGCAACTGCCCAGTGGCAAATCTGGTCAAGTTCGCCGCTGGAACTTTGGAGGGCCCGACTCTCACATGGTGGAACGCCCAGGTCCAGATGTTGGGTCTGGCCATGGCAAATGGACTCCTGTGGGTGGAGTTTAAATCAATGATGAAGGAGGAGTACTGTCCTCGCGATGAAATTCAGAAGTTAGAGGAAGAATTCTGGAACCTAAAGATGGAGGGTTCTGAAATTGAACTTTATACCACGCGTTTACATGAGCTTGCTACTATGTGCCCACATATGGTGACCCCTGATTACAAGAGAATTGAACTATACATTGGAGGTCTAGTGCCTCAAATATAAAGCATGGTTACTTCATCCAACCCTACCACTATCCAGCAGACTATCCGACTTGACCATAACTTAACCGATCAGGCAGTGACTCAAGGGACTCTACCTCCGAGAGGTTCAGTCTCTAAATCCACCGATAATCATAAACGCAAGTTTGAACACCACTCCAACTCTCACTCCAAAGGACCCCAGCCCAACCAACCCCAGTTTAATCAACCGCAGCAGCAGCAGCGTAGGTTTGACCCTACTAAGAACTCCAACTAGTCGACCTCTTCAGGTCAAAACCAGGGTGGTTACGCAGGAAAATCTCCTAAGTGTAACAAGTGCAACTTCCATCACTTTTGGTTTTGCAACCGTTGTCAACGGTGTGGCAAAATAGGTCATCCTGCCAAAGATTGTAGGGGTAAATTACAAGCCAAACAGCCTTTCCAACAACCTGGATTTACAAAGGGTTGTTTTGAGTGTGGAAATGAGAGACATATCCAGAAGAATTGTCCTCAATTGAAGAAAGGGGGTAGTGGAAACCACAACCCTAACCAGAATAACAACAATAGGGGTAACAACGGCAATGGTGGAGGAAATGGTGCGAAGGGACGAGCCTTCGTCCTAGGATATGGAGATGCTCGTTATGATCATAATGTGGTCATCGGTAAGGTTCTCTTAAATAATTACTTTGCTTCTGTCCTTCTTGACACTGGTGCTGATAGGAGTTTTATATCTAAGAAACTTAGTGATATGATAAAAGGAACTCCAACTCTGTTAGAAGCTAAGTATATAAAAGAGATAGTTGATGGCCAAATAATTGAAGAAACTCACATTCTTAAGGGATGTAAGCTTGAGCTAGCTAGACATATATTTGATATCGACCTTATGCCGGTCACGCTTGGTAGTTTTGATGTAATTGTCGGCATGGATTGGTTATCTAAAAACCAAGCTGAAATTGTCTGTCATGAGAAAATTGTTCGTATTCCTCTCCCGAGTGGAGAAACCCTTTCCGTTCAGGGTGAAAAATTTGGTGCAATCATGGGCATCATATCTTTTATGAAAGCACAGAAGTGCCTTCGAAAGGGACATACGGCTATTTTGGCTCTCGTTGCTGAGCAGTCGTCAGAAGAGAAAAAGATTGATGATATTCCCGTCGTTCGTGAATTTTTAGAAGTATTTCCTGAGGATCTGCCTGGTCTGCCACCACACCGACAGGTTGAATTCCAAATCGATCTAGCACCCGAAGTGGCACCGATTGCTCGGGCACCGATTGCTCAGGCACCTTACAGACTGGCACCTAGTGAATTGAAAGAGTTATCTACTCAGTTACAGGAATTGTTGGATAAAGGTTTCATCTGACCTAGCTCATCGCCATGGGGAGCTCCAGTCCTGTTTGTCAAGAAGAAGAACGGAACCTTCCGTATGTGTATCGACTACCGCGAACTGAATAAGGTCACAATCAAGAATCGTTATCCTTTGCCTCGTATAGATGACCTATCTGATCAACTCCAAGGATCATGTTTCTATTCCAAGATAGATCTTAGGTCCGGCTACCATCAATTGAAAGTCCGAGATGAAGATATCTCTAAGACTGCTTTCAGGACAAGGTACGCCCACTATGAATTTATGGTCATGCCTTTCAGATTAACCAACACACCTGCGGTATTCATGGACCTCATGAACCGTGTGTGTAAGCCTTACCTTGACCAATTCGTCATCGTTTTCATCGTTTTCCAAGAACAAGGAGGAACATGAGGAACATCTACGCCTAATTTTGGAATTACTTAAAAGGGAGAAACTATATGCTAAGTTTTCCAAGTGTGAATTTTGGATCCGGGAGGTTCAATTCTTAGGACATGTGGTTAACAAGAAAGGAATACATGTTGACCCATCAAAGATAGAAGCCATCAAGAATTGGGCAGCACCGACGACTCCGACTGAGGTGCGACAATTTCTAGGATTGGCTGGTATTACCGTCGATTCATTGAGGGATTTTCAAAATTTGCACAACCTCTCACTGACTTAACTTAAAAGGATAAAGCCTATAACTGGGGCGATAACCAAGAGTCAGCGTTCCAACATCTTAAACAGAAACTCTGCAGTGCACCTATTCTAGATCTTCCGGAAGGAACGGATGGTTTTGTGGTGTATTGTGACGCGTCTATTCAGGGTCTAGGTTGTGTGTTAATGCAACGAGAAAAGGTAATCGCGTATGCTTCGCGTCAACTAATGGTGCACGAGAAAAACTACACCACTCATGACTTAGAGTTGGTAGCTATAGTTTTCGCACTTAAGATATGGAGACGTTACTTGTATGGTACCAAATGCACCATCTACACCGACCATAAGAGTCTTCAGCACATCTTCGAATAGAAAGAGTTGAACATGCGACAACGTCGTTGGGTCGAACTCTTTAATGATTATGACTTTGCGATCCGCTTTCACCCGGGTAAAGCTAATGTTGTAGCTGACGCCCTAAGTCGAAAGGAAACAAAACCCAAACGAGTTTGAGCATTACAGCTTACTATTCACCCCTGATTACCTGACAAAATCTGTAGTGCTCAACTCGAAGCCCTGAAGGAGGAAAACCTACCGCTGGAAGGTACACGCGGTATGGAAGCACAACTCGAGGTCAAATCTGACGGTATTGGCTACTTCGTCGAGCGAATATGGGTTCTAGTGTTCGGAAACCTAAGAGAACTAGTCATGGATGAGGCTCATAAATCTCGTTACTCTATCCATCCAGGTTCCAAAAAGATGTACCATGACTTAAAGGTGCTATATTGGTGGCCGAAGATGAAGGCCGATATAGCCATCTATGTGAGTAAATGTCTGACTTGCGCAAAGGTCAAAGTTGAATATCCAAAGCCATCCGGTCTTCTCCAACAACCAGAAATTCCCATGTGGAAATGGGAACAAATCTCCATGGACTTTATTACAAAATTGCTACGAACTCCTACCGGGTGTGATACCATTTGGGTAAGTGTTGCCCGTTTAACAAAGTCCGCTCACTTCTTAGCAATTAAGGAAACCGACAAAATGGATAAGCTTACTCGTACTTACTTGAAGGAAGTAGTCTCTCGGCACGGGATGCCAATCTCTATCATTTCGGATCGTAATGCACGATTCACTTCTCGTTTCTGGCAGTCATTACATAAAACTTTAGGCACGCGTCTAGATATGAGCACATCATACCATCCTCAAACTGATGGCCAAACAGAACGTACTATCCAAACTCCAGAGGACATGCTACGAGCTTGTGTGATCGATTTCGGTAACACTTGGGAGTCTCACCTACCGTTGGTGGAATTCTCCTACAACAGCAGTTATCACACTAGCATCAAGGCAGCTCCATTTGAAGCACTATATGGACGGAAATGCCGTTCTCCTATTTGTTGGACCGAAGTTGGTGATAGTCAACTTACAGGTCCTGAACTTGTATTCGAAACTTCCAAAAAGATCGTTCAAATTCGAAACCGTATGGCGGCAGCTCGTGATCGTCAAAAGAGCTATGCCGACAAGCGTCGTAAACCCTTAGAGTTTCAAATAGGTAACATGGTCTTACTCAAAGTCTCACCTTGAAAAGGTGTCATTCGCTTCGGAAAGCGAGGTAAACTAAACCCTCGTTATGTTGGACCTTTCAAGATAGTAAAGAGAATTGTCCCAGTCACGTATCAACTGGACCTGTCGGAAGGACTTAGTGGTGTACACGATGTCTTTCACATCTCAAATTTGAAGAAATGTCCAGCAGACGAGTCTCTCGCGGTTCCTCTTGAGGAACTACACATTGATGAACAATTGTGTTTCATCGAAGAACCCGTGGAAATTATGGATAGGGAAGTAAAAACGTTAAATTACAATAAAATCTCTATTGTCAGAGTTCGTTGGAACTCGAAGCGCGGACCGGAATTCACGTGGGAGCGCGAGGATCAGATGATGCGCAAATATCCTAATCTGTTCAAGCACTCCGCGTCAAATTCTTAAGGTACTATTTTAATTTTCGGGACGAAAATTCTTTCAACTAGGGGATGATGTGATATCCCGGGAAATTTTTTTTTATATTATTATTTAATTTGCTGGAAGAAAATTCTTTCAACTAGGGGATGATGTCATATCCCGGGAAAAATTTTTTATATTATTATTTAATTTTCGGGACGAAAATTCTTTCAACTATGGGATAATGTGACAATCCGGACTTTTCAGTTAGTCCCGTTAGAAATTCCGTTAAGTTTTCTGTTAAAACCTAACCCAGTTAACTCAATATTAAACCCCAAGGACTAATTCTGTCAATAATTGTATTAAAACCACAGGAACTAGTTATGTAAATACCTAAAACCTGTTCCATTGACTTCTCAAAGTCAAAATTGATCGAATTTAGTTCCTTTTGACTTTTATAAAGTCAAACTCGCAAATTTGAATCCAAATTCACAAATCACAACCGAATATCATTTGAATTCGTAACGGATTTGATCTTTAATAACAATTAGGACCATCATTGAACCTTTAATCCTCGTAAATATATCGAATTAAACCCAATAATGGGTGTTCAAGTTGTAACCGTCGACCGACAACGAGTATCCATCAAATTCAGGCTATTCAATCAAAATTCTCTCGATCAAACACCCTGCACACTTCAACGAGTATCCATCGAATTAAACCCAATAATGGGGTTTCGTCCCTAACAAACTTATAAATTCAATTAATTTAAATAACTAGATTCGAAACCCTCTGCTTGTGTAAAGCCCTATGATTTCAAACATGTTCATTATCAAAATTGATCAAATCGATCCCTTATTTCGTTCTAGGTTTTCGGCTTCTATTTCAGTAACTAAACGACCTTTAAATTGGTAGTTTTGCAATTAAACAAACCCGCAAACTCGAAATGCCCCGACAAGCAAAACCCCTAACCTGTTTTGATCGATCGAAGTCCAAATTGAAAGATCTGGGGTGGGTTTTGGTTCGGCTTGGCGTGGGAGGGAAGAACACACTGGAGTTGTATGTTAAAACCAAACTGATCCGGGTATCTAACGCGATACCCTAGCGGGCGGGACTGTGCGTGTGTGGGAAAGACCCGGGTTCGAGACCGGGCTCCCACAACTATTTTTTGAGCATTTTCTGTTATATTTAATTAATAAAATCAAACTCTATAATATTATATTATTATATAAATGTGTTTTAGCCCGGGAAACAGCCTGCATGCTCAGGTTTGAATTATTAACATATTTTTTATTCCCACGTTTATAAATAAAATATTATTGTTATTATCAACTAAAAATAATATGTTTATATTATTTACAAACCGTGACCCGTAATATTAAATAATATACGTATTTATATTATTTCGAATCATTTTATAACATCATGTATCGATTGAGACTAAATAATAATATAATTAGTTATATTATTTACTCGTATATATATATATATTATTATTTTCTTAATTTTTGTGAATGACAAAACACCCAGTTATATTTATTATTATTTGTGTCATTCATCGCGTAAAGTAATTCCTAACTCCGTGGACACTTTCGTCCACTCTTGGATATTAGAGCGTTTCGTTAGGACGTTTCTCATTCCGTGTCGCTGTCACAATTCCCATTTGTAGAACCAAAGACTGATTGCTACCAAATTATTCTAAGTACAAATGTTGCTGATAGGCTTATCAGCAGCATTCAACACATATGGCTGCTGATAGGCTTATCAGCAGTATTCAGCACATATGGCTGCTGATAGGCTTATCAGCAGCATTCAACACATGTTGCTGCTGATAGGCTTATCAGCAGCATTATTCTCATCTCTGCTGCTGATAGCTTTATTCTCTAAAGACCAAACGTTGCAGCTGACTATCCATGCGAAGCGCCTCTGACATCTTTCTGCAAAAGCAACTGCCACACTCCAAGCAGAAGGAACCTCACTGGTGCAACCAATAAAGGACAATGACGCGCTTCTCCAAGCATGCAAACAATGATGCCTAAGAAGACGTTTCAGTAAAGTTATCTAGATTAGCCTTTGCGTGTAATTTAGATTAATAAACAAGATCAACGGATTGTGTTAGATCTGATCCTTAGAATCAAGGGTCTGTCTTGATTCTAAGTTACTATATATATCTTGTAAACACTTCAAACAAAGTGTGCCTTCATAGTGCTTTTTGATAGTGTCCTGAGAGAGTTTTACTTGTAATCTTGTAATCTCAGAAGTGTAATACAACAGTGCATTTATCAGTATTCTTGCTGTTTACTTGTTTACTTTGTTGGTAGCTATTGTTTCCGCCAATATCAACTAGAATAGAATCACCTTGTAATCTTACGATCCTACAAGTGGTATCAGAGCTTTGGCTCAAGATTAAACAAACTAACATTTGTTTAATCACTTTCTGATTCTATTCAAAACTCTATTCTTGATCAAGTCACACAAAACAAAATGGCACAAAGTCATGGATCTGAAGACATCGCCAGTATCAACCGACCACCGAGGTTGGTGTCTGGGTGGACTATGATATGTGGAAGAACCGTATGGAAAGCTTCTTCTGCTACCATGAATATGGAATGTGGAAATCCATAAGGGATGGACCTTATGTTCCCATGGTGGCCTCTGCTGACTCCGGAGGACCACTAGTTCCGAAGGAACCCTCCAAGTATTCTGAAGAAGACATCAAGAAAATGGAGGTGGACTTCAAGGCATTAGGAGCTATCCAAATGTGCCTTCCAAATGAAGTTTTTCACAACTTCAAGGCTCACAAAACTGCAAAGGAGTTATGGGGAGCCTTGGAAAAGATGTTTGCTGGATCTGAGGAGGTCAAGGAGAACAGACGTACGTGGTTGAAGGTAAAGCAACAGTATGAAAACTTCGTCTGGAAGGAAGGTGAGTCACTAACAGTTTTATATAACAGGTACACGTACGTGGTTGGAGAACTGCAGTGCTTGAAGGTAAAGCTGGAGAATGAAGACATTCTCAAGAAGTTCATAAGATCTCTTCCTAGTTGTTGGACATTATATACAGTGTCCATCAGAAGAACAGAGAATCTGAAGACTCTTCAGATGACTGAGCTCTTTGGCATGCTCAAAACCTATGAATTAGAAATGATTCAAGCTAAAGAAACGAGCTCCAGTTATCTATCAGCTACCACTTCCTCCACCACCACCTCAGCGCTTCACTCTGATCATTCCGGTCCTAGTGCAAGCAACTACTATCCTCCCATTGTTACTCATCCTCAAACACCAACTACTTCACAATCCAACTCATCACCATTCCTTCTTGAGGCACCTCCTCAACAGCCAACCTCTACTGCTTTTGTCTCTGACAACTCAACCAGCATGCACTTCATAAAGGAGGATCTGGAATGCTTTCATCCAGATGATCTTGAAGAAATGGATATTCAGCACTCATATGCCATGCTCTCCCTCAGAGCAAAAATGTTTTATTCTAGAACCGGGAGATCAGTTCCAAGCAACAACTCAAACACCAGAGTTGGGCTTGATAAAAGCAAGATCCGATGTTACAACTGTAACCAAATGGGTCACTTTGCTAGGGAGTGCAAGGCACCCAAAGCCAATCAGGGTGCCAGCCATCAAAGACAAGGTTACCAAGGTCAGCCCAGGCAGCAACAGCAAGGAACTCCTCCAGCACAAACTGCAGCCTGTGCAAATGTTGGAACTACAGAATTTGACTGGAGTTTTCAATATGAAGATGTTCCTGCCTCCAACCAAGCACTTATGGCAGACAACGTAGAGATACCACCTCAGGTATTTGAACATCTTTGCTCTCAAGCTTGCATTGACAAAGTTTTAGGTTATAGAAAGCATAACCAAAATCTAATAGATCAAAATGAAGAGTTTCACCAAATGAAATCTGAATTCAAAAAGGTTGAAGACAGTTACAAAGAAAAGATTAACTGCCTTAAGAAAGAGATTTCTTCATTAAAACATGAACAAACCAATCTTGAAACTCAGATTGATGATCTATTAGTAAAACTTAAAGCTACCAGATCTGAACTGGCTGAACAGAAAGTTCATGTTGAAAAAGATGAATTTTCATCTAAAAAGTTACAAAGATTGTTAGATATTCAAGTCCATGAAAGGGTAAAAACTGGACTTGGATATCATAATGACGAGTACAAGACAGTTCCTCCTCCTGCTGACTATGTTGCCATTCACGAACCAAGCTTCAATACTGCAAATATTGACACGGAAAACCGAAACCTTGATCCTTCAATGGATGCATGTTTTGTGGAAGACTGCTCCACCTCTTCAGAACCTGAGTCAACCTGCTCAGACCACTGGGAAACTAGTACAGTCCCATCTGCTCCTATCTCTAAAGCTGTTCTGAACAAAACTGAATGTCCTGTTGTTACTCCAACTATTCCAGCTCCCATCCCATTCAAACAAATCAAGATTAGCTATCCTCAAAATGGAAGAAAGCTAAACATTGAAAAGGGAGAGACATCAGGTTTCACCAACCCCAAGTCTCAGTCAAAGCCAAAGGTGTTTGATATTTTTCATACACCTGGAGAAAAAGGTCCATATGTTCAAAGGACACTAGAAGAAGCCACCTTCGAACATAACAAAGCTCATCCCTGGAACTTCAAAGATTTGTTTCAAAGTAAGAACTATGTGGACTTTCAATGGGACAAGATAGCACTATCCTGCTTTGTGTGTGGCAAATACAATCACACTGCCAGCACGTGCTTTCACTACCGTGAACACCAAAGAAACTCAAAGCAGCATGCCTTTGAGAAAACAAACAGAAACAAACAGGTGAGAAGCTATGATGCAAAGGCAACAAAGTTCAGAGAATCTATATCCCCTCAAAGAGTGAAGATGCATAAACCTCAACAAACTTGCATCATATGTGGGGAATCAAACCACTTTGCTGCAACATGCAAGTTCAACCCTTTTAACCAGATTGCAAATCGTTCATCTATGCTCAACCCATCAGCAGCAAACAAAATCGCTACTGATAGAGTAAAGTCAAGGAAACCAAAGGCAAAGCCTTCAGCAGCAAAAGTCTCTGCTGCTGACAAAGCAAAATAAAAAACAACGGCATCAGCAGCAAAAGTATCTGCTGCTAACAAAGCAAAATCCAAAATAAAGCTTCTAGCATCAAAAACTGCTACTACTCCAGCAAAGCCTTCAGCAGCAAAGCCTTCAGCAGCAAAATCGGGTGCGGATAAGCCAGAATTGTCAGCAACAACCTCTTCTACCGACATGTAAAGAAAGCTAGAAAACCACCAACACAGCAATGGAAGGCCAAACAATCTCCAAGCATAACTACTGGTTCCATTGACTGCAAGCATGCTGACAATGGCAAATTAGCAACGATTTTCTACAATGCTACATGCTACAATGTTCCTCCCACTAATTAGATATCTTCCATGTGCAGGGACAGCTAGGCAATAAACACAATACTTGGGTGGTAGATAGCGGCTGTTCCAGGCACATGACAGGCAACAGGTCCATCCTCTGTAACTTCAGACATTTCAATGGAGGATGTGTTGCCTTTGGGAGTGACTCAAAAGGTGGATCTATCACTGGACAAGGAACTATGTCCAATGAAAGGATGAGTATTGAAAGAGTCAACTATGTTAAAGAACTTGACTTCAATCTCATGAGTGTTTCCCAAGTATGTGATCAAAAGCATTGGATGCTCTTCACTGACAAAGAATGTTTCGTGTTAGCTCCTGGCCTATCTAAACCCCCTCCGGAGAAGATTCTCCTAACTGCTCACAGAAAGGACAACTTATATGTGCTTGACATGAATGAAGTCACTCCTTCTGGCAGTGTTTCATGTTTTCTATCAAAGGCATCAGTTGATGAATCCGCTCTCTGGCACAGGAGGTTAAGCCATGTTAACATCAAAACAATCAATAAATTAGTGAAGGACAATCTTGTCAGAGGGCTTCCTGACAAAGAATTCCAGCTAGACGATCACTGCATTGCCTGCTTGAAGGGAAAACAACACAAGAGTTCCCACAAGCCCAAGACATTGAACACAAATGACACCCCTCTCCAGCTACTGCATATGGATCTATTTGGTCCTACGAATGTCATGTCAATGGGCAAAAAGTCCTACTGTCTGGTGATAACTGATGACTTCTCCAGATTCTCATGGGTATTCTTCCTAAGAACAAAAGATGAAACTGCTGAGATTCTCAAATCCTATATTCTTAGGGTAGAGAATCAAAGCAATCTGAAGGTAAAGATCATAAGCTGTGATCAGGGAACAGAGTTCAAAAATCAAACTTTGAACAGTTTCTGTGAGAGCAAGGGCATTGAAAGGCAATACAGTGCTCCAAGAACTCCTCAACAAAATGGGGTTGCTGAAAGAAGAAATAGGACTCTGATTGAATCAGCAAGATCTATGCTGGCTGACTCAAAGCTGCCCCTTACTTTCTGGGCGGAAGCAGTAAGCACAGCTTGTTATGTGCAGAATAGAGTCCTTATTGTTAAGCCTCTCCAGAAAACACCCTATGAACTATGGCTCAAAAGAGTTCCCTACATTGGCTTCCTGAAGCCCTTTGGATGTCCATGTACCATCCTCATCACACATGGAGTTCTTCCTAAATTCGGTGCAAAGTCTGATGAAGGTTACTTTGTGGGTTACTCCTCTCAATCAAAGGCCTACCGAGTGTTCAATTCTAGGACTTGGATTGTGGAAGAATCTGCTAATGTGGAATGCAGGGAACACGTTGTCTGTGAACAAGGCAAAGGTCCTAACTGGCTCTTTGATATAGACTCCTTCACCCAGATATTTGAGCCTCTCATATTCTCAAATATGGAGTTTTCTTCTTCAAAATCAACATCTTCTGCCTCAACCTGCTCTTCTGACTACAGACTGGATTTTCCTAGTCCCTACATCAGGATGAAAAGGCCATCCATTGATCCTCCATCAGTGGCAGAAGCTATTGAAGCCAGTACAGGTGAAGCCGGTACTTCCAACACCACAAGCAGCAATCTCTCTGACCAAGAAATCTTTAATGAAGCGTCCTCAATCCATGCTGAAGAGGCCTCTGATGCTAATACTGCTGACAATGTGGAACACAATGATCAGAACCTCCAAGCTCCTCTCCTCACAACTGAAGACAATCCTGATCTAAACCAAAGTAATCTTGAAGAGGGAATACGGCTGGATGTGATACCAGCACAGAGAATAAACAAAGAGCATCCTCTGGAAAACATCATTGGTCAAATCCACACAGGTATCCAGACAAGAAGTAAGTCTCATGAAGCCAACATTTATTTGTTCTCTTGCTTTCTATCTCAGGTGGAACCCAAGAAGATTGATGAAGCTCTCAAGCACAACAGCTAGATTGAAGCAATGCAGGAAGAATTGCTGCAATTCAAAAGACAAGATGTTTGGAAGCTTGTTGATCTTCCACCTGGTCAAACAGCCATTGGAACAAGATGGGTCTTCAGAAACAAGCAAGATGAAAGGGGCATCGTGGTCAAGAACAAAGCCAGACTGGTAGCTCAAGGTTACACTCAAGAAGAAGGCATTGACTATGATGAAGTCTTTGCTCCTGTTGCCCGTCTGGAAGCTATCAGAATCTTTCTGGCATATGCAGCATCAAAAAATTTTATGGTCTATCAAATGGATGTGAAGAGTGCCTTTTTGTATGGCAAGATTGGTGAAGAGGTCTACGTCAAACAGCCTCCAGGCTTTGTGGATCCTGCACATCTAAATAAGGTCTTAAAACTGGACAAAGCTCTCTATGGCTTACACCAAGCCCCAAGAGCCTGGTATGAAACTTTATCTGGATATCTACTTAGCAACAACTTCAGAAGGGGGGCCATTGATCAGACACTTTTCATCAAAGATGAAGGGGAGAAATTTTGTTGGTCCAGATTTATGTTGATGACATTATCTTTGGATCTACAAGAAAGAAGCTCTGCAAAGACATTGAAGTTCTGATGCATTCCAAATTTGAAATGAGTTCAATGGGTGAACTAAATTTCTTTTTAGGACTTCAAGTCAAACAGGTACCAAATGCGATCTTCATAAGTCAATCCAAGTATGTCAAAAGCATCTTGGAGAGGTTCAAAATGGCTGACTGCTCTGCTGCAAGAACTCCTATGCAAGTGCACCATCAATTATCTCCGGATAAAGAAGGTCAAGACACTGATCAACATCAGTACCGAGCAATGATAGGGTCTCTCATGTATCTCACTGCCTCAAGACCAGATATCATGTTTGTAGTTTGTCTCTGCGTAAGATTTCAAGCAGCTCCAAAAGTGTCTCATCTTCAAGCTGTCAAAAGAATCCTTAGATACCTAAAGGGAGCTCCAAAACTTGGGCTATGGTATCCAGAGAATAGAAATGTCAATCTCTATGCCTACACTGACAGTGACTATGGGGGCTGTAACTTGGACAAAAAGTCCACATCTTGGGGATGTCAATTTCTTGGAGGAAGGCTCATCTCATGGGAATGCAAAAAGCAAACATGTGTCTCTACTTCAACAGCTGAAGCAGAATACATTGCAGCCTCAAGCTGCTGTGCACAGGTCATCTGGATCCAAAATCAAATGCTTGACTATGGAATGACCTTCATGCAGACTCCAATTCACATTGACAACATGAGTGCTATCTCTATCATGAATAATCCAGTGCAGCATTCCAAGACTAAGCACATCGACATCAGGTATCACTTTATCAAGGATCAAACTGAGAAAAAGAGAATTGTCCTATCCAAAGTTCACACAAATGAGCAATATGCAGATTTGTTCACTAAACCTATTGATGAAGCAAGATTTTGATATCTTGTTGAATCAATTCGCATGATGAACTTTGAATAAGACATGTCTCTAATTTTTATCTTTCCTTGTAAATATGTCTATGTTTTTGTTCTTAATAAAAGGTTATAGTCAGCAGCACCTTTTTCACTGCTGACAGATTTACTCTTCAGCAGCAAAGCCTTTGCCACTGATCGCTTTAAGTTATTAGCAGGAACAAGTTTCCTGCGGACAGCTTTAAGGCGGTCAGCAGCAACCTTTTTGCTGCGGAATGTATACAATAGTCAGCAGCACCTAAATCTGCTGCTGAAAAACTTCACTATCCGCAGCAACCAAGTTTGCAACGGATAGCTCACCATCGACAGCAACCAAGTTTGCTGCTGATGGGTAAAACAAGTCTACATTAACTTTTACCCACGGTAAAAACTACTCTTAGTCTTTACCATGACTGCTCGAGTGTTTTACAGCTGTAACAATGAAAAGTGAAACAGGTTGTACTATACAAGTAAGGTTGCTTTTTCTTCGTCTGCCGTTATATCACAATCTCAAACGTTCCCACAACCTTTTCATATTCAATTTCAAACCCTAAACCCATCACTTTCTCTCTCGTCCCCACAGCATTCAAAGCCCTAAATAATTAACCACCATTCAAACACCGTTCTCTCTTCCCTCCAAATCCATAACAATGGCAGGCGCAGACATAAACAACCCCAACGACAAGTTTTCCCCATATCATAACCTCACTGCATTCCTAATAAAGGGCAAGAAATACGAAGGTTTCGATGATATGATTGACTTCCTTTGTCGGTCCAAAATCCATCATGCCCTAACAGTCAACCCAACCATCTACACTTCTGACATGGAAGATTTTTGGATCTCAGCCGTGTATTCTACTGACCAGGGTACTCCCCAAATCAGAGGCACAGTAGACGGCAAGGAAATGATTATCACTGAAGCAAAGCTCCGCCAACACCTCAAGCTTCAGGATGAAGGGGACGCCATCTCTTACCCAAGAGACATATACATGAGGACCTTTGTATCCATAGGGTACACTGGGAATCAAACAGAGTATACGATAAAGAAGGCACTCATGGGTCCCAAATGGAAGTATCTCTGCCACACTCTTCTCCAATGCATATCCCAGAAGAGGAGTGGCTGGAACCAACTTAGCTCCGGACTTGTGTCGGTAATTCACGGTATGATAACTGGGGCGGGTTTCAATTTTTCCCACCTCATTCTTGAAGGTTTGAGATACAACCTTCAAGAAGGGGTGAAATCACAGTTCTTCATGTACCCAAGATTCTTGCAGGAAGTGTTCAACATTGAGCACCAAGATCTTTCAAAAACTGCAAGAATCTACATGATGCTTGGACATAAGAACAACATTTTTCAAAGCATGAGAAAAGTTTCATCAAAGTTCTCAGGGGCAGATGTTCCATTGTTGTCTACAATGTTGAACACGCAAAGTGCCCAGGGTGACAGTTCAGCAAACCCAGCTGATACTGATCCCACACCCTCCACCTCACTGCCACAAACTCAAACTGCTGCTTCCTTTGATAGAACCCCTGTGCATTCTACTAAGAATGTACATGCACATATTTTGCTCACCCACAGTTTGCTTGCTCAACCGGAACACAGGGCCCCGGTTGTAGCCAAATATACAAGGAAGAGGGGCAAGAGAACTCCTTCTTCTCTTGCCTCCAAGGCCCAAACCCAAGCCAACATCCCTCACTTAGAATCACAACATTCTAGTTAGAATATCATAAGGGAAAGCCACACTGTTAGGGAGACTCCTTCGGAAGTCTCTCTATTAGGATTAGGATCACTTCCCAAAGTGTTGAGGAACCTGACTAAAGTGATGTACCTTCTCCAACTAACACTATCAAGGAAGTACTGATTGGTCTTGCTTCCGAAACACCCAACCCAAGTTCTCCACCCTTGAAGGTCCACTCTAGGAGTAATGAAAGAGTGGATGTGGAAGAGACTGTCACTACTGCTGGTCCATCAAATGACCAGGAGGACAGTGACAACATTTTTAAGACCTCAACCACGGCAAATCATGGTGAGGGTGTTTCCTTGGAAACTCCCCTCACTGAGAGGAATCCCAGGCGCCAAGAAACCACTGGTGATGGGGATGCTGAGGCTCGGCCTACGGCCCCATCTGGGTCCAAGGATTCCACAACTGTGGATGAGGACAGACTGAAACTTCATAACATGGAATTGACGGCCAGGGTGGCTATGCTAGAGGCTGAAGTGTCCAAACTAAGACACCAAGTCGCTATGCATGAAGCCCATCAATGCCCAACTTTAGCCACTCCCTCTCTTGTATCAGTAGGCACCCAAACTGATGCTTACCTGTCTACTGATGCAACCAAAAAGGGGGAGATGGTCTCTATGGAAGAAGATACAGATAGTCTTGATGACTGGATTCAAGAGCAGGTTGTACTTCAAAGCTCACTATTCGAGCCAGCTTTTGTCCAAGTTCATGACTTGCCAGTCCCAGATAACGAAGACGAAGAGACATCTGAAGACTGGAGGTTGGTCGTCAGGGCTGTCGATGAAATGCTGAATGATGTTGAAGACACAGAACAAAAAAATACATCATTCAGCATCCTTCCTGAAGCAGCAGCCATCATAAGTCAATCCATAACCCCCCAACTCCTACAAACAACACAGAAGCTAGAATTTGACTCCATTCTAGCTTGGGGGTATGATGGATCAGCTGAGAGATTTTGGATTGGATGGGAGTTTAGTGGTGTAAAAGAGCTAAACTGGAATTCTCTCAATGCCCTCCAAGTCCTACAACTGCATTTAATCAACTGCATTAACACTTCATCAGATCTCTCAGCTGAACTTGCCATTGGCAGGTCCCATGACTTGATGGAGGATAATCTACCCCACTTCGAAAGAATAATTCAAAAAGTAAAACGGATAGCTTATCCTGAATCTTTGGCAGCAGCAGCAAGAAGACTGTCTCCTAGAAGACTTGACATTATAAGGAGCAGTCTTCTCACTAAAGAAGAAACTTGCTGCCTAAGAAGATTTCTGTACTGCCTCGTCGTCAAAGACTTAGAGGTGCTGGGATGGACAAGCACTAAGTCTCTTGACCATACCTTCCTTCTAAGCAACGGCTCCTCTCTCACCATCAACACCATGAACATCTTGTCACTTCCTACAGACTTTCTCTACAAGATCTTTCAGCTCAGAGCCAACATCTGCAATGTCAACTCACTTGAAAGTCAGGCAATGATAGCTACTGTCAGAGCCAAACTTGAACAAGTAGGAAGAATTACTGAGGCAGTATATGTGTCAAACTCTGACACTGACACTGACTCAGCTTCCCCTCGAGTAGACATCTGCACTGCAGCATATGGGTCAAGATCAACTATCAAATAAATGCTGAAAGAAGTCCCAAGTCCTGAGTGAAAATCTAACGAGGCCAATGACCTTCCCATGTTCACATCCCAAATTTCCAATGAAGCTGAGGAAGAGATCCCAATAGCAGAATCATCATCTGCTGTTGTGATCAGTGAAGCTGAAGCAGAGGCATCCAATGTAAACAAAGGAAAGGGAATCATGACAGATGAAGATGAAGAGAGGTTGCTAAAAGAGATAAGAGAGAGAGAAGAGAAAAGAAGAAGAAGAGAAGAAGAGGAGATGGCTGACATGAAAAAGGCTCAAGAAAGAAAAACAGCCATTGTCCTAAGAGAACAAACCATCCAGCTGTATGCTAAACAGCTGGATGAACTGAAAAGAAAGATTCGTGCAGTTGACCGGATTGAAGAAGATGCAGCTCTTGCTCTTCAACTGCAGGAACAATTCAATAGAGAAGAGGAAGAATTGGAGAAGAAGAAGAAGAAAGAAGAAGCTAAGTTCAGAATAACCGATTCTGAACTAGCTAAAGAAATGAGGGAGGAGTGGGTAAAGACTCTAGTCTCTCAAGGTGAGGATGCAGACTACCTTAAGAAACTATCAACTAAAGAAGTCTACAGAGCCTTCATGGGTCAGCAGGGTCAATTGGCTAGCAAGAAAAAGGCTGAAGAAGAAGAAAAAGCCAAGCTACAGTCCAAGAAGACCATTGCACTGAATAAAAGAACCCATGAAGAAAGGAAGGTCATGATTGACTTCCTTAAGGCTAGAGGAGATAGTGGAAAGAGGCTAGGTCCCATGAATTTCATGAACCTGCAAGCCCTCTACTTCAAAGTTAAAAAGGATGAGGAAGAAAGACTAGGGAAGAAGGGCTCCAAGAAAAGGGTACTTATCAAAGAAGAAGAAAAACCAAAGACAAAGAAACCCAAGCCTTCTCCCTCACCTACCTCTTCCTCAGTCCATCATCCTACCACTCTCCTCCCCAAACCTTCCACTCCTCCACCCAACAAGTCCAAATCATCCCACCCAGCTCCCACTCATCAACAGCCTCCCCTGAAGAAATCCAAATCCTCATTTGAACCTGAAGACTCAAGAGAAATAGTTGAATGGGTCTACAATCCACAGGATCAAAGGTTTGAGATCTTCAGGGGGAGAACTGAAAGAAGAAGATCTACATACAAGTCTGTTGATGAGGTTCTGCATCTACCAGATTCAGACCTAAGAAGAATTTTGGAGCTGGGTGAAGCTCATGAGCCTACAAATGAGAGTGGGAAACTTCTTGTGCTTGCAATCAAACACAAACTCAACCCTAGAAAAGAAGTTATCATTGACATCAAACCACTCAAGTCCCACTCTCCATTTGTAAGTTGGTCCTATAATGCTGATATGGACGAGTTCACCTTAACTGATGTAAGGAAGTAGAAGATGAGATGTTCAAGAAAAAAATCTACAAAATGCCAAATAAAGACATCAAGACTCCGTCTGCACTTCCACTGAACAATCCCAGCAAGGATCCAAGAGGCTATGAGGTTGAAAGGATAGTCAGCCACATGCAAAAGCTTCAGCAGTAAAGTAATTAGAAGAATTTTGGTTGCATCAGTCTAGGGGGAGTTTGTAGAACCAAAGACTGATTGCTACCAAATTATTCTAAGTACAAATGCTGCTGATAGGCTTATCAGCAGCATTCAACACATATGGCTGCTGATAGGCTTATCCGCAGCATTCAGCACATATGGCTGCTGATAGGCTTATCAGCAGCATTCAACACATGTTGCTGCTGATAGGCTTATCAGCAGCATTATTCTCATATCTGCTGCTGATAGCTTTATTCTCTGAAGACCAAACGTTGTAGCTGACTATCCATGCGAAGCGCCTCTGACACCTTTCTGCAAAAGCAACTGCCACACTCCAAGCAGAAGGAACCTCACTGGTGCAACCAATAAAGGACAATGACGCGCTTTTCCAAGCATGCAAACAATGATGCCTAAGAAGATGTTTCAGTAAAGTTATCTAGATTAGCCTTTGCGTGTAATTTAGATTAATAAACAAGATCAACGGCTTGTGTTAGATCTGATCCTTAGAATCAAGGGTCTGTCTTGATTCTAAGTTACTATATATATCTTGTAAACACTTCAAACAAAGTGTGCCTTCATAGTGCTTTTTGATAGTGTCTTGAGAGAGTTTTACTTGTAATCTTGTAATCTCAGAAGTGTAATACTACAGTGCATTTATCAGTATTCTTGCTGTTTACTTGTTTACTTTGTTGGTTGCTATTGTTTCCGCCAATATCAACTAGAATAGAATCACCTTGTAATCTTACGATCCTACACCATTTCTATCCCTAATTTATGTGTTTATAATTTTAGGGCATTCGTAAGTCTTTTGAGACTTACACACGTGGTTCCAACTTATCCTTTGTGTGATACTACCTACAACGCAATGCAGGTGAGGTTTCACGGCCCCTTTTTACTGTTTTAATCTGCGAGAGAAAACATGATTAAACTATTTTGAGATTTTGCAATTAATATGTTATCAATGTTAAAGCTAAGCGTAACACGCTGTCACAGAAAGTCCTCATCTTATATCGGACCGTTAATATGGATCTTAGCGAGGAAATATTTAGTAGTACTACTGGGTTTGACAAATCCCACCCGCGTTAGTCATGCTAACTCGATTAAAGATCGAACGGGCGAAATGTTATCCTACTCACACCGCCAGTGTTGATAGACCTGGCAGGAGGCAAATAACATAGGTTAGTTACCTATAGATATATACTGAATGATCATAAATCTGGTAAACGCTTATTTAAATATTGAAACATGTGAACTCACCAACCTCGTGTTGACATATTTTCTTACATGTTTTCTCAGGTCGCTAAGATAAGGCACAGGTGCACATTAGGGCATGCATGGGATTCATCTACTTTGATTATTGCTTATTTATGTTTGTTTGGATTATTTTGTATTGTATTTAGCTTGTTTGGACGTGTGGACTTTTGGACTTTTGGTTTGGGCGCGTGTGTTTTGCGCATTTTCTTTTCTTTACGCTTCCGCATTCGAACTCTGTTTATTATGATATTTTCTTTTGAGTCCCATGTAGAGTTGTAACCTTTCTAATTTTCATATTTTTCTTATTTATTTTATGCCGTGCAATAAAAGACGATTCCGATTCCAACCTTACATTCATTGTTCATGTGCAATAACAAATATACACGCGTTTATTATATTACAATATTAACTAAAACCATCTTGCAAACCTCGAGGACCAAACTTGACCAAAACTCAAAACAACATCAATATTACAAAACTGCAAGGACTAGTCTTGAAACTTCCAGAAACCTACACAAGCACGGTCGTGCTTAGTCCTAAGCACGGTCGCGCTTGTGCCATGACCACGGTCGTGCTTATCATTAAGCACGGTCGCGCCTCTTTTTACAGTTTGACTCCGTAAAAGTCAAACCGACACAAATCTTTTCCAAAAATAGGTTTCAAACCTGTTTTAGAAATCGCGGGACTTGTAGAAGAAGTTATTCGACCAATTAAGCCTAAAACCCGACCAAATACACGTCTGATCGGCCGAATTCCCGCGACTACGACCGAACCTTCCTTTTTAAATCAAATCTCGTAATTAAGACCAAATCAAGACAAATCAAACCACGATACGGACTTCGTACGACCCCTATAAGATTCTACAACCCCTAATTCGTCTAAACAACCTCTCTAATTCTCTGTCGATCAAGAAAGAGCCGCGATTCCTTTACCGTAGCCGTCTGCACTTGTTGCCAATCAAACCAAGGTTTTAAACGATCGACACGTTAAACAGGAGATAAATCTAATTAAATGGTGTCACTCGATTCGCAAACACTCTCTAAATGAAAACCCTAAGTTTCTAATCAGTTTTAATACAAGAATCAGGCGAATTGTGTCTGAAAAGGACCAGACACGGTCGCTCTCATTAAAAAGCGCGGTCGTGCCTGACCAAGCACAGTCGTGCCCGAGTGTGGCGCGGTCATTCATACCGACCAAACAAAATCCTGACCTAGACAAACCCTAGACGCGGTCGTGCCGGGTACGAGCACGGTCGTGTCTTATGAACAGACTCTTGTTGTGACTCCAGACCAACCACGGGCGCGTTACCGACCAAGCGCGGTCGCGTACGAGCTGAGCACGGTCGTGCCGGATATGAGCACGGTCGTGTTCCCCTTAACAGAATCTTTATTTTTATTCTTTTAATTGGATAAAATATATTACAGTTTATATAATTATTTTTATAAACTAATTACTCGAATACCTATATTCCTTACACTTGTTTCCAAACCAACATTAATTATTTAAAACTTATACAAATAAATATATATAATATTCTAAATAAATAAATAGTATTTTAAAACAAACCCTACACGTTTAAACTTAAACAAATCCGCTTCCGACATCGAATAACGCAACTCAATAATACGTAATCATATATTGTTCATTAGGTCGAATCTAGCAATCCACAACACACCGCTATTTTCCATTTGCTTGTGCAACCTACACTCTGCATAACACGTGAGTTACATAGCCCCTCTTTTACTCTATTTTACAAACTTTTGGGGTGGAACATGCGTTCTATTTACATGTTTTCAACTATACACATATACAGTTCCATCCTATGCATATACAATTTTGCGCTTTGTGCTTGAGTACTAAGTGTGTAGACCAATTATTATGCTCTTCATGTACAATCATTAACTATCAGCCGACAGTAAACAGTGGTAGATCTATTGAGTCTGACAAACCCACCCAGGTAGGGTAACTGTTACTGACAACACAAATTTTGAGAGCAAGTTACAAAGGTTTGATTGTATAGGTCACCCGATAGTTTCTCTCCATAATTGCCTTAATTGACATGTTGTATTGAACTGTATGCACACAACACGTTTTTGCTATCACACGAATAAACCTATGTATTCTCACCAACTTTTTAGTTGACCCTGTTTTAACCATGTTTCAGGTACCAATGTTTGAAGTAATCAAGATATGCTACACATAGGATATTTGGACCTAGAATTCAATTAAACTAGTTTATTATATGTAATTTACATTTTTGTTTTATGGATTGGTTGTGTTTTGATTGAACTTATTGATTGCAATGAAAACAATTATTAAATATTCAAACTTTAGCAAACCATGAGCAATGAACAGTCTGCACGCTTCACGCCCCGACGTTTCCGCCGTCGGTTGGGGTGTGACAGATTGGTATCAGAGCCTTGGTTATAGGGAATTAGGTTATTAGACACCTTTGACCTAGACTATAACTTTAGGATACCCACTTATGCCATGCTTCATGATTTACATGCTATGTGCTACATGCTATATGATATATGCTACATGTTTTATATGTATATATAAATAACAACTTAAATAAACAATATCCCTATCCATATCCTAAACCACATATCCTTCATGCCTGCTTCCATGTCATCATCAACATAACTTGAATCATATTCTTAGATTTTGGTCTATAAAATTTTCTTTTACACCCGTTAAGGTTTTTAGACTTTGTTTAATTGTTAAAGGACACGTGCAATCTGGAAGAGTGACACCTGTATTCTGGGCTTTCTGTCTAGGAAAGTATTTCATATAAATCCCAATCAACCGAGGGATCCGTATGCTTTCCTGGGAATTCCCGGAATGAGTGTTTACTTATAGGCTAAAGCACGTCTTCTTGATGATTATATAAGTTTAAATTAACCTTAATATGTCATAGTACTCGAGTGATTATGTCACTATTTGAGTACAATCCAAACTATGAACTACTTATATCTATTTATCCTTCTATTTAATCCAAGAAATTCTCACAACTCTTATTGTGTCTAAATCTGTAGAATGCCTCCCCGTCGTGACAACAGCAACAACAGCAATAACACTGACCTGGCTGCTCTACTCACACAGCTGGTGAATCAAATTACCCAAGCCAACAACAACACTAATGGCCATGCCAGTGGGAGTGCTAATACTGGAGGTGGTGGTGGTGCCAACCCGCCACAATGCACCTTCAAACACTTCAACTCCTGTAATCCCCTCAAATTCTATGGCAACGAAGGAGCCACGGGACTCCTTCAATGGTTTGAAAGCATTGAGAGCACTTTCCTTAATAGCGACTGTCCCGACAACCTCCGTGTTCTTCATGCTACTAGTGTCTTTCAAAAAAGGGCGCTTACTTGGTGGAATGTTGAGAAAAGGACTAGGGGAGTGGATGTAGCAATGGCACTGCCGTGGGATGAGTTGAAGAGGATCATGACTGAGGAATTTTGTCCTCGAAATGAGATGAAGAAGCTGGAATCGGAATTTTGGGATCTTGCTCAAGATAGTGGTGAAAGCTTAGCATACACCACCCGTTTCCACGAGCTGAGTCTACTTGTGACACACATGGTTACACCTCTATCTAGGTGTATTGAAAAGTACATTGGTGGTCTACCTAGACAAATTCAAGATACTATGGTAGGAGGAAATCCTGCTACTCTGGAGGATGCTATCCGCTTGTCAGCCACACTTACTGACAACCATGTTAAAGCGGGTACACTTACAAGAAAGGGTGCCAAGAAAGTTTCTGACACAACAACACCTCCCGCTCATGTCAAAGAAGTCCAAACTGAACCATACCGCAACACTAGGAAGAGAAAGGTCAAGAACTGTGGTATAATCACTCCGGCTGCTCCAGTGAATCAAGTTGCACCCATGGCTCAAAACCCAGCAAAGAAACCCTATGGGGGCAGCCACCCACTTTGCAACACCTGCAACTATCATCACCCTCCAGGCATACCTTGTCGTCTTTGCAACCACTGCGGGAAACATGGCCACACAGCCAATATTTGTCGAGCCAAGGCACTTGCCAACCAAACCAACCCAGCAAATCAAACCAATAATCAAGCAACTAACCAAGCCATCCCAGCCATTGCAAATGGACGTGCTTGCTTCGAATGTGGCGACCCGAACCACTTCCGTAACCAGTGCCCAAGACTGGTCAATACTAACCAAGGCGGAGCTCGTGGGCGTGCTTTCAACATCAACGCCAATGAGGCTCAGGCCAACACTGATGTGGTTAACGGTACGTTCCTTATGAATAATCGTTATGCTTCTATACTATTTGATACCGGAGCCGATAAAAGTTTTGTGTCACTAGACTTCGAACCATTACTTGCAAAAACCCGGTCTAAACTAGAGAAAACCTTTACCGTTGAGGTAGCCGATGGTAACACCGTTACAATTGACACCATCATTTATGATTGCTCCCTAGAACTAAATAAACACACCTTTCCAATCAACCTCGTACCAATGCCATTAGGGAGTTTTGACGTCATCATAGGTATGGACTGGTTGTCAAAGCACCATGCCGAAGTCATGTGCTTTGAAAAATGCATCCGTATACCACTCCCATCCGGTGAAACGTTGACGGTCCTTGGTGAGAAACCTTGCAAAGGACTCAAACTAATGTCATGCATTACCGTTCAAAAGTATATACGAAAGAAGTGCATGGTTTTCCTAGCCCATGTTATCCAAAAAGAAAACAAAAAGAGGAGTGTACAAGACATCCCCATCGTTCGGGATTTTCCCGAAGTCTTTCCTGATGACTTGCCCGGTCTTCCACCTGTTCGGCAAGTGGAATTTCGCATCGATCTTGTACCTGGGGCAAACCCGGTGGCTAAAGCTCCATGCCGGCTTGCACCTTCCGAGATGCAAGAACTTACAAGCCAACTTCAAGAACTCGCCGACAAAGGTTTCATACGCCCGAGTCATTCACCGTGGGGTGCGCCGGTCTTATTTGTTAAAAAGAAGGACGGTTCATTCCGCATGTGTATTGACTATCGAGAACTCAACAAGCTTACAATCAAAAACCGCTACCCTTTACCTAGGATTAACGATCTCTTCGATCAACTCCAAGGTTCTACCTACTTCTCGAAGATTTATCTTCGATCTGGTTATCATCAACTCCGTGTGCAAGAGGAGGATATTCCCAAGACCGCCTTCCGAACGAGATATGGCCACTACAAGTTCATGGTTATGCCTTTTGGGCTAACCAATGCACCTGCGGTCTTCATGGACCTCATGAATCGCATGTGCAAACCATACCTTGATAAATTTGTTATCGTGTTCATTGATGACATCTTGATCTATTCAAGGACTAAGGAAGATCATGAACAACACCTTAGGTTGATTTTGGATCTCTTGAAAACCGAACAGCTATACGCCAAGTTCTCCAAGTGTGATTTTTGGCTAAAAGAAGTGCAATTTTTGGGTCACGTTGTCAATGAAAAGGGAATTCATGTTGATCCTGCCAAAATTGAAGCTGTTAAGAATTGGAAAGCTCCTAAAACCCCTACCGAAGTTCGTTCGTTTCTTGGCTTAGCAGGTTACTATCGAAGATTCATCTCTAATTTCTCCAAGATCGTTGTTCCCCTCACTGCCTTAACCCAAAATGGTAAACCGTATGAGTGGGGACAGAAACAAGAAGAAGCCTTTCAAATTCTCAAGCAAAAGTTGTGCAATGCTCCTATCCTCACCCTTCCTGAAGGTGAAGATGATCTAGTTGTTTACTGTGATGCTTCAAACCAAGGTCTTGGTTGCGTTCTCATGCAACGAGGCAAGGTGATCGCTTATGCATCAAGACAACTCAAAATCCATGAGAAGAATTATACGACGCATGATCTGGAGTTGGGTGCTGTCATATTTGCGTTGAAGATTTGGAGACATTATCTCTATGGCACGAAATGTGTGGTGTTCACCGACCACAAAAGCCTCCAACACATCTTCAACCAAAAGGAACTCAACATGAGACAACGACGTTGGGTTGAACTCCTCAACGATTACGATTGCGAGATTCGTTATCATCCCGGCAAGGCTAATGTTGTAGCCGATGCTCTAAGCCGCAAGGAACATGTCATGCTTCAAAGTGTCAAGATCCATTCCGATATCCAAGTTCGTATTCTAGAAGCTCAACATGTCTCGGTTACCGAGGGCAATATGTATATGGAAATGTCTTGTGGTGCTGAATTCCAATTAGAGACTAAAACCAATGGCTTGCTTTATTTTCTAAATCGTCTTTGGGTTCCCGATCGTGACGATCTTCGAGCATTCATCATGACCGAAGCACACAAGTCTCGATATTCTATCCATCCTGGTGCGGATAAAATGTACCAAAATCTTCGTCCACAATATTGGTGGCCTGGTATGAAGAAAGACATTGCTTTGTTCGTAGCAAAATGTCTCACATGTTCTAAAGTCAAAGCTGAGCATCAACGTCCTTCTGGTTTACTTGAACAACCGGAAATCCCCGTGTGGAAATGGGAGAATCTAGCTATGGATTTCATCACTAAACTCCCTCGCACTTCGAATGGTTATAACAGCATCTGGGTGATCAATGACGTCTCACTAAGTCCGCACACTTCTTGCCTATCCGTGAAGACAATAAGGTTGAGAAATTGGCCCGAATTTACATTGACGAGATCGTGAGTCGTCACGGTGTTCCTTTGAACATAATCTCCGATAGAGATGCTCGTTTCACTTCTCGGTTTTGGCAATCTCTTCAAAAGGCACTTGGTACACGACTGGATTTGAGCACGGCCTACCATCCCCAAACTGATGGTCAGACCGAGCGAACAATCCAAACCCTGGAAGACATGCTGAGAGCCTGTGTCATCGACTTTGGTGGCAATTGGGATTCACATTTGACACTTATCGAATTTTCCTACAACAATAGTTACCACACCAGCATCGACATGGCTCCGTTTGAAGCTCTCTACGGTCGTAAGTGTCGTTCTCCCATCTGTTGGAACGAGATTGGTGAAGCACAAATCACCGGTCCCGAGTTAATTCAAGAAACCTCTCTACGGTCGTAAGTGTCGTTCTCCCGTGACAACATTCGAGTTGCGAGAAGTCGGCAAAAGAGCTATGCCGACAAACGACGCAAACCCTTGGAATTCCAAATCGGTGATCTTGTACTTCTAAAGGTGTCTCCTTGGAAGGGGGTGATCCGTTTTGGGAAGAAAGGCAAGCTAGCACCTCGCTATGTGGGTCCATTCAAGATCCTTGAAAGGATTGGGAAAGTGGCTTACAAGCTCGAGTTACCTCCATCACTTGGCAACGTACATCCTACATTTCATGTATCCAACCTCAAGAAGTGTCTTGCTGATGAGAACCTTCATATACCTCTTGACGATGTGCGCATTGATGAAACGATGCACTTCGTTGAAAAACCAGTCGAGATTATGGATCGTGAGATAAAACAACTCAAGCGCAGCCGTATTCCTATTGTCAAGGTTCGTTGGGAATCTAAACGAGGACCCGAGTTTACTTGGGAACGAGAAGACCAAATGAAGCTCAAGTACCCACATCTTTTTGCTGAAGTAGTAGCCTCAACTATTTGAATTTCGGGACGAAATTCCCTTAACATGGGGATACTGTAACCTTTCTGATTTTCATATTTTTCTTATTTATTTTATGCCGTGCAATAAAAGACGATTCCGATCCCAACCTTACATTCATTGTTCATGTGCAATAACAAATATACACGCGTTTATTATATTACAATATTAACTAAAACCATCTTGCAAACCTCGAGGACCAAACTTGACCAAAACTCAAAACAACATCAATATTACAAAACTGCAAGGACTAGTCTTGAAACTTCCAGAAACCTACACAAGCACGGTCGTGCTTAGTCCTAAGCACGGTCGCGCTTGTTCCATGACCACGGTCGTGCTTATCATTAAGCACGGTCGCGCCTCTTTTACAGTTTGACTCCGTAAAAGTCAAACCGACACAAATCTTTTCCAAAAATAGGTTTCAAACCTGTTTTAGAAATTGCGGGACTTGTAGAAGAAGTTATTCGACCAATTAAGCCTAAAAACCGACCAAATACACGTCTGATCGCCGAATTCCCGCGACTACGACCGAACCTTCCTTTTTAAATCAAATCTCGTAATTAAGACCAAATCAAGACAAATCAAACCACGATACGGACTTCGTACGACCCCTATAAGATTCTACAACCCCTAATTCGTCTAAACAACCTCTCTAATTCTCTGTCGATCAAGAAAGAGCCGCGATTCCTTTACCGTAGCCGTCTGCACTTGTTGCCAATCAAACCAAGGTAAGTAATAGTCCAATAGATTCGTTTCTTCATTCCTGACGAAAACCCTAATCTAATTGAAATCAATAATACACGATATTACCAATTTTAATCTAAGTTTTGATAAAAAAAAATGGTTTTAAACGATCGACACGTTAAACAGGAGATAAATCTAATTAAATGGTGTCACTCGATTCGCAAACACTCTCTAAATGAAAACCCTAAGTTTCTAATCAGTTTTAATACAAGAATCAGGCGAATTGTGTCTGAAAAGGACCAGACACGGTCGCGCTCATTAAAAAGCGCGCTCGTGCCTGACCAAGCACAGTCGTGCCCGAGTGTGGCGCGGTCATTCTTACCGACCAAACAAAATCCTGACCTAGACAAACCCTAGACGCGGTCGTGCCGGGTACGAGCACGGTCGTGTCTTATGAACAGACTCTTGTTGTGACTCCTGACCAACCACGGGCGCGTTACCGACCAAGCGCGGTCGCGTACGAGCTGAGCACGGTCGTGCCGGATACGAGCACGATCGTGTTCCCCTTAACAGAATCTTTATTTTTATTCTTTTAATTGGATAAAATATATTACAGTGTATATAATTATTTTTATAAACTAATTACTGGAATACCTATATTCCTTACACTTGTTTCCAAACCAACATTAATTATTTAAAACTTATACAAATAAATATATATAATATTCTAAATAAATAAATAGTATTTTAAAACAAACCCTACACGTTTAAACTTAAACAAATCCGCTTCCGACATCGAATAACGCAACTCAATAATACGTAATCATATATTGTTCATTAGGTCGAATCTAGCAATCCACAACACACCGCTGTTTTCCATTTGCTTGTGCAACCTACACTCTGCATAACACGTGAGTTACATAGCCCCTCTTTTACTCTATTTTACAAACTTTTGGGGTGGAACATGCGTTCTATTTACATGTTTTCAACTATACACATATACAGTTCCATCCTATGCATATACAATTTTGCGCTTTGTGCTTGAGTACTAAGTGTGTAGACCAATTATTATGCTCTTCATGTACAATCATTAACTATCAGCCGACAGTAAACAGTGGTAGATCTATTGAGTCTGACAAACCCACCTAGGTAGGGTGACTGTTACTGACAACACAAATTTTGAGAGCAAGTTACAAAGGTTTGATTGTATAGGTCACCCGATAGTTTCTCTCCATAATTGCCTTAATTGACATGTTGTATTGAACTGTATGCACACAACACGTTTTTGCTATCACACGAATAAACCTATGTATTCTCACCAACTTTTTAGTTGACCCTGTTTTAACCATGTTTTTCAGGTACCAATGTTTGAAGTAATCAAGATATGCTACACATAGGATATTTGGACCTAGAATTCAATTAAAGCAGTTTATTCTATGTAATTTACATTTTTGTTTTATGGATTGGTTGTGTTTTGATTGAACTTATTGATTGCAATGAAAACAATTATTAAATATTCAAACTTTAGCAAACCATGAGCAATGAACAGTCTGCACGCTTCACGCCCCGACGTTTCCGCCGTCGGTTGGGGTGTGACAAGAGTCGTTCAAAGTAACTAATGTCTGAGATCCTGGTTCGTCACTTCCCAAATGGTAAAACTCCGTTAGTTGAAATTGGGGGTGTGACATGGTAACCGTCAGCCTTAATAATACCCTACAATCTCCACCTAGGCTGATGTTACCAAAATATTTCATTGTCATTTCCATTATGATCAACAACTTCAGTATCAACAATCTCCCCCATTTATGGTTGCCGCAGATGTTAAAGTTGAATTTACATGAACATTGCGGTTACTCCCCCTGCGAAGCAGATCCTCACGAGGGTGGAGTTTGAATTGGCATTTGTAGATTCTGGATAAACTTTCCATCTCTCTTTTTCTTGATGAATCAGACGATCTAGGAGGAGGTTTCCTAGCATGTTATCTTCTGCATAAGTGAGGAATATGTTCTTTTGATCGGGTAACTTTGCTCAACTGATGATCGGCCATCATTGCAGCAAATTCTTCAAGTGGGATAGTGAAGTTGCCGGTTAGCTTCTAGAATACCGCACCTAATGACTTTGTCAACAAAAACTGTTCACAAACACAACTACGATTTCCCTTTAGACAGTTCAAATTATAGATAAAACCGTATTCATCTGCATTATTATGTTGATTTCTCAAAACCAGTTCAATGTGGAAGAAAAAAAATAAATAAATAACAAAACTGTATATAACAAAGAACTTTTTTTTTAATTTTTTTAACTTTGAAACTATCCAATATATCACAAAATGAACAACTTGCTTCTTTTTGGGAGTAAAGATCTTACATGAGATCATACTAAGCTAAACATCCTAAGTCACACTTCAATTTTGAACTCTGAACAAGTAGGTCAAAAGCGATTGCCAATATTCTGTGTCCACTTTAAACATAAGCACAATTGTTTCCTTCAATGCTTTGTGATAGTTTATCATGTTTTGGTAATTTTAGTACGAAGCTAGTGGTTCCCACACTCAAGAAGCCACAACAAGAACCTATCCATCATCAAGATGTTTTGAGATTTCGAGTCATCACAACTTGACTTGGCCACCAACCATTAATAATAAAATACCATAAATCTTAAGATATATCTATTAGAGCATAACTAGCATGGGTCTATGAACTGTTTAGGGAATCTCTAACAAGTTTGATCAAGAACATAGCACTACAAACATACATGTTTAAGAACAAGAAATGCTCACGGACATAGCACAACGGACTTATATACCCTGAACAAGAAATCCCTTACCAGTCACATATTCCCAAAAGAGAAAAATATGTATAAATATACTAGTATGTACGCGCTAACATTGCGTATCTTTTACATTTTATTCCTATTGCATGACATTGCATGTCTTTTTGCTCTCTTTTTTTTACTTATTGCATGTCATTGCATGTCTTTTGGATTTTGCATGTCATTGCATGTCTTTTGGATTTTACATGTCATTGCATGTCTTTTATTTTGTATATAAATAAAAGCCTATTTCAATCAGATTTTAATCAGAAATCACTCAAAAGATCGATTACACACACACAGGCGGAATCTGTGTGTATGGTGGTGAAACAGAGGGTAGAAACAGAATTGGTGAAGATAAACAGGCAAACCACACAAGAATCAATACAAATAAGATATTAAATTATAATAACAACAGATGAAATAACCCCAAATGTGTATTGATTAAGTAAAACTGTGAAAGAGAGAATTTCAGAGTTACAGCCGCTATCCACACCCTAGAAATTCTCAAACTAGGCTATTTATAGTAAGTTGACAGACATCGAAACTATGCTTACTGAAACTACTAGTTTCGGTGAAGAATTTACAAGTGGTAAGTCTGTCGAAACTAAACTATCTATCAAAAATACTTGTTTCGATTGAACAAACCTCAATCGAAGCTAAGTAGTTTCGATGGCCCAGACTTAGACATAAAACAGGAAATTACATTAAAATAAAACTACAAGAAAATAAACTAACTAAAAAATGTTCAAAATAAATACATTGATGACAACAGCTTATACAAAAAATAAGAATCTACACCATATCGGTCCGACTTCCACATATCGGACCCACATCCAAAAGGATATCGGTCCGACTTCCAACTGAATCAGCAGACACGCGTCAAAACTTAGGGCTGAGTCACAGGACACGTGTCGTCACCTGGTTCAGTCCTTCCTCTACACATGTCCGACCGACATGGCCTGAGATATCGGTCCGACCGACATGGCCTGAGATATCGGTCCGACATTTGCTCCAGATTTTTCACTTTTAGTCCTCCATCTTTGGAGAACTTATAGCTCAACCCTCGAACTTTATATTTTAATACTTTTAACCCTTATATATTTTACTTAATTACCATTTTAGTCTCTCCAGTATTCTATACTTGAAAATTGGGGTGTTACAGATAGCCTTTGTATATTGGTACAGGACATTGTATAAACTTTGCAACTGTCTCCCATTTATTGAAAATTCCAATTTTTGTTCCCCTAAAAATTATGTAGTGAGTGAATTTGGAGTGTTGTTTTTCAAGGGTTTTTGAGCTTTGCTCATGAAAATATATCCTCAAAGCATTTAAAACCTGTACTTTAAATGTTGAGGCCTATGGCATGGTTTGAATATGCCAAAGGTTGTCTAACAAGCATTGATGTTTATCTATTAGTTTTATTCCAACAATTGGACAAAAATTTTGTAGAACCAAAGACTGATTGCTACCAAATTATTCTAAGTACAAATGCTGTTGATAGGCTTATCAGCAGCATTCAACACTTGTTGCTGCTGATAGGCTTATCAGCAGCATCCAACACATGTTGTTGCTGATAGGCTTATCAGCAGCATCCAACACAAGTTGCTGTTGATAGGCTTATCAGCAGCATTATTCTCATATCTGCTACTGATAGCTTTATTCACTGAAGACCAAACGTTGCAGCTGACTACCCATGTGAAGCGCCTCTGACACCTTTTTGCAGAAGGAACCTCAGTGGTGCAACCAATAAAGGACAATGATGCGCGTCTCCAAGCATGCAAACAATGATGCCTAAGAAGACGTTTCAGTAAAGTTATCTAGATTAGCCTTTGCGTGTAATTTAGATTAATAAACAAGATCAACGGCTTGTGTTAGATCTGATCCTTAGAATCAAGGGTTTGTCTTGATTCTAAGTTACTATAAATACTGTGTAAACACTTCATTGTAAGTGTGCTTGCTGTGCTTTCATAGTGCTTCTTGATAGTGTTTTACTTGTAAACTTGTAATCTCAGAAGTTTAATACAACAGTGCATTTATCAGTATTCTTGCTGTTTACTTGTTTACTTTGTTGGTTGTTATTGTTTCCGCCAATATCAACTAGAATAGAATCACCTTGTAATCTTACGATCCTACAAGTGGTATCAGAGCTTTGGCTCAAGATTAAACAAACTAACATTTGTTTAATCACTTTCTGATTCTGTTCAAAACTCTATTCTTGATCAAGTCACACAAAACAAAATGGCACAAAGTCACGGATCTGAAGACATCGGCAGTATCAACCGACCACCGAGGTTGGTGTCTGGGGAGGACTATGATATGTGGAAGAACCGTATGGAAAACTTCTTCTGCTACCATGAATACGGAATGTGGAAATCCATAAGGGATGGACCTTATGTTCCCATGGTGGCCTCTGCTGACTCCGGAGGACCACTAGTTCCTAAGGAACCTTCCAAGTATTCTGAAGAAGACATCAAGAAAATGGAGGTGGACTTCAAGGCATTAGGAGCTATCCAAATGTGCCTTCCAAATGAAGTTTTTCACAATTTCAAGGCTCACAAAACTGCAAAGGAATTATGGGGAGCCCTGGAAAAGATGTTTGCTGGATCTGAGGAGGTCAAGGAGAACAGACGTGACATTCTCAAGCAACAGTATGAAAAATTCGTCTGGAAAGAAGGTGAGTCACTAACAGTTTTATATAACAGGTACACGTACCTGGTTGGAGAACTGCAGTGCTCCAAGGTAAAGCTGGAGAATGAAGACATTCTCAAGAAGTTCATAAGATCTCTTCCTAGTTGTTGGACATTATATACAGTGTCCATCAGAAGAACAGAAAATCTGAAGACTCTTCAGATGACTGAGCTCTTTGGCATGCTCAAAACCTATGAATTAGAAATGATTCAAGCTAAAGAAAGGAGCTCCAGTTATCAATCAGCTACCACTTCCTCCACCACCACCTCAGCGCTTCACTCTGATCATTCTGGTCCTAGTGCAAGCAACTACTATCCTCCCATTGTTACTCATCCTCAAACACCAACTGCTTCACAATCCAACTCATCACCATTTCTTCTTGAGGCACCTCCTCAACAGCCAACCTCTACTGCTTTTGTCTCTGACAACTCAAGCAGCAAGTACTTCATAAAGGAGGATCTGGAATGCTTTCATCCAGATGATCTTAAAGAAATGGATATTCAGCACTCATATGCCATGCTCTCCCTCAGAGCAAAAAGGTTTTATTCTAGAACCGGGAGATCAGTTCCAAGCAACCACTCAAACACCAGAGTTGGGCTTGATAAAAGCAAGATCCGATGTTACAACTGTAACCAAATGGGTCACTTTGCTAGGGAGTGCAAGGCACCTAAAGCCAATCAGGGTGCCAGCCATCAAAGACAAGCTTACCAAGGTCAGCCCAGGCAGCAGCAGCAGCAAGGAACTCCTCCAGCACAAACTGCAGCCTGTGCAAATGTTGGAACTTCAGACTTTGACTTGAGTTTTCAATATGAAGATGTTCCTGCCTCCAACCAAGCACTTATGGCAGATAATGCAGAGATACCACCTCAGGTATTTGAACATCTTTGCTCTCAAGCTTGCATTGACAAAGTTTTAGGTTATAGAAAGCATAACCAAAATCTGATAGGTCAAAATGAAGAGTTTCATCAAATGAAGTCTGAATTCAAAAAGGTCGAAGATACTTACAAAGAAAAAATTAACTGCCTTAAGAAAGAGATTTCTTCATTAAAACATGAACAAACCAATCTAGAAACTCAGATTGATGATCTATTAGTAAAACTTAAAGCTACCAGAGCTGAACTGGCTGAACAGAAAGTTCATGTTGAAAAATATGAATTTTCATCTAAAAAGTTACAAAGATTGTTAGATATTCAAGTCCATGAAAGGGTAAAAACTGGACTTGGATATCATAGTGACGAGTACCAGACAGTTCCTCCTCCTGCTGATTATGTTGCCATTCACCAACCAAGCTTTAATACTGCAAACCTTGACATGGCAAACCGAAACCTTGATCCTTCAATGGATGCATGTTTTGTGGAAGACTGCTCCACCTCTTCAGAATCTGAGTCAACCTGCTCAGACCACTGTGAAACTAGTGCAGTCCCATCTGCTCCTTTCTCTGAAGCCGATTGTCATGTTGTTACTCCAACCATTCCAGCTCCCATTCCATTCAAACAAATCAAGATTAGCTATCCTCCAGGTGGAAGAAAGCTAATCATTGAAAAGGGAGAGACATCAGGTTTCACCAACCCTAAATCTCAGTCAAAGTCAAAGGCGTTTGATATTTCTCATACACTTGGAGAAAAAGGTCCATATGTTCAAAGGACACTAGAAGAAGCCACCTTTGAACATAACAAAGCTCATCCACGAAACTTCAAAGATTTGTTTCAAAATAAGAACTATGTGGACTCTCACAGGGACAAGATAGCAGTATCATGCTTTGTGTGTGGCAAATACAATCACACTGCCAGCACCTGCTTTCACTACCGTGAACACCAAAGAAACTCAAAGCAGCATGCCTTTGAGAAAACAAACAGGTGAGAAGCTATGATGCAAAGGAAACAAAGTTCAGAGAATCTCCATCCCCTCAAAGAGTGAAGATACAGAAACCTCAACAAACTTGCATCATATGTGGGGAATCAAACCACTTTGCTGCAACATGCAAGTTCAACCCTTTTAACCAAGTTGCAAATCGTTCATCTGTGTTCAACCCATTAGCAGCAAACAAAATCGCTGCTGATAGAGTAAAGTCCAGGAAACCAAAGGCAAAGCCTTCAGCAACAAAAGTCTCTGCTGCTGACAAAGCAAAATCCAAAACAAAGCTTCCAGCAGCAAAAACTGCTACTACTCCAGCAGAGCCCTCAGCAACAAAATCAGCTGCGGATAAGCCAAAATCGTCAGCAACAACATCTTCTGCCGACAATGCAAAGAAAGCTAGAAAACCACCAACACAGCAATGGAAGGCCAAACAATCTCCAAGCATAACTATTGGTTCCATTGACTGCAAGCATGCTGACAATGGCAAATTAACAACGATCTTCTACAATGCTGCATGCTACAATGATCCTCCCACTAATTAGATATTTCCCATGTGCAGGGACAGCCAGGCAACAAACACAATACTTGGGTGGTAGATAGCGGATGTTCCAGGCACATGACAGGGAACATGTCCATCCTCTCCAACTTCAGAAATTTCAATGGAGGATAGGTTGCCTTTGGGAGTGACTCAAAAGGTGGATCTATCACTGGACAAGGAACTGTGTCCAATGAAAGGATGAGTATTGAAAGAGTCAACTATGTTAAAGAACTTGACTTCAATCTCATGAGTGTTTCCCAAGTATGTGATCAAAAGCATTAGATGCTCTTCACTGACAAAGAATGTTTTGTGTTAGCTCCTGGTCTATCTAAACCCCCTCCAGAGAAGATTCTCCTAACTGCTCGTAGAAAGGACAACTTATATGTGCTTGACATGAATGAAGCCACTCCATCCGGTAGTGTTTCATGTTTTCTGTCAAAGGCATCAGTTGATGAATCCGCTCTTTGGCACAGGAGGTTAAGCCATGTTAACATCAAAACAATCAATAAATTAGTGAAGGACAATCTTGTCAGAGGGCTTCCTGACAAAGAATTCCAGCTAGACGATCACTGCATTGCCTGCTTGAAGGGAAAACAACACAAAAGTTCCCACAAGCCCAAGACATTGAACACAAATGACACCCCTCTCCAGCTACTGCATATGGATCTCTTTGGTCCTACGAATTTCATGTCAATGGGCAAAAAGTCCTACTGTCTGGTGATAACTGATGACTTCTCCAGATTCTCATGGGTATTCTTCCTAAGAACAAAAGATGAAACTGCTGAGATTCTCAAATCCTATATTCTTAGGGTAGAGAACCAAAGCAATCTGAAGGTAAAGATCATAAGGTGTGATCAGGGAATATAGTTCAAAAATCACACTTTGAACAGTTTCTGTGAGAGCAAGGGCATTGAAAGGCAATACAGTGCTCCAAGAACTCCTCAACAAAATGGGGTTGCTGAAAGAAGAAATAGGACTCTGATTGAATCAGCAAGATCTATGCTGGCTGACTCAAAGCTGCCCCTTACTTTCTGGGCAGAAGCAGTAAGCACAGCTTGTTATGTGCAGAATAGAGTCCTTATTGTTAATCCTCTCCATAAAACACCCTATGAACTATGGCTCAAAAGAGTTCCCTACATTGGCTTCCTGAAGCCCTTTGGATGTCCATGTACCATCCTCATCACACATGGAGTTCTTCCTAAATTCGGTGCAAAGTCTGATGAAGGTTACTTAGTGGGTTACTCCTCTCAATAAAAGGCCTACCGAGTGTTCAATTCTAGGACTCGGATTGTGGAAGAATCTGCTAATGTGGAATGCAGGGAACATGTTGTCTGTGAACAAGGCAGAGGTCCTAACTGGCTCTTTGATATAGACTCCTTCACCCAGATATTTGAGCCTCTAATATTCTCAAATACGGAGTATTCTTCTTCAAAATCAACATCTTCTGCCTCAACCACTTATACTAACTACAGACTGGATTTTCCCAGTCCCTACATCAGGATGAAAAGGCCCTCCATTGACCCTCCATCAGTGGCAGAAGCTATTGAAGCCGGTACAGGTGAAGCCAGTACTTCTAACACCACAAGCAGCAATCTCCCTGACCAAGAAATCTTTAATGAAGCCTCCTCAATCCATGCTGAAGAGGCCTCTAATGCTAATACTGCTGACAATGTGGAACACAATGATCAGAACCTCCAAGCTCCTCTCCTCACAACTGAAGACAATCCTGATCTAAACCAAAGCAATCTTGAAGAGGGAATACGGCTGGATGTGATACCAGCACAGAGAATAAACAAAGAGCATCCTCTTGAAAACATCATTGGCCAAGTCCACACAGGTATCCAGACAAGAAGTAAGTCTCATGAAGCCAACATTTGTTTGTTCTCTTGCTTTCTATCTCAGGTGGAACCCAAGAAGATTGATGAAGCTCTCAAGCACAACAGCTGGATTGAGGCAATGCAGGAAGAATTGCTGCAGTTCAAAAGACAAGATGTTTGGAAGCTTGTTGATCTTCCACCTGGTCAAACAGCCATTGGAACAAGATGGGTTTTCAGAAATAAGCAAGATGAAAGGGGCATCGTGGTCAAGAACAAAGCCAGACTGGTAGCTCAAGGTTACACTCAAGAAGAAGGCATTGACTATGATGAAGTCTTTGCTCCTGTTGCCCATCTGGAAGCTATCAGAATCTTTCTGGCATATGCAGCATCAAAAAATTTTATGGTCTATCAAATGGATGTGAAGAGTGCCTTTTTGTATGGCAAGATTGGTGAAGAGGTCTACGTCAAACAGCCTCCAGGCTTTGTGGATCCTGCACATCCAAATAAGGTCTTAAAACTGGACAAAGCTCTCTATGGCTTACACCAAGCCCCAAGAGCCTGGTATGAAACTTTATCTGGATATCTACTTAGCAACAACTTCAGAAGGGGGACATTGATCAGACACTTTTCATCAAAGATAAAGGGGGAGAAATTTTGTTGGTCCAGATTTATGTTGATGACATCATCTTTGGATCTACAAGAACGAAGCTCTGCAAAGACTTTGAAGTTCTGATGCATTCCAAATTTGAAATGAGTTCAATGGGTGAACTAAATTTCTTTTTAGGACATCAAGTCAAACAAGTACCAAATGGAATCTTCATAAGTCAATCCAAGTATGTCAAAAGCATCTTGGAGAGGTTCAAAATGGCTGACTGCTCTGCTGCAAGAACTCCTATGCAAGTGCACCATCAATTATCTCCGGATAAAGAAGGACAAGACACTGATCAACATCAGTACCGAGCAATGATAGGGTCTCTCATGTATCTCACTGCCTCAAGACCAGATATCATGTTTGCAGTTTGTCTCTGCGCAAGATTTCAAGCAGCTCCAAAAGTGTCTCATCTTCAAGCTGTCAAAAGGATCTTTAGATACCTAAAGGGAGCTCCAAAACTTGGGCTATGGTATCTAAAGAATGGAAATGTCAATCTCTATGCCTACACTGACAGTGACTATGGGGGCTATAACTTGGACAAAAAGTCCACATCAGGGGGATGTCAATTTCTTGGAGGAAGGCTCATCTCATGGCAATGCAAAAAGCAAACATGTGTCTCCACTTCAATAGCTGAAGCATAATACATTGCAGCTTTAAGCTGCTGTGCACAGGTCATCTGGATCCAAAATCAAATGCTTAACTATGGAATGACCTTCATGCAGACTCCAATTCACATTGACAACATGAGTGCTATCTCTATCACGAATAATCCAGTGCAGCATTCCAAGACTAAGCACATCGACATCAGGTATCACTTTATCAGGGATCAAGCTGAGAAAAGGAGAATTTTCCTATCCAAGGTTCACACAAATGAGCAATATGCTGATTTGTTCACTAAACCTTTTGATGAAGCAAGATTTCGATATCTAGTTGAATCAATTGGCATGATGAACTTTGAATAAGACATGTCTCAATTTTTATCCTTCCTTGTAAATATGTCAATGTTTTTGTTCTTAATAAAAGGTTATAGTCAGCAGCACTTTTTCACTGCTGACAGATTTACTCTTCAGCAGCAAAGTCTTTGCCACGGATCGCTTTAAGTTATCAGCAGGAACAAGTTTCCTGCGGATAGCTTTAAGGCGGTCAGCAGCAACCTTTTTGCTGCGGAATGAATACAACAGTCAGCAGCTACCAAATCTGCTGCTGAAAGACTTCACTATCCGCAGCAACCAAGTTTGCAGCGGATAGCACACCATCGGCAGCAACCAAGTTTGCTGCTGATGGGTAAAACAAGTCTACATTAACTTTTAACTGCGGTAAAAACTACTCTCAGTCTTTACCATGACTGCTCGAGTGCTTTACAGCTGTAACAATGAAAGTGAAACAGGTTGTACTGTACAAGTGAAGTCACTTTTTCTTCGTCTGCCGTTATATCACAATTTCAAACGTTCCCACAACCTCTTCATATTCAATTTCAAACCCTAATCTCCCATCACTTTCTCTCCCGTCCCCACAGCATTCAAAGCCCTCCATAATTAACCACCATTCAAACACCCTTCTCTCTTCCCTCCAACTCCATAAAATGGCAGGCGCAGACATAAACAACCCCAACGACAAGTTTTCCCCATATCACAACCTCACTGCATGCCTAATAAAGGGCAAGAAATCAGAAGGTTTCAATGATATGATCGACTTCCTTTGTCGGTCCAAAATTCTCCATGCCCTAACAGTCAACCCAACCATCTACACTTCCCACATGGAAGATTTTTGGAGCTCAGCCGTGTATTCTACTGACCAGGGCACTCCCCAAATCAGAGGCACAGTAGACGGCAAGGAGATGGTTATCACTGAAGCAAAGCTCCGCCAACACCTTAAGCTTCAAGATGAAGGGGACGCCATCTCTTACCCAAGAGACGTATACATGAGGACCTTTGTATCCATAGGGTACACTGGGAATCAAACAGAGTATACGATAGAGAAGGCACTCATGGGTCCCAAATGGAAGTATCTCTGCCACACTCTTCTCCAATGCATATCCCAGAAGAGGAGTGGCTGGAACCAACTCAGCTCCGGACTTGCGTCGGCAATTCACGGTATGATAACTGGGGCGGGTTTCAATTTTTCCCACCTCATTCTTGAAGGTTTGAGATACAACCTTCAAAAAGGGGTGAAATCACAGTTCTTCATGTACCCAAGATTCTTGCAGGAAGTGTTCAACATTGAGCACCAAGATCTTTCAAAAACTGCAAGAATCCACATGATGCTTGGACATAAGAACAACATTTTTCAAAGCGTGAGAACAGTTTCATCAAAGTTCTCAGGGGCCGATGTTCCATTGTTGTCTACAATGTTGAACACGCAAAGTGCCCAGGGTGACAGTTCAGCAAACCCAGCTGATACTGATCCCACACCCTCCACCTCACTGCCACAAACTCAAACTACTGCTTCCTTTAATCGAACCCCTGTGCATTATACTGAGGATGTACAGGCACATAATCTAATCACCCCCAATTTGATTGCTCAACCGGAACACAGGGCCCCGGTTGCAGCCAAATATACAAGGAAGTGGGGCAAGAGAACTCCTTCTTCTCTTGCCTCCAAGGCCCAAACCCAAGCCAACATCCCTCACTCAGAATCACAACATTCTAGTGAGAATATCATAAGGGAAAGCCACACTGTTAGGGAGACTCCTTCAGAAGTCTCTCTATTAGGATTATGATCACTTCCCAGATCCATTGAACAGCCCTTCGAGCCATTCCTGTCTTCTTTGGACTTAAGTGTTGAGGAACCAGACCAAAGTGATGTACCTTCTCCAACTACCACTATCAAGGAGGTACTGATTGGTCTTGCTTCCGAAACACCCAACCCAAGTTCTTCACCTTTGAAGGTCCACTCTGGGAGTAATGATGGAGTGGATGTGGAAGAGGCTGTCACTACTACTGGTCCATCAACTGACCAGGAGGATAGTGACAACATCTTTAAGACCTCAACCACGGCAACTCATGGTGAGGGTGTTTCCTTGGAAACTCCCCTCACTGAGAGGAATCCCAGGCGCCAAGAAACCGCGGGTGATGGGGATGCTGAGGCTCGGCCTACGGCCCCATCTGGGTCCAAGGATTCCATAACTGTGGATGAGGACAGACTGAAACTTCATAACTTGGAATTGACGGCCAGGGTGGCTATGCTAGAGGCTGAAGTGTCCAAACTAAGACACCAAGTCTCTATGCATGAAGCCCATCAATGCCCAACTTTAGCCACTCCCTCTCTTGTATCAGTAGGCACCCAAACTGATGCTTACCTGTCTGCTGATGCAACCAAAAAGGGGGAGATGGTGTCTATGGAAGAAGATACAGACAGTCATGACGACTGGATTCAAGAGCAGCTTATACTTCAAAGCTCACTATTCAAGCCAGCTTTTGTCCAAGTTCATGACTTGCCAGTCCCAGATAACGAAGACGAAGAGACATCTGAAGACTGGAAGTTGGTCGTCAGGGCTGTCGATGAAATGCTAAATGATGTTGAAGACACAGAACAAACAAATACATCATTCAGCATCCTTCCTGAAGCAGCAGCCATCATTGGTCAATCCTCAACCCCCCAACTATTCAGATCATCAAAGAAGCTAGAATTTGACTCCATTCTAGCTTGGGGGTATGATGGATCAGCTGAGAGGTTTTGGATTGGATGGGAATTCGGCGGAGTAGAAGAGCTGAACTGGAACTCTCTCAATGCCCTCCAAGTCCTACAGCTATACGTATCAAACTGCATCAACAACTCAGCAGATCTCTCAGCAGAACTTGCCATTGGCAGGTTCTATGACCTGATGGAGGATAATCTACCCCACTTCGAAAGACTAATTCAAAAAGCAAAACGGGTAGCTTATCCTGAATCCTCGGCGGCCGCAGAAAGGAGACTGACTCCTAGCAATCTTGAAATAACAAGGAGCAGTCTTCTCAATGAAGAAGAAGTTCTGGGACTTCGAAGATTCCTGTATGCCTTCCTGGTCAAGGACTTGGACGTGCTAGGTTGGGTGAGCACTAAGTCCCTTGACCACATTCTTCTGCTCAGCAACGGCTCCTCTCTCATCATCAACACCAGGAACATCCTTCAGCTGCCCTCAGACTTCCTATTCAGATTTTTCAGCTCAGAGCCAACATCTGCAATATTAAATCACTGGAGAGCCAGGCAATGATGGTCATCATCAAAGCCCATCTTGAAAAAGAAGGACTGATTCCTCAAGAAGAGACTGTGTCAACTTCTGATACTGACTCCAACTCTGATACTCCACAAGTTGACATCACATCTGCAGCTTTTGGCCCAAGATCTTCCATCAGCGATCAACTGAGGGAAATAGAAGGTCCTGAGTGTCAACTTGATGAAGACAGTGACCGTCCCTTTTCAATTCCTCAACATGCCAATGAAGCTGAGGCAGAGATCCCAATAGCAGCATCATCATCTGCTGTTGTGATCAGTGAAGCTGAAGCAGAGGCACCCAATGTAATCAAAGGAAAGGGAATCATGACTGATGAAGATGAAGAGAGGCTGCTAAAAGAGAAAAGAGAGAGGGAAGAGAAAAGAAGAAGAAGAGAAGAAGAGGAGATGGCTGACCTGAAAAAGGCTCAAGAAAGAAAAACAGACATTCTCCTAAGAGAACAAACCATCCAGCTGTATGCTAAACAGCTGGATGAGCTAAAAAGAAAGATTCCTACAGTTGACCAGATTGAAGAAGATGCAGCTCTTGCTCTTCAACTGCAGGAACAATTCAATAAAGAAGAAGAAGACTTGGAGAAGAAGAAGAACAAAGAAGCTAAGTTCAGAATAACCGATTCTGAATTAGCAAAAGAATTAAGGGAGGAGTGGACTGAAGCTCTGATCTCTCAAGGTGAGGATGCAGACTACCTTGAGAAACTTTCAAACAAAGAGATTTACAGAGCCTTCATGGGTCAGCAGGGTCAATTGGCTAGCAAGAAAAAGGCTGAAGAAGAAGAAGAAAAAGCCAAGCTACAGTCCAAGAAGACCATTGCACTAAATAAAAGAACCCATGAAGAAAGGAAGGTCATGATTGACTTCCTTAAGGCTAGAGGAGATAGTGGAAAGAGGCTAGGTCCCATGAATTTCATGAACCTGCAAGCCCTCTACTTCAAAGTTAAAAAGGATGAGGAAGAAAGACTAGGGAAGAAGGCCTCCAAGAAAAGGGTACTTATCAAAGAAGAAGAAAAACCAAAGACAAAGAAACCCAAGCCTTCTCCCTCACCTACCTCTTCCTCAGTCCATCATCCTTCCACTCTCCTCCCCAAACCTTCCACTCCTCCACCCAACAAGTTCAAATCATCCCACCCAGCTCCCACTCATCAACAGCCTCCCTTAAAGAAATCCAAACCCTCATCTGAACCTGAAGACTCAAGAAACATAGTTGAATGGGTCTACAATCCACCGGATCAAAGGTTTGAGATCTTCAGGGGGAGAACTGAAAGAAGAAGATCTACATACAGGTCTGTTTATGAGGTTCTGCAACTACCAGATTCAGACCTAAGAAGAATTTTGGAGCTAGGTGAAGCTCATGAGCCTGCAAATGAGAGAGGGAAACATCTTATGCTAGCAATCAGACATTACTTCAACCCTAGCAAAGATGTGCTCGTGGATGTCAAACTACTCAAGTCCCACTCTCCATTTGTATCTTGGTCCTACAATGCTGATTTGGATGAGTTCACTCTGATTGATGTAAAGAAGGAGCAGATGAGATGTTCAAGCAAAGCAATCTACAAAATGCCACACAAAGACATCAAGACTCTGTCTTAACTTCCACTGAACAATCCCAGCAAGGATCCAAGAGGCTATGAGGTTGAAAGAATAGTCAGCCACATGCAAAAGCTTCAGCAGCAAAGTAATTAGAAAAATTTTGGTTGCATCAGTCTAGGGGGAGTTTGTAGAACCAAAGACTGATTGCTACCAAATTATTCTAAGTACAAATGCTGCTGATAGGCTTATCAGCAGCATCCAACACTTGTTGCTGCTGATAGGCTTATCAGCAGCATCCAACACTTGTTGCTGCTGATAGGCTTATCAGCAGCATCCAACACAAGTTGCTGCTGATAGGCTTATCAGCAGCATTATTCTCATATCTGCTACTGATAGCTTTATTCACTGAAGACCAAACGTTGCAGCTGACTACCCATGTGAAGCGCCTCTGACACCTTTCTGCAAAAACAACTGACACACTCCAAGCAGAAGGAACCTCAGTGGTGCAACCAATAAAGGACAATGACGCGCGTCTCCAAGCATGCAAACAATGATGCCTAAGAAGACGTTTCAGTAAAGTTATCTAGATTAGCCTTTGCGTGTAATTTAGATTAATAAACAAGATCAAATCCTTAGAATCAAGGGTTTGTCTTGATTCTAAGTTACTATAAATACTGTGTAAACACTTCATTGTAAGTGTGCTTGCTGTGCTTTCATAGTGCTTCTTGATAGTGTTTTATTTGTAAACTTGTAATCTCAGAAGTTTAATACAACAGTGCATTTATCAGTATTCTTGCTGTTTACTTGTTTACTTTGTTGGTTATTATTGTTTCCGCCAATATCAACTAGAATAGAAACACCTTGTAATCTTACGATCCTACAACTTTTTATTTGGATCATTACATTGTTGTAAACCACATGATTCGAATGAAATGACCGAGCTCTGTATAGGGTTTGTGTATGCATCATACCTTTGTCTAGCCTGAATAATTTTTGGTCGTAGACTAGCAGGACCCTGGGTGTATACTGGGTTGTAATACTGAAGGACGGTAGCTAGTCCAGCCATTGATGCTGGCAACTTTCTAGAGCTGTGTATTTTGTCTACCTTTATAGTTTGGCTCATAAGCTTTTATGTCTGTTCATCTTCTGATGAGATACTCATCGGAGAAACTATCTTTCTTGGATGTATAATTTTTGCCTTACCTTTATCTTTCTTTTCCATCTGGAAAAAACAATTTATTAATATTTCGAGATAACATATCAGCTATCCCATTATTTTTTCCTCTAATATGTTCAAAATTTATATTATATCCATGACCTTGAATAGTATTTTGTAAATTAACCCATCTGATTCTGTTTATTTTTTTTACTTTGGTCATTTTTTATAAACTTTACAATTGCTTCACAATATGTTCTGACTATGAATTCATTATGTAAATGAATTTTAATATTTTTAAGCGCATTAATCAATGCTTATATTTCAAAATCTATGCTTGTACAATTAGTTTTGTTTTCATAATTTCTACTAGCATAAGCATAAAATTTTTTCTTCCGATTTTGGGCTATATTTATTTGGTTTGCAGAGAAGGACATCTCCCCATCCTTCTTTACATCCATCTGTTTCAATAATAATATAATCTGTAACTAATGGTAATTCTAATGGATCAGTAGTCTTTATAGCCTTTTTGATTTTTTGAACTAATTTAATGTCTTCTGTATTAAAATATCTCTGTCCATTTTTTGTAGTTATATTATATAGAGGACCTACTAATTTTGATAGATTTGTAATAAATTTCCTAGCATAATTTACTAGTCCCAAAAAAGCTTGTATTTATTTTAAATTTATTTTCAAAATTTTCTGGAAAATCTAAATTTTTTTATTGAAATATGTAACTGTAATTCTACCTTTTCATTTCCTAATTCTAGGCTAAGAAAAGATATCTTTCTTTTGAATAAGTCCAATTTTATGGAAATCCATGCTTTTTTATTTCTTCGAATACCTGTTTTAAGTGTTTTTCGTGTTCTTTCACAGTTTCACTTGCAACAAGAATGTCATCAATATATACTAAGCAGAAATCGTATTTTAAAAATATACTGTCCATGAATCTTTGAAAAATGGATGGAGCGTTTTTTTATCTAAAGCTAAGGACATCACAAGGCTGTCCAGGACTTAAAGCTTTCTTCTAGATGTAATTGGTTATATCCTGATTTTAGGTCGAATTTTGAAAACACTTTTTTCTTTTGTATTAGAATTAATAGACTGTTTTTATTAGGAATATTTTAACCATCGTCCTCTGTATTATCATTTAAACGCTTATAGTTATAAACTATTCTTGCTTTTCCACTTTTAATTTCGCTGTGATTTCTTACTAAAAATGCTGCTGACGTGTGTGGACTATCTAATTTTCTTATTATTCTGGTATCTGTTTTTTAAATTCATATTTATCTAATGGGCTATATTCTATGTAGGTTATCCTAATTGTGATATCGGGGTTTTTGAGTTTAAATTTACATGTATATTATACTTTTTAATTTCTAATATCTTCCCCTATTAAGCCTATTTTTTCCAAATGTAAAATTATAGCATTATTTATACTTTTTGTTATATCTTTGTCTTTTTCAAGTTCATGACTTAAAAATTCTGTTAGTAGTTTTATGCTTTCATTTTCTATTAAAGTGTTGGGAATGTATATATGTGTTTGCTGAGTGTTATAAATTTTTTTGTTAATGTAATGTCTCTGATTAGTCCTAGTAAGAAATTCGATCCTAAAATAAAGTATTTGGATATTCTATGTTGAGGATTTATGTTTATTTGTGGTATTTCATATTTTATATTATAATTTTTTGAGAAATCTAAGAATTGTATTCCTGCTCATTCTAGATAGTGTGTAATTGAAATTAGTCTATCTTCAATTGTTCTACTTACTAATTGATAAGTTAATTTTTTATGGTATTGTATTGGAGATATACTATGTGATATTAAACATTTAGTGGCTCCTGTATCCACTAATGCTGTTAAATCTATAAATTTATTGTGGTCTAACCATAATCTACATTGTATATTTATCATGTTCATTGATACTTGTGTCTTTACATATACTGGTTCATTTTCTGGTTGTTCTTCTTCACACATTTGCATTATTTAGTGTTGAGCTTCTTTCTTCTTTTTGATGTGTTCTTTTAATTTTTTTTATTTTGTTATCCATATTTTTTAGCTTAAGATCATGTAGTTCTATTGTTAATTCTATTTTTTTTGTATTAATACTTGTACTTGTTTTTTATGTGTTCTTCTAATTCTTTTATTTTGTTATCCAAATTTTTTTCGCTTAAGATCATGCAGTTCTATTGTTAATTCTAATTTTTCTATTTTTTCTTCTAATTTTTCTGTATTAATCTTTAAGAGGGGTACCAGTTAAAACATTAAAACATGTTTAAAACATGAAAAGAAACGGAGATATAAATGAACCGGAGATATACTTACAATGATGATTGATTGTGGAGGAGTAGAGACTGAGTATGTAGAGAGAGAGTATGCACAACAGAGGAGTTTATATATATATGGGATATAATATGAAGATCTGGGAAGGGGCTAAGGTTTAAGAGTTATCAGCTAAAGAGGGCCGGGAGGATTTTAGTGTGCCATAGAGAGAGATTGAAAAATTTTTATATATTCAAATTTTTCGGTGTATTTACAAATGACACAATTGCCTTCTTATATAGGTAGAGAAAGATAAAAAGTAAAGGCGCAATAATGCGCACTAATCTAATGGATACAAAGTAAAGAAACAATCAATGGATACAAACTAAAGGAAGAAACGACAAAAACTCTTTATGAACAATTATATTCCTATGGGATATCTTTTTACGGTATATCCACGCGTCTTCTGTATTAATTGATCATTCTATGTCATGGCTTGCGTCATTCTTTAGAAATCTCTATGTGTGCTGTCGATAGATGGTGGTGTTCCTGGATCATCATCTGTATCATCGCTTTCGTCGTTGATAATATGATCTAATTCTAGCGTATCTCCTTCACCCACAAATGGAAAAGGCATACGCCAGTTTAAATCGGAATAAATTTGTATATCGTGACCTTCTCCTAAAAATTTAAATCTTTCCTAGTGAAAATGAACAGGTAATTGATGGGTTTTTTGATGTTTTTTGATGAATAAATCCAAAGCTTGTGTCTGGGTATCTTTATCTGTTAAGCATGTAATGTTGGCAAAAATAGGATTTGGATTAATTGCCAAGTTTTGTAAATGGTTTAGGTAGGGAAAGGCTAAAAATGGGCTTTGTGTGTTTGTTCTGTGATCAACAAAAATCCTTTTTCTGGCAGGTATGTATGTGTATTAGGATGCATAGGGAAATGATGAGAACATTTTGCAACCAACTGTGGGGATTTTTGAATGTGATGCAATGTTTCGTTTGATCATTGTGAATTTCTCTCCTAAACGGTCAAGGAGATTCTCTGTCCTTTTGTTTAATCTGAACTCGATAAAGTCAATCATACCATGGTGGTAAAATTGAACAACTTGATCTTATACATTATTGTAGGGAAACAGATTTGTAGAAGAAGAACAAGGCCAAGGTACTTGTTAAGTATGCAAGAACAAGCCCCTCCGTACTTGTTAAGTATGCAAGAACAAGGCCCTGCATACTTGTTAAGTACGCAAGATCAAGGCCCTGCGTAGTTGCTAAGTACGCAAGAGTGAGGCACTGCACATTTGCTAAGTGCGCAGGCATCAGGTCTATGGTTATATATAGCAGGCTAGTGATGACAGTATGTTCGCCAAATTCAGTATGGTTAACCAGTTAGAGTCGGGATTAGGTCTGATGTGTATTTAACTACTCAATCCAGATCGTACGTGACGTTGTTGGGCCTTCGATTAGGACAACTGAGACTAGCTTATCTGGTGAGTTCTAGAAGCCTTCTTTTAAATGTTTTAAATAATATTTTAGGCTGGTGTGCATACGTAACGATGTGATTGTTTTATAAAACGATGTTTATGAATGATGTATGTGACGTTTCATGAAACGATGTTTATGAACGATGTTTTGGAAGGAAAAAGTTATGAAAGTAGTGTTTATGAAATATTTTGCCAAGAAGTTTACAAAATGTTTATGAATTAATGAATGATTTTTAATAAAACGTACGAATGCTTTAACTGAAGTTTTGAAGTAAAAGAAGTGAATGTTTACGAAAGTCACAAACGAACGAATCTGCCATTATTCCTTAGGGAATGAAAGTTATGGGTATGGGATGTATGTTATGGGCCTTTACCTTTTAGGGGCCTTTGTGGCTGGCCAACTGTTGTACAACTGGGGTGATGACGGTCACCAAGGGGATTACCGTGATCCTTGAAGTTGGTACGATTTTAACTTGCGGGGTAGTCGTGATTGAAGTTTGGTACTTGTGCCTTACGGGGTGCAGTGCTTGAAGTTTTGTACGTGTCATCCTTGTGATACCGTGCTTGAAGTTTGGTGTTGAATGACCTAAGTATCGGGCCCTAGGATTTCTTCACCCGAATGAAAGTACAGTGTTGATGGGCCTAGTGGTGGTGATCTTTAGGTTATTCAGCCAGTATGCGATGTTTGAAATTGACAGTTACAAGAAGGCGCATATTCGATATGTTCGTTGACTTATGTTTATGATGTTATGTTATGTTATTGCATGTTTTCGTATGCTATTATTAATGAAGTTAAATGATATGTTTTGGCAAATATTTGAAGTTAAGGATTTATGAAAAGCAGGAACTCACCAGCGTAGCTGACTTTTTCGCTGCGTTATTTTGATATTCAAGTTTAAGAACTGTTTGTGAATGAGTAAATCCCGCAAGTGAGGCCTCCTGGGTTTGGGGCCTTACATGTGATCATTGTGAATTTCTCTTCTAAACGGTCAAGGAGATTCTCTGTCCTTAGGGAATGAAGGTTATGGGTATGGAATGTATGTTATGGGACTTTACCTTTTTGGGGCATTTGTGGCTTGCCAACTTTTGTACAACTGGGTGATGACGGTCACCAAGGGGATTACCGTGATCCTTAAAGTTGGTACGATTTTACCTTGCGGGGTAGTCGTGCTTGAAGTTTGGTACTTGTGCCTTACAGGGTGCAGTGCTTGAAGTTTGGTATGTGTCATCCTTGTGATGTCGTGCTTGAAGTTTGGTTTTGAATGACCTAAGTATCGGGCCCTAGGATTTCTTCACCCGAAGGACAGTATGATGTTGATGGGCCTACTGGTGGTGACCTTTAGGTTATTCCTCCAGTATGCGATGTTTGGAATTGGCGGTTACGAGAAGGCGCAGATTCGATATGTTCGTTGAATTATTTTTATGATATTATGTTATGTTATTGCATGTTTTCGTATGCTTTTATTAATGAAGTTAAATGATATGTTTTTGGCAAATATTTAAAGTTAAGGTTTTATGAAAAGCTAGAACTCAGCAGCGTAGCTGACTTTTTAGTATGCACATTCAGGTTAAGGCAGGTTATGATGATGGACAGTGATGCTGGGTGGCTTGATGAGTTACCCAGATGATATGAAGACTGGCATCCCGTTATGATTAGTTATGTTATGTTTATGTATTAGACTATGTTACGCTTTCTCATGTTGAACAATGTTATGATTATGTTTTAATGAAATTTTCCGCTGCGTTATTTTGATATTCATGTTTAAGAACTGTTTGTGAATGAGTAAATCCAGCAAGTGAGGCCTCCCGGGTTTAAGGCCTTACAAGTTGGTATCAGAGCAATAGTTTGAAAGATTTGGACACTCCTAGTGTCTTAACTTAAACTGTGATTGGGACCGAAAGCAGATGCCAGTACAGGTAACTCGAGCCACAGCATCAGGTATGAAGGTAGTATATATATTTACATGTATAGTATTCCTTGGAAGTGTTAAGTTAGGACTTGTGTTCTGATAGAATCACAAAGGTGGTCAAATAGAAATCAAGATGTAGTGTAATGGTTGATTGCCGATGGCCAGTGTATATTAACATCTTACAGTACTTGTTGAATTCTATTGTTAACTAGCGTGATGACATTGGATTCCTTGTCTTATAAAAGGAAATGGCAAGGAGAGGAAACGGAAGGCGTGGTGGGGGCCATACCGGTGGTCATAAAGGTGGGCACGGCAGGACCCGTGCGTGCCAAGAGTATATTAAATAAGGGAGTGTTCACACTGAGCCAGAAGTTAGTATGCACGGGACTGAGCTGACTCATGTCGAAGAACAGCAATTCACTTTTGAACCGGAAGTGAGAGCTACTCTGGAACGCGAGTTCACTGAGTTGATGAAGACTTCCTTGCTGGAACTATTGGCGGAAGCATTAAAGAAGGTTAATGAGGCGGGCGGGTCTAACACGGCGGTTGGTACCCCGAACACTAAGGCAGTTAACACACCGCTTAACCATGGTTGCGACTATAAGTCCTTAATGCCGAATGCATGACTCACAGACAGTATAACACACGATTCAATGAACTGGCACGTTTGGTGCCACATCTTATCACGACTGAGGAAAGAAAGATTGCCTGCTACATTCAAGGGCTGCCGGACCAGGTCTGTACCTATGTTAAGGCCAACGCCCCTACTGATTATAACTCGGTAGTAGAACTGAGCGGCGTGGTATTTGATGATCTAGCGCTGAATGTCATTCCCATTGACAAGCCGAAGAAGAAGTTGAGTTTTCCAGCCAAGCGATCGGGAGGGAAGTTGTCTAGGGCTTGAGACAAACATGCCAAGATAGGCGATACAACTGTCTGTGGAAAATGTGGAGGAAGGCATACAGGCGAATGTCGAGCGGGATCGAACCTATGCTTTAAGTGCGACAAGACCGGACACTACTCCCGTGAATGCCCACAAGGCTTCAAATGTTACAACTGTGGGAGGTTGGTCATATGAGTTGGGAATGCACTAAGCCAAGAATGGGTGAAGCCAGGAAAGGGAAAGGCCCTGAGAAGAAAGAAGACAGACCCCGAGCGAAGACTCGAGCATATGCACTAACACAAGAACAGGACAGGGTGGACCCCGAAGTGGCGTCAGGTACGTTCATCCTTGACAACACTTTTGCTTCTGTGTTATTTGATTCGTGTGCCAGTAAGAGTTTTATATATGCAACTTTTTGTAAAAGAGCAAAATACACTGTTAGTAAGCTAGAAAGGTGTAACATCCCAAAAATAATAAATAAGTAAATAATAAAACGATAGAGACTTAATCGTCATAAAACAAAAGAAAAACGGATGGGCTTGGGATCAGCGCCAACGGGCCGATGGAAGCCTAGGTATATAAGGGGCAAGGCAGCCCACCTCGCCATTTCAACCTCATTTCATCACTCTAGAGAGAGAAAGGGAAGCTCTGGTCTAGAGAGAGAAAGGGAAGCTCGACACGAGATTGAAGGAGCACGTTACTGCTGAGCTCATGAGCAAAACCTCCGAATCAGAATTCCAATCCAGGTAACGATTCGACCATAATATGAGTTTTTGTTCGTTTTGAGGTTCTCAGGTTTTAGCTAAATAGGAGACGTTTTTATGGATGAAACCAGATAATAAGCTTAGAACTAGCATCTAGAATGAAAACTGCACGTTTTGATCAAAGAAAACTGTAAGATTGCCATGATCGGGTTAGCATGCAAGAATTTCGGATTTTTGTCCAGGAAACAGGTATTGCGTACTTATCAAGTACGCAAGAAGGACGTCTTGCGTACTTACCAAGTACGCAGGAGGAAGATCCTACGTACTTACCAAGTACGCAAGAAGAATGCTCTGTGCACTTGTCAAGTACGCATGAGCAAGGCCCTACGCACTTACTAAGTACGCAGGCAGCAGGCTGGTTAAGTAAAGTCAATATGTTTTGAATGATTAAACCGTTAGAGTCGGGATTGGGTCTGATGTGTATTAAACTACCTAATTCAGATCGTACGTGACGTTGTTGGACCTTTGTTTAGGACGACCAAGACTAGCTTATCAGGTGAGTTCTATGTGCCCCCTTCTATGTTATGTGCAAATCAATTTAAATGTTTTGGGGCTGAAGTGTATACACTAAATGAATAAATGCTATGAATGTCAATGTGATCATATGTGGTATACAAATATATATTTACACCTATATACGAAAATGAATTATATGATTATAAAGAATGAATGAAAGAATGACATAATGTAAATAAGTGAAGTCTTGCTTTATATTATATATATATTGCATGTTATGAATGTATGTAAACGTTATGAATGCTTCTATGACAACGGCTACTTCGGTAGACGGACGACCACGTGACTATTTTGCAACCTGGACAAAAACGTTCCTTCGCAAGCTAGGACGTATAAGAAAGGTACTCATGGACGGTCGAAGCAAATTCCTTATTACATGTAGAACGGTTGCATACATAATAGCCACGTGGGAAACGGATGCCCCAGGGAAGACGGGCGAATGACCGTACTATGACGGTAGAACGGGTTAAGAGCGGACGGAGAAAGGTTGCCGGACGGTTTATGTATCGACGGACGGTTTTCTAGAGCTGGACGGTTTATGAAAAGGGCGACGACGGTAGCTCTCACTGCGATGTCTTTGTGACATTTACTACAAGTATGATGGGTTGATCACCCTTATGTTTATGGCCAAATGAATGTTCTCCCCAAGTAAGTATGTACTCAGTATGAATGTTATGTGAGAATAGTAAAGCAAAGAATATGTAAAGGCTTGAATGTTAAGTATATTATATATATATATATATAATACTCCTGATAAAATAAATATTATGTATGATTGTCTTTAAACTAGAACTCACCAGCGTTAGCTGACTTTTAGTATACATTTCAGGTAGAGGAAGAAAGGGTCGTGCGATGGCGTGAAGGTTACCCGGCACAAGACTGACATCCCACTTTTATATATGTTAAGACAATGTTATGTTTTTAATTGTTAAGATTTCCGCTGTTATGTCATGTTATGCTACGTTATGTAATGATTGAATTCGAATGTTTTAAATTTAAGCTCAGTATTTATGACTATGTTTATGAGTAAATCCAACAAGTGAGGTTACCCCGGAATGGGGCCTTACAAGTTGGTATCAGAGCAATAGTTTGAGAGATTCAGACATCCCTAAAATGTATGGACTCAAACTGATTATGGGACCAACGCACGGATGTCAGTATGGGTAGCCAACGCCGCACGGTAAGTAAGTACTAAAGTCAATGCACTTAGATAAGAATAGATACCTTAACTTAGAACAAATAGATGTCATTGTCACAATCGATTTGAAGAGTTTTGAACTTGAAAAGCAATGTAAATTAGTAATCACAAACCGGTCACTGTAATTAATAATTTACCTTGCTCGTACTGTTCCAAACTATGATCTGAAGAAATGACATTGATGTATTCCCTTTATAACTATCAGGAAACTAGGAACTATGGCTGATGGAGGAAGAACAGGACGCCAAGGCGGTCGCACTGGCCGAGTCGGTAGACCTCCATTGAATCAAAGACATGAAGAGGAAGAGAGTGTGCACGCATAACACACTAAGAGTGTGCACGAAACAAAGCTGACCCCAACTAGGGACGACAATCAAGGGCCTTTACAGTTAGAACCAGAAGTCAGGGATGCTATTGCCCGCGAAGTGGTACTCACTCTGAAGAAAGTATTGCTTGATCTACTATCCGAGGCACAAAAGAAAAGTAGAGACGAGGATGAAGGAGACCATGAAGAGAAAGTGTACGACAGTGATGGGGATGAAGTGAAAATGGGATCAAGCAATCGTGGGTTTACCTACAAAGGTTTCAAGGATGGAGACCCACCCAAGTTCGATGGAAACAGTGATTCAGTGGCTACGTTCGAATGGATTGAAAGGATGAACGCTGTAATCAACATCAGTGAATGTCGACCGGACCAGGCGGTTAAGTATGTTGCTCATTCTTTCACCAATGAGGCACTAAGTTGGTGGAGGAACATTCAGATAACAAACTCGCCAAACGCTCTTGCCAGAATGACATGGGAAGACCTGAGGAAGCTGATAATTCAAAAGTTTTGCCCCCAAAATGAAATTGATCGAGTGGAAAATGAATTCCTAAAGTTCAAGGCTGGCAGCAAGACGCACCGCCAGTATACTTCTAGGTTCAATGAGCTAGCTTAACTGGTACCTCACCTGGTGAAGATAGAAGAACGAATGATCAAGTATTATGTGAAGGGCCTACCTCAACCGTGTCCACGTGAAAGCCAACCTACCCACGACCTTCGAGTCGGTAGTCAACCTGTCGGGGATCGTCTATGACGATTATGCTAACGAGGATACAACTCCCGAAGCTCCGAAACAGAAATGGGAGAACTCGTTTAAAGGAAATGGAAAGGGAAACTACGCCGCTGAGGTAAAGAAGCCTAGAGCAGAAGGGTATGAAGTTTGTAGGAAATGCTCAAGGAAACACCAAGGCGAATGTTTAGTTGGCACAACCATGTGCTATAAATGCGGGAGGCCGGGGCACTACTCCGGAGATGGCATAAAGGACGTCAAGTGCCAAGGATGGGGAAGATATGGACACCCGACTAGGGATTGCAGGAAAACCAGACAATCCGGTTCGGGAAAGGAAAAGGAAGCTGAAAAGGAACAGCCACAGGCTAGGACTCGAGCCTACGCCCTGACTAAGGATGAAGCAAGGGGAAACCCTGATGTTGTGTCAGGTACGTTCCTAGTTAATAATGAACATGCTGCTATTTTATTTGACTCTGGTGCTAGTAAATGTTTTATATCCAATGCATTTAGTAGTAAACTAGATTGCACTATCAACACCATAGTAAAGGCCTTTAGCATACAAACTGCCGTTGGTAATAATTCGGCAGTATTTCAAGTAACAGAGGATTGCATCGTAGAAATAGAGGGTCATAAGTTCCCTTCTAGATTGTTCCTTCTCACCTTAGGAGGATTCGATATATTATTGGGTATGGATTGGCTAGCTGCCAATGAAGCTCAAATCATATGTAAACGTAAGAGGATACACCTCAAAGCTCCAAGCGGCAGCCCAATTACGGTTTATGGGGATTGAAATTGCACGATGCCGAACGTCATCTCGATGATCAAGGCCAAAAGTTACATGAGGCGCGGTTGCGAAGCTTATCTGGCATATTTTATTGATGATAAATGGAAATGAATGAACCCAAGAAGGTACCTGTGGTGTGCAACTTTCCGGAAGTATTCCCTAAGGATCTACCTGGGTTACCACCCGATCGGGAAATAGAATTTCAGATTGACTTATTGCCAGGAGCTGAGCCCGTTGCCAAAGCCCCCTACCAATTGGCTCCGTCAGAAATGAAAGAATTGATGTCTCAACTAGAGGAACTTACAGAAAAAGGATTTATCAGACCGAGCATTTCACCATGGGGCGTTCTGGTACTATTTGTAAAGAAGAAGGACGACATCATGCGCATGTGCATTGACTACCGCGAACTGAACAAGAGGACAGTAAAGAACAAATACCCACTGCCTAGAATTGACGACCTTTTTGATCAACTGCAAGGTGCGAGTTGGTTCTCAAAGATGGATCTTAGGTCGTGTTACCATCAGTTGAAAGTAAGAAAAGAGGACGTACCAAAGACCGTGTTTCGCACGCGTAATGGGCATTATGAGTTTCTCGTGATGTCCTTCGGATTGACCAACGCACCAGCAGCGTTCATGGACTTGATGAATAGAGTATGTCGACCCATGTTGGATCGATCAGTGATAGTTTTTATAGACGACATACTGGTATTTTCGAAAAGCGAGGGTGATCACCACTACCACCTAAGAGAGGTTCTGGAGGTGCTTAAGCAGGAAAAGTTGTACGCAAAATTCTCCAAATACGTGTTCTGGCTTAGGGAAGTCCAATTCCTAGGTCATGTCATAAACCCAAACGGCATTATGGTGGATCCAACAAAGATCGAAACCGTAAGAGGTTGGAACATCCTGAAAACGCCAACAGAGATACGAAGTTTTCTGGGATTGGCATGATACTATCGGAGATTTATTCAGTATTTCTTGAGAATAGCCTCGCCGCTGACAAAGCTAACACGTAAGGAAGTAAAGTACGAATGGGGTCCAACCCTAAACAATGCGTTTGAGGAACTTAAGACACGATTAACACAAGCTCCAGTCTTGACACTACCTGAGGGAAATGAGGACTTGGTAGTCTACTCTGACACCTCGGGTCAAGGTTTAGGATGCGTACTTATGCAACGAGGAAAGGTAATTGCTTATGCCTCGCGGCAACTAAAGATTCATGAGGTTAACTACCCAACTCACGATCTAGAGTTGGCGCAGTAGTGTTCACGTTGAAAATATGGAGGCACTATCTATATGGAGTTAAATGTACCATTTACTCCGATCACAAAAGCCTGAAGTACTTTTTCGAACAAAAGAAATTAAACATGAGAGAAAGGAGGTGGTTAGAGCTACTGAAAGACTATGATTGTGAGATATTGTACCATCCAGGCAGGGCAAACGTAGTGGCTGACGCTTTAAGCAGAAAGGAAAAATCGGAACCTATACGGATCAAAGCATGTCAGCTGATTATAACGCCTGATTTGATGAGTGAAATATCAAAGGCACAAGATGAAGCACTATTAGAAAGAAATATAAAACAGGAAAGAATAGTAGGGCAACAAGGAAATTTGGATGCAAATGCATACGGTGTACGAACTAGGTTTGGCCGGATGTGGATACCTAAGATTGGTGAGCTTAGAGGCAAAATACTCGATGAGGCCCATAAGTCTTGCTATTCTATCCACCCTGGGACAAACAAAATGTATCAAGACTTGAAGAAAGAATACTTGTGGCCTAGCATGAAGATTGATGTGACTGAGTACGTGAACAAGTGCCTAACGTGTTCCCTAGTTATGGCCGAGCACCAGAAACCATGCGGTAAAATGCAACATTTACCAATACCGAAATGGAAGTGGGAGGAGATCACGATGGACTTCATTACCAAGCTACCGCGAACAGCTAAAGACAATGATACCATATGGGTGATCGTCGACCGCTTGACGAAAAGTGCTCACTTCTTGCCAATACGTGAGACTTCTTCGTCAGAAAGACTAGGAGAAATATTTATCAAGGAAGTTGTGAGCAGACATGGTATGCCGCTGTCGATTGTGTCTGACATGGATACTAGATTCACGTCAAGGTTTTGGAAGAAATTCAACGAAGCAATGGGCACTAGACTGAACATCAGCACCGCTTACCACCCCCAAACTGACGGACAATTGGAAAGGACCATTCAGACCTTGCAGGACATGCTCTGGGCCTATATAATTGAATTCGATGAGAGCTAGGACAACCATCTACCATTGGCAGAATTTTCATATAACAATAGCTATCACTCAACTATTGGCATGCCGCCATTTGAAATGTTGTGTGGGAGGAAATGTAGGACCCCGGTTTGTTGGGCAGAAATTGGACAAAAGGATTTTGCAAGTCTCGAAGTGGTCAAATGTATGGCCCCAAACCCGGGAGGCCTCACTTGTTGGATTTACTCATTCACAAACGGTTCTTAAACATGAATATCAAATAACGCAGCGAAAAATTTCATTCAAACATAACGTCATCATTGTTCATACATGCGGAAGCGTAAACATTGTTTAAAACATAAATACATCATAACTAAACATAACGGGATGCCAGTCTTCATGATCAACCGGGTAACTCTTCTCGCTTGCCAAGCATCACCGTCCATCATCCATACCTGCCTTAACCTGAATGTGCACACTAAAAAGTCAGCTACGCTGGTGAGTTCTAGTTTTCATTCGATTTAAGAAATGGTTCATCATTCAAAACATTCATTAGGGTTTAACATCACTTATAAGAAAACAGGGCCTTTCGTTCATCATTGAAAACCTTCAAACCTTTTTCCTCATCATAAACACATTGAACGGGTCATTTGTTTAAAACTTTAACATTCATTTAAGTCATACATTACTATCTAAAATCTGTATCTTTTCTTTAAGCATCTCTGTGTCCCCGAAGGAAACTTTGATGTTGTGGGCAACCGCTACGTATCGCCGTCATTGCCACAACCATTCAATACGCGGGGTCAACCGTTACGTATCGCCGTCATTGCCCAACACGCATCTTTCCTTTAGGAATCAACCGTTACGTATCGTCGTCATTGATTTCCCCTTACCTCATTCCCTTATGATGATCGTCATCACCCGAGTAACCATCGTTACTCCCTTACCAGTTGTACAACATCAAACCATTGGCAGGCCACAAAGACACTGCCCCTGTTGCTCTTATGGCAACTATGGCTCGCTGTCCATAATCTACCACAAGGCTGGGAATCTCATTCCCAGACTTCATTCCTCAATTCCATTCATTCGACAGATTAGATTTGTAATGACTTCTTTAAAACCTTTGCCCTTTTTCTTTTCTTTTCATAAAACCTTTCATTCATTTTCGAAACCCTTTACCTTTAGTTTAAACCATTTCTTTATAAACATTTCGTTCGTAAACATTTCGTTCATAAACATTCCATTCATAAAACTTTCTTTCCATAAACCGTTCATTCCAAATCATTTCATTTCGTAAACATAGTTTCATAAGCATCATTTATAAACATAGTTTCATAAACATCATTTCGTAAAAACATCATTTCATATGTATGCACACCAGCCCGAAAACATTATATAAAACATTTAAAAGAGGGCTTCTAGAACTCACCTGATAAGCTAATCCGGGTTGCCCAAAACAAACGTCCCACTACGTCACTTCCGATCTGAATTGATTAGTTAAATACACATCAGACCAAATCCCGACTCTAACGGTTTAACCTTCTAAACATACCGACTTTACCTAATCGGCCTGATGCATGCGCACTTAGCAAGTGCGCAGACCCTGCTTCCTGCGTACTTGATAAGTACGCAGGTTCCTCTTCTTGCGTACTTGATAAGTACGCAGTGCTCTCTTCCTGCGTACTTGGTAAGTAAGCAGGACCTGCTCCTTGCGTACTTGATAAGTGCGCACGACCTGTTCTTCGCAAAAACCCTAACTTTCTCATTCGGGTCTGATCACGTCAAGATCCCGAACCTGTTTGCATTCAAAACCTTTTTTTTCCATTAAGGAACTCAAATCTATGTTTATCCTTCAGTTTCATCCGTTAAAATATTACATTTTCACCCAAAACCCGAAAAACCCAAAAAACGAACTAAAACTCAGATTTAGGTCGGATCGTTACCTGAATCGAGCTTCTGGTCTGGAGGTTCTTCTCACGAGCTATGGAGTAACACTTTGCTAAAATCTCGGGTCGATCCGCCAACTTTCTCTCACTACGGTTTCTCTCTCTAGATGTTGCAAATGAGAGAAAATGGTGATGATCCTTGGTTATTTATAGGGGAGGCTCCCTTTCTAGCCCATCCGGCCCGGCCCGTCATGCTTCGTTCGTTTATTCCGTTATTATAACGGTCGTTTTATTTTTGGGATGTTAAAAGTCTACCCCCTTACAATAGGTTTCGTCCCCGAAACCTATCATAAGTCAAATAGATGAGGGTACGACTCCTTCATCTCCTTCTCCGTTTCCCAAGTGGCTTCCGATCCCTTTCGATGTTTCCATTGTACTTTAACCAATTGGATAATCTTATTACGCAAACGCTTCTCCTTCTTGTCTAAGATGGCCACGAGTTCTTCGATGTAATTAAGGCTGCTGTCGACATCGATGTCAGTAACTGGTACGTGAGCTGATTCATCCGCCAAACACTTTCGTAAGTGTGATACATGGAAGGTAGGATGAATCCCACTCAACTCATCAGGCAACTCTAGCCGATAAGCGACTTCACCAACCCGTGCCATTATCCTGAATGGTCCGACGAACCTCGGACTTAACTTTCCTCTCTTCCTGAATCGTATTATTCCCTTCCAGGGTGACACTTTAAACATTACTCTGTCCCCAACATCGAACTCAATAGGCCTTCGTCGTTTATCCGCATAGGATTTCTGACGATCTTGTGCGGCCTTCATTCGTGCTTTGATTTGATCAAACCTTTCTGACGTTTCCGTTACTACTTCAAGACTCCCTAATTCCTTTTGTCTAATCTCACCCCAACAAATCGGGGTCCTGCACCTCCTCCCATACAACATTTCGTATGGCGGCATGCCTATAGTCGTGTGATGACTATTGTTGTATGAAAATTCGGCTAACGGAAGATGACTGTCGCAACTGCCGCCAAAATCGATAATACAAGCACGAAGCATATCCTCCAATGTCTGAATGGTCCTTTCGGACTGACCATCTGTTTGTGGGTGGTATGCCGTGCTGATATTAAGTCTCGTGCCCATCGCCTCGTGAAATCTCTTCCAGAACCTCGATGTGAATCGTGTGTCCCGGTCAGATACGATTGTCAAAGGCATCCCATGCCGTGCTACTACTTCGTTAATAAATACTTCCGCTAAACTTTCCGACGAGAACGTCTCGCGAATAGGTAGGAAATGAGCACTCTTCGTTAAACGCTCCACAATTACCCAAATGGTATCATGACCTTTAGCTGTGCGAGGTAGCTTGGTTATGAAGTCCATGGTAATGTGTTCCCACTTCCATTCCGGTATATCAAGTGGTTGAATCTTTCCATACATTTTCTGGTGTTCGGCCTTTACTTGTGAGCAAGTCAAGCACTTGCTTCCTTAGATCTTGGTACATTTTATTGGTACCAGGATGGATAGAGTACCGAGACTTATGAGCCTCATCCAAGATTTTGGTTCTAAGCTCGCCACCCATAGGTATCCATACCCATCCAAAACGTGTCCTAACACCAAGAGTGTTATATTCCAACTTGTCCTGTTGGCCAACCATCCTTTCCTTCGTTATGTTTTCTTCTTTAAGTGCCTCATCTTGAGCCTTTTCGATTTCTCTCATCACATCTGATGTTACCACTAACTGGCAAGCTTTCACTCTAATAGGAGCAGGCACATCCTTTCGGCTTAGAGCGTCAGCCACCACATTTGCCTTTCCAGGATGGTATATTATTTCACAGTCATAGTCTTTCAGTAGTTCCAACCATCGCCTCTGCCTCATATTAAGTTCCTTTTGTTTGAAGAAGTACTTCAAGCTTTTGTGGTTGGAGTAAATAGTAAACTTCACCCCGTACAGGTAGTGCCTCCAGATTTTCAATGCGAATACGACAGCAGCAAGTTCCAAATCATGGGTTGGATAATTAGCTTCGTGAATCTTCAACTACCGTGACGCATACGCTATCACTCTCCCGTGTTGCATCAACACGCATCCCAATCCCTGACCCGAAGCGTCAGAGTATACCACTAAGTCTTCATTGCCCTCTGGAAGGGCCAAGACTGGAGCTTGGGTTAGCCTCTTCTTCAATTCCTTAAACGCCTCATCTTGGGTCGAACCCCATTCATACTTAACCTCTTTCCGAGTCAACTTTGTCAATGGCAAAGCTATTTTCGAGAAATCCTGGATGAACCTCCGATAATAGCCTGCCAATCCCAAGAAACTACGGATTTCAGTTGGCGTCTTAGGAATATCCCATTCCCTTACCGTCATTATCTTTGCTGGGTCAACCATAATGTCGTTCGGGTTAATGACGTGACCTAAGAATTGGACTTCCCTAAGCCAGAACGCGCATTTAGAGAACTTAGCATACAACTTATCCTTATTCAGAGCCTCCAACACCTCCTTTAAGTGACATGCGTGATCACCCTCATTCTTGGAATAGATGAGGATATCATCGATGAACACATTTACCGATCGGTCTAGCATTGGTCGACACACCCTATTCATTAAATCCATGAACGCTGCGGGGGCGTTCGTCAATCCAAAAGATAACGCGTGCGCAATGCAGTTTTCGGTATGTCTTCTTCCATCACCTTCAACTGATGGTACCCGGATCGAAGGTCGATTTTTGAGAACCAACTTGCGCCCTGTAATTGATCGAACAGGTCGTCGATCCTTGGCAAAGGGTACTTGTTCTTCACCGTACGTTTGTTCAACTCGCGATAATCAATACACATTCTCATCGAGCCGTCTTTCTTCTTCACAAACAACACTGGAGCACCCCACGGTGAGATGCTCGGTTGGATAAATCCTTTCTCAAGTAACTCGTCTAGTTGTGCCATTAATTCTTTCATCTCCACTGGTGCTAGTCGATATGGAGCCTTAGCCATGGGCTGGGCATATGGTACTAAGTCGATTCAAAATTCAATCTCTCTGTCGGGTGATATCCCAAGCAAATCCTCTGGAAACACCTCCGGGTACTCGCGTACCACGGGTACATCGTCTAGCTCCTTCACTTCCTTACACTCGTTAATTACGTACACCGGATAAGCCTCGCATCCGCGCCTCAAGTAATCTACTGCCTTAATCATCGAGATAACGTTTGGCATTGGGGCGTCACGATCCCCAAGAACCTCGACTTTGCTACCGTCTGGAGCCTTGAGTCGGATGATCTTTCGTTTACATATAATTTGTGCTTCATTGGCAGTTAGCCAATCCATTCCTAACACGACATCAAACCCACCCAAAACCATAACAAACAATCTGACAGGGACCTTCTATTTTTATCGTGGTGTTGTCAACTACATCGGTCACTCTCGCAGTTCTACCCTCAGCGGTTTCTACGCTAAAAGCCCTTTCTAGTTTACTGACAGTGTACTTCACTAGTTGATCCGCCCGGCATTCGCTGAGACGGATGGCAGCCTCCATACGGATTATCCAGTAAAACGTAGCTATCGCGTCTTTCTTTCCAGTCAGGACTGGTGGGTCACATGCCTTGAAGGACTTATAGTCGCAACCACGGTTAAGCGGTGTGTTGATTGCCTCAGTATTTGGGGTATCAACCGCCGTGTTAGACCCACCGGTCTCATTAACCTTCTTTAATGCTTCTGCCAACAGTCTTGCTTTATATTATATATATATATATATATATATATATATATATATATATATATATATATATATATATATATTGCATGTTATGAATGTATGTAAACGTTATGAATGCTTCTATAATAACGGCTACTTTGTTAGGACATGTTTAAATTAGTTCATTTCACACGACCTTAGTAGACCTTGATATATGATTGCTTAAATTAAGTTGATTTGATCTAAATTTCATAGTCTGCATAAATGAGAAATGATAGAGTTGTGAATGCTCTAATCTTGAAAATTTAATTTTAAATTTGTATATGAGTTTTGAATCTTAAATTGTCAATAGACTACAAGCGTTTTGAAACTAATAGTAGTGTGAAAATTAAATAAAACATGATTACATCTGTGATTTGAATCCATTATATGCCTGTGTGTGTGTGTAAAAGATCATTATCAGATAAAGAATATATGGTTTTAAAGAATTTCATGAGACCAATATCGAATTATATCTTTAGCACAAATTTATTTCGGTTTACTTCAGTGCCCATGCCCCGAAAAACATGCAAGGTGTTGTTGAACTAAGATATACTTTCACAATCTGTTGAAATATATATTCGCCCTTGGATCAGTTAGATACATTATCTAGTCTGACTTCATTGAAACTTATCCAGATAATAGTTGGATCCTCATACCTGAATCTGTTGATTCTCTTTATTCAGCCAATTCATTAGAATCTTCTGATTCTGAATCATCATGATTCTTATATCATTTGGGATCTCCTTCTATGCTTGTGCTAAATGAGATAATTTCATCTTGGAAATTGATCTAATCTTAAAAATTAAAAACTGTATATGTCTTGAAGATAGTGCAATTTATATTTCTGTTTGGCATATATGTGGGGTACACGATGTTTTTCATCAAAATGGTACTAAATCACATGAATTTGGAAAATAAACGCTTATAGTTTCAAATCTTATAATATTGACAAATTTAAGAATTCATTCTTAATATTTCAAATTCGGTATAAATACAAGAGCATTTTATAACCTAATCTCATTTACTTTGAAATTTATCGCGTATCATTTCAAATATTACTTTGAAAAATTAATTCAAGTCCTTCTATTCCACAATCCACAGCTGGTCCATCAAAGCCTTCTGATTCTGACAGGATTACTTTCCTTGAATCTCAGGTGCTTACTTTACAAACACAAGTTAACTCTCTTGTGTCTATTGATTCTCAACGACAGCTGGTGATTCAGACTCAAGCTCAACAGATTGCTGATATGCAAGCGTTAGTGTCCAAACTCGTTCAGCGTCTTGACGCTCAGGGGGAGTTGAGGATACCTGATACTTGTCACACTGAGTCAATACAAAGACGTGATGATGAAGACAATGATCCTGCTGGAAATATTGAGGGTGATCGTCAATACACTGACGCTAATCCTATATCTAGAGTTCAGGGGGAGTCGACATCACAATCTCTTGAAGGAAACAAAGATAAAGATACTTCGGGTAATAATGAAGAAGAAATTCTGTTATTAGAATTCTTTCAAGATTCAGAAGAAGAGGCTGAAAAGATTGAATGTCTTGATGACATTGACGATTTATTCAATGACATGGAAGATGATATGTCAGACACTAAGATAGAAGAAGGAGAAATAGTGGAGATTGAAATAGAGAAAGATAAAGACAGTGTTACATATGAAGGCTGTGACGGTCTTAAGGTGCCGTATAACTTCATCCAAGAGGATGTTGTTCCTGAATTCTCTTATGACGGAATAACTGACTCTATGGACTCTATTGAAGACGTCACATTGCCTGATGATACAGCTGAGTCAAAGATGGATACGGATGATGAAAATCTTCAATTCAATAAGAATGCTGAAACTGAAACTACTCACACTGAGTCTCCGAAGATTAATGAAGAACCTGTGATGTTTAGAGATACAGGTATGACACGAGAACAGTGGAGAGAAGTAGTAAATAGTTGGATGAAGGTACAACCCAAGTCTCCAATACAACCTGCTCAGAAAGAAAAATATGTGAATAAAGAGCAGTGTGTAGGAAGGATCATAAGTTGGTTCTATGATGGTGAATCAAAATTGTTTGTAATCAAACGATCTGACGGTGTTCAATACTTAAAGCCTAGGATCAAATATTTCAATACCTTACCGAGGTGTGAAATAAATGGTCTAGCTTCAAAGCCTCTCATAAATAGATCGAAGAATGGTTTGGCTGATGTGATAGCAAAACTGATAAAGAAAGAAGGAAGTTCAGGTAAGTATGAACGGCTGAAACCACAGAAAGGAAAGAGAGTGAAGATTACAGATCCTAAGACTAGGAAAGTAACCTGGAGATACAAGTACAGACCAGTGCGTGCTATACACAAGATACCATTAAAGAATATTCCTCAAGACTTTCTTGGGAATATGAAATGGTGGTATGTTGATGTCAATACTGGTGAAGCAAGGGTTGAAGATAAAGATAATAAGGTCATTGTGTGTTTCTATGACGCAATGAATCTTATTAATTTTTCAAAGAAAGATCAGAGGACACTGAGAAAGAATGAGATAATGTATATTGATGAATGGAGAGAACAAGGTCTATAGTATAAAAGAGTTTTGGAGATATGCAGAAGATACGGTGTGCATGCTGGCAGCAGACTACCGGATAACTGGAAGACTTCAAGATAAAGACTGAAGACAGAAGATCAAGCTATTGTCAAGGGGGAGTCTGTTAGGACATAGACTTGTAATGACAAAAGCTTGTAATAGTTATATTTTATGTCTTTATGTTTTGTCATGAAATTGTAAAGTTGCTAAGTGTTTTTAGTAGTAAGCCTAGAGGCGAACTTAGTTAAGTTCGCCTGACCTATCAGAGGCGAACTTAATAAGTTCACTTAGGCATAGCTGAGGCGAACTTGTTAAGTTCGCTTAGACTGTTTCAGGCGAACTTAACTAAGTTCGCTTACAGCAGTTGTGGTTCTATATATATGTGTTACAGAGTCATTAGACAGAGTAGAACAGAAGTGAACAATTGTCTGATTGAGTCTGTAACCATTGTTATTCTGAATATAATCGAGAGGTTTATTTATGCGTGTTGTTTTGGATTGTCGGTTAGTATACAAATCGGTAACACGAAGGATTCCGCACTTCGGGTTATATCAACGTCATATCACGAGTTTGATCAGTAGCTGAGTTACCTGGACCTACAAGATTAGGGACCTACAAGTGGTATCAGAGCTATTGCTCTTGATTAGCAAAAGATTCGTGGTGTTTTCGTGTCCAATCAACATCAAAGTTCTGTGATTTTGAAGATTTTTCATCTTTTTATGTTCTTGATAAAAATGGAGAAAATTTGATCAATTTGGATTGATTTTGGATTCGTTTGATGAAATTGATCCGATAGAAGTGTTCCAAATCAGTTCCTACACATTCCTACGGTTCAATTTAATCAAATTCCATCAATTAAGCATGAAATGATGATTTTTGAATGTCTCTGTTCGCGAAAGTGTTCCTGAGTTTGAATCTGTTGGAGCAAGCGAACTTGCTGTTCGTTGTGCAGGCGAACTTAGGGAGGCGAACTTAATAAGTTCGCTTGGTGCAGAGTAAGCGAACTTAATCAACAGGCGAACTTAATCAGCAGGCGAACTTAACAAGTTCGCTCGGTCAACTTAAAATCAGCAGGCGAACTTAATAAGTTCGCTTGGTGCAGAGTATTTTGGCGGGAAAATTCACCTTGTCCAAATTTTTTACGGAAAGCTTATATGGTCGTTTCAAATCATTTTTGAAATTTTGAATTTTCGAAATTTTTTAAAAAGAGTATTTTGGCGGGAAAATTTTTTACGGATATTTTCGCAAAAATTTCAATATGTCAATTTCATGTGATAATATTGAGATTGGAACTATGCCACCGAGACTTTTGTGCATATCAGATTTTCATAACTGGAAAATCCGGTTCGAACAGTTCGTATCAGCAACTGATGAAAACTTTTGGACATCCATATTTGAAGGATATATGCATCCTACTTATAACTTCATGGGATATTATGATGTTCCTAAACCAATGGCAGCTCTTAATAAAGCAGAAAAGCAGAAGTTTGATCGAGAAATGAAGACGCTTGAAACTTTAAAATTGTCTTTACCAAAAGAAATCATTCATAGTCTCGGGAAGTGTCCAACTTCACGTGATCTATGGGAAACTTTGAAGAAAAAGGGTGAAGCTACTACTTAAGCATTTGTGGTCTTGATCAAAGAAGATTTAGTGAAGCAGTGTGATACTGAAAGTGATTCTTCTGCAGATTTAACTGATAGTGAGAGTATTCGTTCTGGTGAAAGTACTCAATCTACTGAGACTGATATGATGAGTGAAGAAAGTTTTCAGACAGTTGAAGATGATCTGAGTGAAATAGAAATTGATGCAGAGCCTGTCATTGTTGATCAAAAGAGTGAAGCTGATGATGACGTATTCATGGCTCCTGATGCATCTTCTTAAGAAGTAAAACCTGAGGTATTTTCTAACTCTGAGACGTTTTGTTCTAACTGTATTTCAGTAAAGGATAAAATGATGAGGGTTATGGATAACAACGTCAACCTCATTTGTGATATGAAATTGATGCACACGGTAAATCAGAAATTAAAAGATAATGAGAATGTGTGTATTGAGAGGATAGAATCACTGAAGAGAGATATATATTCTCTGACTTTGAAGATCAAAGAGCAGGCATATCACTTGGATATGTCCTTTGCAGAAATTGAGAAAAGAAATGATGATCTTGCTGAGAAAGATAAAGAACTAGCTGAATCTAAAGCAGAGGTCATCAAATTGCATAGAAAGTTAGAAAGCTTTGCAAATTCATCATTCTTATTAGAACATTATCATAATAATACTGAAGAGGGGAAGGGAACTAGTGGTATTGGCTATGTTCCTCCACCATTCAATGGAAATTATTCTGTTACACCTGAGATTATAAACGATGAGGATTTAGATCCTAAGACTGTGTTGAAGGTGAATCCAGTCGCAGGTGAAGATATGGTGTATTCTGATGAGAGTGATGATGAATATTTTGATGAAGCTAAGGTAGAGGGGATACCAAAAGCTGTTAAGAAAGAAGACTCAAAGGTTGATTCTAATTCATCTGGAAATTCTACATTTGGAAGTTCTTCAAATTCAAGGAGAGTTCCATATGTCAGAGATTATAAAGACAGGCGTACATGTTTTCATTGTAATGAGATAGGACACATTGTGGTGAACTGTCCTTACAAAAATAAAGGAAAGAAGCATATAGTTCCTGAGAAGATGAAACCTGAATCAAAACCTGTTGCAAAATCTGGCGTTCCAGAGAAAATAAAGCAAAAAGAAGTTCGTGTAGGAGAATCTTCTTCAAATGCATCTAATCATGTGAAGATTCCTTATATGAGAGAATATAGTGAGAAGAGATCTTGCTTTTACTGTGGTATTGTTGGTCACATTCGGATTGCTTGTCCTCACAAAGCCAAAGGTAACCGACATGTTACTCCAGAAAAGGTAAGAACTCCTGTTAAGCCTTATGTTAACCCAAATGTGGTTAAACCTCATGCTATACAAAAGGGTATTTCAAAATCTGAGGTTAGGCTTTCTAGACCTCAAAGACGGAGGAGAAACAGAAGATTGAGAAAACTTTTAGAACAACAAGAGTTTTCACAATCAAATCAATTTTTAAATGAAAGAAAATGTTCAAACACTTCACATTTTAAGCAAAAAGAACTTAACGAAAAGAAGTATGTTTGGAAATCTAAAGTTTCTGTTTCTGACTCGTCGGAACAATCTCCGAAAATCGATGAGAGATTCGATTGTGAGTGGAGTGAGGTTTATTATTTTGATACAGATGGACGACCCATGACTACCATGGCTTGGGTCACAATATCAAATTAATGTTTCTTGTTAGTTGTGCAGGAATAACCAAGAGGGACTATTATAACATTTTGGTTGTTGATAGTGGTGGTTCTTAGCACATGACAGGGAATGACATCTGCAAGAGTAACGAGTTGTTGATAACTGAGAAGATATTTGATTCAACGACTTGATGCTCAAGGGGGAGAATATGTCACACACAATGTTTTGGAAAGAGTTTTACAAAGTCCAAATGATAACCTGAAACTTTGGATGACGTTGGTGAGCATAAAGTCGTTGATGCAACCATTTGACTAGTTGAGGGGGAGTCTACAGGACAGGGGGAGTACAGAACTGTATTGATGACAAAAGGCAAAGACATTCAATTACATTACATTGGTTTGAGTTTTTAATTGATTGACTTGCTTAATCCTGAGTAACCAAGTAAAATGTTTTTCTTAAAATGTTTTCATGGAAGATTTTATTTTTGTTTGTTTTACTTTCTTTGAAAAAGATTTTGAAAAAGCCAAACAAATTGAAAAAGATAAAATCGACATTACTTGAAGTTAAAGAAGAGATGATAGTACATCAGTAGATGTTCAGTCACACATGACCTTAGTTGGACTTTATGAGGCTTATCTAATATATCTGTGATAAATGTTTTGATCAGAACTTCTTAGACTGCACAGTATGAGAAATGATAGCTTCATAACTGCTTATGCTTAACAAAATAATAGATTCTTGATGCTTATATTTTAATTTGGATACTAGTATGTAGTCTGAATTGTCAATAGGCTATGAGTATCTTTGGTCCATTAGTAGTGTGACAACATAATGATCTTTGTGACAACTGTGATTTGAACCCATGGTATGCCGGGTGTGTGTGTAAAAGATCATTATCAGATAAAGAATATAAGATCTAAAGTACTTCATGAGACCAGTATCGGTTATGTCGTTAAACACAATTTTTCAGTTCACTTCACTGCCCATGCCCTGAAAAACATGCAATGTGTTGTTGGACTAAGATATGTTTCTGACAACATCTGTTGGAACATATACTAGCCCTTGGATCAATATCCTGATTCCATTGAATATATCCAGATAACAGTTGGATCACGCTACCCTATGTCATTGAGTCAATCGATTCCTTGATCAATCTTTCTGTTACTATGAATCATGATACTTCATCCAAACCAAGACATTTGAATCATTCGATTATGAATCATTCTGATTCTCTGCTTGATATTATCCTGTGTTTATCGGTATAATTCATCCTGGAGATTGAATATTATCTTGCAATGATCTTATATGTCTTGAAGATAGTGCACATTTAAATTTATGTTGGCATATTTGTGGGGTACACGTTGTATTACAAAATAAATGGTACCTTAATTCACAAGAACATGGGACAAAGATACTGATGGTTTCAATTCTTATAATATTGACAACTTAGATTGACATGTTATGTGTTGCAAATTCGTATGTAATTAGCATGTTATGATCTGATCTCATCTTCTTTAAAGTTCTTCGCGTATCATTACATGTTTTGGTTGAAGCTTAAAAGATTTGATCTTATCTGATAGGATACCCTTAGAATGTTTTGGTTTGTTTATTCAAAATGTGTGATTGATACATTGTTTTTACTGATATGATCTTCTTACTCGTGATGTTCGACCAAAAAGATGTGATTTTGTATTTTACATTTCAGTTTGTACAGAGAAAAACCAAAAAGATTTTGTGTTTCTTATGTTTGAAAAACCAAAAAGAATTTATTTTTCCAGCTTCTATGGAAATCTTAATTGTTGGTTATTCTTGGTTGTTCTCCTTTGCATAAATGAATATTGCAGACAGAAGTTGACAAGGGGTCCTTCTCCCAAGTTTTCGTCTAGAAAGAGAGAGAGTGTGCAGATGAACAAGACGAAGACTTCAACTTGTTTGATGATATATGAAGACGGTTGACAATCTTCTGAAGCTGTTGTCAAGGGGGAGTCTGTTGGAGCATATTCTGGTGACAACGAGCTTGAAGATATTATGTCTTAGTCTTAGAGTCTTTGACTTGTAATTGATAGAATTGTTAGCAACAGTTAAAGGGGAGTCTGTTAGGACATGTTTTGTAACTGTTGATAAAATTCTGTGTAAGTTCTGCTAGAGGCGAACTTGTTAAGTTCGCCTAGGCTATCAGAGGCGAACTTAACAAGTTTGCTTAGTCTATCAGAGGCGAACTTGTTAAGTTCGCTTAGCCTATTAGAGGCGAACTTAACAAGTTCGCCTAATACTGTTCAGTGTCTATAAATAGAACAGTTCAGCAGAAACAGAGAAGGAGTTTGAAGAACACAGGACCAGAACAGAACAGTGTAAAAAGACTTGGACGATATCAGGAGGGACTGAGAATTCTGTAAATTGTGTAAACTGATATTGTAGTGGAATAAAAAGAGCGTTTATTTACACCGTTGTTGATTGACTCACACGAGCACGTTGATCATGGATTCCGCACTTTATCACCGTGTCTAACCGCGAGTCTAGAGATCCGTCACGCACCGAATTAGGGACCTACATACTTCGGTAGACGGACGACCACGTGACTATTTTGCAACCGGGATAAAAACGTTCCTTCGCAAGCTAGGACGTATAAGTGTTGATGCACTTTCCTGTGACAACACTTTGGATAGAGTCTTAGTTTGTATTTCTAATGTCTCTAATTTGTCTTTGTATGTAAGAGTCGTTATGTAATTGTTTATCGAGTTGTATTTACTTTTACATAATGTTTGTTGTTTTTCAGCTAAGTGTTTTGCGCACTTACATGTGCGCAGGAGAAAGCTCCTGCGTACTTAGCAAGTACGCAAGAACACCTCTGCGTACTTGTTAAGTACGCAAGATCAATTGGTCCTGCGCACTTGCTAAGTGCGCAGGCATCAGGTCTGTATAAATAGGATAGGTTCACAGAAGCTAAGTACGCAGAAACCATTTGTTCAGATGAACTCAGTTCTGCTAAGTACACAGCTTGTATTCTCTCTGTAACCGTCGAGTGTTTATAATAGAAAGAACGTTTATTGTGACTCTCGTGTTTGGTTTACTTTGTTTTGTAAGACTCTCCACCTAGTCACGGGTATTCCGCAACCCGGTCCGACTAGTAGACCACTTGCATGTGACGATCCGACACACACGAAGGGACCTACAAGTGGTATCAGAGCATTGCTCTTGAATTCGAGTGTTGTAAGTGAGTTTGGAGACGTTTTACTGAGTTTTACAAGCAAAAAGAGGTATTTTTGTTGATTTTTGTGATAAAAAAGGGGTAGCTCTTGAGCACTTTTTTAGAAGCAAAAATCTCTCAAAAACCGATTTTTGTTGTGTATTTTGGTGTTTTCAGCATCAAAGGTTGGTTAGAAACTTGTTTCTGATCCTTTGGCTCGATTGCATTGATCATCAGCCTATTTTTCACTATCTCCGGCGATTTTCAGGTGACCGGAAAAGTTTGGCGAGAGTTGCTGAAAAGGTGTCCTGCGTACTTACCATTTTTGGTAAAAAGTACAGTTTTCTGCGTACTTACTAACTACGCAAGAGTTATCTCCTGCGTACTTACAAGTGCGCAAGACTGAACTTGTGCGAACTTAAGTTATATCCTGCGTACTTAATATTTCCTCCTGCGTACTTACAAGTACGCAAGAGCAAATCTTAACTACGCAAAACCATTTCTCAAGTGCGCAAGGCCAAAACCAAGTGCGCAACAGTGTCTGACTTTTCTGATTTTTTGACCAAGTAATTCACTATGTCAAACCTTCAGAATCTTGGAAACATGTTAAATTATGATAATGAGATCGGTACACCTCAGAAACCGCCGAAACTATTAAATGTAAACGATTATTCGAATTGGAAGGCGTGTTTTGAGCACTACATTTCATACACCGACTCATCATTATGGATACCAATCCTTGAGGGATATAAGCCTCCCACACACATCTATCTTGATGAAGAGGTGCCAAAGCCCATCTCTAAGCTTGATGAAGAACAAAAGAAAGCTTATGATCGGGAAAAGAAGGCTCTTGGCTCAATCACTATGTCATTAACTCGGGAATTGTTTCACAGTTTTCGAGGCTATGACACCTCCAAGGATCTTTGGAAAGCACTTCAAAAAAGATTTGAGGGGAACAGTGACATTAAGAAGAGTAAGTGGGATCTTCTCCGGAAGCAGTATGAATGCTTCAATTTCATGGAAAATGAATCGTTAGATGATCTCATCTCAAGATTCTATCATTTACAGACGGAGTTGAAAGCTTTTGAACTGAAATATCCCGATGAAGAACTGGTGGAAAAATTTCTTGATGCTTTGCCACCAAAGTTTGAGATGTATACAACCCTGATGAGGGAAAATCCTAAATTCTATGAGTTAACAGTAGATGAGGCTATTGGTAAGATTCAAGCTCATAACATGAATCTTATGAAGAAGGAGAGCTCGGGAAGACCTCAGATACAGGACCCTTCCATGTATCATGGGACGACTTCCACTTCAAAATCTTCGGGCTCTGGAATTGCCCTCTTTACTGGACACTCTAATGAAGAAGACCACTCAAATGGGTGTGGTGGTCATGCTTGTTATGCATTCGGATCAGGGTTGGGAACCAATCATCAACACACCTCAAGAAATCATCCAGCTACGTCTTCAGCTAACCATTCTGCAATAGCCAAAATAGCTGAAGATCACGTAGCATTGTTTTCATCATGTATGCTTGCGTATGAGAATTTCATAGGCGGCAATCCCGAAACTATTGAAAAAGACTTTGACCAAGTGGATCCTGATGATATTGAGGACATGGATATTCAATGGAATATGGCCATGCTTTTGAGGAGGGCCAAGCGTTTCCTGAACAGAACAGGAAGAAAGTTCATTGGTGGACATTCTAATGCCAAGGTTGGATTTGATAAATCCAAGGCCAAATGCTACAAGTGTCTGAACTATGGACACTTTGCTCGTGAGTGTCAAAAAGACCGAGCATCGGCCTCTGGTGTCACCAGACCTAGCCAGGGAAACAGCCACGGCCACAACAACACTAGCCACCACAATCAACACCAAAGTGGTTCGTCAAATGCACTGGTAGCTCAGCATGACGAAAATTTTGATTGGGGTGTTCATCTAGAGGACGCCATCATTGCTCAAACACAGGTTGGTCTCATGGCTGAGATCATGGAGCTGATGGAGGCTGAGAGAAAAGAAGCTGAGGAGAAGGAAGCTTCTGTAGCTGTTGAAAAGGAGTCTACCACTGCCGTTGCTCTCATGGCCATTGGAGAAGCACAGAGTTCATCATCTGAGGTAGATTCTAACCCTTTCTTTGTTATTTCTTGTTCTAAGTGTCTAGAGCTAAAGCATGAAATTTCTAAGCTCCAAGACAAACTCGAACCCCTAACTATGGCAGCTCATAATTACAAAGCAAACGAAAAATGTTTTAAAGAGTCTGTTGAAACGTTAAAAAAGGAAAAATGTGAATATTCTTTACAAATAAGTGAGCAACAAGTTCACTTGGATATTGCGTATAGGGGGTTAGAAAAACGAAACAATGAAATCAACAAACTGCAAAATGAGATCCTGCAGTTAAAATGTACAAATGAGAAGTTGAAAAACTCTCGCTTTGTGGTGGAGCACTACGAATCAGTAGTGAGGAAAATGAAGGGTATAGGTCTTGGTACCAATGTCATTCCTCCACCAATAAGTGGGAAGTTTGTCAATAGCTTGATAGACATTGATCTCACCTGTCTAGATGAGTCCTCTGATAAGGATGATTCCCCTAAAAAGGATGAATCCTCAAGTAAGGCTAACTCCACAACTAGTGAGGAGTATGTTACTGCTTCTGAAGATGGGTCGGTTGACACTTGCCCTGAAGGAGTAGTCTCTGAGGAGTTGTTGACTGAACAGAAAGTCCACAAAAACATTATCACTAATTGTGATAACTGCATTTTAACTGAACCTGATATCATTGAAACAAATGATAAACTTAAGGTAATGCTTTACGGGGGTTATAAAAATATTAACCAAATTAAGAAAGAGGCTTTTTCAGCTCATTATGGGCTTGGTTACAAAGAGAATTTGCAAAAGTATTATACCCCCAAAAACCAAACTGAAAAAGGTCAGACTTCTGTTCATAAACCAACTCCTCCTGCTCATAATGGAGAGTTTTCTAAGGCCAGATTTAATGAGCCTTACAAGAGAACTTATGTAGACAAGAGGAACTGTTTTCACTGTGGCTTGGTTGGGCACATTGTTGTGAACTGTCCTTCTAAGAACCAAGGGAAACATCATGTTGTTTCACAGCCTGCTGTTATCTCCAGGTCGCCACCAGTGAAACCATCTCCCAAAAGTCCAAAGCAGAATGTGGTGAAACCACCAGTACAACCCATGGGAAAACCGAAGATTAAATCTGAGGCCAAACCATCTGTTGCAAGAAAGGTAAAGCAACCTGTTGTACCTCCTGTGTCTACATCTGGTAGTACACGCACTGGTTAGAAATTTGTGGCTAGACTCTCTAAGCCACAAAGAAGAAGAAGGAATAAGAGGTTGAGAAAGCTGGAACAGCAGACTAAGACTCAATCAGGTGAAGCTTCCACAAGTTTACCAGCTGTGGTTGAGCCAAAGTCTACTGTTCTGGTTAAGAATCAAAAGAGATTCTGGAACAAGAAAGTTAAAGGTTCTCAATCTTCTGTTCCAAATTCATCCAAAGATTCACCAATTTTGAACAGTCATCATGACTGTGAGTTGAAAGAAGTAGTTTACTTTGAGAAGGATGGACGACCCAAGACCACAATGGCTTGGGTCTCCAAATCTAACTAATTCTTTTGTTACTCGTGCAGGGACGTCCGAAGGGTACTATCTCTAACCGTTGGTATGTAGATAGTGGATGCTCCCGGCACATGACAGGAAACATGGCCTTGCTTGAAGACGTTAAACCATTTAGAGGCGGCTATGTGGTCTTTGTCAGAGAAAAAGGCGACAATATCACGTGTCAAGGCGTGGTTTCGAACGGTTGTGTCAGCTTTGACAATGTCAACTTCTGCGAGCAGCTGAAGCATAACCTGTTGAGTGTCTCCCAAATGTGTGACAAGGAGTACTCGGTGATGTTTGACAAATCAGAATGCCTGATTCTCAAACCTGGTTTTGAGGTTCCTGAAGACTGGATTCTGATGAGAGCACCAAGATCAAACGACACTTATCAGATCGATATGAGCGTGGCAAAAACCACCTCATCAGTTGCTACTTGTTTGCTTACAAAAGCTACAGAACTTGACTCCATCTTGTGGCATAGGAAACTCGGACATATTTCTTATCGTAAAATGAATCATCTTGTCCGAAACGGTTTGGTAACCGGGGTTCCTAAGTTGAGGTTTACCGTTGCAGATGACTGTATGCCGTGTAAAAAGGGCAAACAGCAACGGAAGTCTCACAAGCCCAAGCTCCAAAACTCTATCGATACCCCTTTGGAGCTATTACACATGGATCTGTTTGGCCCCATAAGTATCAGGAGTATTGGAGGTAAGTCGTTTTGTCTGGTTGTAACTAATGAGTTCTCACGTTTTTCTTGGGTGCACTTTTTAGGTACAAAAGACGAGACTGCTGATATTCTTCAATACCTGATCCTGAGCTTGGAATCTCTTTGCAAGCTGAAAGTTAGAAGAATAAGGAGTGACAACGGAACTGAGTTCAAGAATAATTTGATGGAACTTTTCTGTCTCAAGAGAGGGATCCGTCACGAATTCAGCGCCCCGTACACACCTCAGCAGAATGGAGTGGATGAACGGAAGAACAGAACACTGATCGAGACTGCAAGGACTATGCTGTCAGATGCAAAGCTTCCTGTCACTTTCTGGGCAGAAGCAGTTAATACAGCTTGTCACGTCTTAAACAGGGTTCTGGTTATGAAAAGGCACAACAAGACATGTTATGAGTTGATCAACAATCGACTTCCCAATCTTGATTACCTAGTTCCTTTTGGTAATCCTTGTTCCTTGTTGCTACAGTATAAAGACCGTCAGTCTAAATTTCATGCGAAAGCGGTGGAAGGCATCTTCTTAGGATATGTTGCCAATTCGCCCTGCAAGAGAGTGTACAACAAAGAAACTCGTACTGTCGAGGAATGGTTTGAAGTGGACTGTAGTAAACACAGCACTCCACCAGAACCAAAAGGTCCAGCTTGGGGTTTTGATTATGATGCGCTATTCAAGTCTTTCAATCTTCCTGACTTATCTGATGAAGACGCCGCAAATGTCTATGATTTATTGCGTGGCGACAATGACTCCAGTTTTTCTACTCGTGCTACTGTACCAATTATAACTCCTGATTCCAATGCTGCATCTGCATCTGGAACTCATGACAGTGATAACAGTGAAGGTGTTCATGTTGTTGGAAATGACGCTCAAGCCAATCCTAACACAATTATAGGAATTGAAGCTCCAGCTGATCCAATTAACATTGAATCTTCTTCCTCTGGAACACAGGAAATGGGGGAGTTAAGCACGAATCTAGATCCAGAAATTCAAGAACCGATTGTACCGGAGACGATGGTGTATAGGAATCATCCAATCGACAACATTATTGGTGATCCTTATGCCGGTGTTCAGACTCGTCATAGAACCATCACTGAGAACACCAGTCTCTACACAGAGATATTTGACACTGGTGTCATGGAAACATGTCTGCATGCTACATTTGTGTCCCAGTTAGAGCCGAAGAATGTGAAGGAGGCTCTCACTGACAACTGCTGGATTGAGGCGATGCAATATGAACTGTCTCAATTCCAAAATTTGCACGTGTGGGATTTAGTTGACTTGCCAAAAGGCTTTCAGCCAATTGGTACCATATGGGTGTTCAAATGCAAGATGGATGATCGTCATGTAATTGTGAAGAACAAAGCAAGATTGGTTGTTCAGGGTTTTTATCAACAAGAAGGCTTGGATTACAATGAAGTATATGCCCCAGTTGCTAGAATTGAGGCCATTCGACTGTTCTTGGCTTATGCCACATATGTCGGCTTCAAGGTCTATCAACTTGATGTGAAGAGTGCTTTCCTTTATGGTAAGGTGCATGAAGAAGTCTATGTCACTCAACCTCCCGGTTTTGAAGATCCGCATAATATGAATAAAGTGTACAAGCTCGACAAAGCACTTTATGGTCTTCATCAAGCACCGCGGGCATGGTATGAGACATTATCTAAGCATTTACTGTCTAATGGTTTCGACCGTGGACAGATTGACTCGACTCTCTTCATACGAAAAGCAGGAGGTGACATTCTTCTTGTGCAAGTATATGTCGACGACATTATCTTTGGGTCGACCAATGAAGGGATGTGTAGGGAATTCGAGAAGGTGATGAAGTCCAAGTTTGAAATGAGCAATATGGGTGAACTGTCATTCTTTCTAGGTCTGCAAGTCAGTCAAAGAGAGAATGGTATTTATCTACATCAAACTAAGTACGTGCAGGACATCTTGTCAAAATACAAGATGAGTGATAGCACTACTTATGGCACACCAATCCCAGTCAATTATGGTTTGCATCCCGACAGATATGGAAAGGATGTGGACAGCAGGTTGTACCGTGGGATGATCGGATAACTTATGTATCTCACAGCTTCAAGACCCGATATTATGTTTGCTGTATGTTTGTGCTCAAGGTTTCAGTCTCAACCGAAGGAGTCACATATGATAGCTGTAAAGAGAATTTTCAGATACCTGAAAGGGAAACCCCGATTAGGTCTTTGGTACTCTAAGCAGCAGTCATTCTACTTCAAAGCCTACACTGATTTAGATTATGGCGGTTGTAACCTTGACAGAAAGTCAACTTCTGGTGGATGTCAATTCTTAGGAGACAGACTGGTCTCCTGGCAGTGCAAGAAGCAGTCAACGGTTTCTATCTCAACTTGTGAAGCAGAGTACATTGCTGCAGCTAGCGGTTGTTCTCAGATATTGTGGATTCAGCAGCAATTGCGAGACTACGGCTTGAACTTCACTGGAACTCCTCTATTCATTGACAACAATGCCACCATGTCCATCACAAATAACCCGGTGAAACATTCCAAAACTAAACACATAGAGATTCGTCATCATTTCATCCGTGACTGTGCTGAAAAGCATTTAATTGAACTTATAAAAGTTCACACGGATGACAATCTTGCTGACCTTTTCACAAAGGCATTTGATCGATCCCGTTTTGAGCATCTTGTCAACTTGATAGGAATGTTCAATCCTGAGTGAAAACTACGTTTTCTTAAATCATTTCAATTCATGGAAGTTAAATTTTTAATTCTTTTAAATTTTCTGTATAGTTCTTTTAGTCTTTAAAATATTTTACAAAAACCAAAAAAAAAATAGAAAATGGAGTAAATTTTAAAGTTAACTTGAGAAAAGAGGAAATGATAGTACATCAGAAATGATCTAAACACCATAGACTGCTCATATGGGAAATGATTGTGTCATGCTTACTTATCTGTGTAAAATTATTATGTTTTTAATCTGTTTATTTACAAGTAATTTGAATTGTCAGTAGGCTGTATGCGTCTTTGAATCACTAGTAGTGTGGAAACTAAATCTACTATACAACTGTGATTTGAACCCATGTTTGCAAGTGTGTGTGAGTAAAAGATTAGAAAAGATCACTATCAGATAAAGGATGTTAGATTTTGACAATAATTTTCTTTTGAGATCAGTTTCGGGTTATGTTGTTAGCACAATTAATGCGGTTCATCTCACTGCCCATACTCATAAGTATGCAAGGAGAGATTGAATCAAGACATGTCTCTACATTAACCGTTGAGCATGTATTCACCCTTGAATCATTCCTGGTTCATTGAAATCAAATCCAGATAAAAGTTGGATCCCCTTACCTGATAATCAAACAACATGTTTATTATCCCGAATCATCATACCGATATTCAAAGAAGAAAATCACATGAAACCAAGACAAAAGAATCACTCGATTCTGAATCTTATGATTCCTGATAATCCTTATGGATTCTGCTTGATTTTTCTGTGCTAATTGATGTAACTTCATTCTGAAAATTAAGAAAATAATTGAAAATAATCTTAGATGCCTTGAAGATAGTGCAAAATATCATAGCATATCAGTGGGGTACACGTTGTATATCTTATAATTAATACCTTAATACACAAGAACATGATAGAAAGATACGTATAGTTTCAAATCTTATAATATTGTCAACTTGAATTACTTGTTTATGTGCTTATTACGTATGAATAAAGAGTAATACATGACATGATCCCATATTCCTTGATGTTTATATTGTATCGTTTTTGCTATAAGTTAGCCTGATATGATCCTCTGCTCGTGTCTTTGATCAAAAATAGCTTGTGTAAATGAATGTATATATCTATCTTGAAAAGAACAAAAAGATTTTAAGTTTTTAAGTTTATGCATAGTTCAAGTTTAAATCAGAAAAAGACCAAAAATATTTTATGTTTAATCTTCATGAATTATATTTGAATACTCTTGGTTGAATAGTTTTATCTTATTCGTTATTTGACTTGAAAATCTTCATAAATTCTGAGTTGTAAATTGCGCACTTAAGGGTTGTGCGCACTTGTCAAGTACGCACGAAGTAACACTTGCGCACTTAACAAGTACGCAAGAATTAAGCCTTGCGCACTTATTAAGTACGCAAGAGTTAACTCGTGCGCACTTAACAAGTACGCACGAACATTAAGTTGGGGGTATATATCAGAGACTTAGAATTTTTTTTAAGCTTCACGCTTTCAAACCCAAAGTTTCCCTCTGCAATTTCTACTCTCAAAACTGTTTGTGTCCAATCATCTATTCGTCCCGTCCATACTTTCATCATCATATTTCATCTCTGTGGTGAGATTTTAGACCGATTTCATCCGTTTAATTGTCTCTTTGGACCATATTCTGACCTAGAATCTTTTAGGTTAATGCCGACAAAATTTGGGGTAATTTGGGGTTGTTTGGGTAACTTACTATCTGTAACAAGCTAATAAGAAGCCTTAATCGACTCCCTAATCATCTAATGGTCCTCGATTGATCCGTCGATTGACATTGAACCGACAGTGGGTCGGCGACGGGTCTGTGTCAAAAATTGAATGAGTGTAGTGTTGTTAATGATACCATAGGTTAGAATCCTTAATTCCGACCTAGTGGCGACCTAATCAACCCACGCTTTGAACGATTTTAAATTCTGAATTTTTTTTGCTAAGGGTTGTTCTTGCACACTTAGCAAGTACGCAAGAAGTAATTCTTGCGTACTTGTTAAGTACGCAAGAGGAAAAACCTGTGCACTTGCTAAGTGCGCAGGACCAACACTTAGAAATTTTTTCTAAGTCTGAAAATTTTTTCAAAGTGTAACTACTATACTATGTCAAGTGTGTCTACTTCCAGTGTTATAAGTTGTTCTGAATATGTTTTCTGTGTGTGTTTGCATGCTATGGCTCGTGCATTCACTGACGAATTCAACTTAGTGGCTAACACCGAACCAGATTGGAAAGGCGCAGCCTTGCAATACAGGGAGATTGTGGATTTTCTCAACAGATCAAGAATCAGTTATGCAATCTCGGCAAACCGAACAGTCTCAAGACCGTACCTGGAGCAAATCTGGGAGACCGCAGAGCACGACTGTACGGTGTCCCCTAATGTCATAAGGGCAACAGTTGACGGTCGGGCTATTGCTATCTCGGAAGATACAATCAGGAGAGTACTGCGGTTCGGAGACCTTGCTACCGACCCGACATCCTATCCAGATTACTACGTGGATGGGTGTTGGAGGCACAGAATGGGGTATGTCGGGGCAAGGGACTATGCTTCCTACAAGAAGATGTGGGTATTGGATCAATGGCGTTACTTTGCCCACATCATGATCGTGTGCATCTCATCCAGGAAAGCCGGGAAAGATGCCATGGGTCATGACCTTGCAGCGGCCATGGTCGGGCTGTCTCTCAATCGGGGCTACAACTTCTCTCGCTATATTTTCAAAGCAATTAATGACCAGATAAATACAGCAGAGAGGTTTAGGTTCCTTTTATACCCGAGGTTTGTGCAACTACTGATCGATGATGCATTGCCAAATCTGCGTGCTATCGGGGAGAAACTTCAGGTAAAAAAGGTGGACAAGAGAGTCTTTGCACAGTTTCTAAAGCCAGGCAGTGTAGAACCAACCCCTGAGCATACTGAACTCTTCGGCCACCTGATTAATGAAGCATACGTCGCTCCAGAGGACTGGAACTGGTATAGTCCCAACTCGGGACCAGAGATGAGTGATCACTCTGATGAAGAACAAGATGAAGGTGATGATGAACATGAAGGTGATGATGAAGGTGGTGTTGGTGGTGCTGAGGAATCCGATTCGGAGGCAACAGAATCAGATTCTTCTGATTCCGATGACGCACCATCACAGGTACATCCGAGAAGGTCGGCACAGGTAACCCTGCCTGAGTCATCTTCAAAACGAAAACGACAAAGCTCGAGCAGCGAATACGAGCCGAATTCCGACTCTGACGCTGCTCTACAAAGAAAGAGGCATGAGAGTGCCAACAAGAAAAGGGGCGATAGGAAAGAGGTTGCTATCCCCAGGGTTGAAGAGATTCCGATTGTGCAGCTAGTACAAGTTGAGGCTGCCCGTCCAGAGTCAGAGTCTACCACGCCATCAATGCAAATGTTTACAAGGAGGAGAAGGCCACTGGTACAAGCAGATGTGGCAGTCACGGCAGTCACAGAGGTGATTCCAGTGACGGTGACCCTCCCTACTCCAACCGTCCAGGTGACGGTGACTGCTCCACTTCTCACGGAGTCAGTCACCATCACCCCAACCATAACTCCCATCATTACATCCCCCATCCCAACACCCACCAAAGAGCCGACAGGTCAATCCTTCAACTATGGTGACTTTTCACAAGGGTTTGACTTTGACACAATCTTCTCCTCTCCCATCCATAATGCCGAAGCCTCATCATCTAGGCATCCTGATCCAAATGATGCAAGGATCGATGTGCTAGAGACCCAAGTTGCTGAACTGTTGAAGACCATTCAAAAGTCAAAGAAGGAGTCTGATGCTCAACAAGCACAGATTAATTCCCTGGACGATGAAGTTAGGATTCTCCACAGCCAGAGAACAGGGACAAATGAGCAATTGAAGAATGTCATGGCACAGAATGAACTGTTAATGAAGACTAACGAAATGATTCTGGGCCACAGAACTTCACTTGAGCTGAGGATGGACTTGCAGAGAAAAGAGCACGAAGCGATGGTCAAATTAGTTGAAGAACTGACTAAGAAGCTCGGTGCTTAGGGGGAGAAGGAGACAGAGAAGGAGACAGAGAAAGATAAAGACAAAGAAAAGAAATCCACCGGTGCCGAGTCTTGTCATCCAGTCGATCTGACTAAGGATGATGATAAAGACAAGGATCCTGAAGTCGGTCCTAGTGGAGGTGAGCACCTAGCTTTGGCGATTGTGCCCATCTCTTCTGTTCCATTGGCTGAGGGGGAGTCTACTCAGCAAGAGGGTGGTGATACCTCAGGTGGTGGTGAAGGAGATAAAGGGAAGTCAGCGGCTGACGTGCTCAAGGACTTATCTGATGATGAGATCCTCTACTTAGAGCCTGACTATTCCAAAGAGGCACAGATCGATGCTCTCCTTAATCTGGAAGAAGGAGAGATTGACTCTGGTGACGACTTGAACGATGATGATGATGTGATAATCGAGATTCCCAAGGGCGACGGGGAACTAGAGTACGAGTTAGAGGATGGTGAGATCTTTGAAATACCATCGCTCGAATCTCTGCTCGAAACAGACACAGGCTCAGTTGACATGGAAAGTAATGTTGAAGCTACAAATGAAGCCTCCCCAGTCGACCCTACACCTGTGGACCCCGAGGCACCAAAAGAGAAAGACATGCCTTCTGCATCTACAAAGGGTCCAGCTCCCGTGTGGCAAAAGACGTCTATCACAGACAAGCACGGAGTGACAGGTATGATCTTGGCTGTTAGGTTCGAGGAGGACAAGCAGCTATTCGCCATCAAAAGATCTGGGGGGTTCAATACTTGAAACCCACCAGTGAGGCGTTCAACTCTTTGCCCAAGTACGACCTTGTGAACCTCGCAAACCGCGACCTGCTTAGTCACTCGAGTAATGCAGTAGCAATGGGTTTGTGGGTTACACTACAGCGGGAAGCAAGATCAGAGAAATTTGAATACCTCAAGCCTCAGGTGCCCAGAAGAGTCAAGGATAAGCACGATGTGCATCCTGTGACTAAGAAACCCTTAAAGAGATTGGTATACAAGCCAGTGCGATGTGAAACTAAGATTCCCCTGAGCAAGTTACCTCAGGATATTCTTGGTGACATGTGGTACTGGTACGTTGATCCAAAAACGGGCGAGGCTGTGGTTATGGGTAAAGGTAAGTCAGATAGTGGAAACACAGTGCCAAAGGAAGTGATCAGGGTTTTCGATGAAGTTTGCTTCATCAATTTCTCTGTGAACGATCTGGAGGTACTAGCAGACAAGTTCTGCATCCACACTGACGAATGGACAAAGCTTCTCTCGGCCAAATACGACAAGTTAATCAAGTTTTGCCTTGATTACAAGAAGAAGATGGAAGCTAAGGAACAAGTGCTGTGAAGACTGAAGAATGAAGACTGAAGACGATGAAGATCCCGAGCTATTGTCAAGGGGGAGTTTGTTGATGCACTTTCCTGTGACAACACTCTGGATAGAGTCTTAGTTTGTATTTCTAATGTCTGTAATTTGTCTTTGTATGTAAGAGTCGTTATGTAATTGTTTATCGAGTTGTATTTACTTTTACATAATGTTTGTTGTTTTTTAGCTAAGTGTTTTGCGCACTTACATGTGCGCAGGAGAAAGCTCCTGCGTACTTAGCAAGTACGCAAGAACACCTCTGCGTAGTTGTTAAGTACGCAAGATCAATTGGTCCTGCGCACTTGCTAAGTGCGCAGGCACCAGGTCTGTATAAATAGGATAGGTTCACAGAAGCTAAGTACGCAGAAACCATTTGTTCAGACGAACTCAGTTCTGCTAAGTACACAGCTTGTATTCTCTCTGTAACCGTCGAGTGTTTATAATAGAAAGAACGTTTATTGTGACTCTCGTGTTTGGTTTACTTTGTTTTGTAAGACTCTCCACCTAGTCACGGGTATTCCGCAACCCGGTCCGACTAGTAGACCACTTGCATGTGACGATCCGACACACACGAAGGGACCTACAATAAGAAAGGTACTCATGGACGGTCGAAGCAAATGCCTTATTACATGTAGAACGGTTGCATACATAATAGCCACGTGGGAAACGGATGCCCCACGGCAGACGGGCGAATGACCGTACTACGACGGTAGAACGGAGTAGAGAGAGAGTATGCACTGCGGAGGAGTTTTTTTTCTTTATATATATATATATATATATGGGATATAATATGAAGCTCTAGTAAGGAGCTAAGGTTTAAGAGTTATCAGCTAAAGAGGGCGGGGAGGATTTTATTGTGTCATAGAGAGAGATTGAAAAAATTTTATATATTCAAATTTTTAGGTGTATTTACAAATGACACAACTACCTTTTTATATAGGCAGAGAAATATAAAAAGTAAAGGGGCAATAATGCGCACTAATCTAATGGATGTAAAGTAAAGAAACAATCAACGGATACAAACTAAAGGAAGAGACGACAAAAACTCTTTATGAACAAGTATATTGCTGTCGGATATCTTTTTACTGTATATCCACGCGTCTTCTGTAATAATTGATCATTCTATGTCATGGCATGCGTCATTCTCTAGAAATCTCTGTGTGTGCTGTCGATAGATGGGGGTGTTCCTGGATCACCATCTTTATCATCGCTTTCGTCGTTGATAATATGATCTAATTCTAGAGTATCTCCTTCACCCACGAATGGTAAAAGCATACGCAAGTTTAGATTGGAATACATCTATATATAGTGACCTTCTCCTAATAATTTAAATCTTTCCCAGTGAAAATGAACAGGTAATTGAGGGGTTTTTTGATGTTTTTGATGAATAAATCAAAAGCCTATGTGTGGGTATCTTTATCTGCTAACCCTGTAATGTTGACAAAATTAGGATTTGGATTAATTGCCAAGTTTTGTAAATGGTTTGGGTAGGGAAAGGCTAAAAAAAGGCTTTGTGTGTTTGTTCTGTGATCAACAAAAATCTTTTTTCTGGCTGGTCTGTATGTGTATTCTGATGCATAGGGAAATGATGAGAAAATTTTGCAACCAACTGTGGGAATTTTTCAGTGTCATGCAATGTTTCGTGTGATCATTATGAATTTCTCTCCTAAACGGTCAAGGAGATTCTCTGTCCTTTTGTTTAATCTGAACTCGATAAAGTCAATCATACCATGGTGGTAAAATTGAACAACTTTCGTGTGGATAGAGAGGATGAATGGGGTGATCAACATTAGTGAGTGCCGTGATGACCAAGCGGTCAAGTTTGTCGCTCACTCATTCACTAATGAGGCATTGAGTTGGTGGAGGTCGATTGAAAGAATCAAGTCCTCTACTGAAATGAAAAAGCTGCAATGGGATGACATGAAAAAGCTGCTAATCACTAAGTTCTGTCTGCAGAACGAGATTGACAGAGTAGAGAGAGAGTTTCTAGGCTCTGTGCTGGTGGTATGACCCATCGCCAGTACACCTCCAAATATCAAGAGTTGGCTCAGCTGATTCCACATCTGGTGGACATTGAGGAAAAGAGGATCAAGTACTACATCAAGGGACTACCACAGAAAGTCCGTGTGCACGTGAAAGCTAATACTCCCACAAGATTTGAATCTGTGGTATCATTTGCTGGAATAGTTTATGATGACTTTGAATCAGCAAACCCAGTGCCTATTGAAAGGAAGGTGACAAATGTCGTTAAATGGCCACCAAAAGAGTGGGGGGCCCGGAGGTGAAGAAGCTGAGGATAGAAGATTGGAATGATTATGCAAAGTGTGGACAAAAGCACTATGGGGAGAGCCGTGTGGGTTTGAATATTTGCTATCGATGCGGGAAGACGGGGCATTACTCTCGAGAATGTTCGGGTGCCCCGTCATGCTATAAGTATGGGATACCTGGCCATGTGGCCAAGTACTGCTAGAAACCCAAAGCTACTGGCACCAAGAAGGGTAAGGAGGCCGAAAAGCCGAAGTCAAGGACCCGAGCGTATGCACTGACTCAAGAGGAAGTTAGGGAAAACCCATATGTTGTGTCAGGTACGTTCATCCTTGACAACACATACGTTTCAGTATTGTTTGATTCTGGTGCCGGTAGGAGTTTCATATCATCATTAAAGTGTAAAAGAATGAAATGTAAAGTCACAAAAGTAGAACCGTCCATTAATGTGGAAACTGCAGTGGGTAAGACCAGGGTAGTAAATGAATTGGTAGATAATTGCGCGATAAAGATACATGGCCATAGATTCCCACTTAGGTTATATGTTATGACCTTGGGAGGGTTTGATATAGTTTTGGGTATGGATTGGTTGGCTGCCAACGAAGCCCGGATTGTATGTAGACGAAAGATAGTTCTGCTCAAAGTTCCATACCATATTGAAGTTTTGGTTTACGGGGATCGTGACGGTTCGTTAACGAACGTCATATCGATGATTAAGGTAGAGAAGTATATAGGGCGTGGATGCGAGGCCTACCTGGCCTATGAGATAGACAATGATTTAAAAGTGAAAGAGTTGAAAGATGTACCAGTGGTATGTAATTTTTCGGAGGTGTTTTCTGAGGAGTTGCCTGGGTTACCACCTGACCGGGAGATAGAGTTCCAGATAGACTTAGTTCCAGGTGCCCAGCCCGGGGCTAAAGCACCGTACCCACTTGCTCCTCTGGAGCTAATGATACAGTTGGAATGTAACATCCTGAAATTTACGATAAAGAATAAACGACGTTACAGAATAATGAAATAAAGAAAGAATGAAATAATAGGTGGGCTCGAGCAGATCAGACCTTGGGCCGAGAGTAAGTGGCGCAATGAGGGGGAGGGGGTTAAACCCTAGCCACCCTCTCCACTCCGCACACTTCATCTTCACGATCTTGAACCTAGAGAGAGAGGCTAGAGAGAGAAAGATCCAAGAATCCACGCCGAGGCCTTCGTGTTGTTGTGGATCATTGTTGGATCATCTTTGGAGGTAGGAAAACGAGAAATCAAGCGGAAACAGGTAACAAAACATTCTCATATTTGAATTGAGAGTTGAAACTGGGTTTTAGGGTTTCAAGTGGGTTTTCAATCAAAGATGGGATTTTTACATATGGTTTGGCTTAAAAAGTATATATCTAGCTTCATGGAAGCTAGATATAAGTTTTGGACGTAAAAAGATTGAAACTTGGATAAAAAACGATGGATTTGATCAAGAACAGATGAATCATCCTAAATCTCCATGAATGGGATGACATGAAAAACTGTTAATCATTAAATTCTGTCTGCAGAACGAGATTGATAGAGTAGAGAGAGAGTTTCTGGGGCTCTGTGCTGGTGGTATGACCCATCGTCAGTACACCTACAAATTCCAAGAGATAGCCCAGTTGGTTCCACATCTGGTGGACACTGAGGAAAAGAGGATCAAGTATTACATCAAGGGATTACCACAAAGGGTCCGTGTGCTCGTTAAAACAAATGCTCCTACAAACTTTGAATCTGTGGTGTCACTGGCTGGGATAGTTTACGATGACTTTGAATCCGCAGACCCACTGCCTACTGAGAAGAAAGGGACAAATGTCGTTAAGCGGCCAGCAAAAGAATGGACAGGCCCGGAGTTGAAGAAGCTGAGGATAGAGGATGGGAATGATTGTGCAAAGTGTGGCCGAAAACACTCTGGGGAGTGTCGTGTGGGTCTGAGCATTTGCTATCGATGCGGAAAGACGGGGCATTACTTTCGAGAGTGTCCTGGTGCACCATCATGCTATAACTGTGGAATCCCTGGCCATCTGGCCAAGGACTGTCGTAAGCCTAAAGCTCTAGCACAGAGAAAGGAAAATAGGCCGTGAAGTCAAAGGCAAGGACCCGAGCGTATGCCCTGACACAAGAAGAAGCTATGGGCGATCCAGATGTGGTGTCAGGTACGTTCATCCTTGATCATACCTTTGTATCTGTACTATTTGATTCGGGTGCAAGTAGGAGTTTTATATCATCCTCTATGTGTAGAGAATGAAATGCAAAGTTACTAAAGTAGAACAAGCCTTAAATGTGGAAACTGCAGTATGCAAGACCAGGGTAGTAAAGGAATTGGAAGATAATTGCACGATAAAAATACATGGCCATAGATTCCCATTTAGGTTATATGTTATGACCTTGGGGGGGTTTGATATAGTTTTGGGTATGGATTGGTTGGTTGCCAACGAAGCCCAGATTGTATGTAGATGAAAGATAGTCCATCTCAAAGCACTAGACGGTAGCGAAGTTTTGGTTTACAGTGATCGCGACGGTTCGTTAACGAACTTCATATCGATGATAAAGGCAGAGAAGTATATAGTGTGTGGATGCGAGGCCTACCTGGCCTATGTGATAGACAATGATTTAAAAGTGAAAGAGTTGAAAGACGTACCAGTGGTAAGTAATTTTCCGGAATTGTTTCGTGAGGAGTTACGTGGGTTACCACCTGACCGGGAGGCAGAGTTCCAAATAGAGTTAGTGCCAGGTGCCAAGCCCGTGGCTAAAGCACCCTACCGACTTGCTCCTCTGGAGATGAAAGAACTAATGATACAGTTGGAAGAACTTTTGGATAGGGGTTTTATCAGGCCGAGCATTTCTCCATGGGATGCTCCGGTTCTGTTTGTAAAGAAGAAAGATGGTGCCGTGAGAATGTGCATCGACTACAGAGAGTTGAACAAACGTACAGTAAAGAACAAATATCCGCTACCATGGATCGATGATCTGTTCGACCAACTACAAGGCGCCAGATGCTTCTCCAAGTTCGATCTGCGGTCGGGATATCATCAGTTAAAGGTAAGGGAAGAAGACATACCTAAGACAGCATTTCGCACGTGGTATGGGCATTACAAATTTCGCGTGATGTCTTTCGGTTTGACAAATGCTCCAGCAGCATTCATGAGTATGATGAACAAAGTGTGTAGACCGATGCTAGACAGGTGAGTGATAGTATTCATAGACGACATACATGTTTATTCGAAGAGTGAAGGTGACAATGCTTGTCATCTTCGAGAAGTACTAGAGATGCTATAGAAAGAAAAGTTGTATGCCAAGTTCTCCAAATGCGCGTTCTGGCTTAAGGAAGTCCAATGCTTAGGTCACGTTATTAACGTATACAGAATTATGGTTGACCCGGTTAAGATAGAGGTGGTACAAGAATGGGAAATCCCGAAGACACCAACCGAGATTCGGATTTTTCTGGGATTGGCAGGTTATTATCGAAGGTTCATTCATGACTTCTTGAGAATAGCCTCGCCACTGAAAAAGTTGACATGCAAGTAAGTAAAGTACGAATGGGGTCAGGCCCAGTCTAAAGCATTTGAAGAGTTAAAGAAGAAGTTGATCCAAGCCCCAGTGTTAGCATTACCCGACGGTAACGAGGACCTTGTGGTATATTCTGATGCTTCGGGACAAGGGCTAGGGTGTGTTTTGATGCAAAGGGGAAAGGTGATCGCGTATGCGTCACGGGAGCTAAAGACTCACGAATTTAACTACCCGACTAACGATTTGTCTTCGCGCTAAAGATTTGGAGGCATTACCTTTACGGGGTAAAATGCACAATTTATTCGGATCACAAGAGCTTGAAGCATTTATTTTAGCGGAAAGACCTGAATATGCGACAAAGGCGGTAGTTAGAATTGCTGAAAGACTATGACTGTGAGATCCTATACCACCCGTGAAAGGCGAATGTGGTCGCTGATGCCCTAAGTCGTAAGGAGACTCATCTCCTATTAGGGTGAAAGCGTACCAGTTGGTGATAACCGCAGATTTTATGGCAGAGCTAGAAAATGCACAGACAGAAGCACTAAAGGAAGAGAACATAAAGAAAGAAAGAATGGTCTATCAATAGATGAAGTTACAAATAAACACTCATGGAGTGAGGACCAGATGTGGTCTCATGTGGGTACCGAAGGACGGATATATTAGGGCCAAAGTACTCGATGAGGCCCATAAGTCTCGATATTCGATCCACCCCGGAACCATGAAAATGTAACAGGATTTGAAGAAAGAGTATTGGTGGCCTAACATGAATAATGATGTGGCCGGATACGTAAGCGAGTGTCTGACTAGTGCACAAGTTAAAGCAGAGCATCAGAAACCATAAGGGAAAATCTAGCGTCTGGAAATACCTGAATGGAAGTGGGAGCGTATCACAATGGACTTTATTACAAAGCTACCCCGCACAGCTAAAGGCCATGACACTATTTGGGTTATAGTGGATCATCTGACAAAGAGTGCACACTTCTTACCGATCCATGAAACCTATTCATCGAAAAAGCTTGTAGAAGTGTTTATCAATGAGATTGTGTCTCGTCATGGCGTGCCAATATCGATTGTATCTAACCGAGACACACGATTTACATCGAGATTCTGGAAAACATTTCATGAGTTGATGGGTACGAGGTTGAACATCAGCACAGCTTATCACCCATAGACGGATGGTCAATCAGAGACCATCCAGACGTTGGAGGATCTGCTCCGCGCATGCATTATAGACTTCTGTGGCAGTTGGGATAGCCACCTACTGTTAGCAGAATCCTCCTACAACAACAGCTACCACACCACTATTGGTATGCCGCCTTATGAGATGTTGTATGGTAGGAAATGTCGATCGAATTCAATGAAAGTAACAGTTTTTAGAGGTAGTCACAGCAACCTCTAAGAAGTTTGACCAGATTAAGCCCAGAATGAAAGTAGCACAGGACCGTCAAAAGTCCTACGCGTATGCGAGGCGAAGACCGATCGAATTCAATGTCGGGAATCAAGTACTGTTGAAGGTTTCCCCCTAGAAGGGGATTATACGATTCAGAAGGAGAGGGAAGTTAAGTCCAAGGTTCGTCGGACCTTTCAAGATAATGGCGCGGATTGGTAAAGTTGGTTACCGGTTAGAATTGCCTGATGAGTTGAGTGGAATTCACCCAACCTTCCACGTGTCTCACTTGCGCAAGTGCCTGGCTGACGAATTAGAACACGTGCCACTTAACGACATCGAGGTAGATAATAGCCTTAATTACGTCGAGGAAACCAATTGCCACACTAGACAGAAAGGAGAAGCAGTTGTGGAACAAGGTGATTCAGTTAGTCAAGGTACAATGGAAGCATCGTAAAGGGTCAGAAACTACTTGGGAAACCGAAGTAGAAATGAAAGGGTCGTATCCGCAGCTTTTTGACTTATAGCAGGTTTCGAGGGCGAAACTTTTCGTAAGAGGACTAGACTTGTAACTTCCCAAAATTTACAATAAAGAATAAACGACGTTACGGAATAATGAAATAAAGAAAGAATGAAATAATAGGTGAGCTCGAGCGGATCGGGCCTTGGGCCGAGAGTAAGTGGCACAAAGAGGGGGAGGGGGTAAAACCCTAGCCACCCTCTCCACTCCCCACACTTCATCATCACCATCTTGAACTTAGAGAGACATGCTAAAGAGAGAAAGCTCCAAGAATCCACACCGAAGCCTTTGTGTTGTTGTGGATCATTGTTGGAACATCTTTAGAGGTTGGAGAATGAGAAATCAAGTGGAAACAGGTTACAAAACATTCTCAGATTCGAATTGAGAGTTGAAAGTGGGTTTTAGGGTTTCAAGTGGGTTTTCAATTAAAGATGGGATTTTTACGTATGGTTTGGCTTAAAAAGTATATATCATGGAAGCTAGATATAAGTTTTGGACGTAAAAAGATTGGAACTTGGATAAAAAACGAAGGATTTGATCAAGAACAGATGAATCGTCCTAAATCTCCATGAATGGTCCGAAATCTCGGATACGTCCGAAAAGTATTTCGGAACACCATATATCTCGGACATATCTTTTCGATCGAAAAGTATCTCGGATAGGACATTTCGGTCAAAACGTATTTTGGACAGAAAGAGATTTCGGACATATATTTTTGAACAAAACAGTTCTCGGACAAAAGTTTTGGAAAGAAAAGCCATTGATAGAAAATAGTTCTAAACACCAAAGTTTTCGGTCGAATATATTTCGACCGAAAAAGATTTCGGACATAGGAGTTTTCGGATGAGATATGTAGGTTATAACCTTGTTCCATTCGGGACTCATGAAACAGATATAATAGCATCCCACCTAGCTTGAAGTCTCAGTGCTAAGTGAGATAGACACAGTAGAAGTCCGGTGAGTTCTTATTGCCCTTTTTCCTACACGGTTTTGGGCTGGCATGCATACTGTTAAATAGATAGTTTTGAAAGATAAAGTATATTTTTATAAGAATTATATGTTTTTATAAATATAAAAGAGAATGTGTTAAAGAGTAAAGTACTATCTTTAAACTTGTTTATGTGTTTCAATGGCATTATATTATGTGATGTAGTATAATTGCATAGTAGTTGCATTGTAGTCGCAAAGTAAAAAGTCCTGCAGGCAAGCAAAGTAGAAGTCTCACACTTCGGTGTGAGCAGGAAAAGGAGTCTTCACTTCGGTGTAAGCGAGAAAGTATCACCCTGAGGTCTGAGCAGGCAAAGGAGTCTTCACTTCGGTGTAAGCGAGAAAGTCCCACCCTGAGGTGTGGGCACAGCAAAGTAAAAGTCTTACCCTAAGGTGTAAGCGAGCAAAGGGATTTTGCATTCGGGCGAAGATCTACATGTGATAGTTAAAGTATGTTATAGTCACTTGTCCTGTACAAGTGAAACATAAAGTTGCAAAGAGTAAAGGAGGACACCTTAACCGGTTCCCTCAAAGTTAAAGTTTTTATGAAAGATAGTAACGTAACAGTTTTTATAATTGTAGCGTTATAAAGTTTAATGTAAAGTTAAATTGTTTTAAAGATAGAGAAAGAAGAGCTTATTTTATTTTTTATATAACTAAGCTACCTGAAAGAAAGTTTTCAGATTAAAGTAAAAATAGAACTCACCAGCATTAGCTGACTTTTAGTATGCATGACAGGTAGTAAAGGTAAAGCGAAAGCAAAGTAGAGGAGCCGTGAGGGCTGGATAACATGGACATCGGGTCGTCACTCTGAAGACTAACATTTCCTATTCCGATATTTTATGCTTAGACAATGAGTTACATTATCGTCTGTTGAATGTTTTAATCTAAAGACTTCCGCTGTAATAGATTCTGAGTTCCGGTATAAAAGCTATGTTTGTTATGTTTTGTGCCAACTATGAGACATACCTGGTTTGGGGCGTTTCATGGAAGAACTTTTGGATAGAAGTTTTATTAGGCCGAGCATTTCTCCATGGGGTGCTCCGGTTCTGTTTGCAAAGAAGAAATATGGTGCCATTTGAATGTGCATTGACTACAGATAGTTGAACAAACGTACAGTAAAGAACAAATATCCGCTACCAAGGATCGATAATCTGTTTGACCAACTACAAGGCGCAAGATGGTTCTCCAAGATTGATCAGCGGTCAGGATATCATCAGTTAAAGGTAAGGGAAGAGGACATACCTAAGACATCATTTCAAACATGGTATGGGCATTACGAATTTCACGTGTTGTCTTTCGGTTTGACCAACGCTCCAGCTGCATTCATGAGTATGATGAACCAAGTGTGTAGACCGATGTTGGACAGGTCAGTGATAGTATTCATAGACGACACACTTGTTTATTCGAAGAGTGAAGCTGACCATGCTTGTCATCTTCGAGAAGTACTAGAGACGCTACATAAATAGAAGTTGTATGCCAAGTTCTCCAAATGCGATTTCTGGCTTAAGGAAGTCCAATTCTTAGGTCACGTTATTAACGCAGACGGCATTATGGTTGACCCGGCTAAGATAAAGGTGGTACAATAATGGGAAATCCAGAAGACACCAACCGAGATTCGGAGTTTTCTAGGATTGGCAGGTTATTATCGAAGGTTCATTCAAGACATCTAGAGAATAGCCTCGCCGCTGACAAAGTTGACACGCAAGGAAGTAAAGTACGAATGGGGTCACCCAGTCTAAAGCATTGGAAGAGTTAAACAAGAAGTTGACCCAAGCCCCAGTGCTAGCATTACCCGACGGTAATGAGGTCCTTGTGGTATATTCTGACGCTTTGGGACAGGGGTTAGGGTGTGTTTTGATGCAAAGGGGAAAGGTGATCGCATATGCACCACGACAGCTAAAGATTCACGAAGTTAACTACCCGACTCATGATTTGGAGCTCGCAGCAGTTGTGTTCGCGCTAAAGATTTGGAGGCATTACCTTTACGGGGTAAAACGCACAATGTATTCAGATCACAAGAGCTTGAAGTATTTCTTTGAGCAGAAAGATCTGAATATGAGACAAAGGCGGTGGTTAGAATTGCTGAAAGACTATAACTGTGAGATCTTATACCACCCGAGAAAGGCGAATGTGGTCGCTGATGCCCTTAGTCGTTTGGAGACTCATTCTCCTATTAGGGTGAAAGCATACCAGTTGGTGATAACCCCAAATTTTATGGCAGAGCTAGAAAAAGCACACACATAAGCACTATAGGAAGGGCTCATAAAGAAAGAAAGAAAGAATGGTCAGTCAACAGATGAAGTTAGAAATCAACACTATGGAGTGAGGACCAGATATGGTCGCATGTCGCTACCGAAGGGCGGAGAGCTTAGGGCCAAAGTACTCGACGCGGCCCTTAAATCTCGATATTCCATCCACCTAGGAACCGCAAAAATGTACCAGGATTTGAAGTAAGAGTATTGGTGGCCTAACATGAATAATGATGTGACCGGATACGTTAGCAAATGTCTGACTTGCTCACAAGTTAAAGCAGAGCATCAGAAACCCTAGGGGAAGATCCAGCCACTAGAAATACCCAAATGGAAGTGGGAGCGTATCACCATGGACTTTATCACACAGCTGCCCCGCACAGCTAAATGCCATGATACGATTTGGGTTATAGTGGATCGTATGAGAATGAGTGCTCACTTCTTACCGATTCGGGAAACGTATGCATCAGAGAGGCTGGCAGAGGTCTTTATCAATGAGATTGTGTCTCGACATAGCATACCATTATCGATTGTATATGACCAAGACACACGATTTACATCGAGAATCTGGAAAATATTTCATGAGTCAATGGGTACAAGATTGAATATCAGCACGTCGTATCACCCATAGACGGATGGTCAGTTTGAAAGGACCATCGAAATGTTGGTGGATATGATCCGCGCATGCATTATAGACTTCGGTGGCAGTTGGGATGGTCACCTACCGTTGGCAGAATTCTCCTACAACAATAGCTACCTCACCACCATTGGTATGCCGCCTTACTAGATGTTGTACGGTAGGAAATGCCAAACCCCGGTTTGTTGGGGAGAGATAGGGCAGAAAGAGCTGGGAAGTTTAGTGGTAGTCACAACGACCTCTAAAAAATTTGACCAAATTAAAGTCAGGATGAAAGCAGCACAAGACCGTCAAAAGTCCAACTCGGATAGATCGAATTCAATGTTGGGGATCAGGTACTATTGAAAGTATCCCCTTGGAAGGGAATTATACGGTTCAGGAAAAGAGGTAAACTAAGTCCAAGGTTCATCGGACCTTTCAAAATTCAAGCATGGGTTGGTGAAGTTGCTTACCGGTTAGATTTACCTAAGGAGTTGAGTGGAATTCACCCAATATTTCACGTGTCGCATCTGCGCAAGTGCCTGGCTGACGAATCGGCACACGTGCCGCTTGACGATATCGAGATAGATAATAGCCTCAATTACATCGAGTAACTAGTCGCCATACTAGACAGGAAAGAAAAGCGGTTATGGAATAAAGTGATACATTTAGTCAAGGTACAATAGAAGCATCGTAAAGGGTCGGAAGCTACATGGGAAACCGAGACAAAAATGAAATAGTCATACCCGCACCTGTTTGACTTATAGCAGGTTTCGAGGACGAAACCTTTCATAAGGGGGTAGACTTGTAACATCTCAAAAATAATAATAATAGGAAATAAAGTTTACGAACGAGGCTCGGAAGACAACGAAACAAACATAGCGTGCTCGTGGGCTTGGATCGAGGGCCAGGTATGGGAGGCGCAAGGAGGAGGAATAAAACCCTACCTTCCTTCCACCTTCTCACCACACTCCATCATCTTCACATATTCTAGAGAGAAAGGTTAAAGAATATTTTATAAAAGTTGTTTATTTTTATGAAATGAAAGACAAAGTACAGTATTTTATAAAATGTTATTTTTATAAAATAAAAGAGAAAGGCATAGCTTTTTTATAAAAAGGTTATTTTTATAAAAATAAAGGTAGTGTGTTAAAGATAATAGTACTACCTTTGAAATGTAAATTCAAGGAAGTAAAGCAAAGTGAAGAATGGTAAAGAAGTTGCATCTCGGTGTAGCTTGGCAGTGACAGTGACAGATGCCATATTATATGCTTATGTCTTAATATGTGTTATTTGTGTATGTGATATGTGTTTCAATGGCTTTATATTATGTGACATATTAAAATTGCATTGTAGTTGCAAAGTAAAAGTCCTGCAGGCAAGCAATGTAGAAGTCTCACCCCGAGGTGTGAGCAACCAAAGTAGAAAGTCTCACCCTGAGGTGTGAGCAGGCAAAAGAGTCTTCACTTCGGTGAAAGCGAGAAAGTCCCACCCTGAGGTGTGGGCACAGCAAAGTAAAAGTCTTACCCTGAGGTGTAAGCGAGCAAAGGGATCTTTCCCTCGGGCAATGATTCATGTGTGTTAGTTAAAGTATGTTATAGTCACTTGTTCTGTACGACTGAAATGGAAAGTTGTAAGGAGTAAAGGAGGACACCTTAACCGGTTACCTCAAAAGTACAGTTTTAATAAAAGATATAACATAACAGTTTTATAATTGTCATGTTGCAAAGTTTTAAAGTAAAGTTAAAGTCTTTTCATAGAAAGTGAAAGTAAGGCTTATTTTATTTTTACATAAAACTAAGCTACCGAAAGGAAAGTTTTACAGTTCAAAGTAAAGCTAGAACTCACCAGCATTAGCTGACTTTTAGTATGCATGACAGGTAGTAAAGGTAAAGTAAAAGTTAAGTAGAGGAGTCGTGAGGGCCGGATACCATGGACATCGGGTTGCTGCGCTGAAGACTGACATTTCCTGTTCCTGATAGTTTATGCTTCAAACAATGTTTTAGTGATTTGGATTTATGAATGTTACGAATTAAAGACTTTCACAGTAATAGATTATGATTCCCAGTTTAAGAACTACGTTTGTTATGTTTTGTGCCAACTATGAGATGTACCCGGTTTTGGGGCGTTTCAAGTTGGTATCAGAGCCATAGTTTGAGAGATTCAGACATTTACGATAATGTCTGAACTTAAACTGAGAATGGGATAAAGAAAAGAAAGGAAAGGAATGCCAGTCAGAGCAGCCTGTCCATGGAACGATAGTAGACAGAAGGTAGTCAATGTCCTAACATAGAACATACACAACAATGCCTTAGCACAGATAGTAGAAAGTAAATGCTTTAGCATAAAGAGTACATAGTACATGCCTTAGCACAGACATCATACAATAGATAGTACGTGCCTTATAGTGGAAACTCTGAACTTGAATGCAAAAGTTACTCTGAAAGGAAATGTTCAGAACCCGAGTAGTAAAGTAAATTAATAATTTCATACCGGTCTTTGTAATTAGTAATTTACATTACTCGAGGTGTTCTAAATTATTACCTATCATGATAACACGAGCTATCTTTGTTCGCAGTAGACACTAATCGCTAGAGCAAATACAGGTGGTCGCACTGGGGGTCGTACTGGTCGTCGAGGCCAACCGCCAGGTAACTGAAACCGTCATGAGGAAAGTGAACACTCCCGCAACGAGACTGAATCGGTGCACATGGAACATAATGATAGTGGGAACCATGAGTCGGTTCATGAAGATGCCCATAACGAGGCGCTTGAGTTGGAACCGATCGTGAAGGAATCTATCATGGTAGAGGTTACTTCAATCTTGAAGAAAGTTCTACCTGAAGCACTGGGCGGGGCCCTTAAAGAGTTTGATATAGGGAAGAAAGCAACAAGAGAACTGAAGGCACTGATGGTGACGATTCTGATTATGAAATGGCAACTCGGGGTTGTAACTACAAGTCTTTTCGTGGGTGTGACCCGCCGAAGTATGATGGACGGAAAGATGATGTTGCCACTTTCGAGTGGATAGAAAGGATGAATGCGGTGATCAATATTAGTGAGTGCCGTGATGACCAAGAGGTCAAGTTTGTCGCTCACTCATTCACTAATGAGGCATTGAATTGGTGGAGGTCGATTGAAAGATCAAGTCCTCTACTGAAATGAAAAAGATGAAATGGCATGAGATGAAAAAGTTGCTAATCCCTAAGTTCTGTCCGCATAACGACATTGACAGAGTAGAGAGAGAGTTTCTGGGGCTCTTTGCTGGTGGTATGACCCATCGCCAGTACACCACCAAATATCAAGAGTTGGCTCAGATGGTTCCACATCAGGTGGACACTGAGGAAAAGAGGATCAAGTACTACATCAAGGGACTACCAAAGAATGTCTGTGTGCACGTTAAAGCTAATACTTCCACAAGCTTTGAATCTGTGGTATCACTTGCTGGAATAGTTTATGATGACTTTGAATCAGCGGACCCAGTGCCTACCGAAAGGAAAGTGAAAAATGTCGTTAAACGGCTAGCAAAAGAGTGTGCGGGCCCGAAGGCGAAAAAGCTGAGGATTGAGAATGGGAATGATTGTGCAAAGTGTGGAAGAAAGCACTCTTGGGAGTGCCGTGTGGGTTTGAACATTTGCTATCGATGCGGGAAGACGTGGCATTACTCTCGAGAATGTTCGGGTGCACCGTCATGCTATAACTGTGGGATACCTGGCCACGTGGCCAAGGACTGCCGTAAACCCAAAGCTAGAGAAGGGTAAGGAGGCCGAAAAGCCGAAGGCAAGGACCCGAGCATATGCACTGAATCAAGAGGAAGCTAGGGAAAACCTAGATGTTGAGACATGCACGTTCATCCTTGACAACACTTACGTTTTAGTATTGTTTGATTCTGGTTCAGTAGGAGTTTCATATCATCATTAAAAGTAGAACCGGCCTTTAATGTGTAAACTGCAATAGGTAAGACTAGGGTAGTAAATGAATTGGTAGATAACTGCTCGATAAATATACATGACCATAGATTCCCAGTTAGGTTATATGTTATGACCTTGGGAGGGTTTGATATAGTTTTGGGTATGGTTTGGTTGGCTGCCAATGAAGGCCGGATTGTATGTAGAGGAAAGATAGTTCAGCTCAAAGCTCCAGACTGTAGAGAAGTTTTGGTTTACAGGGATCGTGACGGTTCTCTAACGAACGTCATATCGATGATAAAGGTAGAGAAGTATATATGGGGCGGATGCGAGGCCTACCTGGCCTATGTGATAAACAATGATATAAAAGTGAAGATGTACCAGTGGTATGTAATTTTTTAGAGGTGTTTCCTAAGGAGTTGCCTAGGTTACCACCTGGCCGGGAGAAAATAGTTCCAGGTAGACTTAGTGCCAGGTGCCCAGCCCGTGGCTAAAGCACCCAACCGACTTGCTCCTCTGGAGATGAAAGAACTAATGATACAGTTGGAAGAACTTTTGGATAGGGGTTTTATCAGGACTAGCATTTCTCCATGGGGTGCTCCGTTCTGTTTGTAAAGAAGAAAGATGGTGCCATTAGAATGTGCATCGACTACAGAGAGTTGAACAAATGTACAACAAAGAACAAATATCCGCTACCAATGATTGATGATCTGTTCGACCAACTACAAGGCGCCAGATGGTTCTCCAAGATCGATCTGCGGTCGGGATATCATCAGGTAAAGGTAAGGGAAGAGGACATACCTAAGACAGCGTTTCACACGCGGTATGGGCATTACGAATTTCGCGTGATGTCTTTCGGTTTGACCAATTCTCCAGCAGCATTCATGAGTATGATGAACCAAATGTGTAGACCTATGCTGGACAGGTCAGTGATAGTATTCATAGACGACATACTTGTTTATTCGAAGAGTGAAGGTGACCATGCTTGTCATCTTCGAGAAGTACTAGAGACGCTACAGAAAGAGAAGTTGCGTGCCAACTTCTCCAAATGCGCGTTCTGGCTTAAGGAAGTCCAATTCTTAGGTCACGTTATTAACGCATACGGCATTATGGTTGACCCGGCTAAGATAGAGGCTGTACAAGAATGGGAAATCCTGAAGACACCGACCGAGATTTAGAGTTTTCTAGGATTGGCAGGTTACTATCGAAGGTTCATTCAGGACTTTTCTAGAATAGCCTCGCCACTGACAAAGTTGACACGCAAGAAAGTAAAGCATGAATGGGGTCAGACCCATTCTAAAGCATTTGACGAGTTAAAGAAGAAGTTGACCCAAGCCCCAGTGCTAGCGTTACCTGACGGTAACGAGGACCTTGTGGTATATTCTGACACTTCGGGACAGGGGTTAGGGTGTGTTTTGATGCCCAGAGGAAAGGTGATCGTGTATGCATCACGGCAGCTAAAGATTCACGAAATTAACTACCCGACTCATGATTTGGAGATCGCGAAAGTTGTCTTCGTGCTAAAGATTCAGAGGCATTACCTTTAAGGGTTAAAATGCCTAATTTATTCAGATCACAAGAGCTTGAAGTATTTCTTTGAGTGGAAAGACCTGAATATGCGACAAAGACGGTGGTTAGAATTACTGAAAAACTATGACTGTGAGATCCTATACTACCCGGGAAAGGCGAATGTGGTCGCTGATGCCCTAACTCGTAAGGAGACTCATTCTCCTATTAGGGTGAAAGCGTACCAGTTGGTGATAACCCTAGATTTTTTGGCAGAGCTAGAAAAAGCATAGACAGATGCACTAAAGGAAGGGAACATAAAGAAAGAAAGAATGGTCGGTCAACAGATGAAGTTAGAAATAAACACTCATGGAGTGAGGACCAGATGTCGTCGCATGTGGGTACCGTAGGGCGGAGAGCTTAGAGCCAAAGTACTCGACGAGGCCCATAAATCTCGATATTCCATCCACCCAGGAACCACAAAAATGTAGGAAGATTTGAAGCAAGAGTTTTGGTGGCCTAACATGAAGAATGATGTGACCGGATACGTTAGCAAATGTCTGACTTGCTCACAAGTTAAAGCAGAGCATCAGAAACCATACTGGAAGATCCAGCCACTGGAAATACCCGAATGGAAGTGGTAGCGTATAACCATTGACTTTATTACAAATCTGCCCCGCACAGCTATATTCCCTTTTGCTCGAGTCTGTGTTGTAACATCCCAAAAATAATAATAATAGGAAATAAAGTTTACGAATGAGGCTCGGAAGATAACGAAAGAAACATAGAGGGCTCGTGGGCTTGGATCACGGGCCAGGTATGGGAGGCGCAAGGAGGAGGAATAAAACCGTACCTTCCTTCCTCCTTCTCACCGCACTCCATCATCTTCACATATTCTAGAGAGAGAGTAGAGAGAGACAGCTCTAAACCGACACCCGAAGCCTTCATACTCGAGCCAAGATCATTGACGAACACTATCGGAGGTTGGAGAAGGAAAGATCAAGCAATAACACGTATCAAATCCTCCTCAGATTCGATTTCTGTATTGAAATAGGGTTTTAGGGTTTCAAAGTGGGTTTTCATAAAAAGAAGGGATTTTTACGTGTAGATTCGATTAAAAAGTATGTATCTAGCTTCTTGAAAGCTAGATATAAGTTTTGGATGTAAAAAGATTGGAACTTGGATAAAAAACGAAGGATTTAATCAAGAACCATTGAATCGTCCGAAATCTCTATGAATGGTCCGAAAACTCGGATACGTCCGAAAAGTATTTCGGAACAGCATAGATTTCGGACAGGACTTTTCGATCGAAAAGTAACTCGGACGGAACATTTCGGTCGAAAAGTATTTTGGACAGAAAAGGATTTCGGATAGATGTTTTCGAACAAAACAGTTCTCGGACAAAAAGTTTTTGAACGAAAAAGCCATTAACAGAAAATAGTCTAACACCAGAGATTTCGGTCGAAATAGATTTCTATCGAAAAAGAATTCGGTCGTAGGAGTTTTTGGATGAAATATGAAGGTTATAACCTTGTTCCATTTGTGATTCATGAAACATATATAATAGCATCCTACCTAGCTCGAAATTTCCTCTCTAAGTGAGATAAGTTTCTATAGAAGTCTGGTGAGTTCTTATTGCCCTTTGTCCTAAATGGTTTTGGGCTGGCATGCATACTGTTAAATAGATAGTTTTCAAGGTTAAAGAATTTTTTATAAGAACTGTGTTTTTTTATAAAATGAAAGACAAAATATAGTATTTTATAAAATGTTATTTTTATAAAATGAAAGAGAAATGCATAGTTTTTTTTTATAAAAAGGTTATTTTTATAAAAAGAAAGGTAAAGTGTTAAAGAGAATAGTGCTATCTTTGAAATGTAAATTCAAGAAAGTAAAGCAAAGTAAAGAATGGTAAAGAAGCTGCATCTCGGTGCAGCTTGACAGTGACAATGACATATGACATATTATATGCTTATGTGTTAATATGTGTTATTTGTCTATGTGATATGTATTTTAATGGCTTTATGTTACGTGACATAGTATAAATGCATTGTAGTTACAAAGTAAAAAGTTCTGCAGGCAAGCAAAGTAGAAGTATCACCTCGAGGTGCGGGCAAGCAAAGTAGAAAGTCTCACCCTAAGGCGTGAGCAGGCAAAGGAGTGTTCACTTCAGTGTAAGCGAGAAAGACCCACCCTAAGGTGTGGGCACATCAAAGTAAAAGTCTTACCCTAAGGTGTAAGCGAGCAAAGGGATCTTGCCCCCGGGTAATGATTCATGTGTGTTAGTTAAGGTATGCTATAGTCACTTGTTCTGTACGAGTGAAATGTAAAGTTGCAAAGAGTAAAGGAGGATACCTTAACCGGTTACCTCAAAAGTACAGTTTTAATTAAAGATATAATGTAACAGTTTTATAATTGTCACGTTGCAAAGTTTCAAAGTAAAGTTAAAGTCTTTTCATAGAAAGTTAAAGTAAAGCTTATTTTATTTTTACATAAAACTAGGCTACCTAAAGGAAAGTTTTACAGTCAAAGTAAAGATAGAACTCACCAGCGTTAGCTGACTTTTAGTATGCATGACAGGTAGTAAAGGTAAAGTAAAAGTAAAGTAGAGAAGCCGTGAGGGCCGAATAGCGTGGACATCGGGTTGCTGCGCTGAAAACTGACGTTTCCTGTACGTAATAGTTTATGCTTCAAACAATGTTTTTATTGATTTGGATTTATGAATGTTACGAATTAAAGACTTCCGCTATAATAGATTATGATTTACAGTTTAAGAACTACGTTTGTTATGATTTGTGCCAACTATGATATGTACCAGGTTTTGGGGCGTTTCATGTGTATATATTGTTCATTTTTTGCCTCGAGTACATCCACCTTCTATTGTGTTAGGATATTTTCAATTTGGGTTTGTATAGGCTGTGTATTTTTTCCCTTTTTCATTAGTTGTGTCTGAAGCTTTGCATTAACTTACTCTTGAGCTTTGATTATTTGCTCAGGATTGGTTTTTGTAATTTCAGAAAAAGTTTAAACCTCTTCTGGTTCAATGAAAAAACTGTCTATTCCAAAATGTTCTCGGGCAGTTTTTATGGCTTCGGAGAAGCTGTGATAGCCTTTGTATATTGGTCCAGGACATTGTATATACTTTGCAACTGTCTCCCATTTATTTAAAATTCCAATTTTTGTTCGCCTAAAAATTATGTAGTGAGTGAATTTGGACTGTCGTTTTTCAGGGGTTTTTGAGCTTTTCTCATGAAAATATATGCTCAAAGCATTTAAAACTTGTACTTTAAATGTTGAGGCCTGTGGCAAGGTTTGAATATGCCAAAGGTTGTCTAACAAGCATTGTTTTTTATCTGTTAGTTTTATTCCAACAACTGGAAGAAACTTTGTATTTGGATCATTACATTGTTGTAAACCATAGGTTCCGAATGTAATGACCGAGCTCTATGTAGGGTTTGTGTATGCATCATACCTTTGTCTCGCCTGTATCTTTTTTTGGTCGTAGACTAGCAGGACCCTGGGTGTATACTGGGTTGTAATACCGAAGGATGGTATCTAGTCAAGCTATTGATACTGGCAACTTTCTAGAGCTGTGTATTTTGTCTGCCTTTATAGCTTGGCTCATAAGTTTTTCTGTCTGTTCATCTTCTGATGAGATACTCATCGGAGAAACTGTCTTTCTTGGATGTATAAATTTTGCCTTACCTTTATCTTTCTTTTCCATTTAGAAATAAACAGTGTATTAATAATTCGAGATAACATATCAGCTATCCCATTATTTTTTCCTTTAATATGTTCAAAATTTATATTATATCCATGACCTTGAATAGTATTTTGTAAATTAACCCATCTGGTTCTGTTTATTTTTTTTACTTTGGTCCATTTTTAAAAACTTTACAATTGCTTCACAATCTGTTCTGACTGTGAATTCATTATGTAAATGAATTTTAAATTTTTCAAGCATATTAATCAATGCTTGTATTTCAAAATCTATGATTGTCCAATTAGTTTTGTTTTGATAATTTCCACTAGCATAAGCACAAATTTTTTCTTTCGATTTTGGGCTATATTTATTTGGTTATTAGAGAAGGACAGTTCCCCATCCTTCTTTACATTCATCTGTTTCAATAATAATATAATCTATAACTAATGGTAATTCTAATGGATCAATAGTCTTTATAGCTTTTTTGATTTTTTGAACTAATTTAATGTCTTCTGTTTTAAAATATCTTTGTCCATTTTTTGTAGTTTTACTATATATAGGACCTACTAATTTTGATAGATTTGGAATAAATTTCCTAGCATAATTTACTAGTCCCAAAAAAGCTTGTATTCAAATATTTCAAGAAAATCTAAAAGTTTTGTTGAAATATGTGACTGTAATTCTACCTTTCAATTTCCTAAGTCAAGGCCAAGAAAAGATATCTTTCTTTTGAATAACTCCATTTTTCTTTTTGAAATTACAAAACCATGCTTTTTTATTTATTCGAACACCTGTTTTAAGTGTTTTTCGTGTTCTTCCACAGTTTCACTTGCAACAAGAATGTCATCAATATATACTAAGCAGAAATCGTATTTTAAAAATATACTGTCTATGAATCTTTGAAAAATGGATCAAGCGTTTTTTAATCCAAAGCTAAGGACATTCCATTTATATTGTCCTTCTGAATATGTGAAGGCTGTCCAGGACTTATAGCTTTCTTCTAGAAGTAATTGGTTATATCCTGATTTTAGGTCGAATTTTGAAAACACTTTTTCTTTTGTATTAGATTTAAAAGAGTGTCTTTATTAGGAATATTATAACCATCGTCCTCTGTATTATCATTTAAACGCTTATAGTTATAAACTATTCTTGTTTTTCCTCTTTTAATTTTGCTGTGATTTTTTACTAAAAATGCCACTGACCTGTGTGAACTATCTGATTATCTTATTAACCCTTGACTTATCATTCCTAGTATCTATTTTTTAAATTCATCTTTATCTAATGGGATATATTCTATGTTGGTTGTCCTAATTGTGATATCGGGGTTTTTGAGTTTAAATTTACATGTATATTTTACTTTTGAATTTCTAATATCTTCCCCTATTAAGCCTATTTTTTTCAAATGTAAAGTTATAGGATTATTTATACTTTTTGTTATATCTTTGCCTTTTTCAAAATTCTGTTAGTAGTTTTATGCTTTCATTTTCTATTAAACTTTGTCTATGGTGATTTTGTATTAAAAACTCTAAGCTTCCACTTTTTTCTCGTTTTTGTATGACCTCTGTTGTGTTATTATACCTAAGTATTGGGAATGTATATATGTGTTTGCTGAGTGTTATAATTTTTTTTGTTAATGTAATGGCTCTGTTTAGTCCTAGTAAGAAATTCAATCCTAAAACAAAGTTTATGGATTTTCTATGTTGAGGATTTATGTTTATTTGTGGTATTTCATATTTTATACTATAGTTTTTTGAGAAATCTAAGAATTGTATTCCTACTGGTTCTATATAGCGTGTTATTAAAATTTGTCTATCTTCAATTGTTCTACTTACTAATTGATAAGTTAAGTTTTTATGGTATTGTATTGGAGCTATACTATGTGATATTAAACTTTTATTAGCTCGTGTATCCACTAATGTTGTTAAATATATAAATTTATTATAGTCTAACCATAAAGTACACTGTATATTTATCATGTTCATTGATCCTTGTGTTTGTACATATACTGGTTCATTTTCTGGTTGTTCTTTTGCAGACATTTGCATTATTTCGTGTTGAGCTTCTTTCTTCTTTTTGATGTGTTCTTCTAATTATTTTATTTTGTTATCCATATTTTTTATCTTAAGATCATGTAGTTCTATTGTTCATTCTAATGTTTCTATTTTTTTCTTCTAATTTTTCTGTATTAATACTTGTACTTGTTTTTGATGTGTTCTTCTAATTCTTTTATTTTGTTATCCATATTTTTTCGCTTAAGATCATGTAGTTCTATTGTTAATTCAAATTTTTCTATTTTTTCTATTTTTTCTTCTAATTTTTATGTATTAATCTTTAAGAGGGGTACCAGTTAAAACATTAAAACATGTTTAAACATGAAAAGAAACGGAGATATAAAAGAAGCGGAGATATACTTACAATGATGATTGATTGTGGAGGAGTAGAGAGAATGCAGAGAGAGAGTATGCATAGCGGAGGAGTTTATATATATATATATATATATATATATATATATATATATATATATATGGGATATAATATGAAGATCTGGGAAAGAGCTAAGGTTTAAGAGTTATCAGCTAAAGAGGGTCGAGAGGATTTTAGTGTGCCATAGAGAGAGATTGAAAATTTTTTATCTATTCAAATTTTTCGGTGTATTTACAAATGACACAACTTCCTTCTTATATAGGCAGAGAAAGATAAAAAGTAAAGGTGCAATAATGCGCACTAATCTAATGGATACAAAGTAAAGAAACAGTCAACGGATACAAACTAAAGGAAGAAACGACAAAAACTCTTTATGAACAATTATATTCCTGTCGGATATCTTTTTACTGTATATCCACGCATCTTTTGTAATAATTGATCATTCTATGTCATGGCTTGCGTCATTCTCTAGAAATCTCTGTGTGCGCCGTTGATAGATGGTGGTGTTCTTGGATCATCATCTGTATCATCGCTTTCGTCGTTCTTAATATGATCTAATTCTAGAGTATCTCCTTCACCCACTAATGGTAAAAGCATACGCCGGTTTAGATCGGAATAAATCTGTATATAGTGACCTTCTCCTAATAATTTAAATCTTTCCAAGTGAAAATGAACAGGTAAATAAGGGGTTTTTCGATTTTGTTGATGAATAAATCAAAAGCCTGTGTGTGGGTATCTTTATCTGTTAACCATGTAATGTTGGCAAAATTAGGATTTGGATTAATTGCCAAGTTTTGTAAATGGTTTGGGTAGGGAAAGGCTAAATAAGGGCTTTGTGTGTTTGTTCTGTGATCAATAAAAATCCTTTTTCTCGCTGGTCTGTATGTGTATTCGGATGCATAGATGTAAGGCCCATTTCCCCGGTGACATCACTCGTTGAATTTACTAATAAACATAGTGATCAAATGTCGGATTTAAATTAAAACATCAAAAGTAGCAGAAGCATGCATCATTCAATTACATATCATAGCAGGGGAAGTCTTCAAACATATAACATAAACATTGTCTTAACACGAAATTTAAGTATATGGGATGTCATTCCTTGAGCGAGGTAGCCTTCGCGTGTCCTCTTTTCTTCCTACCTGAAGTGCATACTAAAAGTCAGCTAACGCTGGTGAGTTCTAGTTTAAAACAATTATGTAAGAACATTATTTCTTAATAAGTATGTTTATATATATACATATATTTGTAATTCATGGCTTTAATGCTTTCATATATCATTCATAATGAGTACGTATATTTGTAATTCATGGCTTTACATGCTTACTTCTGGGTGAACATTCATTGGTTATATACATATGGGTGATCAACCCGTCATAATTGTTGCGTATGTCACAAAGACAAATGCCATAAGAACTACCGTCGTAGCCCATTTCGTAAACCGTCCGGCCCTAGAAACCATCCGTCATATCATAAATCCATCCGGAAACCTTTGTCTGTCCGTCATATTCGCCCGTCTGCCCTAAGACATCTGTTTCCCACTTGGACTAGTTATACAGCCGTGCATCGATTGAGTGACTTACTCCACCGTAGTGGCCATAGTTTAGTCTACCTTTCTGGCTGCATAATAGTGTAGTGGTCGTCCATCTACCATAGTAACCGTTAGCATCGAAGCGTCCATAACATTCACATATATTCATAACATGCAATATATAGTATATATATAAAGCAAAATTTCATTCTTATATGTTATATCATACTTTCCTTTCATTATTCATAGCATACTTGTCATACTTATAATCATCTTGTATTAGCAGGTAACACACATAATATTCATATCATACCATGTATACACTTCAGCCGCAAAACATTGAAAACATTTGAACATAACACATAGTGGGCACATAGAACTCACCTGATGAGTGGTTTCTAAAATACTCTTAGCTAGTCACAGAGAGTCACTAAGGTCACTCGCAATCTGTATAATAAAGTCATACACATAAGGTAGTGCCATAAATGACACTAGACATTACTATGCTTGAACCCAGTAGTTTCGAGGGGTGAATCATATCTAAACTATAGTAGTTTCGGGTCATGGGTTTCTATCAAAACTAGGTAGTTTCGATGGGTCAGCTTATATCGAAACTAGGTAGTTTTGATAAGTAACTTATGTAAAATCTTAGTAGTTTTGGGTCAGGGTCTATATCGAAACTAGGTAGTTTGAATGGGTCTGCATCTACCGAAACTAGGTAGTTTCGATGGATTCTCCCATATCGAAACTAGTAGTTTCGATGCATAAGTCTTCTTCCCCAACCAGAAACCCTAGATCTGGCCAATTATTTCTAGTTGATCAAGCCTTGAACTTTTTACATTCAAAACATTCCTTTTTCATTCATGAGCACAAATATGTGATTTGTTTCAAGTTTTATACGTAAAAACCATGTCTTTATGCGACTTAAACCCGAACCCCAAAATGTGTAAAAACTCATATTTAGAGGCGATGCTTACCTCTTGGAGTCCGGTTTTCCGTTGATATGTGTTGTTGTGATGTAGACAAATGATTCTCGAGCCTTTGAGCTTCTTTCCCCGCTTTCTATCTCTAGAGCCGGTCTCTCTCTCTAACTCTAGAAACTTGTGTACAAAGGAAATGAGGGGGGGAAGGGTTGATGGTTGCTAATTAGTAAGGGTTTTCCCCTTCTTATCTCGGGCCCATGAGGCGACTCTTGGCCAAGCCCACCTTGTTTTCCTTTTATTTCTTTCTATTTATTTCGGATGTTACAAGTCTACCCTCCTTATAGAGGTTTCCTGCTCGAAACCCGCTACAAGTTAAACAATTTCGTGTACATTTCTTTCATTTCGTCTTCTTTCTCCCAAGTAGCTTCTGACCCTTTTCTGTGCTTCCATTGCATTTTGACTAAAGGAATCGACTTATTGCGTAATCGTTTCTCGGCTCGGTCAAGAATAGCTGTTGTTTCTTCTACATAGTTCAAACTGTTGTCCACTTCGATTTCGTTATAGGGTATGTGAGCCGTATCGTCAGCAAGGCACTTTCGTAAGTGCGATACGTGGAATGTAGGGTAAATTCCACTGACCTCGTCGGGTAGGTCGAGTCTGTAAGCAATGTGACCAACTCATGCTACGATTTTGAAAGGTCCGACAAACCTTGGACTTAATTTGCCACATCTTCTGAATAGGATGATTCCTTTCCAGGGTGACACTTTCAGTAGTACCATGTCCCCTACTTGAAACTCTAAATCTCTTCTTCTCTTATCCGCGTATGATTTCTGTCTGTCTTTAGCGACATTCATTCGAGCTTTTATCTGGGCAAACTTCTCTGAAGTAGCTATGACCACTTCGAGACTGGCAAAGTCTTTTTGTCCGATTTCTCCACAACAAACTGGGGTTCTACATCTCCTCCCATACAACATCTCAAATGGCGGAATGTCGATGGTTGAGTGATAGCTGTAGTTATATGAAAACTCTACCAATGGTAAATGGCTGTCCCAGCTCCCACCGAAATCAATGATACAGGCCCGAAGCATGTTCTCCAAGTTTTGGATGGTCCTTTCCGATTGACCATCGGTTTGAGGGTGGTAAGCGGTGCTGATGTTCAGTCTAGTGCCCATCGATTCATTGAATTTCTTCAAAAACCTTGATGTGAATCGAGTGTCCCTGTCTGACACGATCGATATTGGCATACCGTGTCTGCTTACAATTTCATTGATGAATATCTCTGCTAGCTTCTCTGACGATGAAGCCTCACGTATTGGTAAAAAGTGAGCGCTTTTCGTCAAGCTGTCGAAGATCACCCAAATGGTATCATTGCCTTTAGATGTTCGCGGTAGCTAGGTAATGAAGTCCATTGTGATCTCCTCCCACTTCCATTCCGGTATCGGCAAGGGTTGCATTTTACCGCATGGTTTCTGGTGCTCGGCCTTGACTAGTGAACAAGTTAGGCACTTGCTCACATATTCGGTTACAACGTTCTTCATGCTAGGCCACCGATATTCTTTCTTCAAGTCTTGATACATTTTGTTCATCCCGGGGTGGATAGAGTAGCGAGACTTATGGGCCTCATCAAGAATTTTGGTCCTAAGTTCACCAATCTTAGGTATCCACATCCAGCCAAAGTGAGTTCGTACATCATACGCATTGGTCTCCAAATTATTCTGTTGTCCCACTATTCTTTCCTGTTTCACATTCCTTTGCAATAATGCTTCCTCTGGTGCTTTCTCTATTTCATTCATTATATCCGGTGTTATAATCAATTGACATGCTTTGAGTCGGATAGGTGTTGATTCTTCTTTCCTACATAAGGCGTCAGCCACTATGTTTGCCTTACCTAGATGGTACAATATTTCAGTCATAATCTTTTAGCTGTTCCAACCACCTTCTTTGTCTCATGTTTAATTCCTTTTGCTCGAAGAAATATTTCAGGCTCTTGTGATCGGAGTAGATGGTGCATTTAACTCCGTACAAATAGTGTCTCCATATCTTTAACACGAAAACTATTGTCGCCAACTCCATATCGTGAGTCGGGTAGTTAACTTCGTGAATTTTTAACTGTCGTGAAGCATAAGCAATTACTTTTCCCCTTTGCATCTGTACACAACCCAATCCTTGACACGAAGCGTCAGAGTAAACTACCAAGTCATCGTTTCCCTCAGGTAAGGTCAAGATTGGATTTTGGGTTAATCGTGTTTTCAATTCATCGAATGTGTTCTTTTGGGTTGGATCCCATTTGTACTTTACTTCCTTACGTGTCAGCTTTGTCAGTGGCGAGGCTATTCTCGAGAAATCCTGAATGAATCTCCGATAGTAGCCTGCCAATCCCAGAAAACTTCGTATTTCTGTTGGCGTTTTTGGGACGTTCCATTCTTTTACCGTTTCGATCTTTGTAGGATCCACCATAATTCCGTCTGGGTTTATGATATGACCTAGGAATTGGACTTCCCTAAGCCAGAACGCGCATTTAGAGAATTTTTCATACAACTTCTCCTGCTTCAGAATTTTGAATACCTCTCTTAGGTGATAGTGGTGATCACCCTCATTTTTTGAGTAGATGAGAATGTCATCGATGAAAACTATAACTGACCGATCCAACATTGGTCTTCATACTCTATTAATTAAATCCATGAATGCTGCTGGTGCGTTGGTTAGTCCGGAAGACATCACGAGAAATTCATAATGTCCGTAACGCGTACGAAACGCAGTTTTCGTTACATCTTCCTCTCTTACTTTCAATTGATGGTACCCCGACCTGAGATCGATCTTAAAGAACCAACTCGCACTTTGTAATTGATCAAAGAAGTCGTCTATTCTAGGTAGTGGGTATTTGTTCTTTACTGTTTGTTTGTTCAATTCATAGTAGTCGATGGACATTCGCATACTGTCGTCCTTCTTCTTTACAAATAATACCGGAGCGCCCCATGGAGAGATGCTCGGTCTGATAAATCCTTTCTCTGTTAGCTTTTCTAATTGAGACATCAATTCTTTCATTTATGATGAAACCAATCGGTAGGGTGCTTTGGCAACGGGTTGAGCCCCTAGCAGTAAGTCAATCTGAAATTCTATTTCCCGATCGGGTGGCAAGCCAGGTAGGTCCTCTGTTCTGGAAAATTGCACACCACAGACACATTCTCTAGTTCTTTCGTTTTCATTCTATCGTCAATAACATACGCCAGATAAGCTTCGCAACCACACCTCATGTAACTTTCAACCTTGATCATCGTGATGATGTTCGGCATTTTGCAATTCCAATCCCCGTAAACCGTAATCGGACTACCGTCAATAGTCTTAAGATGTATCATCTTTCGTTTACATATGATTTGAGCTTCGTTGGCAGCTAACCAATCCATGCCGAATAATATATCGAATCCACCTAAGGTAAGAAGGAATAATCTGGAAGGAAACTTATGGCCCTCTATTTCTATTATGCAATCCTCAGTTACTTGAAATACTGCTAAGTTTCTACCCACGGTGGTTTCTATGCTAAAAGCCCTCACTATGGTGTCAATTGAGCAGTCTAGTTCGTGACAGAAGTGGTTTGATATAAAACTTTTGCTAGCACCAGAATCAAATAAAGTAGCAGCATGTTCATCATTAACTAGGAACGTAACTGACACGACATCAGGGTTTCCTCTTGCTTCTTCCTTAGTTAAGGCGTAGGCCCGAGTCCTAGCCTTTGGCTGTTCGTGTTCTTTCTCATTTCCCAAACCAGATTTTCCGGCTTTCCTTTAGTTCTTTGTTAGATGTCCAAATAATACACATACTTGACACTTGACATCCTTCAGGCATTCTTTAGAGAAGTGCTCAGCTCTCCCGCACTTCTAGCACATGGTTGAGCCAACTAAACATTCGCCTTGGTGTTTCATTGAACATTTCTTACAAACTTCATACTCTTCTGCCCTTGGCTTCTTGACCTCCGTGGTGTAGTTTCCCCTTCCATTGCCTTTTGACGTGTTCTCCCATTTCCGCTTTGGTGCTTCTGGAACTGGGTCCTCATTAATATAATCTTCATAGACGATTCTAGACAGATTTACTACCGACTCGAAGGTCGAGGGTAGATTTGATTTCACATGAACACGGACCCTTTGGGGCAGGCCCTTGACATAGTACTTGATCAATCGCTCTTCAGTCTCTACCAGATGAGGTACGAGTTGAGCCAACTCATTGAATCTTGAAGTGTACTGGCGATGAGTCTTGTTGCCAGCCTTGAAATTTAGGAACTCGTTCTCCACACGATCAATCTCGTTCTGAGGGCAGAAGTTTTTTATTATTAACTTCTTCAGATCTTCCCAAGTAATCCTGCTGAGAGCGTTTAGAGTCTTAGTCCTTCGAATGTTCCTCCACCAACTCAGTGCCTCGTTGGTGAAAGAGTGAGCCACATACTAAACAGCCTGGTCCGGTCGACATTCGCTTATGTTGATTATGCCATTCATCCTCTCTATCCATTCAAGTGTAGCCACTGAATCCTTGTTCCCATCAAACTTGGGCGGGTCACCGTCCTTAAATCCCTTTTTGGTACACCCTCGGGTGTTCAGTACCTCAGTCACCTCATCCCCATCACTATCATATGCTTTCTCCCCATGGTTCTTCTCTTCCTCTTCCTTGCTCTTTTTCAGTGCCTCAGATAACAGATCAGGCAATACGTCCTTTAGAGTTAGTACAACCTCACAGGCAACAGCATCCCTGACTTCGGGTTCTAGTCGTAGGGAGCCTTCATTGCCGTCTCCCGGTGGGGTCACATTTGTTTCATGCAAGCTCTCAATACGTTCTTCATGTACACTTTCCTTCTCCTCCAGTCTTCGGTTCACCGGTGGTTTACCGACTAGGACAATGCGACCGCCTCGGCGTCCAGTTCCTCCTCTACGAGCCATAGCTTTCTAGATTTCCTGATAAGTAAAAGGGTATGCATCAATGTCATTCCTTCAGATCATAGTTTAGAACATTACGAGCAAGGTAAATTCTTAATTACAGTGACCGGTTTGTGATTAATAATTTCCTTTGCTTTTTGGGTTCAAAACTCTTTACATCAGTAGTGACATTGACATATAACCTTTCTAAGTTAAGGCATCTATCCCTAAATACAGGCATTAACTTTATTACTTACTTGATGTGTTGGCGTTGGCGTTAGCTACCCAGACTGACATCCGTGCGTTGGTCCCATTATCAGCTTGAGTCCAAACATTTAGGGATGTCTAAATCTCTCAAACTATTGCTCTGATACCAACTTGTAAGGCCCATTTCCCGGGTGACCTCACTCATTGTATTTACTCATAAACATAGTCATTAAATGCCGGAATTAAATTAAAACATCAAAAGTAGCAGAATCATGCATCATTCATTTACATATAATAGCAGCCAAAGTCTAAAAACATATAACATAAACATTGTCTTAACACGAAATTTAAGTAAATGGGATGTCAGTCCTTGAGCGGGGTATCCTTCAAGCCTTTGTGTGTCCTTTTTTCTTCTTACCTAAAGTGCATACTAAAAGTCAGCTAACGCTAGTGAGTTCTAGTTTAAAGCAATTATGTAAGAACATTATTTCTTTATAAGTATGTTTATATATATATATACATATATTTGTAATTCATGGCTTTACTACTTTCATATATCATTCATAATGAGTACGTATATAAATACAAACATGCTTACTTCTGGGTGAACATTCATTGGTCGTATACCTATGGGTGATCAACCCGTCATAATTGTTGCGTATTTCACAAAGACAAACGCTATAAGAACTACCGCCGTAGCCCATTTCGTAAACCGTCCGGCCCTAGAAACCGTCCGTCATGTCATAAATCCATCCGGAAACCTTTGTCCGTCCACCTAAACCGTCCTACTGTTGTAGTTCGTCATATTCGCCCGTCTGCCCTAAGACATCCGTTTCCCACTTGGACTTGTTATACAGTCATGCATCGATTGAGTGACTTACTCCACCGTAGTGGCCATAGTTTAGTCTACCTTTCTAGACTTTCATTTCTGGCTGCATAATAGTCGAGTGGTCGTTCGTCTATCGTATCAGTCGTTAGCATCGAAGCGTCCATAACATTCACATATATTCATAACATGAAATATATAGTATATATATATAAAGCAAGAATTCATTCTTATATGTTACATCATACTTTCCTTTCATTATTCATAACATACTTGTCTTACTTATAATCATCGTGTATTAGCAGGTAACACACATAATATTCATATCATACCATGTATACACTTCAGCCCCAAAACATTGAAAACGTTTGCATATAACACATAGGGGGAACATAGAACTCACCTGATAAGTGGTTTCTGAAATACTCTTAGCCGGTCACTGAGCGTCACTAAGGTCACTCGCAATCTGCATAATAAAGTCATACACATAAGGTAGTGCCCTAAATGACACTAGACATTACTATGCTTGAACCCAATGGTTTCAGGGGGTGAATCATATCTAAACTATAGTAGTTTCAGGTCATGGGTTTCTATCAAAACTAGGTAGTTTCGATGGGTCTGCTTATATCAAAACTAAGTAGTTTCGATAAGTAACTTATGTAAAATCTTAGTAGTTTCGGGTCAGGGGTCTATATCGAAGATTGGTAGTTTCGATGGGTCTGCATATATCGAAACTAGGTAGTTTCAGTGGATTCGCCTATATCGAAACTAGTAGTTTCGACGCATCAGTCTTCTTCCCAAACCAGAAACCCTAGATATTGCCAATTATTTCTAGTTGATCAAGCCTTGAACTTTTTACGTTCAAAACGTTCCTGTTTCATTCATGAGTACAAATATGTGATTTGTTTCAAGTTTTATACGTAAAAACCATGTCTTTATGCGACTTAAACCCGAACCCCAAAAAGTGTAAAAACTCAGATTTAGAGGCGATGCTTACCTCTCTAGAGCCGGTCTCTCTCTCTCACTCTAGAAACTTACGCATGAAGGAAATGAGGGGGGGAAGAGTTGATGGCTGCTGATTAGTAAGGGTTTTCCCCTTCTTATATCGGGCCCATGGGCCGACTCTTGGGCAAGCCCACCTTGTTTTACTTTTATTTCATTCTATTTATTTGGGATGTTACAATAGGGAAATGATGAGAAAATTTTGCAACCAACTGTGGGGATTTTTGAATGTGATGCAATGTTTTGTGTGATCGTTGTGAAGTTCTCTCCTAAACGGTCAAGGAGATTCTCTGTCCTTTTGTTTAATCTGAACTCGATAAAGTCAATCATACCATGGTGGTAAAATTGAACAACTTCATCGTCAAACATTACTGTAGGGAAACTGATTTGTAGAAGAAGAAGTCTCGTTCCTTCCCTTCATCATTTGTTCTTACTACTATTCTAATTCCTGCGTCAGCTGTATCTTGAAACGCAAGATCAATAATTTTTTGTTGAAATTCATACATAATTAACGAAAATTTTGGACAGACTTTTTGTGAAATAATGTGTTCAAATTCTAGAAAACTGTCAATAACTGGCTGTAAACATTGTATCCAGGGTGTATCAAGCATCCTTTTTATAAAAGAATCATGTCTTCTATTTGAAGCGGTTTTCTTTTTATTCTCGATTCTGTGTATATATTGTTTATTTTTTGCCTCGAGTATAGCCACTTTCTGTTTTATTAGGCTATTTTCAATTTGGGTTTGTATAAGCTGTGTAATTTCTCCCTTTTTCATTAGCTGTGTTTGAAGCTTTGCAATAACCTCCTCTTCAGCTTTGATTATTTGCTAAGGATTGGTTTTTGTAATTTCAGAAAAAGTTTCAACCTCTTCTGGTTCAATGAAAAAACTGTCTATTCCAAAATGTTCTCGAGTAGTTTTTAGGGCTTCGGAGAAGCTGTGATAGCCTTTGTATATTGGTCCAGGACATTGTATGAACTTTGCAACTGTCTCCCATTTATTGAAAATTCTAATTTTTGTTCCCCTAAAAATTATGGAGTGAGTGAATTTGGACTGTTGTTTTTCAGAGGTTTTTGAGCTTTTCTCATGAAAATATATGCTCAAATCATTTAAAACCTGTATTTAAATGTTGAGGCCTGTGACATGGTTTGAATATGCCAAAGGTTGTCTAACAAGCATTTTTGCTTATTTGTTAGTTTTATTCCAACAATTGGACGAAACTTTGTATTTGGATCATTATATTGTTGTAAACCATAGGTTCCGAATGTAATGACCGAGCTCTGTGTAGGGTTTGTGTATGCATCATACCTTTGTCGAGGCTGTATATTTTTTGGTTGTAGACTAGCAAGACCCTGGGTGTATACTTGGTTGTAATACCGAAGGATGGTATTTAGTCCAGCTATTGATACTGGCAACTTTCTAGAGCTGTGTATTGTGTCTGCCTTTATAGCTTGGTTTATAAGCTTTTCTGTCTGTTCATCGTCTGATGAGATACTCATAGGAGAAACTGTCTTTCTTGGATGTATAATTTTTGTCTGTAAGGCCCCATTCCCGGGTGACCTCACTTGTTGGATTTACTCATAAACATAGTCGTAATTACTGAACTTAAATTTAAAACATTCAGAAGTAGCGGAAGCAAACATCATTCAAATTACATGTCATAACAGCGGAAGTCTTAAAAATTGAAACATAACATTGTCTTAACATAAATAAAAGTGGGATGTCAGTCTCGTGCCGGGTAACCTTCACTCCTTCGCACGACCTTTCCTTTCTGTACCTGAAACGTATACTAAAAGTCAGCTAACGCTGGTGAGTTCTAGTTTAAAACTATTAAGTATGATCATTCTTTTCTTTACAAGTATACATAATTATATACATTCGTAACATTTGCTTTTCTTTCATCTTTCTTTTGTGATTACATATATATAAATATACGTATTCATAACATTTGCTTTTCTTTCATCTTTCTTTTGTAATTACATATATATAAATATACGTATTCATAACTTTTGCTTTTCTTTCATCTTTCTTTTGTGATTACATATATATAAATATACGTATTCATAACTTTTGCTTTTCTTTCATCTTTCTTTTGTGATTAAATATATATATATGCATTCACCTTTTTCTTTTCTTAACTTTCATGGGTCATACACTTAAGGGTGATCAACCCGTCATTTGTTTGTGAATGTCACAAAGACAAACGCCACGGTCCATCGTCATGGCCCGCCATTCTTACAACCGTCCGGCAACTTTTGTCCGTCCGTAATGACTTACAACCGTCCTACCGTCGTAGGCCATAAATCGCCCGTCTACCCGAAAGTATCCGTTTCCCATGCGACTATTATTTATGCAACCGTTCTACTATTCATATTATGCCATTTGCTTCGACCGTCCATTAATGGCTTTCGTACGTCCTAGCTGATGAAGGAACGTATTTGTCCCGGTTACAAAATAGTCACGTGGTCGTCCGTCTACCGAAGTAGCCGTTATCATCGAAGCGTCCATAACTTTTTTTTTATACTTTTCTTATAATTGACAAGCAATATATACATGGATATAAAGCAAGATTTCATTCTTACACATTGTGTTATTCTTTCATTCATTCTATATAATCATACGATTCATTCTTTGTGCATAATTCATTTTCGTATATATATATATATATATATATATATAAATTATATATTAGTATATCACGTATGATCACATTAGCATTCATATCATTTATTCATTTAGTGTATACATTTCAGCACCAAAACATTTAATAAGGTTTGCACATAACATAGAAGGGGGCACATAGAACTCACCTGAAAAACTAGTCTTGGTTGTCCTAAACAAAGGTCCAACAACGTCACGTACGATCTGAATTAGGTAGTTTAAATACACATCAGACCCAACCCCGACTCTAATGGTTTAATCATTCTAAACATACTGACTTTACTTACTGGTCTGCTGCCTGCGCACTTAGTAAGTGCGCAGGGCCTTGCTCAAGCGTACTTGATAATGATCTTTCTCCTGCGTACTCGGTAAGTACGCATGATCTTTCTCCTGCGTACTTGTGTACTTGGTAAGTACGCATGATCTTTCTCCTACGTACTTGATAAGTACGCAACACCTATTTTCTGGACAAGTCCGAAATTTTGCATTTTATCCGATCATGCTAATCTTACAACTTTCTTTGATCAAAAGGTGCGGTTTTCACTCTAGATGCTAGTTCTAAGCTTATTTTCAAGTTTCATCCATAAAAACGTTTCCTATTTAGCTAAAACCCGAAAAATCCCAAAACGAAGAAAAACTCAGTTTAAGGTCGAATCGTTACCTGGATTGTGATTCTGATTCGGAGGTTTTGCTCACGAGCTCAGTAGTAACGTGCTCCTTCAATTTCGTGTCGATCCGTCAACTTTCTCTCTCTAGACCCTACTTTCCTTTCTCTCTCTAGCTTGCAAGTGTTGGTGAAAATGAGAGCTTCAAGGTTGTCTTGGCCCTTATATACCTGGGCTTCCCTCTGCCCGTTGGAGCCGAGCCCAAGCCCATCCGTTTTTCTTTTGTTTTATGACGATTAAGTCTCTTTCGCGTTATTATTTACTAATTTACTAAATTACTAATTTTGGGATGTTACAAGTCTACCCTCCTTAAAGAGGTTTCGTCCTCGAAACTGCTTATACGTTAAACAATTTAGGGTATAGTCCCCTCATCTCTTCTTCTTTTTCCCATGTAGCTTCTGACCCTTTTCTGTGCTTCCATTGTACTTTGACTAAAGGAATCGACTTATTGCGTAGTCGTTTCTCAGCTCGGTCAATAATGGCTATTGGTTCCTCCACATAATTTAGACTGTTATCCACTTCAATCTCGTCGTAAGGTATGTGAGCTGTGTCGTCAACTAGGCACTTGCGTAAGTGAGACACGTGGAACGTAGGTTGTATTCCACTAAGCTCAACAGGTAGGTCGAGTCTGTAAGCAACTTGACCCACTCTCGCTAAAATCTTGAAAGGTCCGACAAACCTTGGACTTAGTTTGCCACGTCTTCTGAATCGGATGATTCCTTTCCATGGTGATACCTTTAACAGTACCATGTCCCCCACTTGAAACTCTAAATCCCTTCTTCTCTTATCCGCGTATGATTTCTGTCTGTCTTTGGCAGCTTTCATTCGAGCCCTGATTTGATCAAATTTCTCGGAAGTAGCTTTGACCACTTCGAGGCTTGCAAAATCCTTTTGTCCAATTTCCTCCCAACAAACCGGGGTTCTACATTTCCTCCCATACAACATTTCAAATGGTGGCATGCCAATAGTCGAGTGATAGCTGTTGTTATATGAAAACTCTACCAATGGTAGATGGCTGTCCCAGCTCCCACTGAAGTCAATGATACAGGCCCGGAGAATGTCCTCCAAGGTCTGAATGGTCCTTTCCGATTGACCATCGGTTTGGGGGTGGTAAGCGGTTCTGATGTTCAGTCTAGTGCCCATTGCTTCATTGAATTTCTTCCAAAACCTTGACGTGAATCTAGTATCCCTGTCGGACACAATCGACAGCGGCATACCGTGTCTACTCACAACTTCCTTGATAAATATTTCTGCTAGTCTTTCTGACGAAGAAGTCTCACGTATTGGCAGGAAGTGAGAACTTTTCGTCAAGCGGTCGACGATCACCCAAATGGTATCATTGCCTTTAGCTGTTCGTGGTAGCTTGGTAATGAAGTCCATCGAGATCTCCTCCCACTTCCATCCCGATATTGGTAAGGGTTGCATTTTACCGCATGGTTTCCGGTGCTCGGCCTTAACTAGTGAACACGTCAAGCACTTGTTCACGTACTCAGTCACATCATTCTTCATGCTTGACCACCAGTACTCTTTCTTCAAGTCTTGATACATTTTGTTTGTCCCGGGGTGGATAGAATAACGAGACTTATGGGCCTCATCGAGTATTTTGGCTCTAAGCTCGCCAATCTTAGGTATCCACATCCGGCCAAACCTAGTTCGTACACCGTATGCATTTGCATCTAAATTCCCTTGTTGTCCTACTATTCTTTCCCGTTTTATAATTCTTTCTGATAGTGCTTCATCTTGTGCCTTTGATATTTCACTCATCAAATCTGGCGTTATAATCAGTTGACACGCTTTGATCCGGATAGGTGTCGATTCTTCCTTTCTACTTAAAGCGTCAGCCACCATGTTTGCCTTGCCTGGATGGTACAATATCTCACAGTCATAGTCCTTCAGTAGCTCTAACCACCTCCTTTGTCTCATGTTTAATTCCTTTTGCTCGAAAAAGTACTTCAGGCTTTTGTGATCGGAAGTAAATGGTGCATTTGACTCCATACAGATAGTGCCTCCATATTTTCAACGCGAAAACTACCGCTGCTAACTCTAGATCATGTGTTGGGTAGGTAGCCTCGTGAATCTTTAGTTGCCGCTTGGCGTAAGAAATTACCTTTCCTCGTTGCATAAGTACGCACCCCAAACCCTGCCCCGAAGCGTCAGAATAGACTACCATGTCTTCATTTCCCTCAGGTAGAGTTAAGACTGGAGCTTGGGTTAATCGTGCCTTAAGTTCTTCAAACGCGTTGTTTTGGGTTTGACCCCATTCATATTTCACTTCTTTCCGTGTCAACTTAGTTAGTGGCAAGGCTATTCTTGAAAAATCTTGAATGAACCTTCGATAGTAGCCTGCCAAACCCCGAAAACTTCGTATCTATATTGGTGTCTTTGGGACGTTCCATTCCTTTACTGTCTCGATCTTTGCAGGATCCACCATGATTCCATTTGGGTTTATTACATGACCTAGGAATTGGACTTCCTTAAGCCAGAACGCGTATTTGGAGAATTTTGCGTACAACTTTTCCTGCTTTAGCACCTCCAGAACCTCCCTTAGGTGACAGTGGTGATCACCCTCGCTTTTCGAATATACCAGTATGTCATCTATAAAAACTATCACTGATCGATCCAACATGGGTCGACATACTCTATTCATCAAATCCATGAACGCTGCTGGTGCGTTGGTCAATCCGAAGGACATCACGAGAAACTCATAATGCCCATAACGCGTGCGAAACGCGGTCTTTGGTACGTCTTCTTCTCTTACTTTCAACTGATGGTAACCGACCTAAGATCGATATTTGAGAACCAACTCGCACCTTGCAGTTGATCAAAAGGTCATCTATTCTAGGCAGTGCGTATTTGTTCTTTACTGTCCTTTTGTTCAACTCGCGGTAGTCAATGCACATACGCATGCTGCCGTCTTTCTTCTTTACAAATAGTACCGGAGCGCCCCACGGTGAGATGCTCGGTCTAATAAATCCCTTTTTTGTTAGTTCCTCTATTTGAGACATCAATTCTTTCATTTCTGACGGAGCCAATCGGTAGGGGGATTTGGCAACGGGCTCAGCTCCAGGCAATAAGTCAATCTGAAATTCTATTTCCCGATCAGGTGGTAACCCAGGTAGATCCTCAGGGAATACTTCCGGAAAGTTGCACACCACGGGTACATTCTTGAGTTCATTCATTTTCATTCTATCATAAATAACATATGCCAAATAAGCTTCGCAACCGCGCCTCATGTATCTTTCGGCCTTGATCATCGAGATGATGTTCGGCATCGTGCAATTCCAATCCCCATAAACCGTAATTGGACTGCCGCTAGGAGCTTTGAGGTGTATCCTCTTACGTTTACATATGATTTGAGCTTCGTTGGCAGCTAGCTAATCCATACCCAATACTATATTGAATCCTCCTAAAGTGAGAAGGAATAATCTAGAAGGGAACTTATGACCCTCTATTTCTATGATGCAATCCTCTGTTACTTGAAATACTGCCGAATTTTTACCAACAGTAGTTTGTACGCTAAAGACCTTAACTATGGTGTTGATAGTGCAACCTAGTTTACGACTAAATGCATTGGATATAAAACTTTTACTAGCACCAGAGTCAAATAAAATAGCAGCATGTTCGTTTTTAACTAGGAACGTACCTGACACAACATCAGGGTTTCCCCTTGCTTCCTCCTCAGTCAGGGCGTAGGCTCGTGTCCTAGCCTTTGGCTGTTCTTGTTCCTTTTCTTTTCCTGAACCAGATTGTCGGGTTTTCCTGTAATTCTTGGTCAGATTTCCAAATTGTCCACAACTTTGGCATTTAGTGTCTCTCAAACAGTCGCGAGAATAGTGTCCCGCCTTCCCACACCTATAACATGTGGTGGTGACGACTCGACACTCGCCAAGTTGTTGCCTTCCACATTTCTTGCAAGTTTCATACCCTTCTGACCTTGGTTTCTGAATTTCGGTTGTTACATTCCCTCTTCCAGTGCCTCTAGACGGGTTCTCCCACTTTCTATTTTGGGTCTCAGATTCACTACCGACTCGAAGGTCGAGGGTAGGTTGGCTTTCACATGGACACGGACCCTTTGAGGTAGGCCCTTCACATAATACTTGATCATTCGCTCTTCTATCTCCACCAGGTGGGGTACCAGTTGAGCTAGCTCATTCAATCTAGAGGTATACTGGTGGTGCGTCTTGTTACCCGCCTTAAAGTTTAGGAACTCGTTCTCCACACGATCAATCTCGTTCTGTGGGCAGAACTTTTAGATTATGAGCTTCTTCAGGTCTCCCCATGTCATTCTGGCGATAGCGTTTGGCGACTTTGTTCTTTGAATGTTTCTCCACCAACCTAGTGCTTCGTTGGTGAAAGAATGAGCAACATATTTAACGGCCTGGTCCGGTCAACACTCGCTGATGTTAATTACAGCGTTCATCCTCTCAATCCATTCGAGCGTTGCCACTGAATCCTTGCTCCCATCAAACTTGGGTGGGTCTGAATCCTTTGTAAGTGCACCCATGATTGCTTGATCCCACTTTCACTTCATCCCCATCACTATCGTACACTTTCTATTCATGGTCTCCTTCACCATCCTCTTTACTTTTCTTTAGTGCCTCGGATAGTAGATCAGGCAAAACTTCCTTCAGAGTGAGCACAACTTCACGGGCAATAGCATCCCTGACTTCGGGCTCCAACTGTATAGGTCCGGGATTGTCGTCTCCAGTTGGGGTCACTTCTGTTTCGTGCACACTCTCGGTGTGTTCTTCGTGCACACTCTCTTCTTCTTCTAGTCTTTGATTCAACGGAGGTCTACCTACTCGGCCAGTGCGACCGCCTCGGCGTCCTGTTCTTCCTCCACCAGCCATAATTCCTAGTTTCCTGATAGTTATAAAGGGAATACATCAATGACATTCCTTCAAATCATAGTTTAGAACAGTACGAGCAAGGTAAATTTTTAATTACAGTGACCGGTTTGTGATTACTAATTTACATTGCTTTTCGGGTTCAAAACTCTTCAAATCGGTTGTGACATTGACATCTATTTGTTCTAGGTTAAGGTATCTATTCTTATCCAAGTGTATTAACTCTAGTAATTACTTACCGTGCTAGTGATGGCGTTGGTTACCCATTCTGACATCCGTGCGTTGGTCCCATAATCAGTTTGAGTCCAGACATTTAGGGATGTCTGAATCTCTCAAACCTGGCTCTGATACCAACTTGTAAGGCCCCATTCCCGGGTGACCTCACTTGTTGGATTTACTCAAAAACATAGTCGTAATTACTGAACTTAAATTTAAAACATTCAGAAGTAGCCGAAGCAAACATCATTCAAATTACATGTAATAACAATGGAAGTCTTAAAAATTGAAACATAACATTGTCTTAACATAAATAAAAGTTGGATGTCAGCCTCGTGCCAGGTAACCTTCACGCCTTCGCACGACCCTTCCTTTCTGTACCTGAAAGGTATACTAAAAGTCAGCTAACGCTGGTGAGTTCTAGTTTAAAACTATTAAGTATGATCATTCTTTTCTTTACAAGTATACATAATTATATACATTCGTAACTTTTGCTTTTCTTTTAACTTTCTTTTGTGATTACATATATATAAATATACGTATTCATAACTTTTGCTTTTCTTTCATCTTTCTTTTGTGATTACATATATATAAATGTGCGTATTCATAACTTTTGCTTTTCTTTCATCTTTCTTTTGTGATTACATATATATAAATATAGGTATTCATAACTTTTGCTTTTCTTTCATATTTCTTTTGTGATTACATATATATATATATGCATTAACCTTTTTCTTTTCTTAACTTTCATGGGTCATACACTTAAGGGTGATCAACCCGTCATTTGTTTGCGAATGTCACAAAGACAAACGCCACGATCCATCGTCATGGCCCGCCATTCTTACAACCGTCTAGCAACTAGTGTCCATTCGTAATTTATTCTTACAACCGTCCGGCAACTTTTGTCCGTCCGTAATGACTTACAACCGTCCTACCGTCGTAGGCCGTAATTCGCCCGTCTACCTGAAAGTATCCGTTTCCCATGCGACTATTATTTATGCAACCGTTCTACTATTCATATTATGCCATTTGCTTCGACCGTCCATTAATGGCTTTCGTACGTCCTAGCTGATGAAGGAACGTATTTGTCCCGGTTACAAAATAGTCACGTGGTCGTCCGTCTACCGAAGTAGCCGTTATCATCGAAGCGTCCATAACTTTTTTTTTTACTTTTCTTATACTTGACAAGCAATGTATACATGGATATAAAGCAAGAATTCATTCTTACACATTGTGTTATTCTTTGATTCATTCTATATAATCATATGATTCATTCTTTGTGCATAATTAATTTTCGTATATATATATAAAATATATATTAGTATATCACGTATGATCACATTAGCATTCATATCATTTATTCATTTATTGTATACATTTCAGCCCCAAAACATTTAATAAGGTTTGCACATAACATAGAAGGGGGCACATAGAACTCACCTGAAAAACTAGTCTTGGTTGTCCTAAACAAAGGTCCAACAACGTCACGTACGATCTGAATTAGGTAGTTTAAATACACATCAGACCCAACCCCGACTCTAACGGTTTAATCATTCTAAACATACTAACTTTACTTACTGGTCTGCTGCCTGCGCACTTAGTAAGTGCGCAGGGCCTTGCTCATGCGTACTTGATAAGTACGCATGATCTTTCTCCCGCGTACTTGGTAAGTACGCATGATCTTTCTCCTGCGTACCTGCGTACTTGGTAAGTACGCATTATCTTTCTCCTGCGTACCTGCGTACTTGGTAAGTACGCAGGACGTCCCTACTGCGTACTTGATAAGTACGCAACACCTGTTTTCTGGACAAGTCCGAAATTTTGCATGTTAATCCGATCATACTAATCTTACAACTTTCTTTGATCAAAAGGTGCGGTTTTCACTCTAGATGCTAGTTCTAAGCTTATTTTCAAGTTTCATCCATAAAAACGTCTCCTATTTAGCTAAAACCCGAAAAATCCCAAAACGAAGAAAAACTCAGTTTAAGGTCAAATCGTTACCTGAATTGTGATTCTGATTCAGAGGTTTTGCTCACGAGCTCAGTAGTAACGTGCTCCTTCAATTTCGTGTCGATCCGTCGACTTTCTCTCTCTAGACCCGACTCTCCTTTCTCTCTCTAGCTTGCAAGTGTTGGTGAAAATGAGAGCTTCAAGGTTGTCTTGGCCCTTATATACCTGGGCTTCCCTCGGCCCGTTGGAGCCGAGCCCAAGCCCATCCGTTTTTCTTTTGTTTTATGACGATTAAGTCTCTTTCGCGTTAATATTTACTAATTTACTAAATTACTATTTTTTTGGATGTTACATTGTCTTACCTTTATCTTTCTTTTCCATCTGGGAAAAATAATTTATTAATATTTAGAGATAACATATCAGCTATCCCATTATTTTTTCCTTTAATATGTTCAAAATTAATATTATATGCATGACCTTGAATAGTATTTTGTAAATTAACCCACCTTGTTCTGTTTATTTTTTTACTTTGGTCTTTTTTTAAAAACTTTACAATTGCTTCACAATCTGTTCTGACTGTGAATTCATTATGTAAATTAATTTTAATTTTTTCAAGCGCATTAATCAATGCTTGTATTTCAAAATCTATCCTTGTCCAATTAGTTTTGTTTGATAATTTCCACTTGCATAAGCACAAATTTTTTCTTCCGATTTTGGGCTATATTTATTTGGTTTGTAGAGAAGGACAGCTCTCCATCCTTCTTTACATCCATCAGTTTCAATAATAATATAATCTGTAACTAATGGTAATTCTAATGGATCTATAGTCTTTATAGCCTTTTTGATTTTTTGAATTAATTTAATGTCTTCTGTATTAAAATATCTTTGTCCATTTTTTGTAGTTTTACTATATAGAGAACCTACTAATTTTAACAGATTTGGAATAAATTTCCTAGCATAATTTACAAGTCCCAAAAAAGCTTGTATTTGTTTTAAATTTTCAAATTTTTCAAGAAAATCTAAAATTTTTGTTGAAATATGTGACTGTAATTATAACTTTCCATTTCCTAGTTCTAGGCCAAGAAAAGATATCTTTCCTTTGAATAACTCCATTTTTCTTTTTGAAATTACAATACCATCCTTTTTTATTTCTCCGGATATCTGTTTTACGTGTTTTTCGTGTTCTTCCACATTTTCACGTGCAACAAGAATGTCATTAATATATACTAAGCAGAAATCGTATTTTAAAAATATACTGTCCATGAATCTTTAAAAAATGGATGGAGCGTTTTTTTAATCCAAAGCTAAGGATATTCCATTCATATTGTCATTTTGAACATGTGAAGGTTGTCCAGGACTTAAAGCTTTCTTCTATATGTAATTGGTTATATCCTGATTTTAGGTCGAATTTTGAAAACATTTTTTTCTTTTGTATTAGATTTAATAGACTGTCTTTATTAGGAATATTATTACCATCGTCCTCTGTATTATCATTTAAACACTTATAGTTATAAAATATTCTTGCTTTTTCTCTTTTAATTTTATTGTGATTTCTTACTAAAAATGCTATTGACCTGTGTGGACTATCTGATTTTCTTATTAACCCTTGACTTATCATTTCTAGTATCTGATTTTTTAAATTTGTCTTTATCTAATGAACTATATTCCATGTTGGTTGCCCTAATTGTGATATCGTGGTTTTTGAGTTTAAATTTACATGTATATTTTTACTTTTGAATTTCTAATATCTTCCCCTATTAAGCATATTTTTTCCAAATGTAAAATTATAGGATTATTTATACTTTTTGTTATATCTTTGTCTTTTTCAAGTTCATGACTTAAAAATTTTGTTAGTAGTTTTATGCTTTCATCTTCTATTAAACTTTGTCTGTGGTGATTTTGTTTTAAAAACTCTAAGCTTCCACTTTTTCCACCTTTTTTTATGACCTCTTTTGTGTTATTATTCCTAAGTGTTGGGAATGTATATATGTGTTTGCTGAGTGTTATAAATTTTTTTGTTAATGTAATGGCTCCGTTTAGTCCTAGTAAGAAATTCAATCCTAAAACAAAGTCTTTGGATTTTATATGTTGAGTATTTATGTTTATTTGTGGTATTTCATATTTTATACAATAGTTTTTTGAGAAATCTAAGAAATGTATTCCTACTGGTTCTAGATAGTATGTAATTGAAATTAATCTATCTTCAATTATTCTACTTACTAATTGATAAGTTATTTTTTATGGTATTGTATTGGAGCTATACTATGTGATATTAAACTTTTAGTGGCTCCTGTATCCACTAATGCTGTTAAATCTATAAATTTATTGTGGTCAAACCATAATCTACACTGTATATTTATCATGTTCATTGATCCTTGTGTCTGTACATATACTAGTTCATTTTTTGTTTGTTCTTCTGCAGACATTTACATTATTTCATGTTGAGCTTCTTTCTTCTTTTTGATGTGTTCTTCTAATTCTTTTATCTTGTTATCCATATTTTTTAACTTAAGCTCATGTAGTTCTATTGTTAAATCTAATTTTTCTATTTTTTCTTCTAATTTTTATGTATTAATACTTGTACTTGTTTTTTATGTGTTCTTCTAATTCTTTTATTTTGTTATCCATATTTTTTCGCTTAAGATCATGTAGTTCTATTGTTAATTCTAATTTTCTATTTTTTGTTCTAATTTTTCTGTATTAATCTTTAAGATGGGTATTAGTTTAAACATTAAAACATGTTTAAAACATTGTAGGATCGTGAAATTACAAGATGGTTCTGTTCTTAGTCGAGATTGGCGGAAACAATAACAACTACACAATTACAATCGAGTAGACAGAAAGAATACTGATCAGAACACTGTTGTATTAAGCTTTGCGAATAAACGATTACAAGTGAAAACTCTAATTCAAAAGCACACTTACAATGAAGTGTTTACACAGTATTTATACTAACTTAGAATCAAGACAGACCCTTGATTCTAAGGATCAGATCGAACACAGACCGTTGATCTTTTATACAAAAACTAATTTTACACGTTAAAGCTAAACTAGCTAACTTTATTGAAGCGTCTTCTTTATGCATCATTGCTTGCATGTCTGGAGAAGAGCATTGCTGGGTTTTATTGGTTGTGCCATTGAGGTTCCTTCTGCTTTGAGTGTGTCAGTTGCTTTTGCAGAAAGTTGTCAGTGACGTTTGGCATGGATAGTCAGCTGCAACGGTTTGTCTTCAAGGAACATAGCTATCAGCAGCAAGAATGAGAATGATGCTGCTGATAAGCCTATCAGCAGCAACATTGGTCATCAGTAGATAAGCCTATCCGCAGCAGATTTGTTCTTCAGCAGGAGAACAGGTATTCGCAGCAGATAAGCTTGTCCACAGCAGTTTGTTGGTCAGCAGCAAACTCTGAGATCAGCTGCATTTGTACTTAAAGAATTTTGTAGTCATCAGTCTTTGTTTCTACAAACTCCCCCTAGACTGATGCTACCAAAATTCTCTTACTGTCTTTGTTGCTGAAGCCTTTGAATGTTTCTAACTATCCTTTTAACCTTATATCCTCCACTGGGACCATCTCCCCCTTTTTGGGTGCATCAGTGGATGTATAAGCATCAGTTTGGGTGCCTATTGATACAAGGAAGAGAGTAGGTAAAGTTTGGAATTTATGAGCTTCATGCATAGACTTGGTGTCTTAATTTGGACACTTCAGCCCCTAGCATGACCATCCTGGCCGTCAATATCAAGATATGAAGTTACAGTATGTCCTCATCCACAGCTGTGGAATCCTTGGATCCAGATGGGGTCTTAGGCCTGACCTCTTCATCCCCATCACCCATGGTTTCTTGGCACCTGGGATTCCTCTCAGTGAAGGGAGTTTCCAACAAAACATCCTCACTGTGAGTTGCCGTGGTTGAGGTCTTAATAATGTTGTCGCTGTCCTCCTGGTCATTTGATGGACCAGCAGTCTTCCACATCCACTCTTTCATGGCTCCTAGAGTGGACCTTCAGGGTAAACGAACTTGGGTTGGGTGTGTTGGAAGCAAGGTCAATCAGTACATCCGAGATAGTAGTAGTTGGAGAAGGTACATCATTTTGATCAGGTTCCTCAACACTTAAGTTCAAAAGAAAAAGGAAAGGCTCAGGGGGGCTGTTCTATGGATCCGGGAAGTGATCATGATCCTAATAGAGAGACATCCAAAGGAGTTCCCCTAATAATGTGACTGTCCCTTATGATATTCTCACCAGAATGTTGTGATTCTGAGTGACGGCTGTTAAGTTGGGTTTGGGCCTTTGAGGCAAGAGAAGAAGGAGATTCCTTGCCCCTTTTCCTAGTCGTCGCAACCGGGGCCCTGTATTCCGGTTGAACGATAACATACAAAAGAGGTGAAGTGATTTCTTTGTACCTGGGCCTCCTTAGTGGTATGCACAGGGGTTCGAATGGTAGAAGCAGACTGTTGTTCAGGTTGTGAGGTGGAGGGTGTGAGACCAGTATCAGCTGGGATTGTTGAACTGTCACCCGGGGTACTTTGTATGTTCGGGATTGTAGATCACAATGGAACATTGACCACTGAGTACCTTTTTGGAAACAGCTTCATCTTATCACTCCAAATCGGAGAAAATGCAGATCTTTGTGAAAACCCTAACTGGTAAGACGGTCACGTTTGAGATCGAATCCTTTGACACAATCGACAACGTGAAGGCAAAGATCCAGGACAAGGAAGGCATCCCGTCAGACCAGCAGCGTCTAATCTTCGCCGGAAAATGGCTCGAGGACGGCAGAGCCTTAGCCGATTACAACATCCAGAAGGAGTGAACTCTCCACCTTGTCCTTCTTCTATGTGGTGGCAAGAGCGGAGCTTACGTGATGCCATCTGCTTTTCTTCTGAGATATGCATTGGAGAAGAGTGTGACAGAGATACTTCCATGGAGGGCCTATCAGCGCCTTCTCTACTGTATACCCATTTTGATTTCCAGTGTACCCCATTGATTTCCAGAGATACTTCCATGGAAGGAAGGTTTGAAGGTTGGTGGATGAGGGTTGGTTGGGACTTGTGAGAAAGTGATGCTGGTGGGTGGAGGTTGGTGGGGACTTCCATGAGAGAGTGATGTTGGTTTGTGGAGGAAGGTGAAGAGGTGGTAAGAAAATTTGATTTTGTTTTATAAGGGCAGAGATGAGAAAAAGCAGAATGACTTGTACAGTACAACCTTATTTACTTTTCATTGTTACAGCTGTAATACACCGAGACAGTCATGGTAAGACTGACGTTATTTTCTTTTACAGCGGGTAAAAGTTAATTTTGGACTTAAGTTTACCCATCAGCAGCAAACTTGGTTGCTGTGGATGAGTAAGCCTGTCCGCAGCAACTTTGGTTGCTGCGGAAGGTTAAGTCTGTAAGCAGCAAACTCTATTGCTGCTGATGGATTCAGTGATCTGCAGCAAGGATGTTGCTGTTGATGGCTTTAGAGCTATCCGCAGGAAACTTGTTCCTACTGATAACTTAAGGCAATCAGTGGCAAATCCTTTGCTTCTGATGATTAAACCTGTCAGCCGTGAAAGGACAAAGACGCTGCTGACTTGTAGCTTTTATTTACAACATAAGACAAAACACTTTTTAAATAAAAATTTTAGAGAAAGAATTTAATCAAAGTTCATCATACCAATTGATTCAACTAAATATTTAAATCTGGCTTCATCAAAAGGTTTTGTAAACAAATCAGCATATTGCTCATTTGTATGAACTTTAGTTAGAATAATCCTCTTTTTCTCAGCTTGATCTCTTATGAAATGATACCTGATGTCAATGTGCTTTGTCTTTGAGTGCTTCACCGGATTGTTTGTGATTGAGATAGCACTCATGTTGTCAATGTGAATTGGAGTTGCCATAAAACTCATCCCATAGTCCAACATTTGATTTTGTATCCAAATGACTTGTGCACAGCAACTTGAAGCTGCAATGTATTCTGCTTCAGCTGTAGAAGTTGAAACACGTGTTTGCTTCTTGCACTGCCATGAAATCAACCTCCCTCCCAGAAACTAACATCCCCCTGAAGTGGACTTTTTGTCCAAGTTGCATCCCCCATAGTCACTGTCAGTGTATGCATACAGATTAAACATGTCATTTTTTAGTACCATAGTCCAAGTCTTGAGGCACCCTTTAGGTATCTAAAGATTCTCTTGACAGCCTGAAGATGTGAAGCTTTTGGAGCTACTTGAAATCTTGCACAGAGACATACTGCAAACATGATATCTGGCCTTGAGGCAGTGAGATACATGAGAGACCCTATCATTGCACGGTACTGATGTTGATCAGTATCTTGGCCATCTTTGTCTGGAGTCAGTTGATGATGAACTTGCTTAGGGGTTCTTGCAGCAGAGCAGTCAGCCATTTTGAATTTTTCCAAAATGCTTTTTACATATTTGGATTGGCTGATGAAGATTCCATTTGGGACCTGTTTGACTTGTAGACCCAAGAAGAAATTTAGTTCTCCCATTGAACTCATTTAAAACTTTGAGTGCATCAGAATCTCAAAGTCTTTGCACAGCTGTTTCCTTGTTGATCCAAAGATGATATCATCAACATAAATTTGAACTAGTTAGATTTCTCCCACTTCATCTTTGATAAACAAGGTCTGGTCTATGGCACCTCTTCTGAAATTGTTGCTTAGTAGATATCCTGATAAGGTTTCATACCAGGCCCTTGGTGCCTGATGTAGGCCATATAGAGCTTTGTCTAGTTTGAACACTTGAGTAGGATGTGCAGGATCTATAAAGCCTGGAGGCTGTTTGACGTATACTTCCTCACCAATCTTCCCATACAGAAAGGCACTTTTTACATCCATTTGATAGACAGTGAAATTTTTGGATGCAGCATATGTCAGGAAGATTCTGATGGCCTCTAGTCTGGCAACAGGAGCAAAGACTTCATCATAGTCAATTCCTTCTTCCTGAGTGTAGCCCTGAGCTACAAGTCTGGCTTTGTTTTTTATTACAATGCCTCTCTCGTCTTGCTTGTTCCTGAAAACCCATCGTGTGCCGATGGCATATTTGCCTCGTGGAAGATCAACAAGTTTCCAGACATCCTGCCTCTTGAATTGCAGCAATTCTTCCTGCATTGCTTCAATCCAGCTGCTGTGTTTGAGTGCTTCATCTATCTTCTTGGGTTCCACCTGAGATAGGAAACATGAAAACAAGAATATATTGGCCTCATGAGATTTGCTTCTTGTGAGAACTCCTTGGTGTATTTGGCCAATAATATTTTCGTGAGGATGTTCTTTGTGGATCCTCTGTACTGGTACCACCTCCAGTTGTATCCCTTCTTCCAGATTGCTTTGATTTTGATCAGGGGACTCTTCATTCAAGGTGGAAGAGTCTTCAACATCATTGTCCAGTTCAATATTTTCAGCAATAGCATCATCAGTAGTTACAACATTTACTGAAGAGTCTGCATTTAGATTTTCAGTATCAGACAGATTGCTGCTTGTTACGTCAGATAGTCTTGTTCCTGCTTCAATTGCTTCCACAACTGCTGGAGGATCGACTGATGGTTTTCTCAGACTAAGAGAAGATTTGGGAAAATCCATTCTGTAGTCAGTGGATGAAGCGGAGGCAGGAGATTGTGTAGTCGTAGACTCCATATTCGAGAAGGTGAGAGGCTCAAATATTTGGGAGAAAGAGTCTATGTCAAAGAGCCAGTTTGGGCCTCTTCCCTGCTCACACACAATGTGTTCTCTGCATTCCACATTTGCTGATTCTTCAACAATTCTTGTTCTTGAATTGAATACTCGATAGGCCTTTGATTGAGAGGAATAGCCTACGAAATATCCTTCATCAGATTTGGCACCAAACTTAGGAAGAATCCCATGTGTGATGAGAATGGTGCATGGACACCCAAAAGGTTTTAGGAACCCAATATAGGGAATTCTTTGAAACCAAAGTTCATAGGGTGTTTTGTTGAGGGGTTTGACAATTAGAACTCGGTTTTGCACATAACAGGCTGTGCTAACTGCTTCTACCCAGAATGTGAGTGGCAGTTTTGAGTCAGCCAACATAGATCTTGCTGACGCTATAAGAGTTCTGTTTCTTCTTTCAGCAACTCCATTTTGTTGAGGAGTTCTTGGAGCGCTGTATTGTCTTTCTATCCCCTTGCTTTCATAGAAAGAGTTCAAGGTGTGATTCTTGAATTCTGTACCTTGATCACACCTTATGATCTTCACCTTTTGATTGCTTTGATTCTCTACCCTGAGAATGTAGGATTTGAGAATTTCAGCAATTTCATCATTAGTTCTTAAGAAGTATACCCATGAGAATCTGGTGTAGTCATCAGTTATCACCAGACAGTACGACTTCTTGCCCATTGACATGACATTTGTAGGACCAAAGAGATCCATATGCAGCAGTTGTAGTGGAGTGTCATTTGTATTCAAGGTCTTGGGCTTGTGAGAGCTTTTGTGTTATTTCCCCTTTAAGCATGCAATGCAGTGGTCTTCCAGCTGAAATTCTGTGTTAGGAATCCTTCTGACAAGATTATTCTTCACCAATTTGTTAATAGTTTTGATATTAACGTGGCTTAATCTCCTATGCCGGAGAGCTGATTCATCAACTGATGCCTTTGATAGAAAGCAGGAAACACTCCCAGATGGAGTGACTTCATTCATGTCCAGCACATAGAGATTTTCTTTTCTCTGAGCAGTTAATAGAATGCTTTCAGGAGGAGGTGTGGATAATCCTGGAGTCAGTACAAAACATTCTTTATCTGTGAAGAGCATCCAATGCTTTTGGTCGTAGACCTGGGAAACACTCATGAGATTGAAGTCCAATTCTTTAACATAGTTGACCTTGTCAATGCTCATTCTTTCGTTGGACACAGTTCCTTGTCCAGTGATGGATCCTCCCTTTGAGTCACTTCCAAAGGCAACATATCCTCCATTGAAATGTCTGAAGTTTGAGAGGATGGATCTATTGCCTGTCATGTGCCTGGAACACCCACTGTCTACCACCCAGGTGTTATCTTGTGACCTGGCTGTCCCTGCACATGATATATTTCTAATTAGTAGGATGAACCCAAGATTCTGCAGACTTGAAAAAGATGGTTGTTAGTTTATCCTTTTCAGTATGTTTACAGTCAGTGGAACCAATGACAGTGCTTGAGGATGATTTGGCTTTCCATTGTCTTATTGGTGTTTTTCTAGTTTTCCTCACACTATCAGCAGCAGATTTTGCTACTGATGTTTCTGGCTTATTGACAGTGGATCCTGCTGCTGACAGCTTTGTTGAAGTATCAGCATTCTTTGCTACTGTAGGCTTTGCCTTATCAGCAGTGGGAACTTTTGCTGCTGATGTCTTTGCCTTATCTGCAGCAGGTTTTGCTGCGGAGAATTTTAGCTTATCAGCAGCAGACTTGGTTGCTGCTGAAAGTTTCTGCTTTGTTTTCTTGGGCTGAACTGGACTAACAGCCGATGTATGCTGATCTTTATTTACCCTTTGTCTTTGAGGAGCTTGATTAAGGATCTGGTTGAATGGGTTAAACTTACAGTTTGTAGCAAAGTGGTCTGTTTCACCACAAATGATGCAAGTTTGTTGAGATCTAGGCAGCTTCACTTTTGAGGGAGATAGAGACTTTCTGAACTTTTTGCTTTGTCTTCGTAGCTTCTTACCTTCTTATTTTTGTTAGTCTTTTCAAAAGCATGCTGCTTTGAATGTCTTTGATATTCCAGGTAATGAAAGCAGGTGCTGGCCGTGTGGTTATATCTGCCACACACAAAGCATGATTTTGCCAGTTTGTCCTTTGAAAGGTAGACATAGTCCTTTCTTTGGAACAGATCCGTGAAGTTCCATGGATGAGCTTTGTTATGTTCAAAGGTGGCTTCTTCTAAGGTCCTTTGAACATATGGACCTTTTTCTTCAGGCTTTCGACATACATCAATTACCTTTCTCTTTGTGATTGGCATGAACTGAGGCTTGGAGTTTGTGTGTTATGATGTCTGTCCCTTTTCTAGCTTGCTTCCACATGGAGGATAGCTGATCTTGATCTGTTTGAATGGTACAGGGGCTATGACAGCTAGAAGATCAGCCGAAACTGCATCTCTATTCAGAACAGCTTCAGATGGGACTGCACTGGTTTCATCATGGTCTGAGTGAGTTGACTCAGATTTCGATGAGGTAGTGCAGTCTTCGATGAGAGGTTCATCCATTGAAGGATCAAGATTTTGGTTTGCAGTGTCAAGATTTTCAACATTGAAGCTTGGTTCGTATATGGCAATATAGTCAGCGGGAGGAGGAACAGCATTGTACTGATCATTGTTATACCGAAGTCCAGTTTTTACTTTCTCATGGAATTGAATATCCAAAAGTCTTTGTAACTTTTTGGAGGAAAATTCATATTTTTCAATATGAACTTTCTGTTCTGCCAGTTCAGCTCTGGTAGCTTTTAGTTTGACCAGTAGATCATCAATCTGAGTTTCAAGATTGGTTTGTTCGTGTTTTAGCGATGAAATCTCTTTCTTAAGGCAGTTAATCTTTTCTTTATAAGTATTTTCAACCTTTTTGAACTCAGATTTCATCTGATGAAACTCTTCATTTTGATCTATAAGGTTTTGGTTGTGCTTTCTATAACCCAAAACTTTATCAATACAGGCTTGAGAGCAAAGATGTTCAAATACTTGAGGTGGTATCTCTGTAGTGTCTGCCATTAGAGCTTGATTGCTGACTGGTAGTTCTTCATATTGAAAGCTCCAGTCGAACTCAGAAGTTCCAATAGTTGCACAGGCTGCGGTTTGAACTGGAGGAGTAACTTGATGTTGTTGTCTGGGTTGGGATTGGTGAGCTTGTCTTGACTGAGAAGTGACTGGATTTGCTCTCGGTGCCTTGCATTCTCTAGCAAAGTGACCCAGTAGGTTACAGTTGTAACATCTGAGTTTGCTCTTATCCAAGCCAACTCTGGTGTTGGAGTTGTTGCTTGGAATGGGTCTTCCGGTTCTAGAGTAGAACCTCTTTGCTCTTATAGAGAGCATGGCATATGAGTGTTGTATGTCCATTTCTTCTAAATCATCTGGATGAAAGCATTCCATATCCTCCTTGATAAATGACATATTGTTTGAGCTTTCAGAAACAAAAGCAGCAGAGGTTGATGTTTGAGGAGGAGCTTCTAGGAGAAATGGTGAGCTGTTTGTATGAGAGATTGGAGTTTGAGGTTGGGTGATTATTGGGGGATAGTAGTTACTTGAACTAGGACCCGAGTTTTCAGAATGGAGTGTAGAGGAGGTGGTGGTAGATGTTGAGGCTGTTTGGTAGCTTGAGCTTCTTTCATTTGCCTGAATCATCTCTAGCTCATAGGTTTTTAGCATTCCAAAGAGCTCAGTCATCTGGAGAGTCTTCAGATTCTCCGTTCTTCTTATTGACACTGTGTAAAGTGTCTAGCAGCTTGGTAGAGACCTGATAAACTTCTTGAGAATATATTCATTCTCTAGCTTCACCTTTGAGCACTGCAGCTCCCCTACAAGATAGGTAAATCTGTTGTATAAAACAGTTAGAGACTCACCTTCTTTCTAGACGAAGTTTTCATACTGCTGCTTCAGGGTGTCTCTTCTGTTCTCTTTGACTTCCTCCGATCCAGCGAACATTTTCTCAAGAGCTTCCCAGAGCTCTTTGGCAGTTTTGTAGCTTTTGAAGTTATGAAAAACTTCATTTGGAAGGCACATTTGGATAGCTCCTAGTGCCTTGAAGTCTACCTCCATCTTTTTTATATCCTCTTCTGAGTACTTGGAGGGATCCTTTGGAACTGATGCTCCTCCAGAGTCAGCAGATGCCACCATTGGAATGTAGGGTCCATCCCTGATGGATTTCCACATTCCGTACTCTTGATAGCAGAAAAAACTTTCCATGCGATTTTTCCACATGTCGTAGTCTTCTCCCGACACCAATCTTGGTGGTCGGTTGATGCTGCCAATGTCTTCAAACCCGTTGCTTTGTGCCATTTTTGTTCTTGGTGACTTGATGAACGAGAGAGAGTTTAGAATAGAGCCAGAAGTGATTAAATAAGTGTTAGTTTGTTTAATCTGACCCAAAGCTCTGATACGACTTGTAGGATCGTGAAATTACAAGATGGTTCTGTTCTTAGTTGAGATTGGCGGAAACAATAACAACTACACAATTACAATCGAGTAGACAGAAAGAATACTGATAAGAACACTGTTGTATTAAGCTCTGCGAATAAACGATTACAAGTGAAAACTCTAATTCAAAAGCACACTTACAATGAAGTGTTTACACAATATTTATACTAACTTAGAATCAAGACAGACCCTTGATTCTAAGGATCAGATCGAACACAGACCGTTGATCTTTTATACAAAAAACTAATTTTACACGTTAAAGCTAAACTAGCTAACTTTACTGAAGCGTCTTCTTTATGCATCATTGCTTGCATGTCTGGAGAAGAGCATTGCTGGGTTTTATTGGTTGTGCCATTGAGGTTCCTTCTGCTTTGAGTGTGTCAGTTGCTTTTGCAGAAAGTTTTCAGTGACGCTTAGCATGGATAGTCAGCTACAACGGTTTGTCTTCAAGGAACATAGCTATCAGCAGCAAGAATGAGAATGATGCTGCTGATAAGCCTATCAGCAGCAACATTGGTCTTCAGTAGATAAGGCTATCCGCAGCAGATTTGTTCTTCAGCAGGAGAACAGGTATCCGCAGCAGATAAGCTTGTCCGCAGCAGTTTGTTGGTCAGCAGCAAACTCTGAGATCAGCTGCATTTGTACTTAAACAATTTTGTAGTCATCAATCTTTGTTTCTACAAACATGAAAAGAAACAGAGATAGAGAGTGATTGAAAAAATTTTATGTATTCAAATTTTTTGGTGTATTTACATATGACACAAATGCCTTCTTATATAGGCAGAGAAAGATAAGAAGTAAAGGCGCAATAATGCGCACTAATCTAATGAATACAAAGTAAAGAAACAATCAACGGATACAAACTAAAGAAAGAAACGACAAAAACCCCTTACGAACAATTGTATTCCTGTCGGATATCTTTTTACTGTATATTCACGCGTCCTCTGAAATAATTGATCATTCTATGTCATGGCTTGCGTCATTCTCTAGAAATCTCTGTGTGTGCTGTCGATAGATGGCGGTGTTCCTAGATCATCATTTGTATCATCGCTTTCATCGTTGATAATATGATATAATTCTAGAGTATCTCCTTCACCCACGAATGGTAAAAGCATACGCAAGTTTAGATCGGAATAAATCTGTATATAGTGACCTTCTCCTAATAATTTAAATTTTTCCCAGTGAAAATGAACAGGTAATTGCGGGTTTTTTTTATGTTTTTTGATGAATAAATCAAAAGCCTGTGTGTGGGTATCTTTATCTGCTAACTATGTAATGTTGGCAAATTTAGGATTTGGATTAATTGCCAAGTTTTGTAAATGGTTTGGGTAGGGAAAGGCTAAAAAAAGGCTTCGTGTGTTTGTTCTGTGATCAACAAAAATCATTTTTCTGGCTGGTCTGTATGTGTATTCGGATGCATAGGGAAATGATGAGAAAATTTTGCAACCAACTTTGGGAATTTTTCAATGTGATGCAATGTTTCGTGTGATCATTATGAATTTCTCTCCTAAACGGTCAAGGAGATTCTCTGTCCTTTTGTTTAATCTGAACTCGATAAAGTCAATCATACCATGGTGGTAAAATTGAACAACTTGATCGTCAGACATTATTGTAAGGAAACTGATTTGTAGAAGAATAAGTCTCGTTTCTTCTCCTTCGTCATTTGTTCTTTCTACTATTCTAATTCCTGCGTTAGTTGTATATTGAAACGCAAGATCAATAATTTTTTTTTGAAGTTCCTACAGAATTAACGGAAATTCTGAATATACTTTTTGTGAAATAATGTGTTCAAATTCTGGAAACCTGTCAATAACTGGCTGTAAACATTGTCTCTAGTGTATATCAAGCATCCTTCTTCTAAAAGAACCATAACTTCTATTTGAAGTTGTCTTCTCTTTTTTCTCGAGTCTGTGTATATATTGTTTATTTTATGCCTCGAGTATAGCCACCTTCTATTTTATTAAGCTATTTTCAATTTGGGTTTGTATAGGCTGTGTATTTTTTCCCTTTTTCATTAGCTGTGTCTGAAGCTTTGCAATAACCTCCTCTTGAGCTTTGATTATTTTCTTAGGATTGCTTTTTGTAAGATGTCTAACTGATGTTAATTGTATAGATTTATATTTTTGTCTAAATCTATTTCTTCTTCTATTTGTACTATGTGTTGTGTACTATTGGATCCTGATCCTCGTTTATTTAATCTGTTTAGTAAAGTATCCGATCTTATAGTATCCTGTATATTACTTGTAGAATTCTAGCTTCTTGTAACGTTCTACTTCTTCCTAAAAAGCTCATTTCCTTGGTTGCCAGTGTTTATATGGCTTTGGTTGTTTATTGATATTAATTTCCTCTAGGTTTAATTTGTTTATAGCTTCAGTAATTTGTCTATATCGTTATTTATTTCTTGTTTTTCTAGAGTGTTTCTTTTAGAATTTGGGTGTTTTGATCTTTAATGTAATCTAGATTTTCTATATATTTCTTATGTTCTTCTAATTTATTGTTTACTTTTGTTTGTATTTTATCAAGCAATTAGTATCGGAATCTTTTTGTAGATTTATTCCTAAATTGATTACTAAATATGTTAGAGCGTTTACATGTATATTGTCTGTGTGTAAACTATGTTCGTAATCTTTTTTAATTCTACAAACTAGACTAAAATTATTTGTATTAATAATTTTATTAGTAGGTTTGTCAGAGAATTCTAGATTTAAATAATCGAGTTTTCTGCTTGAGTTTGAATTTGAATTTTGAGATTCTATAATTTAAAGAGAAATCCGGCTCTTTAGCTTTTACCTCTAAAACCTATTAGCCTTCCTTAAAATATTTTCATATATCCCATAAAAATTTTAATTAAATAACAACAATTTTCTGGACCATTAGTCTTATTTGTTACCAAAGCAAGTGCAATCCCTAATCTTCACCTAAGTGGGTTTCCATATAAAATAGGACTTAAGCAACAACGCTGTCTTAATATGGACATGTCTCAGTCTTTTATATTTTAAGAAATCCTTTGCTTTGATACCATTTAAGAGGGGTACCAAAACATTAAAACATGTTTAAAACACGAAAAGAAACGGAGATATAAAAGAAGCGGAGATATACTTACAATGATGATTGATTGTGGAGGAGTAGAGATAGAGTATGCATAGCAGAGGGTTTATATATATATATATATATATATATATGGGATATAATATGAAGATCTGGGAAGGAGCTAAGGTTTAAGAGTTATCAGCTAAAGAGGGCCGGGAGGATTTTAGTGTGCCATAGAGAGAGATAAAAAGTAAAGGCGTAATAATGCGCACTAGTATAATGGATACAAAGTAAAGAAATAATCAACGGATACAAATTAAAGGAAGAAAAGACAAAAACTCTTTATGAACATTTATATTCCTGTCGGATATCTTTTTGCTGTAAATCGATGCGTCTTGTGTAATAATTGATCATTCTATGTCATGGCTTGCGTCATTCTCTAGAAATCTGTGTGTGTTGTCGATAGATGGTGGTGTTCCTGGATCATCATCTGTATCATCGCTTTCGTCGTTGATAATATGATCTAATTCTAGAGTATCTCCTTCACCCACGAATGGTAAAAGCATACGCCAGTTTAGATCGGAATAAATCTGTATATAATGACCTTCTCCTAATAATTTGAATTTTCCCACTGAAAATGAACAAGTAATTGAGGGGTTTTTTGATGAATAAATCAAAAGCCTGTGTGTGGGTATCTTTATCTATTAACCATGTAATGTTGGCAAAGTTAGGATTTGGATTAATTGCCATGTTTAGTAAATGGTTTGGGTAGAGAAAGGCTAAAAAAGGGCTTTGTGTGTTTGTTCTGTGATCAACAAAAATCATTTTTCTGGCTGGTCTGTATGTGTATTCGGATGCATAGGGAAATGATGAGATAATTTTGCAACCAACTGTGTGGATTTTTGAATGTGATGCAACGTTTCGTGTGATCATTGTGAATTTCTCTCCTAAATGGTTAAGGAGATTCTCTATCCTATTGTTTAATCTGAACTCGATAAAGACAATCATACCATGGTGGTAAAATTGAACAACTTGATCGTCAGACATTATTGTAGGGAAACTGGTTTGTAGAAGAAGAAGTCTCGTTCCTTCTCCTTCGTCATTTGTTCTTTCTACTATTCTAATTCGTGCGTCAACTGTATCTTGAAACGCAATATCAATAATTTTTTGTTGAAGTTCATACAGAATTCACGGAAATTCTGAACAGACTTTTATGTGAAATAAAGTGTTCAAATTTTGGAAACCTGTCAATAACTGGCTGGAAACATTATCTCTAGGGTGTATCAAGCATCCTTGTTCTAAAAGAATCATAACTTCTATTTGAATCTGTTTTCTCTTTTTTCTCGAGTCTGTGTACATATTGTTTATTTTTTGCCTCGAGTATAGCCACCTTTTGTTTTATTAGGCTATTTTCAATTTGGGTTTGTATATGCTGTGTATTTTCTCCCTTTTTCATTAGCTGTGTTTGAAGCTTTGCAATAACCTCCTCTTAAGCTTTGATTATTTGCTCAGGATAGGTTTTTGTGATTTCAGAAAAAAGTTTGAACCTCTTCTGGTTCAATGAAAAAATTGTATATTCCAAAATGTTCTCGGGCAGTTTTTAGGGCTTCGAAGAAGCTGTGATAGCCTTTGTATATTGGTCCAGGACATTGTATAAACTTTGCAACTGTCTCCCATTTATTGAAAATTCCAATTTTTGTTCCCCTAAAAATTATGTAGTGAGTGAATTTGGACTGTTGTTTTTCAGGGGTTTTTGAGCTTTGCTCATGAAAATATTTGCTCAAAACATTTAAAACCTCTACTTTAAATGTTGAGATCTGTGGCATGGTTTGAATTTGTCAAAGGTTGTCTATCAAGCATTGTTGCTTATCTGTTAGTTCTATTCCAACAATTGGACGAAACTTTGTATTTGGATCATTACATTGTTTTAAACCATAGGTTTCAAATGTAATGGCTGAGCTCTGTGTAGGGTTTGTGTATGCATAATACCTTTGTCTAGCTTGTATATTTTTTGGTCGTAGACTAGCAGGACCCGGGGTGTATACTGGGTTGTAATACCGAAGGACGGTATCTAGTCGAGCTATTGATACTGGCAACTTTCTAGAGCTGTGTATTTTGTCTGCCTTTATAGCTTGGCTCAAAAGGTTTTCTGTCTGTTCATCTTCTGATGAGATACTCATCGGAGAAACTGTCTTTCTTGGATGTATAATTTTTTCCTTACCTTTATCTTTCTTTTCCATCTGGAAAAAACAATTTATTAATATTTCGAGATAACATATCAGCTATCCCATTATTTTATCCTTTAATATGTTCAAAATTTATATTATATCCATGACCTTCAATAGTATTTTGTAAATTAACCCATCTGGTTTTGTTTATTTTTTTACTTTGGTCATTTTTTATAAACTTTACAATTGGTTCACAATCTGTTCTGACCGTGAATTCATTATGTAAATGAATCTTAAATTTTTCAAGCACATTAATCAATGCTTGTATTTGGTTTTAATTTTTAAATTTTTCTGGAAAATCTAAAATTTTTGTTGAAATATGTGATTGTAATTCTACCTTTCCATTTCCTAATTCTAGGCCAAGAAAAGATATATTTCTTTTGAATAATCCCATTTTTCTTTTTGAAATTACAATACCATGCTTTTTTATTTCTTCAAATACCTGTTTTAAGTATTTTTCGTGTTATTGCACAGTTTCACTTGCAACAAGAATGTCATTAATATATACTAAGTAGAAATTGTATTTTAAAAATATACTGTCCATGAATCTTTGAAAAATGGATGGTGCGTTTTTTAATCCAAAGCTAAGGACATTCCATTCATAATTTCCTTCTGAACATGCTTAAAGCTTTCTTCTAGTTGTAATTGGTTATATCCTGATTTTCGGTCGAATTTTGAAAACACTTTTTTTCTTTTGTATTAGATTTAATAGGCTGTCTTTATTAGGAATATTATAACCATCGTCCTCTGTATTATCATTTAAAAGCTTATAGTTATAAACTATTCTTGCTTTTCCTCTTTTAATTTCGCTATGATTTCTTACTAAAAATGCTGCTGACCTGTTTGGACTATCTAATTTTCTTATTAACCCTTGACTTATCATTTCTGGTATCTGTTTTTTAAATTCGACTTAATCTAATGGACTATATTCTATGTTGGTTGTCCTAATTGTGATATCAGGGTTTTCGAGTTTAAATTTGCATGTATATTTTACTTTTGAATTTCTAATATCTTCCCCTATTAAGCCTATTTTTTCCAATTGTAAAATTATAGGATTATTTATACTTTTTTTTTATATCTTTGCCTTTTTCAAGTTCATGACTTAAAAATTGTGTTAGTAGTTTTATGCTTTCATTTTTTATTAAACTTTGTTTGTGGTGATTTTGTTTTAAAAACTCTAAGCTTCCACTTTTTCCTCGTTTATGATCTATGTTGTGTTATTATACCTAAGTTTTGGGAATGTATATATGTGTTTGCTGAGTGTTATAAAATTTTTTGTTAATGTAATGGCTCCGTTTAGTCCTAGTAAGAAATCCAATCCTAAAACAATGTCTTTGGATTTTATATGTTGAGGATTTATGTTTATTTGTGGTATTTCATATTTTATACTATAATTTTTTGATAAATCTAAGAATTGCATTCCTACTCGTTCTAGATAGTGTGTAATAGAAATTAGTCTATCTTCAATTGTTCTATTTACTAATTGATAAGTTAATTTTTTATGGTATTGTATTGGAGCTATACTATATGATATTAAACTTATAGTGGCTCATGTATCCACTAATGCTGTTAAATCTATAAATTTATTTTGGTTTAACCATAATCTACACTGTATATTTATCATGTTCATTGATCCTTGTGTCTGTACACATACTGGTTCATTTTCTGCTTGTTCTTCTACAAACATTTGCATTATTTCGTGTTGAGCTTCTTTCTTCTTTTTGATGTGTTCTTCTATTTCTTTTTTTTTGTTATCCATATTTTTAGCTTAAGATCATGTAGTTCTATTGTTAATTCTAATTTTTCTATTTTTTCTTCTAATTTTTCTGTATTAATACTTGTACTTGTTTTTATTACCTCTTTTATGTTTTCATTGTATACATTTTTAAGACATATACATCAGATTTCTTTGAAACATTTGTTACATTGTAATATTTTTTCTATACTTGAATAATATCCACAATTGTAACATTTTATATGATTATTGCCTTTTTGTCTTATCCAATTTTGTATACATTCTTCTATATTTATGTAGGTATATGTAATTTTTGTTATTGGCTGCTCGTCTTCACTAGAAATGCTGTAAACAGATTCGTTTCCCGAATCATCTATTTTTGTAGTTTCTATCTCATAATCATTTAGTTGTTCAAATAGATTAGATCTTTCTGTGTTTTTATTTTTGTTTGGGCATTTATTTGCCAGATGACTCTCATCTCCACAAATGAAACATTTCTGACATGTCTATTTTTATAATTAGATTTGTAATTTTTATTATATGTACTACTTTTTCTTAATTTTTTATTTTTATCATAAAAACCATAAGCTTGTGTAGTGTAAATTGTTGTTTTACAGAATGCATAAGCATTTCGTTTTAACTGTTCTTGTTGGGGGTACTTCTTTACATTTATCTTCTAATATTCCGAATGTATAAGTTATTCTAGGTCCTATTCCTAAACCTTGTTGTGTACCATATGTTGATTTCCATGACTCATGTGTACTTCGTCCTAAATCTCCTGGTAATTTTATAAAAAAATTATCACATAAACTTGTAAGGCCCTTTTTTTCCCGGGAGACCTCATTTGTTGGATTTACTCATAAACATAGTAGTGAAAACTGAATAAACTATAACTTGTAAAACATAGCGGAAGCGTACATCATTCTATTACATAAACAACGGAAGTCTTAACTTATAAAAGAAACATTTTTCTAGCACATAAGCATTTAAACAGGATGTCAGTCTTGTGTCAGGTAGCCTTCATGCCTTTGCCAGTCCTTTCTTCTTATTACCTGAAGTGCATACTAAAACTCAGCTAACGCTGGTGAGTTCTAGTTTAGAGCAATTAGGTATAAACATCATTTCTTTTATAAGTATATATATAAATATATACATAAATACACATTAACACATTCTTTGCTTTCCTTTATCGTTCATATGCGAATACATTAAATATGTATTCACCTTTACTTTCATTAAACATTCATTGGTCATACACATAAGGGTGATCAGCCCAACATTCATTTGCGTAAGTCACGAAGACAGGCGCCCGTCCTACCGTCATAGTCCGTCCTCCACAACATCCGGCAAACCTTCGGCCATCTGTTATGCTATACCGTCTGGCAAACCTTCGGCCGTCCGTCTTAACCGTCCTACCGTCGTAGTCTGTCCTATTCGCCCGTCTGCCCTAAGGCATCCGTTTCCCACGTGAACTATTATTTATGCAACCGTTATACTTAAGGTAATTGCTTCGACCGTCCATTAGTTCCTTTCATACGTCCTAGCTGATGAAGGAACGTATTTGTCCCGGTTACAAAATAGTCACGTGGTCGTCCGTCTACCGAAGTAGCCTTTATCATCGAAGCGTCCATACGTTTATGTCACACCCCCAAATTCCACTAATGGAGTTTTACCGTTTGGCGTGTGACAAACCAGAATCCCAGTCATTAGTTACATCAAACGACACTATATGAGACTTAAAATGTCATAACATAAAAGTTCAGAGTTAAATGCGGAAGCGTAAATGTTAGAATGAAATCGAAGATAATTACACGCAACAAGCGTCAATTAATGTAAATAAGTAACACTGTTTAAAATGTTTGAAATGAATGATATGACAGTAGGACTCCATGCATGTCCTAAGTGTGCAACCTGTGTCAAAGCGACCTGAGAAACATGTAAGAAAAAATGTCAACACGAGGTTGGTGAGTTCACAGGTTTGTATGTAAATAAATTGTTTGAGTGTTGCTGGATCCACATACGTAAGTCACACCTATTGCTAGCTAGACAATGTACAAGTTACTCTAAGCGCTCGCAACCGTAGACTGACAGTTTAAGTTTGAATGCCTCCCACCAGGTCTATCAACCATGGTGCATGTTTAAAGTCAATATTACACCCGTTCGACCTCCAATCGAGTTAGCGCGACTAACGCGGGTGGGGTTTGTCAAATCCAGTAGTACTACTCAAAATACCTCGCTATTCTTCATATTTAAACGGTTCGATGTGAGGACTTTCATGATAGAGTTTACGCTTAAGTACACAAGTGGTAGTGAAATACTTTGTGATCCATGTCCGTTTGTGTGTGTCTCTCCCTAGCTGGAAGACAAGTAACGGATGTCTGTTCGTATGCATGTTTCTCTCCAACGGGAAAACAAGTAAAATGATGTTTATTTGTACGCATGTTTCTCCCCAACGGGAAAACAAGTAAAATGATATTCGTTTGTATGTATGTTTTCCCTAACGGGAAAACAAGTAAAATACCGTTTGTGTGTATGCATGTTTCTCCCCAAATAGGAAAACAAGTAAAATAATGTTTGTGAGTATAATCCGACTTTTCAAGTTAACCCCGTTAGTAACTCCCTTAAATATTCTGTTAAATCCTAACCAAGTTAACTCAATTCTAAAACCAAGGGATCAATTCTGTCAAAGCTGAAGTTGCAAGGGCTGATTTTGTAATTAATCAGAAACCCTAGGGTCGCGCCTTGTTTTGGCACGGTCGCGCTAAGTGCCTTGGCACGATCGTGCCTCTTATTGGCACGGTCGCGCCTCTTGTCAATTGAAACGTAAAATTAGTCTTTAATCGTATATTCGTTCGAATTCGTAACCGTTCTACACGTTCCTAGCTTTAACGAGCATCATTAAGACTTTAATCATCGTCATTACAACGAATTAAACCCAATTATGGGCATTCAAAGCCGTAACCGTCGACCATTATCGTTCAACCATCAAATTCATTTATGTTTCGTATTACCTCCACGACTGATCACACTGCACACCTCATTCGCACTCTCTCAAAACTTTTACACACACCAGTCGGATCGGAGACGAAGTCGGAGTCAATGGATATCAAGCACTCATCGCCGGAACTGGGTTTTAGTCGTGTCCCTTCAATTCCTATCGGATTCTGGTAATAAATCTCATCCGTAGCTTCGTTTTTATATCTAGATTGAAAGACCTGTGTTAATTTATTTGTATATCATCGAATCTGTCATGATCTTGATCTAGGGTTCGTTCATAAAAAAGATTTGGGGGTTTTGATCTTAAACCTGTTCTCAATCAAATTAACCTATACTGTTAGATTCGCAAAGTTCTGTTTTGTAAAAACCCCATGTCCTTTTGGTCAATCGTGATCGAAACCAAACGGATTTGGATCTATTGGGTTATTCTGTTAAACTCTGAGTCTGTAAATCCAGGAGACACGGTCGTGCCAAATTTTAGGACAGTCGTGCCTCACATTCTGATCCGGTCGTGCATCTTGGCTAGACCTGGTCGTGCCTCATAACCCTAGACATGGTCGTGCCTGGCTCAGACACGCTCATGCCTAGTGATCAGCTTTATTGTGTCTTCTGTTTGATCAACACGGTCGCGCCTCCGACCAGCACGGTAGTGCCCGTGACCTTAACGCGGTCGTGCCTTGTCTTAGGCGCGGTCGTCTGTGAGAAAACCTTTTGTCATAATGTTTTGATTAATATTTATATTTTCAAAACAATAATTTTTATATTGTATTAATATGTTTTTAAAACCGGAAAACCACCCATAGACTCGGGTTTAGTCTTGTAACTCGTATCCGTTATTTAAAACTCGTTTATAAAATAATATATTATTTTCAATCTTTGAACTCAACTGAAAACGATATATATTTTTATATTATATATTTTTATGTAATCGTAGTCTTTCTTAATTGGATAATTCAAGAATCCTGTATTCTTGTGGACACATTCGTCTACTCATGGTCATTAGAGCGTTACTTTTAGGAAGTTTCTTATTCCGTGTCATCGTCACAAATCCCAATGAATCCCTAATTGTTGTTTGTAATTTTAGGGAATTCGTGATCCGTGTCGGGCTAACGCTTGAGATTTCAATCTCATTCTTGTGTGATCACTACCTACACAATCAGGTGAGTTTTCACAGCCCCTTTTACTGTTTTACAATTTGGGGGAGAAAACATGGCGTAAACATTTTTTTTTGTTATGTAATTCATATATGTTATCACTTGTTTAACTATGCGTACACATCTATCATTAAGTCCTCACATCGGACCGTTAATATAAACATAGCGAGGTAAGTTGAGTAGTACTACTGGGTTTGACAAACCTCACCCGCGTTAGTCGCGCTAACCCGACTGGATGTCGAACGGGTGCAGTCTTGACCTAAACATGCACCATGGTTGATAGGACTGGTGGGAGGCAAAAACATAAACAGTAAGCTGTCTGTTGCGAGCGTATTAGTTAACATGCTTATGGGTTAGCTACCTATTGATTTATATATTGAATGTACATTAACCTATTGAACTTTGTTGCAAACTGAAACATGTGAACTCACCAACCTCGTGTTGACATTTTCTTACATGTTTTCTTAGGTCGCTTAAGATAAGGCACAGGTGCACGCATAGGGCATGCATGGAGTCTTATGATTTATTTATAAAATAATATTGTTGAATTGCTTGTACTTTATCTTTAGACTTTGTTTGGACTGAACACTTTGGGATTTTTCTTGGGCATGTTTGTTTTGCGCATTTACTTTCGTTTTACGCTTCCGCACTTAATTTGATCATTTATGATATATTTTAGTCCCATATAGTGTCGTTCAATGTAACTAATGACTGAGATCCTAGTTTGTCACTTCCCAAACGGTAAAACCCCGTTAGTTGAAATTGGGGGTGTGACAAACTGGTATCAGAGCCATTGGTTATAGAGAACTAGGAATGCATAATAGACTATAACCTCACACATTAGTTACATATCATAAGCGTTATATATTGGCACTTATGTATTACGTTACAGGATCATGTCATCAACCCCACCGCCATCACCTAAGGCACCTATCTTATCATCCCCGAAGCCCAAAAGGCGCCAAACTAGTTCTAGTGACAACTCGATGGAACAGGGTGAACCAAGTAATGCACAAGCAAGGAACACAACACTTAATTGGTGTGCATATCCGAAGATGATCCAAAGGTGGATCGAGATGGGAAATGTTCCATCACCCTACTTTGGTTCATCTTCCTCATCCTCTACTTTGCCAAGCTTGCCATGCACCATGGAACAAGCTTTTGCTGCTTTTGTGTTCATCATAACTAAGGAGTTAAAGGAGATGAAGGAGTCCACTGATGAGATACCTGGCATTCTAGAACGAGAGCCACAAATGGAAGAAAACAAGGAACAAATAGAGCATCTGACACATTTGGATTAGGTCCATAACCTTTTGGTGGATCGGGTTACACATTTGGAGACGAGGGTGGACACCTCGAACCATGATGTAGGAGGGATTCTGGAGAGAGTAACTCATCTGGAAGCCCTACTACAAGTGGCAGACCATGCTGCTGAAGGACTTCGAGAGATAGTGACCCACTTAGATGCCCAACTACAAGCAGCCATATTTCTAGAAGACACTCCACTTTCGGACGACGAGGAGGAGCCCTTCGAGGATGAGCCCTTAGAGGAGGAGCCACCCGAGGAGGAACCGGTGGAGATCGATGATGCAAAATCATACGTTTCTTCCGATGACGAGGATGTTTGATGATCTTTCTATTCTATCTTTCCTTTTCATTCATGTTTCGCTTATGTTATTTCTCTTTTCAACCTAGATGGGTAAGGTTGTTCCCATTCAATAAAAGCATGAGAATTTTAATGTTTTGAGTTATTTATTTTGTAGCTTTACAATTTATTTAATTTCAAAAATGTTAGATGTTGTATTTCCTTACTTGTACATAAATAATGTTTAATATGCGATATATTTCTCATTGTTTTGTATTTGTGAATGTGAAGAATCATGTCGGGAAAAGGACATGGAGGTCGTGCTGGTGGCCAAGGTACCATCAACATGACAGCAGCTGAACTGGCGGCACTAATCAACGATAGTGTGGTTGAGGCTCTAGCAGCACAGAATGCTGCAGGTAAATGCTATAACCATTGACTAGTGAGGTTAATTCATCTCTCAAAGCGCATTTCCTAAGCTTTATAATCTCGATCCTATATTATGTTTCTAAATCCAGGAGTCAGCATTTCAGCTCCTTAAAAAAAAACTTTGCAGTGCACCTATTCTAGCTCTTCCGGAAGGAACGAATGATTTTGTGGTATATTGTGATGCATCCATTCAGGGTCTGGGTTGTGTTCTAATGCAACGAGAAAAAGTGATCGCATATGCTTTGCGTCAACTAAAGATTCACGAGAAAATCTACACTACTCATGACCTAGAGTTGGGGGAGCCGTAATTTTCGCACTTAAGATATGCAGAGACTACTTGTACAGTACCAAGTGCACCATCTACACCGATCACAAGAGTCATCAGCATATCTTCGAGCAGAAAGAGCTGAACATGAGACAGCGTCGTTGGTTCGAGCTCTTGAACGATTATGACTATGCGATCCGGTATCATCCGGGTAAGGCTAATGTTGTAGCTGATGCCCTAAGTCGAAAGGAAACCAATCCCAAATGAGTTTGAGCATTACAGCTTACTATTCACCCCGGATTACCTGACAAAATCCGTAGTGCTCAACTCGAAGCCTTGGAAAAGGAGAACCTAGTACACGCGGTATGGAAGCACAACTCGAGGTCAAATCTGACTGTATTTTCTACTTCGCCGAACGAGTATGGGTTCCAGTATTCGGAAACTTAAGGGAACTAGTCATGGATGAGGCTCATAAATCTCGTTACTCTATTCACCCAGGTTCCGACAAGATATACCATGATCTAAAGGTGCTGTATTGGTGGCCAAAGATGAAGGCCGATATAGCCACCTATGTGAGCAAGTGCCTGACTTGCGTGAAGGTCAAAGTTGAATATCAAAAGTCTTCTAGTCTTCTCCAACAACCAGAGATTTACCATGTGGAAATGGGAGCAGATATCCATGGACTTTATCACAAAATTGCCACGAACTCCTAACGGATGTGATACCATCTAGGTAATCGTTGATCGTTTAACAAAGTCTGCTCACTTCTTAGCAATCAAGGAAACCGAAAAAATGGATAAGCTTACTCGTATTTACTTGAAAGAAGTAGTCTCTCGGCACGAGGTGCCAATCTCTATCATTTCGGATCCTGATGCACGATTCCCTCCCGTTTCTGGCAATCGTTACATAAAGATTTAGGCACGCGTCTAGATATGAGAACATCATACCATCCTCAAACTGATGGCCAGACAGAACGTACTATTCAAACTCTGGAGGACATGCTACGAGCTTGTGTGATTGATTTCGGTAACACTTGGGAGTCTCACTTAACGTTGGTGGAATTCTCCTACAACAACAGTTATCACCCTAGCATCAAGGCAGCTCCATTTGAAGCATTGTATGGACAGAAATGTCGTTCTCCTATTTGTTAGGCCAAGGTTGGGGATAGTCAACTTACAGGTCCTGAACTCGTACTTGAAACTTCTGAGAAAATCGTTCAAATTAGAAAACGTATGGCAGCAGCTCGTGACCGTCAAAAGAGCTATGCCAATAAGCGTCATAAACCGTTAGAATTCCAAGTAGGGGATATGGTCTTGTTAAAAATCTCACATTGGAAGGGAGTCATTCGTTTTGGAAAACGAGGCAAGCTGATTCCTTGTTATGTTGGACCATTCAAGATAGTGAAGAGAATTGGTCCAGTAGCGTATCAACTGGACCTACCTGAAGGACTTAGTGGTGTGCATAACGTCTTTCACATCTCAAACTTGAAGAAATGTCTAGCAGACGAGTCACTTGTTGTTCCCCTTGAAGAACTGCACATTGTTGAACAATTGCGTTTCATCGAAGAACCCGTGGAAATTATGGATTGGGAAGTCAAAACGTTAAAGCGTAGTAAAATCACTATTGTCAGAGTCCGTTGGAATTCGAAACTGTCACACCCCCAATTTCAACTAACGGAGTTTTACCGTTTGGGAAGTGACGAACCAGGATCTCAGACATTAGTTACTTTGAACGACTCTACATGGGACTCAAAATGAAAATATCTTTTAAATCAGAGTATCAATGCGGAAGCGTAAAGAAAGTAAATGCGCAAAATACACGCGCCCAAAACCAAAGTCCAAAAAGTCTAACCAACCAAAGTACAATACAAAGAGGTCATAAAATATATCATGAGTAAAATAGTTGAATCTCATGCATGTCCTAACGTGCACCTTGTGTCTTAGCTTAGCGACCTGAGAAAACATGTAAGAAAAAGTGTCAACACGAGGTTGGTGAGTTCACAGGTTTCAGTAAATAAGTAAACGTTTACCAGATTTATGATCATTCAATATGTATCTATAGGTAGCTAACCTATGTTCATGTTTTAGCTCAAGTGCTCGCAACCGAAACTGACTATTTGTTTATTGCCTCCTGCCAGGTCTATCAGCACTGGCCGTGTGAGTAGGCTAACATTTCACCCGTTTGATATCCAATCGAGTTAGCGCGACTAACGCGGGTGAGATTTGTCAAACCCAGTAGTACTACTAAACATTACCTCGCTAAGATCCATATTAACGGTTCGAGATAAGATGAGGACTTTCTATGATAGCGTGTTACACTTAGCTTTACATTGATAGCATATGAAATACAAAATCTCAAAAGTAATTTAAGCATGTTTTCTCCCCCAAGTTAAAACAGTAAAACGGGGCCGTGAAAACTCACCTGCTTGGCGTTGAAGGTAGTTTCACACTAGAAGTAAGTTGGAACCACGAGTGTAAGTCTCAAAAGACTTACGAATGCCCTAAAATTATAAACACATAAATTAGGGATAATAATAGGAATTGTCACAGCGACACGGAATGAGAAACGTCCTAAAGAAACGCTCTAATATTCAGGAGTAAACGAACGTGTCCACGGGAATAGGAATTCCTTAATTTATAATTAAGATATATATATACGTTACGCGACGAATGACAAAAATAATAATAAATATAATCGAGTGTTTTGTCATTCACAAAAACTAAGAAAATAATATAACATATTATTTTTTTGGTTCGAAGGAATATTCTAATTACTCATTTGAGGTAAGAATAATAAATACATTATTATTATTGAAGTAATAAACACGAGTAAATAATATAACTAATTATATTATTATTTAAGCTTAATCGATACACGATTGTTATAAAATGATTCGTAATAAACACGAGTAATAAACACGATTGTTATAAACGCTCTAATATTCAGGAGTAAACGAACGTGTCCACGGGAATAGGAATTCCTTAATTTATAATTAAGATATATATATACGTTACGCGACGAATGACAAAAATAATAATAAATATAATCGAGTGTTTTGTCATTCACAAAAACTAAGAAAATAATATAACATATTATTTTTTTGGTTCGAAGGAATATTCTAATTACTCATTTGAGGTAAGAATAATAAATACATTATTATTATTGAAGTAATAAACACGAGTAAATAATATAACTAATTATATTATTATTTAAGCTTAATCGATACACGATTGTTATAAAATGATTCGAAATAATATAAATATATATTATTTAATAAAACGGGTCACAATTTGAAAATAATATAAACGTATTATCTTATACGAATTTACGACTTAAAAATAATATAAACATAATATTTTTACTTGATAATAATACAAATATATTATTTATAAAAGTGGGTATAATTTATAAAAGTATGTTAACAATTCAAACCCGAGCCTACGGGCTGTTTCCCGGGTTAAAACACATTTACATCATAATATAATATTATAAAGTTTGATTTTTATTAATTTAATATACCAGAAATCGCTCAAAAAAAATAGATGTGGGAGCCCGACCTCGAACCCGGGTCTCTCCCACACACGCACACTGTCTTAACCGGTCCCGCCCGCTAGGGTATCGCGTTAGATACCCGGATCAATTTGTTTTAACATCCAATTCCAACGTGTTCTTCTCCCTCATTGTAACCGAGTCAAAACCAGTCCAATTGTCACCGATTTTGACCACGATTGGAAGAAATTGTGCAGGGGTTTTGATAGTCGGAGTATTGCGAATCTGGGGACTCATTTAATTTGAAAACCATCGGCTTTAAGATCGATAATTTACAGAAAAAAAGTATCGTAACCCTAGTTTATAAACATGGATTCAATTGATCGATTCTGATATTAAAAGTTGTTGAAATGATGGGGCTTTTATTAAACAAAACCTTGCGAATCTGTTGATGTGGTTTAATTGTATCAAATTCGTGTTTAAGATCGAAACCCCCAATTTGAATCAAGAACAAACCCTAATTATTGGATCAAGATCAATTCGATGATAGAAGCCCGAGATTTCATAGGGCTTTCGATCTACAGAAGATTACGAGTCTAATGGTATGATTTAATTTGATTTAAATACGGTTTAGAGTTGAATTCGATAACTTGGTTTCACCTGAACCCTAGATTACGGGTTACAACAATTTTGATAATAAAACATCGAATTGACATAGGGCTTTCAAACAATATGGTATTGCGAATCAAACTGTATAGGTTAATTGAATTTTGATTGAGTCTAGACAAGGGTTCGATTAAACCGGTCTGTGATGAACCCTAGAGTCGTGATCTTGATCGAATTAATAATGTAAACCCTAATTGGGTTAGGGCTTTCATTTAAGAGGTGAAAACGAAGCTGATGATGTATCTAGTTACCTGAATTGATGTCGGGACGGTGGCAGTCGACTAAAACAGGTTCGACGATGACTGGTTCGATTTCCGGTGGCTTTTGCTATGAATTCGATCAACTTGACGAGTAAAATAGCTTCTGAGATACTCGAATCCGGCACGCAGGTGTGTGATTTGTGAGGGGAGTATAGGAATTAAACGAATTCGATGATCGCTTGGAATAATGTCGACGGTTTTGGATTTAATTACCATTATTTGGGTTTAACTCGATTATTGACTACGATTAAGGCTCAATGATGAACGATTAATACAGTTAAGTGTTAATCAATTACAAGGATCGATCAATTTCGGTTATCAATCGTGAATTTGAAATCAAGGGTCACAATGTTGACTTCCAAATGTCAACAGAAGTCATTTTGTCAACAGAAGTCAACGGGGTTAAGTTTTTAATAGGAAACTTAACGGAATAGTTAACGGAATTAACTGAAAAATCCGGATTGTCACATCATCCCCTAGTTGAAAGAATTTTTGTCTTGAAAATTTAAGTAAATAATAAAAAAAAAAAAAATTTCATGATGTCACATCATCCCCTAGTTGAAAGAATTTTCGTCCCGAAAATTAGAATAGTACCTTAAGAATTTGAAGTGGGGTGCTTGAACAGATTAGGATATTTGCGCATCATCTGATCCTCGCGCTCCCAAGTAAATTCCGGTCCGCGTTTCGAGTTCCAACGAACTCTGACAATAGGGATCTTACTGTGCTTTAACGTTTTAACTTTCCTATCCATAATTTCCACAGGTTCTTCGATGAAGCGTAACTGTTCATCAACGTGTAGTTCCTCAAGAGGAACTGCGAGTGATTCGTCTGCCAGGCATTTCTTTAAATTTGAGACGTGAAAGACGTTGTGCACACCACTAAGTCTTTTAGGTAGGTCCAGTTGGTATGCAACTGGTCCGATTCTCTTTAATATTTTGAAAGGTCCAACATAACGAGGATTCAGTTTACCTCGTTTCCCGAAACGAATGACACCTTTCCAAGGTGAGACTTTGAGTAAGACCATGTCACCTATTTGAAACTCCAAAGGTTTACGACGCTTGTCGGCATAGCTCTTTTGACAATCACGAGCTGCCGCCATACGGTTTCTAATTTGAACGATCTTTTCGGAAGTTTCAAATACAAGTTCAGGACCTGTGAGTTGTCTATCTCCAACCTCGGTCCAACAAATGGGAGAACGGCATTTCCGTCCATAAAGTGCTTCAAATGGAGCTGCCTTGATGCTAGTGTGATAGCTGTTGTTGTAGGAGAACTCCACCAACGGTAGGTGAGACTCCCAAGTGTTACCAAAATCGATCACACAAGTTCGTAGCATGTCCTCCAGAGTTTGGATAGTACGTTCTGTTTGACCATCGGTTTGAGGATGGTAAGCTGTGCTCATATCTAGACGCGTGCCTAAGGCCTTATGTAATGACAGCCAGAAAACGAGAAGTGAATCGTGCATCACGATCCGAAATAATGGAGATTGGCACCCCGTGCCGAGATACTACTTCTTTTAAGTAAATACGAGTAAGCTTTTCCATCTTATCGGTTTCCTTGATGGCTAAGAAATGAGCGGATTTTGTTAAACGATCAACGATTACCCAAATGGTATCGCATCCGGTAGGAGTTCGTGGTAATTTGGTGATGAAATCCATGGATATTTGTTCCCATTTCCACATAGGAATTTCTGGTTGTTGTAGGAGACCGGATGATTTTTGATATTCCACTTTGACCTTCGCGCAGGTCAGACACTTACTAACATAGGTGGCTATATCGGCCTTCATCTTCGGCCACCAATATAGTACTTTTAGATCATGGTACATTTTATCGGAACCCGAATGGATGGAGTAACGAGATTTATGAGACTCGTCCATAACTAGTTCCCTTAGGTTTCCGAATACTAGAACCCATATTCGCTCGGCAAAGTATCGAATGTCGTCAGATTTGACTTCAAGTTGTGCTTCCAGACCGCGTGTACCTTCTAGCGGTAGGTTTTCTTCTTTTAGGGCTTCGAGTTGAGCACTGCGAATTCTGTCAGGTAATCTGGGGTGAATAGTAAACTGTAATGCTCGAACTCGTTTGGGTTTTGTTTCTTTTCGACTCAGGGCATCAACTACAACATTAGCTTTACCCGGGTGGTATCGGATCCCACAGTCGTAATCATTTAAAAGTTCAACCCAACTACGTTGTCGCATGTTCAACTCCTTCTGCTCGAAGATATGCTGGAGGCTTTTGCGATCGGTGTAGATGGTGCATTTGGTACCGTACATGTAATGTCTCCATATCTTAAGTGCGAAAACTACTGCTCCCAACTCTAGGTCATGAGTGGTGTAGTTTTTCTGGTGAATCTTTAATTGACGTGACGCGTATGCGATTACCTTTTCGCGTTGCATCAAGACACATCCCAGGCCTTGAATGGATGCATCACAATACACCACAAAATCATCGGTTCCTTTCGGAAGGGCTAAAATAGGTGCACTGCAAAGTTTCTGTTTGAGGTGCTGGAAAGCTGACTCTTGGTTATCGCCCCAATTATAGGCTTTTCCTTTTTGAGTTAGGGCGGTGAGAGGTTGAGCAATTTTGGAAAATCCTTCGATGAATCGACGATAATATCCAGCCAATCCCAGAAATTGTCGCACCTCAGTCGGAGTCGTCGGTGCTGCCCAATTCTTGATGGCTTCTATTTTGGATGGGTCGACATGTATCCCTTTTTCATTTACCACATGTCCTAAGAATTGAACCTCTCGAATCCAGAATTCACATTTGGAAAACTTAGCATAAAGTTGCTCTTGCTAGTTCCAAAATTAGACGCAGATGTTCCTCATGTTCTTCCTCGTTCTTGGAATAAATAAGGATGTCGTCGATGAAAACGATCACGAATTGGTCAAGGTAAGGCTTACACACACGGTTCATGAGATCCATGAATACCGCGGGTGCGTTGGTTAACCCGAAAGGCATGACCATAAATTCGTAATGGCCGTACCTCGTTCTGAATGCAGTCTTAGAGATATCTTCTTCTCGGACTCTTAACTGATGATAGCCGGACCTAAGATCTATTTTGGAATAGAAACTTGATCCTTGGAGTTGATCAAAAAGGTCATCAATACGAGGTAAAGGGTAGCGGTTCTTGATTGTGACTTTATTCAGCTCCCGGTAATCAATACACATACGGAACGTACCGTCCTTCTTCTTGAAAAATAATACCGGAGCTCCCCACGGTGATGAACTAGGTCGGATGAAACCTTTATCCAATAAGTCTTGCAATTGAGTGGACAGTTCCTGCAATTCACTGGGTGTCAGTCTGTAAGGTGCCCGAGCAATCGGTGCTGCTCCGGGTGCTAAATCAATTTGGAACTCAACTTTACGGTGCGATGGCAAACCGGGCAGATCCTCGGGAAATACCTCCAAAAATTCACGCACGACGGGAATATCTTCAATTTTCTTCTCTTCGAATGGCTGCTCGGCAACGAGAGCTAGGATAGCGGTATGTTCTTTCCGAAGGCATTTTTGTGCTTTCATGAAGGATATGATACCTATGACAGTACCAACCCTTTCGCCCTGAACTGAGAGATTTTCTCCACTCGGGAGGGGTATGCGAACGATTTTCTCATGACAAATGATTTCCGCTTGGTTTTTAGACAACCAATCCATGCCGACGATTACATCAAAACTACCAAGTGTGACCGGCATAAGGTCAATATCAAGAATATGGCTAGCTAGATCAAGCTTACAACCCTTAAGAATGTGGGTTGCTTCAATTATTTGGCCGTCAGCTATCTCTATTACATACTTAGCTTCTAACAGAGTTGGGGTTCCTTTTATCATAACACTAAGTTTCTTAGATATAAAACTCCTATCAGCACCAGTGTCAAAAAGGACAGAAGCAAAGTAATTATTTAAGAGAAATTTACCGGTGACCACGTTATGATCGTAGCGAGCTTCTCCAGATCCCAGTACAAAAGCTCTTCCTTTCGCCCCATTTCCTCCATTACCACCGTTATTACCGTTATTCCCACCATTGTTGTTCTGATTGGGGTTGTTACCATTGTTGCCCTGGTTATTACCGTTACCACTACCACTGCCATTACCATTTCCACCCTTTTTCAACTGAGGACAATTCCTTTGAATGTGCCCCTCCTTGCCGCACTGAAAACATCCTCTCGTGAATCCCTGTGATTGAAATGGTTGTTTGTTCGGGAGTGCAACCCTACAGTCCTTCGCATCGTGGCCCATTTTACCACACCGCTGGCAACGTTGTCGGTCACAAGTGCCCGTGTGGTGATAGCCACATTTGTTGCACTTGGGGTACCTCCCAGCATATTCTCCCTGATTCGGACCTGATGAGGTAGTTTGATTAAAGTTCCTAGCAGGCTCAAACTTTCGCTGCTGTTGGTGCTGAGGTTGGTTGGGTTGGGATCCTTTAGAATTAGAGTGGGAGTGGGAGTGATGGTCGAACTTGCGCTTATTGTTGTCGGTGGGTTTAGAAACCGAACCTCTTGGAGGTAAAGTTTCTTGTGTCACCGCCTGATCGGTCAATTTGTGAGCAAGTCTGATGGTCTGTTGGATGGTGGTAGGGTTGGATGAGGTCACCATGCTTTGAATCTGAGGTACCAAACCTCCAATGTATAGTTCAATCCGTTTGTAATCCGGAGTCACCATGTGTGGGCACATGGTAGCAAGTTCGTGCGAACGAGTGGTGTAGAGTTCAATTTCCGAACCCTCCATCTTAAGGTTCCAGAACTCTCCCTCTAGCTTTTGAATTTCATCTCGTGGGCAGTATTCCTCCTTCATCATAGCTTTAAATTCCTCCCACGGGAGTCCATTTGCCATTGCCAGACCCAACATTTGAACTTGGGCATTCCACCATGTTAGGGCCAGGCCTTCTAATGTTCCAGCAGCAAATTTCACTTGGTTAGCCATGGGGCAGTTGCACATGGCTATTACTGATTCAACCTTCTCAAACCAGCGAAGTAATCCAACGGCTCCTTCAGCTCCACTAAAGGTGTGGGGCTTGCAGTACATGAATGCCTTGAAAGTACAGGCTGGCTGTTAATTTTGTTGGCCTGGATTTAGAAATACAAATTGAATTGGAATTATAGAGTTTAGAAAGATGTTCTTAGGAGAAGGATTGACACTATTAGTCAATAGTTATAGCATTTACCTGCAGCATTCTGTGCTGCTAGGGCCTCTGCCACACTATTATTTATCAAAGCTGCTAGCTCTGCTGCCGTCATGTTAATGGTACCACGATCACCGGCACGGCCTCCGCGTCCTCTCCCAGACATGATTCTTCACAATCACCAATGAAAAAAAATGAGAAATATATCGCATATTAAACATTATTAATATTTTGAAAATTAAATAAATTGTAAGGCTACAAAATAAATAACTCAAATATTAAACTTCTCATACTTTTATTGGATGGGAACAACCTTACCCATCTAGGTTTGAAAAGAGAGATAACATAAGCAAAAACAAACATGAAAAGGAAGATAGATTAGGAAGATCCTCAAGCATCCTCGTCATCAGAAGAGACGTATGACTGTGCATCATCGATCTCCACTGGCTCTTCGTCAGCTGGCTCCCCCTCTAAGGGCTCCTCCTCGAAGGGCTCCTCCTCAAAGGGCTCTTCTTCATCATCAGATACTGGAATGTCTTCCGGGAATAGGGCCGCTTGCAATTGGGCTTCCAAGTGAGTCACCCTCTCTTGAAGGCCTTCAGCAGTGTGGTTTGCCACATGTAGCTGAGCTTCCATAGCAACTAATCTCTCCAGAACTCCTTCCATATTATCATCCATAGTGTCAGCCCTCGTCTCTAGATGTGGCACATAATCCACTAAAAGGTTGTGGACATGGTCCGTTGCAGCTAGTTCGGTAGTCAAATGTTCTATTCCTACCTTATTCTTCTCTACTTGGGGTCCATTCTCCAGAAGTTTAGGTATCTCCTCGGTGGCATCTTGTACAAAACTCAACTCCTTCAACATATAAGATACGAATGCTGCGAAGGCTTGTTCCATGGTGCATGGTAAGCTAGGTAGTGTAGTGATGAAGATGCGGATCCAAAGTACGGTGATAGAACATCTCCCATTTCGATCCACCTTTGGATCATATGTGGGTATACATCCCAATTGAGAGCATAATCCAATGCTCGTGCGTTGCTCGGTTCGCCTTGGTCAATTGAGGTAGTTCGGCGCCTTTTGGGCTTCGGGGATGAGAGTACAGGTGCCTTATGCCCTGATGCGTTAGGTGATGGAGGTGGGGTTGACGACATGATCCTGCAACATTTTGTATAAGTACCTGTCACACCCCCATATTTTATTTACTTATTAAATAAATACAGGTTGTAACGATTGGTTCATTACACGATAGCGGAAGCTGTAATAATGATTTCTAAGACTTGATTAAATATACAATTACTAAAGCTAAGTAATACTATGATTTAAGTTCCTCTAGATCAAAGATAGACTTGAGACTTGATATTCTACGTCCTTCCAGCCTTTAGGAATTGATCCAACATAGCTAGTCTATTCCAACCGCGCCATGGCTAAAGGTCACCTGAGAAACATACTTGAAAGTGTCAACACAAAGGTTGGTGAGTTCACAGAGTTAGTTATATTAGTGCTTATAGTTTTTCCCGAAAACATGTACATGACTTTACCGTCATAAAACTAAGTAGTTTTCCCCGAAAAACTATACATGACTTAACCGTCATAATAATAAGTAGTTTTCATTTGAAAACATTACCATGACTTAGCCGTCATAAAATATGTTTAAACCTGATCATTTTAACTAATCAGAACCCTTTTGTATAAACATGATCACTTTAACCGGATCCAAAACTCTTTTGTTTAAATTCAATTGTTCGTAAATAGTTTCAGGTGTATGTGATAAACAAAATAAGAATTGTTGACCCATTTGTAAACTAGCTAGGAATACAAATAATATGTTCATACATGAGGCGTAACCAAACCATGACATGTGTGAGACCCTATTAAGCGTTATCAGATTCTATGCGGCCATAAATCCTCCAGATTGTCGTTAGCGCGACTAACCATGACCGGGAGACGTCACTCTCCATAGTACTATTCATAGGACCCTGGCTACAGTTAATGGTTACTATGTTGTTCCAGGGGACTTTAGCGGCCTCCAATGTGTTGTTCTCATCCCATGTAAACATAAAGTCGTGCCTTATTCTCTTGTTATCCCATAAAATAACTGTAAGTATGTGTTTCCCCCAATCGTTGAGTGTTGTTCATCCGAACAATCGTTGTGTGTTGTTCATCCGAACAATCGTTGTGTGTTGTTCATCCGAACAATCGTTGTGTGTTCTTGTCCAGCTGTTTAGTTGAGCAAGTTTTCTCCCCGTTTGTTTAAAAACAATTTAAAAACCAGTAGTAAAAGTGGGGTTGGGAGACTCACAAGAAGTTAAACCAAAATGTTCATATTGTCAAACGTATAAACAATGTAATTCGTATTTTCAAAACATAACAAGTAAGTATGTTTCTCCCCCGATGTTTACAAAACAGTAAAGAGTTAAAAGGGGGCCGTGAACTCACCTTGAGTTTGTGTATGCTTGCAATGATAATTGTTCTAGCCGAACTTGACTATTCGTACCCTAGATACCAAAGGGTAAATTGTGTTAAGACCGAACGTCTCATATTGCAAATTGTTCATCGACCTAGTAAATCTAGTTGCTTTTGTTTAAAATATCCTCTTAGTTGTTCAATACTTGTTTTGTTATAAAACAGATCTTAGCTACTGCCCAAAGTGACTGATGAACAGATGTCGAAACTTCCTAGTTTCGATTGCGCAGATTAGATATCGAAACTTCCTAGTTTCGAATGAGCAAAAACTGGTATCGAAACTACCTAGTTTCGATTGGCAAGAAGGGTATCGAAACTACCTAGTTTCGATTGAGCAATATGTATCGAAACTACCTAGTTTCGATTGAACAACTAGTATCGAAACTCCTAGTTTCGATTGAGTAAACTTGTATCGAAACTCCTAGTTTCGATTGAATAGGTATCGAAACTCCTAGTTTCGATTGAATAACAGGTATCGAAACTCCTAGTTTCGATTACTGCACTTTGATTGACAGAATTCGTCCTGTATATTTTTATGTTCAAATCTTGAATTTGACACACTTTTCTTGTTATCTTACTTGCGATTGAACCTTTTGTATGTTCAGCTACGATTTTAAAGAAAATGAAATGGATAATATCGAGTTTTTACCTCAAACAGAGAATGATGATTTTCAGGGAAACAGAGAATGATCTTGAGCTCCTTATCTTGATTCTTGAGACAACACTTGGAACTCTTCTTATAGCACCAAAATACGGTGGATTTTTACCTTAAACTGGACTTCGACTTGAAGGAGAATTGGGAATTTGCCGTAAGAAAATGAGAAGTATGAAAGGGATTGTGGGATTTCGATTGAGGAGGTATGGTTTTTATCTGAATTTGAGTGAATTAGCAAGTGGGGGAATGGCTCCCCTGACTTTCGGTCGAGAAAGTCAAGCAAGTGGGTTGGGATTTAAATAAATCAAACCATTTGATTTAAGTGTAATTTTAACCACTAGTGTTCGTATTTAGTCGGGTTATCCTGGTACGTGAACCGGTAACTCCTAGAATTACCAAAATATGAAATGAGACCATGTACGGTTTTTGTTAGGCCTTAATGTCCTTGTTTGTGAAATTAAGTAAATCACAAAAAAAATTATAATGTAAACTTGTTTATAACATGTACGGATATTGACCTGAATTGTCGGGTGTCACATTCTCCCCATGTTAGAAGAATTTCGTCCCGAAATTCAATTTGTGTCCTCTTGAACTGTTGTATCCTTAAACAAGCATGGGTATTTTTGTTTTCATTTGATCCTCTCGTTCAAATGGTTCAACGTACCTAGGGTTAAGCTTGCCACGGTTGCCAAATCTTGCAACCCCTTTCCAATGTGAGACCTTTAACATGACTTTGTCTCCCACTTGGAATTCTAATGGTTTTCGTCTGTTGCTATCTCAACTCTCTTTCGTCTGTCTTGAGTGACTTTCAGACGATCTTTTATTTCAAAGATTTTGTCAACGGTTCCCTAGTCAATATCAGGACCAGTCAAATGTTTTTCGCTAGCCTCCGCCCAATATAGCGATGAGTGACACTTACAACTATACAAAGCCTCAACGGAGCGGCTTTAATGTTGGTATGGTAGTTGATATTATATGAAAACTCATCCAACGGCGGTGAGTATCCCTATTTCCTCTGAAATCGATTATACACACACGGAGCACATCTTTTAAAGTTTGGATGGTCCTTTTACTTTGACCGTTCATCTGGGGATGATATGCAGTGGTCATGTAAAGGCGTGTGCTCAAGGCTTCTTGTACAGACTGCCAGGTTCTTGACATGAATCGATTGTCCCTTTTAGAGAAAATGGAAACTGGCATACCATGCCTAGCCTTAATTCCCTTAATATTTAGCCTTGCACGCTTCTTACTTTTATCTGTCTCCTTTATTGGTAGTGAATACGCGGATTTCGTCAAACGACTGACGATTATCATATAGTATTATAGTTGCTAGGTGTTCTGGGTAACTTTGTAATGAAATCCATTAAAATTTATTCCCATTTCCATTGAGGTATCTCGGGTTGTTATAACAATCCCGACGGTTTCTGATGTTCTGCCTTTACCTTTGAACATGTCAGGCATTTACCGACGTAAATAGCAATTTCTCATTTTATGTTCGGCCACCAGTAGAGTTCTTTCAGATCCTTATACATTTTATCCGAACCTGGGTGAATGGAGTACCTGGACTTGTGGGCTTCGTCCATAACCAACTCCCGTAAGTTACCAATACATGGCACCCAAATTCTATTCATGAAGTATAAAGTGTCATCTGGCTTTGGTTCCAACTGCTTTATCATTCCTCGTAAAGCTTCATTCTGACTGTTTTCCTCTTTGATTGCCTCTTGTTGTGCCATCCGAATTTGAGTAGTAAGATTCGTATGAATTGTCAATCCTAAGGTACGAACACGAAGAGTTTTAACTCGTTCTTTACGACTCAAGGCATCTGCTACGACATTTGCCTTACCAGGGTGATAGTTGATATCACAATCATAATCGTTTAGTAGTTCTACCCAACGACGTTGTCTCATGTTAAGTTCTTTCTGATTAAAGATGTACTGGAGACTCTTGTGGTCAGTAAAGGTAATGTCTCCAAATTTTGAGTGCAAATACAACTGCGCCCAATTCCAAGTCATGGGTCGTATAATTCTTTTCGTGCACTTTTAGTTGTCGTGAGGCATATGCGATGACTTTTTCTCTTTGCATCAATACACATCCCAGACCTTGGTGTGATGCGTCGCAGTACACGATGGAATTGTCAGTTCCTTCGGGAAGGGATATGATTGGTGCACTGCAAAGTTTTTGCTTCAACAATTGAAACACTGATTCTTGTTTATCAGTCCAATCAAACTTTTTGTCCTTCTTAGTTAACGTGGTCAAAGGCAAGGCTATCTTTGAAAAATTCTCGATAAATCGCCTGTAATATCCTGCCGAACCCAGAAATTGACGCACCTCAGTCGGAGTTCTTGGTGCTTCCCAGTTTTTGATAGCCTCAATCTTGGTTGGGATTACGTGAATACCCTTCTTATCGATGACGTGTCCGAGAAAGTGAACCTCTCGAATCCGAAACTCACACTTAGAGAATTTGGCATAACGCTTCTCATTCCGGAGTAGTTCCAAGATTGATTTCAAATGATGTTCATGTTCCTCATTGGTTTGTGAATATATTGATATGTCATCGATAAATACAATCACGAATTTATTCAAGTATGGCTTGCACACGCGGTTCATTAGGTCCATGAAAACGGCCGGTGCATTAGTCAAGCCAAATGGCATAACTAGGAACTCGTAGTGACCGTAACGAGTCCTAAAAGTCGTTTTTGGTATATCTTCTTCCTGAATTTTCAGTTGAGGATATCCTGATTGTAGATCAATTTTAGAATAGAAACTGGACCCTTGAAGTTGATCAAACAAATCGTCTACTCGACGAAGAGGATACCGGTTTTTGATTGTCAGCTTGTTCAACTCCCGATAATTGATGCACCTTCTAAAGGTTCCATCCTTTTTCTTTATAAACAGGACCGGAACTCCCCATGGTAAGAAACTCGATCTTATGAAAGAATTACTCGACGAGGTATCCAAGTTTTTGTTGTATATTGGGTAGAAATGAAAAACTATGAAAATGAAACTTTATGTTTGTCCCTCTTATGCTTTTCGAAAGCATTTTCCCGGACTAAGACTTTTCTCTTATTTCAGGTTTCATGTTTTCTATGATTTTCCTCTCCATATGCCTTCATGGAGCTAGGAATTGATGTTCCTTGGGAGCTCTTATTTGCGAACTTCAAGTCTAATCACCACTTTACCCCTTTGCTCGCACTACCTTTCGAGGCAGACTAGCCTTTGGGTTGTAGCGTCCTGATATGTAAACTCATGTCTCGACTACCATACCTTCAAAGTATGTAAGCCATACGAAGTTTGATGTTTGTTTGGGATATTCATATTCCGTCTAGCTGAGGGAATGAATAATAATACTGTAAGAATGGTCTCATCGAATTAGTGTTTTCCCCAAAATGGGCTATGGGTTTGTCAACTTATTAAGTTGGCAGAAAGAGCTGATAGTCAACTATTAGTCATACGGTGTGTATGCACTCCCTTAGTGTTTGAATGGTACTTTGGTGACTTACCATTACGTATTCCACTCATTCAGGTTATAGCCTTAAAATCCTTAGCACAAGGATAAACTTGAGGTAATGAGTGTTGAACGTCGAGACTTTTGTATTCTAACTGAGTCTACTCTAAGAGATCATTTCTTAACAATAGATGCTCTAGAGCTTCCCAATTATAGAAAACTAGGAGTGAAAGATGCAATCACACCTCTTTTCTAGGCTAAATCTGGGATCCATCCATCAAGATGAACCTTTGGGAAGTGCGAGTACAAAAGAGTAATAAATTATTCTTCTCAACTCTTTGTGGCCAGTGGCCTGTTGTGAATAGCTTGAGCTTACATCCCTTATGCATATCATGAACTAATGAGATTAGCATGAAATTCCGCATTTGGGACTCCTTTAAGAGTTTTGCATGTCGTTTTGGTTAGTGCGACAATAGTCGTTAGTCCACACTTAGGTTTCTTTGACATTTGCTCGAGCATCAAACCCGGCTTATCCATTACCGAGAGAATAGTTAGACTTAAAGGTATATTGAATGTCAATGGCTGCGAGAGCAATCCTGTTTGACCGACATTCTGAAATGTCCGATTTCCTACTTGTCTCATGTCGAGCTTCCACAATATCCATAGGTGCCATGTGTATGCGGGTCGGAATAATATCCTGCCTTATTACTGAAGTTAGTGCATAACACTCTTGGCGTAACTTTCAATCAATTGTGAGATTGAACTGTATGATGGATCCTGAGATTATGCTATAATCTCCCACAATAGTTGTGCAATTACTGTAAGTGTTAGTTGTGGTAACGCTCAATTTGAAGCATTCCTGACAAGTAGAATCTCAAAGAGTGAATGTGCGAATTTCTTCGTCGTTCAGGATTTACTAAGGATTGGTTGAATTCAATTTGAATTTCTCTCGTTCCTCCAAACCTAGGAGACTGTTTTGTGAGCACCAAATTGAGAAGTTTGATTTGTTAAGATCTAATCCTTAATCAAGTGATTGAGAACATGAGTTGATCATCAACTTAGACAGCAAGACTCACTAAAGTTCCCATGCACTGCAAATTATGATTACGTGTGCACCCGTAATGATGATTTTCCTTGCCTGATCCCTATAGTGTTTCTTCTATCCCTAGCTTTTAATCAAAAGGGACTTGAAATAATCATTAGATTACGTGTGCACATTTGTATAGGAGTGTGTATTGTTTTATCGGATTACTGTTAATTATGTGTACCAATACTCATGAATCTGCCGAATATGGCAATTGTCGGATGAGGCTAAGGGTAGAGAGGCACCACCAGTGTCTCTTAAAAAAAATGTGCATGGTGAAATTCAGGCACTATGTGTTGGGCAGAGATCCTCAAACGAGTGTCGAGCAACTCATGCTCCAAGTCTGTATATATGCATGGATCCACATGATCCTGATGTATGTCTGGGTCTCCTGACCCTTGGAGTTCTCTCCCATTTAGTCCTGCTTATTCACCTTGAATTCCCTTCTGTCTGGGCAATCATGCCAGCCATATATCATGGCGAGAGTCTAGGCATCCGATCCGACAACTTATGAATGAGAGTATTTATATCGCAAATACGTTAGAAAGATAGTTGCCTCCATGGTTGGAGTAGTTGTGGTGCAGGTATAGGTACAGATTCTGGTACGAGTTCAACCTGTTGTGATACCAAGATCGGTAACTGACGATCGCTGTCGTCGAAGTCCAAGCTCAGCTCGTAACTCGATCTTCTAAGGTTGCAGTATGCTGAGTACCCGTTATTCTTGACTCGTAATCCGAACAGTAACATGTTGTAAGTGTTTATTATTTTCACTTTATTGTATGTGTTTAAGTGTTCACTACATGTGCCATGTAATTGTATTAGTGTAGCTAATGGTACTCTAGTGTAACTCCATACACTAATAGTCTACACAAATTGTTCGGCAACGGTTGGAATTCCTATGCTCAAGTCTTGGGTGTTTTTAATGTGATGCAAGTCTTAGAAATCTTGGTCCCTAAATGAGTCCGGTTAGAGCCTAGGTATCACTAAGGACACCTAATTCGCTAAAACCATTGCTCTGATACCAATCTGTCACACCCCCATATTTTATTTACTTATTAAATAAATACAGGTTGTAACGATTGGTTCATTACACGATAGCGGAAGCTGTAATAATGATTTCTAAGACTTGATTAAATATACAATTACTAAAGCTAAGTAATACTATGATTTAAGTTCCTCTAGATCAAAGATAGACTTGAGACTTGATATTCTACGTCCTTCCAGCCTTTAGGAATTGATCCAACATAGCTAGTCTATTCCAACCGCGCCATGGCTAAAGGTCACCTGAGAAACATACTTGAAAGTGTCAACACAAAGGTTGGTGAGTTCACAGAGTTAGTTATATTAGTGCTTATAGTTTTTCCCGAAAACATGTACATGACTTTACCGTCATAAAACTAAGTAGTTTTCCCCGAAAAACTATACATGACTTAACCGTCATAATAATAAGTAGTTTTCATTTGAAAACATTACCATGACTTAGCCGTAATAAAATATGTTTAAACCTGATCATTTTAACTAATCAGAACCCTTTTGTATAAACATGATCACTTTAACCGGATCCAAAACTCTTTTGTTTAAATTCAATTGTTCGTAAATAGTTTCAGGTGTATGTGATAAACAGAATAAGAATTGTTGACCCATTTGTAAACTAGCTAGGAATACAAATAATATGTTCATACATGAGGCGTAACCAAACCATGACATGTGTGAGCCCCTATTAAGCGTTATCAGATTCTATGCGGCCATAAATCCTCCAGATTGTGGTTAGCGCGACTAACCATGACCGGGAGACGTCACTCTCCATAGTACTATTCATAGGACCCTAGGCTACAGTTAATGGTTACTATGTTGTTCCAGGGGACTTTAGCGGCCTCCAATGTGTTGTTCTCATCCCTTGTAAACATAAAGTCGTGCCTTATTCTCTTGTTATCCCATAAAATAACTGTAAGTATGTGTTTCCCCCAATCGTTGAGTGTTGTTCATCCGAACAATCGTTGTGTGTTGTTCATCCGAACAATCGTTGTGTGTTGTTCATCCGAACAATCGTTGTGTGTTCTTGTCCAGCTGTTTAGTTGAGCAAGTTTTCTCCCCGTTTGTTTAAAAACAATTTAAAAACCAGTAGTAAAAGTGGGGTTGGGAGACTCACAAGAAGTTAAACCAAAATGTTCATATTGTCAAACGTATAAACAATGTAATTCGTATTTTCAAAACATAACAAGTAAGTATGTTTCTCCCCCGATGTTTACAAAACAGTAAAGAGTTAAAAGGGGGCCGTGAACTCACCTTGAGTTTGTGTATGCTTGCAATGATAATTGTTCTAGCCGAACTTGACTATTCGTACCCTAGATACCAAAGGGTAAATTGTGTTAAGACCAAACGTCTCATATTGCAAATTGTTCATCGACCTAGTAAATCTAGTTGCTTTTGTTTAAAATATCCTCTTAGTTGTTCAATACTTGTTTTGTTATAAAACAGATCTTAGCTACTGCCCAAAGTGACTGATGAACAGATGTCGAAACTTCCTAGTTTCGATTGCGCAGATTAGATATCGAAACTTCCTAGTTTCGAATGAGCAAAAACTGGTATCGAAACTACCTAGTTTCGATTGGCAAGAAGGGTATCGAAACTACCTAGTTTCGATTGAGCAATATGTATCGAAACTACCTAGTTTCGATTGAACAACTAGTATCGAAACTCCTAGTTTCGATTGAGTAAACTTGTATCGAAACTCCTAGTTTCGATTGAATAGGTATCGAAACTCCTAGTTTCGATTGAATAACAGGTATCGAAACTCCTAGTTTCGATTACTGCACTTTGATTGACAGAATTCGTCCTGTATATTTTTATGTTCAAATCTTGAATTTGACACACTTTTCTTGTTATCTTACTTGCGATTGAACCTTTTGTATGTTCAGCTACGATTTTAAAGAAAATGAAATGGATAATATCGAGTTTTTACCTCAAACAGAGAATGATGATTTTCAGGGAAACAGAGAATGATCTTGAGCTCCTTATCTTGATTCTTGAGACAACACTTGGAACTCTTCTTATAGCACCAAAATACGGTGGATTTTTACCTTAAACTGGACTTCGACTTGAAGGAGAATTGGGAATTTGTCGTAAGAAAATGAGAAGTATGAAAGGGATTGTGGGATTTCGATTGAGGAGGTATGGTTTTTATCTGAATTTGAGTGAATTAGCAAGTGGGGGAATGGCTCCCCTGACTTTCGGTCGAGAAAGTCAAGCAAGTGGGTTGGGATTTAAATAAATCAAACCATTTGATTTAAGTGTAATTTTAACCACTAGTGTTCGTATTTAGTCGGGTTATCCTGGTACGTGAACCGGTAACTCCTAGAATTACCAAAATATGAAATGAGACCATGTACGGTTTTTGTTAGGCCTTAATGTCCTTGTTTGTGAAATTAAGTAAATCACAAAAACAATTATAATGTAAACTTGTTTATAACATGTACGGATATTGACCTGAATTGTCGGGTTTCACAGTACCAAACATCCCAATGACATGTAACTAATGTGTGAGGCTATAGTCTAGTATGCAATCCTAGTTCTCTATAACCAATGGCTCTGATACCAATCTGTCACACCCCCAATTTCAACTAACGGAGTTTTACCGTTTGGGAAGTGACGAACCAAGATCTCAGACATTAGTTACTTTGAACGACTCTACATGGGGCTCAAAATGAAAATATCTTTTAAATCAGAGTATCAATGCGGAAGCGTAAAGAAAGTAAATGCGCAAAATACACGCGCCCAAAACCAAAGTCCAAAAAGTCCAACCAACCAAAGTACAATACAAAGAAGTCATAAAATATATCATGAGTAAAATAGTTGAATCCCATGCATGTCCTAACGTGCACCTTGTGTCTTAGCTTAGCGACCTGAGAAAACATGTAAGAAAAAGTGTCAACACGAGGTTGGTGAGTTCACAGGTTTCAATAAATAAGTAAACGTTTACCAGATTTATGATCATTCAATATGTACCTAATGGTAGCTAACCTATGTTCGTGTTTTAGCTTAAGTGCTCGCAACCGAAACTGACTGTTTGTTTATTGCCTCCTGGCAGGTCTATCAGCACTGGCCGTGTGAGTAGGCTAACATTTCACCCGTTCGATATCCAATCGAGTTAGCGCGACTAACGCGGGTGGGAATTGTCAAACCCAGTAATACCACTAAACATTACCTCGCTAAGATCCATATTAATGGTTCGAGATAAGATGAGGACTTTCTATGATAGCGTGTTACACTTAGCTTTACATTGATAGCATATGAAATACAAAATCTCAAAAGTAATTTAAGCATGTTTTCTCCACCAAGTTAAAACAGTAAAAAGGGGCCGTGAAAACTCACCTGCTTGGCGTTGAAGGTAGTTTCACACTAGAAGTAAGTTGGAACCACGAGTGTAAGTCTCAAAAGACTTACGAATGCCCTAAAATTATAAACACATAAATTAGGGATAATAATAGGAATTGTGACAGCGACACGGAATGAGAAACGTCCTAAAGAAACGCTCTAATATTCAGGAGTAAACGAACGCGTCCACGGGAATAGGAATTCCTTAATTTATAATTAAGATATATATACACGTTACGCGACGAATGACAAAAATAATAATAAATATAATCGAGTGTTTTGTCATTCACAAAAACTAAGAAAATAATATAACATATTATTTTTTTGGTTCAAAGGAATATTCTAATTACTCATTTGAGGTAAGAATAATAAATACATTATTATTATTGAAGTAAAAAACACGAGTAAATAATATAACTAATTATATTATTATTTAATCTTAATCGATACACGATTGTTATAAAATGATTTGAAATAATATAAATATATATTATTTAATAAAACGGGTCACAATTTGAAAATAATATAAACGTATTATCTTATACGAATTTACGGCTTAAAAATAATATAAACATATTATTTTTACTTGATAATAATAACAATATATTATTTATAAAAGTGGGTATAATTTATAAAAGTATGTTAACAATTCAAACCCGAGCCTACGGGCTGTTTCCCGGGTTAAAACACATTTACATAGTAATATAATATTATAAAGTTTGATTTTTATTAATTTAATATACCAGAAATCGCTCAAAAAAATAGATGTGGGAGCCCGGCCTCGAACCCGGGTCTCTCCCATACACGCACACTGTCTTAACCAGTCCCGCCCGCTAGGGTATCACGTTAGATACCCTGATCAATTTGTTTTAACATCCAATTCCAACGTGTTCTTCACCCTCATTGTAACCGAGTCAAAACCAGTCCAATTGTCACCGATTTTGACCACGATTGGAAGAAATTGTGCAGGGGTTTTGATAGTCGGAGTATTGCGAATCTGGGGACTCATTTAATTTGAAAACTATCGGCTTTAAGATCGATAATTTACAGAAAAAAAGTATTGTAACCCTAGTTTATAAACATGGATTCAATTGACCGATTCTGATATTAAAAGTTGTTGAAATGATGGGGCTTTTATTAAACAAAACCTTGCGAATCTGTTGATGTGGTTTAATTGTATCAAATTCGTGTTTAAGATCGAAACCCCCAATTTGAATCAAGAACAAACCCTAATTATTGGATCAAATCAATTCGATAATAGAAGCCCGAGATTTCTTAGGTCTTTCGATCTAAAGAAGATTACGAGTCTAATGGTATGATTTAATTTGATTTAAGTACGGTTTAGAGTTGAATTCGATAACTTGGTTTCACCTAAACCCTAGATTACGGTTACAACAATTTTGATAATAAAACTTCGAATTGACAAAAGGCTTTCAAACAACATGGTATTGCGAATCAAACTGTATAGGTTAATTGAATTTTGATTGAGTCTAGACAAGGGTTCGATTAAACCGGTCTGTGATGAACCCTAGAGTCGTGATCTTGATCGAATTGATAATGTAAGCCCTAATTGGGTTAGGGCTTTCATTTAAGAGGTGAAAACGAAGCTGATGATGCATCTAGTTACCTGAATTGATGTCGGGACGGTGGCAATCTACTAAAACAGGTCCGACGATGACTGGTTCGATTTCCGGTGGCTTTTGCTATGAATCCGATCAACTTGACGAGTAAAATAGCTTCTGAGATACTCGAATCCGGCACGCAGGTGTGTGATTTGTGAGGTGAGTATAGGAATTAAACGAATTCGATGATCGCTTGGAATAATGTCGACGGTTTTGGATTTAATTACCATTATTTGGGTTTAACTCGATTAATGACTACGATTAAGGCTCAATGATGAACGATTAATACAGTTAAGTGTTAATCAATTACAAGGATCGATCAATTTCGGTTATCAATCGCGAATTTGAAATCAAGGGTCACAATGTTGACTTCTAAAAGTCAACAGAAGTCATTTTGTTAATTTTGATTTTGAGGAGTCAAATTATTCAATTTGGCACATTCACACAACTAGTCCCTGAAGTTTTGAGTTGAATTTGTGACAGAATCAGTCCTTGGGGTTAGATTAAGTTAACGGGGTTAAGTTTTTAATAGGAAACTTAACGGAATAGTTAACGGAATTAACTGAAAAATCCGGATTGTCACAGAAACGCGGACCGGCATTCACGTGGGAGTGTGAGGATCAGATGATGCGCAGGTATCCTAATCTGTTCAAGCATTCCACGTCAAGCTCTTAAGGTACTATTTTAATTTTCGGGACGAAAATTCTTTTAACTAGGGGATGATGTAACATCCAGAAATTTTTTTTATTTTTTTATTATTTAATTTTCGGGACGAAAATTCTTTCAACTAGGGGATGATGTGACAATCCGACTTTTCAAGTTAACCCCGTTAGTAATTCCGTTAAATATTCTGTTAAATCCTAACCAAGTTAACTTAATTCTAAAACCAAGGGATCAATCTCAAAGCTGAAGTTGCAAGGGCTGATTTTGTAATTAATCAGAAACCCTAGTAGGCACGGTCGCGCCTTGTTTTGGCACGGTCGCGCCAAGTGCCTTGGCACGATCACACCTCTTATTGGCACGGTCGCGCCTCTTGTCAGTTGAAACGTAAACGCAGTCTTTAATCCAAATTCGTTCGAATTCGTAACCGTTTTGCACATTCCTAGCTTTAACGAGCATCATTAAGACTTTAATCATCATCATTACAACGAATTAAACCCAATTATGGGCATTCAAAGCCGTAACCGTCGACCATTATCGTTCAACCATCAAATTCGTTTATGATTTGTGTTAACTCCACGACTGATCACATTGCACACCTCATTCGCACTCTCTCGAAACTTTTGCACACACCAGTCGGATCGGAGATGAAGTCGGAATCAGTGGAGATCAAGCACTCATCGCCAGAACTGGGTTTTAGTCGTGTCCCTTCAATTCCTATCCGATTCTGGTAATAAATCACATCCATAGCTTCATTTTTATATCTAGATTGAAAGAGCTATGTTAATTTATTTGTATGTCATGATCTTGATTTAGGGTTCGTTCATAAAAACGATTTGGGGGTTTTGATCTTAAACCTGTTCTCAATCAAATTAACCTATACTGTTAGACTCGCAAAGTTCTGTTTTGTAAAAACCCCATGTTGTAGAAGCATGTTTTGTAACTATAGATTAAATTCTATGTATCAGTGTACATGGCTAGTACGCAGGAGGGTGTTCCTGAGTACTTAGCTTGCACACCAGTTTGATCCTGCGTACTTAGTAACTACGCAAGGCTTTTGCCTTGCGTACTTGTCAAGTACGCATGACCAAACCATGTGTACTTAGTAAGTACGCAAGGCGCCTTGCGTAGTTGTCAAGTACGCAGGTAATGTTTCTTCCCTTATTAATAGAAGACTTGTCTTCATTTGTAGGTGGAACTCTGGAACAATGTTGAGAGGTGTCTGGGTCGGGACGAGCTCTCCCGACCCCTGGACCATGAGCTTAGATGAGAGATGTGTACCCCTTCGGTATGTAGTCTGTAATACGGGATGACTTCTATGTTATGGATTACGTGTCGTTTCATTATCTGTTGTCTTTGTTCGTGTTTCTCTGTCTCGTTTCTTGTTTCCCACACAAATCGCAGAACAGGTCCGTGTAAATCCGCTGCGCGACGAGGCTCCCGGGACCTACAAGTGGTATCAGAGCATTGCTCTTGATTTCGAGTGTTGTGAGTGAGTTTGGAGAGTTTTCTACAGAGTTTTACAAGCAAAAGGAGGTGTTTTTGTTGATTTTTGTGATAAAATAGGGGTAGCTCTTGAGCACTATTTTAGAAGCAAAAATCACTCAAAAACCGACTTTTGTTGTGTATTTTGAGTGTTTTGAGCATCAAAGGTTGGTTAGAAACAAGTTTCTGACCCTTTGGCTCAGTTTGATTGTTCATCCGTCCGATTTTTGCCATCTCCGGTGCGTTTTCCAGTGACCGGAATAGTTTGGTGAGAGTTGGTAAAAAGGTGTTCTACGTACTTACCATATCTGGCAAAAAGTATAGTCTTATTGCGTACTTACTAAATACGCAAGAATAATCTCTTGCGTACTTACTAAATACGCAAGACTAATCTTGTGCGTACTTAAGTTATATCCTGCGTACTTATCATTTACTCCTGCGCACTTATCAAGTACGCATGAGCAAATCTTAAATACGCAAGACCATTCCTCTAAGTGCGCAAGGCCAATATCAAATGCGCAAGTGTTTCTGATTTTTCTGAAATTTGACTAAGTGTTCACCGTGTCGAATTTTCAGAACCTTGGAAACCTTTTAAACTATGACAATGAGATCGGTACTCCTCAGAAACCGCCAAAGCTACTAAATGTAAATGATTATTCTAACTTGAAGGCACGCTTTGAGCAATACATTTCATACACTGATTCTTCATTATGGATTCCAATTCTAGAAGGCTAAAAGCATCCCACACACATTTATCTTGATGATGAACTACCTAAGCCTATCTCTAAACTCGATGAAGAGGAAAAGAAAGCTTATGATCGAGGAAAGAAGGCTCTTGGTTCAATCACTATGGCATTAACTCGGGAGTTGTTCCACAACTTCAGAGGTTATGACAACTCTAAGGATCTTTGGAAGGCGTTACAGAAAAGATTCGAAGGGAATAGTGATATCAAGAAGAGTAAACGAGATCTACTCAGGAAGCAGTATGAATGCTTCAGATTTTTGGAGAATGAGTCTTTAGATTACCTCATCTCTAGATTCTATCATCTGCAGACAGAATTGAAAGCTTTTGAGCTCAAGTATCCCAATGAAGAGTTGGTGGAAAAGTTTTTGGATGCTTTGCCACCCAGGTTTGAAATGTACACAACCTTGATGAGAGAGAATCCAAAATTCTATGAAATGATTGTGGAGGAGGCAATTGGAAAGGTTCAAGCACAAAACATGAACCTTAGAAAGAAGAAGAGCTTAGGAAGACCTCAGATACAAGACCCTTCTATGTATCATGGGATGTCTTCTACAACCAAATCTCCGTGCTCTGGAATTGCCCTTTTCTCTGAAAACTCTACTGAAGAAGACCACTCAAATGGTTGTGGTGGTCATGTATGCTATGCATCTGGATCAGGTTGTGGATCTCATCAACAACACACCTCAAGAAATCCTCCCGCTACAACTTCAGCTAACCAATCAGCTATAGCCAAAATAACTGAAGATCATGTAGCACTATTTTCATCTTGTATGCTGGCCTACGAGAACTTCATAGGTGGCAAGCTTACAGATCCCGAGACAATAGAAGAAGACTTCAATCAAGTGGATCCTGATGACATGGAGGACATGGATATTCAATGGAATATGGCCATGATATTGAGGAGAGCCAAGCGTTTCCTGAACAGAACAGGAAGAAAGTTCATTGGCGGGCATTCTAATGCCAAGGTTGGTTTTGACAAATCCAAGGGCAAATGCTACAAGTGTCTGAACTATGGACACTTTTCTCGTGAATGTCAAAAAGACAAAGCACCGGCTTCGGGTTTCACCAGACCTAGCCAAGGAAACAGCCATGGCTACAACAACTCAAACAACCACAATCAAAGCCAAAGTGGAACGTCCAATGCACTGGTAGCTCAATAGGACGACAGCTTTGATTGGGGTGTTCATCTGGAAGATGCCATCATTGCACAAACTCAAGTTGGTCTCATGGCTGAGATCATGGAGTTGATGGAAACTGAGAAAAAGGAAGCTGAAGAAAAGGAAGCTTCTGTAGCTGATCAAGAGGAATCTACTACTGCTGTTGCCCTCATGGCCATTAGAGAAGCAACAAGTTCATTGTCTGAGGTAGATTCTAATCCTTTTTCTGTTATTTCTTGTTCTTAATGTCTAGGCTTAAAACTTGAAAATTCTAAGCTTCAAGACAAGGTCGAACCCCTTCGCATTGCAGCTCTAAGTTATAAAGAAAACGAAAAACGTTTTAAGATTCAATTGAAACATTGAAAAAGGAAAAACGTGATTATTCACTAAAAATGAGCGATCAACAGCTTCACTTGGATATTGCAAATAAGGGGTTAGAGAAAAGGAACAATGAAATTAACAAGCTGCAAAATGAGATCTTGCAGTTGAAATGTTCTAATGAGAAGTTGAAAAACTCTCGTTTTGTGGTGGAACACTACGAGTCTGTAGTGAGGCAAATGAATGGCTTAGGGATGGGTACTAATGCCATTCCTCCACCAGTTAGTGGGAAGTTTGTCAACAGCTTAGTAGAGATTGATCTAACTTGTCTTGATGAGTCCCCAGGAAAGGATGATTCCTCAAGTAAGGCCAACTCTACATCTGATGAGGAGTTCTTTACTACTTCTGATGATGGGTCGGTTAACACTTGCCCTGAAGGAGTAGTATCTGAGGAGTTGTTATCTGAATAGAAAGTCAAGAAAAACATTATCACTAATAGTGATAATTGTATTTAACTGAACCCGATATCATTGAATCTAATGATAAATTAAAGGTAATGCTTTATTGGGGGTATAAAAATCTTAATCAAGTAAAGAAAGAGGCTTTTTCAGCTCACTATGGGCTTGGTTACAAAGAAAATTTGCAAAAATACTATACTCCCAAGAACCAATCTGTATCGGGTCAAAATCCTGTTCACAAACCAACTCCTCCTGCTCATAATGCTGAGTCATCTAATGCTAGATCTAATGAGCCTTACAGGAGAACTTACACAGACAAGAGGACTTGCTTTCACTATGGCTTGGTTGGTCACATTCTTGTGAACTGTCCTTCAAAGAACTAAGGGAAACAGACTATTGTTTCACAACCGGCTACCATCCCTAAGTCGCTATCAGTGAAACCTCCCAAATGTCCAAAACAAAATGTGGTGAAACCGCCAGTTAAACCGATGGGAAAGCCAAAGATCAAATCTGAGGCCAAACCATCTGTTTCAACGAAGGTAAAGCAACCTGGTAGTAGACGTACTGGTGAGAAACCTGTGGTGAAACTCTCTAAGCCACAGAGGAGAAGAAGGAATAAGAGGTTGAGAAAGCTAGAGCAGCTGACTTCCGTTCAATCAGGTGAAGCCTCCACAGGTTCACCTGCTGTTGTTGAACCAAAGTCTACTGATCCGGTTAAGAAAAAGAAGAGGTCCTGGACTGCCAAATCTAAAAATTCTCAATCACCTAGTCCTAATTCTTTTAAAGATTCATCCATTTTGAACAGTCGTCATGACTGTGAGTTAAAAGAAGTAGTTTATTTTGAAAAGGATGGACGACCAAGACGACTATCGCTTGGGTCTCCAAATCCAACTAATTCTTTTTGTGACTCGTGCATGGACGTCCGAAGGGTACTATCTCTAACCACTGGTATGTAGATAGTGGATGCTCCCGGCACATGACAAAAAACATGGCCTTGCTTCAAGACGTGAAACCACTCAGAGGCGGCTATGTGGCCTTTGCTGGAGAGAAAGGCGGCAGTATCACCTGTCAAGGCGTGGTATCAAATGGTTGTGTCAGTTTTGACAATGTCAACTTTTGCGAGCAGCAGAAGCATAACCTGCTGAGTGTCTCCCAAATGTGCGACAAGGAGTACTCGGTGGTGTTTGATAAGAATGAATGCTTGATTCTCAAGCCTGGTTCTGAAGTTCCTGAAGATTGGATCCTGATGAGAACTCCAAGGACAAACGACACCTATCAGATTGATATGAGCATGGCAACAACTACCTCATCAGTTGCTACTTGTTTGCTTACCAAAGCGACAGAGCTTGACTCTATCTTGTGGCATAGGAAACTCGGACATATTTCGTATCGTAAAATGAACCATCTAGTCCGAAACGGTTTGGTACCGGGGTTCCTAAGCTAAGATTTACCATTTCAGATGACTGTATGCCTTGTAAAAAGGGCAAACAGCAGCGGAAGTTTCACAAGCCCAAGCTCCAAAACTCCATTGATACCCTTTGGAGCTATTACACAGGGATCTATTTGGCCTCATAAGTATCAGGAGTATTGGAGGTAAGTCGTTCTGTCTAGTTGTAACTGATGATTTCTCACGTTTTTCTTGGGTGCATTTTTTAGGTACTATGGACGAGACTGCTGATATTCTTCAATACCTGATCCTGAGCTTGGAATCTCTTTGCAAGCTGAAGGTTAGAAGACTAAGGAGTGACAACGGAACTGAGTTCAAGAATAATTTGATGGAACTTTTATGTCTCAAGAAGGGGATCCGTCACGAATTCAGCGTCCCGTATACACCTCAGCAGAATGGAGTTGCAGAACGGAAGAACAGAACACTGATTGAGACTGCAAGGACTATGTTGTCGGATGCAAAGCTTCCTGTCACATTCTAGGCAGAAGCAGTTAATACAGCTTGTCACTTCTTAAACAGAGTTCTGGTTGTGAAGAGGCACAACAAGACTTGTTACGAGTTGATCAACAATCGACATCCTAATCTTGATTACCTAGTACCTTTTGGTAGTCCCTGTTCCTTGTTGCTATAGTACAAAGACCGCCAGTCTAAGTTTCATGCAAAAGCGGTGGAAGGAATCTTCTTAGGATACGTTGCCGACTCGCTTTGCAAGAGAGTGTACAATATAGGAACTCGTACTGTCGAGGAATGGTTTGAAGTTGATTGCAGTAAACACAGCATTCCACCAGAACCAACAGGTCCAGCTTGGGGTTTTGATTATGATGCGCTATTCAAGTCATTCAATCTTCCTGGCCTATCTGCAGTTGACGCCGCATATGTTTATGAATTATTAGGTGGCGGCGATGACTCCAGTTTCTTTACTCATGCTACTGTACCGATTGTAACTCCTGATTCCAATGTTGCATCTGCATCTGGAACTCATGAAAATGATAACAGTGAAGATGTTCATGTTGATGGAGATGACGCTCAAGCTAATCCTAACATAACTGTAGGAAATGAAGCTCCAGCTAATCCAATTAACATTGAATCTACTTCTTCTGGAACATAGGAAATGGGGGAGTTAAGCATGAATCTCGATTTAGAATCTCAGGAACCGAATGTACTAGAGACGAGAGTGCATAAGAATCATCCAATCGACAACATTATTGGTGATCCTCATGCCGGTGTTCAGACTCGTCATCGAACCATTGCAGAGTTATGATTTCTAGCATGTAATTCAACGCACCAAATCAATCACAAAAAAGTTTCCTTTATAAGCAAGTTATGATTTCTAGCATTTTCATGTGATTCAACACACACAACCTAACTAGCACGATTATAACCATAATAAGCATCAAACACATCTAGCATGTAATTCTACAACATTACATAATAAAAAAGTTCCTTCTTTTAACAAGTTATGAACCATATGAAACTAGGGTTTACCAAATAACAACTTATTATCAAATAAATGTAAAACAATGTTAAAGTTAACAAATTTATTGTAAAAACTCATGTTTGGATGAACTAGGGTTTCACTCAAAATTCTAGAAATCAAAAAGTGACTAAATCGGATGAAATAACTTACGTAGTAGTGTTAGGAATGCCTAGGGGAATCCGATTACGCGTTCAATTACAAGATTCAAGCTTGGAGAGGGTGTGTTTGGGTTGCTTCTTGAATTCAGCAATGGGGGGAGTGGTCTTCTTGATTGCGACAGCAACGAGGGAGCAAAAAAAACATAATAGGGTTTTTTATTTTTATAAAAGTTCTTATATACATGCATGGATGAGTTTTTAAAATGGATCATGGATAGTCCATGGGTTATCTAGAGATCCATGGGTTATTTTAAAACAAGTTTCACTAATGACAATTAAAACCCTTAACTATTATTTTTATAAAAACTCCATCTCTCTAAAAATAACTAATAAAATTGATTTTAGATAAATCTACGCGATATCACGAAAGATCACATAATTCACACAAACGTCACTTAACACATAAATTCACATAATTTATATTAAAATAATTGTTCGCAATTATTTTTATTAGTTCATCAACGTTATGGGTTAGACTCGTGTGCCATTCGGTAATTCTACGAGTTTGTGCAAACTGACACATCTAACTAATCCTAATAAAATGTAATGCATGAGTGAATATTTGAGATAACTGAGTTTCTATAAATAAATGTTTGAGATAACGATGTTTGTGTTAACGGAGTTAACCTGAAAATGATGGATGTCACAAATTTAATGTCTTCTGTTTTAAAATATCTTTGTCCATTTTTTGTAGTTTTACTATATAGAGGTGTAACATCCCAAAAATAAAACGACGATTAAAAATAACGAGTTAAACGCGAGACGAACGGAATAAACGAACGAGGCGTGACCGGCTGGGCCAGGTGGGCCGGCGAACTTGAGGAGAGGAGTCTCCTCCCTTTAAATAGCCAACACACTCCATAATCTCTCATTTGCAAGTTCTATAGAGAGAAAGTTGGCGGATCGACCCGATATTGAAGAAGTGTGTTACTCCATAGCTCGTGAGCAAAACCTCCAAATCAGAAGCTCTATACAGGTAACGATCTGATATAGATCTAAGTTTTTGTTCGTTTTGGGGTTTTTTGGTTTTTGGATAAAAAGATGACATTTTTACGTATGAAACTTGAATATAAACCTAGATTTAGCATCTAGAATGAAAAGCAAATGTTTTGAACGTAAAAAGTTTGGATCATGACGAGGTCGGATCTGCATTCAAAAAGTTAGCGTTTTTGCGCGTACTTATCAAGTATGTAAGAAGCAAAGCCTGTGTACTTATCAAGTACGCATGAAGCAAAGCCTGCGTACTTATCAAGTACGCATAAATAAAAGCCTGTGTACTTATCAAGTACGCATGAAGCAAAGCCTGCATACTTATCAAGTACGCAAGAAGCGAAGCCTGTGTACTTATTAAGTACTCAAGAACAAGGCCCTGCGCACCTGCTAAGTGCACAGGCATCAGGTCTATGGGTATATATAGTAGGTTACTAAAGTCAGTATGTTCGCCTAATTCATAATGGTTAAACCGTTAGAGTCGTGATTAGGTCTGATGTGTATTTAACTACTCAATCCAGATCGTACGTGACTTTGTTGGGCCTTTGTTTAGGACAACCAAGACTAGCTTATCAGGTGAGTTTTAGAAGCCCTTATTTAAATGTTTTAAATAAATGCTTTTGGGAAGGTGTGCATACGTAATGATGTGACTGTTTTATAAAACGTGTTTATGAAAGATGTATGTGATGTTTTATGAAACGATGTTTATGAACGATGTTTTGAAGGGAAAGGTTATGAAAGAAGTGTTTATGAAATATTTTGCCAAAAGAAGTTTACGAAGTGTTTAAGAATGAATAAATGATTTTTAATAAAACGTACGAATGCTTTAACTGAAGTTTTGAAGTAAAATAAGTAAATGTTTATGAAAGTCACAAACGAACGAATCTACCATGATTTCTATGGGAATCGAAGCTATGGGTATGGGATGTATGTTATGGGCCTCACCTTTTAGGGGCCTATGTGGCTGGCCAACTGTTGTACAACTGGGGTGATAATGGTCACCAAGGGGATTACCGTGATCCTTGAAGTTGGTACGATTTACCTCGTGGGGTAATCGTGCTTGAAGTTTGGTACGTGTCATCCTCGTGATGTCGTGCTTGAAGTTTGGTGGAATGGTCTAGAGGTAACGAGCATTAGATTTCTCCACTTGTATGTATGTTTAGACTTCCTATAGGTAACGAGCCTTAGGAGACCTAGGTGACAGATGTCCTAGAGGCAACGAGCCTTAGGTTCCTCCACCGGTATGCGATGTATGGAATTGACAGTTACGAGAAAGCGCAAATTCGGTTCATGTTGACTTATGTTATGATGCTATGTTACGATGTTTTGATGATGTTAAGTTATTGCATGTTACGTACGCTTTTGTTAAATAAATGTATGTTATGTTTTTGGCAAAATGTTTATGTTAATATTTTATATAAAGCTAGAACTCACCAGTGTAGCTGACTTTTTAGTTTGCACATTCAGGTTAAGGCAAGTTATGATGATGGACAGAGATGCTGGGCGGCTTGATGAGTTACCTGGATGATATGAAGACTGGCATCACGTTTGATTAGCTTATGTTATGTTTAGGTATTAGACTATGTTACGCTTCCGCATGTTGAACAATGTTATGATTATTTTTTAATGAAATTTTCCGCTGCTTTATTTTGATATTCAAGTTTAAGAACTTTTTGTGAATGAGTAAATCCAACAAGTGAGGCCTCCCGGGTTTAGGGTCTTATAAGTTGGTATCAGAGCAATAGTTTGATAAATTCGGACACCCCCAGTGTCTGAACTTAAACTGTGAATGGGACCGAAAGCGGATGCCAGTACGGGTAACTCGAGCCACAACATCAGGTATGAAGGTAGTATATATTTACATATATAGTGTGCCTTAGAAAGTGTTAGGTTAGGACTCTGATGGAATCACAAAGGTGGTCAAATAGGAATCGAGAGGTCAGTGTAATGGTTAAATGCAGATATCCAGTGTATATTAACACCTTACAGTACTTGTTGAATTCTATTTGTTAATTTGCGTGATGACATTAGATTCGTTGTCTTATAGAACGAAATGGCGGGACGAAAGAGCGGAAGGCATGGTGGGGGCCGTACCGGTGGTTGTAATAGGACTCCTGCTCATCAGGAGTACATAGAAGAGGGAAGTGTCCACACGGAGGTGGAAATCAGCGTGCATGGAACTTAACGGACTCCCGTGGAAGAACAACACTTCACTTTCGAATCAGAAGTGAAGGCGGCCCTGACACGCGAGTTTACTGAGTTGATGAAGGCTACCCTACCAGATCTGCTGGCAGAGGCAATGAAAAAGGCTAATGAGGCGGGCGGGTCCAACACGGCAACTGATGCCCAGATCATTGAGGCAGTTAACGCACCGCCTTCTCGCGGTTGCGACTATAAGTCCTTCAAGGCATGTGATCAGCCGATTCTAACTGGGAAGAAAGACGCGGTGACTACGTTTGATTGGGTGATTAGTATGGAGGCTGCCATTCGTTTGAGCGAATGCCGAGCGAGTCAAGTTGTGAAGTTTGCTGCTAACTCCTTGAGGGAGGAAGCATCTCACTGGTGGGAAGGTGTACGTCAGGCTAAAGGGGACGAGGTGGTTGACTCAATAATGTGGAATGACTTGAAAACTCTGGTAATCAAGAACTTCTGTCCGAGGAACAAGATTGAGAAGGTAGAGAGGGAATTTCTGGGTTTGAAGGCCGGGAGCATAACGCACCGGTAGTACACTACCCGATTCAATGAACTGGCACGTCTGGTGCCACATCTTGTCACGACTGAGGAAAGAAAGATTGCCTGCTACATTCAGGGACCGTCTGACGAGGTCCGCACCTTCGTTAAGGTAAACGCTCCTATTACCTATGATTCGGTCGTAGAACTGAGTGGCGTGGTATTTGATGATTTGGCACTAAATGTTGTCGCTACGGATGAGCCAAAGAAGAAACCAAGTTTTTCGGCCAAACGATCTGGCGGGAGACTGTTTGGAGCTCGAGAGAAACAAGCTAGAGTGTTGAGGCCGCGATATGTGGGAAGTGTGGCAGTAGGCATCTAGGTGAATGTAGGCTTGGGACAAATCTGTGCTACAAATGTGGCAAGACTGGGCACTACTCCCATGAATGCATGCAAGGCATTAAATGTTATAATTGTGGAAAGCGGCCACATGAGCCGGGAATGCACTAAATCAAGAATGGGTGAAGCGGGAAAAGAGAAAGGCCCCAAAAAGAAAGAAGACAGGCCCCGAATGAAGACTCAAGCCTATGCGATGACGCAGGAACAGGCCAGGGTGGACCCCAATGTGGCGTCAGGTACGTTTATCCTTGACGACACTTTTGTATCTGTGTTATTTGATTCGGGTGCCAGTAAAAGTTTTATATCAGCCGCTTTCTGTAAACGAGTAAACTACACGGTAGTAAAATAAAACGAGCCTTTAGTGTAGAAACCGCTGAGGGTAGAACTGCGAGAGTGACCGATGTAGTTGATAACTCCACGATAAAAATAAAAGGCCATAGGTTCCCTGTCAAATTATTTGTTATGGTTTTGGGAGGGTTTGATGTCGTGTTGAGTATGGATTGGTTAACTACCAACGAAGCACAAATCATATGTAAACGAAAGATAATCCGACTCAAGGCTCCAGATGGTAGCGAAATCGACGTTTCTGGATATCGTGATGCCTCGATGCCTAACGTCATCTCAATGATTAAGGCAGCAGATTACCTGAGGCGTGGATGCAAGGCCTATCTGGTGTACGTGGTTGACAAGTGTAAGGCAGTGAAGGAACTAGAAGATGTACCCGTGGTACGCGAGTACCCGGAGGTGTTTCTAGTGGATTTGCCTGGGATACCACCCGACAGAGAGATTGAGTTCCGAATCGACTTAGTACCAGATGCCTAGCCCGTGGCTAAGGCTCCATATCGACTAGCACCAGTGGAGATGAAAGAACTTATGACACAACTAGACGAGTTACTTGAGAAGGGATTTATCAGACCGAGCATTTCTCCTTGGGGTGCTCCGGGAAGAAGGATGGCTCTATGAGGATGTGTATTAACTACCATGAGTTGAACAAACGAACGGTGAAGAACAAGTACCCTTTACCAAGGATCGACGACCTGTTCCATCAATTGCAGGGCGCCAGTTGGTTCTCAAAGATCGACCTTTGATCCGGGTACCATCAATTGAAGGTAAAGGAAGAAGACATACCAAAAACCGTGTTTCATACGCGCTATGGACATTTCGAGTTCCGCGTAATGTTCTTCGGATTGACGAACGCCCCCGCAACATTCATGGATTTGATGAATAGGGTGTGTCGACCGATATTGGACCGATCGGTAATCGTGTTCATAGATGATATCCTCATCTACTCCAAGAATGAGGGTGATCACACACATCACTTAAAGGAGGTGTTGGAGGCTCTATAGAAGGAAAGGTTGTATGCTAAGTTCTCCAAATCCGTGTTCTATCTTAGGGAAGTCCAATTCCTAGGTCACGTTATTAACCCAAACGACATTATGGTTGATCCAGCAAAGATAATGACAGTAAGAGACTAGGATATTCCTAAGACACCAACAGAGGTTCGTAGTTTCTTGGGGTTGGCGGACTACTATCGGAGATTCATCGAGGATTTTTCAAAAATAGCTTCGCCATTGACAAAGTTGACTCAGAAGGATTTAAAGTATGAATGGGGTTCGACCCAGGATGAGGCGTTTAAATAATTGAAGGAGAAGCTAACCCAAGCTCCAGTCTTGGCCCTTCCTAAGGGCAATGAAAACTTGGTGGTATACTCTGATGCTTAGGGTTAGGGATTGGGATGCGTGCTGATGCAACGCGGGAGAGTGATCGCGTATGCATCACGACAGTTGAAGGTTCACGAAGTCAATTATCCGACTCATGATTTGGAACTTGCTGTTGTCGTATTCGCATTGAAAATTTGGAGGCAATACCTTTACGGGGTGAAGTTTACTATTTACTCCGACCACAAAAATTTGAAGTGCTTCTTCAAACAAAGGGAACTTAATATGAGGCAGAGACGATGGTTGGAACTATTGAAAGACTGTGACTGTGAAATCATATACCATCCTAGAAAGGAAAACGTGGTGGTTGACGCTCTAAGCCGAAAGAATGTGCCTGCTCCTATTAGAGTGAAAGCTTGCCAGTTGGTGGTAATATCATATATGATGAGGGAAATTGAAGGAGCTCAAGATGAAGCACTTAAGGAAGAAAACATAAAGAAGAAAATAATGGTTGGCCAAAAGGACAAGTTGGAATATAACACACTTGGTGTTAGGACACGTTTTGGGCGGGTATGGATACCTATGGGTGGCGAGCTTAGGACCAAAATCTTGGATGAGGCTCATAAGTCTCGTTACTCTATCCATCTCGGTACCAACAAAATGTACCAAGATCTGATGAAGGAATACTGGTGGCCTGGAATGAAACATGAAATGACAAATTACGTAAGCAAGTGCTTGACTTGCTCGCAAGTAAAGGCTGAACACCAGAAACCTTATGGAAAGATTTAACCTCTTGATATACCAGAATGGAAGTGGGAACACATTACCATGGACTTCATAACCAAGCTACCTCACACAGTTGAAGGTCATGACACCATCTTGGTAATTGTGGAATGTTTAACGAAGAGTGCTCATTTCCTACCTATTCGCGAGACGTTCTAGTCGGAAAGGTTAGCAGAGGTATTTATTAACGAAGTAGTAGCACGACATGGGATGCCTTTGACGATCGTATCTGACCGGGACACACGATTCACATCGAGGTTCTGGAAAAGATTTCACGAGGCGATGGGCACGAGTCTCAATATTAGTACGGCATACCACCCACAAACGGATGGTCAGTTCGAAAGGACCATTCAGACATTGGAGGATATGCTTCATGCTTGTATTATTGACTTCGGTGGAAGTTGGGACAGTTATCTGCCGTTAGCCAAATTCTCCTACAAACAATAGTTATCACACGACGATAGGCATGCCGCCTTACGAGATGTTGTATGGGAGAAGATGCAGGACCCTGGTTTGTTGGGGTGTGATCGGACAGAAGGAATTAGGAAGTCATGAAGTCGTAAGAGAAACGTTGGAAAGGTTTGATCAAATCAAAGCACGAATGAAGGCCGCACATGATTGCCAGAAATCCTATGCAGATAAACGACGAAGGCCTATTGAGTTTGATGTTGGGGACAGAGTAATGTTGAAAGTGTCACCCTGGAAGGGAATCATACGATTCAGAAAGAGAGGAAAGTTAAGTCCGAGGTTTGTCGGACCATTCAGGATAATGGCACGGGTTGGTAAAGTCGCTTATCAGTTGGAGTTGCCTGATGAGTTAAGTGGGATTCATCCTACCTTCCATGTATCACACTTGTGAAATTGTTTGGCGGATGAATCGACTCACGTACCACTTACTGACATCGAGGTCGACAATAGCCTTAACTACATTAAGGAACCCGTGGCCATCTTAGACAGGAAGGAGAAGCGTTTGCGTAATAAGGTTATTCAATTGGTTAAAGTCCAATGGAAGCACCAGAAGGGATCGGAATCTACTTTGGGAAACGGAGACAGAAATGAGGGAGTCGTACACACAACTATTTGACATATGATAGGTTTCAGGGACGAAACCTATTGTAAGGGGGTAGACTTGTAACATCCCAAAAATAAAACGATGATTAAAAATAATGAGTTAAATGCGAGATGAACGGAATAAATGAACGAGGCATGACGGGCCGGGCCAGGTGGGCCGGCGAACTTGAAGAGAGGAGTCTCCTCCCTTTAAATAGCCAACACACTTCATAATCTCTCATTCGCAAGTTCTAGAGAGAGAAACCGTAGGGAGAGAAATTTGGCGGATCGACCCAAGATCGAAGAAGTGTGTTACCCCATAGCTCGTGAGCAAAACCTCCGAATCAGAAGCTCGATACACGTAACGATCTCATCTATATGTGAATTTTTGTTCGTTTTGGGGTTTGGATAAAAAGATGATATTTTTACGTATGAAACTTGAATATAAACCTAGATTTAGCATCTAGGAATGAAAAGCAAACGTTTTGAAGGTAAAAAGTTTGGATCTTGACGAGGTCGGATCTGCATTCAAAAAGTTAGGGTTTTTGCGCCGAAGAAGGCTGCCCGCAAGCAGGTCCAGCGTACTTGATAAGTACGCAAGAAGCAAAGCCTGCGTACTTATCAAGTACGCATAAAGCAAAGTCCACATACTTATTAAGTACGCATGAAGCAAAGCCTTCGTACTTATCAAGTACGCATGAAGCAAAGCCTGCGTACTTATCAAGTACGCAAGAAGCGAACCCTGCGTACTTGTTAAGTACGCACGAACAAGGCCCTACGCACTTGTTAAGTGCGCCGGAATCAGGTCTATGGGTATATATAGGTGGTTAGTAAAGTCAGTATGTTAGCCTAATTCAGAAAGGTTAAACCGTTAGAGTCAGGATTAGGTCTGATGTGTATTTAACTACTCAATCTAGATCGTACGTGACGTTGTTGGGCCTTTGTTTAGGACTACCAAGACTAGCTTATCAGTTGAGTTCTAGAAGCCCTTATTTAAATGTTTTAAATAAATGCTTTTGGGTTGGTGTGCATACGTAACGATGTGACTGTTTTATAAAACGATGTTTATGAAAGATGTATGTGATGTTTTATGAAACGATGTTTATGAACGATGTTTTGACGGGAAAGGTTATGAAAGAATTGTTTATGAAATATTTTTCCAAAAGAAGTTTACGAAGTGTTTACGAATGAATTAATGATTTTTAATAAAACGTACGAATGTTTTAACTGAAGTTTTGAAGTAAAATAAGTGAATGTTTATGAAAGTCACAAATGAACGAATCTGCCATGATTCCTACGGGAATCGAAGCTATGGGTATGGGATGTATGTTATGGGCCTCACCTTTTAGGGGCCTATGTGGCTGTCCAACTGAGGTGATAACGATCACCAAGGGGATTACCGTGATCCTTGAAGTTGGTTCGATTTACCTCACGGGGTAATCATGCTTGAATTTATGTACGTGTCATCCTCGTGATGTCGTGCTTGAAGTTTGGTGGAATGGTTTAGAGGTAACGAGCCTTAGATTTCCCCACTTGTATGTATGTTTGGTCTTCCTAGAGGTAACGAGCCATAGGAGACCTAGGTGACAGATGGCCTAGAGGTAACGAGCCTTAGGTTCCTCCACCGGTATGCGATGTATGGAATTGACGGTTACGTGAAGGTGCAGATTCGGTTCATGTTGACTTATGTTATGATGCTATGTTACGATGTTTTGATGATATTAAGTTATTGCATGTTACGTACGCTTTTGATAAATAAATGTATGTTATGTTTTTGGAAAAATGTTTATGTTAAGATTTCATATAAATCTAGAACTCACCAGCATAGCTGACTTTTTAGTATGCACATTTAGGTTAAGGCACGTTATGATGATGGACGGTGATGCCGAGCGGCTTGATGAGTTACCCGGATGATATGAAGACTGGCATCCCGTTACGATTAGCTTATGTTACGTTTATGTATTAGACTATGTTACGCTTCCGCATGTTGAATAATGTTATGATTATGTTTTAATGAAATTTTCTGCTGGGTTATTTTGATATTCAAGTTTAAGAACTGTTTGTAAATGAGTAAATCCAACAAGTGAGGCCTCCCGGGTTTGGGGTCTTACAAGAGGACCTACTAATTTTGACAGATTTGGAATAAATTTCCTAGCATAATTTACTAGTCCCAAAAAAGCTTGTATTTGTTTTAAATTTTCAAATTTTTCTCGAAAATCTAAAACTTTTGTTGAAATATGTGACTGTAATTCTAACTTTCCATTTCTTAATTCTAGGCCAAGAAAAGATATATTTCTTTTGAATAACTCCATTTTTTTTTGAAATTACAATACATGTTTTAAGTGTTTTTCGTGTTCTTGCACAGTTTCACTTGCAACAAGACTGTCATCAATATATACTAAGCAGAAATCAAATTTTAAAAATATACTTTCCATGAATCTTTGAAAAATGGATGAAACATTTTTTAATCCAAAACTAAGGACATTCCATTCATACTGTCCTTTTGAACATGTGAAGGCTGTCCAGGACTTAAAGCTTTCTTCTAGATGTAATTGGTTATATCTTGATTTTAGGTCAAATTTTGAAAACACTTTTTTCTTTTGTATTAGATTTAATAGACTGTCTTTTTTAGGAATATTATAACCATCGTCCTCTGTATTATCATTTAAACGCTTATAGTTATAAACTATTCATGATTTTCCTCTTTTAATTTCGCTGTGATTTCTTACTAAAAATGATGCTGACTTGTGTGGACTATCTGATTTTCTTATTAACCTTTGACTTATCATTTCTAGTATTTGTTTTTTAAATTCGTCTTTATCTAATGGGCTATATTCTATGTTGGTTGTCCTAATTGTGATATCAGGGTTTTTGAGTTTAAACTTACATGTATATTTTACTTTTAAATTTCTAATATCTTCCCCTTTTAAGCCTATTTTTTTTAAATGTAAAATTATAGGATTATATATACTTTTTGTTATATCTTTTTCCTTTTTCAAGTTCATGACTTAAAAATTCTGTTAGTAGTTTTATGTTTTCATTTTCTATTAAACTGTGTTTGTGGTGATTTTGTTTTAAAAACTCTAAGCTTCCACTTTTTCCATGTTTTTGTATGACCTCTGTTGTGTTATTATACCTAAGTGTTGGGAATGTATATATGTGTTTGTTGAGTGTTATAAAAAATTTTGTTAATGTAATGGCTCCGTTTAGTCCTAGTAAGAAATTCAATCCTAAAACAAAGTCTTTGGATTTTATATGTTGAGTATTTATGTTTATTTGTGGTATTTCATATTTTATACTATAATTTTTTGAGAAATCTAAGAATTGTATTCCTACTAGTTGTAGATAGTGTGTAATTGAAATTAGTCTATCTTCAATTGTTCTACTTACTAATTGATAAGTTAATTTTTTATGGTATTGCATTGGAGCTATACTATGTGATATTAAACTTTTAGTGGCTCCTGTATCCACTAATGTTGTTAAATCGATAAATTTATTATGGTCTAACCATTATCTACACTGTATATTTAACATGTTCATTGATCCTTGTGTCTGTACATATTGTCACACCCTGAAATTTCACGGCGGGTTACCCGCGGGTTGTGACTGTCAAGGATTATCAGTCCCGGTCATTTCGAACGACCTCTAAATGGTTTTAGAAAAGACATTTCGTTTGAACATCATACAAAAGTAAATAAGTAATACAGAGTTTGAAAATATGGAATGTAAAGTGCGGAAGCAAAAGTAAAGTAACAAAATACAGAAGCATAACAAATTAGGTTCCCATAAACCTATCTTCTAAATGAAAAAATGGAATGTGACTCCATATATGCAATCCTAGTCCATGTGTGAATGCTTAGTAACCTGAGATAAACATGCTTAAAAGTGTCAATACATGGTTGGTGAGTTCACAGGTTTAAGTAACAGAAACAGTAAAGAAAACAGTGTAACAGTACGTATTTCTACTCATGATTCCATTGTTGATCAGACAATATGCGGTAATAATATAAGCAATTCACCGAAACCGAAGCTAACGAAAAGGATGTTGAAACTTGCATTTTGCCTCTTACTTGCCCAGCACGCATTGGATTAGGTCAATGATGCACTCGTTAGACCTCTAGTCTAAGTTAGCATGACTAACCCTGGTGGGGGTTGTTAAACCCAATAGTACTATTCATGATTACCTCGCTTGGGAAATAATTAACGGTTCGATTATGAGAGAACTTTACTTGTGGGAAATGCACCAACTTATATATTAACGTGAAATCAAAGTAACGTCATAAGACTATGAAAGTAAGTTTGAGCATGTTTCTCCCCCAATGGAAAATAAGTAAAATGGGGCCGTGAAAACTCACCTAGGAATGAGGTGAATGAAGTATGATAGCAACACGAGAAATCTAGCAACTCTGGATAACCGACTTAACCGAGCCCTAGGAATAGTAAGGCTATAAGGTCTATGAAAGTAAACATGGTTTATGTAACCAAATTCATCCAAACGACTCAACGTTGAAAGGTTACATTGACGTTTTGAAAAGGTTTGACCAAAGTTGACCGAGGTTTGACCAAAGTTGACTGAGGTTTGACCTAGGTTTGACCAACTTTGACCAAGGTTTGACCAACTTTGACCAAGTTTGACTAATATTGACCAATATTGACTAATGTTGACCAATGTTGACTAATGTTGACCAATGTGACACGACGACCCGTTGGTGACCCATGGTGAACACGTGAACAAGTAGCACATAGGTGACATGTGAGCAGCATTTAAGTAGCATATAAGTAACATATAAGTAACACCTTATGACATAACATACATGCTTCAAGTAATTGTATAAGTAAGTAACTTTTCATAAGTCATATAGTTTGTACATGTTCATGTCATAAATAGTAACACATAACTTATAACATGGCATTTGTACATCCTTATAATATAATTCATACATATTAGCAAATCATCCACATAGGTTATGTCATTACACTAATAACCTATTAACAATCTTCCATCTCATTTGAACAAGAATCATAACATTTCATTACCATACCATAGTTCTTTAACATAGTAAAGTTTCCCGTTTTAGGCAATTAGGGTTTTAGGGCACTTTAGGTGTCATAGCTAGACTAAACAAGTTATACATGAAATTACACTAGTAACATACCATAAACATGATTCTATGCATTCACTTTCTATTTAGCAAGGTCTTCCAAAACATGTCATAATACAACTCTAAATCACATATTCTTGTATAAGTCATATATTCATATAGTAATAAAGCTATTAAACCTATGTTAGACCTTTATAACATACATATACAAAATATGAACAATTAAAGTTTCCTTTTTAGAAAAGTGGTCCAAACGACCTTCTACACATGTGTAACCTCTAATAACTCTTTCTAACACTTTAATAGATGTTTTAGAACCATATTAGCATGCTTTCATCCATTCAAACACCATAACTCAAGATATGCAAAATTAAAGTTTCCTTATATAGTAAGTCGACCATAGCATAGTGTAACACAACATTTCAACCAAAAAAATTTATATTTCCAATTCATTCTACTAATATAAGCACCATTTAAACTCTTAAACATATCATACCCTCATTTATATAAAATCTCAACCAATAAAGATTCTATAAATAGAAACAAGCAATATTCAACCTAAACAAACATTTCAAACCACAAAAAGTGCAAATATGAGTCAACAACTCTTTTATTATGAAAACCTTTCAATAAAACATGGATTTAAACACTTGTAACCAAGAAAAACGTTTGGATGGGTATGGTACCTCATATGGCCGAAACAATGATGAATACATGGGTAGAAACTTACTAAATCCAAGTATGTTGATGAAATGGTTGTTCTATTGGCTTGTACACCTTCAATCACCTTGGATAGCTCTTAAGAACACTTGAATGGAGAAAACAAAAGTTGAAAGAGGGTGGAGAGAGGGGAGGGAGTGGCGGCCAAAAATTAGAGAGGGGGCTCGGGTTTGTGCAAAGTGATTAGGGTAAAAGTGAAGGAGTGTGGGGGTTTAGGGTGGTTTTAGTGAAATGGTATTTGGGCTTATCATTTTTTAAATCTTTTTACACAAGTTATGGGCTTCTAAAGAACTAAAATAAATTAAAAGCTGAATTCTTTTAGCTAAAGTAATAAAACCATTATTTGTATAAAATCCAATTTAGTGTTGTTGGCACATATCGCGTATTTGCTTAAAAAGCGTTAAAATAAAAGTTGTTCTAAAAATTCTAGAAAAAGTCATATAGACATGAAATATTAAATCACAGTATTATATATAATTTATGCACACCAATAATATGTCTAAATATTATTTCTAAAATTCACCAACGTTTGTATCACAGGACGCGTGTGTGACCCGGTAATCCGCCCGATTACCGATGCATGTATTGAAATGAAATGAATGGACTTGCTATATGAAAAATGTACTTAATTAGTCAACAATTAAGTATGATGCCAGGGTAGTCATGTGAATTTAAGTAATAGTCGGGTATGGATATTAACCTGAATTTGTCGGGTATCACATACTCCCCCTGTTAAAAGGAATTTCGTCCCAAAATTCAGTTCACGTCACTGGTAGACGGTGTAGTTTTGAACAAGTGAGGGTATTTATGCTTGAATTGATCCTCGCGCTCCTAAGTGAACTCTCGTCCGCATCTAGATTTACAACGAACCTTAACTATAGGGATGCGGCTTTGTTTTAGAAGTTTGACCTCACGGTCCATGATCTCGACTGGTTCCTCGACGAAATGAAGCTGATCATCTGTTTGAATTTCTTCCAATGGTATGACCAGTGTCTCATCTGATAAGCACTTATTCATATTTGACACGTGAAACACGTCATGAACGCCACTGAGGGTTTCCGGTAGGTTGAGTTTGTAGGCAACGGGACCAATCCTTTTCAGGATCTCGAAAGGTCCAATGTAACAAGGGTTCAGTTTCCCATGTTTTCCGAAACGTATCACTTCTTTCCATGGCGAGACTTTCAGTAGTACTTTGTCTCCCACTTGAAATTCTAATGGTTTGCGTCTCACGTCAGCGTAACTCTTCTAACGATCACGCACGGCTTTGATACGTTCACGTATTTGTATAATCTTTTTTGTAGTCTCATGAATAATTTATGGACCTGTGAGTTGGCTATCTCCCACTTCTTTCAAGAAAATTGGCGATCTACAGTTTTGTCCATAAAGTGCTTTGAATGGTGCGGCTTTGATGCTAGTGTGGTAGCTGTTGTTGTATGAAAATTCGACCAACGGTGGATGGGCATCCCAACCGTTCCCGAAGTTATCCACATAAGCCCTAAGTATGTCCTCGAGAGTCTGAATGGTTCTCTCGCTCTGACTGTCCGTTTGAGGATGGTATGCAGTACTTATATCCAACCGAGTATCCAAGGCTTTCTGTAAAGATTGCCATAATCGGGATGTAAGTCGGCTATCCCTATCTAAAATGATGGGAATTGGCACTCCATGTCTCGAGACTACTTCCTTTTGATATATTCGGGTCAGTTTCTCTAACTTGTCGGTCCCTTTAATGGGAAGGAAATGTGCTGATTTTGTTAACCGGTCGACAATTACCTAGATGGTGTCGCAACCATTAGATGCCCTGGCAATTTTGTAATGAAATTCATTGAAATTTGTTCCCATATCCATTATAGAATCTCTGGTTGTTGGAGTAACTCTGATGGTTTATGATATTCCACTTTGACCTTAGCACATGCCAAGCATTTACTGACATAGATGGCAATTTCGGCTTTCATGTTGGGCCACCGGTAGTGCTCCTTGAGATCATGATACATCTTGTCGATACCGAGATGAATCGAGTATCTGGGCTTGTGTGCTTCGTCCATCACTAGATCCCTTAGATTCCCAAAGGTCGACACCTAAATCCGATCCATAAAGTAACGAATGTCATCGGATTTGACCTCAAATTGTTTTTCCATACCTCGTAGGGACTCATGGCACAAGTTCACCTCTTTGATTGCTTCGAGTTGAGCGTCACGGATTTGAATGTGTAAATTCGTGTGGATAGTTAAATGTAACGCTCGCACCCATCACGGCTTGGGTTGTTCTTTCCTGCTCAAGGCATCGGCAACGACGTTTGCCTTTCCAGGATGGTAACGAATGGCGCAGTCGTAGTAGTTTAGTAGTTCGACCCATCGACGCTACCTCATGTTAAGTTCCTTCTGATCGAAAATGTGTTGGAGGCTTTTATGATCAGTGAAAATTGTGCATTTTATGCCTTATAAGTAGTGTCTCCAGATCTTGAGTGCGAATACTATAGCTCCCAACTCCAAGTCATGGGTAGTGTAGTTTTTCTCTTGCACTTTTAGTTGTCGAGAAGAATAAGCAATGACCTTCTCCCTTTGCATTAACACGCACCTGAGTCCTTGGTGTGACTCATCACATTACACCACGAAATTGTCCGTTCCTTCTAGTAACGACAGGATCGGTGCGATACAAAGTTTCTGTTTGAGTAATTGAAAAGCGGTTTCTGCCTTGTCATTCCATTCATATTTCCTATCCTTGTGCGTGAGGGTAGTGAGGGGTTGGGCTATCTTAGAGAAATTTTTGATGAATCGTTGATAATAGCCCGCAAGACCTAAGAATTGTCGTACCTCAGTCCGAGTCTTGGGTGCCTCCCAATTATTAATCGCCTCGATCTTGGATGGATCAACATGTATGCCTTTCTCATTGACCACGTGTCCAAGGAATTCCACCTGATGAATCCAGAAGTCGCACTTCGAGAATTTAGTGTACAATTTCTCGTCCTTCAGCAATTCCATGATTAACTTCAGGTGTTCGACATGCTCTTCTTTATTTCGTGAGTATATCAGGATATTGTCTATGAATACGATCACCAACTTGTCCAAGTAGGGTTTGCACACTCGTTTCATGAGGTCCATGAATACCGCTGGTGCATTCGTTAACCCAAATGGCATGACCATGAACTCGTAGTGACCGTAAAGAGTTCGGAAAGCGGTCTTTGGAATGTCATCTTCGTGAATTCTTAGCTGTTGGTATCCCGACCGCAGATCGATCTTTGAGTAATAGCTCGACCCTTGTAACTGGTCGAACAGGTCATCGATCCTTGGTAGTGGATATCAGTTCTTGAACGTCACTTTGTTTAGTTCTCGGTAGTCGATGCACACACGGAACGATCCGTCTTTCTTCTTATCAAACAAGACCGGTGCTCCCCAAGGCAAGAAGCTTGGTCTGTTGAAACCTTTGTCTAACAGTTCCTGTAGTTAGTTAGACAATTCCTGCATTTCCGATGGCGTCATTCGGTAAGGTGACCTTGCTATCGGAGCAGCTCCTGGTGTGAGATCAATCCGGAACTCGACTTGCCGTTGTGGTGGAAGTCCGGGCAGGTCTTCGGGGAATACTTCCGGATAGTCTCGGACGATCGGAATGTCCTCGATCTTTCTCTCTTCTGCTTTCTTTTCCGTTACGTGCGCTAAGATCGCATGGTAACCCTTTCGTAAGTATTTTCAGGACTTCATGCAGGTAATGATACTCAGTGTTGCACCGCTCTTATCTCCTTGAATCGCTAGTGTTTCTCCGTTCGGAAGCGGAATACGAACAATCTTCTCGTGACATACGAATTTGTCTCGGTTCTTGGACACCCAGTCCATACCAATGTCTATATCAAAACTTCTTGGTGTTACTAGTGACATGTATACAGTGAATGGGTGGTCAGCCTGGATTTGTCTCTTTTGCCCATATCAGTTCACCATCAGCTAGTTCTATCGTGTTTAGGTAATTTAATTCAGTCGATGTAATATCGAGTTGTGAGCTAAACTCCTTAAACACAAAGCTTTTATCGGCACTTGTGTCAAATAGAATGGAAACTTAACGGTTGTTCACAAGAACATGCGGGTGACAAAGCTTGGATTCTATCGAGCTCCTCCAGCTCCTACAATGAATGCTATGCCACGTGCATTGTTATCACCATGTCTTCTAGACTTTGGGCGATCCTTGCGAAAATGTCCGAGTCTACCATGCTAGAAGCAACAATGGTTTACTCATGTGTTCGTGGTTTAATCAACAGTCCTGCAATTGTGGGTGGCATGGCTGAAACACTTGTATTTCTAGCACTTGGAGTCTTCACATGAACTCATGTGGTGAAAACCTCACTTGTTAAATGTCGGCCAGTTCGCAATGTGTCCACCGCTAATTTCCTTATCTGGTTGGCATGCGGCAAAGGCCCTAACTGTTTTTTTTTGTCTCTTCGGGCCTGGTGGTGTAAGGATTTTATCGGGAGTGTCGTCTCATTTCCTTTAGTTATTAAATGACTTCACAAGAGATCCATTTCTGAATAGTACGCCTTGTCGAACTGCTTGGCCTGTCAGATTGAGCGCAAGTCTCGCTGCGTTTCAGGTGGTGATAGGTTCAGCAGATGTCACTATACTTAGGATCTGAGGCGTTAAACCCCAAATGTACCTTTTGATTTGCTTGGATTCCGGTTTGACCATATGTGAGCATTGTCGGGCCAAGTCATGGAATTTCTTGGTGTATTCGTCCATATTCACACCTTCTACTGACAAGTTTTAGATTCCTTGTTCTAATTTTTCTAGTTCATTTCAGGGAATATTCCTATTTCATAATTTCCTTAATTTCTCCTCATAGGATTTCATTAGCAGCTCATAGGCTTAGAGTGTGGTTATGTGAGTTTCAACATGTGAGGACTTGCCCTTCGAATATGTCAGTGGCGAATTTGACTTTTTAATCCATGGTACAATTGTTCATGTTGGGAACATATTCTAACTTATCCTCCATTGTCATGGAAACTTTGGGGTCTGTATGCTAGAACGGTCTTATATGAACCACCCTTCTAGGGTTTCTTCGCTTCAGGCTAAGTTTGATTCAACTACATAGATGAGGAAAGATGTTGGATACTTCTATGCCATCAAAGGTGGCGTGTTGTGTCAGCTGATATTCTTTGGCTCGATCCCCTCGTAGTATCTTACGAGATCTAAAATCGGACATCTAATAATCAAAAATAGAAGTACTAGTAGTACGGAAAGTCAACTCAGATTATAGGATTCACAAGAGTTTTCATGCACTACAATTTATGATTACGTGTGCACCCATAATTATACTTTGCATTGCATGGTCCCACTGATGTTTCCCTTATCCCAAGTTTCTAGAAAAGAGTGGTGAGGTTCATTAGATTGTACCATCGGGTACAGAATGTTAACCGTGTCTAAGGACATAGTAGAATTTAGCCATTGTACTAAGGTTGACGAGTTTTAGAGTCATACCGAATAAATTTGAAAGTAAGAATTTCAATTACGAGCTTCCTTGAGTTGGGACATATAAGTAGGGTTCGGTTCGCAACTTGAAGTAACAATCCTTTATTTATCTGAGTCTTTCCAGTACCCCTCGGACGGACCCTGTTTCTCTGCGTGAATCTCCGCCTCAAACTCCTTGTGGTCCAGGTGATGTGACAATGTAGATGGCATTGAAACATGACGGGGAAGTGTGACCCTCTTCCTCGGGGTTTGACAAAGTAGTGCTTCACCTGAGTGCGGCACGTACGGGGATGGGATGGGGTGAGGTACCACCTCAGGGTCTCTTCCCCAGCACTTGTGTCCATGAGAGCCTCAAGCTCCCTGTCGAATATAGTCTCAGGAACCTCTTTGGCTCCTCCTCGTCATCCTTGTGGTTGTCGGCCAGGTGTTTCCCCGAATACTTGCTTGGGTTCTCGTCGTCATCAGTCATTGGGATACCATCGTCACCGGATGTGCGCGGCAGTAGTGGTGTGGACGGTGCGGGAAATGATGACTCAACTGATGATGTTGCCGACAGTGTGTACTTGTACTACTCCTCAGAGTCGAAGATGAAAATCAGGTGAGATACGGAAGACATAGTCGAGACAGTAACATTGTCTAAGTATTAGGTAATATAGATCATGTGAATGTATATGCAATGTGAATGACGTGAAGTGAACTATGTGAGCCTACAGTTATAGTTTAAGTACACTAAATGCAACTTAGTTCTCTATAACCAGGGCTCTGATAATAATCTGTCACACCCTGAAATTCCACGGCGGGTTACCCGCGGGTTGTGACTGTTAAGGATTATCAGTCCCAGTCATTTCGAACGACCTCTAAATGGTTTTCGAAAAGACATTTTGTTTGAACATCATACAAAATTACATAAGTAATACAGAGCTTGAAAATGTCGAATGTAAAGTGCGGAAGCAAAAGTAAAGTAACAAAATACAGAAGCATAACAAATTTGGTTCCCATAAACCTAGCTTCTAAATGAAAACATGGAATGTGACTCCAGATATGCAATCCTAGTTCATGTGTGAATGCTTCGCGACCTGAGATAAACATGCTTAAAACTGTCAACATAGGGTTGGTGAGTTCATAGGTTTAAGTAACATAAACAATAAAGAAAACAATGTAACAGTACGTATTTCTACTTATGAATTGATTGTTGATCAGACCATATGCGGTAATATTATAAGCATTTCACCAAAACCGAAGCTTGTTAGGACATAGAATGTCTGACAAAAGCTTTGTAATAGTTTAGGTCTTATTGTCTTTATGTTTTTATGTAATTGTATAGATTTTGTCTAAGTATTAGAACAAGTTCTGCTAGAGGCGAACTTGTCTAGTTCGCCTAGCATATTAGAGGTGAACTTGTTAAGTTTGCCAAGCCTATTAGAGGTGAACTTGTTAAGTTCGCCTAGTCTATTTGAGGCGAACTTAAGTTTGTATCTATAAATAGGAGTTTACAGATTCTGTTTGAGAGTAGCATATTTGACTGAACGATTGTATTCTGTAAACTCTGTGTTTGGTGATATACAAAGAGAAGTTTATTTACCTGCTGTTTCTATTGTCAATTCGTATGCATACGTTAACATGAAGGATTCCGCACTCCGTGTTATCGAGACATCCTGTCACGAGATCGATCTGTATATGAGTCATGTGGAACTACAAGTGGTATCAGAGCTTTTGCTCGTGATTTGTGTTTGATTCTTGGTGATTAGAGACGATTTTGTGTACAATTTGACAAGAAATTGATAATTTTTAGAAGTTTTTGTATCCATGGAGTTTTCAAGTTCTTGAAGTTGATTTTGCTGCTAAATTCATGGATTTTGGTAAAATTAATCCGATAGAAGTGTTCTAATTCATAAAATACTAAATACTACGGTCCAATTTCTTCAAATTACTTCTAATCTGTGAGAAATGATGATTTTAGGTGATGTTTGTTCGTGTTTGGGTTGAAGTTCTTGCTGAGTTTGCTACAACTGAAGCAGGCGAACTTGCTGAGATTTGTTGCAGGCGAACTTAGCAAGCAAACTTATCAAGTTCACTTCTCTCAGTTTAAGCGAACTTATTCAGTAGGCGAACTTACCGGATTTTCTTGTTTAAGCGAACTTATCAAGTTCTCTTGATATCAAATTTGCTTGTTTGGATTTGAAGCGAACTTATTATCTTCGCTAGAGGGGAGTACTTGTTCAATACTTGGAAATTTTTATGAAAATGGAAAATATGGTGCAAGTGACTAACATGTTAAATTACGATAACGAGATTGGTACATCTCAAAAACCACCCAAATTGTTAAGTCTTGCAGATTATTCTAACTGGAAAGATCGGTTTGATCAGTTCGTGTCTTTTACTGATACAAGTTTATGGATTCCAATCTTGGAAGGTTATACACATTCGACATATACTTGGATGGGAAAGGATGATGTTCCTAAATCGGTATCTGCGTTAACTACAGAAGAAAAAATATTGTTTGATAGGGAAAAGAAGGCTATGGCTAGTATCTCAATGTCTCTTCCTAAAGAAATTTATCATAGCTTTAAACAATTCAAGACATCTCAACAATTGTGGGAAGCGTTACAAAAGCGGTTTGGATGTTAAGAAAAGCAGAAAAGAATTACTGAAAAAAGCAGTTCTTAGTATTCAAGCACTTTTAAAATGAATCTTTAGATGATCTTGCAATGAGATTCTATCATTTGCTGAGTGAATTGTCAAGTGCTTCAGTGGTTTATGAGACCGAAGAGATAAATGATAAGTTTTTGGAGGCATTACCATCTAAATTTGATGTGTATTCAGTTTTGATAAAAGAGAATGTCAAGTATAAAACTATGTCTGTTGAAGAGGTTCTTGGCATAATTCAATCACATGATTTGAATATGAAGAAGAAGGAAACCAATATTGAGCATATTCAAGATCCTTCAATGTATTTTGCTAAGACTTCTAGCAAAACTGGTGCAGGGGTTGCGTTCTTTTCTGGTGATACTCAAGATGTTTCTAATGGTCATTGTCTTGGGGTTCCATGTCAATCTTGTTTCTCTGCAAATACAGTTTCTTCATCATCTGGAACACATAATATGAATCAAAGAGTTGCTGATGATTATTTAGCGATGTTTTCTTCCTTTATGGCTTCTTATGAAAATTTTGTTGGAGGAAAGATTCATGATCCAGATGTTATTGAAGAGGATTTCAGACAAATTGATTCTATTGATTTGGAAGAGATGAACATTCAATGGAAATGGCTATGCTGATGCGACAAGCAAAGAATTTTTTGAAGAAGACTGGAAGGAAGTATATCGGTTGTAACAGTCGTTCACGTATGGGATTTGACAAAACCAAAGTTCGTTGCTATAATTGTCAGGAGTATGGTCATTTCTTCAAAGAATGTGTGAAGCCAAAAGTTGAATTTGATTATCAGAAGAAGCCTAATAACTTTCAGAACATTCGTAATCAGTCACATGGCTCCTCTGGCTCTAGAAATTCTAATCATGCATCTGCATCATCTGCTTTGGTTGCTCAAAATGATGAAAATTATGACTAGGTATTCATCTTGAAGATTTGGTTGGTACTGTAAGTCAAGCTTTTGTAGTTGAGATACATTCTGCAAAATCTGAATAGTCAACTGATGATGATAGCTCAAGTGATGGTGAGAGTTTGCCAAGTGCTGATGAAGAGCATGATCAAGTACAAAATGTTGAGTCTGATATTGCATCTGGTGTATCTGAAGATGATATAGTATTAACTAAAAATTCTTTTGATGGTGCTGATTCTGAAAATATTTCGATTGCAAAAGTCTTCATGGCAGATATGTCAGATCCTTCAAAGGTAAAAGATTTTGTCTGTCACATTTATTGCTCTAATTGCATCTGTATAAAAGATAAACTGCAAAAACTAATGGATGATAATACAAATTTAATTTGTGATATGAAATCGATGCATTCAGTTAATCAAAAATTGAAATATAATGATAAATTGTGTATAGATAGAATTGAGTCTTTGAAAAGATATTTTAACTCTTTGAGATTGAAATATAAGGAACAAGCATATCATCTGGATATGGCTTATGCTGAGATTGAGAAGCGAAATGAAATTGTCGCTCAGAAGAACAAAGAAATTTCTGATAAAGAATCTGAAGTGATCAAATTACATAGAAAGCTGGAAAATTTTGAAAATTCATCTGTGGTATTGGAATACTTTAATGCTAATGCTGATTCTACAAAGAGGGTTCCTGGAATTGGATTTGTTCCTCCACCATTCAATGCAAATTATGTGGTTGAACCAGAAATTATTCATGAAGAGGAAATTGATCCAAAGACGGTGTTAAAAGTAAATCCAGTAACTGGTGAAGATATGATCTATGATTCTGATTATGAGGATGAAATTTTTGATGATAAAAAGGTTGAAGGCATTCCTAAGGAAGTGCAACTTGATGAACCAAGGATAGTGAAAAATGTTACTCCTGATAGATGCATTTTAACATAACCTGATGAAGGGAAAGTTGATCAACCTAACCTTTCTAAAATGTTACAATCAAGTGGTTTTGTTGCTGCTGGTCATCAGAAGAAGAATTCATCAACGGTGACTAAACAAGTTTTTGTTCAAAAGAAGTCAGTCAACTGTTTAGTAAAATCTTCTGAAGCTTGTTCATCAGAAGGGTCATCAAATTCAAGAAAACCTCCTTATATCAGAAATCATCAAGATAGAAGAGTTTACTTTCACTGTAATGAGGCTAGTCATATTCTGATTCACTGTCCGTATAAGAATCAAGGCAAATTAAAGAGTGTTCCGTCACAACAACGAGTGGTGACGATTCTGAAAAGACCAAATGTGGGAAAGCCTACTTCTAGTGTTGGAAAGAATGTGCCTTGTCAATAATTTGCTAAATCTTCGGGATTTAAGCAACATGATAAGCATATTTCTAAATCAGTTGTTTTTCAAAATAAGTTTCAGATTCCACATGTTGGAATTCCAAAAGATTCTCAACCTGAGGTCAAACTTTCTAGACCACAACGAAGAAGACGTAACCGAAAATTAAAGAAACTTTTGGAAATATCTGAATCTGATAATCATAAATCTAATAATGTTCTTCCAATTAATCATACTGTATCTTCATTGAGAAGGTCTAATTGTGAATCTTATGTTCCAAAGGTTCTTGAAGTTGTTTATTTTGATTCATCTGGACGACCCAAGACCACAATGGCTTGGGTTCCTATTTCTCTGATTTTCTTTGTTTATGTAGGGGAAACTAAGGAGGACTATCAACAATACGTGGTATGTGGATAGTGGTTGTTCTCGACATATGACAGGGAATATTCGTTTGCTGGAAGATGTTATTAATATTGATGGTGGTTATGTCTTTTTTGCTGGAAATAAAGGTGGGTACATAACTGGTCATGGTATTTTGAAGAATGATAAAGTCAAATTTGAGAAAGTTAACTGTGTAGAGCAACTTGAACACAATCTTTTGAGTGTATCTCAAGTGTGTGACAAGAAGTTTTCATTTCATTTCAATGATTTTGAGTGTTATATCTTGAAACCGGGCTTTGTTATTCCTGACGAATGGATTCTAATGAAGGATCTGAGGAGATATGTCACATATGTCCTTGACATGAGTGTTGCTACTACAACGGATTCAATTCCTACATGTTTACTCTCCAAGGCGTCTAAGTCGGATTCTATTTTGTGGCACAGGAAACTTGCTCACTTAAATTATCGGAAAATGAATTATCTCGTGACGAATGATCTGGTTATTGGTGTTCCAAAAATGAAATTTTCCATGATGACTGTATTCCTTGCAAGAAGGGGAAACAGCACAAGAAGTCCCACAAATCTAAGACAAATAATTCAATTGTGACTCTTTTGGAGCTACTGCATATGAGTCTGTTCGGACCGATTAGTATAAGGAGCATTGGCGACAAATCTTACTGTCTGGTAGTAACAGATGATTTCTCTAGATTTTCATTGGTTAAGTTCCTTGCTTCTAAAGCCAAAACCACAGAGTTGGTGCAATTCTTAATCCTGGGTTTAGAGAATTTGTGCAAACAGAAAGTCAGAAGAAATAGGAGTGACAATGGCAGCGAGTTTAAAAATAGCAAGATGGGTTTATTTTGTCTTCAAAAGGGAATTCATCATGAATTCAGTGCGCCATATGTACCTCAACAAAATGGAGTTGCTGAACGAAAGAACAGGACTTTGGTTGAAACGGCACGTACGATGCTTGCAGATTCTAAGCTTCTAGTTACTTTTTTGGCTGAGGCTGTGAATACTGCGTGTCACGTTTTGAACAGAGTTTTGATTGTCAAGCGACACAACATGACATGCTATGAGTTGCTTAATAATCGGAAGCCGAATCTGGAATATTTACTACCTTTTGGTAATCCATGCACCCTGTTGAATGTTAGATATGTCCCTACCAATTTCAGTGCTAAGGCTATTGAAGGGATCTTTTTGGGGTATGTTGCAAATTCTACTACCAAGCGGGTTTATAACAAAGAGACTCTCAGGTTGAGGAATGGTTTCATATTGACTGTTCTAATCGGTCTTTACCTCAAATGACGATTGGACCAGACTGGGCTTTTGATTATGACAATTTATTCAAGTGTTTTCAATTACCTTCTGATATTTCCCCTGAGGAAGCTGCTGTATTATATGATTCATGTCAGGATGCACAGAATAGTTGTTTTCTACCGACTGCGGTTCCACAATCATCTGTTCCCTCTACATCTGCTCCAGATCCTAATGTTTCTTCTTGTTCGGGAACACAAGAGTCTGATAGTGAGGACGACAATGTTATTTTCCAAGATTCTTCTACTGATCCTTTGTTAGTTGATGAACCTTCTAATTCGACACAGGCTCAGAGAGAGATTCCTACAAATCAGGACTTGGAGATACCAGTTAATCAGGATATGTCTTATCAATCTGATACAACTCAAGTTGATGTGTTGCCGGTTCCAGAGGTTGCATCAATCAAGGAACTCAAAACTCATCCGATTACAAATATCATTGGAAATTTACGAGATGGAGTGCAAACGTATTCTATTATTGACAACACTTTCTTGTATACAGGTATTAAGGATACTGGTGTTCTTGATGTGTAAGGCCCCCTTATCCCGGGTAACCTCACTTGTTGGTTTTACTCATAAACAAAGTCATTAATACTGAACTTTAAATTTAACATGTTCAATTAACAACAAGAACATTAATGTTTGAGTACAATACAACGGAAGTCTCAACATTTAAAACATACATCATTGTTTAACAAAAGAAAACATAAATCGGAATGTCAGTCTCTAGCCGGGCAACCTTCACGCCTTCGCACGACCCTTTTCTTTGTTACCTGAAATGTATACTAAAAGTCAGCTAACGCTGGTGAGTTCTAGTTTAAAAGATTAGATATTAACATTATTTCTTCAAAAGTATACATGAGTTTATATATAAAGAATGTAAATACGTATTCTTAACTTTTACTTTTCTTTCATCATTCTTGAGTGACTACATTGATATGCATTCACCTTTAGATTTTCCTTAACATTCATTTGGTCGTACACATAAGGGTGATCAACCCGTCTTTTACTACGTATGTCACAAAGACATACGCCATGAAGCTACCGTCGTAGCCCTTTGACTCGTCCGGTCCTAGAAACCGTCCGGCCAACCTTCGGCCGTCCGTCGTAAACCGTCCTACCGTCGTAGTCCGTCCTTTTCGCCCGTCTACCCGAAGGTATCCATTTCCCACGTGCTACCATGTTTGCAACCGTTCTACATGTGATTTGGCATTTGCTTCGACCGTCCATTAATGTCCCTTTTTATTTCCTAGCTGATGAAGGAATATTTTTGTCCCGGTTGCAAGATAGTCACGTGGTCGTCCGTCTACCGTAGTATCCGTTAGCATCGAAGCGTCCATAACATTCACGTATATTCATAACATGCAGTATATATTATATAAAGCAAGATTTCATTCATTCTTATTTTGTCATTCTTTCATTCATACTTTGTAAACATACGTTTCATTCTTTGTTCATAATTCATTTTCATATATATATATATATAAATATATATATTTGTATATCACGTATGATCACATTGGCATTCATAGTATTTATTCATTTAGTGTATACACTTCAGCCCCAAAACATTTAATAAGGTTTGCACATAATATAGAAAGGGGCACATAGAACTCACCTAATGAGCTAGTCTGGGTTGTCCTAAACAAAGTCCAACAACGTCGCTTCTGATCTGAATTGAGAAGTTAAATACACATCAGACCTAATCTCGAGTCTGACGGTTTAATCATTCTAAACATACTGACTTTACTTAACCATTCTGATGCCTGCGCACTTAGCAAGTGCGCAGGGCCTTGGTCATGCGTACTTGACAAGTACGCAGACTTTACTTCATGCGCACTTGGTAAGTACGCAGACTTTACTTCATGCGTACTTGATAAGTACGCAGAACCCTTCTTCCTGCGTACTTGATAAGTACGCAAGATCTGATTCAGGCGTAAGAACCCTAACTTTTTGCATTCGGGTTGGATCATGTCAATATCTAAATTTTTCTTGATCAGCACGTTCGGTTTTTATTCTAGATGCTAGATCTTTGTTCATTTTCAAGTTTCATCCATAAAAACTTCACATATTTAGCTAAAACCGAAAATCCTAAAATAATCATAAAAACTCAGATTATGATCGAACGCTTACCTGGATTGGAGTTATGATTCAGAGAAGATGATCACGAGCATAGTAGCAACGTTCTCCTGAATTCCCGAGTCGATCCGTCACTTTCTCTCTCTAGAACCGAGCTCCCCTCTCTCTCTAGAATTGCAAGTGGTGAAAAGAAATGAATTGTGGCAGCCCTTGTCCTTTATATACCTGGGCTTCCTTTGGCCCGTTCGAGCCGAACCCAAGCCCATCCATTTTTTTCTTTCGTTTCTTGACGTTTAAATCTCTATCGTATTATTAATTACTTATTTACTATTTTTGGGATGTTACAAGTCTACCCTCCTTAAAGAAGTTTCGTCCTCGAAACTGCTTATACGTTAAATAATTGAGGGTATATTTCCCGCATCTCGTCTTCTTTCTCCCATGTAGCTTCTGATCCCCTTCTGTGCTTCCATTGAACTTTGACCAATGGGATTGACTTATTGCGTTGTCTCTTCTCAAATCGGTCAAGAATGGCTATTGGTTCCTCGACATAATTCAGACTGTTATCCACCTCGATGTCATCGTAAGGTACGTGAGCCGTGTCGTCAGCTAGACACCTTCATAAGTGCGACACGTGGAACGTAGGGTGTATTTCACTAAGCGCATCGGGTAGGTCGAGTCTGTAAGCAACTTGACCCACTCTCGCTAAGATCTTAAAAGGTCCGACAAACCTTGGACTTAGTTTGCCATGTTTTTTGAATCGGATGATTGCTTTCCATGGTGATACCTTTAACAGTACCATGTCCCCGACTTGAAACTCTAACTCCTTTCTTCTCTTATCTGCATATGATTTCTGCCTGTCTTTTGCGGCTTTCATTCGAGACTTGATTTGATCAATATTCTCAGAAGTAGCCTTGACCACTTCGAGGCTCGCAAAATCCTTCTATCCGATTTCCCCCCAACAAACCGGGGTCCTACATTTCCTCCCATACAACATTTCAAATGGCGGTATGCCAATAGTCGAGTGATAGATTTTGGTATATGAAAATTCTGCCAATGGTAGATGGTTGTCCCAGTTCCCACCGAAGTCAATGATACAGGCCCGGAGCATGTCCTCCAAGGTCTGAATGGTCCTTTCAGATTGACCATCGGTTTGAGGGTGGTAAGCGGTGCTGATGTTCAATCTAGTGCCCATCGCTTCATTGAATTTCTTCCAAAACCTTGATGTAAATCTAGTATCCCTGTCGGACACAATCGACAGCGGCATACCATGTATGCTTACAATTTCCTTGATAAATACTTCTGCTAGTCTTTCTGACGAAGAAGTCTCACGTACTGGCAAGAAGTGAGCACTTTTCGTCAAACGGTCGATGATCACCCAAATGGTATCATTGCCTTTAGCTGTTCGCGGTAGCTTGGTATTGAAGTCCATCGTGATCTCCTCCCACTTCCATTCCGGTATTGGTAAAGGTTGCATTTTACCGCATGGTTTCTGGTGCTCGGCCTTAACTAGAGAACACGTTAGGCACTTGCTCACGTACTCTGTCAAATCATTCTTCATGCCAGGCCACCAGTACTCCTTCTTCAAGTCTTGATACATTTTGTTTGTTCCGGGGTGGATAGAATAGCGAGACTTATGGGCCTCATCGAGTATTTTGGTTCTAAGTTCGCCAATCTTAGATATCCACATCCGGCCAAACCTAGTTCGTACACCATATGCATTTGCATCCAAATTCCCTTTTTGTCCTACTATTCTTTCCTGTTTTATATTTCCTTCTAATAGCGCTTCGTCTTGTGCCTTTGATATTTCACTCATCAAATCTGGTGTTATAATCAGCTGACACACTTTCATCTGTATAGGTTCCAATTCTTCCTTTCTGCTTAAAGCGTCAGCCACCACGTTTGCTTTGCCTGGATGGTACAATATCTCACAGTCATAGTCCTTCAGTAGCTCTAACCACCTCCTTTGCCTCATGTTTAATTCCTTTTGCCCGAAAAAGTACTTCAGGCTTTTGTGATCGGAGTAAATGGTGCATTTAACTCCATACAGATAGTGCCTCAATATTTTCAATGCGAAAACTACTTCCGCTAACTCTAGATCGTGTGTTGGGTAGTTAACCACGTGAATCTTTAGTTATCGCGAGGCGTAGGCAATTACCTTTCCTCGTTGCATAAGTACGCAACCTAAACCCTGACCCGAAGCGTCAGAGTAGACTACTAAGTCTTCATTTCCCTCAGGTAGTGCCAAGACTGACCTGGCTCTGATACCATTTGTGACATCCGGCCCCTCAGACCAACAATATTGTCCGCTTTGCCTACTAAGAGCTCACGGATTTGTTTTTGGTTGCCCGGGTGAAAACTTCCCAGGGGGTCACCCATCCCTGGATTACTCCCACCCGAGCACGCTTAACTATGGAGTTCTCCTCTCATCCACTACATTAAGCCCCAAAACGCATTGTTTTTGGTTGGACCCCATTCATATTTCACTTCCTTCCGTGTCAACTTAGTTAGTGGCAAGGCTATTCTTGAAAAATCTTGAATGAACCTTCGATAGTAGCCTGCCAATCCCAGGAAGCTTTGTATCTCTGTTGGTGTCTTTGGAATGTTCCATTCCTTTACTGTCTCGATTTTTGCAAGATCCACCATAATGCCGTTTGGGTTTATTACATGACCTAGGAATTGGACTTCCCTAAGCCAGAACGCGCATTTGGAGAATTTTGCGTACAACTTTTCCTGCTTTAGCACCTCCAGAACCTCTCTTAGGTGACAGTGGTGATCACCCTCGCTTTTCGAATATACCAGTATGTCGTCTATAAAAACTATCACCGATCGATCCAACATTGGTCAACATACTCTATTCATCAAATCCATGAACACTGCTGGTGCGTTGGTCAATCCGAAGGACATCACGAGAAACTCATAATGCCCATAACGCATGCGAAACGCGGTTTTTGGTACGTCTTTCTCTCTTACTTTCAACTGATGGTAACCCGACCTAAGATCGATCTTTGAGAACCAACTCGCACCTTGCAGTTGATCAAAAAGGTCATCTATTCTAGGCAGTGGGTATTTGTTCTTTACTGTTCTCTTGTTCAGTTCACGGTAGTCAATGCACATGCGCATGCTGCCGTCTTTCTTCTTTACGAATAGTACCGGAGCACCCCATGGTGAAATGCTCGGTCTAATAAATCCTTTTTCTGTTAATTCCTATAGTTGAGACATCAATTCTTTCATTTCTGACGGAGCCAATCGGTAGGGGGCTTTGGCAACGGGCTCAGCTCCTGGCAGTAAGTCAATCTGAAATTCTATTTCCCGATCGGGTGGCAACCCAGGTAGCTCCTCTGGAAATACTTCTGGAAAATTGCACACCACGGGTACATTCTTGAGTGCTTTCGTTTTCATTCTATCGTCAATAACATACGTCAGATAAGCTTCGCAACCGCGCCTCATGTAACTTTCGGCCTTGAACATCGAAATGACGTTTGGCATTGTGCAATTCCAATCCCCATAAACCGTAATTGGACTTCCGCTAGGAGCTTTGAGGTGTATCCTCTTACGTTTACATATGATTTGAGCTTCGTTGGCAGCTAACCAATCCATACCCAGTACTACATCGAATCCTCCTAAGGTAAGAAGGAATAATCTAGAGGGGAACATATGGCCCTCTATTTCTATGATACAATCATCAGTTACTTGGAATACTACCGAATTTTTACCAACGGCAGTTTGTATGCAAAAGGCTTTTACTATGGTGTTGCCAGTGCAATCTAGTTTTTGGCTAAAGGCATTTGATATAAAACTTTTACTAGCACTAGAGTCAAATAAGATAGCAGCATGTTCATCATTTACTAGAAACGTACCTGATACAACATCAGGGTTTCCCCTTGCTTCCTCCTCAGTCAGGGCATAGGCTCGAGTCCTAACCCTTGGTTGTTCCATTTCAGCTTCCTTTTCCTTTCCCGAACCGGATTGTTTGGTTTTCCTGCAATCCCTAGTCAGGTGTCCACATTTTCCACAACTCTGGCACTTGACATCCTTTAAACACTCTCGGGAGAAGTGTCCCGGCTTCCTGACTTATAACACATGATGGTGCCGATTCGGCACTCGCCAAGATGGTGCTTTCCACACTTCTTGCAAGTTTCATATTCATCTGACCTTGGTCTGTTAACTTCAGCTACTGCATCCCTTTTCCCGGTGCCCCTAGACGGGTTCTCCCACTTTCTCTTTTGTGTCTCAGGTGCCGGGTCCTCATTGGCGTAGTCGTCGTAGACGATTCCGCTCAGATTCACTATCGACTCGAAGGTCGAGGGTAGGTTAGTTTTGACATGGACACCGACCCTTTGCGGCAAACCGTTGACATAGTACTTAATCAGACGGTCTTCAGTCTCCACTAAGTGTGGTACCAGTTGGGCCATTGAATCTCGAAGTATACTGACGATGAGTCTTGTTGCCAGCCTTGAAGTTCAGGAACTCGTTCTCCACACGATCAATCTCGTTCTGTGGGCAGAATTTTTGGATTATCAGCTTCTTCAAGTCTTCCCATGTCATTCTGTTGATAGCATTGGGTGACTTAGTTCTTTGAACATTCCTCCACCAACATAGTTCTTCGTTGGTGAAAGAATGAGCAACGTACTTAACAGCTTGGTCGGGTCGACACTCGCTGATGTTGATGACAGCGTTCATCCTCTCGATCCACTCGAGGGTGGCCACAGAGTCCTTATTCCCGTCAAATTTGGGTGGGTCTCTGTCCTTGAAACCCTTATAAGTACACCCCCGGTTACTTGATCCTACCTTTATTTCATCCCTATCGCTGTCATATACCTTTTCCACATTGTTCCCTTCATCATCTTCCTTGATTTTCTTTAATGCCTCCGTTAGTAGGTCAGGCAATACATTCTTCAAAGTGAGCACGACCTCACGGACAATAGCATCTCTGACCTCGGGTTCCAACTGTAGAGACCCTTGATGTCGCCCCCGGTTGGGGTGACATTAGTTTGGTGCACGCTCTCTGTGCTTTCCGTGCGCACATCCTCTTCTTCTTGATGTATTGGATTCAGTGGAGGCCTACCGACTCAGCCCGGGCTACCGCCTCGGCGTCCTGTTCTCCCTCCACCTGCCATTGTTTTTTAGATTTCCTGATAGTCATAAAGGGTATACATCAATGTCATTCTCTCAGATCATAGTCTTAGAACAGTACGAACAAGGTAAATTTTTAATTACAGTGACCGGCATTGCTTTTCGGGTTCCAAACTCTTCAAATTGGTCATGACATTGACATCTATTGGTTCTAGGTTAGAGTATCTATTCTTATCCAAGTGTATTAACCTTAGTACTTACTTACCTTGCTTGCGTTGGCGTTGGCTACCCAGACTGACATCCGTGCGTTGGTCCCATAATCAGCTTGAGTCCAGACATTTAGGGATGTCTGAATCTCTCAAACTATTGCTCTGATACCAACTTGTAAGGCCCCCTTATCCCAGGTAACCTCACTTGTTGGATTTACTCATAAACAAAGTCATTAATACTGAATTTTAAATTTAACGTGTTCAATTAACAACAAGAACATTCACGTTTGAGTACATTACAGCGGAAGTCTCAACATTTAAAACATACATCATTGTTTAACAAAAGAAAACATAAATCGGAATGTCAGTCTCTAGCCGGGCAACCTTCACGCCTTCGCACGACCCTTTTCTTTATTACCTGAAATGTATACTAAAAGTCAGCTAACGCTGGTGAGTTCTAGTTTAAAAGATTAGATATTAACATTATTTCTTCAAAAGTATACATGAGTTAATATATAAAGAACGTAATACGTATTCTTAACTTTTACTTTTCTTTCATCATTCTTGAGTGACTACATTGATATGCATTCACCTTTAGATTTTCCTTAACATTCATTTGGTCGTACACATAAGGGTGATCAACCCGTCTTTTACTACGTATGTCCCAAAGACATACGCCATGAAGCTACCATCATAGCCCTTTGACTCGTCCGGTCCTAGAAACCGTCCGCCTTAAAACCGTCCGGCCAACCTTCGGCCGTCCGTCGTAAACCGTCCTACCGTCGTAGTCCGTCCTTTTCGCCCGTCTACCCGAAGGTATCCGTTTCCCACGTGCTACCATGTTTGCAACCGTTCTACATGTGATTTGGCATTTGCTTCGAACGTCCATTAATGCCCCTTTTTATTTCCTAGCTGATGAAGGAATATTTTTGTCCCGGTTGCAAGATAGTCACATGGTCGTCCGTCTACCGTAGTAGCCGTTAGCATCGAAGCGTCCATAACATTCACGTATATTCATAACATGCAGTATATATTATATAAAGCAAGATTTCTTTCATTCATACTTTGTAAACATACGTTTCTTTCTTTGTTCATAATTCATTTTCATATATATATATATATAAATATATATATTTGTATATCACGTATGGTCACATTGGCATTCATAGTATTTATTCATTTAGTGTATACACTTTAGCCCCAAAACATTTAATAAGGTTTGCACATAATATAGAAAGGGGCACATAGAACTCACCTGATGAGCTAGTCTGGGTTGTCCTAAACAAAGTCCAACAACGTCACTTCTGATCTGAATTGAGTAGTTAAATACACATCAGACCTAATCTCGACTCTGACGGTTTAATCATTCCAAACATGCTGACTTTACTTAACCATTCTGATGCCTACGCACTTAGCAAGTGTGCAGGGCCTTGGTCATGCGTACTTGACAAGTACGCAGACTTTACTTAATGCGCACTTGGTAAGTACGCAGACTTTACTTCATGCGTACTTGATAAGTACGCATAACCCTTCTTCCTGCGTACTTGATAAGTACGCAGGATCTGATTCAGGCGTAAGAACCCTAACTTTTTGCATGCGGGTCTGATCATGTCAATATCTAAATTTTTCTTAATCAGAACGTTCGGTTTTTATTCTAGATGCTAGATCTTTGTTCATTTTCAAATTTCATCCATAAAAACTTCACCTATTTAGCTAAAACCGAAAATCCTAAAATAATCATAAAAACTCAGATTATGATCGAACGCTTACCTGGATTGGAGTTATGATTCAGAGAAGATGATCACGAGCACAGTAGCAACGTTCTCCTGAATTCCCGAGTTGATCCGTCACTTTCTCTCTAGAACCGAGCTCCCCTCTCTCTCTAGAATTGCAAGTGGTGAAAAGAAATGAATTGTGGCAGCCCTTGTCCTTTATATACCTGGGCTTCCTTTGGCCCGTTCGAGCCGAACCCAAGCCCATCCATTTTTTTTCTTTCGTTTCTTGACGTTTAAATCTCTATCGTATTATTAATTACTTATTTACTATTTTTGGGATGTTACATGATGTTTGCTCACATTCCTGTTTTATTTCTCAGGTCGAACCAAGTCGAAATGGCGTTACGTGATAATAATTGGATAGAGGCCATGCAGGAAGAACTAGTTCAGTTTGACAAACTCAAAGTTTGGAATCTTGTAGATCTTCCAAAGGGTGTGTATCCAATTGGTACAAAGTGGGTGTTTAAATGCAAGAAAGACGATCGAGGTGTTGTGGTGAGAATGAACGCAAGATTAGTTGTACAAGGTTTCAATCAACAAGAGGGAATTGATTACACCGATGTTTATGCTCTTGTTGCTAGGCTTGAATCTATACGGTTGTTTCTTGCTTTTTCTTCATACAAAGGGTTTAAGTTGTTTCAATTAGATGTAAAGAGTGCTTTCTTATATGGTAAAGTCAAGGAGGAGGTTTATGTGTGTCAGTCGTCGGGGTCTGAAGATCCAATTAATCCGTCTAAAGTTTTCAAGCTTGATAAGGCTGTCTATGGTCTTCATCAAGCTCCCCGAGCGTGGTATGAAACGTTGTCTACACATCTTATGGATAATGATTTTGTTCGTGGCCAAATTGACTCAACTTTATTCATTAAGAAAGCAGGGGGAGAATACCTACTGGTGCAGATATATGTAGATGATATTATTTTTGGCTCTACAAATGAAGGGTTGTGCAAAGAGTTTGAGAATGTTATGAAATCAAAGTTTGAGATGTCAACTATGGGAGAGTTATCATTTTTCCTAGGTCTTCAAGTTAATCAGACGGAAGATGGTTTCTTTATTCATCAGTCCAAGCATGTAAAGGACATCTTGAGCCGATTCAAGATGGAGGACTGCACCCCATACGATACTCCGATTCCGGTCAATCATAAATTGAATTCTGACCCGGATGGAAAAGAAGTTGATTGCCGACTCTACCGTGCAATGATTGGATCTCTCATGTACTTAACCGCTTCAAGGGCAGACATAATGTTCGCTGTGTGTATTTTTTCCAGATTCCAAGCAAAACCAAAAGAGTCTCATTCGATTGAAGTAAAGAGAATCTTTCGTTATCTGAAAGGAAAACAAAGATTGGGACTATGGTTTCCACATGGTTCTAACTTTGAATTCAATGCATACATTGATTCTGATTTTGGTGGTTGTCGTTTGGACAGGAAATCTACTACAGGTGGTTGCCCGTTCTTGGGTAATCGTCTAGTTTCCTGGCAATGCAAAAAGCAAACTACCGTCTCCATTTCAACATGTTAAGCAGATTACATTGCTGCTGTAAGTTGTTGTTCACAGATCTTGTGGATCCAACATCAATTAAGAGACTACGGTTTGATCTTTACAGCAACCCCCATGTTTATTGATAATAACGCTACAATGTCTATCACAAATAATCTTGTTAAGCACAGTAAAATAAAGCACATTGAAATTATATATCATTTTATTCGTGATTGTGCAGATAAAAAGTTGATTGAGCTGGTGAAGGTACATACATATAATAATTTTGCTGATCTTTTTACCAAGGCATTTGATCGTACCAAGTTTGAATTTCTGATCAAAATGATTGGTATGATCAATCCCGAATAATTTTTTTCAAAAACAATTTTTCATGGAAGATTTTGTTTTTAAAATTTCTTTTATTGCTTTATTACACTTCTGCATTTTAAATTTCAGTAAAAAAATCTTATTTATAAAAATTCAAAAACAAAATGAAAAATATAAAACTGACATCATTTGAAGTTAGAGAAGAAATAATAGTACATCGGTGAATAGTTCATTACACATGACCATAGTAGACCTTTGATATATGATAGTTTAAAGTAATTTGATTTGATCTAAATTTCAAAGTCTGCATAAATGAGAAATGATAGTGTTTTGAATGCTCTAATCTTGATAATATGTTTTAATTTGAATATGAGTTTGAAACTTGAATTGTTAATAGACTAGAAGCGTTTTTGAACCAATAGTAGTGTGAAAATTAAATATGATATGATTACATCTGTGATTTAAATCCATTATATGCCTGGGTGTGTGTGTAAAAGTTCATTATCAGATAAAGAATATATGGTTTTAAGAATTTCATGAGACCAATATCGAATTATGTTTTTAGCACAATCTCTTTCAGTTCACTTCAATGCCCATGCCCCGAAAAACATGCAATGTGTTGCTAAACTAAGATATACTTTCTAACAACATTTGTTGGAACATATACTAGCCCTTTGATCAGTTAGATACATCATCTATTCTGATTTCATTGAAAATTATCCAGATAATAGTTGGATCCTCCTACCCGAATCTATTGATTCTTATTATAAAGCCAATTCTTTAGAATCTTTTGATTCTGAATCATCCTGATTCTTATATCCTTTGGGATATGATATTCTATACTTGTGCTAATAGAGATAATTTCATCTTGGAGATTGACCTAATCTTGCAATAAACTGTGTATGTCTTGAAGATAGTGCAAATTTATATTTCTGTTGGCATATATGTGGGGTACACGATGTTTTTCATCTAAATGGTACTAACTCACATGAACTTGGAAGAAAAATGCTTATAGTTTCAAATTGTATAATATTGACAACTTAAGAATTCATGCTTTGTATTACAAATTCGGAATGAAAAATTGAGCATTTCATGACATGATCTTGTTTTCTATGAAATTTATCGCGTATCATTTCAAGTATTATTCAAATTGATTGAAAAGTTGAAAAGTGAATATGATGGATTTATAAATATTCATTGCAAAAATTACATAAAAATGAAAAAGATACGAGTTCATAAGAATGAGTTTGATTGTTTCATATCATTTTTTTATGCATATCATAGGTTACCCATAGTTGATAATAGGTTGTGTGATGAATTGCTCATATACTTATATGATCTTCTTGCTCATGATGTTTAACCAAAAATATGTGTTTTAGGTTGCTCAGATAAAAACCTAAAATATGTGTTTCAGTTTGCTCAGATAAAAACCAAAAATATGTGATTCCGTTTGTGTAGATAAAATCCAGAAATAGTTTGTTTCTTTCTTCCATGAAAATATTATTTTTTATTAAAATGATTCGGGATTGGATCGGATACATGCAAAAGATGGAAGTTCACAAGAATGTGACGTGTTGAAAGTTATTGTTCAAGGCAAAGTTCGCCTGTTCCCGATTAAGCGAACTTAATATGTTCGCCTAGGGCTCGTTAAGCGAACTTAACAAGTTCGCCTAATGAAGCGAACTTAACAAGTTCGCCTAATGAAGCGAACATAACAAGTTCGCCTAATGAAGCGAACTTAATTGTGTGAATAAATATTTTGTTCAGGCGAACTTATCCTTATTACCACTTTCACTGTGTGAGCGAAATTCTTTGAGCGAACTTACTGGGTTTAAGTGAACTTGTGAAATTTTGAATTAGGGTGTTTCGATTTGAAATTTTCGTGTCTGTTTCTGGATCGGTTTTGAATTGCGAATCCATCTAAGGTACTTTCATGGATTTTTATCCGTTAAATCGATGGGAAATTGCTCCTTTAACTTTGTGTTCTTCATATTTTGATGTTCATACGCTTGTCTGAGTAAATCACGTTTATATAGGTGTAAATCTTGAAATTGAAGCTTAATATTGTTTAGTTGTTGTGAACTGATGCTTATACTGTATTTGATTTGAAAATATTTGACGATTTTAACATTTTGGATTCTGCTGTTGAATTTGTATCGACAAACTGGTTAAGGAGAACTTGTTCAGGCGAACTTGTTCAAGTGAACTTGTTTAGGCGAACTTATTATGTTCACCTCTTGCAACACTAAGGGAACTTATTAAGTTCGCCTAAGGGCTAAGCTATGTTTGGACTTGTAATTTTTTTTGTGTGTGAAATTTTTTTTGATTTTTTTTATTTGTTATATGACTAATGTGTGTTCTATGTCCAATACATTTTCAGATGGCTCGTCGTGTTGAGTACAAACATAATCAAGTGGCGTTGTTAGATCCAAATATGGCTGAGGCTGTTAATTTCTAAGGAATTATCAATTTCTTGAATCGTTCACGTTTACATGTGGCCTTATCCGTAGATATGTACATCAGCTTACCGTATATCCAATAATTCTGGGATACAGTACATCAAGACACAGATGTTGAACCTCACGTCCTACGTGCAACGGTGAATAATACAGAGGTAGCTATTTCAGTGGAAACTATTCGTGCTGCTTTCGCATTGGGAGGTGCTAATGAAGATCCTATGTCTTATCCTGGAACACTGATTATGGGGTGTTTTTAGAGGATGGGCTACAGAGGCAGACCAAATGATGCTCAAGCACAAAAAGGTGGTTTATTTGGAGAATGGAGGTATTTTATGCACGTAATCATCCAATGTTTATCTCTAACAAAAGGCTGGTACTGATGGTTTGAAGAGTGCGTTACAAGCTGCAATGGTTGCATTGACCCTAAACAAACGGTTTAACTATGCTTTGTATATATACCGTGAGTTGGCCATGCAAATCAATCCTTTAGAAGGACAAGGGTTTCTTAAGTACCCTAGGTTCTTGCAAATGATTCTGAACCTTTTAATTCCAGATTTACCACAGCATCCAATACGTTTGACCTTGACTCCTATGTCCAAAAGAATCTTTACTGATTGTACCAAGGTTAAACAAAAAAATGTTGCTTTGATTCCAGTTCCGACTCCTTTGTTTGGTCATTTAAGCAATCCTGATTATATTGAGCCTCCTAATGATAATTGGTTTCATCCCGAGGAGTTAGTTCAAGTACAAGTCCAGAATCAAGTACAACAACCACAACAACCAACAAGTTCACTCTCAGGTACAAGCACAACAACAAGTTCCTATTCCACAAGAACAGGTTCATATTCCTATTAATGAACTAGTTCAAGAAGACGTTGCTCAAGAAAATGAACAAGATTTGGGTATGAATATGGAAGATTTTGATAACGAAGCTGTGAACTCACCCATTCATGAATCTGAAGGGAATGTGGTGGATACGAGTTCCGGTGATACTATTTTACCTGATTCTGAAGCTACTGACTCTGATTCGTCTAGAGATTTTAGCTTAGATCATTATGAGAGACTGGCTGATTCTGAAGAAGAAGAAGCTGAGAAGTTAGAATGTCTGGATGATATTGACGAATTATTTGATGATATTGAAGAGGATGTGTTGGATAATGAAGTTGAAGAATGAGAGATTGTAGAGATTGAGATAGAAAAGAGTAATGATAAAGTTACATATGAAGGAAGTGATGGTCTGAATGTACCGTATAACTTCATCCAAGATGCTGTTATTCCTGAGTTTTCTTATGAAGGAGTAACAGATTCTATGGACTTTGTTGAAGATATCACTACACCTGATGATACTGCTCAATCCAAGATAGATACTGATGCTGATACTACTCATTCTGTGTCTCCTAAGCCGAATGAAGAACCTGTGATGTATAGAAATATAGGAATGACTAGAGAACAGTGGAGAGAAGTAGTTAACAGTTGGATGAAAGTACTACCCAAGTCATTTATACAACCTGCTAAAAAAGAAAGATATGTGAATAAAGAGAGGTGTATTGGAAGAATCATCAGTTGGTTTTATGATGATGACACGAAGTTGTTTGCTCTTAAGAGATCTGATGGTGTTCAGTACTTAAAGCCTAGGATCAAGTATTTCAATATCTTGCCAAGGTGTGAAATGAATGGTCTAGCTACGAAACCACTGATTAATAGATCAAAGTGTGGATTAGCCGATGTGATTGCCAACTTGATTAAAAGAGAAGGTGGACCAGGGAAGTATGAAAGATTAAAGCCACAAAAAGGAAAAGGAGTTAAGATTGTAGATCAAAAGATAGAGATTGTGACCTGGAAGTATAAGTTCAAGCCAATACGTGTTGTACAGAAGATACCATTGAAGAAATTACCTCAAGATTTTCTGGGGAATATGAAATCGTGGTACGTAGATGTGAATACTGGTGAAGCTAGAGTTGATGATAAAGATAATAAAGTCATTGTTAGTTTCTATGATTCAATGAATCTTATTAACTTCTCAAAAAAAGATCAAAGGACGTTAAGAAAGAATGAGATTATGTTTACTGATGAATGGATAGAACAAGGATTGCAGTATAAAAGAGTGTTGGAGATCTGTCAGAGATATGGAGTGCACGCAGGAAGCAGATAACCAGATAACTGGAAGAGCTCTTCATAAAGACTGAAGTCAGAAGATCAAGCTATTGTCAAGGGGGAGTCTGTTAGGACATAGAATGTCTGACAAAAGCTTTGTAATAGTTTAGGTCTTATTATCTTTATGTTTTTATGTAATTGTATAGATTTTGTCTAAGTGTTAGAACAAGTTCTTCTAGAGGCGAACTTGTCTAGTTCGCCTAGCCTATTAGAGGCGAACTTGTTAAGTTCACCTAGTCTCATGTGAGGCGAACTTGTTAAGTTCGCCTAGTCTATTTGAGGCGAACTTGTTAAGTTCGCCTATTGCAGAATTTGTGTCTATAAATAGGAGTTAACAGATTCTGTTTGAGAGTAGCATATTTGACTGAACGATTGTATTCTGTAAACTCTGTGTTTGGTGATATACAAAGAGAAGTTTATTTACATGCTGTTTCTATTGTCAATTCGTATACATACGTTAACACGAAGGATTCCGCACTCCGTGTTATCCAGACGTCCTGTCACGAGATCGATCTGTAGATGAGTCATGTGGACCTACAAAGCTAATGAAAAGGATGCTGAAACTTGCATTTTTCCTCTTATGTGCCCAGCACGCATTGGATTAGGTCAATGATGCACCTGTTAGACCTCCAGTCTATGTTAGCGCGACTAAGGGTTGTTAAACCCAATAGTACTATTCATGATTACCTTGCTTGGGAAATAATTAACGGTTCGATTATGAGAGGACTTTCCGTGCGGGAAATGCACCCACTTATATATTAATGTGAAATCAATGTAACGTCATAAGACAATGAAAGTAAGTTTGAGCATGTATCTCCCCCAATGGAAAATAAGTAAAATGGGGCCATAAAAACTCACCTGGGAATGAGGTGAATGAAGTATGATAGCAACACGAGAAATCTAGCAACTCTGGATAACCGACCTAATCGAGCCCTAGGAATAGTAAGGCTATAAGGTCTATGAAAGTAAACATGGTTTATGTAACCACATTCATCCAAACGACTCAATGTTGAAAGGTTACATTGATTTTTTGAAAAGGTTTGACCAAAGTTGACCGAGGTTTGACCAATGTTTGACCAAAGTTGACCGAGGTTTGACCAAGTTTGACCAAGTTTGACTAATATTGACCAATGTTGACTAATGTTGACCAATGTTGACTAATTGTAGGTCCCGGGAGCCTCGTCGCGCAGCGGATATACACGGACCTGTTCTGTGATTTGTGTAGGAACCAAGAAACAAGACAGAGAAACACGAACACAGACAAAAGATAATGAAACGAAACTTAATCCATAACATAGAAGTCATCCGGTATTACAGACTACATACCGAAGGAGTACACATCTCTCATCTAAGCTCACGGTCCAGGGGTCGGGAGAGCTCTTCCCGACCCGGACACCTCTCAACCTTGTTCCAGAGTTCGACCTACAAATGAAGACAAGTATTCTATTTATAGGGGCAGGAACACTACCTGCGTACTTGACAAGTACGCAAGGCAAAAGCCTTGCGTACTTGACAAGTACGCAAGGCAAAAGCCTTGCGTACTTACTCAGGAACACCCTCCTACGTACTAGCCACGCACACCGATACATAGAATTTAATCTATAGTTACAAAACATGCTTCTACAAACTCCCTCTTAACTATAGCATCAAATTCTATCTATCACTAACACTGATAATCATCGGTTTACAAAGAATGTCCTAACAGACTCCCTCTAAACTAATGACATCACGTGTCTTCTGGCGAGACTTGATCTTCTGGCATTCCACTTGAGATCTTCAAATCTTCAAACTTCAGTATTTAGTTGCCGAGTGATGACAAACCGGACTCCCTCATAACTGTAGCTTTCATTGTAGACCAAACCAAGTGCTTCAATAAGAACCAACTAACCCAACACAACTATTGTAGTTCATCCTCTCAACAGTAGCAACCACCACCCTGACTTAGGACTCTGAGTCTGACAATGTCTTCCTAACCAGGTAACAATAGTAGACTAAGACAACTCCAAATTAGCTAGCATATGATAGAGAGTTTGAGTTTCCAATAACCTGCATCAAACTAATCAGCTCCCATAGGAATTCCAGTAAGATAAACTTAAGTCTTCAACCAGATGTGTCCAACTCTATCCTGTATCTTCACGAGTCAACCAAATTCCCGAAGATGTTCATTTCCAATATCCCCTTTCAGTTTAAGCTCCATCTGACTAGACCAGAAACAAGGGTATGTTTCCTATCCCATCGGCCAATGATAAAAGGTTCCATCTTCAACTAATAATCCAACAAATATCCAGCTTCATCTTGAAGACACACGATAGAATCAAACACGAAAAATATAGTTTACACGAGAAATCACGGTTGAGATCCATGTTACGTTAAAGAGGTATATATATAGGAAGTACCAACGGCTTTTCCACCACCTCTTTAATGTCTCATGAATACTAGAATTTATCCCCCTCATTTCTCTGTAAACTATGACCAGCTTCATCATCACTTCACTCAAATCCTCAAAAAGCACAACTAGCCAACTCCAGGATTTTATTCTTTTATTCCTTTGCAAAGATCTAAAGCAGCAAATCCTTGGGTTCAAGTTGTTCCAGTATTCATCCACTATTAAAGAAGTATCCCGGATACTCGTAGCCCACATATTCAGGTTTGAATACCTAAACAAGATGATTCTTTTTCCGAAAGACCCAAAGCAGTCACATCTTCACAAATAGAACGAGACCTTTAGCCGATGACGACCCAATTGCTCCCATAAGTTCAGCATTCATACCCTATTAAATAAGTATCCCGGATACTCGTAGCCTATATTTTCTGGTATGGACCCTTAAACAATGTATGACAAGTGGTATCATCCAACAAAAATCTTGTTCGTGTTTCGCCAAGCCACATCGTATACAAATTCTGGTCCGGAAAAACCAAAATTACTATCTTCTCAAGAATGGGCCAAAACACGCGTACAAATGATCACACAAATTTTTTTTTTTATGTTTTTTATTTATTTTTTTTAATCCCAGAGGCTAGTCCTTGCGTACTTAGCAAATATGCACATAAAGGTTGCTCATGCGTATTTAGTAAATACGCAAAGGCAAGTGCTCATGCGTATTTGATAAGTTCGCAAAATTCCCATACGTACATGCTAAGTACGCAGAGGAAAATACTCATGCGTACTTAACAAGTACGCAGGATAAAACCCATGCGTACTTAGTAAGTACGCAGAAAAGCTGAATTTACGTACTTATCAAAAAGTAACAGCGTTCTTGACGGATCTTGAGGAGAATGCTCGAAATGTGATGGATCTGAGAAATTGATGCTTCCAAAAGCTTAGAAATCATCATCTAACAAACCCTTAGCCTTCCAAACACCAAATGAAGTGATAACAAACTCAGATTTAAGGATTTTTGGTCAAAAAGTAAGAACTCAGATCTGCTCCAAAAACCCTAAAACATGAAACTGGGACACAAATCAACGAACACCGAGGCTCTGATACCAGTTGTAGGTCCCGGGAGCCTCGTCGCGCAGCGGATATACACGGACCTGTTCTGTGATTTGTGTAGGAACCAAGAAACGAGACAGAGAAACACGAACACAGACAAAAGATAATGAAACGACACGTAATCCATAACATAGAAGTCATCCCGTATTACATACTACATATCGAAGGAGCACACATCTCTCATCTAAGCTCACGGTCCAGGGGTCGGGAGAGCTCTTCCCGACCCGGACACCTCTCAACCTTGTTCCAGAGTTCCACCTACAAATGAAGAAAAGTCTTCTATATTTTTTTTAGATGCTAGTTCATGCGTACTTAGTAAATACGCACATAAAGGGTGCTCATGCGCATTTAGTAAATACGCAAAGCCAAGTACTCATGCGTATTTGATAAGTTCGCAAAATACCCATGCGTACATGCTAAGTACGCAGAGTCAAATACTCATGCGTACTTAACAAGTACGTAGGACAACTTCTCTTGCGTACTTAGTAAGTACGCATGACAAAACCCATGCGTACTTAGTAAGTACGCAGAAAAGCTGAATTTGCGTACTTATCAAAAAGTAACAGCGTTCTTGACGGATCTTGAGGAGAATGCTTGAAAAGTGATGGATCTGAGAAATTGATGCTTCCAAAAGCTTAGAAATCATCATCTAAGAAACCCTCAGCCTTCCAAACACCAAATGAAGTGATAACAAACTCAGATTTGAGGATTTTTGCAAGAAAAAGTAGCGATCTTTTATAACTCAGATTTGCTCAAAAAACCCTAAAACCCGAAACTGGAACACAAATCAACGAACACCGTTGCTCTGATACCAGTTGTAAGTCTCGGGATCCTCATCGCGCAGCGGATTTACACGGACCTGTTCTGTGATTTATGTGGGAACAAAGAAACGAGATAGAGAAAACACGAACAAAGACAACAGATAATGAAACGACACGTAATCCTAAACATAGAAGTCATCCCGTATTACAGACTACATACCGAAGGAGCACACATCTCTCATCTAAGCTCACGGTCCAGGGGTCGGGAGAGCTCTTCCCGACCCGGACACCTCTCGACCTTGTTCTAGAGTTCCGCCTACAAATGAAAACAAGTCTTCTATTTGTAGGTCCCGGGAGCCTCGTCACGCAGCGGATATACACGGACCTGTTCTGTGATTTGTGTGTGAACCAAGACACGAGATAGAGAAACACGAACACATACAAAAGATAATGAAACGACACGTAATCCATAACATAGAAGTCATCCCGTATTACAGACTACATACCGAAGGAGCACACATCTCTCATCTAAGCTCACGGTCCAGGGGTCGGGAGAGCTCTTCCCGACCCGGACACCTCTCAACCTTGTTCCAGAGTTCCACCTACAAATGAAGACAAGTCTTCTATTTTTAGGGGAAGGAACACAACCTGCGTACTTGATAAGTATGCAAGGCAAAAGGCTTGCGTACTTACTAAGTACGCATGGTTTGGTCATGCCTACTTGACAAGTACGCATGGCAAAAGCCTTGCGTACTTACTAAGTACGCAGGACCAAACTGGTGTGCAGGCTAACTACGCAGGAACACCCTCCTGCGTACTAGCCACGTACACCGATACATAGAATTTAATCTATAGTTACAAAACATGCTTCTACACTAATGTTGACCAATGAGACACGACGACCCGTTGGTGACACATGGTGAAAACGTGAACAAGTAGCACATACGTGACATGTGAATAACACATAAGTAGCATATAAGTAACACCTTATGACATAACATACATGCTTCAAGTAATTGTATAAGTAAGTAACTTTTCATAACTCATATAGTTTGTACATGTTCATGTCATAAATAGTAACACATAACTCCATGTAATTGCATAAGTAACATGTGACAAGTAACATGGCATTTGTACATCCTTATAATATATCTCATACATATTAGCAAATCATCCACATAGGTTATGTCATTACACTAATAACCTATTAACAATATTCCATCTCATTTGAACAAGAATCATAACATGTCATTACCATACCATAGTTCTTTAACATTGTAAAGTTTCCCGTTTTAGGCAATTAGGGTTTTAGGGCACTTTAGGTGTCATAGCTCGAATAAACAAGTTATACATGAAATTACACTAGTAACATATCATAAACATGATTCTATGCATACACTTTCTATTTCAAGCAAAGGTGAAGTTCCCAACAAATAAAGTTTCCTTATTTAGCAAGGTCTTCCAAAACACGTCATAATACAACTCTAAATCACATATTCTTGTATAACTCATATATTCATATAGTAATAAAGCTATTAAACCTATTTTAGACCATTATAACATACACATACAAAATATGAACAATTAAACTTTCCTTTTTAGGAAAGTGGTCTAAACGACCTTCTACACATGTGTAACCTCTAATAACTCTTTCTAACCCTTTAATAGATGTTTTAGAACCATATTAGCATGCTTTCATCCATTCAAACACCATAACTCAAGATATGCAACATTAAAGTTTCCTTATATTGTAAGTCAACCATAGCATAGTGTAACACAACATTTCAACCAAAAAAAATATATTTCCTATTCATGCTACTAATATAAGCACCATTTAAACTCTTAAAAATATCATACACTCATTTATACAAAATCTCAACGAATAAAGTTTCTACAAATAAAAACGAGCAATATTCAACCTAAACAAACATTTCAAACCATAAAAAGTGCAAATATGTGTCAACAACTATTTTATTATGAAAACCTTTCAATAAAACATGGATTTAAACACTTATAACAAAGAAAATCGTTTGGATGGGTATGGTACCTCTTATGGCCAAAAAAATCATGAATACATTGGTAGAAACTTACAAAATCCAAGTATGTTGATGAAATCGTTTGGATGGGAATGGTACCTCTTATGGCCACACAATCTTCAATGCGAATACGACCGCACCCAACTCGAGATCATGCGTCGTATAATTCTTCTCGTGAATCTTGAGTTGTCGTGATGCGTAGGCGATTACTTTGCCTCGTTGGAAGAGGACACAACCAAGACCTTGGTTGGAAGCATCACAGTAGACAACTAGATCATCATTCCCATCAAGGAGAGTCAAAATGGGAGCATTGCACAACTTTTGCTTAAGGGTTTGGAAAGCTTCTTCTTGCTTTGGTCCCCATTCATAAGTCTTACCCTTGTGGGTCAAAGCGGTAAGGGGACAACAATTTTATAGAAGTTTGAGATGAAGCGACGGTAATATCCCGCAAGACCAAGAAATGAACGAACTTCAGTGAGAGTCTTCGAGGTATTCCAATTCTTAACCGTTTCGATCTTAGCAGGGTCAACATGAATTACCTTGCCGTTGACGATGTGACCAAGAAATTGAACTTCCTTTAGCCAAAATTCACATTTGGAGAATTTGGCATATAGCTGTTCTTTCTTCAAGAGGTCCAAAACCAATCTAAGATGTTGCTCATGATCGGCTTTGGTCTTGGAATAGATTAAGATTTCATCGATGAAAACGATCACGAACTTATCAAGGTACGGTTTGCACACACGATTCATGAGGTCCATGAAAACTGCGGGTGCATGGGTTAGTCCAAAAGGCATAACCATTAACTCGTAATGACCATACCTTGTCGGGAAGGCAGTCTTTGGAATATCGTCTTCTTGCACACGGAGTTGGTGATAACCAGATCGAAGATCAATCTTTGAGAAGCAAGTAGAACCTTGGAGTTGATCAAAGAGGTCACCAATTCTAGGCAAAGGATAACGATTTTTGATAGTAAGCTTGTTGAGTTCGCGATAGTCAATACACATGCGAAATGATCCATCCTTCTTTTTAACGAATAAGACGGGTGCACCCCAAGGTGAATGACTCGGACGGATGAATCCCTTGTCGGAGAGCTCTTGAAGTTGACTCGCAAGTTCTTGCATTTCAGAAGGTGCAAGACGATAAGGAGCTCTAGCCACGGGGTTAGCTCCGGGCACAAGATCAATGCGAAATTCTACTTGACGAACGGGTGGAAGACCGGATAAGTCTTCGGGGAATACTTCGGGAAAATCTCGGATAATAGGGATATCTTGAATACTCTTCTTTTTAACATCCTTTTGAACGATATGGGCCAAAAAGCCACGTACTTCTTTCGTAAGTACGTTTGAGCAGTAGTGCATGACATTAGTTTAAGCCCTTTACAAGGCTTTTCACCAAAGACTCTTAGTGTTTCTCCCGATGGTAGGGGTATTCGGATGCACTTCTCGAAACAAATGACTTCGGCATGATGATTTGATAGCCAATCCATGCCTATGATGATATCAAAGCTTCCTAGTGGCATTGGAACAAGGTTGATTGGGAATTTATGATCATTAAGTTCTAAAGAGAAATCATAGATAATGGATTCAATTGTAAGAGAGTCACCATTTGCTACTTCAGCGGTAAATGTTTTCTCTAATTGGGACCGTGTCTTTGCAAGTAAAGGTTCAAAATTTAGTGACACAAAACCTTTATCGGCACCGGTATCGAATAAAATGGACGCATATTGACTATTAACAAGAAACGTACCGTTGACCACGTCATTGTTGGCTTGAACTTCATTGGCGTTTATGTTGAAAGCACACCCACGAGCTCCACCTTGTCTAGCATTGACTAACGTTGGGCATTGATCACGAAAATGGTTCGGGTTTCCACACTCATAACATGCTCGCCCATTTGCAATAGCGGGTACACCTTGATTAGCCACTTGGGTGTTGGTTTGGTTTGGTGGGTTGACTTGGCCCGCAAGAGCTTTCGTCCTACAAACATTAACCGTATGACCATATCTCCCACAATAAGTACAAAGGCGACATGGGATGCTTTGGGGATGATGGTGGTTGCAGGTGGCACAAAGTGGGTAGATTCCAACATATGGCTTTTAGGCCGGTGTTTGAACCATAGGAGCAACTTGATTAACGGGTATAGCAGGAGTGACCACAACATAGTTTCTAGTCTTCCTTTTCCTATTATTGCGGGAGGGTTCAGTTGTGGCTTCTTTGTTGTGGGTAGGAGGGGTTATAGTGTCAGAAACTTTCTTGGTACCCTTTTTAGTAAGTGTCCCCGCCTTCACATGATTATCGGTTAAGGTAGCTGACAAACGGATGGCATCTTCAAGTGTTGCGGGATTCCTTCCTTGGACAGTATATTGAATTTGCCTAGGTAGTCCCCCAATATACTTTTCAATGCAGCGGGACAAAGGAGTGACCATGTGGGGCACAAGAAGACTCAACTCATGGAACCGAGTCGTATACGCCAAGTTTTCACCATAATCTTGGGCAAGATCCCAAAATTCGGCTTCAAGTTTCTTTACTTCATTTCGAGGACAGAATTCCTCGGTCATTAGCCTTTTAACCTCATCCCAAGGTAAAGCCATTGCTACATCCACACCCCTATTTCTTTTCTCTCCATTCCACCACGTGAGTGCCCGTTTTTGTAGGAAACGATGACCTAGTCGTCTACTGTGATGCCTCTAACCTAGGCCTTGGTTGTGTTCTCATGCAACGAGGCAAGGTAATCGCTTATGCATCGAGGCAACTCAAGATCCATGAAAAGAACTATACGACGTACGATCTGGAGCTAGGTGCAGTCATATTTGCCTTGAAGATTTGGAGACATTATCTATATGGCATGAAATGTGTGGTATTTACCGACCACAAAAGCCTCCAACACATCTTCAATAAAAAAGAACTCAACATGAGGCAACGACGTTGGGTTGAACTCCTCAATGATTACGATTGCGAGATTCGTTATCATCCCGGCAAGGCAAACGTAGTAGCCGATGCGCTGAGCCGTAAAGAACGTGTCATGCTCCAAAGTGTCAAGATTCATTACGACATTCAAACCCGTATTCTAGCAGCTCAACACGTCTCGATTACCGAGGGCAATATGTAATAGGAAATGTCGTGCGGTGCTGAATTCCAACTAGAAACTAAAAACAGTGGTTTGCTTTATTTCTTGGATCGTATTTGGGTTCCCAATCCAATGATCTCCGGGAATTCCTCATGACTGAAGCACATAAGTCTCGATATTCTATTCATCCCGGTGCGGATAAAATGTATCACAATCTTCGACCACAATATTGGTGGCCTGGTATGAAGAAAGACATTGCACTCTATGTTGCAAAATGTCTAACCTGCTCTAAAGTCAAAGCCGAACATCAACGTCCTTCCGGCTTACTTGAACAACCGGAAATCCCCGTGTGGAAATGGGAAAATCTAGCCATGGGCTTCATTACTAAACTCCCCCGTACTTCAAACGGCTATGATAGCATTTGGGTAATCATCGACCGTCTCACAAAGTCCGCACACTTCCTGCCCATCCGTGAAGACTATCGGGTTGAGAAATTGGCCCGAATCTATATTGACGAAATTGTGAGTCGACACGGTATACCTTTGAACATAATCTCCGACAGAGATGCTCGTTTCACTTCCAGATTTTGGCAATCTCTGCAAAAGGCACTTGGCACACGATTGGATTTAAGCACAACCTACCATCCCCAAACTGATGGCCAGACTGAACGAACAATCCAAACGCTCGAAGACATGCTGAGAGCCTGTGTCATAGACTTTGGTGGCAATTGGGATTCACACTTGACACTTATTGAATTCTCCTACAATAACAGCTACCACACCAGCATCAACATGGCTCCATTCGAAGCTCTTTATGGTCGCAAATGCCGTTCTCCCATCTGTTGGAACGAGATTGGTGAAGCACAAATCACCGGACCCGAGTTAATTCAGGAAACGTCCGACAAAATCCTTCAAATCCGTGACAACATCCGAGTAGCGAGAAGTCGACAAAAGAGCTATGCCGACAAGCGACGAAAACCCTTGGAATTCCAAGTGGGTGACCTTGTGCTTCTCAAAGTATCCCCTTGGAAGGGTGTGATCCGCTTTGGAAAGAAAGGCAAGCTAGCACCTCGTTACGTAGGCCCGTTCAAGATCCTTGAAAGAATCGGGAAAGTGGCTTACAAACTTGAGCTACCTCCAGCACTCAACAATGTTCATCCAACCTTCCACGTGTCCAACCTGAAGAAATGTCTTGCTGATGAGAACCTCCACATACCTCTTGACGACGTGCGCATTGATGAAACGATGCATTTCGTCGAGAAACCAGTGGAAATCATGGATCGTGAAATCATGCAACTCAAGCGCAGCCGCATCCCTATAGTCAAAGTTCGTTGGGATTCAAAACGCGGTCCTGAGTTTACTTGGGAACGCGAAGACCAAATGAAACTCAAGTATCCTCACCTATTCACCAATTCTGCAACCTCAACTAGTTGAATTTCGGGACGAAATCCCCTCAACAAGGGGAGACTGTAACATTTCTGATTTTCATCATGTAATCGTTTGATTTCAATAAACAAACACATTTCAGTTTCGATTCGTGTACAAACAAACTACGATGCAGTTACATATACAAACTATTCTATTACAATAACAAATTAAACAAAAACACCATTATCTCACAAGCCCCGAGGACCAAAACTGACAAAACTCAAAAACTACAAAACTAGGCAAGCACGGTCGCGCCTAGAACTAGGCACGGTCGCGCCTGCAGACCTAAGCACGGTCGCGCCTAAAGTAGGCACGGTCGCGCTGATGAACCCACTTGACTCTGCAGAAGTCAAATCATACCATACCCGCTGAATTCGCGAAATTTAAAATGGAGAAAAGCCGGTCTTCGCGCGTCAGACCATACTCCACTGAATTCCGTCTGAAACACGCATCAAATGTCGTCCAATTTGCACAATTTTTTTAATCCCATTCACACCACAACCGAGTCTCTCGAATTCGTGGATATAAAGCAACTTGCACGATTTCTACGCCTTCATATAAGCCCACTCAGTCTCCCAAAACTCTCGTTCGACACTCAAACAGTCTCTGGAGTCCAATCGATCGCCATGAAGCTCGACTCTTTGACCCGTAGCCGACTGCATTAATTTGCCCATTGTTAACGAGTAAGTAACACTTCCTTAGCTTCGTATCTACCCCTAGGATGAAAGCCCTATACTAAATCGTAGTTATATCACACAATCAATTCGATTTTGAACCAAAGAGCCGAAAACTAAACTTTTACTCAAACTACCACTTAAACACGATATAAATACAATCAAACTATGTAGATACATTCGCAAGCACCTAATCTATGAAAGCCCTAAGAATACAGAAGCATTTATTATAAGAATCGATCGAATTGTGTCTGAAAAAGACCCGACACGGTCGCGCTCATCACTGAGCGCGGTCGTGCCTGACCAAGCACAATCGTGCCCCAGGTGTAGCCCGGTCGTGCTTACCGAGCAAACAAGTCTTGATAAAAAACAAACACTAGACGCGGTCGTGCCAGATACGAGCACGGTCGTGCTCTATGTCCAGAACCTATGAAGTACCTTCTGACTCGACCACGGGCGCGTTTCAGACCACCACGGTCACGCCCGGCAATGAGCGCGGTCGTGCCCTACTTGAGCACGGTCGTGCTCCTTGACTAGAATCAATTATTTTTCTGTTTTAAAGTCTATGTAACATATTTTAGCAAAAAATTTCAAAATGTAATTATAAAAGTTACGTTATAAAATCCCAAGACCCGGGAATCATTTATAAACCAAATCTTTGATTTAGAAATTTAAAACGATTAATTCCCGATAGTTTCAAAACCGATGAAATCATGAGTTTATATAATCATTTTTATAAAACTATTTATACAAATATATATTTTGATTTAAACAAATATCGTTTATTTAAATAAATATATATATATATATATCGCTACTAATTTATTATTCCAAAACCAACCCTAAACACACAAACCACCAACGAACCCGCTTTGGACACAAAATAACACAAACAGTGACACGTGTTATACCCTCATTCGATAGGTCAAACGTAGCGACCTACAACACGCTTGGTATTTTTGTTGATCTGTGCAAACTACACGCTCCAACACAAGTGAGTTACATAGCCCCTCTTTTACTCTATTTACAAACTTTTGGGGTGGAACATGCGTTCTATTTACTATGTTTACAAACTACACAATATACAATTCCACTCTACAATCATGTGTTACAATTTTGAGCTTTGTGCTTGAGTACTAGGTGTGTAGGCCAACACGCAGTTTGCTATTCACGTGCAATCATTAACTATTTTATAGCCTACAGTAAACAGTGATAAATCTATTGAGTCTGACAAACCCACCCAGGTAGGGTGACTGTTACTGCCAACACGCGTTTGTTTTGCATGCTAGTTACAAAGGTTTGATTGTACTACCAGGTCACACGATGGTATCTCTCCATAAATGCCTTAATTGCCATGTTTGTATGAATTGTATGCACACGACACTATATTCTATTACATGACACGAAAACCTATGTATTCTCACCAACTTTTTAGTTGACTTTGTTTTTAACCATGTTTCAGGTGACAATGTTTGAAGTATTACAAGCTGCTACATATAGGATTTGGACCTAGCAATTAATCTAAACTATTTATATTTTGTAATCGCTACATTTGGTTCTTATATGGTATGAACTTGCTACGTGTAATGAAAATGAATGTTTAAATTATTCAAACTTTAGCAACCATGAGCTATGAACAGTCTGCACAGCTTCACGCCCCGACGTTTTCCGCCGTCGGTTGGGGTGTGACAATTTCCACCATTGTTGCCATTGGTGGCACTATTAGCTTGAGTGAGTTGTGTCACGAGTTGTGCAAGAATAGCAGCAATGTCGGTATTGGTGTTGGCCGCGGGAGCACGACGAGGAGGCATTCTACAGATTTTCACAAGACAAGAAAAGATGTGAGAACTCATGAGAATTGTTTGGATTTAATAGAACAAGATAACAAAATAATTAGATAATCATAGTTTGGATTGTACTCAAATAGTGATATAATCACTCGAATACTATGACACATTAAGGTTAATTAAACTTATATAATTTTCAAGGAGGCATGCTTTAGCCTATAAGTAAACACTCATCTCGGGAATTCCCAGGAAAGCATACGGGTCCCTCGGTTGATTGGGATTTATGCGAAATGGTTTCCTAGACAGAAAATCCAAAATACAGATGTCACTCTTCCAGATTGCACGTGTCCTCAAATAATTAACAAAGCTTAAAAACCTTAACGAGGAAATAAAGAAAAATTTATGGATTTAGCTTCATGAAGATTCCACATGCTAAGAAGGATATAGATAGAGAAGAAGGTAAGAGCATTATGAGGTTTTAGGATATAGAAAGAGGTATTGTTTATTTAATTTATTATTTAAGTATCTACTAATAAGTCATGGGTTTTTTTATAAATAAATCATCAAATAATAACTAATCATAGTAAGCATGTAGCACATAGCATGTAACACATAATATATAACATATAGCATGTAGCACATAACATGTAACCATGAAACATAGCATAGGTAGGTGTCCTAAAGTTATAGTCTAGGTCAAGGTGTCAAATAACCTAATTCCCTATAACCAAGGCTCTGATACCAATCTGTCACACCCCGACCGATGGCGGAATCATCGGGGCGGGACATGTAGACTGTTCATAATCACAAGGTTGACTAGATTGAATATATTAAACATCAAATTTCATAACAAGTAGTCCAAACACAACCAAATCCAAGATAGAATAAAATTGAAATACATAGAGTTCTTTTATTTAAATTAACTAAGTCCAAGCCTATATGTAGCACGTCTTGAACAATCTCACACATTAGAACCTGAAACATGAATAAAATAAAGTCAACTAAAAAGTTGGTGAGTATAACACAGGTTTATATAGATAGCATATAGTTTGTAATACAAATCCTTACATAACATGATAAATAAGGCATTTATGGGGAGTAGCTATTGTGTAACCATGTACAATCAAACCTTTGTAACTAGCATGCAAAAATTGTGTTGTCGGTATCAATCACCCCAATCTGGGTGGGTTTGTCAGACTCAATAGATCTATCATTGAAAACCGTCGGCTTGTACAGTTAATGATTGCACATAATCGCATACAAAGGTTAGCACACCTAGCACTCGGGCATAAAGCTCAAATTGCACACATAAATGTAAATAGGATTTGTACTTGTGTTGTTTGTGTAAATGTAACGTGTAATTTGAATAATGTTCATGTTTCACCCCAAAAGTGTAAAAGAGTAAAAGGGGCTATGAAATACTCACTTGGTTTGAAGGCGTAGCTAACAAGAATACTAGATAGAATAACGATCCTTGAAATGCACAAGTTAACCTAAAGTGTAATGTATATGGTATTAATAGTGTGCACCAAAGTTTAAGTCTAAAGTTGCATTTGGACTTGTGTAAAAAGGTCATTGATTTGTAATTGGAGGTATTGAATAAAATGTATCAAGTTTGAAAGAATATTTTTAGAATATTTTGATTAAAGTTTGAATTTGAATAATTAAATAAGTAATGTAAATAATTATTGTTTATGAAAATATTACAAGTGTTAAATGAAATTAAGTGTAAATAAATAAATGTCTTTTTTTTAAACATAAAGTAAATAAATAATCATTTTATTTATTTATTTCTAAAATGTAACTTAATCATTTAAATTCTTTTTAAATGAAAGGTTTAACAATAATTGTAAATTAACTTTTATAAACTTTAAATAATTAATTTTTTATTTATTTCAAGATTAAATATTTGATCTTTTCCAAATAGAATAAATTGTATTTTTATAAAAATCACTACTTATATTTTGTAATTTAATCAGAAATATTTATTGTTTGAAAAATATATAAATTTATAATTCTGCTAAAATTTGATTCACACACGACCGTGCCTGGGAAGGGCACGATCGTGCTCGAACCACGGGCGCGACCATGCTAGTCAGGGCGCGACCGTGTTGATCAAACAGAGGGCTTAAACAAATTTAATCATTAGGCACGACCGTGCCTTGGCCAGGCACGATCGTGTCTATGATCCTAAGACACGACTGAGATTAGCCAAAGGGCATGATTGGGTCTGGACATGAAGACACGACCGCGCTGATAGTCGGCACGACCGCGTTTCATGATGCACGACCGCGCTAGATGATTAGCGCGACCGTGTCTGTTCCAAATCAGGGACGAATTGACCGATTCTTATAATAATAGGGTTGGAAATCATAGGGCTTTCATCCATTAAATTATTTCTAGTCTTTTTGCCTAGATTAATTGGATTTAAAACGTGTTTAAGGTTCGATTCGATTAACTCATTTTTAACGAAAATGTGGATTCGGGTTCTTGGTGATTTCTATAATGAAAGCCCAAATTAACGTGGGGCTTTTAATCTATGAACTGAAACGAAAGTGTGGAAGGTTTCAATTACCCGGAAGAACGGCGAATTGATAGTGTTCTGTAGAGAGAAATTCTGGCGACTACTAGTTCTGTCTCCGGCGTCCTCTGCTACACTTCCGACTAAACGAGAGAGTCCAGTAGCTTCGGTGAGGATTGAGTAGCGTGAATCTGTTGCTTGATTGAGAGAATTCGGATCGCAAGGAGTTTTGTGTTTTCTTTGAAATGATTGAGAGGATTTTTGAGATTAATTGGATTAATTTGAGACGTTTGTTGTAATTGGAAGTGTCATTGCTTTCGTGAATGGTAATGATGTGTAAATCGGTTACGGAAACTCAACGATCGGGTGATTAAAACTGTATTTACGTTTCAACTGGTACGAGGCGCGACCGTGCCCAAACGAGGCGCGATCGTGCTAAGGCACCAGGCGCGATCGTTCCAAAGCCAGTCGCGCGACCGTGCCAAAGCACTCGGCGCGACCGTGCTAGAACTAGGCGCGACCGTGCCTATTAGGGTTTCTTGCTATTTTTCAACATCAGACCTTGTAACTTTGGTCTTTGACATATTTGTATAAATAGATACTTATGTAGTGTTTTTTTGTAGGTTATAACCGTGTAAAATTTGCGGATTAACATTGAGATATAGTATTAAATTGATGGTACGAAAAGGAATAAAATAGTGCACTAGAATTGAGTTTGAAATGCATTACATTGAATTGAAAAATACGGATACTAAAATTCAGAAATGTTACATATATGTTTGATGTGACATCCGACTATTTAGAGATAACTCCGTTAATTCAAGTTCTGTTATCTCACACAAACACAATTAGTCCAGTTAGTCCAACTTATCCAATCACAAACCCCAGGGACAAATTTTTTCATTCCTCAAACTCAAACACCAAACTACAAGGACTATTTCTGTATTTAATCAAAATTTGAGTAGACACGGTCGCGCCAGTGCACGAGCACGGTCTCACCAAGTGACCAAGCACGGTCGTGCCTAATTCCAGGCACGGTCGCGCCTCGTGCAGTAAAGACGCAGATCAATTCCGTAAAGTCCCAAACCAATCGAATCCACAATGGAAACTCACTCCAATGTCGATATTAATCATCAGTAAACCGTTGTAATACCTTTTAACGACTTTGATTGCGAATTAAGAGTATCAAACATGTAACCGTCGATCCCATTATCAAATCCTCCGAATTCGATCATTTAGGATCACCTTTGCGCAAACAAACTACACACACCTTGTACGAACATCTGTGAGGCCTTTGCACGCGCTATTTTGGCCGGAGACGAAGCCGAAGTCGCCGGAGATAGAGTTGGAACTCCGTTTAGTCGAACACCATCAATTCGATATTGTTTAAAGTAATTAAACACATCCTCAGAATCATTTCAATCTCTTGAATGAAAGCCCTAACCTATTCAGGGCTTATACCATCAAATTAAACTCGAATAAAACCTAGGGTTCATCATGCTTTTGGTTTAATCGAACTACACCCTACACACGACCTCAATTCAATTAAAGTACATGGTTAGATTCGTAAACACTCAATCTTTGAAAGCCCCATGAATTCAACCGTTATTAATACAAGAATTAGACAATTAGTTTTTCTGGAAAAATCCAAACATGGTCGTGCTAATCGATTAGCACGACCGTGCCTCTTGTCCAGGTCGTGCCCTACCTTTGGTCAGTTTTCTTTTCTTTAAAAAAAAATCATTTTACTATATTCTGCTTAAACCCAAATTTCTATATAAAAATTATTTTTTTAAAATCCCAAGGCCCGAGAATCGTTTATAAACCAAGTTATGAACTTAGAAATTTTAAACCAATTATTTGATCCTTCCTTGCGGATCAAAACAAAAAATTCTAAATACAAAGTTTATATGATTATTTTATTCAAAACCTATACAAAATATTTATATACTAATATATATTTACAATATTTCTTGGCACATTATTATTAAATGAGATAGATTTATTTATTTAAACCCTAAATGAATTTATTTATTTAAATTAATTAAACATAAACCCTAAAGACAAATATTATTTTTCATATATAATTTGAACTTACAATTTTACATATCAAACTTTTCTCGACTTACATCCTGTCACATAAAATGACACAACCCTTGTACAAATCCACACATATCAAACCGTTAAACATTTGATCACGACATAGACTCCGTACACATTATTAATTCAAGATCATACATTCTCACTCTAGGTTAACTTTGTGATTTACAAGAATCATTTTTACTACCTATTGTTAGTGCTATCTACACCATCTATACAAGTGAGTTTACATAGCCCCTTTTTATATTATTTACATTTTTAGGGTGGAACATGAGTTTCAAGTATACAATGTTACAAATTACACAATACAATTCCACCCTACATTCATGTGTACAAATTGCGCCTTAAGTTTGAGTACTAGGTGTGTAAACTACTTTGTCATTAACTATACAAGCCGACAGTTAACAATGATAGATCTATTGAGTCTGACAAACCCACCCAGGTAGGGTGATTGTTACCGGCAACACATTTTGGTTTTTTTGCATGCTAGTTACAAAGGTTTGATTGTACAATTTGGTTTCACAATAATAACTCTCCATATTGGCCTTATTAACCATGATTTGTATGGATTGTATGCACAAAACATAATGATACTATTTAGAGCCAAAACCTATGTATGCTCACCAACTTTTTAGTTGACATTGTTTTAAACATGTTTCAGGTACGAATATTTGAGATTGATCAAGTTTGCTACACTTAAGTTGTGGACCTAGATAATAAAGAAACTTAACATGTATTTTGAAATTCATGTACCTTGTGGATATTTGTTTGGTTTGAATTTAAATATGATGATTTAATATATTATTACTTAGTCAACCATGTGCTCATCAACAGTCTACATGTCCCGCCCCCATGTTTCCGCCATCGGTTGGGGTGTGATAGATAGGTATCAGAGCCAGGTTATAGGGAATTAGGTTATTAGACACCCATGACCTAGACTATAACCTTAGGACACCAACCATATGCCATGCTCTATGATTATATGATATATGCTACATGCTATGTGCTTCATATCTAATATATTATGTGTTAATTTATTTAATGCCTATTTTTTAGACTTCATAACTTATTAGGCTATATCTAAATAATAAACTAAATAAAAATATCCACACCCATACCCTAAGCCTCATATCATCCTTGCCTACTTATATATCATCATCATTATAGCATGTGAAACGTCATACTCATAAGTCTATTAAACATTCTTTTACACCTCACTAAGGTTTTAAAATTTGGTAATTATTAGAGGACACGTGCAATCTGGAAGGGTGACACGTGTATCATGGGTTCTCTATCTAGGAAAGCATTTCATATAAATCCCAATCAACCGAGGGATCTGTATGCTTTCCTGGGAATTCCCGGGATGAGTGTTTACTTATAGGCTAAAGCATGTCTCCTTGAAAGTTATATAAGTTTAATTAACCTTAATATGTCATAGCATTCATGTGGTTATATTACTATATGAGTGCAATCCAAACTATGATTCCTTAAGTTTGTTTATTCTCTTATTCCTTTTAATCCAAACATTCTCATAAATTCTTACCTCTCTCCTTATGTTGTTTAAATCTATATTATGCCTCCCCGTCGTGCCAACGAGACCAAAAACAACAACAGCACTGATCTTGCTGCTATTCTCACCCAACTTGTGAACCAACTCGCTCAGGCCAACAACAACAATAGTGGTAGTGCTACTGGTGGTGGTACCAACCCACCCCCATGCACTTTCAAGTACTTTAACTCATGCAACCCCATCAATTTTTATTGCACCAAAGGAGCTACGGGTATCCTTCAATGGTTTGAATACACTGAAAAAACCTTCCTCAACAGTGATTGCCTTGACAATCTCTGGGTTCGCTATGCCACCAGCGTATTTCAAAAACAGGCGCTCACTTGGTGGAATGGTGAGAAGAGGAACCGGGGTGTGGATGTAACCATGGCCTTGCCATGGGATGAAGTTAAGAGGCTCATGACCGAGAAGTTCTGTCCTCACAATGAGATGAAGAAGCTCGAGGCTGAGTTTTGGGATCTTACCCAACACAGTGGTGAGAACTTGGTCTATACAACTCGTTTCCATGAGTTGAGTTATCTTGTGCCTCACATGGTCACACCACTGAATCGGTGCATTGAGAAATACATCGGTGGCCTACCCATGAAGATCCAGGATACTGTTCTAGGAAGAAATCCTACTACCCTTGAAGACGTTGTCCGCCTAGCTGCCACATTAACTGACACCCATGTGAAAGCGGGAACGTTTACAAGGAAAGATGCAAAGAAGTTCAATAACCCAGCAACCTCTTCTGAACCCTATAAGGAAGACAAACCCAAACTTCCTCACTACAATAAGAAACGTAACTTTGCTGCCGTTACCCCTGCTCTACCGATCAACCATGTTGCCCCCTAGTCCAAAACTAGAATAAAAAACCATATGTGGGCAACAACCCTTTGTGCAAAACATGCAATTACCATCACTTCCCAAACATGCCATGATGTCTATGTACCAATTGGGGAAGGTATGGTCATGTAGCAAACACTTGCCAATCCGGGCCACCTGTTAGTCAAGTCAACCAGGGAAACCGAGCCAATCAGCAAGTTGGCAATCAAGTTGTACCGACAATTACTAATGGTCGTGTTTGTTATGAATGTGGTAATCCAAACCACTTCCGAAACCAATGTCCAAGGATAACCAATGCAAAGCAAGGTGGTGCTCGGGGGTGTGCCTTCAACATAAACACCAATGAAACTCAAGTCAATACCGAGGCAGTGAATGAGACCAATTGAAGCTACTGCCAGATGGAGCCTAATAGAGATCTAATCTAGAATAAATTACGCATTGTAATCATTTACGTTATCCTGTCATTGTTTGAACTATTTACACCTATTAAAGTCGTCACCATAAATTCGAGCTTGTTAGCCAACTTCAAGAAGACGAATCAATTCCCCATTAACCATTCGTTTAAGTACTTATGAATTTAAAAATATATATATATGTATAAAACTCGACTACCCACATTATACATGAACACCAAACAACACGCTTGTCCGCAACACTCAACCATCTACAGAATTCGATAGTTTACATTACTCATAAGATTCAATAGCTTACACATGAACGTCCACATTACACATGAAACTTAGTTGTTTACAATATACATGATACAGGATTGATTACATTAAACATGAAACTTAGTTTTTTGCAACATACATGATATACGATTGATTACATGATACATGAAACTCAGTTGTTTACAATATACATGATACAGGATTGATTACCTGATACATGAAACTCAGTTGTTTACATTATACATGATACACCATTGATTACTTGATACATGAAACTTAGTTGTTCACGATACACATGATATTTAACTGTTTACATTATACATGAAAACTTGGTTGCTTACAAAATACATAAATATTAAATTGTTCACCTCATACATAAGACCCATTGTTTACTATATACATGGTACTACACTATTCACATTATACATGGAACCTATTCGTTTACAAGGTGCATAACACTAGATCATACATGAAGCTTAAGTGTTTACATTATACATGAGACTAAATTGTTTACAATTGTTACAATTGACTGATCACATTTTACGCAAGGCATGAACACACACTTTATTCACTAAAGTTGAAAGCTATAACACCTTGGAGCTACTCGGGGTTTGACATGTTCTTGTTCAAACATGAGGAGGCTGCAACATTTTTAAACTATTCGGGGTTTGACGTATTCTTGTTCAAACACGAGTAAGCCATGTAACTTTAGGATATACTACATTTTTACTCCTTAGCTTTCCTGAATGACCTTACTATCTAGGGACACATGTATTCATAAGCAACACAAACGTGAAAACAATAGATACGAACTAAGAAATTTTGTGACCTCCCTTGACCAACACACAATAGAACGATCTATACAGACCATGCGACGATTCAAGTAATTACGGGTGCACACGTAATTATGAAAATGAGCGCGTGGGAAAACATAGTAAATTTTGTCGTGTGTAATGATATAAAACCTATCGTGATATATAGCAACGGAACTAATGTGATACGACAAGGGCATGGTGGATACGCCGATGGTACTTCCTATATATAAGTGCTCTGTCACATTATCAGAAGTAGCATTGTTTGTGTCACGTGAAGTTTTGACCTAGACCAATGTTTGTGAATTCCTTTATCCACTAAAAATTCTTGAGCATATTAGACTACAATCTAAAACAAACCCTAATCATCAAATTCCCATCAAATCCATTCCATGTAATGCATTTCACCTTAAGGATCCAAATTATTATTCGATAGATTTTCTCCTTAAGTTCATTTCGAAACTAAATTCACAATCATCATTCATGCATGACTTTGAGTATCAAACCTAAACCTTATTATCAGTCGTATTCCCCAAACCAACAGTCAAAGTTCGTTGGGATTCTAGACGCGGTCCCGAGTTTACTTGGGAACGAGAGGACCAAATGAAGCTTAAGTACCCACATCTTTTCCTGAGACAGTAGCTTCAACTAGTTGAATTTCGGGACGAAATTCCCTCAATTAGGGGATATTGTAACATCTACTATTTCTTATGCCTTGTTTTGTGCAGTAATAGCATTTCAACTCCAATTCTGGTTCATTATATTGTGTCACATTAACCATAATTACAAAAGTGTATTAAATTCAGAATTTCATTCGTATAAATTCATATTTTAGCCTTACAAAAAAATATATATGTATGATGTGACATCCGACTATTTGGAGATAACTCCGTAAACTCAAGTTCTGTTATCTCACACAAACACAATTAGTCCAGTTAGTGTGACAATCACCAAATTCAAGTAATTTACTATTCATGTAGATAGTGAATTACCAAGCATAATGGATTGAGACTTGGTGAATATTGTGAACTAGATCGTTGTGATAATGCAATTTTATGGATTGGGATCCATACCATATAAGACATATTAACAAGTATTGGTGATTTAAAATTTAGTACTCTATTTACATACAAAATAATGTGATACAAATTATATGTTCAAGTGTTACAAGATTCTTTCAAAACTTTATGGAATTATCAGTATATTAGAAATTACAAATGTGTAATTTTAATCACTTAATATGCAAGCTTACATACAAAGGTCGTTTTATATGGATTTTATCTAATTATCACTCATAAATCCATAACAAGTATACTATTCAATTCTATTGACAATGGAAAACCAAAACCGATCGTTTCACGATTTAGAAATTCGTCTAAACCTCTATAAGTTAGAATTTTTATAAATTCTCCTACAAATGTTTAAGTCATCATCCGTTTACATATATACTTATATATGATCATGATTTTTATACTATATGAACCTTAACTAGTTCATAAATACATAACTGGTCAAGTTATAGTTTTATTATTAACTATTATACATAAAAACTTATGTATATTTGAGTGGATAAACATGAAGCTAGTCATTCATCCTACATGAACCACAAAGTCAACATGTGGGCATTTAACCAAATCAACACCCCATCCCCCCTTTTCTTCTTGGTTCTGCCGTAGCCAAGCCCCCATACACGTCCTTTAATATTTTCTTTGTTTTGTTCACTCTTTCACTCAAGGTCTTGACTTTTGAGGCAAAATGACCATGTAATCTTTTAGTAAATATCAAGAACAACCCCCATTTAATCATTTCTACTCCCAATCACACACAAAATCGTTCATCTCTCTCTTTTCTTTAACTTGAAACCGAAAACAAACCCCAAATACTGGACAGGTTCGAACATAAATTTTAGTCGATTTCGTATGGTCATATCTCCCTCGTTTCTTTGCCAAATTACCTCATTTTGCTCTTGAAACAAAGCTCTATGAGTCCTCTAACAAACCGAACTGGAATCTCTCGAATCGATGAAGTATTCGGCCACCAAACAGCCGTCACAAGGCAACTACAACGAGCAGCCCGATTCTGGATACCTCTTTTATTTTGCTTGTTTTGAGATGGAAACCACAAGTCATTTGGGTTTCTAAAACTATCAAAATCCTACTCGAAAGTCACCTTAAATTCTGAGTTCGTTTTGCTTGGATGTAAACTCAAGTTCTCAAAGACTCTAGGATCTTCATCATTTCTTCATCTAGCCAAGGGTATACTTCTTAATCTTGTATCCTTTCACATTTTCTTAGGATCATCCCATGATTCTTGAACTAAAATCCGTTAGATATGTATATGTATGACAAGTTACGAGTTCTAATTTTCAAGGATGTCAAGTTATGCTTTTATGTTCGTGATTTCATAATTTGAAAGCAAAAATGGTGTCATAAAGTGGATCATCATCATCTAAAATATTTCAAGTTATGCTTTTATGTTCATGATTTCATAATTTGAAAGCAAAAATGGTGTCATAAAGTGGATCATCATCATCTAAAATATTGACCTTATTCATCTAGGTTTATATACATTAACTAGTGTAATCTTTAAAAAAAATCATGATTATGTTAGTGTTTATGCTAAAAGTTATGGAAAGATATATAAATTTTGAAAGCTATGGAATTTAAAATATACATGAGGTACATAGATGTATAAATGAGTATTTTTATACAAGTATATCAAAGTATTTAAAGTCTTGGATCATATTATTTCACTAAACGAAGTGTTGAATGAATCATGTTAGTTCAAAAGGCTACATGTAAAAGTATGTATATATTTAAAAAAAAAATAAAGGATTTGGACTAAAAACCCTAAGTTAACATCACTAATGGCTTGGTTAAACTCATCCATAACAAAATTTATGTACAAATAAGTATATATATATATATATGTATATATATAGTAGATGGATTTTGTTCAAGAAATCATGGATTATGATTTGAATCATGCATTTACATGTCACGAGACATATACATATAGATAATAAAACCTTTGGTGAAATAGGTTCGTACTATCGTCCTCTCCTTTTGGATTCGGTTAATATATATTGTTGTTGTGATGGGATTTGATATTTGGATTTAAAACGAACTTTTGTCGATTGGGACAACTCCGATTACAGCCGTTATAATGTCGATTTTTTGTAAAAATATAACACTTAGCATTTTGGAAAGCATTTTGTGAAAGTATATTATTTTTCAAAATCATAACTGAGTTCACAAACTATGACGTGTTTGGGATTCGGGGAAGTTCGACACGAAACGAATAGATTTTAGAAGTACGTCATTACGCGAGAAAATATATTTTTGACAAAAACAATTTTCGGATGGAATTACTTACATTTTCAAGAAAAAAAATCCTAAATCCATCACAATAATAATACAGTGGTTTCATAAGCATTTATACGAGGTATTAGAAGACTCTAAGCCGTTAAGACGTCTAAATCACCGTTGGCTATGTGAGAGTCGACGCCATGGTAACGTGCATTTTGCAACACCGGTAGTGAGACGCTAAGATAGGCATGTAGAAATTCGGGTTGGTCCTTAATTCTCAATAGTATATAATTACTTTTGTAGAAAGTGGGTAGGAACAAGGCCGACGAACATCATTAATTGAAATTCATGATACAGAGGAAATTCAGGTGAGTTCACGGCCCCTCTTTATTTTTTAAATGTTTTAGAAACATCGGGGGAGAAACATACTTGCTTTACACGTTTCAAAACATGAAAGATATTTACTTGATACGTTTGAAGAACACGAAGTATATTTACAACTACTTTTTGTATGATAACAAGAAAACAAGACCCGACCTTTATGTTTGCATGAGTTAACACATATAGAGCGCTGGAAGTCCCCTGACCATCATATTTATAATCATCAGGTATAGATTAGCCTGGGATTCTATGGATAGTACTATTGGGATTGACACCCCCGGTCATGGTTAGTCGCGCTAACCATGGGTCCCTCTGGCCAAATGACCGCATAGTGTTCAAACATTTGCTCGTGAGGTACGAGTGAGGGGCAAAACACCTGTGTCATGGTTTGGTTATGCCTCATGTGTGTACATATTATTCGTATTCCTAGCTAGTTTACGGATGGGTCAACATTACTTGTTTTGTTTATCATATACACATGAAACCGCTACTTGTTTTGGCTATCATCAAAGAGGGCTTAACACGGGTATAAACTCATTTACACGTTTCCATTGGGAAAACGACTCACTTTATGACGATAAGGTCATCAAATGTTTTCGAGGAAAACGGTTCTATATTAAGTCCATGAACACATTTTCAAGGTTTTCGGGGAAAACGGTTTCATATTATGGCCAGGTACATTTTTTCAATGTCTTCACCTTATGACTCTGAAGTCACCACATGTTTTCGAGGAAAACGGTTTTATATTATGGCCATGTACACTATATCAATGTTTTCAAGGAAAACTGATTTACATCGAGACCGCTAACCCTGTGAACTCACCAACCTTCGTGTTGACATTTTCAAATATGTTTTTCAGGTAACACATAGTTATGGCACGGTTGGAATTGGTTAACCAATTGGATTAAACCCTAGAAGTCGATGAATTATTATTCTCAAACCTCACGCCCATTTTGTTCTAGGTGGATTTAGATCAATGTATTGTATCATGTTAGTATTTGTAAAAGTGTTCGATACTTTAGATATCTTTATTTTAGCTTCCGCTGTTGTGTAATGTTACCAATCGTTGCAACCTGGATTTATTTATTTATTATTAAGTAAATAAATTTGGGGGTGTGACAGATTGGTATCAGAGCCAATGGTTTTAGCGAATTAGGTCTCCGTAGTGACGCCTAGGCTCTATCCAGACTCATTTAGGGACCAATATCTCTAAGGCTTACATCACACTAAGAACACCCAAGACTTGAATATAAAATTCCAACCGTTGCGAACAACTTGAGTTGACTATTATTGTATGTGATTGCACTAGCGTAACATTAGCTAAGTTAGTACTAAATACAATCACGTGGTATGTGGAAACAATAAACACCTACAATATGACCCAATAGAGTATCACTATTCAGATTTTGAATCAAGGATGACGGGTACTCAACACACTGTAACCTAGAAGATCAAGTTACGAGCTGAACTTGGGCGACCACGGTAGTAGTCGCTAGTTACCGATCTTAGTATCACAACAAGCTAAACTCATACCTGAACCTGTACATATACCTGCACCACACCTACAACTATTCTAGCCATGGAGTTAGCTTTCTTTCTGACATATGTTGTCTTCATTTAGTGCGGTATATATACTCTCCTTCATGAATTATCGGATGGGATGACTAGGACTTTAGCCATGAGATATGACAGACGGGACTGCCCAAGCAGAAGGGAACCCAAGGTGGATAAGCAAGACTAAACGAGAGAGAAGTCCACGAGTTAGGAGACCCATAGATTCATCGGGATCATGTTGATCTACAGGTACATACAAACTTGGAGCATGATTTGCTCGACACAAATTTGAGGATCTCTGCCCTGACATAGTGCCTGACTTCCATCGCACACGTCCTGTTATTAAAAGACACCGGTTGTGTCTCTCTGCCATTAACTCCATCCAGAGACAGCCTTAGTCGGTAGATGCACGAGTATTGGTACACATGAATAAGAGTAATATGATATAACATACACACTCTTCTGCGAGAGTGCAACACGATAACACGATCTAATGAACATTTCAGATCTCTTAAACTGAGAGCTTGGGATAGGAGAAACACTATAAGGACCATGTAAAGTAAATTATCATTGCGGGTGCACACGTAATCATAATTTGCGACGCATGAGAACTCTAGTGAGTCTTACTGTCTGAGCTAATGTTCATGATTAATCTATACTCCTAATTTCCAGTCGCTCGATTAATGGTCGGACCTTAACAAACCGGACTCCTTAATTAAATATTCACGTAATGTTCTCGCAGTTCTGGAGGAACAAGAGAATTTCAATTTGGATCTAACCAACTCTTAATGGATCTTGAACGACGAAGGTCTCCCTCATCCGTTTGTACTTTCTAAAACATATCCTCCTGAGAAACATAAATTCCAGGTTGCTCCTTGCAACGATCAACACTTACGGTAATTGTACAACTATTATTGGAAATCACGGAGTAATCTCAGGGTCTATCTTACCACTCAGTATCACATTTACTTGAAGTTTACATCGGAAGTGCTATGCACCAACTTCTGTTATGAAATGGAAACTCATTCTGACTCCCTTACACGTGACGCCTATAAGGTATTATGAAAATTCGACCAGAGACAAGTGGATAATCTTACATCCTTTGTACTTACATTTCCCCAAGAATCATTTGGTTGACTGAGCCTCTGATTTCGGCCTGCAGGGGAGACACATTCACATCTCTTACTCTTAGCCTTCTATAGTTAAAGAGCTCTAGAGCATCTACTGTTAGGAAATGAATTCTTAACACATGCTCAAGGAGAACACAAAACTTTGACATTTAACACTCATTACCTCAATTTTATGGCTTAAACCCTTTTGCTAAGGACTTTAAGACTATAACCGATATGAGTGAAATACGTAATGGTAAGTCATGATAATACCATTCGAATGCCAGGGAAGTCATAGACACATTGTACTATCAAGTTGTTGACAAATTCTAAAACTCCATGATCCATTCCAACCAACTTTTAGGGGAAATCAAGGACCTAAGTTGAATTTGAGGATTTAATTCCGTGATTCTAAAAATTAATAATCGTCTAAAGCTTTACGCTACCAGGAAGATGAAAAAAGGAAGAGTCATAGCCGACTTTGCTCAGTTGAAGGGCTACACATATACATTTCTTTTGACTTCTCCGCTTTTCATAATAATTTTATATTTACTCTTCCAAGATCTTTTGGAATATCTATGCTTTATCTTTAAGTAACATAAGAGCATGACGTTCTCGTGTTTGGAGACTCTCTGAAGTTTTAAATTGATTCTCATATATATTTTTTTTTGACACATACTTAAGGAGAAGTCAAGCCCTTGACAAAACTGACCATGATATCACATCACAGACTACTAATTTAATGGGCTAGCAAGCTCTGAATCAGTTATGGGGAAACGCCATTTCAATGAGACTATTTCCACGATGTGACTGTTTACCTTTTCATGTAAACGGATTGCGGTCTAGAAGTCCATAAGACTTATCTATCTCGTGGACATGATAGTCAAGTCATGAGTTCACAAATCAGGATACTTCAACCTAAATGCCAGACTGCAATAGAAGTGCAGCGCAAACAATGATTAATGAGGTATTAAACTAAATCTTTCGCCAATGAAGGCTAGACAATTCTCAAACATTTTTCTTTGAATCCCATGAAAATTCAATTACCTTTAATAGCTGTTGAGTTGAGTCAACTAGACTATTCTCAAATACTTTGACTTTCTCTTTCTTCTCCATCTAGATTCACCCTTATCTTTAGAGAAATCATAGAAATCTGGACGATTCGATGTTACTACGAGATTTGATTGTCTCAAAGTTAATTGTTCGACACCTATTTCATCAAGGTTTCAGTCAAAACCAAATTTCGAATGACATTCGTGATAATGTTACCGGTTATGAGATTTGATAAAACCAGGATCAATCTCAAGAGATCAGGTCTTCATAAATACTTATTCCATATCATAGCTGTCTAATGCACTACCTAGACAACTAATTAACTGTTCCTCTAAACCGTTTCAGCCTCCCTTGGGAAAAATTGCATACACCGATATTATTTCCTGGAACTAAATCGAATAAGCCTAACCTATATACTGCTTAGACAAATGAGAGGTCGATTAAAATTTTCGTCCTAGAAAGATTGAATGCGCCGAGACATTGAGAAGACGCGATGAGCGGTCAATTACCGGGTTATGAACTAACATGTGAACATTTCATTAAACCATCTGACATATCTTTAATGGAATTTTGATAATTTCCTTTTAGATTTGATCATGATGTGATTTTCATGAGAGAAAATCGAGCATGAATACAATATATGTACCCTTATACTTTTGGAAATCCATGTGCATGAATGCACTTTTGCTTTCTTTATCAAAGATGGTGATCATACATTTACACTCTGATGAGAATGATCACATAATGAAATGCTCCGACAGCTAATCCTTGATTGATTACTTGGTGTGTGCGTTGATCACTTGAATTGGGAAAACTCGTTATTTTACTTCACACCGATAAGAAATTTTTTTAATGACTTACGCATCACGTGAATATGACCACACTTATTATAATCCCTTTTGTTCATAGGACTCTAGTGATGATTTTATCACTTCAGGGTATAGCCAACATCGTTCCCTTGTCGATATATTCAAAGAACCTTCCTAAATCCACTTGCTTGATATAATAAATGTTCAACGATACCGTTGCGCTGTTACATGATACCATGATATCTCAAATCCTTACACATCCAATATCGTTAGTCGGTGAGTTATTCGCTTTACCTTCGAATACCGACTACTAAATAGATTGAGTTAAAATTCTCACTATGATCTAGAAATGAACTAAGGATACGGAACTCTCATCTAAATAAATTAAATCAATTCTAGAGGTTAACTAAAACTAAGTTTCGAGGACGAAACTTCTTTAACAATGGGAGAATGTGACAATCACCAAATTCAAGTAATTTACTATTCATGTAGATAGTGAATTACCAAGCATAATGGATTGAGACTTGGTGAATATTGTGAACTAGATCGTTGTGATAATGAAATTTTATGGATTGGTATCCATACCATATAAGACATATTAACAAGTATTGGTGATTTAAAATTTAGTATTCTATTTACATACAAAATAATGTGATACAAATTATATGTTCAAGTGTTACAAGATTCTTTCAAAACTTTATGGAATTATCAGTATATTAGAAATTACAAATGTGTAATTTTAATTACTTAACATGCAAGCTTACATACAAAGGTCGTTTTATATGGATTTTACCTAATTATCACTCCTAAATCCATAACAAGTATACTATTCAATTCTATTGACAATGGAAAACCAAAACCGATCGTTTCACGATTTAGAAATTCGTCTAAACCTCAATAAGTTAGAATTTTTATAAATTCTCTTCTCCTACAAATGTTTAAGTCATCATCCGTTTACATATATACTTATATATGATCATGATTTTTATACTATATGAACCTTAACTAGTTCATAAATACATAACTGGTCAAGTTATAGTTTTATTATTAACTATTACACATAAAAACTTATGTATATTTGAGTGGATAAACATGAAGCTAGTCATTCATCCTACATGAACCACAAAGTCAACATGTGGGCATTTAACCAAATCAACACCCCATCCTCCCTTTTCTTCTTGGTTCAGCCGTAGCCAACCCCCATACACGTCCTTTAATATTTTCTTTGTTTAGTTCACTCTTTCACTCAAGGTCTTGACTTTTGAGGCAAAATGACCATGTAATCTTTTAATAAATATCAAGAACAACCCCCACTTAATCATTTCTACTCCCAATCACACACAAAATCGTTCATCTCTCTCTTTTCTTTCCCTTGAAACCGAAAACCAACCCCAAATACTGGACAGGTTCGGACTGAAATTTTAGTCGACTTCGTATGGTCATATATCCCTCGTTTCTTGGCCAAATTACCCCATTTTGCTCTTGAAACAAAGCTCTATGAGTCCTCTAACAAACCCAACTGGAATCTCTCGAATCGATGAAGTATTCGGCCTCCAAACAGCCGTCACAAGGCAACTACAACGAGCAGCCCGATTCTGGATACCTCTTTTATTTTGCTTGTTTTGAGATGGAAACCACAAGTCATTTGGGTTTCTAAAACTATAAAAATCCTACTCGAAAGTCACCTTAAATTCTGAGTTCGTTTTGCTTGGATGTAAACTCAAGATCTCAAAGACTCTAGGATCTTCATCTAGCCAAGGGTATACTTCTTAATCTTGTATCCTTTCACGTTTTCTTAGGATCATCCCATGATTCTTGAACTAAAATCTGTTAGATATGTATATGTATGACAAGTTACAAGTTCTAATTTTCAAGGATGTCAAGTTATGCTTTTATGTTCATGATTTCAAAATTTGAAAGCAAAAATGGTGTCATAAAGTGGATCATCATCATCTAAAATATTGACCTTATTCATCTAGGTTTATATACATAAACTAGTGTAATCATTAAAAAAAAATCATGATTATGTTAGTGTTTATGCTAAAAGTTATGGAAAGATATATATATTTTGAAAGCTATGGAATTTAAAATATACATGAGGTACATAGATGTATAAATGAGTATTTTTATACAAGCATATCAAAGTATTTAAAGTCTTGGATCATATTATTTTACTAAACGAAGTGTTGAATGAATCATGTTAGTTCAAAAGGATACATGTAAAAGTATGTATATATTTTTTTTTTTAAATAAAGGATTTGGACTAAAAACCCTAAGTTAACATCACTAATGACTTGGTTAAACTCATCCATAACAAAATATATGTACAAATAAGTATATATATATATATATATATATAGTAGATGGATTTTGTTCAAGAAATCATGGATTATGATTTGAATCATGCATTTACATGTCACGAGACATATACATATAGATAATAAAACCTTTGGTGAAATAGGTTCGTACGATCGTCCTCACCTTTTGGATTGGTTTAATATATATTTTTGTTGTGATGGGATTTGATATTTGGATTTAAAACGAACTTTTGTCGATTGGGACAACTCCGATTACAGCCGTTATAATGTCGAATTTTTATAAAAATATAACACTTAGCATTTTGGAAAGCATTTTGTGAAAGTATATTATTTTTCAAAATCATAACTGAGTTCACAAACTATGACGTGTTTGGGATTCGGGGAAGTTCGACACGAAACGAATAGATTTTAGAAGTACGTCATTACGCGAGAAATTATATTTTTGACAAAAACAATTTTCGGATGGCATTACTTACATTTTCAAGAAACAAAATCCTAAATCCATCACAATAATAATACAGTGGTTTCATAAGCATTTATACGAGGTATTAGAAGACTCTAAGCCGTTAAGACGTCTAAATCACCGTTGGCTATGTGAGAGTCGACGCCATGGTAACGTGCATTTAGCAACACCGGTAATGAGACGCTAAGATATGCATGTAGAAATTCGGGTTGGTCCTTAATTCTCAATAGTATATAATTACTTTTGTAGAAAGTGGGTAGGAACAAGGCTGACGAACATCATTAATTGAAATTCACGGTACAGGGGAAATTCAGGTGAGTTCACGGCCCCTCTTTATTTTTTAAATGTTTTAGAAACATCGGGGGAGAAACATACTTGCTTTACACGTTTCAAAACATGAAAGATATTTACTTGATACGTTTGAAGAACACGAAGTATATTTACAACTACTTTTTGTATGATAACAAGAAAACAAGACCCGACCTTTATGTTTGCATTAGTTAACACATATAGAGCGCTGGAAGTCCCCTGACCATCATATTTATAATCATCAGCTATAGATTAGCCTGGGATTCTATGGATAGTACTATTGGGATTGACACCCCCGGTCATGGTTAGTCGCGCTAACCATGGGTCCCTCTAGCCAAATGACCGCATAGTGTTCAAACATTTGCTCGTGAGGTACGAGTGAGGGGCAAAACACCTGTGTCATGGTTTGGTTATGCCTCATGTATGTACATATTATTCGTATTCCTAGCTAGTTTACGGATGGGTCAACATTACTTGTTTTGTTTATCATATACACATGAAACCGCTACTTGTTTTGGCTATCATCAAAGAGGGCTTAACATGGGTATAAACTCATTTACACGTTTCCATTGGGAAAACGACTCACTTTATGACGATGAGGTCATCAAATGTTTTCGAGGAAAACGGTTCTATATTATGCCCATGAACACATTTTCAAGGTTTTCGGGGAAAACGGTTTCATATTATGGCCATGTACATTTTTTAAATGTCTTCACCTTATGACTCTGAAGTCACCACATGTTTTCGAGGAAAACGGTTTTATATTATGGCCATGTACACTATATCAATGTTTTCAAGGAAAACTGATTTACATTGAGACAGCTAACCATGTGAACTCACCAACCTTCGTGTTGACATTTTCAAGTATGTTTTTTAGGTAACACATAGCTATGGCACGGTTGGAATAGGTTAACCAATTGGATTAAACCCTAGAAGTCGATGAAGCATTATTATCGAACCTCACGCCCATTTTGTTCTAGGTGGATTTAGATCAATGTATTATATCATGTTAGTATTTGTAAAAGTGTTCGATACTTTAGATATCTTTATTTTAGCTTCCGCTGTTGTGTAATATTACCAATCATTGCAACCTGGATTTATTTATTTATTATTAAGTAAATAAATTTAGGGGTGTGACAGTTAGTCCAAGTTATCCAATCACAAACCCAGGGACTAATTCTGCCTTTCCTCAAACTCAAACACTAAACTACAAGGACTAGTTCTGTATTTAATCAAAATTTGAGTAGACACGGTCGCGCCAAGTGCCCAAGCGGTCGTGCCTAATTCACGGCATGGTCGCGCCTCGTGCAGTAAAGACGCAAATCAATTCCGTAAAGTCCCAAACCAATCGAATCCCCAACGGAAACGCACCACAATGTCGATATTAATCATCAGTAAACCATTGTAATACCTTTTAACAACTTTGATTGCGAATTATGTCGATCCCATTATCAAGTCCTCTGAATTCAATCATTTAGGATCACCTCTGCGCAAACAAACTACACACACACCTTGTTACGAACTTCTGTGAGGCCATTGCACACGCTATTTTGGCCGGAGACGAAGCCGAAGTCGCCGGAGATAGAGTCCGAACTCCGTTTGGTCGAACCCCACCAATTCGATATCGTTTAAGGTAATTAAACACATCCTTAGACTCACTTCAATATCTTGAATGAAATCCCTAACCTATTCAGGGCTAATACCATCGAATTAAACTCGAATAAAACCTAGGGTTCATCACGTTTTTGGTTTAATAGAACTACACCCTACACACGACCTCAATTCAATTAAAGTATATGGTTAGATTCGTAAACACTCAAACTTTGAAAGCCCCATGAATTCAACCGTTTTTAATACAAGAATTAGACAATTTGTTTTTCTGGAAAAATCCAAACACGGTCGTGCCTCTTGTCCAAGAATGGTTGTGCCTCGTGCCTAAGCACGGTCGCGTCCCATGCCTAAGCACGGCCGTGCCCTAACTTTGGTCAGTTTTCTTTTTTTTTTAGTATATTTTTCTTAAACCCAAATTTCTTTATAAAAATTATTTTATAAAATCCCGAGGCCCGGGAATCGTTTATAAACCAAATTATCAACTTGGAAATTTTAAACCAATTATTTGATCCTTCCTAGCGGATCAAAACTAAAAATTCTAAATAAAAAGTTTATATGATTATTTTATTCAAAACCTATACAAACTATTTATATACTAATATATATTTACAATATTTCTTGGCATATTATTATTAAATGAATAAATGAGTCAGATTTATTTATTTAAACCCTAAATGAATTTATTTATTTAAATTAATTAAACATAAACCCTAAAGACAAATATTATTTTTCATATATACTTTGAACTTACAATTTTACATATCAAACTTTTCTCGACTTACATCCTGTCACATCTAATGACACAACCCTTGTACAAATCCACACATATCAAACCGATGAACATTTGATCATGACTTAGACTCCGTACACATTATTAATCCAAGATCATACATTCTCACTCTAGGTTAACTTTGTGATTTACAAGAATCACTTTTACTACCCATTGTTCGTGCTATCTACACCATCTATACAAGTGAGTTTACATAGCCCCTTTTTATATTATTTATATTTTTGGGGTGGAACATGAGTTTCAAGTATACAATGTTATAAATTACATAATACAATTCCACCCTACATTCATGTGTATAAATTTTAGCCTTATGTTTGAGTACTAGGTGTGTAAACTACTTTGTGTGCAATTTACATGTGCAATCATTAACTATACAAGCCGACGGTTAATAATGATAGATCTATTGAGTCTGACAAACCCACCCAGGTAGGGTGATTGTTACCGGCAACACATTTTGGTTTTTTTGCATGCTAGTTACAAAGGTTTGATTGTACAATTTGGTTTCACAATAGTAACTCTCCATATTGGCCTTATTAACCATGATTTGTATGGATTGTATGCACAAAACACAATGATACTATTTAGAGCCAAAACCTATGTATGCTCACCAACTTTTTAGTTGACATTGTTTTAACCATGTTTCAGGTACGAATGTTTGAGATTGATCAAGTTTGCTACACTTAAGTTTTGGACCTAGATAATAAAGAAAGTTGACATGTATTTTGAAATTCATGTACCTTGTGGATATTGGTTTGGTTTGAATTTTAATATGATGATTTAATATATTATAACTTAGTCAACCATGTGCTCATGAACAGTCTACATGTCCCGCCCCCACGTTTCCGTCGTCGGTTGGGGTGTGACACTTCTTCATTGACATTCTCATTTTCAACATTATGAACTTCCGGTATATCAACATAAACCTCCTCATGAACCTCTAAATTAGGTTCTATGAGATTCACTTGAGAAGCTTCTTGAACTTGTACATGAACTTGTTATGGTTGTACTTCAGGTGCAACTTCTTGTGGTTGAGGTTGCTGTTGAGCTTGTTGTTGCTGTTGTTGTTGTTGCTGTACCTCATCTGGATGAATCCAATTATCATTTGGGGGAGCAACATCATCAGGATTAATTATATGCCCAAACAGAGGAGTTGGAACATGAATCAAGGCTGGATTTTGTTGCTTTATGTTGTTGCAATCAGTAAAAATCATTTTTGTCATCGGAGTGAGAGTAAGACGTTGTTGTATCTGAGGTAGGTTAGGTATAAGATGATTCATAATCATTTGAAGAAACCTAGGGTACAAAAGAAACCCTTGACCAGCAGGTGGAGTAATCTGTGCAACTAACTCCTTATAAAAATAGTGAGAAAAGTTGAACCCTCTATTCAAAGTAAGAGCCACCATTGCAGATTGTAGTGAGGTCTTCAAACCATCAGTTCCAGCTTTCCTAGGAGATAAACATTGAATAATGATATGCATAAAGAATCTCCATTGTCCTACTAGACCACCCTTCATTTGCTCGTCCTCTATTACCCATCCTTTGAAAAAACCCATAATCAATGTAGATGGTAAACCCAAAGGTTCTTCATCATCACCTCCAAGATGTAAAGCCTGACGAATAGTGTCAACAGAAATTGCTACTTTAGTGTTGTTGACAGTAGCTATAATAACATTCGGATCCAGAGTACAGTCATGTTGTGCTGTATCCCAGAACTGTTGAATGTAATTCAAGCTGATGTAGGGATTTGCAGAAACAACAACACATATCCTTGATCTATTCAGAAAATTAATGATTTCTCGGTAATTCACAGATTCAGACAAATTTGGATCCACCAATGCCACCTGGTTATGTTTATATTCAACTCGACGATCCATCTGTACAAAGTAAAAATGAAATAGCAAAACCACAAACAAAACATGTTAAACCAAAATACAAACAATAACAAATAAAAAAAATAAAACAAAAAAATTTGAAGGAAAAATAAATACACTACAAAAAAAATTTGCTAAGTCAAAATCACTTCTGTCCCATGAGGCAAACTTATTAAGTTCGCTTAGAGTTGCAAGATGCGAACTTAATAAGTTCGCCTGAGCAAGTTCGCTCCAAGCTTAGAAACTCAATCAGAAATCAAAAACCTTTCCAATGTTTAAATCTGATGTCAAAAACAGTCACAACTTGGTCGAAACACATCAATGAACCTTTAGCAATCATCAATTTCAAACACAACACATATCATATCAAGGTTTATATCCAAAACAAACTTAGCGACATAAACCATAAACCAGATCTTAAACCTGCTCGGTTTGAAAAATTTGATGGATAAAAGAACGTGATTCTACCTTGGTTTGATACGCAATGCCTTGAATAACCAGAAAATAAGATAAACAACATAGATCCAATCACTCCGTTAACACCTAGAACAAGTTCGCTTAAAACACACTAAGTTCGCTTAAGACAAGTTTTCTGAGAATAAATGAACAAGTTCGCTTCAACCAAACAACATAAGCTATAAGCATTAAGTTCGCTTCAACCAAACAACATAAGCTATAAGCATTAAGTTCGCTTACCAGGCGAACATAACCTAGGCGAACAAAATAAGTTCGCTTCTTCTCCACACTTAGAGAAATATATGAACTTTTGAACTTTCGACTTTTTCAAAATTTTCATACTTCTCTCCCTCAATTTTTCTGTCAATCACCAAAACCTGTATCTGATCCAGTCCCGAACCTTTTAATAAATAAAATTTGGAATTCTCATGGAAGAATGACAGAAAATCTTTTTAGTTTTTATCTATACAAACTTGAAAACACATATTTTTGGTTTTTCTCTATACAAACTAAAATCACATATTTTTGGTTTTACTCTGTACAAAATAAAATGAAGTAAACTGTAAACTGTAAATCACATATTTTTGTTTTTACTCTGTACAAAATGAAAATGAAATAAACTGTAAAACTGTAAATCACATATTTTTGTTGAACACCGTAAGAAAGAAGATCATATCAGTATAAATGATATATCAATCACATATCTTGGATAAACAATCCGTATATCAAGGTAATTTGGTATCCTATGCCATTCTTTCAAGTCACCATTTTTCAGATTTTCATATAATGCATGTAATGATACGTGACAAACATTCAAAGAAAACAGGATCAGGCTATGACACACAAATTTAAATTGTCAATATTATAAGAGTTGAAACTAAAAGCATCTCATTCACACTTTCTTGTGAGTTAAGGTACCATTTAAGTATGAAATACAATGTGTACCCCACTAGTATGCCAAAGAAAAATAATTGCAACTATCTTAAGACATACAAGATTTTACTAAAGATTATCCTAATTTCCAGAATGAGGAGAAATCACTTAGCACATGAATAGCAAAATCCAAATTAGATTGTAAAGGAATCAATGATATTCAAAATCGAATGATTCAATGTCTTGGCTTATACATGAGGAATCATAAGATTCAGGTATGTGGATCCAACTGTTATCTAGATTATGAATTCGATGGAATCAGTAAAGATAGAGTATCAATATGATCCAAGGGCTAGTATATGTTCCAACAGATGTTGTGAGAAACATGTCTTAGTTCAACATCACATTGAATATTTTTCGGGGCATGGGCAGTGAAGTGAACTGAAAAATTATGCTAAGGACATAACCCGAAACTGGTCTCATAGGATAATCCTTATTAAAAGCTAATATTCTTTATCTGATAGTATAATTGCAACACAGACACCCAGGCATAAAATGGGTTCAAATCACAGTTGTAACATATGCAATTATGTTTTCACACTACTAATGGTTCAAAGATGTCACACCCCAACCGGCGGCGGAAACGTCGGGGCGTGAAGCGTGCAGACTGTTCATAGCTCATGGTTTGCTAAGGTTGAAATAATTAAACATGCAGTTTTCATTGAAATCAAACAACAATCCAACAAGTACACGAAACATAACAAAATACATAACAATGTTTATTTTAGAGCCTTTTAACTAGGTCCTCAAACTAGGTGGAAGCAACTTGTAATCATCTCAATTGTTAGCACCTGAAACATGATTTAAAAACAAGGGTCAACTAAAAGTTGGTGAGCATACATAAGTTTTGTCACACAAATAAGAGTTCAAAACTGTTTATACAACTCCTTGATTCACATGGTATATAAGACAAATATGGAGAATCTACAGTTATACTAGGTGCACAATCAAACCTTGTGACTGAGGCATAACACGCAGGTTACCCTAATGTAAAGTCGGTAACAAACACCCTACCCGGGTGGGTTTGTCAGACTCAATAGTACTATCCTTGTTTATCGTTGGCTTGTACAAAGTTAATGATTGCACGAGTTGCGTCATGTATGTATAGTAATAACTCATAGCATTCAAGCATATTGCACAAATAATTCATGTAATCAAGTAAGAATTGTACTATGAAAGAGTTGCAATTTGTTTAATGTAAATCATGTCCACCCCAAAGGTGAAAAAGAGTAAAAGTGGGGTTATGTAGACTCACATGTGTTGGAGAGTGTAGATTGCACAACCAAGTAAATGTTAAGTGTTTGTGGGTCACGGAGCTTGACCTATCGAGTAAATGTATGACGTGTATTAATGCGGTGTATAAGGTTTAAAGTAACTATAGTGTTTTAGTGTATTGCAAGCGTAAGGATTTGCACTAATGAATTGTATCGTTTAGTTATGTATTTAAAATATAAGGTAGTGTGGTATATATATTTAATTGAATGTAATATAAACAAACGAATTCGTTTTATCTACTTATTTTAGAAAATGTCACAAAATATAAAGTAGTTTATATTTATATAAGTTTTATTTGATGTAACTAGGATTTATACAATTGGTTTATAAAAGTCTTTTTCATAATAAAGTGTTTTATAAAATCTTGTTATAACTTTTTATAAATGTAGAAATTTTAAATAAAAATGTATTTTCAAATGGTAAGAATCGGTTTAAAACAATTTAATCGATGAAAATAATTGTTGTGCTTAATAATGGTGAGATTTTGTTTAAACAGTTAAGTTTAGAACATAAGTTTTATAAAAATCATCAAATCTGAGAAACTGTAAAGATTCAGTTCTGACTGAGCACGACCGTGCTCATCAACGGCACGACCGCGCTCGCCTCCGGGCGTGACCGTGGTGGTCTGGAGCGCGCCCGTGGTCGAGTCAGAAGGCTACAGAGGTTCTGGTCATGGAGCACGACCGTGCTCGTGTCCGGCACGACCGCGCCTAGTGTTTGTTTTTTGTCAGGACTTGTTTGCTCGGTAAGCACGACCGGGCCTTACTCGGACCACGACTGTGCTTGGTCAGGCACGACCGCGCTCAGTGATGAGCGCGACCGTGTCGGGCCTTTTCCAGACTTAATTCGCTCGATTCTTATATTAAACACTTCTGGATTCTTAGGGGTTTCATTTAGTGGATGATTACGAAGCTATCTATAAGGTTTAATTGGATTTATTTTGTGTTTAAGTGGTAGTTTGACTAAAAGTGTAGTTTCGTTTTCTCGTTCAAAAATCTGGCCGATTTGAGTGTTTCTACTACGAATTGGCATAGGGTTTTCGTAGTAGGGGGTGATACGAAGCTAGTGGTGTATTACTTACTTGTTATAATAGGGCAATTTAATGCAGTCGGCTACGGGTCGACGGCTTTGCTTCTCGGCGATCAATCGGACGACAGAGGTTGTATGAGTGTCGAGTGAGAGTTCTGGGTGATTGTGTGGATGCATATGAGGGCGTAGGAAGCGTGCAACTGGCTCTATATCGACGAATTCGCGAGTCATGATTGTGGTGGGTATGGGATTAAACAAATCTGTAAATTGGAGTGTAATTGATGCGTGTTGCAGGTTGTATTCAGTCAAGTATGGTCTGACGCGCGAAAAACGGCTTTGACCATTCATTAAATTTTGTGAAATCGTCGAGTATGGCTGTGATCTGACTTCTGCAGAGTCACGTGGTTTCAGCAGCGCGACCGTGCCTGTATTAGGCACAACCGTGCTTAGGTCTGCAGGCGCGACCGTGCCTAGTCTTAGGCGCGACCGTGCTTGCCTAGTTTTGTAGTTTTTGAGTTTTGTCAGTTTTGGTCCTCGGGGCTTGTGAGATAATGGCATTTTCAGTTGTTATTGTAACATAATGTATTGTATGTGTAATTGCTTTTACGGTTGTTGCACACGAATTGAAATTGAAATACTCGTTTATTGCATCGAAACGTTTACATGGTAAAAAAAAAAAGAAACCAGAAATGTTATAGTCTCCCCATGTTGAGGGGATTTCGTCCCGAAATTCAACTAGTTGAGGCTGCTGAATCGGTGAAGAGGTGAGGATACTTGAGTTTCATTTGGTCTTCACGTTCCCATGTAAACTCAGGACCACGTTTAGAATCCCAACGGACTTTGACTATAGGAATGCGGCTGCGTTTGAGTTTCTTGATCTCACGGTCCATGATTTCCACCGGTTTCTCGACAAAGTGCATCGTTTCATCAATGCGCACGTCGTCAAGAGGTATGTGGAGGTTCTCATCAGCAAGACATTTCTCCAGGTTGGACACGTGGAAGGTTGGATGAACATTGTTGAGTGCTGGAGGTAGCTCAAGTTTGTAAGCCACTTTCCCGATTCTTTCAAGGATCTTGAACGGGCGTACGTAACGAGGTGCTAGCTTGCCTTTCTTTCCAAAGCGGATCACACCCTTCCAAGGGGATACTTTGAGAAGCACAAGGTCACCCACTTGGAATTCCAAGGGTTTTCGTCGCTTGTCGGCATAGCTCTTTTGTCGACTTCTCGCTACTCGGATGTTGTCACGGATTTGAAGGATTTTGTCGGATGTTTCCTGAATTAACTCGGGACCGGTGATTTGTGCTTCACCAATCTCGTTCCAACAGATGGGAGAACGGCATTTGCGACCATAAAGAGCTTCGAATGGAGCCATGTTGATGCTGGTGTGGTAGCTGTTATTGTAGGAGAATTAAATAAGTGTCAAGTGTGAATCCCAATTGCCACCAAAGTCTATGACACAGACTCTCAGCATGTCTTCAAGCGTTTGGATTGTTCGTTCAGTCTGGCCATCAGTTTGGGGATGGTAGGCTGTGCTTAAATCCAATCGTGTGCCAAGTGCCTTTTGCAGAGATTGCCAAAATCTGGAAGTGAAACGAGCATCTCTGTCGGAGATTATGTTCAAAGGTATACCGTGTCGACTCACAATTTCGTCAATATAGATTCGGGCCAATTTCTCAACCCGATAGTCTTCACGGATGGGCAGGAAGTGTGCGGACTTTGTGAGACGGTCGATGATTACCCAAATGCTATCATAGCCGTTTGAAGTACGGGGGAGTTTAGTAATGAAGTCCATGGCTAGATTTTCCCATTTCCACATGGGGATTTCCGGTTGTTCAAGTAAGCCGGAAGGACGTTGATGTTCGGCTTTGACTTTAGAGCAGGTTAGACATTTTACAACATAGAGTGCAATGTCTTTCTTCATACCAGGCCACCAATATTGTGGTCGAAGATTGTGATACATTTTATCCGCACCGGGATGGATAGAATACCGAGACTTGTGTGCTTCAGTCATGAGGAATTCCCGGAGATCATTGCGATTGGGAACCCAAATACGATCCAAGAAATAAAGCAAGCCATTGTTTTTAGTCTCTAGTTGGAATTCAGCACCACACGACATTTCCTCATACATATTGCCCTCGGTAATCGAGACGTGTTGAGCTGCTAGAATACGGGTTTGAATGTCGGAATGAATCTTGACACTTTGGAGCATGACACGTTCTTTACGGCTCAGCGCATCGGCTACTACGTTTGCCTCGCCGGGATGATAACGAATCTCGCAATCGTAATCATTGAGGAGTTCAACCCAACGTCGTTGCCTCATGTTGAGTTCTTTTTGGTTGAAGATGTGTTAGAGGCTTTTGTGGTCTGTGAATACCACACATTTTGTGCGATATAGATAATGTCTCCAAATCTTCAAGGCAAATATGACTGCACCCAACTCCAAATCGTGCGTCGTATAGTTTTTCTCGTGGACCTTGAGTTGCCTCGATGCATAAGCGATTACCTTGCCTCGTTGCATGAGGACACAACCAAGGCCTAGGTTAGAGGCATCACAGTAGACGACTAGATCATCGTTTCCTTCGGGAAGAGTCAGAATAGGAGCATCACATAACTTCTGTTTAAGAGTTTGGAAAGCTTCTTCTTGTTTCGGTCCCCATACATAAGGTTTACTTTTATGCGTCAAGGCGGTGAGGGGAACAGCAATCTTGGAGAAGTTAGAAATGAATCTTCGGTAATAACCCGCTAAACCAAGGAACGAACGAACCTCGGTAGGGGTTTGAGGAGCACTCCAATTCTTGACAGCTTCGATCTTGGCAGGGTCGACATGTATTCCCTTTTTATTGACAACATGACCCAAAAATTGAACCTCCTTTAGCCAAAATTCACATTTGGAGAACTTGGCGTATAATTGTTCGGTTCTCAGGAGATCCAAAATCAGTCTAAGGTGCTGTTCATGTTCTTCCTCAGTCTTGGAATAGATCAAGATGTCATCGATGAAAACGATCACGAATTTGTCAAGGTATGGTTTGCACATGCGGTTCATGAGATCCGTAAAGACAGCAGGTGCATTGGTCAACCCAAAAGGCATAACCGTGAACTCGTAATGACCATATCTTGTTTGGAAGGCGGTCTTTGGAATATCTTCTTCTCGGACACGCAGTTGGTGATAACCAGATCGAAGATCAATCTTCGAGAAACAAGTAGAACCTTGGAGTTGATCGAAGAGGTCGTCAATCCTAGGTAACGGGTAGCGGTTTTTGATTGTAAGCTTGTTGAGCTCTCGATAGTCAATACACATGCGGAATGAACCATCCTTCTTTTTAACAAACAAGACTGGTGCACCCCACGGTGAATGACTTGGCCGTATGAAACCTTTGTCAGCGAGTTCTTGAAGTTGACTTGCAAGTTCTTGCAATTCGGAAGGTGCAAGCCGGTATGGAGCTTTAGCCACAGGGTTTGCTCCGGGTATAAGATCGATTCGAAACTTTACTTCCCGAACAGGTGGAAGGCCAGGCAAGTCATCGGGAAAGACTTCGGGAAACTCCCGAATGATGGGAATATCTTCTATTCTTCTTTCCTTGTCTTCTTTTTGGATTACATGAGTTAGGAAAACCATGCACTTCTTTCGTATGCATTTCTGGGTGGTGATGCAGGACATCAGTTTGAGTCCTTTGCAAGGTTTCTCGCCAAAGACTTTCAATATGTCTCCCGATGGAAGAGGTATTCGGATGTATTTTTCAAAACACATGACTTCGGCGTGGTTTTTAGACAACCAATCCATGCCGATGATGACGTCAAAACTCCCTAATGGCATTGGTATTAGGTTGACTAGAAATGTGTGACCATTGAGTTCTAGTGAGCAGTCATGGACAATGGAGTCAATAGTGATGGAATTTCCATCCGCTACTTCAACGGTGAAGGTTTTCTCTAGTTTGGATCGTGTTTTTGCAAGTAAAGGTTCAAAGTTAAGGGACACAAAACTCTTATCGGCTCCGGTATCAAATAGTATAGAAGCATATTGGTTATTCATAAGAAACGTACCATTGATCACATGATCGCTGGCCTGAGCCTCGTTGGCGTTGATGTTGAAGGCACGCCCACGAGCTCCGCCTTGAGTATTGTTCACAAGTTTTGGACATCGGTCTCAGAAGTGGTTTGGGTCGCCACACTCGAAGCAAGCATGCCCATTACCAATAGCTGGAACTGCTGGATTAGCCCCGTTTCCCTGGTTGACTTGATTACCAGCTGGATTACTTCTGCAGGTGTTAGCTACATGCCCATATCTTCCACAGCTGGCACATAGGCGGCAGGGTACATTTGGGAAATGGTGATAATTGCAGGTGTTGCACAACGGATTGTTTCCCACATATTGTTTCTTGACTCGGTTCTGAGCCATAGGAGCAACTTGGTTGACTGGGGCAGCCGGAGTGATCACGGCATAGTTCTTAGCTTTCCTCTTCCTCGTGTTGTGGTTCGGTTCGGCTTTGACCTCCTTGACATGAGCAGGAGGTGTTGTGGTGTCAGAAACTTTCTTGGCCCCCTTTCTGGTAAGAGTACCTGCTTTAACGTGATTATCAGTCAAAGTAGCAGCCAGACGAATAGCATCCTCCAGGCTTGCAGGATTTCTTCCCAAAACAGTGTCCTGGATTTGTCTCGGTAGGCCACCGATATATATTTCAATATACCTAGACAAAGGCGTAACCATGTGAGGTACCAGCATGCTCAGTTCGTGAAAACGGTTGGTGTATGCTAAGCTTTCACCACTATCTTGGGTAAGATCCCAAAATTCTGCTTCCAGCTTTTTCATTTCGTTCCGAGGACAGAATTCCTCGGTCATGATCCTTTTTAGCTCATCCCATGGCAGAGCCATTGCTACTTCTACTCCCCTTGTTCTCTTCTCCCCATTCCACCAGGTTAGTGCCCGTTTTTGGAAGACACTAGTGGCATGGCGGACTCGCAGATTGTCCGGACAGTCACTATTGAGGAAGGTGCCCTCAATATTTTCGAACCATTGAAGGAGTCCTGTGGCTCCTTCGGTACCATAAAATTTCAGGGGATTGCAAGAGTTGAAATGCTTGAAGGTACATCGTGGCGGGTTGGCACCACCGCCACCACCAGTATTAGCACTACCACTGGCGTTCCCATTGTTGTTGTTATTGGCTTGAGTTAGTTGAGTTACTAGCTGAGTGAGGAGAGCAGCAAGGTCGGTATTATTGTTGTTGTTGGCATTGCCGGTATTGGTGTTGGTGCTATTGTTGGCGTTGTCGGTGTTGTTGCGGTTGAGGTTACGACGAGGAGGCATTCTATAAAAAGAGAATGATACAAAAGTGTTGTGAGAATTTAAAAAAAATCCGTTGAAATTTAGGATAGGAGGAATAATAACACGTTTATTTCATAGTTCGGATTGTTTTCAAGTAATCACATTTCTACTTTAACACAATGACATATTAAGGTTAATTAGACTTATATAATTTTCAAGGAGACGTGCTTTAGCCTATAGGTAAACACTCATCCCGGGAATTCCCAGGAAAGCATACGGATCCCTCGGTTGATTGGGATTTATACGAAATGCATTCCTAGACAGAAAATTCAGAATACAGGTGTCACCCTTCCAGATTGCACATGTCCTTTAATAATTACAGAGTCTAAAACCTTAACGGGTATATAAAAATATTTTTGATAGACTAATGTCTACGAGTATGAGTTTTTCCACAAGTTATGGCGATGATGACATAGAAGCAGTTAAGGAGGATACGCGGCTTAGGATACGGGTATGGATACGATTTATTTAATTTATTATTTACGTATGCTTATTAAGTCATGTAGTCTAAACATTTTAAGTATCAAATAACTAACACATAAAGCATGTGACATATAGCAAATAGCACGTATCACATAAAACATGTAGCATGGCATTGTTGGGTGTCCTAAAGTTATAGTCTAGGTCAATGGTGTCTAATAACCTAATTCCCTATAACCAAGGCTCTGATACCAATCTGTCACACCCCAACCGGCGGCGGAAACGTCGGGGCGTGAAGCGTGCAGACTGTTCATAGCTCATGGTTTGCTAAGGTTGAAATAATTAAACATACAGTTTTCATTGAAATCAAACAACAATCCAACAAGTACACGAAACATAACAAAATACATAACAATGTTTATTTTAGAGCCTTTTAACTAGGTCCTCAAACTAGGTGGAAGCAACTTGTAATCATCTCAATTGTTAGCACCTGAAACATGATTTAAAAACAAGGGTCAACTAAAAAGTTTGTGAGCATACATAAGTTTTGTCACACAAATAAGAGTTCAAAACTGTTTATACAATTCATTGATTCACATGGTATATAAGACAAATATGGAGAATCTACAGTTATACTAGGTGCACAATCAAACCTTGTGACTGAGGCATAACACGCAGGTTACCCTAATGTAAAGTCGGTAACAAACACCCTACCCGGGTGGGTTTGTCAGACTCAATAGTACTATCCTTGTTTACCGTTGGCTTGTACAGAGTTAATGATTGCACGAGTTGCGTCATGTATGTATAGTAATAACTCATAGCATTCAAGCATATTGCACAAATAATTCATGTAATCAAGTAAGAATTGTACTATGAAAGAGTTGCAATTTGTTTAATGTAAATCATGTCCACCCCAAAGGTGAAAAAGAGTAAAAGTGGGGTTATGTAGACTCACATGTGTTGGAGAGTGTAGATTGCACAACCAAGTAAATGTTAAGTGTTTGTGGGTCACGGAGCTTGACCTATCGAGTAAATGTATGACGTGTATTAATGCGGTGTATAAGGTTTAAAGTAACTATAGTGTTTCAGTGTATTGCAAGCGTAAGGATTTGCACTAATGAATTGTATCGTTTAGTTATGTATTTAAAATATAAGGTAGTGTGGTATATATATTTAATTGAATGTAATATAAACAAACGAATTCGTTTTATCTACTTATTTTAGAAAACGTCACAAAATATAAAGTAGTTTATATTTATATAAGTTTTATTTGATGTAACTAGGATTTATACAATTGGTTTATAAAAGTCTTTTTCATAATAAAGTGTTTTATAAAATCTTGTTATAACTTTTTATAAATTTAGAAATTTTAAATAAAAATGTATTTTCAAATGGTAAGAATCGGTTTAAAACAATTTAATCGATGAAAATAATTGTTGTGCTTAATAATGGTGAGATTCTGTTTAAACAGTTAAGTTTATAACATAAGTTTTATAAAAATCATCAAATCTGAGAAACTGTAAAGATTCAGTTCTGACTGAGCACGACCGTGCTCATCAACGGCACGACCGCGCTCGCCTCCGGGCGTGACCGTGGTGGTCTGGAGCGCGCCCGTGGTCGAGTCAGAAGGCTACAGAGGTTCTCGTCATGGAGCACGACCGTGCTCGTGTCCGGCACGACCGCGCCTAGTGTTTGTTTTTTGTCAGGACTTGTTTGCTCGGTAAGCACGACCGGGCCTTACTCGGACCACGACTGTGCTTGGTCAGGCACGACCGCGCTCAGTGATGAGCGCGACCGTGTCGGGTCTTTTCCAGACTCAATTCGCTCGATTCTTATATTAAACACTTCTGGATTCTTAGGGCTTTCATTTAGTGGATGATTACGAAGCTATCAATAAGGTTTAATTGGATTTATTTCGTGTTTAAGTGGTAGTTTGACTAAAAGTGTAGTTTCGTTTTCTCGTTCAAAAATCTGGCCGATTTGAGTGTTTCTACTGCGAATTGGCATAGGGTTTTCGTAGTAGGGGGTGATACGAAGCTAGTGGTGTATTACTTACTTATTATAATAGGGCAATTTAATGCAGTCGGCTACGGGTCGACGGCTTTGCTTCTCGGCGATCAATCGGACGACCGAGGTTGTATGAGTGTCGAGTGAGAGTTCTGGGTGATTGTGTGGATGCATATGAGGGCGTAGGAAGCGTGCAACTGGCTCTATATCGACGAATTCGCGAGTCATGATTGTGGTGGGTATGGGATTAAACAAATCTGTAAATTGGAGTGTAATTGATGCGTGTTGCAGGTTGTATTCAGTCAAGTATGGTCTGACGCGCGAAAACCGCCTTTGACCATTCATTAAATTTTGCGAAATCGTCGAGTATGTCTGTGATCTGACTTCTGCAGAGTCACGTGGTTTCAGCAGCGCGACCGTGCCTGTATTAGGCACGACCGTGCTTAGGTCTACAGGCGCGACCGTGCCTAGTCTTAGGCGCGACCGTGCTTGCCTAGTTTTGTAGTTTTTGAGTTTTGTCAGTTTTGGTCCTCGGGGCTTGTGAGATAATGGCGTTTTCAGTTGTTATTGTAACATAATGTATTGTATGTGTAATTGCTTTTACGGTTGTTGCACACGAATTGAAATTGAAATACTCGTTTATTGCATCGAAACGTTTACATGGTAAAAAAAAAAAAGAAACCAGAAATGTTACAAAAGACGCTTTTAACCTATTGACAAGCTAAATTATATGCATACACAACATTATCATTTCCTATTTGTGTAGTCTCTGAAGTTTAGATCAAAACATATAATTCAGGTATATTTAATAAACATAAAGCACCAACCGGTCAAACTATGGTCATGTGTGAATTAACATCCATTGATGTACTATCATTTCTTCTCATGCTCAAATGATGTCAATTTTAAATTTTTCAATTTGTTTAGGTTATAAATAACAAACTTTTTGACTAAATTGAAATGCAGAAATGATAGAATGTAGATAAAAATAGAAAAAATAAACCTCCATGAGAATTATTTTGTGCAGAAAAATTTATTTGGGATTGATCATACCAATCATCTTTATAAGAAATTTAAACCTTGTACGATCAAATGCCTTGGTGAACAAATCTGCAAGATTGTCATCAGTATGAACTTTCACCAGCTCAGTCAACTTTTTATCTGCACAATCACGAATAAAATGATATCTAATTTCAATGTTCTTTGTTTTACTGTGCTTAACTGGATTATTTGTTACAGACATTGTGGCATTATTATCAATGAACATGGTGGTGTAAGTGAAATTCAAACCATAGTCTCTTAATTTTTGCTGAATCCACAAAATTTGTGAACAACAACTAGCAGCAACGATGTATTCTGCTTCACATGTTGAAATTGAGACAGTAGTTTGCTTTTTACATTACCATGACACAAGACGATTTCCTAGAAATTGGTAACCTCCTATTATAGATTTCTTGTCCAAACAACAACCTCCAAAATCTGAGTCAGTAAATGCATTAAATTCATAATTAGAACCATGTGGGAACCATAATCCTAATCTGGGTTTCCCTTTCAGGTACCGAAAAATACGTTTGACTGCAATCAGATGTGATTCCTTTGGTTTTGCTTGAAATTTGGAACAGAGACACACATCAAACATTATATCTGGACTTGATGTTGTTAAGTACATGAGAGAACCAATCATTGCTCTGTACAATCGACAATCAATATCCTTTCCTTTCAAATCTGGATTCATCTTGTGATTTACAGGAATCAGAGTGTCATATGGGGTACATTCTTCCATTTTGAACCGGCTAAAAATGTCTTTCACGTATTTAGACTGATGTATAAAGAAACCATCCTCTTTTTGATTAACTTGTAATCCTAAAAAGAACGACAACTCTCCCATAGCTGACATTTTGAATTTTGATTTCATGACGTTCTCAAACTCCTTGCATAACTCTTCTTTTGTTGAGCCAAAAATAATATCGTCCACGTATATCTGAACTATTAGGTAATCTCCCCCTGCTTTCTTGATGAACAAGGTGGAATCAATTTGACCACGATCGAAACCATTGTCCAAAAGATGTTGCGACAATGTTTCATACGACGCACGGGGTGCTTGATGAAGACCGTAAAGAGCCTTATCTAGCTTGAACACTTTTAAAAGATAAAATGGATCCTCAAACCCCGATGGTTGACAAACAAAAACTTCCCCTTTCACCTTGCCATACAAGAAAGCACTTTTGACATCCAGTTGATAAACCTTGAAACCTTTGAATGATGCAAAAGCTAAAAACAAATGAATAGCTTCCAACCGTGTGTAACATTTCTGATTTTTGTATCCGTATTTTCAATTCAATGTAATGCATTTCAAACACAATTCTAGTGCACTGTTGTATTCCTTTTCGTACGATCAATTAAATACTATATTTCAATGTTAACCCGCAAATTTTACACGGTTATTACCTACTAAAACACTACATAAGTATCTATTTATACAAATATGTCAAAGACCAAAGTTACAAGGTCTGATGTTGAAAATTTACAAGAAACCCTAATAGGCATGGTCGCGCCGAGTGCTTTGGCACGGTCGCGCGACTTGCTTTGGAACGATCGCGCCTGGAGCCTTAGCACGGTCGCGCCGTAAATGGACACGGTCGTGCCTCGTACTAGTTGAAACGGAAATACAGCCTTTAATAACAGAGACGTTCGAGTTCGTAACCGTTTTGCACGTTCCAACTATTAACAAACAGAGTTAAGCCACTTAATCGTCCTAATTACAACAAATAAACGGAATTTCATAAAGCCATCCAATAATCAACGAAATTGTCCACTAGACCATCGAATTCTCCAACTTACTTGCAATTCTCCCAAGCAAACGCACAAACGTTTCTCCCAGAAGCTTCTGAACCATTTGAAGCAGCCGGAATCGTAGCAGAAGACGCCGGAAGCCGAACTCGCCGACGCCGGAACTCCTCCCTACCGTTCTCTAACAATTCGCTGCTCTTACGGGTAATTGAAACCTTTTTCTAACTCGTTTCAGTTCATAGATCAAAAGCCCCATGATAATTTGGGCTTTCATTATGGAAATCACCACGAACCCGAATCCACATTTTCGTTAAAAATGATTTAATCGAATCGAACCTTGGACATGTTTTAAATCCAATTAATCTATGCAAAAAGACTCGAAATAATCTAATGGGTGAAAGCCCTATGATTTCCAACCCTGTTATTATAAGAATTGGTCAATTCGTTCCTGATTTGAAACAGACACGGTCGCGCTAATCATATAGCGCAGTCGTGCCTCATGAGACGCGGTCGTGCCGACTATAAGCGCGATCGTGTCCTCCTGTCCAGACCCAATCATGCCCTTTGGCTAATCTCAGTCGTGTCTTGGAATCATAGACACGATCGTGCCTGGCCAAGGCACGGTCGTGCCTAATGATTTAATTAGTTAAGCCCTCTGTTTGATAAACACGGTCGCGCCATGACTAGCATGGCCGCGCCCGTGGTTCGAGCACGATCGTGCCCTTCCCAGGCACGGTCGTGTGTGAGTTAAAATCTTGACAGAATTATAAATTTTATATATTTTTCAAACCCCAATAATTCTGATTAAATTACAAAGTAAAAATAGTTGATTTTTATAAAATTGCATTTAACCTTATTTAGAAAGAACAAATATTTAATAAATGGAAAATTATTTGTTTAAAGTTTATAAAATTTAATTTGCAATTATTGTTGAACCTTTCATTTAAAAAGTATTTAAATGGTTAAGTTACATTTTATAAATAAATAAATAAAATGATTATTTATTTACTTTATGTTTAAACAAAGACATTTATTTATTTACACTTAAATTCATTTAACACTTATAATCTTTTTCATAAACAATAATTATTTACATATCTATTAAATTATCCAAACTCAAAATTTAATCAAAATGTTCTAAAAATATTCTTTCAAACTTGATACATTTTATTCAATACCACCAACTACAAATCAATGACCTTTCTTACACAAGTCCAAATGCAACTTTAGACTCAAACTTTGGTGCACACTATTAATACCCTATACATTACACTTTAGGTTAATTTGTGCATTTCAAGGATCCTTATTCTATCTAGTATCTTTGTTAGCAACGCCGCCAAACCAAGTGAGTATTTCATAGCCCCTTTTACTCTTTTACACTTTTGGGGTGAAACATGAACATTATTCAAATTACACATTACATTTACACAAACAACACAAGTACAAATCCTATTTACATTCATGTGTGCAATTTGAGCTTTATGCCCGAGTGCTAGGTGTGCTAACCTTTGTATGCGATTATGTGCAATCATTAACTATACAAGCCGACGGTTTTCAATGATAGATCTATTGAGTCTGACAAACCCACCCAGATTGGGGTGATTGATACCGACAACACAATTTTGCATGCAAGTTACAAAGGTTTGATTGTACATGGTTACACAATAGTTGCTCCCCATAAATGCCTTATTTATCATGTTATGTAAGGATTTTTTTTACAAACTATATGCTATCTATATAAACCTGTGTTATACTCACCAACTTTTTAGTTGACTTTATTTTATTCATGTTTCAGGTTTTAATGTGTGAGATTGATCAAGATGTGCTACACATAGGCTTGGACTTAGTTAAATTAAATAAAAGAACTCTATGTATTTCAATTTTTTTCTATCTTGGATTTTGTTGTGTTTGGACTACTTGTTATGAAATTTGATGTTTAATATATTCAATCTAGTCAACCTTGTGCTTATGAACAGTCTACATGTCCCGCCCCGATGATTCCGCCATCGGTCGAGGTGTGACAGATTGGTATCAGAGCCTTGGTTATAGGGAATTAGGTTATTAGACACCTTGACCAAGACTATAACTTTAGGACACCTACCTATGCTATGTTTCATGTTTATATGATTATGTGCTACATTTTATGTGTTACATGATATGTGCTACATGCTTACTATGATTAGTTATTATTTTATTTGATGACTTATTTTTTAAAAACCCATGACATATTAGTATATACTTAAATAATAAATTAAATAAACAATATCTCTTTCTATATCCTAAAACCTCATAATGCTCTTACTTTCTTCTCTATCTATATTCTTCTTAGCATGTGGAATCTTCATGAAGCTAAATCCATAAAAATTTTCTTTCCTCGTTAAGGTTTTTAAGCTTTGTTAATTATTTGAGGACACGTGCAATCTGGAAGAGTGACACCTGTATTTTGGGTTTTCTGTCTAGGAAAGTATTTCTCATAAATCCCAATAAACCGAGGGACCCGTATGCTTTCCTGGGAATTCTCGAGATGAGTGTTTACTTATAGGCTAAAGCATGTCTCCTTGAAAATTATATAAGTTTAATTAACCTTAATGTGTCATGGTATTCGAGTGATTATATCACTATTTGAGTACAATCCAAACTATGATTATCTATTTATTTTGTTATCTTATTCTATTAAATCCAAACAATTCTCATGAGTTCTTACATCTTTTCTTGTCTTGTGAAAATTTGTAGAATTCCTCCTCGTCGTGCTCCCGCGGCCAACGCCAATACCGACATTGCTGCTATTCTTGCACAACTCGTGACACAACTCACACAAGCTAATAGTGCCACCAATGGCAACAACGGTGGTAATGGTAGCAGTAGTGGAAATGGTGGTAACAACCCATCCCAATGCACCTTCAAGCACTTCAACTCGTGCAATCCCCTCAAAAATTTATGGTACCGAAGGAGCTACCGGACTCCTTCAATGGTTTGAAAGCATTGAGAATACTTTTCTCAATAGTGACTGCCCCGACAACCTCCGTGTTCGTCATGCCACAAGTGTCCTACAATAACGGGCACTCACGTGGTGGAATTGGGAGAAGAGAAATCGAGGTGTGGATGTAGCAATGACCTTACCTTGGGATGAGGTTAAAAGGCTAATGACCGAGGTATTTTGTCCTCGAAATGAAGTGAAGAAACTTGAAGCTGAGTTTTGGGATCTTGCCCAAGATAGTGGTGAAAACTTGGCGTACACAACTCGGTTCCATGAGTTGAGTCTTCTTGTGCCCCACATGGTCACTCCTCTGTCCCGCTGCATTGAAAAGTATATTGGGGGACTACCTAGGCAAATTCAAGATACTGTCCTAGGAAGGAATCCCGCAACACTTGAAGATGCCATCCGTTTGTCCGCTACCTTAACCGATAATCATGTGAAGGCGGGGACTCTTACTAAAAAGGGCACCAAGAAAGTTTCTGATACTATAACTCCTCCTACTCACAACAAAGAAGCCACAACTGAACCCTCCCGCAATAATAGGAAAAGGAAGACTAGAAACTATGCTGTGGTCACTCCTGCCATTCCTGTTAACCAAGCTGCACCTATGGTTCAAGCACCGGCCAAAAAGCCATATGTTGGAATCTACCCACTTTGTGCCACCTGCAACTACCATCATCCCCAAAGCATCCCATGTCGTCTTTGTACTTATTGTGGGAGATATGGCCATACGGTCAACGTTTGTAGGGCCAAAGCTCTTGCGGGTCAAGTCAACCCACCAAACCAAACCAACACCCAAGTGATTAATCAAGGTGCTCCCGCTATTGCAAATGGGCGAGCATGTTATGAGTGTGGCAACCCGAACCATTTTCGTGATCAATGCCCAAAGTTAGTCAATGCTAGACAAGGTGGAGCTCGTGGGCGTGCTTTCAACATAAACGTCAATGAAGCTCAAGCCAACAATGACGTGGTCAATGGTACGTTTCTTGTTAATAGTCAATATGCCTCCATTTTATTCAATACCGGTGCCGATAAAAGTTTAGTGTCACTTAATTTTGAACCTTTACTTGCAAAGACACGATCCCAATTAGAGAAAACCTTCACCGTTGAAGTAGCAAATGGTGACTCCCTTACAATTGAATCCATTATCTATGATTGCTCCTTAGAACTTAATGATCATACATTCCCAATCAACCTTGTTCCAATGCCACTAGGGAGCTTTGATATCATCATAGGCATAGATTTGCTATCAAATCATCATGCCGAAGTCATTTGCTTTGAGAAGTGTATTCGAATACCTCAACCATCGGGAGAAACGTTGAGAGTCTTTGGTGAAAAGCCTTGCAAAGGGCTTAAATTAATGTCATGCACTACTACCCAAAAGTACCTACGAAAGAAGTGCGTGGCCTTCTTAGCTTATATTGTCGAAAAAGATGTCAAAAAGAAGAGTATACAAGACATTCCCATCATTCAGGATTTTCCTGAAGTATTTCCCGAAGACTTATCCAGCCTTCCACCCGTTCGTCAAGTAGAATTTCGCATTGATCTTGTGCCCAGAGCTAACCCCGTGGCTAGAGCTCCTTACCATCTTGCACCTTCCGAAATGCAAGAACTTGCAAGTCAACTTCAAGAGCTCTCCGACAAGGGATTCATTCGTCCAAGTCATTCACCGTGGGGTGCACCCGTCTTATTCGTCAAAAAGAAGGATGGATCATTTCGCATGTGTATTGACTACCGCGAACTCAACAAGCTTACTATCAAAAACCGTTATCCTTTGCCTAGAATTGATGACCTCTTTGATCAACTTCAAGGTTCTACTTGCTTCTCGAAGATTGATCTTCGATCTGGTTATCATCAACTCCGTGTGCAAGAAGACGATATTCCAAAGACTACCTTCCGAACAAGGTATGGTCATTACGAGTTCATGGTTATGCCTTTTGGACTAACCAATGCGCCCGCAGTTTTCATGGACCTCATGAATCGTGAGTGAAAACCGTACCTTGATAAGTTTGTGATCGTTTTCATCGATGACATCTTAATCTATTCCAAGACTAAAGCCGATCATGAGCAACATCTTAGATTGGTTTTGGATCTCTTGAAGAAAGAACAACTATATGCCAAGTTCTCCAAATGTGAATTTTGGTTAAAAGAAATTCAATTTCTTGGTCATATTGTCAACGACAAGGGTATTCATGTTGACCCTGCTAAGATCGAAACGGTTAAGAATTGGAATGCCCCGAAGATTCCCACTGAAGTTCGTTCATTTCTTGGTCTTGCGGGATATTACCGTCTTTTCATCTCAAACTTCTCTAAGATTGTTGTCCCCCTTACCGCATTGACCCACAAGGGTAAGACTTATGAATGGGGACCAAAACAAGAAGAAGCTTTTCAAACCCTCAAGCAAAAGTTGTGCAATGCTCCCATTTTGACTCTCCCTGATGGGAATGATGATCTAGTTGTCTACTGTGATGCTTCTAACCAAGGTCTCGGTTGTGTCCTCATGCAACGAGGCAAAGTAATCGCTTATGCATCAAGGCAACTTAAGATTCATGAAAAGAATTATACGACGCACGATCTCGAGTTGGGTGCAGTCGTATTCGCATTGAAGATTTGGAGACATTATCTCTATGGCACGAAATGCATGGTGTTCACCGACCACAAAAGTCTTCAACATATCTTCAATCAAAAGGAACTCAATATGAGGCAATGACGTTGGGTTGAACTCCTTAACGACTATGACTGAGAGATTCGTTACCATCCCGGCAAAGCGAATGTTGTAGCCGACGCTTTGAGTCGAAAGGACAATGTTATGCTTCATTGTGCCCGAATTCAAACCGATATTCAAACCCGCATCTTAGAAACTCAACACGTCTCAGTCACCGAGGGTAACATGTACGAGGAAATGTCGTGTGGTGTTGAACTTCTGCTTGAATCAAGATCTTCGCCAACAATATTGGTGGCCCGGTATGAAAAAGGACATTGCTCTTTATGTTGCCAAATGTTTAACCTGCTCCAAAGTCAAAGCCGAACATCAACGTCCTTCTGGGTTGCTTGAACAACCAGAAATCCCCGTGTGGAAATGGGAGAACTTAGCTATGGATTTCATCACCAAACTCCCTCGCACCTCGAGTGGTTATGAAAGCATTTGGGTGATTATTGATCGTCTCACCAAATCTGCTTATTTCTTGCCTATCCGTGAAGACTATCGGGTTGAGAAACTAGCTCGAATTTACATTGATGAAATTGTGAGCCGTCATGGTGTTCCCTTGAACATAATATCCGATCGAGATACCCGGTTCACTTCTCGATTTTGGCAATCTCTCCAAACTGCTCTTGGCACACGATTGGATTTGAGCATGGCTTACCATCCCCAAACTGATGGTCAAACCGAGCGAACAATCCAAACTCTTGAAGACATGCTTAGAGCTTGCGTAATTGATTTTGGTGGCAATTGAGATTCACATTTATCCCTCATTGAGTTCTCTTACAATAATAGCTACCACACAAGTATCAACATGGCTCCATTCGAAGCTCTTTATGGTCGCAAGTGTCGTTCTCCTATCTATTGGAACGAGATTGGTGAAGCACAAATCACCGGTCCCGAACTAATCCAAGAAACATCCGATAAGATTATTCAAATCCGTGACAACATCCGAACAGTGAGAAGTCGGCAAAAGAGTTATGCCGATAAACGACGAAAACCCTTGGAATTCCAAGTCGGTGACCTTGTTCTTCTTAAGGTGTCCCTGTGGAAGGGTGTGGTCCGTTTTGGAAAGAAAGGTAAGTTAGTCCCTCGCTATGTTGGTCCATTCAAAATCCTTGAAAGAATTGGGAAGGTAGCTTACAAACTCGAGTTACCTCCATCTCTTGGCAATGTGCATCCTACGTTTCATGTATCAAATCTGAAGAAATGTCTCGCCGATGAGAATCTCCATATACCGCTTGATGACGTACACATTGATGAAACGATGCATTTCGTTGAGAAACCGGTAGAAATTATGGAACGTGAAATCAAACAACTCAAGCGAAGTCATATTCCTATTGTTAAAGTTCGTTGGGAGTCTAAGCGTGGTCTTGAATTCACTTGGGAACGAGAGGACCAAATGAAGCTTAAGTACCCCCATCTGTTTACTGATGCCATAGTTTCCTCTAGCTAAATTTCGGGACGAAATTCCCTCAACATGGGGAGACTGTAACATTTCTGATTTTTGTATCCGTATTTTCAATTCAATGTAATGCATTTCAAACACAATTCTAGTGCACTGTTGTATTCCTTTTCGTACGATCAATTAAATACTATATTTCAATGTTAACCCGCAAATTTTACACGGTTATTACCTACTAAAACACTACATAAGTATCTATTTATACAAATATGTCAAAGACCAAAGTTACAAGGTCTGATGTTGAAAATTTACAAGAAACCCTAATAGGCACGGTCGCGCATCGTTCTCTCACGGTCGCGCCGAGTGCTTTGTCACGGTCGCGCGACTTGCTTTGGAACGATCGCGCCTGGAGCCTTAGCACGGTCGCGCCGCAAATGGACACGATCGTGCCTCGTACTAGTTGAAACGGAAATACAGCCTTTAATCACAGAGATGTTCGAGTTCGTAACCGTTTTGCACGTTCCAACTATTAACAAACATAGTTAAGCCACTTAATCGTCCTAATTACAACAAATAAACGGAATTTCATAAAGCCATCCAATAATCAACGAAATTGTCCACTAGACCATTGAATTCTCCAAATTACTTGCAATTCTCCCAAGCAAACGAACAAACGTTTCTCCCAGAAGCTTCTGAACCATTTGAAGCAGCCGGAATCATAGCAGAAGACGCCGGAAGCCGAACTCGCCGACGCCGGAACTCCTCCCTACCGTTCTCTAACAATTCGCTGCTCTTACGGGTAATTGAAACCTTTTTCTAACTCGTTTCAGTTCATAGATCAAAAGCCCCATGATAATTTGGGCTTTCATTATGGAAATCACCACGAACCCGAATCCACATTTTCGTTAAAAATGATTTAATCGAATCGAACCTTGGACATGTTTTAAATCCAATTAATCAATGCAAAAAGATACGAAATAATCTAATGGGTGAAAGCCCTATGATTTCCAACCCTGTTATTATAAGAATCGGTCAATTCGTTCCTGATTTGGAACAGACACGGTCGCGCTAATCATATAGCACGGTCGTGCCTCATGAGACGCGGTCGTGCCGACTATAAGCGCGGTCGTGTCCTCCTGTCCAGACCCAATCATGCCCTTTGGCTAATCTCAGTCGTGTCTTGGAATCATAGACACGATCGTGCCTGGCCAAGGCACGGTCGTGCCTAATGATTTAATTAGTTAAGCCCTCTGTTTGATCAACACGGTCGCGCCCTGACTAGCATGGTCGCACCCGTGGTTCGAGCACGATCGTGCCCTTCCCAGACACGGTCGTGTGTAAGTTAAAATCTTGACAGAATTATAAATTTTATATATTTTTCAAACCCCAATAATTCTGATTAAATTACAAAGTAAAAATAGTTGATTTTTATAAAATTGCATTTAACCTTATTTAGAAAGAACAAATATTTAATAAATGGAAAATTATTTGTTTAAAATTTATAAAATTTAATTTGCAATTATTGTTGAACCTTTCATTTAAAAAGTATTTAAATGGTTAAGTTACATTTTATAAATAAATAAATAAAATGATTATTTATTTACTTTATGTTTAAACAAAGACATTTATTTATTTACACTTAAATTCATTTAACACTTATAATATTTTTCATAAAAAATAATTATTTACATTACCTATTAAATTATCCAAACTCAAACTTTAATCAAAATGTTCTAAAAATATTCTTTCAAACTTGATACATTTTATTCAATACCACCAACTACAAATCAATGACCTTTCTTACACAAGTCCAAATGAAACTTTAGACTCAAACTTTGGTGCACACTATTAATACCCTATACATTACACTTTAGGTTAATTTGTGCATTTCAAGGATCCTTATTCTATCTAGTATCTTTGTTAGCAACGCCTCCAAACCAAGTGAGTATTTCATAGCCCCTTTTACTCTTTTACACTTTTGGGGTGAAACATGAACATTATTCAAATTACACGTTACATTTACATAAACAACACAAGTACAAATCCTATTTACATTCATGTGTGCAATTTGAGCTTTATGCCCGAGTGCTAGGTGTGCTAACCTTTGTATGCGATTATGTGCAATCATTAACTATACAAGCCGACGGTTTTCAATGATAGATCTATTGAGTCTGACAAACCCACCCATATTGGGGTGATTGATACCGACAACACAATTTTGCATGCTAGTTACAAAGGTTTGATTGTACATGGTTACACAATAGCTGCTCCCCATAAATGCCTTATTTATCATGTTATGTAAGGATTTGTTTTACAAACTATATGCTATCTATATAAACCTGTGTTATACTCACCAACTTTTTAGTTGACTTTATTTTATTCATGTTTCAGGTTCTAATGTGTGAGATTGATCAAGATGTGCTACACATAGGCTTGGACTTAGTTAAATTAAATAAAAGAACACTATGAATTTCAATTTTGTTCTATCTTATATTTGGTTGTGTTTGGACTACTTGTTATGAAATTTGATGTTTAATATATTCAATCTAGTCAACCTTGTGCTTATGAACAGTCTACATGTCCCGCCCCGATGATTCCGCCATCGGTCGAGGTGTGACACCGTGCTACAGGTGCATACACCTCAGTGTAATCAATTCCCTCTTGTTGATTAAATCCCTATACAACCAATCTTGCTTTGTTCCTTACCACAACACCACGGTCATCCTTTTTACATTTGTAAACCCACTTGTTGACAATCGGATACATTCCCTTTGGTAAATCAACTAAATTCCACACCTTTAGCTTATCAAATTGAGCAAGCTCTTCCTGCATTGCTTCTATCTAGTTATTGTCTTATAAAGCCATCTCCACATTTTTTGGTTGTATCTGAGAAATAAAACAAGAATGTAAGCAAACATCAATTACTCCAGTATCTCTAATGTATGAATATAAACAAGTATTTTCAGTTAAAGAACGAGTTTGAACTCCATCTTGCAAATTCCCAATGATATTCATCACCGGATGATCTTTGAGTTCTTTTATTGAAGCCACCTCCGGAACATATAAAATATCAACTTGAGAAATATCTGTTTGAGAAGATTGATTAACTGGTATCTCTGAATCTAAATTTGTAGAAATCTCCCCCTGAACATGTGTAATGTTGGATGAATCATCAACAAATAATGGATCTACCGAAGAATCCCAAAAAAATTCTTCATCATCCTCACTATCAGTCTCGTGAGTTCCCGAACTAGATGCAACATTCGAATCAGGGTGAACTGATGATGATGGAACGAAATAAGGAACCGTTGATTTTGGAGTTAACCCACAATCTTGGTGACCTTGACATGAATTGTATAGTAAAGCAACTTCTTCATTAGATAAGTCAGGAGCAAAGTTAAAAGACTTAAACAAGCTGTCATAATCAAATGCCCACTCTGGACCAACCGCCTTCTGGGGAATAGATCGATTAGAGCAATCGATATGAAACCATTCTTTGACCTGTCGTGTTTCCTTGTTATACACTCTTTTATTCAACGAATTGGCAACATAGCCCAGAAAAATTTCTTCAATCGCCTTTTCGATAAACTTGGTAGAAACATCCTTGATCTTCAGAAGAGTACACGGATTTCCAAAAGGAAGAAGATAATTCAAATTAGGCTTTCGATTGTTTAACAATTCATAACAAGTCTTGTTGTGACGCTTCACAGTCAGAACATGATTCAGGAGATGGCATGCCGTATTCACAGCTTCAGCCCAAAAAGTAACCGATAGAATCTGCCAACATTGTTCTAGCTGCCTCAATCAGAGTTCTGTTCTTTCACTCAGCAACACCATTTTGTTGAGGAACATATGGCGCGCTAAATTCATGATGTATACCCTTTTGTAAACAAAAGAGTCCCATCTTGCTATTTTTAAATTCACTACCATTGTCACTTCTGATACGCCTGACTCTTTGATTCAAAAGATTCTCCAACCCAAGAATTAAGTATTGAACTATCTCTGCCGTTTCAGACTTTGTTGCCAAAAACATAACCCATTAGAATCTTGAGTAGTCATCTGTTACCACCACACAGTACGATTTACCTCCAATGCTTCGAATACTTATCGGTCTGAACAAATCCATATGCAGTAACTCCAAAGGAGTGACAATAGAATTTTGTTTCTTGGATTTATGAGACTTCCTATGTTGCTTGCCCTTCTTACAAGGAATGCAGTCATCAAGCACAACAAATTTCATTTTTGGGATACCAGAAACCAATATTCTTCATAAGATAATTAATTTTTCTGAAATTTATGTGTGCAAGCTTCCTATGCCAAAGAATAGAATCAGATTCAGATGCTTTAGAGAGTAAACACGTCGGAATAGAATCCGTTGTTGTAGCAACACTCATGTCTAAAACATATGTGTCATTTCTTCTCAAAGCCTTCATCAGAATCCATTCTTCAGGTATTTCAAATCTCGGCTTTAGAATATAGCATTCAGAATCATTAAAATGGAATGAAAACTTCTTATCACACACTTGAGATACACTGAGTAGATTATGTTCGAGTTGCTCAACATAATTGACTTTCTCAAACTTCACATTTTCATTCTTTAACGTTCCTTGACCTGTTATGTACCCGCCTTTATTACCCGCAAAAGCGACATAACCTCCATTAATTTTAATAACATCTTCAAGCAAATGAATGTTTCCTGTCATACGTCGAGAGCAACAACTATCCACATACCATTTGTTGTTGATAGTCTTCCTTGGTTGACCCTACACAAACAAAAGAAATCAGTTAGAAATGGGGACCCAAGCCATTGTGGTCTTGGGTCAACCCTTAGCATCAAAATAAACAACTTCAAGCAACTCACAATCTCTATTATTATCTACCCTTGGTGATTTAGGCAAATCAGAATCAGACATTTTGGATTTTGAAACATTCTTTTTCTTATCAAAAATTGATTGATTTTGAAATTCAGATTCAAATTGATCATTTTCTAAAAGTTTTCTTAACCGCATGTTCCTTCTTCGCCTTTGAGGTCTTGAAAGTTTGACCGCAGGTTATGAATTCTTTGTGAATCCAACTTTAGGATTCTCACCAAACTTATGAAACACAACATTGTTTCTAACACCAAATTGGACAAACTCTGATTTAAAATCAACAAATTTATCATGAACATGATGTGTCATCTCTTTCTTAAACCCAAACGGTTTAGTAATATGTCGCTTAGGCAAATTTTCTTTGACAGATTGTTTCATCACATTATTAGATGTAGGCTTTCCCACATCCGGTCTTTGCAGAATCTTTACTACTCTTGATTGACCATGAACAACAACTGGTGCAACTTTCTCTTAAATAAGAAAATTCTTCTATTTGTTTTTGTAAGGACAATATAACACGATATGCCCCACCTCATTACAATGAAAGCAAACTCTCTTATCCTTGTATTCTCTGATATAAGGAACCCTTGTTGAGGTTGAGGAACTTCCTGATGAATAACCTTAAGTAGATTTAACATCACTACCTCCTTGTTTCTTTAGAACATACATCTTTCTGGATGGTTCACCAACATAAGTCTTTGAAACTGGAGACTGAATATCTTTGGGTTTTGCCACATTCACTTTCTGTTTATTCAAATCACTTGTTGATTTATTTTCAACTTTTGAAACCTCCTTCTTGATATCACCAGCACTTATAAAACCACTTTTAGATAACATTGGTGAAATAGTTGATTGTTCAACTTCATCGGGCTCTTTAAGAATACATCTATCTCTTGTGACTTGTTTTACCACTTTTGGTTCATCAAACTTCACATCTTTAGTAACACCATTAATTTTCTGAGCATCAAATATCTCATCATCACTATCATAATCATATACTATTTCTTCCCCTATGACTTGATTAATATTTAAAACTGTCTTTGGATCAATATCCTTTTCAGTAATGATCTCTGGTTCTACAACATAATTTCCATTAAATGGTGGAGGAGCGAATCCAATTCCAGTTGTTCTATTAATAGGATCAACATGGTCATTGAAATAACCCAACAATAGTGATGAATTTCCAAAACATTCCAGTTTTATATGTAATCTGATCACCTCTGCTTCTTTGTCTAAAATTTCTTTGTTTTCCCAGCAACAATTTCATTCCTCTTTTCAATCTCAGCATAAGCCATATCCAAACGATATGCTTGTTCCTTAATCTTCAAAGTTAGAAAATTAATGTCTCTCTTGATTGATTCAATTCTGTCAATACACATCTTATCATTGTCCTTTAATTTCTGATTCACTGAGTGCATCGATTTCATATCACAGATCAAATTTGTGTTATCATCCATGACTTTCTTCATTTTTTCCTTCACCAAAACACAGTTAGAATAGTATATATTACATATAACATCTTTTACCTTTGATGGATCAGACATATCTGCCATGAAGACTTTAGTAGTTGGAATCTCTTCAGTCATCTCAGGTACTCTTTTAGTCAACAAAATCTCATCTTCAGATACACTTGTTGTAGACACATTTTCTTGAGAAAGAACTTCATCAACACTATCAGTATCAATTTCTTTAGAAATTTCTTCAGAAATTTCTTCATCAATGACATTCTCAGAAGATTCATCATTCTGACTTTCTACTTCACTCCCTAAACTTTCACTATCACTTGAACTTTCATCTTCAGATGTCTCATCAGTATGAATTTCAACCACAAAATCTTGACTCACAGCACCAACTAGATTTTCAAAAATGATTCCCTAGACACAGTTATCATCTCCTTAGGCAACCAAAGCAGATGATGTTGAAACATTTGCTGAATTTCCAGAACCACTTGAACTTTGTTGATTTCTGTTACTTTGATAATTATTGTTCTTCTTTTGAGAGTCAAACTCAACTTTTGGCTTATTACATTCTTCAGCAAAGTGACCATATTCTTAACAATTGTAACATCGAACTTTAGTCTTGTCAAAACCCATTCTTGTTCTGCTTTTTGATCCGATGTACTTCCTTCCAGTCTTCATAAGAAAATCCTTTGCTTGTCTCATCAACATTGTCATATTCCACTGAATATTCACTTCTTCTAGATCAACCGGATCAATTTGACGATAATCTTCTTCAATTGCTTCTCGATCATGAATCTTTCCTCCAATAAAATTTTCATATGAAGCAATAAAAGATGAAAACATTGCCATATAATCTTCAGCTACTCTTTGATTCACATGATGTGAATTCAATGGTTGTGATCCAGAAGTGTTTGATGTAGTTGTAGAGAAACCAGATTGATAAGAACATCTAGAACTATTTTCATTAGAGTTATCTTGACCATCTCCTGAAAACAAAGCAACTCCTGATCCAAATTTTCTAGATGTTTTTGCAAAATACATTGAAGGATCTAGCATATGCTCCATATTGGTTTCCTTTTTCTTTAAGTTCAGATCGTGAGATTGAATTTTTTCAAGAACATCTTCAAGTGACATTGTTTTATATTTTTCATTTTCTTTGATGAGGATAGTATACACATCAAATTTTGATGGTAAATCTTCTAGAAACTTGTCATTAATCTCTTCAGGTTCATAAACCACCTTTGCACTTGCTAATTCACGCAGCAGATGATAAAATCTTGTAGCCAGATCATCCAAATTCTCATTATGAAAGTGTTTGAATACCAAAAACTTTTCTTTAGTAATTCTTTACGACTTTTCTTCACATCCAAACTACCTTCACATCTATTCTATAAAGCTTCCCATAACTGCATGGAAGTTTTAAACTGCTTGAAACTGTGATAAATTTCTTTTGGTAGTGAGATTGAAATACTCGCCATTGCTTTCTTTTCACGATCAAATAACAGCTTTTCTTCAGTTGTTAAAGCAGATACAGGATTTGGAACATTGTCAATATCCATCCATGAATAAGTCGGCTGAGTATATCCTTCTAGAATAGGAATCCATAAACTGGTATCAGTAAATGAAACAAATTGATTAAAACGATCCTTCCAGTTAGGATAATCAGCAAGACATAGCAACTTTGGCGGTTTCTGAGAAGTACCAATTTCATTGTCATAGTTGAACATGTTTGTAACCTGCACCATGTTAGCCATAATAACAAATATATGCAAAATATCACAAGAAAACAAAATTTGAAACAACTTTACCCACAAGCGAACTACATAAGTTCGCCTAAAACTTTCCTTAAGCGAACTTGTGCCAAGCGAACTTGATAAGTTCGCCTAAACAAAAACATAGACTAATTTCGCCTCTTAAGTTCACTTGTAACTGAATTTGAGATAAGTTCGCCTGTTTCAGCTAAAAACTCTCAGGAAGATGAATTCTTCAACCAAAACACGAACTTGAAACCTCAAAAATCATCATAACTTGCTGAATTGATTGAATTTTATGAAATTAGACCGTAGGATTGAATATAATATGAATTAGAACACTTTAAAAGGATCAATTTCTTAAAAAACAACTCCAAATTGATGAAATCAGCCTCAAAATCATACACGAGCACGATGTTCATCGAAAATTCAGTCTTTTTGGTGTCAAATCATACACAAACCGTCACAAATCAATCAAAAATCACGAGCACGATGCTTTGATACCACATGTAGGTCCACTCGGGTTATCAATGGATCTAACTCGAGACGTGACGTGTATCAAACACACGGAGTGCAGAATTCAACCGTATGCATGATTGTGTATATGAGACAATAACAAGACTAGAATCAACACAAGATGTAAATAATATTCTCTTTGATTTCCACCAAACTCAGAGTTTACAGAACTTGAATACAAATTGCAAAGCTTAAGAAACTAACATGTAAACTCCTATTTATAGACCCACTCAGCCATGCAGGCGAACTTAACAAGTTCGCCTAAACAAGGCCTACGCCTATTAAAAAACTTAACCAATTCATACAAAACATAAAGATATAAAAGATCTAATCAATTACAAGGCCTATTGTCACATATCTATGTCCTAACAATCTTCTGATGAGATACTCATCGGAGAAATTGTCTTTCTTAGATGTATAATTTTTGCCTTACCTTTATCTTTCTTTTTCATCTGGAAAAAATAATTTATTAATATTTCGAGATAACATATCAGCTATCCCATTATTGGTTCCTTTAATATGTTCAAAATTTATATTATATCCATGACCTTGAATAGTATTTTGTAAATTAACCCATCTGGTTCTGTTTATTTTTTTTTACTTTGGTCATTTTTTTATAAACATTACAATTGCTTCACAATCTGTTCTGACTGTGAATTCATTATGTAAATGAATTTTAAAATTTTCAAGCGCATTAATCAATGCTTGTATTTCAAAATCTATGCTTGTCCAATTAGTTTTGTTTTGATAATTTCTACTAGCATAAGCACAAATTTATTCTTTCAATTTCGGCCTATATTTATTTGGTTTGCAGAGAAGTACAGCTCCCCATCCTTCTTTACATCCATCTGTTTCAATAATAATATAATCTGTAACTAATGATAATTCTAATGGATCAATAGTCTTTATAGCCTTTTTGATTGTTTGAACTAATTTAATGTCTTCTGTATTAAAATATCTTTGTCCATTTTTTGTAGTTTTACTATATAGAGCACCTACTAATTTTGATAGATTTGGAATAAATTTCCTAGCATAATTTACTAGTCCCAAAAAAACTTGTATTTGTTTTAAATTTTCAACTTTTTCTGGAAAATCTAAATTTTTGTTGAAATATGTGACTGTAATTCTACCTTTCCATTTCCTAATTCTAAGCAAAGAAAATTTATCTTTCTTTTGAATAACTACATTTTTCTTTTTGATATTACAATACCATGATTATTTATTTCTTTGAACACTTGTTTTAAATGTTTTTCGTGTTCTTGCACAATTTCACTTGCAACAAGAATGTCATCAATATACACTAAGCAGAAATCGTATTTTAAAAATATACTATCCATGAATCTTTGAAAAATGGATGGAGCGTTTTTTAATCCAAAGCTAAGGACATTCCATTCATATTGTCATTCTGAACATGTGAAGTCTGTCCAGGACTTAAAGCTTTATTCTAGATGTAATTGGTTATATCCTGATTTTAGGTCGAATTTTGAAAACTCTTTTTTCTTTTATATTAGATTTAATTGAAACGCCCCAAAACCGGGTACGTCTCATAGTTGGCACAAAACATAACAAGCATAGTTCTTAAACCAAAAATCAGTATCTATAACAGTGGAAGTCTTTAAATTAAAACATTCATCAAACAATAAAGTAATTCATTGCCTAAACATAAACTATCAGAATAGGAAATGTCAGTCTTCAGAACGGCGACCCGATGTCCATGCTATCCAGCCCTCACAGCTCCTTTACTTTACTTTTGCTTTACCTTTACTACCTGTCATGCATACTAAAAGTCAGGTAACGCTGGTGAGTTCTTTCTTTACTTTAAACTATAAAACTTTCTTTTTGGTAGCTTAGTTTTATAAAAATAAAATATAAGCTTTACTTTCACTTTCTTTGAAAACACTTTAGCTTTACTTTAAAACTTTGCAACGTGAAAATTATAAAACTGTTACGTTATATCTTTCGTTAAAACTTTACTTTTGAGGTAACCGGTTAAGGTGTCCTCCTTTACTCTTTGCCACTTTACATTTCACTCATACAAGACAAGTGACTATAACATACGTTAACTTTCACACATGAATCATTGCCCGAGGGTAGGATCCCTTTGCTAGCTTACACCTTAGGGTAAGACTTTTACATTGTTGTGCCCACACCTCAGGGTGGGACTTTCTCGCTTACACCGAAGTGAAGACTCCTTTGCCTGCTCACACCTCAGGGTGAGACTTTCTCGCTTACACAGAAGTAAAGACTCCTTTGCCTGCTCACACCGAAGTGTGAGACTTCTACTTTGCTTGCCTGCAGGACTTTTTACTTTGCAACTACAATGCAACTACTATGCACTTATACTATGTCACATAATATAATGCCATTCAACCACATAACACATAGACAAATAACACATATTAGCACATAAGCATATAATATGGCATCTGTCACTGTCAAGATGCACAGAGATGCAGCTTCTTTACCATTCTTTACTTTGCTTTACTTTCTTGAAATTACATTTCAAAGATAGTAATATTCTCTTTAAGACTTTAACTTTCTTTTTATAAAAGTAACCTTTTATAAAATACTATATTTTGTCTTTCATTTTATAAAAATATATAATTCTTATAAAATATTCTTTAACCTTGAAAACTATCTCTTTAACAGTATGCATGCCAGCCCAAAACCGTTAAGGAAAAAGGGCAATAAGAACTCACCTGACTTCTACTAGTTCTATCTCACTTAACAAGGAAATTTGAGCCAGGAGGAATGTTACAAATCTGTCAAGGGTCACGAATGAAACAGGGTTATAACCTATAGGTTTCATTCGAAAAACTTTCCGTCCGAAATCTTATTCGATCGAAATCTTTTTTGATCGAAATCTCTTTTCGACTGAAAACTAACCTTTTCATTCGAAAAATTTTCCATCCGAAATCTTATTCGATCCTCGAATTCTTTCTTGATCGAAATCTCTTTTCGACCGAAAACTAACCTTTTAAATATCTTTTAATCATTGACTATTTCGTTCGAAAACAATTGTCCGAAATCTTTTCTGTCCAAAATACATGTCGATCGAAATGTCTTGTTCGATATACTTTTCGATCGAAATGTCATGTCCGAAATCTATGGTGTCCGCAAATATTTTCCGATCAAAAAGTTCATACTTTTCAGACCATTCATAGAGTTTTCAGATGATTCAAGCATTCTTGGCTGATTTCGTCGTTTTTTATCCAAGACTCGATCTTTTTACGTCCAAAACTTGTGTTTAGCTTCCATGAAGCTAAATGCATGCTTTCTAGTTCAATTCCATCGTAAAAATCTCAACTTTTATAAAAACCCACTTTGAAACTCTAAAACCCATTTTCAATACAGAAATCGGATCTGAGGTTGAGTTCTTACCTGTTATGGCTTGATTCCTTCTTCTTTGGTCTTCTGTAACGTGTAGCAACGATCTCGGGCTCAAACGAGGAGATCAACGGGTGAGCTATGAAACTTTCTCTCTCTCTACTTTCTCTCTCTAGATTAGTTGGTGAAGATGATGAATGTGGGGGAGAAAGAGAGGGTGGCTAGGGTTTTACCCCTCCCTTTCCCCCCTTTTGCGCCACTTGCTCACGGCCCAAGGCCCGATCCACTCGAGCCCACTTATTCTTTCATTCTTTCATTATTCCGTAAGCGTCGTTTATTCGTTATCGTAAATTTTGGGATGTTACATTAATAGACTGTCTTTATTAGGAATATTATAACCATCGTCCTCTGTATTATCATTTAAACGCTTATAGTTATAAACTATTCTTGCTTTTCCTCTTTTAATTTCGCTGTGATTTCTTACTAAAAATGTTGTTGACCTGTGTGGACTATCTGATTTTCTTATTAACCCTTGACTTATCATTTCTGGTATCTGTTTTATCTAATGGGCTATATTCTATGTTGGTTGTCCTGATTGTGATATCGAGGTTTTTGAGTTTAAATTTACATTTATATTTTACTTTCGAATTTCTAATATCTTCCTCTATTAAGCCTATTTTTTTCAAATGTAAAATTATAGGATTATATATACTTTTTTTTATATCTTTTTCTTTTTCAAGTTCATGACTTAAAAATTATGTTAGTAGTTTTATGCTTTCATTTTCCATTAAACTTTGTCTGTGGTGATTTTGTTTTAAAAACTCTAAGCTTCCACTTTTTCCTCGTTTTTGTATGACCTCTGTTGTGTTATTATACCTAAGTGTTGGGAATGTATATATGTGTTTGATGAGTGTTATAAATTTTTTTGTTAATGTAATGGCTCCGTTTAGTCCTAGTAAGAAATTCAATCCTAAAACAAATTCTTTGGATTTTATATGTTTAGGATTTATGTTTATTTGTGGTATTTCAAATTTTATACTATAATTTTTTGAGAAAATCTAAGAATTGTATTCCTACTGGTTCTAGATAGTGTGTAATTGAAATTAGTCTATATTCAATTGTTCTACTTACTAATTGATAAGTTTATTTTTTATGGTATTGTATTGGAGCTATACTATGTGATATTAAACTTTTAGCGGCTCCTGTATCCACTAATGCTGTTAAATCTATAAATTTATTGTGGTCTAACCATAATCTACACTGTATATTTATCATGTTCTTTGATCCTTGTGTCTGTACATATACTGGTTTTCTGGTTGTTCTTCTGCAGACATTTGCATTATTTCGTGTTGAGCTTCTTTCTTCTTTTTTATTTGTTCTTCTAATTCTTTTATTTTGTTATCCTTATTTTTTAGCTTAAGATCATGTAGTTTTATTGTTAATTCTAATTTTTCTATTTTTTCTTCTAATTTTTCTGTATTAATACTTGTACTTGTTTTTATTACCTCTTCTATGTTTTCATTATATACGTTTTTAAGACATATACAACAAATTTCTTTAAAACATTTGTTACATTGTAATCTTTTTCTATACTTGGATAATATCCACAGTTGTAACATTTTATATGATTATTGACTTTTTGGCTTATCGAATTGTGTATACATTCTTCTGTATTCATGTAGGTATATGTAACTTTTGTTATTGGCTGCTCATCTTCACTATAAATGTTGTAAACAGATTCGTTTCCCGAATCGTCTGTTTTTATAGTTTCTATCTCATAATCATTTAGTTGTTCAATTAGATTAGATCTTTCAGTGTTTTTATTTTTGTTTGGGCATTTATTTGCCAGATGACTCTCATCTCCACAAATGAAACATTTACATTTTCTTGTCTGTGGTTTTCTGTCATATCTATTTTTATAATTAGATTTGTAATTTTTATTATATGTAGTATTTTTTCTTATTTTTTTTCCTTTTATCATAAAAACCATAAGCTTGTGGAGTGTAAATTGTTGTTTTACAGAATGCATAAGCATTTCGTTTTAACTTTTATTGCAGGGCTACTTCTTTACATTTATCTTCTAATATTCCGAATGTATAAGTTATTCTATGTCCTATTCTTAAACCTTGTTGTGTACCATATGTTGATTTCCATGACTCGTGTATACTTCGTCCTAAATCTTCTAGTAATTTTATAAAAAAATTATCACATAAACTATCGTCCATTGCTTGTCATGTTTGTGATAGAAGTCTTGTGAAGTCTAATGTGAATTCATTTATATATTTCATGTCGGCTATACTTAACTGGTTTAGGTTTCTAATGGTTGTATCTTGTATTAGGCTATTATTCTTGGCTGGGTCTACTTCTAAAATAAGAGTCCTAATTTGAGATGTAAAATTGTATGGGTTATCACCTAATGCTTTTAATGTATTTATACTGTCTGGATATTGTGTGTTTTTTACTCTTCCAAATACCTAGAGCTATCGGACCTAATGTAGTTTCTAAGTAGGCAAACATGTCCATACTATCTTTTTTGTTTGTTTCCCACATTCGAACTGTATTTTGTTCCCATGTTAAAATTTCGTGTACCCAAATCTATGGTATTTGTTGTTCTAGTAACAACATAACTCCACTACGTATTTGTCCTATTGGTAACCTACTACCTTTTCCTTTGTAGTTAGATTCTTGTTGGTAATTTATAGTTGGGGGAAACCATGGTTCTCTTCCTATTGTTTCGTGTGAAGATTCACAATATTCACCATCTGTTCGATTCCACCTTATTCTTTTTAATGGATTTTTCATATCTTGATCCATAAAAGATTGTTCTTGTTTATAGAATTTTGCTAACATTACTTTACCTTGTAAAATGTCTTCAACTACTGGTAGATTGTAATAGTTTTGTAGTTTTTTATAACTTTCCTCATAAGTCATTCCTAATTGTGTTATACACTCTATTATCATATTATCTACTTCCTCTTGAAAGGTTAATTCGTTGAATTTTTTGTCTATAATTTGTTCTATAGTCTTATTTGTTTCTTCTGTTTTAAAGGTTATTAATTCGTTTTCTTCTAGATAGTATATTATACTGTAATCTGCTTCTTCTTGTTCAAACCGTAAGAATTTTGTGTTTATTTCTTCATCTTCTTCTGTTTCTGTATCTAGGATTTGATTTTCATTTTCTTGTATATCTTGTACATTCCATTCTAGTCCCACTAATTCTTCGGGATTAATTGTGACTGGATCAATCATTTGTATAGATTTTGATGCCATTGTTTGTACAATTCCTTCTATATTTACTTTATACTTCATTCTTGATCTATTACTAGCTTTTCCTAGTACTCCTATACTTATGACCATGTTATTACCTTCATAATCTTCATATCCTTTGGTTTGTAAAGCTACTTTCATATTTTGTAAGTCTTTAATATATTTTAAAATGTCTGGTGTACAGTAAAATAAAGCTGTATTTTGACTAAGGTCAACCTCCATTCCTGAGATTATGGCCTTTTTTAAATCTGTTTTCCAACTTTTATCTAGTATTAAGGCTAATAATTTTGTGCCTAAGTTTTTTCTTCCTAAGACTTTTATTCCTATAACTATTAACCCTGTATGTACGAAGTTTTTTCCCGATTGTTTAATTTTTTGTATAGTTTCTGGTGAAATTAAATCTATTGTTACAGTTTTATAAGTAACCCTTAAACTTTCTTCTCTACTGCTTCGTATTAGTGTTGTATTTATATTTAGTATTACTGTTTGATATAGTATTCTAGGATTTAAGATGTCTAACTGATGTTGATTGTATAGATTTTTATTTTTGTCTAAATCTATTTCTTCTTCTATTTGTACTATGTGTTGCGTACTATTGGATCCTGATCCTCGTCTAATTAATCTGTTTAGTAAAGTATCTGATGTTATAGTATCCTGTATATTACTTGTAGAATTTCTAGCTTATTGTAACGTTCTACATCTTCCTAAAAAGCTCATTTCCTTGGTTGCCAATGTTTATATGGTTTTGGTTGTCTATTGATTTTAATTCGCTCTAGGCTTAATTTGTGACAATCCGCCATTTCAAGTTAATTCCGTTAGTGATCCTGTTAAATATTCTGTTAAATCCTAACCAAGTTAACCCAAATTCTAAGGCCAAGAAATCATTTATGTCAAAGCTGAAGTTGTAGGGACTAGTTTTGTAAATATCTAGAAATCCTAGTAGGCACGGTCGCTCCTTGTTTTGGCACGGTCGCGCCAAGTGTCCTGTCACGGTCGCGCCAAGTGTACTGGCACGGTCGCACCTCCTATTGGCACGGTCGCGCCTCTTGCCCAGTTGAAACGTAAACTCATCCTTTAAACGCAAATCCGTTCGAATATCAAGTTGTAACATAAAATCTCTAATGACGATCATCATTGAGCCATTAATCGGCACTTTAACACTCGTAATGGCCGTATTCAACTCCATCATTGCAATTAAACTAAAACCGTCGAGTTCATCGTTATTACTCACCAATTCGACTAAATTCATCAATTATCCTCTCGATCTAGCATCTGCACACGTTAGACGAGCCTCCCAGAAGCTTCTGAATATACCAATTTGGTCGGAAGAGAGGCCGGAAACACCAAGGACCAAACCCGTCGCCGTCGGACCGAGTTCTAACCGTACGCTATCAATCCATCATCTATTCTGGTAATCAAACTCATCCTTAGCTTCGTTTCAATCTTCTAATCAAAAGCCCTTTCATATTTCGGGCTTGCATTATCTAATTTAACTCAATCAGAAACCTAGGGTTCATACACTTTCGGGTTAATCGAATACTAATCTAGACATGTTGTTAATCCAATTAAAATACATGGATAGCTTCGAAAATCTTTGCTTATTGAAAGCCCCATAAACTCCAACGTTAATATTATAAGATTTAATCGATTTATTTCTAAAATTAATCAGACACGGTCGCGCTAATCTTCTAGCGCGGTCGTGCCTATCCGAGCACAGTCGTGCCCCGTACCTGACCTGGTCGTGCCTGCTAGCCAGACAAGGTCATGCCTAGAAAACCCTAGACACGGTCGTGCCCGACACAAGCACGGTCGTGCCTGATGACCAGACTTTGTTGTGTCTTTTGTTTGATCAACACAGTCACGCCCTGACCAGCACGGTCGCGCCCGTGTCCTGAACACGGTCGTGCCTTGTCTTAGGCGCGGTCGTGTGTGGGAAAGCCTTTTGTCAGAATGTTTTATTAATATTTATATTTTCAAAACAATAATTATTATATTATATTAATATGTTTTAAAGTCGGAAAACCACCCATAGACTCGGTTTTAGTCTTGTAACTCATATCCGTTATTTAAAACTCGTTTATAAAATAATATATTATTTTCAATCCTTGAACTCAATTAGAAACGATATATATATATTTTATTATTATTTGTCACTCGTCACAAACCGTAGTTTTCCTTAATTGTATAATTCAAGAATCTTGTATTTTCGTGGACACACTCGTCTACTCATGGTCATTAGAGCGTTATGTTTTGGAAGTTCCTTATTACGTGTCGTCGTCACAAATCCCATCTTGTCCCTAATTTAAGTGTTTATAATTTTAGGGCGTACGTAAGTCGCTTAAGACTTACACTCGTGGTTCCAACTTGTCTCTTGTGTGATACTACCTACAACGCAACGCAGGTGAGTTTTCACGGCCCCTTTTTACTGTTTTAATCTGGGGGAGAAAACATGATTAAATTATTTTGAGATTTTGCAATTCATATGTTATCAATGTTAAAGCTAAGCGTAACACGCTATCACAGAAAGTCCTCATCTTATATCGGACCGTTAATATGGATCTTAGCGAGATAATATTTAGTAGTATTACTAGGTTTGACAAATCCCATCCGCGTTAGTTGGGCTAACTCGATTAGAGATCGAACGGGTGAAATGTAAGCCTACTCACACCGCCAGTGTTGATAGACCTGGCAGGAGGCAAATAAACAAACAGTCAGCTTCGGTTGCGAGCGCTTGAGTTAAACATGAACATAGGTTAGCTACTTATAGATACATATTGAATGATCATAAATCTGGTAAACGCTTACTTAAATATTGAAACCTGTGAACTCACCAACATCGTGTTGACATATTTTCTTACATGTTTTCTCAGGTCGCTAAGATAAGGCACAAGTGCACATTAGGGCATGCATGGGATTCATCTACTTTGATTATTGCTTGTTTATGTTTGTTTGGATTATTTTGTATTGTACGTGGCTTGGTTGGACGTTTGGACTTTTGGTTTGGGCGTGTGTGTTTTGCGCATTTTATTTTCTTTACGCTTCCGCATTTGAACTCTGTTTATTATGATATTTTCATTTGAGTCCCATGTAGAGTCGTTCAAAGTAACTAATGTCTGAGATCCCGGTTCGTCACTTCCCAAACGGTAAAACTCCGTTAGTTGAAATTGGGGCTGTGACAGATTGGTATCATCGCCCTTGGTTATAGAGAACTAGGATTGTGTACTAGACTATAGCCTCACACATTAGTTACATGTCATTTGGATGTTTGGCACTTATATATATTGTTACAGGAACATGTCGTCAACTCCACCTCCATCACCTAAGGCACCAGGACATAAGGCATATCATCCCCGGAGCCTAAAAGGCGCCGGACTAGTTCCAGTGACTATTCAGTTGACCAGGGGGAAACGAGCAGCACGCAAGCAATGAATCCTGCTCGCAATTGGAACGCATACCCGTAAATGATCCAAAGATGGATCGAAATGGGAAATGTCCCATCACCTTACTTTGGTTCGGCTTCCTCATCATCTACCTTACCTAGCTATGGAACAAGCTTTTGCAGCCTTTGTATTTTACATGTCTAGAGAGTTGAGTATTGTGAAAGATGCTACTGATGAGATACCTGACATTCTGAAGAGAGAGTCTCAAATAGAGGAGAATAAGGTAGGGATAGAGCTTTTGACTGCTGAACTAGCAGTAACGGACCAGGTCCATAACCTTTTGGTGGATCGTGTGACACATTTGGAGACGAGGGTGGACACCTCAGACAATGACATGGAAGGAGTTATGGAGAGAGTGGCTGTCCTGGAAGCTCAGCTACATGTAGCAAACCATACTGCCGAAGGTCTTCAAGAGAGGGTGACTCACTTGGAAGCCCAACTGCAAGCAGCCCTATTTCCTGAGGAGATTCCACTTTCTGTCGGCGAGGAAGAGCCCTTCGAGGAGGAGACCTTGGAGGAAGAGCCACCTGAGGAGGAACCAATGGAGACCGATAATGCACAATCATATGTTTCTTCTGATGAAGAAGATGTTTGATGATCTTCCTATTCTATGTTTCCTTTTCATGCATGTTTTGCTTTTGTTATTTCTCTTTTCAAACCTAGATGGGTAAGGTTGTTCCCATTCAATAAAAGCATGAGAAGTTTAATGTTTGAATTATTTATTTTGTAGCCTTACAATTTATTTATTTTTCAAAATATTAGATGTTGTATTTCTTTACTCGTACATAAATAATGTTTAATATGCGATATATTTCTCATTGTTTTGTATTTATGAATGTGAAGAATCATGTCAGGAGGAGGACGTGGAGGTCGTGCTGGTGGTCGAGGTACCATTAACATGACGGCAGCGGAGCTAGCGGCACTAATAAATGATAGTGTGGCGGAGGCTCTAGCAGCACAGAATGCTGCAGGTAAATGCTTTAGCTATTGACTAATGATGTCAATTCATCTCTTAAAAAGTGTGTCCTAAACTCTATAATCCCAATCCTATATTGTTTTTAACTCCAGGCCCGCAAAACCCGCAACCAACCTGCACCTTCAAGGCATTCATGGATTGTAAGCCCCACGCCTTTAGTGGAGCTCAAGGAGCTGTTGGACTACTTCGTTGGTTCGAGAAAGTAGAATCAGTGATTGCCATGTGCAACTGCCTAGTGGAAAATCAGGTCAAGTTCGCCGCTGGAACTTTGGAGGGCCCGGATCTCACATGGTGGAACGCCCAGGTCCAGATGTTGAGTCTGTCCATGGCAAATGGACTCCCATGGGAGGATTTTAAGTCGATGATGAAGGAGGAGTACTGTCCTCGCGATGAAATTCAGAAGTTAGAGGGAGAGTTCTGGAACCTAAAGATGGAGGGTTCTAAAATTGAACTCTATACCACACGTTCACATGAACTTGCTACTATATGCCCGCATATGGTGACCCCTGATTACAAGAGAATTGAACTATATATTGGAGGTCTAGTGCCTCAAATACAAAGCATGGTTACTTCATCCAACCCTACCACTATCCAGCAGACTATCCGACTTGCCCATAAGTTAACCGATCAGGCGGTGACTCAAGGGACTCTACCTCCGAGAGGTTCGGTCTCTAAATCCACCGATAATCATACACGCAAGTTTGACCACCACTCCAATAACCACTCCAACTCTCACTCCAAAGGACCCCAGCCCAACCAACCCCAGTTTAATCAACCGCAGCAGCAGTAGCGTAGGTTTTAGCCTGCTAAGAAATTCAACCAGTCGACCTTTTCAGATCAAAACTAAGGTGGTTACGCGGGAAAGTCTCCTAAGTGTAACAAGTGCAACTTCTATCACTTTGGGTTTTGCAACCGTTGTCAGAGGTGTGGCAAAATAGGTCATGCTGCCAAGGATTGTAGGGGTGAATTACAAGCCAAACAGCCTTTCCAACAACCTGGATTTACAAAGGGTTGTTTTGAGTGTGGAAAGGAGGGACATATCCGAAAGAATTGTCCTCAATTGAAGAAAGGGGGTAATGGAAACCACAACCCTAACCAGAATAACAACAATGGGGGTAACAACGGCAATGGTGGAGGAAACGGTGCGAAGGGACGAGCCTTCGTGCTAGGATCTGGAGAAGCTCGTTATGATCAAAATGTGGTCACCGGTAAGTTTCTCTTAAATAATTACTTTGCTTCTGTCCTTTTTGACACTGGTGCTGATAGAAGTTTTATATCTAAGAAACTTAGTGATATGATAAAAGGAACTCCAACTCTGTTAGAAGCTAAGTATATAATAGAGATAGCTTATGGCCAAATAATTGAAGCAACTCACATTTTTAAGGGATGTAAGCTTGAGCTAGCTAGACATATATTTGATATCGACCTTATGCCGGTCACACTTGGTAGTTTTGATGTAATTGTCGGCATGGATTGGTTATCTAAAAACCAAGATGAAATTATCTGTCATGAGAAAGTTGTTCGTATAGCTCTCCCGAGTGGATAAACCCTTTCCGTTCAGGGCGAAAAAGTTGGTGCAGTCATGGGCAACATATCTTTTATGAAAGCACAGAAGTGCCTTCGAAAGGGACATACGGCTATTTTGGCTCTCGTTGCTGAGCAGTCGTCGGAAGAGAAAAAGATTGTTGATATTCCCGTCATTCGTGAATTTTTAGAAGTATTTCCCGAGGATCTGCCTGGTCTGCCACCACACCGACAGGTTGAATTCCAAATCGATCTAGCACCCGGAGCGGCACCGATTGCTCGGGCACCTTACAGACTGGCACCTAGTGAATTGCAAGAGCTATCTACTCAGTTACAGGAATTGTTAGATAAAGGTTTCATCTGACCTAGCTCATCGCCATGGGGAGCTCCAGTCCTGTTTGTCAAGAAGAAGGACGAAACTTTTCGTATGTGTATTGACTACCGTGAACTGAATAAAGTCACAATCAAGAATCGTTATCCTTTGCCTCGTATAGATGACCTATTTGATCAACTCCAAGGATCAAGTTTCTATTCCAAGATAGATCTTAGGTCCGGCTACCATCAATTGAGAGTTCGAGATGAAGATATCTCTAAGACTGCTTTCAGGACAAGGTACGACCACTATGAATTTATGGTCATGCCTTTCGGATTAACCAACGCACCTGCGGTATTCATGGATCTCATGAACCGTGGGTGTAAGCCTTACCTTGATCAATTCGTCATCGTTTTTATCGACGACATTCTCATTTATTCCAAGAACAAGGAGGAACATGAGGAACATCTACGCCTAATTTTGGAATTACTTAAAAGGGAGCAACTATATGCTAAGTTTTCTAAGTGTGAATTTTGGATCCGGGACGTTCAATTCTTAGGACATGTGGTTAGCGAGAAAGGAATACATGTCGACCCATCAAAGATAGAAGCCATCAAGAATTGGGCAGCACCGAAGACCCCGACTGAGGTGCGACAATTTCTGGGATTGGCTGGTTATTACCGTTGATTCATTGAGGGATTCTCAAAAATTGCACAACCTCTCACTGCCTTAACTCAAAAAGGTAAAGCCTATAACTGGGGCGATAACCAAGAGTCAGCATTCCAACATCTTAAACAGAAACTTTGCAGTGCACCTATTCTAGCTCTTCCGGAAGGAACAGATGATTTTTTTGTGTATTGTGACGCGTCTATTCAGGGTCTAGGTTGTGTGTTAATGCAACGAGAAAAGGTGATCGCGTATGCTTCGCGTCAACTAAAGGTTCACGAGAAAAACTACACCACTCATGACTTAGAGTTGGGAGCTGTAGTTTTCGCACTTAAGATATGGACACATTACTTGTACGGTACCAAGTGCACTATCTGCACCGATCACAAGATTCTTCAGCACATCTTCGAGCAGAAAGAGTTAAACATGCGACAACGTCGTTGGGTCGAACTCTTGAATGATTATGACTGTGCGATCCGGTATCACCCGGGTAAAGCTATTGTTGTAGCTGATGCCCTAAGTCGAAAGGAAACGAAACCCAAACGAGTTCGAGCATTACAGCTTACTATTCACCCCGGATTACCTGACAAAATCCGTAGTGCTCAACTCGAAGCCCTAAAAGAGGAAAACCTACCGCTGGAAGGTACACGTAGTATGGAAGCACAACTCGAGGTTAAATCTGACGGTATTCGCTACTTCGTCGAACGAATATGGGTTCCAGTGTTCGAAAACCTAAGGGAGCTAGTCATGGATGAGGCTCATAAATCTCGTTACTCGTTACATCCAGGTTCCGACAAGATGTACCATGATCTAAAGGTGCTATATTGGTGGCCGAAGATGAAGGTCGATATAGCCACCAATGTGAGTAAGTGTCTGACTTGCGCGAAGGTCAAAGTTGAATATCAAAAGCTATCCGATTTTTTCCAACAACCAGAAATTCTCATGTGGAAATGGGAACAAATATCCATGTGGAAATGGGAACAAATCTCCATGGACTTTATTACAAAATTGCCACGAACCCCTACCGGATGTGATACCATTTGGGTAATTGTTGACCGTTTAACAAAGTCCGCTCATTTCTTAGCAATCAAGGAAACCGACAAAATGGATAAGATTACTCGTATTTACTTGAAAGATGTAGTGTCTCGGCACGGGGTGCCAATCTCTATCATTTCAGATCGTGATGCACGATTCACTTCTCATTTCTGGCAGTCGTTACATAAAGCTTTAGGCATGCGTCTAGATATGAGCACAGCATACCATCCTCAGACTGATGGCCAGACAGAACGTACTATTCAAACTCTGCAGGACATGCTACGAGCTTGTGTGATTGATTTCGGTAACACTTGGGAGTCCCACCTACCATTGGTGGAGTTTTCCTACAACAACAGTTATCACACTAGCATCAAGGCAGCTCCATTTGAAGCACTTTATGGACGGAAATGTTGTTCTCCAATTTGTTGGGCCGAGGTTGGGGATAGTCAACTTACAGGTCCTGAACTCGTACTTGAAACTTCTGAGAAAATCGTTCAAATTAGAAACCGTATGGCAGCAGCTCATGATCGTCAAAAGAGCTATGCCGATAGGCGTCGTAAACCGTTAGAATTTCAAGTAGGGGATATGGTCTTGTTAAAAGTTTCACCTTGGAAGGGTGTCATTCGTTTTGGGAAACGAGGTAAACTAAACCCTCGTTATGTTGGACCTTTCAAGATAGTAAAGAGAATTGGCCCAGTCGCGTATCAACTGGACCTACCGGAAGGACTTAGTGGTGTACACGATGTCTTTCACATCTCAAATTTGAAGAAATGTCTAGCAGACGAGTCTCTCGCGGTTCCTCTTAAGGAACTACACATTGATGAACAGTTGCGTTTCATCGAAAAACCCGTGGAAATTATGGATAGGGAAGTCAAAACGTTAAAGCACAGTAAAATCCCTATTGTCAGAGTTCGTTGGAACTCGAAACGCGGACCGGAATTCACGTGGGAGCATGAGGATCAGATGATGCACAAATATCCTAATCTGTTCAAGCACTCCGCGTCAAATTCTTAAGGTACTATTTAATTTTCGGGATGAAAATTCTTTTAACTAAGGGATGATTTGATATCCCGGGAAATATATTTTTTTATTATTTTTGATTAATTTTCGGGACGAAAATTCTTTCAACTAGGGGATGATGTGACAATCCGACTTTTCAAGTTAATTCCGTTAGTGATCCCGTTAAATATTCTGTTAAATCTTAACCAAGTTAACCCAAATTCTAAGGCCAAGGAATCATTTCTCTCAAAGCTGAAGTTGCAGGGACTAGTTTTGTAGATATCTAGAAATCCTAGTAGGCAGGGTCGCGCCTCCTATTGGCACGGTCGCGCCTCTTGCCCAGTTGAAACGTAAACTCAGCCTTTAAACTCAAATTCGTTCGAATATCAAGTTGTAACGTAAAATCTCTAATGGCGATCATCATTGAGCCATTATTCAGCACTTTAACACTCGTAATGGCCGAATTCAACTCCATCATTGTAATTAAACTAAAACCGTCGAGTTCATCGCTATTTTTCACCTATTCGACTAAATTCGTCAATTATCCTCTCGATCTAGCATCTGCACACGTTAGACGAGCCTCCCAAAAGCTTCTGAATATACCAATTTGGTCGGAAGAGTGGCCGGAAACACCAAGGACCAAACCCGTCGCCATCGGACCGAGTTCTAACCGTACGCTATCAATCCATCATCTATTCTGGTAATCAAACTCATCCTTAGCTTCGTTTCAATCTTCTAATCAAAATCCCTATCATATTTCGGGCTTGCATTATCGAATTTAACTCAATCAGAAACCTAGGGTTCATACACTTTCGGGTTAATCGAATACTAATCTAGACATGTTGTTAATCCAATTAAAATACATGGATAGCTTCGAAAATCTTTGCTTATTGAAAGCCCCATAAACTCCAACGTTAATACTATAAGATTTAATCGATTTATTTCTGAAATTAATCAGACACGGTCGCGCTAATCTTCTAGCGCGGTCGTGCCTATCCGAGCACAGTCGTGCCTCGTACCTGACCTGGTCGTGCCTGTTAGCCAGATAAGGTCATGCCTAGAAAACCCTAGACACGATCATGCCTGACACAAGCATGGTCGTGCCTGATGACCAGACTTTGTTGTGTCTTCTGTTTGATCAACACGGTCGCGCCCTGACGATCACGGTCGCGACCATGTCCTGAACACGGTCGTGCTTTGTCTTAGGCGCGGTCGTGTGTGGGAAAGCCTTTTGTCTGAATGTTTGATTAATATTTATATTTTCAAAACAATAATTATTATATTATAATAATATGTTTTAAAGCCGAAAAACCACCCATAGACTCGGTTTTAGTCTTGTAACTCGTATCCATTATTTAAAACTCGTTTATAAAATAATATATTATTTTCAATCCTTGAACTCAATTAGAAACGATATATATATATATTTTATTATTATTTGTCACTCGTCACAAACCGTAGTTTTCCTTAATTGTATAATTCAAGAATCTTGTAGTCTCGTGGACACACTCGTCTACTCATGGTCATTAGAGCGTTATGTTTAGGAAGTTCCTTATTACGTGTCGTCGTCACAAATCCCATCTTGTTCCTAATTTATGTGTTTATAATTTTAGGGCGTACGTAAGTCGCTTGAGACTTATACTCGTGGTTCCAACTTGTCTCTTGTGTGATAGTACCTACAACGCAACGCAGGTGAGTTTTCACGGCCCCTTTTTACTGTTTTAATCTAGGGGAGAAAACATGATTAAACTATTTTGAGATTTTGCAATTCATATGTTATCAATGTTAAAACTAAGCGTAACACGCTATCACAGAAAGTCCTCATCTTATATCGGACCGCTAATATGGATCTTAGCGAGGTAATATTTAGTAGTACTACTGGGTTTGACAAATCCCACCCGTGTTAGTCGCGCTAACTCGATTAGAGATCGACCGGGGGAAATGTTAGCCTACTCACACCGCCAGTGTTGATAGACCTGGCAGGAGGCAAATAAACAAACTGTTAGCTTTGGTTGCGAGCGCTTGAGTTAAACATGAACATAGGTTAGCTACCTATAGATACATATTGAATGATCATAAATCAGGTAAACGCTTACTTAAATATTGAAACCTGTGAACTCACCAACCTCGTGTTGACATATTTTCTTACATGTTTTCTCTGGCCGCTAAGATAAGGCACAGGTGCACATTAGGACATGCATGGGATTCATCTACTTTGATTATTGCTTGTTTATGTTTGTTTGGATTATTTTGTATTGTACTTGGCTTGGTTGGACGTTTGGACTTTTGGACTTTTAGTATGGGCGCGTGTGTTTTGCGCATTTTCTTTTCTTTACGCTTCCGCATTTGAACTCTGTTTATTATGATATTTTCATTTGAGTCCCATGTAGAGTCGTTCAATGTAACTAATGTCTGAGATCCTGGTTCGTCACTACACAAACGGTAAAACTTCGTTAGTTGAAATTGGGGGTGTGACAAAATTTGTTTATAGCTTTAGTAATTTTGTCTATATTGTTATTTATTTCTTGTTTTTCTAGAGTGTTTCTTTTAATTCCTTTTAATTCTTCTATAATTTGGGTGCTTTGATCTTTAATATAATCTAGATTTTCTATATATTTCTTATGTTCTTCTAATTTATTGTTTACTTTTGTTTGTATTTTATCATGCAACTGTTTGTTAGTATCGGAATCTTTTTTCCTAAATTGATTACTAAATCTGCTAGAGCGTTTAGATGTATATTGTCTGTATGTAAACTATGTTCGTAATCTTTTTTAATTCTACAAACTAGAATAAAATTATTTGTATTAATAATTTTATTAGTAGGTTTGTCAGAGAATTCTAGATTTAAATAATCGAGTTTTTTGCTTGAGTTTGAATTTGAATTTTGAGATTCTATAATTTAAAGAGAAATCCGGCTTTTTAGCTTTTACCTCTAAAACCTATTTCCTTAAAATATTTTCATATATCCCATAAAAACTTTAACTAAATAATAAAAATTTTCTCGACCATTAGTCCTATTTGTTAAAAAAGAAAGTACAATCCCTAATATTTACCTAAGCGGGTTTTCATATAAAATAGGACTTAAGCAACAACGCTGCCTTAATATGGACCTGTCTCAGTCTTTTAGATTTTAAGAAAGCCTTTGCTCTGATACCATTTAAGAGGGGTACCAGTTAAAACATTAAAACATGTTCAAAACAAGAAAAGAAACGGACATATAAAAGAAGCGGAGATATACTTATTGATTGTGGAGGAGTAGAGAGAGAGTATGCACAGCAGAGGGGTTTATATATATATATATACATATATATACATATATTGTATATATATATGGGATATAATATGAAGATCTGGGAAGGAGCCAAGATTTAAGAGTTATCAGCTAAACAGGCCCAGGAGGATTTTAGTGTGCCGTAGAGAGAGATTGAAATTTTTTTATATATTCAATTTTTTTGGTGTATTTACAAATGACACAACTGCCTTCTTATATTGTCACACCCTAAAAATCCACAAGTGGGGTTTTACCGCGAGGTGCGTGACACACCAAGATCTCAGTCATTAGTTACACGTAACGACTCTATATGAATTCGAATAAAATGCCGTTGCTGCTCATAGTCACGAGACAACAATCTTTAAGTTTGAAAATGTTGCGAAAGAGTAAATAAAATTTAACATCCCAAAAATAAAACGACGAGTTATAATAACGGGGAAACGCAAGACGAAAAGAATAAATGAACACGGCATGACGGGCTGGGCCGGATGGGCCAGGCGAACTTGAGGCTGGCGCATAAGGGGGAGGAGCCTCCCTATAAAAAGCCCAAGTCACCTCCATTTCTCACATTTGCAAGAATCTAGAGAGAGAAACCGTAGAGAGATAAAGTGAAGGATCGACTCGAGATTTCAATGGAAGGATTCTCCAGTGCTCCTAAAGATAACCTCCAAATCAGAAGCTCGATACAGGTAACGGTTTGGCCTAGATCTGAGTTTTTGATTAATTTGGGGTTTATGGTTTTGGATGAAAAGGCAACGTTTTTATGTATAAAACTTGAAAATGAACATAGATCTAGCATCTAGAAGGAAAAACGAATGTTTTGATTGTAAAAAAAGTTGGGATCTTGACGTGATCAGATCTACATGCAAAAAGTTAGGGTTTTTGCGGGGAAGAAGGCTACTCACAAGCAGGTCCTGCGTACTTATCAAGTACGCGAGAAGCAGGTCCTGCGTACTTATCAAGTACGCAAGAAGAGAAGTCTGTGTACTTATCAAGTACGCAAGAACAAGGCCCTGCGCACTTGCTAAGTGCGCAGGCATCAGGTCTATTGATATATATAGCTGGTTAGTGAAGTCAGTATGTTCGCCTAATTCAGTATGGTTAATCTGTTAGAGTCGGGATTAGGTCTGATGGGTATTTAACTACTCAATGCATATCGTATGTGACGTTGTTGGGGCTTCGATTAGGACAAATGAGACTAGCTTATCAGGTGAGTTTTAGAAGCCCTCTTTTAAATATTTTAAATAATGTTTTTGGGCTGGTGTGCATACGTAACGATGTGACTGTTTTTATAAAACGATGTTTATGAATGATATGTGTGACGTTTTAGGAAACGATGTTTTGGAAGGAAAAGGTTATGAAGGAAGTGTTTATGAAATATTTTGCCAAAATAAGTTTACGAAGTGTTTACGAATGAATGAATGATTTTTAATAAAACGTACGAATGCTTTAACCGAAGTTTTGAAGTAAAAGAAGTGAATGTTTATGAAAGTCACAAACGAACGAATCTGCCATTATTCCTTAGGGAATGAAGGTTATGTGTAAGGGATGTATGTTATGGGCCTTTACCTTTTAGGGGCCTTTGTGGCTGGCTAATTGTTGTACAACTGGGGTGATGACGGTCACCAAGGGGATTATCGTGATCCTTGAAGTTGGTACGATTTACCTTACGGGGTAGTCGTGCTTGAAGTTTGGTACTTGTGCCTTACGGGGTGCGGTACTTGAAGTTTGGTACGTGTCATCCTTGCGGTGCCGTGCTTGAAGTTCGGTTGTAAATGACCTAAGTATCGGGCCCTAGGATTCCCGCCCGAAGGATAGTACGGTGGAAGAGCTTATTGGTGGTGATCTTTAGGTCATTCCAATAGTATGCGATGTTTGGAATTGACGGTTACGAGAAGGCGTAGATTCGATATGTTCGTTGACTTATGTTTATGATGTTATGTTATGATATTGCATGTTTTCGTACGCTTTTATTAATGAAGTTAAATGATATGTTTTTGGAAAATATTTGACGTTAATGTTTTATGAAAAGCTAGAACTCACCAGCGTAGCTGACTTTTTAGTATGCACATTCAGGTTAAGGCAGGTTATGATGATGGACGGTGGTGCTGGGCGGCTTGATGAGTTACCCTGATGATATGAAGAATCGCATCCCATTATGATTAGTTAATGTTATGTTTATGTATTAGACTATGTTACGCTTCCGCATGTTGAACAATGTTATGATTATGTTTTAATGAAATTTTCCGCTGCGTTATTTTGATATTCAAGTTTAAGAACTATTTGTGAATGAGTAAATCCAACACGTGAGGCGTCCCTTGTTTGGGGCCTTAAAAGTTGGTATCAGAGCAATAGTTTGAGAGATTCGGACACCCCCAGTGTCTGAACTTAAACTGTGAATGGGACCGAAAGCGGATGCCAGTACGGGTAACTCGGGCCACAGCATCAGGTTTGAAGGTAGTATATATATTTACATATATAGTATGCCTTAGGAGTGTTAGGATAAGACTTGTGTTCCGATGGAATCACAAACGTGGTCAAATAGAAATCTAGAGGTAGTGTAATGGTTAATTGCAGATGGCCGGTGTATATTAACATCTTACAGTACTTGTTGAATTTTATTTGTTAACTAGCGTGATGACATTGGATTCATTGTCTTATAGAATGAAATGGCAAGGAGAGGAAACGGAAGGCATGGTGGGGGCCATACAGGTGGTCGGAACGGTGGGCGCGGCAGGACCCCTGCACGCCAAGAGTACAGTGAAGAAGGGAGTGTTCACACTGAGCAGAAGTTAGTATGCAATGGACTGAGCCGACTCATGTCGAAGAACAACAATTCACTTTTGAACCGGAAGTGAGAGCGACTCTGGTACGCGAGTTCACTGAGTTGATGAAGGCTTCTTTGCCAGGACTGTTGGCAGAAGCGTTAAAGAAGGCTAATGAGACGGATGGGTCTAACATGGCGGTTGGTACCCCGAACACTAAGGCCGCTAACGCACCACTTAACCGTGGTTGCGACTATAAGTCCTTTAAAGCATGTGACCCGCCGGTCTTGACCGGGAAGAAAGACGCGGTGGCTACTTTCGATTGGGTAATCCGAATGGAAGCTACCATTCGTCTAAGCGAGTGTCGAGCGAATCAAGTTGTGAAATTTGCTGCTAACTCCTTGAGAGAGGAAGCATCCCATTGGTGGGAAGGTGTACGTCAAGCCAAGAGGGACGAGGCTGTGGACGCAATGATGTGGACTGATTTGAAAACTTTGGTGATCAAGAATTTTTGTACAAGGAATAAGATCAAAAAGGTAGAATGGGAATTTCTGGGGATTAAGGCCGGGAGCATGACGCACCGACAGTACACCACACGGTTCAATGAACTGGCACGTCTGGTGCCACATCTTATCACTAATGAAGAGAGAAAGATCGCCTGTTACATTCAGGGGTTGCAGGACAAGGTCCGCAACTATGTTAAAGCAAACGCCCCTACTACCTAAGATTCAGTAGTAGAACTAAGCGGCGTGGTATTTGATGATCTGGCGCTGAATATCATTGCCATTGAAGAGCCTAAGAAGAAGCTGAGTTTTCCCGCTAAGCGATCGGCTGGGAAGTTGTTTGGGGGCTCGGAACAAACAAGCTAGGGTAGGTGAGGCGGCAGTCTGTGGAAAATGTGGGGTAAGACATGTGGGTGAATGTCGGCTAGGGTCAAATCTGTGCTTTAAATACGGCAAGACCGGACACTATTCTCGTGAATGCCCGCAAGGCTTCAAATGCTACAACTGTGGGGAGAGTGGTCATATGAGCTGGGAATGCACCAAGCCCAGGATGGGTGAAGTCGCGAAAGGGAAAGGCCCAGAGAAGAAAGAAGAGAGGCCCTGAGCGAAGACATGAGCGTATGCACTAACACAAGAACAGGCCAGGGTAGACCCCGATGTGGAATCAGGTACGTTCATCCTTGAGAACACTTTTGTTTCTGTGTTATTTGATTCGGGTGCTAGTAAGAGTTTTATATCTGCAACTTTTTGTAAACGAGTGAAGTACACTGTCAGTAAGCTAGAAAGGGCCTTTAGCGTAGAAACCGCTGAGGGTAGGACTGCGAGAGTAACTGATGTAGTTAACAATTCCATGATAAAAATAGAAGGCCATAGATTCCCCGTCAGGTTGTTTGTAATTGTTTTGGGTGGATTCGATGTCGTGTTAGTTATGGATTGGCTAATTGCCAATGAAGCGTAAATTATATGCAAACGAAATATAATCCGACTCAAGGCTTTGGATGGTAGCAAAGTCGAGGTTTTTGGAGATCGTGACGCCCCGATGCCTAATGTCATCTCGATGATTAAGGCAGCAGATTACCTGAGGGCGGATGCGAGGCTTATCTGGTATACGTGATTGACAAGTGTAAGGAAGTGAAGGAACAAGATGATGTACCCGTGGTACGTGAGTACCCGGAGGTGTTTCTAGAGGACTTGCCTGGGATACCACCCGACAAAGAAATTGAGTTCCGAATTGACTTAGTACTAGATTCCCAGCCCATGGCTAAGGCTCCATATCGACTAGCACCAGTGGAGATGAAAAAGCTAATGGCACAACTAGACGAGTTACTTGAGAAAGGATTTATCCAACCTAGGATCTCGCTGTGGGGTGCTCCGGTGTTGTTTGTGAAGAAGAAAGATGGTTCGATGAGGATGTGTATTGATTATCGAGAGTTGAACAAACGTACGGTGAAGAACAATTACCCTTTACCAAGGATCGAGGACTTGTTTAATCCATTACAAGGCACAAGTTGGTTCTTAACAATCGACCTTCGATCCAGGTACCATCTGTGTAATGGTGAGGGAAGAAGACATACCTAAAACCACGTTTCGCACGCGTTCAGGACATTTCAGTTCCGGGTGATGTCCTTCGGATTGACGAACGCCCCCGCAACATTCATGGACTTAATGAATAGGGTATGTCGACCGATGCTGGACCGATCGGTAATAGTGTTCATTGATGATATCCTCATCTACTCCAAGAATGAGGGTGATCACGCATGTCACTTAAAGGAAGTATTAGAAGCCCAGAAGAAGGAAAAGTTGTATGCTAAGTTCTCCAAATGCGCGTTCTGGCTTAGGGAAGTCCAATTCCTAGGTCACATCATTAACCTGAACGACATTATGGTTGATCCAGCGAAGATAATGACAGTAAGAGACTGGGACATTCCTAAGACGCCAACTGAGGTTCGGAGTTTCTTGGGGTTGGCGGGCTACTAACGGAGATTCATCCGGGATTTATCGAAAATAGCTTCGCCTTTGACAAAGTTAACTCGAAAGGAGGTAAAGTATGAATGGGGTTCGACCTAGGATGAGGCGTTTAAGGAATTGAAGGACAAGCTAACCCAAGCTCCCATCTTAGCCCTTCCCGAGGGAAATGAAGACTTGGTGGTATACTCTGACGCTTCGGGTCAGTGATTGTGGTGCGTGCTGATGTAACGCGGGAGGGTGATCGCGTATGCATCACAACAGTTGAAGGTTCACGAAGTGTAGAAATAAAGATTGATGGCTACAAAATTCTCTAAGTACAACTTGTAGGTCCCTCGGGTGTGGTGGATCGTCACATGCAAGTGGTCTACTAGTCGGACCGGGTGCGGAATACCCGTGACTAGGTGGAGAGTCTAACTGAACAAAGTAAACCGAACACAAGAGTCACAATAATCGTTCTTTGTATTATAAACACTCGACGGTTACAGAGAGAATACAAGCTGCGTACTTAGCAAAACTGAGTTCGTCTGAACAAATGGTTCTGCGTACTTAGCTTCTGTGAACCTATCCTATTTATACTGACCTGATGCCTGCGCACTTAGTAAGTGCGCAGGACCAATTACTCCTTCGTACTTAACAAGTACGCATAGGTCTTCCTGCGTACTTGCTAAGTACGCAGGAGCTTTCTCCTGCGCACAACACTTGGAAGAAATCAACAACACATTATGTAAACGTAAATACAACTCGATAAACTATTACATAATGACTCTTACATACAAAGACAAAATACAGACATTAGACATACAAACCTAGACTCTATCCAGAGTGTTATCACAGGAAAGTGCATCAACAAACTCCCCCTTGACAACAGCTCGGGATCTTCATCGTCTTCAGTCTTCAATCTTCAGTCTTCACAGCACTGCTTCCTTAGCTTCCATCTTCTTTTTGTAACCAAGACAGAACTTGATTAACTTGTCTTATTTGGCCGAGAGAAGCTTTGTCCATTCGTCAGTGTGGATGCAGAATTTGTCTGCTAGTACCTCCAGATCGTTCACAGAGAAATTGATGAAGCAGACTTCATCAAAAACCCTGATCACTTCCTTTGGCACTGTGTTTCCACTATCTGACTTACCTTTACCCATGATCACAGCCTCGCCCGTTTTTGGATCAACGTACCAGTACCACATGTCACCAAGAATATCCTGAGGTAACTTGCTCAGGGGAATCTTAGTTTCACATCGCACTGGCTTGTATACCAATCTCTTTAACGGCTTCTTAGTCACAGGATGCACTGCATGCTTATCCTTGACTCTTCTGGGCACCTGAGGCTTGAGATACTCATACTTTCCCGATCTTGCTTCACGATGTAGTATACTCCACAAACCCATTGCTACTGCATGATTCGAATGATTCAGCAGGTCGCGGTTTGCAAGGTTAACTAGGTCGTACCTGGGCAAAGAGTTGAACGCCTCACTGGTTGGTTTCAAGTATTGAACCCCTCCAGATCTTTTGATGGCGAACAACTGCTTGTCCTCCTCAAACCTGACAGCTAAGATCATACCTGTCGCTCCATACTTGTCTTTGATAGACGTCTTTTGCCACACTGGAGCTGGACCCTTTGTAGATGCAGAAGGCATGTCTTTCTCTTTTTATGCCTCGGGGTCCACAGGTATAGGGTCGACCGGGGGGCATCAGTTGTAGCTTCAACATTACTTGCTGTATCAACTGAGCCTGTGTCTGTTTCGAGCAGAGATTCGAGCGATGGTATTTCAAAGATCTCACCATCCTCTAACTCATACTCTAGATCCCCGTCGCCCTTGGGAATCTCGATTATCACATCATCATCATCATCGTTCCAATCATCACCAGAGTCGATCTCTCCTTCTTCCGGATTAAGGAGAGCATCGATATGTGCTTCTTTAGAATAGTCAGGCTCGAGACATAGAATCTCGCTAGCCAATGACTTCCCTTTATCACCACCACTACCACCACCTCCTGAGGTATCACCACCCTCTTGCGTAGTAGACTCCCCCTCAGCCATTGACGTAGTAGAGATGGGCACAATTGCCGAAGCTTGGTGCTCACCTCCACTAGGACCGACTTCAGGATCCTTGTCTTTGTCATCATCCTTAGTCAAATCGACTGGATGACAACCCTCTGCACCGATGGATTTTTCTTTTTCCTTCTCCCCCTGAGCACCTAGCTTCTCGGTCAGTTCTGCAATCAATTTGACCATAGTAGCGTGCTCCTGCCTTTGAGCATCCAGCCTTAGCTCAATTGAAGTTCTGTGGGCCAGAATCATTTCATTCGTCTTCATTAATAGTTCATTATGCGCCATCACATTCTTCAGACGTTCATCAATCCCCGTTCTCTGGCTACGCAGAATCCTAACTTCATCTGCCAGAGAGTTTATCTGTGCTTGTTGAGCATCAGAATCCTCTTTTGACTTTTGAATAGTCTTCAACAAGCCAGCAACTTGGGTTTCTAGCACATCGATCCTAGCTTCATTTGGATCCGGATGCCTAGATGATGAGGCTTCGGCGTTGTGGATAGGGGAAGAGAAGATTGTGTCAAAGTCGAACCCCTGTGAGATGTCACCATAATTAAAGGGTTGACCTGACGGCTCTTTGGTGGGTGTTGGGGTTGGGGATGGTATGATGTGAGTGGGTGTTATGGTTGGGGTGACTGTGACTGACTCCGTGAGAAGTGGAGCAGTCACCGTCACCTGGACGGTTGGAATAGGGAGGGTCACCGTCACAGGAATCACCTCTGTGACCGCCGTGACCGCCACATCTGCTTGTACCAGTGGCCTTCTCCTCCTACTAAACAGTTGCCGTGCTGGCATGGTAGATTCTGGCTGCACAGTTGGAATCTCTTCAACCCTGGGGTTGGCAACCTCTTGCCTATCGCCCCTTTTCTTGTTGGTGCTCTCATGCCTCTGTCTTTGTAAAGCAGCGTCAGAGTCGGAATCCGGCTCATATTCGCTGCTGGAGCTTTGTCTCTTTCTTTTTGAAGACGACGCAGGCTGGGTTACCTGTGCCTGTCTCCTCGGATGTGCCTGTGATGGTGCATCATCGGAATCAGAAGAATCTGATGCTGTAGCCTCCGAATCGGATTCCTCAGCACCACCAACACCACCTTCATCATCACCCTCATCATTACCTTCATCATCCTCATTCTCTTCATCTTGTTCTTCATCAGAGTGATCACCCATCTCTGGTCCCGAGTTGGGACTATACCAGTTCCAGTCCTCCGGAGTGACGTATGCTTCATTAATCAGGTGGCCGAAGAGTTCAGTATGCTCAGGGGTAGGTTCTACACTGCCTGGCTTTAGAAACTGTGCAAAGACTCTCTTGGCCACCCTTTTCACTTGCAGTCTCTCCCCGATAGCACGCAGGTTTGGCAACGCATCATCGATCAAAAGTTGCACAAACCTCGGGTATAAAAGGAACCTAAATCTCTCAGCTGTATTTATCTGGTCATTAATTGCTTTGAAAATAAAGCGTGAGAAGTTGTAGCCCCGATTGAGAGACAAGCCCACCATGGCTGCTGCAAGGTCATGACCCATCGCATCTTTCCCTGCTTTCCTGGATGAGATGCACATGATCATGATGTGGGCAAAATAACGCCATTGATCTAATACCCACATTTTCTTGTAAGAAGCATAGTCCCTTTCCCCGACATATCCCATTCTCTGCCTCCAACACCCATCCACGTAGTAATCTGGATAGGATGTCGGGTCGGTGGCAAGGTCTCTGAACTGCAGTACTCGTCTGATTGTATCTTCAGAGATTGCAATAGCCCGACCATCAACAGTAGCCCTTATGACATTAGGGGATACTGTGCAATCGTGCTCTGCAGTCTCCCAGAATTGTTCTAAGTATGGTCTTGAGACTGTTGGATTAGCCGAGATTGCATAACTTATTTTAGATCTGTTCAGAAAGTCCACAATCTCTCTATATTGTAAGGCCGCCCCTTTCCATTCTGGTTCAGTGTGCGCCAACAGATTGAATTCGTCAGTGAATGCACGAGCCATTATCTGCAAACACACACAGAAAACATAATCAGAACAATTTATAACAATGGAAATAGACACACATGACATAGAATAGTAGTTACACTTTGAAAAAAAATTTCAGACTTAGAAAAATTTTCTAAGTGTTGGTCCTGCGCACTTAGCAAGTGCGCAGGATTTTACTCTTGCGTACTTAACAAGTACGCAGGAATGACTTCTTGCGTACTTGCTAAGTGCGCAAGAACAACCCTTAGCAAAAATTTCAAAGATTTAATTTCGTTCAAAATGCGGGTTGATTAGGTAGCCACTAGGTCGGAATCAGGGATTCTAACCTATGGTACCATTATCAACACCATTAACCACTAAGTCACGATCAAATTTTGACCTAGGTCGTCGAACGACCCACTGACGGTTCGACTTCAACCCGTCGGATCGATCGATGACCAAAGGGAAAAATGGATGATCGATTAGGCATCCTAATAACTTGTTAGAGACATTAGTTACCCAAACAACCCATTTTACCCCAAAAATTTTACGGATTTAACCTAAAAATTCTAAGTCAAAAATCGGTCCAAAAACACGAATCTATGGATGGAATCGGCCTAGATTCTCACCAAAGAGATGAAATACGAAGATGATAATGTGGACGGGATGAAAAACGGGTTTGAACACACTCGATTTTGAGAGAAAAATCGCAGGGGGGAAAAATTTGGGTTTGAATGAGTAAACCTGAAAATTTTCTAAGTGTTGGTTTTTATACCCCACTGATATTGTTCGTGCGTACTTGATAAGTGCGCACGAATTAACTCTTGCGTACTTAACAAGTACGCAGGAATTAACTCTTGCGTACTTGCTAAGTGCGCAAGTCCTACTTCGTGCGTACTTGACAAGTGCGCAGAAACTTTAAGTGCGTAATTTTCAACTCAGAATTATGAAGATTTTCAAGTCAAATAACGAACAAGATAAAAATATTCAATCGGGAGGATTCAAATACAATTCATGAAGGTTAAACATAAAATATTTTTGGCTTTTTCTGAATTAAACTTAAACAATGCATAAACTTAAAATCTTTTTGTTCTTTTCTAGATAGAAATATACAAGTATTCACACAAGCTATTTTTGATCAAAGACACGAGCAGAGGATCATATCAGGCTAATTTTTAGCAAAAACGATACAATATAAACATCAAAGAATATGGGATCATGTCATGTATTACTCTTTATTCTTACGTAATAAGCAAATAAATAAGTAATTCAAGTTGACAATATTATAAGATTTGAAACTATATGCATCTTTGTATCATGTTCTTGTGTATTAAGTTATTAATTATAAAATATACAACGTGTACCCCACTTAAATGCTATGATATTTTGCACTATCTCAAGGCATCTAAGATTTTTCCAATGATATTCTTAATTTTCAGAATGAAGTTACATCAATTAGCACAGAAAAATCAAGCAGAATCCATAAGGATTATCAAGAATCATAAGATTCAGAATCGAGTGATTCAATTGTCTTGGTTTCATGTGATTTTCTTCTTTGAATATCGGTATGATGATTCGGGATAATGAACATGGTGTTTGATTATAAGGTAACGGGATCCAACTTTTATCTGGATTTGCTTTCAATGAACCAGGAATGATTCAAGGGTGAATACATGCTCAACGGTTGATGTAGAGACATGTCTTGATTCAATCTCTCCTTGCATACTTGTGAGTATGGGCAGTGAGATGAACCGCATTAATTGTGCTAACAACATAACCCGAAACTGATCTCAAAAGAAAATTATTGCCAAAATCTAACATCCTTTATCTGATAATGATCTTTTCTATTCTTTTACACACACACACTTGCAAACATGGGTTCAAATCACAGTTGTAATTTAGATTTAGTTTCCACACTACTAGTGATTCAAAGACGCATACAGCCTACTGACAATTCAAATTACTTGTAAGTAAACAGATTAAAAACATAATAATTTAAACAATTAAGTAAACATGACGCAATTATTTCCCATATGAGCAGTCTATGAAGGTTAGATCATTTCAGATGTACTATCATTTCCTCGTTTCTCAAGTGAACTTTTGAAATTTTCTCCATTTTTTTTTTGATTTTTGTAAAGTATTTTAAACTAACAGAACTATACAGAAAAATTTAAAAGAAATAAAATTTAACTTCCATGAATTGAATTGATTTAAGAAAATTAGTTTTTCACTCGGGATTGAACATTCCTATCAAGTTGACAAGATACTCAAAACGGGACCGATCAAATGCCTTTGTGAAAAGGTCAGCAAGATTGTCATCCGTGTGAACCTTTACAAGTTCAATTAAATGCTTTTCAGCACAATCACGGATGAAATGATGGCGAATTTCAATATGCTTAGTTTTGGAATGTTTCACCGGGTTATTTGTGATGGACATGGTGGCATTGTTGTCAATGAATAAAGGAGTTCCAGTGAAGTTCAAGCCGTAGTCTCGCAATTGCTGCTGAATCCATAATATCTGAGAACAACCGCTAGCTGCAGCAATGTATTCTGCTTCACAAGTTGAGACAGAAACCGTTGACTGCTTCTTGCACTGCCAGGAGACCAGTCTGTCTCCCAAGAATTGACATCCGCCAGAAGTTGACTTTCTATCAAGGTTACAACCGCCATAATCTGAATAAGTGTAGGCTTTGAAGTCGAATGACTGCTGCTTGGAGTACCAAAGACCCAATCGGGGTTTCCCTTTCAGGTATCTGAAAATCCTCTTCACAGCTATCATATGTGACTCCTTCGGTTGAGACTGAAACCTTGAGCACAAGCATACAGCAAACATAATATCGGGTCTTGAAGCTGTGAGATACATAAGTGATCCGATCATCCCACGGTACAACCTGCTGTCTACATCCTTCCTATCTTTGTCAGGATGCAAACCATGATTGACTGGGATTGATGTGCCATAATTAGTGCTATCACTCATCTTGTATTTTGATAAGATGTCCTGCACGTACTTAGTTTGATGTAGATAAATGCCATCCTCTCTTTGACTGACTTGCAGACCCAGGAAGAACGACAGTTCACCCATATTGCTCATTTCAAACTTGGACTTCATCACCTTTTCGAAATCCCTACACATCCCTTCATTGGTCGACCCAAAAAATGATGTCGTCGACATATACTTGCACAAGAAGAATGTCACCTCCTGCTTTCCTTATGAAGAGAGTCGAGTCAATCTGCCCACGGTCGAAACCATTAGACAGTAAATGCTTTGATAGTGTCTCATACCATGCCCTCGGTGCTTGATGAAGACCATAAAGTGCTTTGTCGAGCTTGTACACTTTATTGATATTATGCGGATCTTCAAAACCGGGAGGTTGAGTGACATAGACTTCTTCATGAACTTTACCATAAAGGAAAACACTCTTCACATCAAGTTGGTAGACCTTGAAGCCGACATATGTGGCATAAGCCAAGAACAATCGAATGGCCTCAATTCTAGCAACTGGGGCATATACTTCTGTGTAATCCAAGCCCTCTTGTTGATAAAAACCCTGAACAACCAATCTTGCCTTGTTCTTCACAACTACATGACAATCATCCGTCTTGCATTTGAACACCCATCTTGTTCCAATTGGCTGAAAGCCTTTTGGCAAGTCAACCAAATCCCATACATGCAACTTTTGGAATTGAGACAATTCATCGTGCATCGCCTCAATCCAGCAGTTGTCAGTGAGAGCCTCCTTCACATTCTTCGGCTCTATCTGGGATACGAATGCAGCATGCAGACATGTTTCCATGACACCAGTGTTAAATATCTCTGTGTAAAGACTGGTGTTCTCAGTGATGGTTCTATGACGAGTCTGAACACCGGCATAAGGATCACCAATAATGTTGTCGATTGGATGATTCCTATGCACTCTCGTCTCCGGTACAATTGGTTCTTGAATTTCTGGATCTAGATTTGTGCTCAACTCCCCCATTTCCTGTGTTTCAGCAGAAGAAGATTCAATGTGAATTGGATCAGCTGGAGCTTCATTTCCTACAGTTGTGTTAGGATTGGCTTGAGTGTCATCTCCAACAACATGAACACTTTCACTGTTATCACAATCATGAGTTCCAGATGCAGATGCAGCATTGGAATCAGGAGTTATAATTGGTACAGTAGCACGAGTAGAAAAACTGCCGCCATTCAATAGATTATAAACATTTTCGGCGTCTTCTGCAGATAGCTCAGGAAGATTGAAAGACTTGAATAGCGCATCATAATCAAAACCCCAAGCTCGACCTTTTGGTTCTGGTGGAATGCTGTGTTTACTACAATCCACTTCGAACCATTCCTCGACAGTACGAGTTCCTATGTTGTACACTCTCTTGCAGGGCGAATTGGCAACATATCCTAAGAAGATGCCTTCCACCGCTTTCGCATGAAATTTAGATTGACGATCTTTATACTGTAGCAACAAGGAACAAGGACTACCAAAAGGAACTAGGTAATCAAGATTGGGAAGTCGATTGTTGATCAACTCATAACAAGTCTTGTTGTGTCTTTTCACCACCAAAACTCTGTTTAAGACGTGACAAGCTGTATTTACTGCTTCTGCCCAGAAAGTGACAGGAAGCTTTGCATCTGACAGCATAGTCCTTGCAGTCTCAATCAGTGTTCTGTTCTTCCGTTCAGCAACTCCATTCTGCTGAGGCGTGTACGGCGCGCTGAATTCGTGACGGATCCCTTTCTTGAGACAGAAAAGTTCCATCAAATTATTCTTGAACTCAGTTCCGTTGTCACTCCTTATTCTTCTAACTTTCAGCTTGCAAAGAGATTCCAAGCTCAGGATCAAGTATTGAAGAATATCAGCAGTCTCATCTTTTGTACCTAAAAAATGCACCCAAGAAAAACGTGAGAAATCGTCAGTTACAACTAGACAGAATGACTTACCTCCAATACTCCTGATACTTATGGGGCCAAACAGATCCATGTGTAATAGCTCCAAAGGGGTATCGATAGAGTTTTGGAGCTTGGGCTTGTGAGACTTCCGTTGCTGTTTGCCCTTTTTACAAGGCATACAGTCATCTGTAACGGTAAATCTCAGCTTAGGAACCCCGGTTACCAAACTGTTTCGGACAAGATGATTCATTTTACAAGAAGAAATATGTCCGAGTTTCCTATGCCACAAGATGGAGTCAAGCTCTGTCGCTTTTGTAAGCAAACAAGTAGCAACTGATGAGGTGGTTTTTGCCACGCTCATATCAATCTGATAAGTGTCGTTTGTTCTTGGTGCTCTCATCAGAATCCAGTCATCAGGAACTTTGAAACCGGGTTTGAGAATCAGACATTCTGACTTGTCAAACATCACTGAGTACTCCTTGTCACACATTTGTGAGACACTCAACAGGTTATGCTTCAGCTGCTCGCAGAAGTTGACATTGTCAAAGCTAACACAACCGTTCGGAACCACGCCTTGACACGTGATACTGCCGCCTTTTTCTCCGGAAAAGGCCACATAGCCGCCTCTAAATGGTTTAACGTCTTGAAGCAAGGCCATGTTTCCTGTCATGTGTCGGGAGCATCCACTATCTACATACCAGCGGTTAGAGATAGTACCCTTCGGGCGTCCTTGCACGAGTAACAAAAGAATTAGTTAGATTTGGAGACCCAAGCCATTGTGGTCTTGGGTCGTCCATCCTTCTCAAAATAAACTACTTCTTTCAACTCACAGTCATGATGACTGTCCAAAATTGGTGAATCTTTGGAGGAATTGGGAACAGGAGATTCAGAATCTTTAACTTTCTTGTTCCAGGATCTCTTTTGAATCTTAACCAGAACAGGAGACTTTGGTTCAATCACAGCCGGTGAACTTGTGGAAGCTTCACCTGATTGAGCTTTAGTCAGCTGTTCCAGCTTTCTCAACCTCTTATTCCTTCTTCTTCTCTGTGGCTTAGAGAGTCTAGCCACAGGTTTCTAACCAGTGCGTGTACTACCAGATGTAGACACACGAGGTACAACAGGTTGCTTTACCTTTCTTACAACAGATGGCTTGGCCTCAGATTTGATCTTTGGCTTAGCTATCGGTTGCACTGGTGGTTTCACCACATTTTGCTTTGGTCTGATAGGAGCTTTCACTACTGGCGACTTAGGGATAACAGCTGGTCGTGAAACAACATCCCGTTTCCCTGGGTTCTTAGAAGGACAGTTCACAACAATGTGACCTACCAAGCCACAGTGAAAGCAATTCCTCTTGTCAACATAAGTTCTCGTGTAAGGCTCTTTAGTTCTGGCCTTAGAAAACTCACCATTGTGAGAAGGAAGAGTTGGTTTATGAACAGAAGTTTGAACTTTTACAGTTTGATGTTTGGGGGTATAATACTTTTGCAAATTCTCTTTGTAACCCAGCCCATAATGAGATGAAAAAGCCTCTTTCTTAGCTTGGTTAATATTTTAAAAACCCCCGTAAAGCATTCCCTTAAGTTTATCATTTGTTTCAATGATATCAGGTTCAGTTAAAATGCAATTATCACCATTAGTGATAATGTTTTTCTGGACTTTCTGTTCAGTCAACAACTCCTCAGAAACTACTCCTTCAGGGCAAGTGTTAACCGACCCATCCTCAGAAGCAGTAACATACTCCTCACTAGATGTGGAGTTAGCCTTACTTGAGGATTCATCCTTTTTAGGGGAATCATCCTTATCAGAGGGCTCATCTAGACAAGTGAGATCAATGTCTATCAAGCTATTGACAAACTGCCCACTTATTGGTGGAGGAATGGCATTGGTACCAAGTCCTAGGCCATTCATTTTTCTCACCACGGATTCGTAGTGTTCCACCACGAAGCGAGAGTTTTTCAATTTCTCGTTAGTGCATTTGAGCTGCAAGATCTCATTTTGCAGTTTGTTAATTTCATTGTTCTTCTTTTCCAAAGCCCTATACGCAATGTCCAAATGAACCTGTTGGTCGCTTATTTTTAAAGAATAGTCTTGTTTTTCGTTCTGTAGCATTTCAACTGATTCTTTAAAACGTGATTCATTCATTTTGTAATTTTTAGCTGCCAACTTTAGGGGTTCGATTATGTCTTGGAGATCAGAAATTTCATTTTTTAGCCCTAGACATTTAGAACAAGAAACAACAGAGAAAGGGTTAGAATCTACCTCAGATGATGAACTTTGTCCTTCTCCAATTGCCATGAGAGCGACAGCAGTGGTAGACTCCTTTTCATCAGCTACAGAAGCTTCCTCTTCTTCAGATTCAGAAGATTCCTCTTCTTCAGCTTCCTTCCTCTCGGCCTCCTTCCTCTCGGCCTCCATCAGCTCCATGATTTCTGCCATGAGACCAACCTGTGCTTGAGCAATGATGGCGTCTTCTAGATGCACACCCCAATCAAAATTTTCGTCATTCTGTGCGACCAGTGCATTGGACTGAATACTTTGGGTATGATTGTGGTGGCTTTGGTTGTTTTGGCCATGGCTGTTTCCCTGGTGAGGTCTGGTAAAACCAGAGGCCGGTGCTCTGTCCTTTTGACATTCACGAGCAAAGTGTCCATAGTTTTGACACTTGTAGCACTTGGCCTTGGATTTGTCAAATCCAACCTTGGCATTAGAATGCCCGCCAATATACTTTCTTCCTGTTCTGTTCAGGAAACGCTTAGCCCTCCTCAGTAACATGGCCATATTCCACTGAATATCCATGTCTTCAATATCATCAGGATCCACTTGATTGAAGTCCTCTTCAATAGTCTCAGGATCCGTTAGCTTTCCACCAATGAAATTCTCATATGCCAGCATGCAAGATGAGAATAGTGATACATGATCTTCAGCTATCTTGGCAATAGCTGACTGGTTGGCTGAGCACGTATTCTGAGGAGTCTTTGAGTTTTGTTGATTTTGTTGATGAGATCCAAACCCTGATCCTGATGCATAACATGCATGACCACCACAACCATTAGAGTGGTCTTCTTCAATGGATTTCCCAGTAAAGAGTGCAATCCCAGAGCCGGAAGACATTGACGTGGAAGTCGTCCCGTGATACATGGAAGGGTCCTGTATCTGAGGTCTTCCAGAATTCTCCCTTTTTATAAGATTCATGTTATGAGCCTGAATCTTACCGACTGCCTCATCTACTGTCATCTCGTAGAACTTTGAACTTTCCCTCATCAGGGTTGTATACATCTCATATCTCGGTGGCAGAGCATCCAAAAACTTTTCCACCATTTCCTCTTCTGGATATTTAAGCTCAAACGATTTCAACTCCGTTTATAGGTGATAGAATCTAGAGATAAGATCATCTAAAGATTCATTTTCTATAAATCTGAAGCACTCGTATTGCTTCCGGAGAAGATCCCTCTTGCTTTTCTTGATGTCACTATTTCCTTCGAATCTTTTCTGTAAAGCTTTCCAAAGATCCTTAGAAGATTCATATCCTCGGAAACTGTGGAACAAATCCCGAGTTAATGACATAGTGATTGAACCCAATGCCTTCTTCTCTCGATCATAAATTTTCTTTTCTTCTGCATCCAGCATAGAGATAGGCTTAGGTACGTTTTCATCAAGATACAAGTGGGTGGGATGCTTATATCCCTCAAGAATAGGTATCCATAACGATGAATCGGTGTATGAAATATAGTGCTCAAAACGGGCTTTCCAATTGGAACAATCGTTTACATTGAGCAACTTGGGAGGTTTCTGTGGAGTACCGATTTCATTATCATAATTTAACATACTACTAAGGTTCTGAAGGTTTGACATGGTGAACACTTGGTCAAAAATCAGAAAAGTCAGTAGCTATTGCGCACTTAGGATTGGCCTTGCGCACTTATGAATGGTCTTGCGTATTTAATATTTGCCCTTGCGTACTTGTAAGTACGCAGGAGTAAATTGTTAAGTACGCAGGATAAGTCTTATGTTCGCAGTTCAGTCTTGCGCACTTGTAAGTACGCAGGAGATAACTCTTGCGTATTTAGCAAGTTCGCAGAAAACTGTACTTTTTGCCAAAAATGGTAAGTACGCAGGACACCTTTTCAGCAACTCTCACCAAACTTTTCCGGTGACCTGAAACTCGCCGGAGTTGGTAAAAAAAATGGTCTGATGATTAATGCAATTGAGCCAAAGGGTCAGAAACAAGTTTCTAACCAACCTATGATTCTCAAAACACACAAATACACAACAAAAATCGGTTTTTGAGAGATTTTTGCTTCTAAAAAAGTGCTCAAGAGCTACCACTTTTTTATCACAAAAATCAACAAAATAACCTCTCTTTGCTTGTAAAACTCAGTAAAAACGTCTCCAAACTCACTTACAACACTCGAATTCAAGAGCAATGCTCTGATACCACTTGTAGGTCCCTCGGGTGTAGTGGATCGTCACATGCAAGTGGTCTACTAGTCGGACCGGGTGCGGAATACCCGTGACTAGGTGGAGAGTCTAACTAAACAAAGTAAACCGAACACAAGAGTCACAATAATCGTTCTTTGTATTATAAACACTCGACGGTTACAGAGAGAATACAAGTTGCGTACTTAGCAAAACTGAGTTCGTCTGAACAAATGGTTCTGCGTGCTTAGCTTCTGTGAACCTATCCTATTTATACTGACCTTATGCCTGCGCACTTAGTAAGTGCGCAGGACCAATTACTCCTGCGTACTTAACAAGTACGCATAGGTCTTCCTGCGTACTTGCTAAGTACGTAGGAGCTTTCTCCTGCGCACATACAAGTGCGCACAACACTTGGAAGAAATCAACAACACATTATGTAAACGTAAATACAACTCGATAAACTATTACATAATGACTCTTACATACAAAGACAAAATACAGACATTAGACATACAAACCTAGACTCTATCCAGAGTGTTGTCACAGGAAAGTGCGTCAACACAACTGCTGTGGACCTCAGAGTTTGCTGCAGATCGACAAACTGCTGCGGATAAGCTTATCTGCAGCAGATGCTTGTTCTTCTGCTGAAAAACAAATCTGCTACGGATAGCCTTATCTGCTGAAGACTAAATTTGCTGCTGATAGGCAAATCATTAGCAGCTGTGGACAGTTGTGTCTTGCTGCTGATCAACAACATTGCTGCTGATAACCATTCCCTCTGAAGATAAAATGTTGCAGCTGACTGGTTTCGATAAAGCAACCATTACCACTAACAACTTCCTGCTGCAACACTGACACACTCAACGCAAAAAGAATGTTACTGGTGCAATACATAAAAGACAATGACGCTCTTCTTCCAAGGACTCAAGCAATGATGCCTAAGAAGACGTTTGAGTAAAGATAAATTTTGTAGTATTTATTATCGTTACATGTAGAATAGCTTCAATACAAGATCAACGGCTTGTGTTAGATCTGATCATTTGAATCAAGGGTCTGTCTTGATTCTAAGTTACTATATAAGTAGTACTTAGAGTCATTGTATAAGAGTGCTTTTCATAAAAGAGTTTTCTATGTAATCTTGTAATCTTTGAAGCTAAATACAAATTGCATTTATCAGTATTCTTCTTGTTTACATTGCTTACTTGTGATTGTTTCCGCCAATCTCAACTAGAATATAACCATCTTGTATTCACCGATCCTACAAGTGGTATCAGAGCTTTGGCTCACAGATTAAGCAAAGTCACACTTGTTTAATCATTCTCTAGTTCTATTCAAAACTATCTCTTTGCTAAAGTCACCCATTATCACAAATCAAAAATGGCACAAAACAATGGACTTGAAGATATTGGAAGCATCAACAGACCACCAAGACTGGTGTCTAGAGAAGACTATGATATGTGGAAGAACATAATGGAAAGTTTCTTCTGCTATCAAGAATATGAGATGTGGAAATCCATTAAAAATGGACCATACATACCCATGGTGGCCTCCGCTGATTCCGGAGGTACACTGGTTCCCAAAGAATCCTCCAAATACTCTGATGATGTCTTCAAGAAAATGGAGGTAGATTTCAAGGCCTTGGGAGCCATCCAGATGTGCTTACCAAATGAAGTTTTTCACAACTTCAGAGGATAAAAAACTGCAAAGGAGCTATGAGAGGCTCTTGAGAAGATGTTTGCTGGTTCAGAGGAAGTAAAAGAAAACAGCAAAGACATCCTGAAGCAGCAATATGAAAACTTAGTCTGAAAGGAAGGTGAGTCTCTAACTGTCTTATATAACAGATATACTTATCTTGTAGGTGAGCTGCATTGCTTAAAAGTGAAGATGGAGAATGAAGATATTCTCAAGAAGTTCATCAGGTCTCTACCCAGTTGCTGGACACTCTACACAGTGTCCATCAGAAGAACTGAGAATCTGAAGACTCTACAGATAACTGAGCTTTTCGGTATGCTAAAGACCTATGAATTAGAGATGATTCAGGCCAAGGAAAGAAGCTCAAGCTACCAAACAGTCTCAACATCCACCACCACCTCTTCTGCCCTCCACTCTGACCACTCAGGTCCTAGTTCAAGCAACTATTATCCTCCCATCGTCACTCATCCCCAGACTCCAACCTCTCAATCAAACAACTCACCATTTCTTCTTGAAGCCCCACCTCAAACATCAACTTTTGCTGCTTTTATCTCTGAAAACTCAAGCAATATGTCCTTTATCAAGGAAGATCTGGAATGTTTTCATCCAGATAATCTAGAAGAAATGGATATACATCACTCATATTCCATGCTCTCTCTAAGAGCAAAAAGGTTCTACTCAAGAACAGGAAGACCCGTTCCAAGCAACAACTCTAACACCAGGATTGGCTTGGACAAAAGCAAATTGAGCTGTTACAACTGTAACCAACTTGGTCATTTTGCTAGTGAATGCAAGTCACCAAAGGCAAACCCAGCTGCTGCTCATACCAGATAAGCTCACCAAGCTCAGCCAAGACAGCAACAACAACAAGCCACTCCTCCTGCACAAACTGAAGCTTGTGCAGCTGTTGGAACTGCTGACTTTGACTGGAGCTTCCAGTATGAGGATATTCCTGGCAACAATCAAGCTCTCATGGCAGACACATCAGAGGTACCACCTCAGGTATATGAAAATATTTGTACTAGCTTGTATTGATAAGGTCCTTGGATACAAGAAACATAACCAGAATCTCATAGATCAAAATGAAGAATTTCACTAAATGAAATCTGAATTTAAAAAGGTTGAAAACATTTACAATGAAAAGATTGATTGTTTAAAGAAAGAAATTTCATCATTAAAACATGAACAAACAAACCTTGAAACTCAAATTGATGATCTTCTGGTTAAGTTAAAAGCAACAAGGGCCGAATTAGCAGACGAAAAGGTCCATGTGGAAAAATATGAGTTTGCATCCAAAAAGCTGCAAAAACTTTTGGATGCTCAAATTCATGAAAAGGTAACTGCTGGTCTTGGATTCCAAGCAGATCTACCCTACAATGTTGTTCCTCCACCCGCTGACTATGTAGCCATTCATGAACCAAGTTTCAATCTTTCCAACCTTGACATGGCCAACCGAAAACTTGACCCTGTTGTCCAAGAAACCCCTGTGCAAGAATGCACTACTTCATCCGAGTCTGAGTCAACATGCTCAGACTCCACTGAAACCAATAAAGTTTCATCACCACCTACCTGTGAAGTTATTAAAGCCAACAATCCAAGCCCTTTCATCCCTTCAAAAACAGTACCAGGATCAAAGAATTTCATGGTCTATCAAATGGATGTCAAGAGTGCCTTTCTGTATGGGAAGATTGGTGAAGAAGTATATGTCAAACAGCCTCCTGGCTTTGTAGATCCCGCACATCCTAACCAAGTGTTCAAACTAGACAAAGCTCTGTATGGATTACATCAAGCCCCAAGAGCCTGGTATGAAACTTTGTCTGGATATCTACTAAGCAACAACTTCAGAAGGGGTGCCATTGACCAGACCTTGTTTATCAAAGATAAAGGGGGAGAAATCTTACTGGTACAAATCTACGTTGATGATATCATCGTTGGATCAACAAGGAAGAAGTTGTGTAAAGACTTTGAGATCCTGATGCACTCAAAGTTTGAAATGAGTTCAATGGGTGAACTAAATTTCTTTCTGGGTCTTCAAGTCAAACAAGTTCCAAATGGAATCTTCATCATCCAATCCAAATATGTCAAGAGCATTTTGGAAAGATTCAAGATGGCTGACTGCTCTGCTGCAAGAACCCCTATGCAAGTGCACCATCAACTGACTCCAGACAAAGATGGTCAAGACACTGATCAACATCAGTACCGTGCAATGATAGGGTCTCTCATGTATCTCACTGCCTCAAGGCCAGATATCATGTTTCCAGTATGTCTCTGTGAAAGATTCGAAGAAGCTCCAAAGAATTCACATATTCAAGCTGTCAAGCGAATTTTTAGATACCTAAAGGGAGCCCCAAGACTTGGGCTATGGTACTCTAAAAATGTTAAGTTCAATCTGTATGCATACACTGACAGTGATTATGGGGGATGCAACTTGGATAAAAAGTCCACATCAGGGGGATGTCAGTTTCTAGGAGGGAGACTGATTTCATGGCAGTGCAAGAAGCAAACATGTGTTTCAACTTCTACAGCAGAAGCAGAATACACTGAAGCTTCAAGTTGATGTGCACAAGTCATCTGTATACAGAATCAAATGCTGGATTATGGGATGACTTTCATGGCAACTCCTATTCACATTGACAACATGAGTGCTATATCAATCACAAACAATCCGGTGCAGCACTCCAAGACAAAGCACATTGACATCAGCTATCACTTCATAAGAGATCAAGCTGAGAAAAAGAGAATTATTTTAACCAAAGTTCATATCAATGAGCAATATGCTGATTTGTTTACAAAACCGTTTGATGAAGCTAGATTTAGATATTTAATTGAATCTATTGGTATGATGAACTTTGATTAAAATCTGTCTCTAAAATTTTTTTTTGTAAATGTGTTTGTCCCTTGTTGTAAATAAAAGTTATAAGTCAGCAGCAATTTCGTCTTTTAGCTTCTGACAGGTTTAATCATCAGCAGCAAAGAATTTGCCACTGACTGCTTTAAGTTATCAGCAGGAACAAGTTTCCTGCGGATAGCTTTAAGGCTGTCAGCAACAACATCCTTGTTGCAGATTATTGCATCCATCAGCAGTAAAGAATTTGCCACTGACTGCTTTAAGTTATCAGCAGGAACAAGTTTCCTGCGGATAGCTTTAAGGCTGTCAGCAGCAACATCCTTGCTGCAGATCATTGCATCCATCAGCAGCAATTGAGTTGCTGCTGACAGACTTAACCATCCGTAGCAACCAAGCTTGCAGTGGATAGGACTAACCATCCACAACAACCAAGTTTGCTGCTGATGGGGAAATCTAAGTCCAAATTAACCTTTACCCGCTGTAAAAATTACCTTCAGTCTTTACCATGACTGCTTTAGTGTATTACAACTGTAACATTAAAACCTGAATAAGGTTGTACAGTACAAGCCATTTTGCTTTTTTCCCTCCTCTGCCGTTATAACACAAATCCTTTTCTTCACCACCCCTTCACATTCAATTTCACCCGAACTCCCATCTCTTTCTCTTAAGCATCCACAACATTCAAAGCTTTCCATCCTTAACCACCCTTCAAAAACCTTCCTCTTTCCCTCCAAACCCAACAAAATGGTAGAGGTCGACATAAACCATCCTAATGACAAGTTTTCTCCCTACAACAATCTCACTGCATACCTGGTTAAAGGAAAGAAGTCCGAAGGGTTCGATGATATGATCGATTTTCTTTGTCAATCAAAGATATATTTTTCACTAATCGTCATCCCTACCATATACATCCCTCATATGGAGTGTTTTTGGAACACCGCCGTCTACTCTACCGAACAGGGGATTCCCCAAATCCAAGCCACGGTAGACGGCAAAGATATCATCGTCACTAAAGATACTCTCAGAAAACACCTTAAGCTTCAAGACGAGGGGGCCGCCATTTCATACTCAAAAGAAGAATACATGAGGACCTTTGCATCCATAGGGTACACTGGAAATCAGAACGATTACACAATCGAAAAGGCCCTGATGGGCCCTCCATGGAAGTTTCTATGCCACACTCTTCTACAATGCATATCCCAGAAGAGAAGTGGATGGCATCAAGTGAGTTTTGCTCTCGCCTCTACTGTTCATGGTATGGTTTCAGGCCAGGGTTTCAACTTTGCACATCTTATCTTTGAAGGTTTGAGATATAACCTTCAAGAAGGTGCAAAGCAATCATTTTTTATGTACCCAAGATTATTGCAGGAAGTTTTCAATAACGAATTAAAAGATCTTTCAAAATCTGTAAAAATCTATCTTATGCTGGGACAAAAAAATAACATTTTGTAAAGTATGAGATGTCACACCCCGACCGATGGCGGAATCATCGGGGCGGGACATGTTGACTGTTCATAAGCACAAGGTTGACTAAATTGAAATATATTAATTGTAAAATTCCATTACAAGCATTCAGACAAAACCAATTCCAAGAAAAGAAGCATAATTGAAGTACATAAGTTCTTTATTTATTTTAACTAAGTCCAAGCCTATATGTAGCACATCTTGATCAATCTCACATATTAGGACCTGAAACATGAATAAAATAAAGTCAACTAAAAAGTTGGTGAGTATAACACAGGTTTGTATATAGATAGCATATAGTTTGAAAAACAAATCCATACATAACATGATAAATAAGGCATTTATGGGGAGCAGCTATTGTGTAACCAAGTACAATCAAACCTTTGTAACTAGCATGCAAATTGTGTTGTCGGTATCAATCACCCCAATCTGGGTGGGTTTGTCAGACTCAATAGATCTATCATTGAAAACCGTCGGCTTGAATAGTTAATGATTGCACATAAGTGTTCACAAAAGTTAGCACACATAGCACTCGGGCATAAAGCTCAAATTTGCACACATGAATGTAAATAGGATTTGTACTTGTGTTGTTTGTGTAAATGTAAACATGTAATTTGAATAGTGTTCATGTTTCACCCCAAAATGTAAAAGAGTAAAAGGGGCTATGTATACTCACTTGTATCAAAATGTAGTAGCTAACAAGAGCGTTGGGTAATTCAAGTGAATTGCAACTCACTAAGTTTGACCTAGAGTGAAATAGTATAAATTTGGATTAATAATATGTACAATGTCTAAGGACATTCTAAGGTTTTCAATAGGAATGAGAGCATGGATTTGTACGAAGGGTTGGTGTATTCATTTGCGTTGGTATTTGAATGAAAATGTAAGTTCAATTAAATAATGAAAGACTTAAGGTTTAATTTGAATAATTAACTAAATTAATAATTTAATTCTTTTTATTTAGTTGTTCATGAAAATGTGTCAAGAGGCATTTTAATTATATATTAGAATATAAATAGTTTGTGTAGGTTTGAATAAAAAAATTATATGTAAAACTTTTATTTTAAATTTATTAATTTTTAATCCATTAGAAACGATTTAATTAATTTGTTTAATATTTCCAAGTTGATAATTTAGTTTATGAAAACATTTCTGGCTTTGGAGTTTCATAAAATAATTTTTATAAAAGAAAATGAGTTTATATTAAAATAACAGAAGAAATAGGTTCTGACCCAAGGTAGCACAACCGTGTCAAATGTACGGCGCGACCGCGCTTAGGCACGGGGCGCGACCGTGCTTCGGTATGGGGCGCGACCGTGTCTGGACAAGAGGCACGACCGTGCTAAGCGATTAGCACGATCGTGTCTGGATTTTCCAGGAACCAATTTTGACAATTTTCTGTATTGACAAGGGTTGAATTTATAGGGCTTTCAATTGTTGATTGTTTTCGAATATAACCATGTATTTTAATTGGATGGATATCGTGTCTAGAGTGTAGTTTGATTAAACCAAAAACGTAATAACCCTAGATTCTATTCGTGTTCAAATCGATGGTATAAGCCCTTAATAGGTTAGGGCTTTCATTCACGGGATTGAAATGAGTCTGAGGATGTGTTTACTTACCTTAAACGATATCGAATTGGTAGAGTTCGACTAAACGGAGTTCCGATTTCGTAGCGTTGAGCCTTGGCGTCTTCTGCTGGGATTCCGGCACGATTGATGTGGGCAATGTGATCACAAAAGCTCGAAGATCATGCGCAGGGGTTTGATTTCGAGGGTGTCACGCGATTTGGACGATATTGAGAGAAAGGAATGACTAAGTGACGGTTTTGTGTTTCTAATTGCAATTGTGGTTATTTAGGAGTTTGGTCACTGATGAATTAGTCTGGGAACGGCACAAAAGACGTTACAATCGCGGACTCGAACAGACTTTGTGATTAAGGCAGTGTTTACGTTTCAAATGAGTTTCAGGCGCGACCGTGCCGGTTCTCGGCGCGACCGTGTTTACGGGGCGCGACCGTGCCAAGTGATATTTTGATAATTTTCAAGACTAGTCCTTGTAGTTTGTGAGATAGCGTAGGTTTGTTTCAGTTGTTATTGTAGCAATGTAAAATGTGTGTATGTACTTTTAACATTATGATAATACTTCTTAATTGCATATGAAAATAGTAAATGATGTGACACAACGTTTTGAATGTGAACATTAGATTGAAATTGTCATTTATTGCACAATATGAAATACCAGGAAAAACATGGATGTTACAGTATCCCCTAGTTGAGGGAATTTCGTCCCGAAATTTAACTAGTTGAGGCTACTGAATCCGCAAAGAGGTGGGGGTACTTGAGTTTAATTTGGTCCTCTCGTTCCCAAGTGAATTCAGGACCACGCTTAGACTCCCAACGAACTTTGACAATAGGAATACGACTTCGCTTGAGTTGCTTGATTTCACGATCCATAATTTCTTCCGGTTTCTCAACGAAGTGCATCGTTTCATCAATGCGCACGTCATCAAGTGGTATATGGAGATTCTCATCAGCGAGACATTTCTTCAGATTAGATACATGAAATGTAGGATGCACATTGCCAAGAGATGGAGGTAAATCGAGTTTGTAAGCCACTTTCCCAATCCTTTCAAGGATCTTGAATGGACCAACATAGCGAGGGGCTAACTTGACTTTCTTTCCAAAATGGATCACACCCTTCCACGGAGACACCTTAAGAAGAACCAGGTCACCGACTTGGAATTCCAAGGGTTTTCGTCGTTTATCGGCATAACTCTTTTGCCGACTTCTCACTGTTTGGATGTTGTCATGGATTTGAATAATCTTGTCGGATGTTTCTTGAATTAGCTCGGGACCGGTGATTTGTGCTTCACCAATCTCGTTCCAACAGATAGGAGAACGACACTTGCGACCATAGACAGCTTCAAATGGAGCCATGTTGATACTCGTGTGGTAGCTATTATTGTAGGAGAACTCAATTAGGGGTAAATGTGAATCCCAATTACCACCAAAATCAATTACACAAGCTCTAAGCATGTCTTCAAGAGTTTGGATTGTCCGCTCGGTTTGACCATCAGTTTGGGGATGATAAGCCGTGCTCAAATCCAATCGTGTACCAAGTGCAGTTTGGAGAGATTGCCAAAACCGAGAGGTGAACCGAGCATCTCTATCGGAGATTATGTTTAAAGGAACACCGTGACGGCTCACAATTTCATCAATGTATATTCGGGCTAGTTTCTCAACCCGATAGTCTTCACGGATGGCAAGAAATGAGCAGATTTGGTGAGATGATCAATGATCACCCAAATGCTATCATAGCCACTCGAGGTGCGAGGAAGTTTGGTAATAAAATCCATGGCTAAGTTCTCCCATTTCCACACGAGAATTTCCGGTTGTTCAAGTAATCCGGAAGGACGTTGATGTTCGGCTTTGACTTTGGAGCAGGTTAAACATTTTGCAACATAAAGGGCAATGTCTTTCTTCATACCGGGCCACCAATATTGCTGGCGAAGATCTTGGTACATTTTATCCGCACCAGGATGAATAGAATAACGAGTCTTATGAGCCTCGTTTAAGAGAAATGCACGGAGATCATCGCCGTTGGGAACCCAAATATGCTTCAAGTAATAGAGTAAGCCATTTGTTTTTTACTCAAGCAGAAGTTCAACACCACACGACATTTCTTCGTACATGTTACCTTCGGTGACTGGGATGTGTTGAGCTTCTAAGATGCGGTTTGAATTCGGACACATTGAAGCATGACATGATCCTTTCGACTCAAAGCGTCGGCTACAACATTCGCTTTGCCGGGATGGTAACGAATCTCGCAGTCATAGTCGTTAAGGAGTTCAACCCAACTTCGTTGCCTCATATTGAGTTCTTTTTGGTTGAAGATGTGTTGGATACTTTTGTGGTCGGTGAACACCACGCATTTCGTGTCATAGAGATAATGTCTCCAAATCTTCAATGCGAATACAACCGCACCGAACTCGAGATCGTGCGTAGTATAATTCTTCTCATGAATCTTAAGTTGCCTTGATGCATAAGCGATTACTTTGCCTCGTTGCATGAGGACACAACCGAGACCTTGGTTAGAAGCATCACAGTAGACAACTAGATCATCATTCCCATCAGGGAGAGTCAAAATGGGAGCATTGCACAACTTTTGCTTAAGGGTTTGGAAAGCTTCTTCTTGTTTTGGTCCCCATTCATAAGTTTTACCCTTGTGGGTCAAAGCGGTGAGAGGGACAACAATCTTTGAGAGGTATGAGATGAAACGACGGTAATATCCCGCAAGACCAAGAAATGAACGAACTTCAGTGGGAGTCTTCGGGGCATTCCAATTCTTAACCGTTTCGATCTTAGCAGGGTCAACATGAATACCCTTGTCGTTGACGATGTGACCAATAAATTGAACTTCCTTTAGCCAAAATTCACATTTGGAGAATTTGGCATATAGTTGTTCCTTCCTCAAGAGATCCAAAACCAACCTAAGGTGTTGCTCATGATCGGCTTTAGTCTTGGAGTAGATTAAGATATCGTCAATGAAGACGATCACAAATTTGTCAAGATACGGTTTGCATACGCGGTTCATGAGGTCCATGAAAACTGCGGGTGCATTGGTTAACCCAAATGGCATAACCATGAACTCGTAGTGACCATACCTTGTTCGGAAGGCAGTCTTTGGAATATCTTCCTCTTGCACACGGAGTTGGTGATAACCAGATCGAAGATCAATCTTTGAGAAGCAAGTAGAGCCTTGAAGTTGATCAAAGAGATCATCAATTCTAGGCAATGGGTAACGATTCTTTACGGTAAGCTTGTTGAGTTCACGGTAGTCAATACACATGCGAAATGATCCATCCTTCTTTTTGACGAATAAGACGGGTGCACCCCACGGTGAATGACTTGGACGAATGAATCCCTTGTCGGAGAGCTCTTGGAGTTGACTTGCAAGTTCTTGCATTTTAGAAGGTGCAAGACGGTGTGGAGCTCTAGCCACGGGGGTAGCTCCGGGCACAAGATCAATGCGAAATTCTACCTGTCGAATGGGTGGAAGACCAGATAGATCTTCGGGAAAATCCCGAATGATAGGAATGTCTTGTATAGTCTTCTCTTTGACATCCTTTTGAACAATATGAGCTAAGAAAGCGATGTACTTCTTTTGTAAGTACTTTTGAGCAGTAGTGCACGACATTAACTTAAGTCCTTTGCAAGGCTTTTCACCAAAGACTCTTAACGTTTCTCCCGATGGTAGAGGTATTCGGATGCACTTCTCGAAACAAATGACTTCGGCATGATGATTTGATAGCCAATCCATGCCTATGATGATATCAAAGCTTCCTAGTGGCATTGGAACAAGGTTGATTGGGAATGTATGATCATTAAGTTCTAAAGAGCAATCATAGATAATGGATTCAATTGTAAGAGAGTCACCATTTTCTACTTCAACGGTAAATGTTTTCTCTAAAAGGGATTGTCACACCCCCAAATTTATTTACTTAATAATAAATAAATAAATCCAGGTTGCAACGATTGGTAACATTACACAACAGCGGAAGCTAAAATAAAGATATCTAAAGTATCGAACACTTTTACAAATACTAACATGATATAATACATTAATCTAAATCCACCTAGAACAAAATGGGCGTGAGGTTCGAGAATAATGCTTCATCGACTTCTAGGGTTTAATCCAGTTGGTTAACCTATTCCAACCATGCCATAGCTATGTGTTAACTGAAAAACATACTTGAAAATGTCAACACCAAGGTTGGTGAGTTCACAGGGTTAGCTGTCTCGATGTAAATCAGTTTTCCTTGAAAACATTGATATAGTGTACACGGCCATAATATAATACCGTTTTCCTCAAAAACATGTGGTGACTTCAGAGTCATAAGGTGAAGACATTGAAAAAATGTACCTGGCCATAATATGAAACCGTTTTCCCCGAAAACCTTGAAAGTGTGTTCATGGGCTTAATATAGAACCGTTTTCCCCGAAAACATTTGATGACCTCATCGTCATAAAGTGAGTCGTTTTCCCAATGGAAATGTGTAACTGAGTTTATACCCGTGTTAAGCCCTCTTTGATGATAGCCAAAACAAGTAGCGGTTTCATGTGTATATGATAAAAAAAACAAGTAATGTTGACCCATTCGTAAACTAGCTAGGAATACGAATAATATCTACATACATGAGGCATAACCAAACCAAGACCAGGTGTTTTGCCCCTCACGAGCAATATTAGAACACTATGCAGTCATTTGGCTAGAGGGACCCATGGTTAGCGCGACTAACCATGACCGGGGGTGTCAGACCCAATTAGTACTATCCATAGATTCCTAGGCTAATCCATAGCTAATGGTTATAAATATGATGGTCAGGGGACTTTATGAGCTCCAAATGTATCAACTCATGCAAACATAAAGGTCGGGTCTTGTTTTCTTGTTATCATAGAAAAATAGTTATAAGTATCTTCTTCCCCCAAATTATACAAAACAGTAAAAAGGGGACGCGAAACTCACCTGGTAATTTGTTAGGAATGATGATATCCTACGTGTAACGGGAACCAAAGCCTACATAATATGGTAGTAGCGGGTCTATGTCCTAATATTATGGATTAGACCTAATATTATAGAGCAGTTCTAAACTCATGTCGAGTTATCACGTGTTAAATCTTTAATTTATCGTCCGAAGTAAATATTAATAACTTCTACTACTATTTAATATTAATGGCGAGGCATCACGTTATGTGTCGGTTACCAACCGTGTACGCGTTAATTTAATTTTTTTTTAATCTTAAGCTGCGAGATTATGTGGACTCTACGTATTCATAATATGTTATCTCGAATCGTACTATGATCCGTCAGAAATTAGATTCACCTACCGGGCCTATAACTAAGCCTTTAATGGGCCTATAGCTGGGCCGTTAATTGCCGGGGCCGTTAATTGCCGAGCCCGTTAATGGTGAATCAACTGTCAAAGATTATGGCCCTGAATTCAGGGTTGTCACATTCTTCCCTCGTTAAAGAAGTTTCATCCTCGAAACTTAGGTTAAGTTACCCTCTAGGATTGACTTAACTTATTTAGATGGGAGTTTCGTATCCTTGGTCACTTTGTAGTTCATAGGAAGAATTTTAATTCAATTCACTCAGTAATCGGTATTCGAAGGTAAAGCGGATACCTCATCGACTCACGATATTGGATGTGTAAGAATTTGAGATATCGTAGTATCATGTAAGAGTGTACGTTACTGTTGAGCATACATTATATTAAATGAGTAGCTTTAGGAAAGTCTTTGAATATGTCGTTAAGTGAACAATGTTGACTATACTACGAAGTGATAAAGTCATCACTAGAGTTTCTTTAACAAAATTAATTATAACCGAAGTGGTCATATTCGTGTAATGTATTAGTCATTAAGAGAATGTCTAGTCGGTGTGGGTTCAGTTAGTGAGTTTTCACAAATCAAGTGAACAAGTCACACCATAATAACAATCAAGAATTAGATGTTGTAACACTTCGTTATGAGATCCATCGCATAAATGTGAAACTGTATGATCATCATCATTGGTAATGAATAACGAAAGTGCATTCATGCACACAGATTTCCAAGAGTATATGGGTACATACTTTTTATTCAGATCCGGGTTTTCTGTCATGAAAGCTGAATAATGATGGAATCTAACGGAAATTTATCGAAAGTTTAGTAAAGATGTGTCAAAAGGTTTGATGAGATGTTCAGGTCTTAGTTCAAGATCAGGTACCAGACTGTTTCTTGTAACGAGTCAATGCCTTGATGCATTCAAATCTTTCTAAAACAAAAGATTCTACGGACATTTCATCGGTCTAACCAGTAGGTGGGTTAAACTGATTCGATTGAGTTCCACGAAACAATATCCGCGTAAGCACTTTCTCACAAGGAATTGGAATGGTTTAGCGAAACGTTAGTGGTTGTCTAGATAGTGAATTGGACAACTGTGATATGGATTATAAAACTGCATGGAGGCATGATCTCTTGAGATTAGCCTTGGTTTTATCCAATTATGTTACTAGTGACTCCATCACACATGTCATTCGTAACCTAGATTAGATACAGACCTTAACAAAATAGGTGTCGAGCAATACGATCTAAGTAATAGAGATTTCCTAGTAACATTGTATCATCCAGATTTTTGAATCGTTTAGATTCCTATGATCTCTCCTAAGATGGAAGTGAAATCTCGATGAAGAAAGAGAATGTCAAAGTATTTGGGAATGGTCTAGTTAACTTGACTCAACATATATTAAAGATAAATGGATCTTCATAGGGTTCAAAGAAAAGTGTTTGTAAATAGTCTAGCTTTCGTGTGGAAAAGTCGTGGTTCATCTAAATGAGGAAGTAAAGGTCACATCGTGGAAGTAGTCTCATAGAAATAGTGTCTCCTGAAGTTGATTCCGTGTTCGGCAATCATTGAATTGGTGAGCTTTGATGTAATATCGTTTTTAGTTTAGATTGAGTCTTGACTCTCTTTAGATAGATATTAGAAATAGTCAAGAATCAAGTATAACTTCAAAAGTTATTTATGTTCCTTACAGAAAATGTATAGATATCTCGAAGGAACTTGGAAGAATGAATGTACATTAAAAGGGAATTTGACAAGTCAAAAGAAATGTATATGTGTAGACTTACAAGGGAGTAATGTTAACTACAATTCGTCCTTTGTTCGTCTTCCTAGTTGCGTTACGGTTTTAAATGGTCATCAATCGTAGATCAGAGAATTAAATCCTCAGATTTCAAATTAGGTTCGTAATTTCCTAGCAAAGTTGGTTGAAATGAATCACAAGGGTTCAGAATTTGTCTCGTGACTTAGCGATGAAGAGGGTCGAATTGATTAGTTGCCAACAACTGGTAGTACATTATGCTTGAAAAGTCCTTGGCTTATGAATGGTATTATCATGATTTACCATTTCGTATCTCACCTATATCGGTTATAGCCTTAAAGTCCTTAGTGCAAGGGCTTAAGCCATAGAATTGAGGTAGTGAGTGTCAAGTGTTAGAGTTTTGTATTTTATCTAGGTACGTTTAAGAGTATGTATATCACTCTCATGCTTTGGTAGATAGCTAACGAAATTGTAAAGAGAAAATCTATTGCTGAATCTCAAGAGTTGTAATAGTACTTTACCGAGAATTTCCATATTCGGTCCAATTCATGAGGTCGAATCAACTAAGAATAGACATACTTAGCGTTTAGGTTGAAATTGTCATACCAATGAAGTCTCGATAAGGGTTTTGGATTCATTAGAATTCTAATATGAAGGAAATGATGTACAAATCCACGTCACTTATGATAGCTCATCGCATCACCTGGTCCTTTTGGCTCAACCCTTTGGTTATGGTAATTTCCATCATTAATCGAGTGATTGGGAATTGGGATTAGGAATACAGATTACTCATGAACATTTGCTCGGACAGTAAGACTCACTAGAGTTCTCATGCGCTGCAAATTATGATTACGTGTGCACCCGTAATGATAATTTATACCACATGGTCCCTTTAGTGTTTCTCCTATCCCAAGCTCTTAGCTAAGGGATCTGAAATGTTCATTGGATCGTGTTATCGTGTCCCACTATTCTGTAAGAGTGTGTATGTTCTATCGGATTACTCTTAGTCATGCACACCGATTCCCGTGAATCTGCCGACTAAGGCAGTTGCTGGATGGAGTTAATGGTAGAGAGACACAACCGGTGTCCACTATTAACAAGATGTGTGTAGTGGAAATTAGGCACTATATTAGGGTAGAGATCCTTAAATCAGTGTCGAGCAAATCACGCTCCAAGTTTGTACATAAGTGTGGATCTACATGATCTCAATGGATCTATGGGTCTCCTGACCTGTGTAGTTCTCTCCTGTTTAGTCCTGCTTATCCGTCTCGGGTACCCTTCTGCTTGGGCAGTCCCGTCTGCCATATCTCATGGCGAAATTTTAAGTCATCCAATCCAGCAATTTATAAAAAAAGGAGTTTATATACCACACAAAATGAAGATAACATATGTCAGAAAGAAATTGACTCTATGGTTGGAATAGATATAGGTGAAGGTACATGTTCAGGTACAAGTTCAACCTGTTGTTATACCAAGATCGGTAACTGGCAAATACTACCAGCGTCACCCGAGATCAGTGTGTAACTCGGTCTCCCGTGGTTACAGCTTGCCGGGCACCTGTCACCCTTGCTTCGTAACCCGAACGGTGATATTCTGTTGGGTCATATCATAGGTGTCTATTGTTTCCACATTGTTACACGTATTAGATGTTAGTCACGTACCAAGTAATTGTATTTACCATTAATATATCTAATGATATTCTAGTGTAACCACATACGTTAATGGTCTACTCGAGTTGTTCGGTAACGGTTGGAATTTCTATGCTAAGGTTTTGGGCGTTCTTAGTTTGATGTGAGTCTTAGAAATTTTGGTCCCTAGATGAGTCTGGTTAGAGCCTAGGTGACATTAAGGAAAACTAATTCGCTAAAACCATTGGCTCTGATACCAATCTGTCACACCCCCAAATTTATTTACTTAATAATAAATAAATAAATCCAGGTTGCAACGATTGGTAACATTACACAACAGCGGAAGCTAAAATAAAGATATCTAAAGATTCGAACACTTTTACAAATACTAACATGATATAATACATTGATCTAAATCCACCTAGAACAAAATGGGCGTGAGGTTCGAGAATAATGCTTCATCGACTTCTAGGGTTTAATCCATTTGGTTAACCTATTCCAACTGTGCCATAGCTATGTGTTACCTGAAAAACATACTTGAAAATGTCAACACGAAGGTTGGTGAGTTCACAGGGTTAGCTGTTTCGATGTAAATCAGTTTTCTTGAAAACATTGATATAGTGTACATGGCCATAATATAAAACCGTTTTCCTCGAAAACATATGGTGACTTCAGAGTCATAAGGTGAAGACATTGAAAAAATGTACCTGGCCATAATATGAAACCGTTTTCCCCGAAAACTTTGAAAGTGTGTTCATGGGATTAATATAGAACCGTTTTCCCCGAAAACATTTGATGACCTCATCGTCATAAAGTGAGTCATTTTCCCAATGGAAACGTGTAAATGAGTTTATACCCGTGTTAAGCCCTCTTTGATGATAGCCAAAACAAGTAGCGGTTTCATATGTATATGATAAACAAAACAAGTAATGTTGACCCATCCGTAAACTAGCTAGGAATACGAATAATATCTACATACATGAGGCATAACCAAACCAAGACCAGGTGTTTTGCCCCTCACTCGTACCTCACGAGCAATATTAGAACACTATGCAGTCATTTGGCTAGAGGGACCCATGGTTAGCGCGACTAACCATGACCGGGGGTGTCAGACCCAATAGTACTATCCATAGATTCCTAGGCTAATCCATAGCTAATGGTTATAAATATGATGGTTAGGGGACTTTATGAGCTCCAAATGTATCAACTCATGCAAACATAAAGGTCGGGTCTTGTTTTCTTGTTATCATATAAAAATAGTTATAAGTATCTTCTTCCCCCAAATTATACAAAACAGTAAAAAGGGGCCGCGAAACTCACCTAGTAATTTGTTAGGAATGATGATATCCTACGTGTAACGGGAACCAAAGCCTACATAATATGGTAGTAGCAGGTCTATGTCCTATTCGGGTCATACAATCCCTGTGGGTAGTTAATAAGAATTATGGATTAGACCTAATATTATAGAGCAGTTCTAAACTCATGTCGAGGTATCACGTGTTAAATATTTAATTTATCGTCCGAAGTAAATATTAATAATTTCTACTACTATTTAATATTAATGGCCAGGCATCACGTTATGTGTCGGTTACCAACCATGTACGCGTTAATTTAATTTAATTTTTTTTTAACCGTAAGCTGTGAGATTATGTGGACTCTACGTATTTATAATATGTTATCTCGAATCGTACTATGATCCGTCAGAAATTTGATTCACCTACTGGGCATATAACTAAGTCTTTATTGGGCCTATAGCTGGGCCGTTAATTGCCGAGCCCGTTAATGGTGAATCAACTGTCAAAGATTATGGCCCTGAATTCAGGGTTGTCACAGGGATTGTGTCTTTGCAAGTAAAGGTTCAAAGTTAAGCGACACAAAACTTTTATCGGCACCGGTATCAAATAAAATGGAGGCATATTGACTATTTACAAGGAACGTACCATTGACCACGTCATTGTTGGCTTGAGCTTCGTTGGCGTTTATGTTGAAAGCACGCCCACGAGCTCCACCTTGTCTAGCATTGGCAAATCTTGGGCATTAATCACGGAAATTGTTCGGGTTGCCACATTCATAACATGCACGCCCATTTGAAATGGCGGGAGCACCTTGATTAGTCACTTGGGCGTTGGTTTGGTTTGGTGGGTTGACTTGGCCCGCAAGAGCTTTGGCCCTACAAACATTGACCGTATGGCCATATCTCCCACAATGAGTACAAAGGCGACATGGGATGCTTTGGGGATGATGGTAGTTGCAGATGGCACAAAGTGGGTAGATTCCAACATATGGCTTTTTGGCCGGTGCTTGAGCCATAGGTGCAGCTTGGTTAACAGGAATAGCAGGAGTGACCACAGCAAAACTTCTAGCCATTCTCTTCTTATTGTGCCGGGAGGGTTCAGTTGTGGCTTCTTTGTTGTGAGTAGGAGGGGTTATAGTGTCAGAAACTTTCTTGGTGCCCTTTTTAGTAAGAGTCCCCGCCTTCACATGATTATCGGTTAAGGTAGCGGACAAACGGATGGCATCTTCAAGTGTTGCGGGATTCCTTCCTAGGACAGTATCTTGAATTTGCCTAGGTAGTCCCCCAATATACTTTTCAATGCAGCGGGAAAAGGAGTGACCATGTGGGGCACAAGAAGACTCAACTCATGGAACCGAGTTGTATACGCCAAATTTTCACCACTATCTTGGGCAAGATCCCAAAATTCGGCTTCAGGTTTCTTTACTTCATTTCGAGGACAGAATTCCTCGGTCATTAGCCTTTTAACCTTTTCCCAAGGTAAGGCCATTGCCACATCCACACCTCTATTTCTCTTCTCCCCATTCCACCACGTGAGTACCCGTTTTTGTAGGACACTTGTGGCATGACGAACATGAAGGTTGTCGGGGCAGTCACTATTGAGAAAGGTATTCTCAATGCTTTCGAACCATTGAAGGAGTCCGGTAGCTCCTTCGGTACCATAGAACTTGGGGGGATTGCACGAGTTGAAGTGTTTGAAGGTGCATTGAGATGGGTTGGCACCACCATTTCCACCATTACCACTATTACTACCATTACCACCATTGTTGCCATTGGTGGCACTATTAGCTTGAGTGAGTTGTGTCACGAGTTGTGCAAGAATAGCAGCAATTTCGGTATTGGTGTTGGCCGTGGGAGCACGACGAGGAGGCATTCTACAGATTTGCACAACACAAGAAACTATGTAAGAACTTATGAGAATTGCTTGGATTAAAAAGGACAAGATAATGAAATCAAATAGTTAATCATAGTTTGGATTGTACTCAAATAGTGATATAATCACTTGAATACTTTGACACATTAAGGTTAATTAAACTCATATAATTTTCAAGGAGACATGCTTTAGCCTATAATAAACACTCATCCCAGGAATTCCCAGGAAAGCATACGGGTCCCTCGACTGATTGGGATTTATGCGAAATGCTTTCCTAGACAGAAAACCCAGAATACAAGTGTCACTCTTCTGGATTGCACGTGTCCTCAAATAATTAACAAAGTTTAAAAACCTTAACGAGGAAATAAAGAAAATTTTATAGATCTAGCTTCATGAAGTTTCCACATGCTAAGAAAGATATGGATAGAGAAGGAGGTAAGAATATTATGAGGTTTTAGGATATGGGAAGGGATATTATTTATTTAATTATTACTTAAGGATATTTTAATAAGTCATGAAATTTTTTTTTTTTAATAAGTAAGGCATCAAAAATAAAATAACAAATAATCATAAAGAGCATGTAACACATAGCATGTAACACATAACATGTAGCACATAATCATATAAACATGAAGCATGGCATAAGTGGGTGTCCTAAAGTTATAGTCTAGGTTAAGGTGTCTAATAACCTAATTCCCTATAACCAAGGCTCTGATACCAATCTGTCACACCCCGACCGATGGCGGAATCATCGGGGCGGGACATGTTGATTGTTCATAAGCACAAGGTTGACTAAATTGAAATATATTAATTGTAAAATTCCATTACAAGCATTCAGACAAAACCAATTCCAAGAAAAGAAGCATAATTGAAATACATAAGTTCTTTATTTATTTTAACTAAGTCCAAGCCTATATGTAGCACATCTTGATCAATCTCACATATTAGGACCTGAAACATGAATAAAATAAAGTCAACTAAAAAGTTGGTGAGTATAACACTGGTTTGTATATAGATAGCATATAGTTTGAAAAACAAATCCATACATAACATGATAAATAAGGCATTTATGGGGAGCAGCTATTGTGTAACCAAGTACAATCAAACCTTTGTAACTAGCATGCAAATTGTGTTGTCGGTATCAATCACCCCAATCTGGGTGGGTTTGTCAGACTCAATAGATCTATCATTGAAAACCGTCGGCTTGAATAGTTAATGATTGCACATAAGTGTTCACAAAAGTTAGCACACATAGCACTCGGGCATAAAGCTCAATTTTACACACATGAATGTAAATAGGATTTGTACTTGTGTTGTTTGTGTAAATGTAAACATGTAATTTGAATAGTGTTCATGTTTATCCCAAAATGTAAAAGAGTAAAAGGGGCTATGTATACTCACTTGTATCAAAATGTAGTAGCTAACAAGAGCGTTGGGTAATTCAAGTGAATTGCAACTCACTAAGTTTGACCTAGAGTGAAATAGTATAAATTTGGATTAATAATATGTACAATGTATAAGTACATTCTAAGGTTTTCAATAGGAATGAGAGCATGGATTTGTACGAAGGGTTGGTGTATTCATTTGCGTTGGTATTTGAATGAAAATGTAAGTTCAATTAAATAATGAAAGACTTAAGGTTTAATTTGAATAGTTAACTAAATTAATAATTTAATTCTTTTTATTTAGTTGTTCATGAAAATGTGTCAAGAGACATTTTAATTATATATTAGAATATAAATAGTTTGTGTAGGTTTGAATAAAACAATTATATGTAAAACTTTTACTTTAAATTTATTACTTTTTAATCCATTATAAACGATTTAATTAATTTGTTTAATATTTCCAAGTTGATAATTTAGTTTATGAAAACAATTCTGGCTTTGGAGTTTTATAAAATAATTTTTATAAAAGAAAATGAGTTTATATTAAAATAACAGAAGAAATAGGTTCTGACCCAAGGTAGCACAACCGTGTCAAATGTACGGCGCGACCGCGCTTAGGCACGGGGCACGAACGTGCTTAGGCATGGGGCGCGATCGTGTCTGGACAAGAGGCACGACCATGCTAAGCGATTAGCACGATCGTGTCTGGATTTTCCAGGAACCAATTTTGACAATTTTCTGTATTAACAAGGGTTGAATTTATAGGGCTTTCAATTGTTGATTGTTTTCGAATATAACCATGTATTTTAATTGGATGGATATCGTGTCTATAGTGTAGTTTGATTAAACCAAAAACGTAATAACCCTAGATTCTATTCGTGTTTAAATCGATAGTATAAGCCCTGAATAGGATAGGGATTTCATTCACGGGATTGAAATGAGTCTGAGGATGTGTTTACTTACCTTAAACGATATCGAATTGGTAGAGTTCGACTAAACGGAGTTCCGATTTCGGCGCGTTGATCCTTGGCGTCTTCTGCTGGGATTCTGGCACGATTGATGTGGGGAATGTGATCACAAAAGCTCGAAGATCATGCGCAGGGGTTTGATTTCGAGGGTGTCACGCGATTTGGACGATATTGAGAGAAAGGAATGACTAAGTGACGGTTTTGGGTTTCTAATTGCAATTGTGGTTATTCAGGATTTTGGTCATTGATGAATTAGTCTGGGAACGGCACAAAAGACTTTACAATCGCGGACTCGAAAAGACTTTGTGATTAAGGCAGTGTTTACGTTTCAACTGAGTTTCAGGCGCGACCGTGCCGGTTCTCGGCGCGACCGTGCCAGGTCATGGCGCGACCGTGCCAAGTGATATTTTGAAAATTTTCAAGACTAGTCCTTGTAGTTTGTGAGATAGCGTAGGTTTGTTTCAGTTGTTATTGTAGCAATGTAAAATGTGTGTATGTACTTTTAACATTATGATAATACTCCTTAATTGAACATGAAAATAGTAAATTATGTGACACAACGTTTTGAATGTGAACATTAGATTGAAATTGTCATTTATTGCACAATATGAAATACTAGGAAAAACATGGATGTTACATGAGAACTGTTTCCAAAAAGTTCTTAGGGGTCAATGTTCCATTGTTATATACAATGATGAACATACAAAGTACCTAGGGTGACAGTTCAGCAATCCCAGCTGATACTGTTCCCACACCCTCCTCTTCACATCCTGAACAACAATCTGCTTCCACTGTTCGAACCCCTGTGCATACTACTAAGGATGCACAGGCACAGGAATTACTTACACCTGTTTTGGATGTTATCGTTCAACTGTAACAAAGGGCCCCAGTTGCGGCAAAATATACTAGAAAAAGGAGCAAGAAGACTCCTTCTCTTCTTGTCTCAAAGACCCAATCCCAAATTAAAAGCCCTCATTTAGAATCCCAAAATTCTGATGAGAATATCAAAAGGGATAGCCACATTATTATAGAGACATCCTTGGAAGCTTCTCTATTGGGATCACGATCACATCCCGGATCCATAGAACAACCCACTGAGCCATTCCATTATTTCTATTCTCTGAACTTAAGTGCAGAGGCACCTTGTCAAGATGATTTTATCTTCTCCAACATCAAATATCTCGGAGGTATTGATTGACTTGGCTGCTAGTGCACCTAACCCAAGTTCATCACCCAAGAAGGTTCACTCTGGGAGTACTGATAGAGTGAATGTGGAAAGGGCTGTCACTACTCCAGGTACATCAACTGACCAGAAGGACAATGATAACATCACTAAGACCCTAACCACGGCAACTCACAGTGAGGATGTTTCCTTTGAAACACTCTTCGCTAAGAGGAATCCCAGGTGCCAAGAAAACCAGGGTGATGGGGATTAAGAGGCTAGGTCTAAGGCCCCATCCAGCTCCAAGGATTCCACGACTGTGGATGAGGACAGTCTGAAACTCAAAAATATGGAATTGACGGCCAGGGTAGCTATGCTAGAGGCTGAAGTGTCTAAACTAAGGCACCAAGTCTCTATGCATGAAGCCCATCAATGCCCAACTGTGTCTACTCCTTCCCTTGTATCTGTGGGAACTCAAACAGATGTAAGCCTTTACACTGATGCAACCAAAAAGGGGGAGATAGTCGCAATAGAAGATGATGCTGACAACTTCGAAGAATGGATATAAGAGCAGGCTGCTTTTCAAAGTTCTCTCTTCAAACCTGCTTTTGTTCAAATCCATGACTTGCCAGACTCAGTAGCTGAAGAGGAAGATATCACTGAGGATTGGAAGTTAGTTGTCCGAGCTGTTGATGAGGTGTTAAAGAATGAAAGTCAAAATGAAGACACACCTTCATCATTCAGCATACTTCCTACTGCTGCAGCCATATCAAGACAGACCATTGCCCCTCAATTCACTCCATTCTAGCATTGGGGTATGATGGTCTATCTGAGAGATTCTGGATTGAATGGGAGTTTGGTGGAATAGAAGAGCTGAATTGGAATACACTAAATCCACTTCATGTTCTTGAAATGTATCTATGAATCTGCATCAACACTTCCACAGATCTCTCAGCAGAACTTTCAATCGATAGGTTCTACGTCTTGATGGAGGATAATCTACCCTGGTTTGAAAGGCTCCTAGAAGAAGCAAACATGGTGGCTTATCCTAAACACCATGCAGAATATTCAACAACATTAGAACAAAGATTAGCTCCAAGAATTGCCTTGATCAGGAGCAGTGCTTTAACAGAAGAATAAGTTCTATGTTGGAGAAGATTTTTCTACAATGAAGTGGTCAGGGGCTTGGAAGTGCAAGGATGGTCAAGCACTGGGTTCTCAGGCTTTAAATTCTTCCTAAGTGATGGATCATCGTTCATAATCAACAACATCCAAGAGATCCTGCTCCTCAATCGAGACTTCCTGCACAAGGTCTTTGAGCTCAGAACACACATCTGCAACATCAACTCCTTAGAAAGTCAAGAAATGACCAATCTTATCAAAGCTTCTCTTGACAAGGAGGAATCGCCTGCAATGAATGACTCTAACTCAGATCTATCCCTTCCCTCCTCACCAACTGTCATACTGAATGCAGCAGAAAGGGTCAAGAAAAGTGACTGCTCAGAATGTCAAAGAGGCCTTTAAAGCTATGTATGGGAATGAATGGGAAAAGGAAGAGAGTGAAGCACTCCCTTCCTCTATGTCTACTCCTCAACCTGCCAATGAAGCTGAAGCAGAGATCCCAACAGTATCTAAAACATCTACTATTGTGATCCATGAAATTGAAGCAGAGGCATCAACCAAAGCCAAGGGGAAGGGAGTAATGACTGAAGAGGTGGAAGAGAGACCGATGAAAGAGCAAAAGGAAAGGGAGGAAAGAAGAAGAAGAAGAGAAAAAGAGGAGATGGCAAAGCTAAGAAAAATTCAAGAAAGAAAAGCTGCCATGCTATTCAGAGAACAACAAATCCAGCTATATGCTAAACAGCTGGATGATCTCAAAGCCAGAGTTCCTGCAGCTTCTCAATTACAAGAAGATGAAGCCCTAGCTCTTCAGCTGCAGGAACAGTTTAATAAAGAAGAAGAAGAAAAGGGAAGAGGCTAAGTTCAGAATAACTGATTCTGAACTAGCTAAAGAAATGAGAGAAGAATGGATATCGACTTTGATTTCTTAAGGTGAGGATGCAGACTACCTTGAGAAACTATCAAATAAAGAAATCTATAGAGCCTTCATGGGTCAGCAGGGTCAATTGGAAAATAATAAAAGGGATGAAGAAGAAGAAGAAGAAAAAGCCAAGCAAAAATTCAAGAAGACCATTGCATTCAACATAAGGACCCATGAAGAAAGGAAGGTCATGACTGACTTCCTGAAGACCAGAGGAGAAAGTGGAAAAAGGCTAGGCCCCATGAGTTTCAAGAACTTGCAAGCCTTGTACTCCAAACTCAAGAAGGAAGAGGAAGAAAGATTGGGGAATACAGGCTCCAAGAAAAGGGTGATAACTCAAACTTGTTAGGACATAGTTTGTAATGACAAAAGCTTTGTAATAGTTTAGATCTTATGTCTTTATGTTTTTGTATGTTTTAATGTTCTAAGTGTTTTGATACAAGTTGCTAGAGGCGAACTTAAAACAGAGGCGAACTTGTTAAGTTCGCTTAGTCTGTTAGAGGCGAACTTGTTAAGTTCGCCTAATGTAGGTCAGTAGTCTATATATAGATGTTTACAGATTCAGTTTATAATAGAGATTGAACGTAAATCAGAATCGATTAGAACTAGTCTGTAAACTCTATTGTGAATTGGAATACAAGCATGAAGTTTATTTACTCAATTGTCTTTATTGTCTTTTGGGAATGCAATCATTGATTCGTTGGATTCCGCACTTTGAGTTAACGACACGTCTTATCACGAGAACGATCTGTAGAAGTGCCATGAGGACCTACAAGTGGTATCAGAGCTTTTGCTCGTGATTCTTGGTGATTCTAGAGGGTTTTGCATGCAAATTGACAAGAAATTCATCATCTTTGACATTTTCATTTCCATGGAGTTTTCAAGCTTAATTTGGTTCTGATTTGGTGTTTTTGAAGAGGATTTTGAAGAAATTGATCCGATATAAACGTTCTAATTGAGAAATTACACAATCCTATGGTTTGATTTTGACTAATTCCTTCAAAACAGTGAATTATGAAGATTTTTGGTGATTCATGGTTCGCGGTCTTTGTTTGAACTGTTCTTGAGTTTGAATCTGCTGAAGCAAGCAAACTTGCTGATTTCTTGTGTAGGCGAACTTAGCAGGCGAACTTGTCAAGTTCGCTTCCCACATATTAAGCGAACTTATTTTCAGGCGAACTTAATCAGATTTTCTGATTTCTGATTCAAGCGAACTTATTAAGTTTGCTTCATATTAAGTTCGCTTGAGTATCACAGAAGCGAACTTATTATCTTCGCCTAAGGGTAGAGGGTGTTTCACACTTGGAAATTTTTAAGGAAATTTTTCAGGAAAATGGCAAATATGGTTCAAGTAACGAATATGTTCAATTATGATAATGAGATTGGTACATCTCAAAAACCACCGAAATTGTTGAATCTTGCTGATTATTCAAATTGGAAAGACAGGTTTGATCAGTTCATATCTTTTACCGACACCAGTCTCTGGATTCCTATTTTAGAAGGTTATACGCATCCGACTTATTCATGGATGGGACAGGATAATGTTCCAAAGCCGGTGTCTGCGTTAACAAATGAAGAAAAGGTGCTGTTTGATAGGGAAAAGAAAGCGATGGCAAGTATTTCAATGTCTCTTCCGAAGGAAATATATCATAGTTTCAAACAATTCAAATCTTCTCAACAACTGTGGGAAGCATTACAGAAAAGATGTGAAGGCAGTTTGGATGTAAAGAAGAGTAGAAAAGAGCTATTGAAGAAGCAATTCTTGGTCTTCAAACATTTTCAAAATGAATCCTTGGATGATCTTGCTACCATATTTTATCATCTGCTTAGTGAACTGTCGAGTGCGTCTGTGGTGTATGAAACTGAAGAAATTAATGATAAGTTCTTGGAGGCATTACCATCAAAATTTGATGTGTACACGGTTTTGATCAAAGAAAATATCAAGTACAAAACCATGTCTCTTGAAGAAGTTCTTGGGAAGATTCAATCGCATGACCTGAATATGAAGAAGAAGAAGGAGACTAACATGGAGCATATCCAGGATCCTTCAATGTATTTTGCCAAGACTACTAGTAAAACTGGTACTGGAGTTGCATTCTTTTCTGGAGACGCTCAAGATTCTTCTAATGATCTGTGTTCTGGAGTTCCTATTCATTCTGGTCATTCTAGTCATTCTGGTTTTTCTGCGACAACAGCTTCTACATCTTCTAGATCTCATATAAATTAAAAGGTTGCTGATGATTATCTAGCTATGTTTTCCTCATTCATGGCTTCATATGAGAATTTTGTTGGAGGGAAAATTCATGATCCTAAGGTTATTGAAGAAGATTTCAGACAGATTGACCCTGTTGATCTGGAAGAAATGAACATCCAATGGAATATGGCCATGTTGATGCGTCAAGCAAAAGATTTCTTGAATAAAACTGGCAGAAAGTATATTGGCTCAAATAGTCGATCACGCATGGGTTTTGATAAAACCAAAGTGCGTTGCTATAACTGTCAAGAGTATGGTCACTTTGCTAAAGAGTGTGTGAAGCGAAAGGTAGAGTTTGATTCTCAGAATAAGCAAAATAATTTTCAGAACAATCATAATCAATCACATGGTCCATCTGGAAATTCAAATCATGCATCTGCATCATCAGCATTGGTTGCACAAAATGATGAGAACTATGACTGGGGTATTCATTTGGAAGATTTAGTGGGTGCTGTAAGTCAAGCCTTTGTAGCAGAAATTCATTCTGACAAATCAGAAGAGGTGGCTGATGATGATGCTACAAGTGATGGTTCATGTGATGGTTCAAGTGAGAGTTCAAGTGATGGTTCGAGTGATGGTAAAAGTGTGCAGGTTATTGATGAAGAGGTAGAACAAGAGCAGAATATTGATTCTGATGTTGCATCAGGTTGCTGAAGATGATATTGTTTTAACATAAAATGCTTCAGATGGTGCTGATTCAGAGAATATTCCCATTGCCAAAGTTTTCATGGCAGACATGTCGGATCCGTCAAAGGTAAAAGACTCTGTTTATCATATTTATTGTTCTAATTGCATTACTGTTAAAGATAAATTGCGAAAGGTCATGGATGATAACACAAACTTAATTTGTGATATGAAATCGATGCATTCTGTTAATCAGAAACTGAAAGATAATGATAAATTGTGCATCGATAGAATTGAGTCTTTGAAAAGAGACTTAAATTCTCCGGGGTTGAAATATAAAGAACAAGCTTATCATCTGGATATGGCTTATGTTGAAATAGAAAAACGAACTTAAGTTATTGTTCAAAAGAATAAGGAAATTTATGACAAAGAGTCTGAGGTGGTCAAACTTCATAGAAAGTTGGAAAATTTTACAAATTCTTCTGTTGTTTTGGACTATTTTAATTCAAATGCTGATCCTACTAAGAGGGTTGCTGGGATTGGATTTGTTCCTCCACCATTTAATGCAAATTATGTAACCTAAAATTATATATGAAGAGGATTTAGATCCAAAAACAGTATTGAAAGTGAACCCGGTAACTGGTGAGGATATGGTGTATGAATATGATTCTGAGGATGAGGAATTTAATGAGAAGAAGGTGGAAGGTATTCCGAAAGAGGTGAAATTTGATGAACCAACTGTTGCAAAAGTTGTTACCCATGATAGATGCATTCTGACTGAACCTGATGAGGTGAAAATTGTTACACCTAAGCTCTCCCCAATTTTACAGTCAAGTGGGTTTATCACTGCTTGTCATCAAAAGGTGCATTCATCGAAGGTGCCTACACAGGTTTATGTTCCAAAGAAGACAGTAAAATGTTCTGGACAATCTTCAGAAGCTTATTCCTCTGATGGCTCCTCAAATTCAAAGAATTCTTCTTACTTTAGAACTTTTAAAGAGAGAAGAGTTTGCTTTCATTGCAACGAAGCTGGTCACATTCTGATCAATTATCCTTATAAGAACAAGGGCAAATTGAAGACTGTTCCTTCACAACCAAAAGTGGTGAAGATTCTAAAAAGATCAGATGAGGGAAAGTCATCATTTAGTTTGGAGCAGAATATGTCATGTAGATCTTTTGTTAAATCATTTGGATTTAAACAGCAGGATAAATTGAACTCTAAATCATTTGTGTGTCAAGAGAAACTTGAGATTCCTCATGTTGGAATTTCAAAGGATTCTCAATTTGAATTGAAATTGTCTAGAACACAAAGGAGAAGACGAAACAGAAAATTGAAGAAAATTTTGGAAACATCTAAATCTGATAATAAAATACCAAATAATGTTTTTCAAAATACTCAAAAATTGTCTCCTTTGAAAAAGTCTGTTGGTAAAACTTCTATTCCAAAAGTTAATGATAACATTGATTGTGAATTACTAGAAGTTGTTTATTTTGATCAATCTGGACGACCCAAGACCACAATGGCTTGGGTTCCTATTTCTAACTGATTTTCGTTGTTTATATAGGGAAAACCAAGGAGGACTATCAACAATACATGGTATGTGGATAGTGGTTGTTCTCGACATATGACAGGGAATATTATATTGCTTGAAGATGTTAAAAATATTGATGGAGGTTATGTCGCTTTTGCGGGGAATAAAGGCGGGTACATAACTGGACAGGGAACTTTAAAGAATGATAAAGTCAAATTTGAGAAGGTGAATTACGTGGAGCAGCTGGAACACAATCTTTTGAGTGTATCACAAGTTTGTGACAAGAAGTTTTCGTTCCATTTCAATGATGCTGAGTGTTATATCCTGAAACCTGGATTTGTTAATCCTGACGAATGGATTCTCATGAAGGCCCTGAGGAAAAATGACACGTATGTCCTTGACATGAGTGTCGCTACTACAACGGATTCAATTCCTACATGTTTACTCTCCAAGGCGTCGGAATCAAATTCTATTTTGTGGCACAGAAAGCTAGCTCACATCAACTATCGGAAGATGAACTATATTGTTAAGAATGATCTGGTTCTTGGTATTCCGAAGATGAAATTCTCAGTTCCTGATGATTGTATTTCTTGTAAGAAGGGGAAACAACGGAAGAAATCACACAAATCTAAATCAAATAATTCTATCGTAACTCCTTTGGAGCTGCTGCATATGGATTTGTTCGGTCCGATTAGTATCAGGAGCATTGGTGGAAAATCGTATTGTTTGGTAGTAACGGATGATTTCTCTAGATTTTCATGGGTTAAGTTTCTTTCTTCTAAGGCTGAAACCACTGAATTGGTACAATACTTAATCCTGGGTTTAGAGAATTTGTTCAATCTGAAGGTCAAAAGAATTAGGAGTGACAATGGCAGCGAGTTTAAGATTAGCAAGATGGGCTTATTCTGTCTCTCCAAAAAGGGATTCATCATGAATTCAGTGCGCCATATGTTCCTCAACAAAACGGTGTTGCTGAACGAAAGAAAAGGACGTTGGTTGAAACGGCACGCACGATGCTTGCAGAATCTAAGCTTCCAGTTACTTTTTGGGCTGAAGCTGTGAATACTGCATGTCACGTTTTGAACAGGGTCTTGACCGTCAAGCGACACAACAAGACTTGCTACGAGTTGCTGAATAATCGAAAGCCGAATCTGGATTATTTACTACCTTTTGGTAATCCTTGCACCCTGTTGAAAGTTCGAGATGTCCCAACAAAATTTAGTGCTAAGGCTATTGAAGGGATTTTTCTGGGGTATGTTGCTAATTCGACTACCAAAAGGGTTTTTAACAAAGAGACGCGCCAAGTTGAAGAATGGTTCCATATTGACTGTTCAAATTGATCTTTACCTCAAATGGCGATTGGACCAGATTGGGCATTTGATTATGAAACCTTATTCAAGTCTTTTCATTTACCTTCTGATATTTCTCCTGATGAAGCTGTTGTTTTCTATGATTCATGTTAGGATTCACAGCACAATGGATTTCTACCAAATACAGTTCCACATTCATCGGTTCCATCTACTTCTTCTCCCGATCCTAATGTTGCTTCTTGTTCGGGACCATAAGATTCAGAGAGTGAGGAAGACAATGCTATTTTTCAAGATTCTTCTACTGAACCTTTGACACAGGATTCGGGGGAGATTCCTACAAATTTAGACTCGGAAATTCCAATTAATCATGGTTTATCTTATCAATCTGATACAACTCGTGTTGAAGTGTTACAGGTTCCTGGGGTCGCTTCCATCAAGGAACTCAAAGATCATCCAGTGACGAATATAATCGGAAATTTGCAGGATGGAGTAAAAACACGTTCTCTTGTTGACAATGCTTGTTTGTATACATGTATTAAAGATTCTGGTGTTCTTGATTATTGCTCACATTCATGTTTTATTTCTCAGGTCGAACCTAAGAATGTTGAAATAGCTTTAAATGATAACAATTGGATAGAGGCTATGCAAGAAGAACTTGCTCAGTTTGACAAACTTAAGGTTTTGAATCTTGTAGATCTTCTGAAGGGGGTATATCCGATTGGTACTAAATGGGTGTTTAGATGTAAGAAAGACGATCGAGGTGTCGTGGAAAGAAACAAGGCAAGATTAGTTGTCCAGAGATTCAATCAACAAGAGGAAATTGATTACACCGAGGTTTATGCGCTTGTTGCAAGGCTTGAAGCGATACGGCTGTTTCTAGCTTTTGCTTCTTATAAAGGTTTTACGGTGTTTCAATTGGATGTGAAAAGTGCGTTTTTTTATGGTAAGGTCAAGGAGGAGGTTTATGTTTGCCAGCCGCCAGGGTTTGAAGATCCACTTCATCCGAATATGGTTTTCAAGCTTGATAAGGCCCTCTATGGTCTTCATCAGGCTCCTCGAGCGTGGTATGAAACGTTGTCCACACATCTTTTGTAAAGAGATTTTGTTCTTGGCAAGATTGACTCGACCTTATTCATAAAGAAATCAGGGGGAGATTACCTACTGGTGCAGATATATGTGGACGATATTATTTTTGGCTCAACAAATGAAGGGTTATGCAAAGATTTTGAGAGTGTAATGAAGTCGAAGTTTGAAATGTCAGTTATGGGAGAGTTATCGTTTTTCTTAGGTTTAAAAGTAAATCAAAAGGAAGATGGTTTCTTTATTCATCAGTCCAAGTATGTCAAAGACATCTTGAGCCGGTTCAAGATGGAGGACTGTACCCCATATGATACTCCTGTTCTGGTCAATCATAAGCTGAATTCTGACCCGGATGGAAAAGATGTGGATTGTCGACTTTACAGAGCAATGATTGGATCTCTCATGTACTTAACCGCTTCAAGGCCAGATATAATGTTCGTTGTGTGCATCTGTTCCAGATTCCAGGCAAAACCAAAAGAATCTCACTTAATAGCTGTAAAAAGAATGTTTCGTTATTTGAAAGGAAAACAAAGATTGGGACTATGGTATCCACATGGTTCTAACTTTGATTTCAATGCTTATACTGATTCTGATTTTGGTGGTTGTTGTTTGGACAGGAAATCTACAACAGGTGGTTGCCAGTTCTTGGGTAATTTACTTGTTTCCTGGCAATGCAAAAAGCAAAGCACAGTCTCAATTTCTAAATGCGAAGCAGAATACATCGTTGCTGCAAGTTGTTGTTCACAGATCCTGTGGATACAACAGCAATTAAGAGATTACAGTTTGAATTTCATAGGAACCCCTATGCTTATTGATAATAATGCTACAATGTCTATACTAATAATCATGTTAAGCATAGTAAAACAAAGCACATTGAGATTAGATATCATTTCATTCATGATTGTGCAGAGAAAAGGTTGATTGAGCTGGTAAAGGTTCACACTGATGATAATTTTGCTGATTTATTTACCAAGGCATTTGATCGTACCAGGTTTGAATTTCTAATCAAAATGATAGGTATGATCAATCCCGAATAAAAGTTTTTTCAAAATCAGATTTTCATGGAAAATTTTGTTTTTAATTTCTTTTATTGCTTTAATACATTTCTGCATTTTAAATTTTCAGTCAAAAAGTTCTTAATTTATAAAAAGTCAAAACAAATTGAAAAATATAAAATTTGACATCATTTGAAGTTAGAGAAGAAATGATAGTACATCAGTGATTAGTTCATTTCACACGACCTTAGTAAACCTTTGATATATGATTGATTAAACTGAGTTGATTTGATCTAAATTTCAAAGTCTGCATTAATGGGAAATGATAGTGTTGTGCATGCTCTAATCTTGAAAAATTGTTTTCAAAATTGTGTATGAGTTTTGAAACTTAAATTATCAATAGAGTAAAAGCGTTTTGAAACTAATAGTAGTGTGAAAATTAAATATGATATGGTTACATCTGTGATTTGAATCCATTATATGCCTGAGTGTGTGTGTAAAAGATCATTATCAGATAAAGAATATATGGTTTTAAAGAATTTCATGAGACCAATATCGAATTATAACTTTAGCACAAATCTATTTCAGTTCATATTACTGCCCATGCCTCGAAAAAAATGCAATGTTTTGTTGAACTAATATATGCTTTCAAAATCTGTTAAAACATATATTCGCCCTTGGATCAGTTAGATACATCATCTAGTCTGACTCCATTGAAATTTGTCCAGATAATAGTTGGATCCTCATACCTGAATCTGTTGATTCTCATTATACAGCCAATTCATTAGAATCTTCTGATTCTGAATCATCATGATTCTTATATCCTTTGGGATCTGCTTCTATTCTTGTGCTAAATGAGATAATATCATCTTGGAAATTGATCTAATCTTAACATAAACTGTATATGTCTTGAAGATAGTGCAAATTATATTTATGTTTGGCATATATGTGGGGTACACGATGTTTTTCATCAAAATGGTACTAAATCACATGAATTTGGAGAATAAACGCTTATAGTTTCAAATCATATAATATTGACAAATTTAAGAATTCATGCTTTATATTTCAAATTCGGTATAAATAAAAGAGCATTTCATAACCTGATCTCATTTACTTTGAAATTTATCGCGTATCATTTCAAATATTATTCAAATTGATTGATTTATAAATACTAAAAAAGATACATAGCGTACAAGATGAGTTGGATTGGTTCATATCTTAGGTTACCCTTGGTTATTGATAAAATCTGTGATGAATTACTTGGATACTGATACTTCTTACTCATTATGTTCATTCAAAAATATGTGATTTCAGTTTATACAGATAAAAATCCAAAAATATGTGTTTCCGTTTGTACAGATAAAAATCCAAAAATATGTGATTCCGTTTGTATAGATAAAATTCAAAAAGATTTTGTTTTTTATTTTCCATGAAAATTTTAATCTTTTATTAAATTGTTCGGGATTGGATCAAACACATGCTGCTGATGGAAGTTCAAGACGTGACGGATTGAAAGTTGGTAAAAATTTTGATCAAGGCAAATGTTGAAGAACATTAAGTTCGCCTCCTTCTGGTGAAGCGAACTTAATATGTTCTCCTAAAATTGGCGAAGCGAACTTATTATGTTCGCCTAGGGCTTGTTAAGCGAACTTAACAAGTTCTCCTAATTAAGCGAACTTAATCTGAATAAGGGTTTATCCGGGCGAACTTATCTATTTCATCATCTTCCCAGTTTAAAGCGAACTTGTTCAAAAATTTTTGAAATTTCAAATTCAGTGGTTGTTAATCGATTCATTCTAAATCGAAATTGGATTGCGAATCCAACCAAGGTAATTTCATCAATTTTTGTCCGTTAATTGAGAGAAAATCGAGTTTTTTTGTTCCGGCTTCATTACGTGACTGTTTTTGCCCAAATTGAGGATATTCAAGTTTTCAATCGTGAAATTGCTCATTAATAATGACTTAGTAATGCTAATCGAGTGTTTTACAATGCTTATTTCAAGATTTTATCACAGATTGAAGAGTTTTGATTTCTGGGTTGAATTTGAATCGACAGACAGTTCAGGCGAACTTGTTCAAGCGAACTTGTCCAGACGAACTTAATAAGTTCGCCTCTTGAAACACTAAGCGAACTTATTAAGTTCGCCTAGGGGTCAGAGGAGTTTTGGACTTGTGAAATTTTTTTTTGTGTTTGAAATTTTTTTTTTTTGTCAAATTTTTTTTTTTAAGTTTGTTTTTCATATTATTTGTGTTTTGTTATTTGTCTAATACGTGTTTGTTGTCCAAATATTTTTCAGATGGCTCTTCGTGTCGAATACAAGCATAACCAGGTGTCATTGTTAGATCCTAACATGTCAGAGGCCATACACTTTCAAGGGATTATAGGATTTCTGAATCGCTCACGACTACGTGTTGCCTTATCTGCTGATCCATACATCAGTCTGGTGTATATTCAACAGTTTTGGGACACCGTACATTCAGATACTGACGTAGAACCTCACGTTCTTCGTGCCACTTTCAACAATACTGTGATTGCTATATCTGAAGACACTATTCGTGCTGCTCTTGCATTAGGTGGTGTTGCTGAAGATCCTATATCTTATCCTAATCATTTGATCATGGGATGCTTTCAAAGAATGGGTTATCGTGGACGCCCAAATGATACACAGACACGTAAAGGTGGTTTAGTGGGTGAATGGAGATACTTCATGCGTGTGATTATTCAATGTCTCTCTCCTCGTAAAGCTGGTACTGATGGGTTAAAAACTGCTTTACAAGCTGCAATGGTAGCTTTGACGTTGAACAAACGTTTTAATTTTGCAAGATATATCTATCAGGAGATGGTTATGCAAATTACACCTACTGAAGGTCAAGGATTATTGATGTGTCCAAGGTTTATCCAGATGATGCTAAATCATATTCATCCTGATCTCCCACAACATCCGATAATATTAACCTTGACGCCGATGTCTAAGCGTATCTTTACGGATTGCACTAAAGTGAAAACAACAGAATCAAGCATTGATTCCAGTAAATGCTCCATTGTTTGGTCACTTAATCAACCCTGATTATGTTGAACCACCAAATGATAACTGGTTTCATCCTACTGAGTTAGCTCAAGGGCAAGGTCAAAATGTTCAACAACAACAACAACAACCACAACAACAACAACCTATTCCACAACAACAAATTCCACAACAACAAGTTCCCATACAACAAAAAATCCCTATTCAAGAACAAGTTCCAATTCCACAAGCTCAGGTTGATATAACTATTAATGAGCCTATTCTAGAAGAGGTCGTTCATGAACATGAACAAGATCTAGGAATGAATATGGATGACTTTGTTGATGACGCTGTGAACTCGCCCATTCATGAAGCTGAAGGGAATGTGGTGACAGAGAATGAGTCGAGTTCTAGCTCAAGTGATACAATCTTACCTATTTCTGAAGATACAGATTCTGATGAGTCTAGGGATTTCTCTTCAGGTCATTATGAACGATTGGCTCGTATACCTTTGGCTAATGCTGGACGCCTTAAATCTACAGCCAAAAGACAATGACGTAAGTCTGTTCGGGATCCTCCTTCCGGATCAGTACTTGGTAAAAGAACATTAGTGGATGAGAGTTCGGATAGTGATTTTAAACCGAATCCTAAAGCTCCAAAGCTTATGGCTGCTTCAATTGCTGCTGCCCAATCTTCTCAAGGTGTGGAGGATGCTACTTTTGTTGCTTCCTTGATTGTCACACCTCCAAGCTCTAAAGAACAATCTTCTGTTCTCACTCCTGTTCCTCCAGTGATTCCTACTCCCAGTACTTCCGTTCCTCAATCGTCAGTTGGTCCTTCTAAGCTTCTGATTCTGATAGGATTACTTTCCTTGAATCACAAGTGCTTACCTTACAAACCCAGGTGGATACTCTTGTATCTACTGATACTCAATGACAGCTTGTGATTCAGACTCAAGCTACGCTGATTGCTGCTATGCAGGCATTAGTATCCAAGCTTGTTGAGCGTCTTGACGCTCAGGGGGAGTTAAGGATACGTGATGCATGTCATACTGAGTCTATTCAAAGACATGATGATGAAGACAATGATCCTTCGGGTAATATTGAGCGTGATCGTCAATACGCTGACGTTGATCCTATTTCTAAAGTTCAGGGGGAGTCGACATCTCAATCAATTGGTGGAAACAAAGATACTTCTGGAGTTAATGAAGAAGAAATATTATTATTGGAGTTCTTTGCTGAGTCTGAGGAGGAAGAAGCTGAAAAGATAACATGTCTTGATGACATAGATGAATTATTCAATGACATATAAGATGATATGTCAGATACTGAAATAGAAGAAGGAGAGATAGTGGAGATAGAGATTGAGAAAAGTCAAGACAAAGTAATTTATGAAGGCTGTGATGGTCTTAATGTCCCTTATAACTTCATCCAAGATGATGTTATTCCTGAGTTTAATTATGAAGGAGCAACAGATTCTATGGACTCATTTGAAGACATCACACTGCCTGAAGATACTGCTGATTCTAAGATTGATACTGATGAAGAAAATATTCAATCCAATACAGATGCTGAAGCTAATGCTACTAACACTAAGTCTCCAAAGGTGAATGAAGAACCTGTAATGTACAGAAATACAGGTATGACAAGAGAACAGTGGAGAGAACTTGTTAATAGCTGGATGAAGGTGCTACCCATGTCTCAAGCACAACCTGCTCAGAAAGAAAACTATGTGATTAAAGAGAGGTGTGTAGGAAGAATCATAAGCTGTTTTTATGACAATGACATAAAACTATTTTCTATTAAAAGATCTGATGGTGTTCAGTACTTAAAGTCGAGGATCAAGTATTTCAATACCTTGCCAAGGTGTGAAATGAATGGTCTATCTTCAATGCCACTTATTAATAGATCAAATATTAGTTTAGCTGATGTGATTGCAAATCTGATCAAGAGAGAAGGTGGTTCGGGGAAGTATGAAAGGCTAAAGCCTCAAAAAGGAAAGAGAGTGAAGACCATAGATCACAAGACTGGGAAAGTGACCTGGAAGTACAAATTCAGACCAATACGTGCTGTACACAGGATACCATTGAAGAAGATTCCTCAAGATTTCCTTTGGAATATGAAATGGTGGTATGTTGATGTTAATACTGGTGAAGCAAGGATTGAAGACAAGGAGAACAAGGTCATTGTATGTTTCTACGATGCAGTGAATCTTATCAATTTTTCAAAGAAAGATCAGAGAACACTGAGAAAGAATGAAATCATGTTCACTGATGAATTGAATGAACAAGGATTGCAGTACAAGCGAGTGTTGGAGATATGTAGAAGATATGGAGTGCATGCAGGAAGCAGATTGCCGGATAATTGGAAAAGCTCATCATGAAGACAGAAGACTGAAGATCAAGCTATTGTCAAGGGGGAGTCTATTAGGACATAGTTTGTAATGACAAAAGCTTTGTAATAGTTTAGATTTTATGTCTTTATGTTTTAATGTTCTAAGTGTTTTGATACAAGTTGCTAGAGGTGAACTTGTTAAGTTCGCCTAGTCTAACAGAGGCGAACTTGTTAAGTTCGCTTAGTCTGTTAGAGGCGAACTTGTTAAGTTCGCCTAATGCAGGTCAGTAGTCTATATATAGATGTTTACAGAGTCAGTTTATAACAGAGATTGAACGTACATCAGAATCGATTAGAACTAGTCTGTAAACTCTATTGTGAATTGGAATACAAGCATGAAGTTTATTTACTCGATTGTCTTTATTGTCTTTTGTGAATGCAATCATTGATTCGTTGGATTCCGCACTCCGAGTTAACGACACGTCTTATCACGAGAACGATTTGTAGAAGTGCCATGAGGACCTACAAAACTGCTGAACACAAATCAAAGAAACCCAAGCCTTCTCCCTCATCCACTACTTCCTCCTCCCACCCTACTTCCACTCTCCAGCCTTGATCTCATTCCTCTCTTCCCACAAAGTCCAAATCCCTCCACCCAGCTCCTCCTCATCCGCAGCCTTCCAAGAAGAAAACCAAACCTACCATCACCCCAGAAGACTCAAGAGAAATAGTTGTCTGGTTCTATAACAGTCAAGATAAATGGTTTGAAGTTTTCAGGGGAAAGGAAGAACTGAAAAGATCTATCTATAAATCTGTTGATGTGGTACTGCTACTACCAGACTCAGATCTAAGAAGAATATTGGAGTTGGGTGAAGCCCATGAGCCAGAGAATGAAGGTGGGAGACATCTTTTGCTAGTGATCAAACATCACTTCAACACTAGTAAAGATGTAATCATTGATGCCAAACCTCTTCAATCCCATTCTCCATTCACCAGTTGGTCCTTCAAGGCTGATACCAACAAGTTTATCCTGAATGATGTTAAAGGACAGAAGATGATATGTTCAAGCAAGGCCATCTTCAAAATGCCAAGCAAAGACATAAAGACTCTATCTGAGCTTCCTCTAAACAATCCCATCCAGGACCCAAGAGGCTATGCGGTAGAAAGGATAGTCTGCAACATGAAAAAGCTTCAGCAGCAAAAGCAGTATGAGAGTTTTGTTAGCATCAGTCTAGGGGGAGTTTGTAGAAATAAAGACTGGTGGCAACAAAATTCTCTAAGTACAAATGTTGTGGACCTCAGAGTTTGTTGCAGATCGACAAACTGCTGCGGATAAGTTTATCTGCAGCGGATACTTGTTCTTCTGCTGAAAAACAAATCTGCTGTGGATAGCCTTATCTGGCTGATAGGCAAATCATCAGCAGCTATGGAAAATTGTGTCTTGCTGCTGATCAACAACATTGCTGCTGATAACCATTCCCTTTGATGATAAAACGTTGTAGCTTACTGGATTCGATAAAGCAACCATTACCACTGACAACTTTCTGCTGCAACACTGACACACTCCATGCAGAAAGAATGTTACTGGTACAATACAATTAAAGAAAATGACGCTCTTCTTCCAAGGACTCAAGCAAGGATGCCTCAGAAGACGTTTCAGTAAAGATAACTTTTGTAGTATTTATTGTCGTTACATGTAGAATGGCTTCAATACAAGATCAACGGCTTGTGTTAGATCTGATCCTTAGAATCAAGGGTCTGTCTTGATTCAAAGTTACTATATAAGTAGTACTTAGAGTCATTGTATAAGAGTGCTTTTCACAAAAGAGTTTTCTCTGTAATCTTGTATTCTTTGAAGCTAAATATAAATTGCATTTATCAGTATTCTTCTTGTTTACTTGTTTAGATTGCTTAGTTGTGATTGTTTCCGCCAATCTCAACTAGAATAGAACCATCTTGTATTCACCGATCCTACACGAAGTCAATTATCTGACTCACGATTTGGAACTTCTTGCTGTCGTATTCGCATTGAAAATCTGGAGGCACTACCTTTACGGGGTGAAGTTTACTATTTAATCCAACCACAAAAGTTTGAAGTACTTTTTCGAACAAAGGGAACTTAATATGAGGCAGAGTCGATGGTTGGAACTATTGAAAGACTATGACTGTGAAATTACATACCATCCTAGAAAGGCAAACGTGGTGGCTGACGCTCTAAGCCAAAAGGATGTGCCTGCACCTATTAGAGTGAAAGCTTGCCAGTTGGTGGTAACATTAGATGTGATGAGGGAAATTGAAAGAGCTCAAGATGAAGCACTTAAGGAAGAAAACATAAGGAAGGAAAGAATAGTTGGCCAACAGGACAAGTTGGAATATAACACCCTTGGTGTTAGGACACGTTTTGGGTGGGTATGGATACATATGTGTGGTGAGCTTAGGACCAAAATCTTGGATGAGGCTCATATGTCTCGTTATTCTATCCATCCCGGTACCAACAAAATGTACCAAGATCTGAGGAAGGAATAATGGTGGCCTAGAATGAAACACGAAGTGACAAAGTACGTAAGCAAGTGCTTAACTTGCTCGCAAGTAAAGGCCGAACACCAGAAACCTTATAGAAAGATTCAACCTCTTAATATACAGGAATGGAAATGGGAAGACATTACAATGGACTTCATAACCAAGCTACCTCGCACAGCTAAAGGTCATGATACCATTTGGGTAATTGTGGACCGTTTAATGAAGAGTGCTCATTTCCTACCTATTCGCGAGATGTTCTCGTCGGAAAGGTTAGCGAAAGTATTTATTAACGAAGTAGTAGCATCGCATGGGATGCCTTTGATGATCGTATCTGACCGGGACACACGATTCACATCAAGGTTCTGAAAAAGATTTCACGAGGCGATGGGCACGAGACTCAATGTTAGCATGGCATACCACCCACAAATGGATGGTCCGTCCGAAAGGACCATTCAGACATTGGAGGATATGCTTCGTGCTTGTATTATCGATTTTGGTGGCAGTTGGGACAGTCATCTGCCGTTAGCCGAATTCTCCTACAACAACAGTCATCACACGATGATAGGCATGCCGCCTTACAAAATGTTGTATGGCTGAAGATGCAGGACCCCGGTTTGTTGGGGTGAGATTGGACAGAAGGAATTAGGAAGTCTTGAAGTCGTAAGAGAAACGTCGGAAAGGTTTGATCAAATCAAAGCACGAATGAAGGCCGCACAAGATCGTCAGAAATCCTATGCAGATAAACGACGAAGGCCTATTGAGTTTGATATTGGGGACAGAGTAATGTTGAAAGTGTCACCATGGAAGGGAATCATACAATTCAGAAAGAGAGGAAAGTTAAGTTCGAGGTTTGTCAGACCATTCAGGATAATGGCACGGGTTGGTGAAGTCACTTATCAGTTGGAGTTGCCTTATGAGTTAAGTGGGATTCATCCTACCTTCCATGTAACACACTTGCGAAAGTGTTTGGCGGATGAATCGGCTCACGTACCACTTACTGACATCGAGGTCGACAACAGCCTTAACTACATTGAGGAACCTGTGGCCATCTTAGATAGGAAGGAGAAGCGTTTACGTAATAAGGTTATTCAATTGGTTAAAGTCCAATGGATGCACCGGAAGGGATCGGAATCTACTTGGAAAACGGAGACGGAAATGAGGGAGTCGTACCCTCAAATATTTGACTTATGATAGGTTTCGGGGATGAAACCTATTGTAAGGGGGTAGACTTGTAACATCCCAAAAATAAAACGACGAGTTATAACAACGGGTAAATGCAAGACAAAAGAATAAATGAACGCGTCATGACGGGCCGGGTCCGATGGGCCAGGCGAACTTGAGGGTGGCGCATAAGGGGTAGGAGCCTCCCTGTAAAAAGCCCAAGTCACCTCCATTTCTCTCATTTGCAAGAATCTAGAGAGAGAAACCGTATAAAGAGAAAGTGAAGGATCGACTCGAGATTTCAAAGGAAGGATTCTCCAGTGCTCCTGAAGATAACCTCCGAATCAAAAGCTCGATACAAGTAACGGTTTGGCCTAGATCTGAGTTTTTGATTACTTTGGGGTTTTCGGGTTTTTGATGAAAAAGCAACGTTTTTACATATAAAACTTGAAAATGAACATAGATCTAGCATCTAGAAGGAAGAAGGCTGCTCGCAAGCAGGGTTTTTGCAGGATCTTGACGTGATCATATCTGCATGCAAAAGGTTAGGGTTTTTGCGGGGAAGAAGGCTGCTCGCAAGCAGGTCCTTCGTACTTATCAAGTATGCTAGAAGCAGGTCATGCGTACTTATCAAGTACGCAAGAAGCAGGTCATGCGTACTTATCAAGGACGCAAGAAGCAGGTCCTGCGTACTTATCAAGGACGCAAGAAGCGAAGGCTGCGCACTTATGAAGTACGCAAGAACAAGGCCATACGCACTTGCTAATTGCGCAAACATCAGTTCTACGGATATATATAGCTGGTTAGTGAAGTCAGTATGTTCGCCTAATTCAGTATGGTTAATCCGTTAGAGTCGGGATTAGGTCTGATGTGTGTTTAACTACTCAATCCATATCGTATGTGACATTGTTGGGGCTTCGATTAGGACAACTGATACTAGTTATCAGGTGAGTTCTAGAAGCCTTCTTTTAAATGTTTTAAATAATGTTTTTGGGCTGGTGTGCATACGTAACGATGTGACTGCTTTTATAAAATGATGTTTATGAATTATATGTGTGGCGTTTTATGAAACGATGTTTATGAACGATGTTTTGGAAGGAAAAGGTTATGAAGGAAGTGTTTATGAAATATTTTGCCAAAAGAAGTTTACGAAGTGTTTACGAATGAATGAATGATTTTTAATAAAACCTACGAACGCTTTAACTGAAGTTTTGAAGTAAAAGAAGTGAATGTTTACGAAAGTCACAAACGAACGAATCTGCCATTATTCCTTAGGGAATGGAGGTTATGGGTCTGGGATGTATGTTATGGGCCTTTACCTTTTAGGGGCCTTTGTGGCTAGCCAACTGTTGTACAACTGGGGTGATGATAGTCACCAAGGGGATTATCGTGATCCTTGAAGTTGGTACGAATTACCTTACGGGGTAGTCGTGCTTGAAGTTTGGTACTTGTGCCTTACGGGATGCGGTACTTGAAGTTTGGTACGTGTCATCCTTGTGGTGCCGTGCTTGATGTTCGGTGGTAAATGACCTAAGTATCGGGCCCTAGGATTCCGCCCGAAGAATAGTACGGTGGAAGGGCCTAGTGGTGGTGATCTTTAGGTCATTCCACTAGTATGCGATGTTTGGAATTGACGGTTACGAGAAGGCATAGATTCGATATGTTCGTTGACTTATGTGTATGATGTTATGTTATGTTATGTTATGTTATGTTATGTTATGTTATGTTATGTTATGTTATGTTATGTTATGTTATGTTATGTTATGTTATGTTATGTTATGTTATGTTATGTTATGTTATGTTATGTTATGTTATGTTATGTTATGTTATGTTATTGTATGTAGAACCAAAGACTGATTGCAACAAAATTCTTCTAAGTACAAATGTTGTTGATAGGCTTATCAGCAGCGTTCAACACTTGTTGCTGCTGATAGACTTATCAGTGGCGTTCAACATTTGTTGCTGCTGATAGGCTTATCAGCAGCGTTCAACACTTGTTGTTGCTGATAGGCTTATCAGTAGCGTTCAACAGATCAGTCTTGATGCTGATCCTCATCCTTGCTACTGACAGCCTTGTGCGTTGAAGATAAATCGTTGCAGCTGACTATCCATGCCAAGCGTCACTGAAAAATTTCTGTAAAAGCTACTGACACACTCAAAGCAGAAGGAACCTCAATGGTGCAACCGATGACAGACAACAATGCTCTTCTCCAAGCATGCAAGTAATGATGCATAAAGAAGACGCTTCAATAAAGTTAGCTAGTTTAGACTAAACTTGTATTATTAGCTTTGTACAAAAGACCAACGGTCTGTGTTAGATCTGATCCTTAGAATCAAGGGTCTGTCTTGATTCTAAGTTAGTATAAATACTGTGTAAACACTTCATTGTAAGTGTGCTTCTTGATAGAGTTTTCATTTGTAATCGTTTATTCACAAAAGCTTAATACAACAGTGTTCTTATTAGTATTCTTTCTGTTTACTCGATTATACTTGTGTAGTTGCTATTGTTTCCGCCAATTTCAACTAAGAACAGAAACATCTTGTACTTTCACGATCTAACAAGTGGTATCAGAGCTTTGGCTCAGATTAAACAAACTCACACTTGTTTAATCACTTCTGGTTCTATTCTAAACTTTCTCTTTGATCAAGTCACCCAAAATCACAAAACAAAGATGGCACAGAGCAATGGATTTGAAGACATCGGCAGCATCAACCGACCACCAAGGTTGGTATCTGGGGAAGACTACGACATGTGGAAGAATCGCATGGAAAGCTTCTTCTGTTATCAGGAGTACGAAATGTGGAAATCCATCAGGGATGTACCCTACACTACCATGGTGGCCTCTGCTGATTCTGGAGGACCAATAGTCCCGAAGGAGCCCTCCAAGTACTCAGAAGAGGACATAAAGAAGATGGAGGTGGACTTCAAGGCACTAGGAGCTATCCAAATGTGCCTTCCAAATGAAGTTTTTCATAACTTCAGAGGTTACAAAACTGCTAAGGTCTGGGAGGCTCTTGAGAAGATGTTTGCTGGCTCAGAGGAAGTCAAAGAAAATAGAAGGGACATCCTGAAGCAGCAATATGAAAACTTCGTCTGGAAGGAAGGTGAGTCACTAACCGTTTTGTATAACAGGTACACGTACCTGGTGGGAGAACTGCAGTGCTCCAAAGTAAAGCTAGAGAATGAAGATATTCTCAAAAAGTTTATCAGATCTCTCCCGAGCTGCTGGACACTATATACAATGTCTATAAGTAGAACGGATAATTTAAAAACTCTCCAGATGACAGAGCTCTTTGGCATGCTGAAAACATATGAATTAGAAATGATTCAAGCCAAGGAAAGGAGCTCTAATCATCAATCAGCCTCTACTTCCTCCACCATCTCATTTGCGCTTCACTCTGATCACTCCGGTCCTAGTGCAAGCAATTACTATCCCCCCATCGTCACTCATCCTCAAACACCAACTGCTTCACAATCCAACTCATCACCACTTCTTCTTGAAGCCCCTCCTCAACAGTCAACCTCTACTGCTTTTGTCTCTGACAACTCAAGCAGCATGTACTTCATAAAAGAGGATCTGGAATGCTTTCATCCAGATGATCTTAAAGAAATGGATATTCAGCACTCATATGCCATGCTCTTCCTCAGAGCAAAAAGGTTCTATTCTAGAACCGGGAGATCTGTTCCAAGCAACAATTCAAACACCAGAGTGGGGTTAGATAAAAGCAAGATCCGGTGTTACAACTGTAACCAATTGGGTCACTTTGCTAGGGAGTGCAAGGTGCCAAAAGCCAATCCGGGTGTCAGCCATCAAAGACAAGGCTACCAAGGTCAGCCCAGGCAACAGCAGCAGCAACTGCAAGGAACTCCTCCAGCTCAAACTGCAGCTTGTGCAAATGTTGGAACTTCAGACTTTGACTGGAGTTTTCAATATGAAGATGTTCCTACCACCAACCAAGCTCTTATGGCAGACACTGCAGAGATACCACCTCATGTATTTGAATATCTTTGCTATCAAGCTTGTATTGATAAAGTTTTAGGTTATAGAAATCATAACCAAAACCTTATAGATCAAAATGAAGAGTTTCATCAGATGAAATCTGAGTTCAAAAAGGTTGAAAATACTTATAAAGAAAAGATTAACTGCCTTAAGAAAGAGATTTCATTGTTAAAACACGAACAAACTAATCTTGAAACTCAGATTGATGATCTACTGGTCAAACTAAAAGCTACCAGAGCTGAACTGGCAGAACAGAAAGTTCATGTTGAAAAATATGAATTTTCCTCCAAAAAGTTACAAAGACTTTTAGATATTCAAGTCCATGAGAAGGTAAAGACTGGACTTGGGTATAACAATGATCAGTACAAATCTGTTCCTCCTCTTGCTGACTATATTGCCATTCATGAACCAAGCTTCAATGTTGCAAATCTTGACACTGCAAACCGAAATCTTGATCCTTCAACGGATGAACCTTTCGTCAAAGACTGTACTACCTCATCGGAATCTGAGTCAACCTGCTCAGACCATGATGAAACCAGTGCAGCCCCATCTGAAGCTGTTCTGAATAGAGCTGAAGTTCCTACTGTTATTCCAGCTATTCCAGCCCTTGTCCCATTCAAACAGATCAAGATTAGCTATCCTCCAGATGAAAAAAAGCTAAACATTGAAAAGGGAGAGACACCAGGATCCACTAACCCCAAGCCTCAGTCAAAGTCGATCACAAAGAAGAAGGTGTTTGATATATGTCATACGCCTGGAGAAAAAGTTTCATATGTTCAAAAGACCCTAGCAGAAGCCACTTTTGAACATAACAAAGCTCATCCATGGAACTTCAAGGATCTGTTCCAAAGAAAGGACTATGTCTACCTTTCAAGAGACAAACTGGCTAGATCATGCTTTGTGTGTGGTAGATATAATCACACTGCCAGCACCTGCATTCATTACCTGGAATACCAAAGAAATTCAAAGCAGCATGTCTTTGAAAAGACTAACAGAAACAAGAAGGTAAGAAGCTACGAGGCCAAAGCAACTAAGTTCAGGGAGTCTCTATCTCCCCCAATAGTGAAGGTGTCAAGACCTCAACAAACCTGTATCATTTGTGGTGAAACCAACCACTTTGCTGCCAAATGCATATTTAATCCCTTCAACCAGATTGCAAACTGCTCATCTAGATTTACACCATCAGCAATAAACAAAATAGCTGCTGATCTTGAAAAGTTTGGAAAAACAAAAGTTAAGCCTTCAGCAGCAAAAATGTCTACTGCGTGTAAAGGGAAATCAAAGGCAAAGCCATCAGCAGCAAGAGTGTCCACTGCTGATAAGGCAAAGCCTTCAGCAGCCAAAAATGCTGCTACTCCAGCAAAGCCATCAGCAGCAAGAGTGTCCACTGCTGATAAGGCAAAATCCAAGGCAAAGCCTTCAACAGCCAAAAATGTTGCCACTCCAGCAAAGCCATCAGCAGCAGAATCTACTGTTGACAAGCCAGAAACATCAGTAGCAAAATCCGCTGCTGACAATGTGAGAAAAACTAGAAAATCACCAACACAGCAATGGAAAGCCAAACCATCTCCAATCATTATCATTGGTTCCATTGACTGCAAACACACTGAAAAGGATAAACTAACAACCATATTTTTCAAGTCTGCAGACTCTTGGGTTCCTCCCACTAATTAGATATCTATCATGTGCAGGGACAGCCAGGTCACAAGAATAACACCTAGGTGGTAGACAGTGGTTGTTCCAGGCACATGACAGGCAACAGATCCATCCTCTCCAACTTCAGACACTTCAATGGAGGATATGTTGCCTTTGGAAGTGACTCAAAGGGAGGATCCATTACTGGACAAGGAACTGTGTCCAACGAATGAATGAGCATTGATAAGGTCAACTATGTCAAAGAATTGGACTTCAATCTCATGAGTGTTTCCCAGGTCTGTGACCAAAACCATGTAATGCTCTTCACGGATAAAGAATGCTTTATACTGTCTCTAGGCTTATCCATACCTCCTCAGAAAAGATTTTATTAACTGCTCAGAGAAAAGAAAATCTCTATGTACTGGATATGAATGCAGTCACTCCATCTGGGAGTGTTTCCTGTTTTCTATCAAAAGCCTCAGTTGATGAATCAGCTCTCTAGCACAGGAGATTAAGTCATGTTAATATCAAAACTATTAACAAACCGGTGAAGGATAATCTTGTCAGAGGGCTTCCAGACAAAGAATTCCAGCTAGAAGACCACTGCATTGCTTGCTTAAAGGGGAAGCAATACAAGAGTTCTCACAAGCCCAAGACCTTGAATACAAATGACACTCCACTACAGCTGCTGCATATGGATCTCTTCGGTCCTACAAATGTCATGTCAATGGGCAAAAAGTCATATTGTCTGGTGATAAATGATGACTATACCAATTCTCATGGGTATACTTCTTGAGAACTAAAGATGAAACTGCTAAAATTCTCAAATCCTACATTCTGAGGGTAGAAAATCAAAGAAATCAAAAGGTTAAGATCATAAGGTGTGATCAGGGCACAGAGTTCAAAAACCACACTTTGAACTGTTTCTGTGAAAGCAATGGGATAGAAAGACAATACAGTGCTCCAAGAACTCCTCAACAAAATGGAGTTACTGAAAGGAGAAACATAACTCTAATTGAGTCAGCAAGATATATGTTGGCTGACTCAAAACTGCCTCTCATATTCTGGGCAGAAGCAGTTAGCACAGCCTGCTATGTGAAAAATAGAGTTCTCATTGCCTAACCCCGCAACAAGACACCTTATGAACTTTGGTTTCAAAGAGTTCCCTACATTGGGTTTCTAAAGCCTTTTGGGTGTCCATGCACCATTTTCATCACACATGGGGTTCTTCCTAAGTTTGGTGCCAAATCTGATGAAAGATATTTTGTGGGCTATTCCTCTCAATCAAAGGCCTACAGAGTATTCAATTCAAGAACAAGAATTGTGGAAGAACCAGCAAATGTGGAACGTAGAGAACACATCGTCTGTGAACAGGGAAAAGGCCCAAACTGGTTCTTTGACATAGACCCCTTCACCCAAATATTTGAGCCTCTCACCTTCTCAAATATGGAGTCTACGTCTACACAAACACCTGCCTTCACTTCATCCACTGACTACAGACTGGACTTTCCCAAATCTTCTATCCGTCTGAGAAGACCATCGATTGATCCTCCATCAGTTGTGGAAGCAATTGAAGCAAGTGAAGCCGGAACAAGACTCTCCAATGTCACCAGCAGCAGCCTGTCTGAAACTGAAAATCAAAATGAAGACTCTTCGGTAAATGCTGTAGATGCTGCTGATGCTATTGCTGAAAATATTGATGTGGCTAATGATGTTGAAGACTCTTCCACCATAAATGAAGAGACCCCTGATCAAAATCAAAGCAATCTGGAGCAAGGGATACAGCTGGAGGTGGTACCAGCACAGAGGATCCACAAAGAACATCCTCATGAAAATATTATTGGCCAAGTCCACCAAGGAGTTCTCACAAGAAGCAAATCTCACGAGGCCAATATATGCTTGTTTTCATGTTTTCTATCTCAGGTGGAACCCAAGAAGATAGATGAAGCACTCAAACACAGCTGCTGGATTGAGGCAATGCAGGAAGAATTGTTGCAATTCAAGAGGCAGGATGTCTGGAAACTTGTTGATCTTCCACCAGGTAAATATGCTATTGGCACACGATGGGTTTTCAGGAACAAGCAAGATGAGAGAGGTATTGTAGTCAAGAACAAAGCCAGACTTGTGGCTCAAAGCTACACTCAGGAAGAAGGAATTAACTATAATGAAGTCTTTGCTCCAGTTGCCATGCTGGAGGCCATCAGAATCTTCCTGGCATATGCTGCATCCAAGAATTTCACTGTCTATCAAATGGATGTAAAAAGTGCCTTTCTGTATGGGAAGATTGGTGAGGAAGTATACGTCAAACAGCCTCCTGACTTTGTAGATCCTACACATCCTACTCAAGTGTTCAAACTAGACAAAGCTCTGTATGGCCTACATCAAGCACCAAGAGCCTGGTATGAAACCTTGTCAAGATATCTACTAAGCAACAACTTCAGAAGAGGTGCTATTGACCAGACCTTGTTTATCAAAGATGAAGGGGGAGAAATCTTACTAGTTCAAATCTATGTTGATGATATCATCTTTGGATCATGTAGAGTCTTATCTTATGTATAAGCTGTTGTCATTTATTGTATGTTTAAACAGTTTTAGACTAGTTTACTTTATGTCATTTCATTAAATGTAATTTCAGTTTTCTGTAATTTACTGCTTTATTAGCTAAGTCTGGACCATCGAAACTACTTAGTTTCGATTGAGTTTGTTCAATCGAAACTAGTAGTTTTGATAGATGGTAGTTTCGACAGTTCTGTGTATCACTTGTAAATGGTCAATCAAAACTAGTAGTTTCAATTGAACAAAGTTTCGATACCTGTCACTACTATAAATAGCCTAGTTTGAGAATGTTTAGGGTGTGAGTAGCGGCTGTAACCCTGAACCTTCTCTTTCACATTGTTATTGAATCAATACACTTTGCAGTTGTTTTTACACTGTGTTCTTACATTTTCATATCATTTTGTGTTGATTCATTGTGAGGTTAGCCTGTTATCTTCACCGATCCTGTCTCTACCATCTGTTTCACCACCATACACACAGTTTTCGCCTGTGTGTGTGTGTAATCGATCAAATCAGTGATTTAAAGAGAAATCTAGTCCTACAATTGGTATCAGAGCTTTATGCTCTAGTGTTTTTGAGTGTTATCATATTTATTGATCGATTCTAGGTGTTTGTGAGGATATTCGAAGCTTATTTTGGGTTTTTGCACATCTATTCTCGGAAGTACTGTTTTATTGATTGACGGCTATTGTTTCATCGATTTCCAAGGGTTTTTGCTCGTATTTTCAACATCGAAGGTTGGTTTAGTGATCAGGACAGTTATACGAAGGTTTTCGCTAGATTGGTTTGTCTTTTCTGCTCTATTGATTTCTGGAGCTTATCATCAATGGAGTATTTCTGAGCTTGGAGAAGAAGGCATCGAAACTACTGGGGACAGTTTCTGATTTTTGTTGATCATCGAAACTTCTTGTCTACGTTTTGTCGGGAGAAGGTACTATCGAAACTAGATTTTTGTCTTATATAGAAACTGTGGTTATCGAAACTTGTCTGTGAATTTTTCAGTATCGAAACTAGTTGTTTCGATAAAAGTTGTCCTTTCGAAACTAGTTGTCCTATCGAAACTAGTTGTTTCGATAAAAGTTGTCCTATCGAAACTAGTTTCTGTTTAGTTTCGATTCCGAATATTATGGCCACTTCAAGTTCAACAGAACCTTCTGGGGGAAATAGACCACCTGCTCTTGTGTCCACAAGAGAATTTGATGACTGGACTAAAAAGATGAAGCTTTTCTTTCAATTTCACGATTATACATTGTTGAGTTCTATCACCGATGGTCCCCACAAGCCCGTAACTACCACTGCTGATGTTCAACGTCCTAAGTTAGTATCTGAGTATGATGAGAATGATCATGCCTTGATTGCCCAAGACAACAAGGCCTACGGGACTATTGCCATGGCTCTTCCTATGGATATTTTCAACATCTGTGCTGAGTACAAAACTGCCAAAGACTTATGGGTTGCATTGTGCACAAGATATGAGGGAAGTGAGGATGTCAGGGAAAGCAAAAGAGATCTGATCAAGAAAAAATATGAGATGTTCAGCAGTGTAAGGGGAGAATCAATGTCTGATTTGATCAACCGTTTCTCAAGCATTGTATCAAGGTTGAAAGTAATGGGAGTTGAGTACCCTACTCTTGATCTAAACAAGAAACTCCTAGATTCTCTTCCTGAGGAATGGAATATGTATCGAATCATGATCAAAAAGACTGAGAATCTGAGTGCTCTGTCTGAACAGGAAGTCTATAGCATTCTTGAATCTTATGAAATTGAGATTAAGAAGGGAGCAGTCACCCCGTCAAATCAGTCTGGAAACACATCTCTTATTGCTGGATCAAGCTCATCCGGTAGCCCATACTTTCAGACTGATGTCCCTCCTTCAGCTGCTGTAATTAATTCTACCAGCTCCTCTGCTCCTCAAAAGACTGTCACCATGATTCCTGATGATTATGTCCCAATCATAACTGCTTTCATGTCGTGCTATGATGCACTGATTTCTGGAAATCTACAACCGGTTAGCTTTCAACCTGATGACTTGGAGCAGATTAATCCTGATGATTTGGAGAAAATGGACATTGATTGGTGCATGGCCATGTTGACCTTAAGAGCCAAAAGATTCATCAAAAGGACTGGCATAGACAGATTCAAGCAGGGAAAGACACTTGGGTTTGATATCAAGAAGGTGAGATGCTACAATTGTGATCAGCTGGGTTACTTTGCAAGAAACTGCAAGGAGTCGTCCTCCAAGGATCAGCAAGAAAAGAAGATTTCCACTAGAAACAAGCTGCCAATCCTCCAAAGACAAACACATCTTCAAGTTCCACAGCTCTTGTGTGTCAAGCTGATGGACACTATCATTGGGGAGAAAAAGCTGAGGAAGCTGCTGATAAAGCCATGATGGCTGATGTGGAGGACATGGGCAAGTGTGTCATGATTGAACCTGCTGAGGATCTCACTACTGTGCCTGCTGAGGTTATTTCTAAACTGTGTAATTCTAGATCTTGTTTGAATGAAATTCAAAAATACGGATTCATCAATCAAGCCTTGATTGATGAACGAGATCACATTAAGGTGATGTATGACTCTGTGGCCAAAAATGAGAAACTTTACTTAAAGAAAATTCGTGACATTTCTGGTGAAAATCGCTCTTTAATTGTGCAACTCAATACTCAAATCATTAATAATACGATCTTAAGTGAAAGAGTCCAAAAGGCAGAAAAAGCTAAATTACAAGTTAATCACATGGATATGGATCAGAAAATTCTGTTTGGGATAATCGATAAACAATTTAATAGAAAAGGCACAGAGGGTCTTAAGTATAACTCTCATCCACCTCCTTATTCTAAATCAGGGAGATTTGCTGATATGCCAACTCCACATGTTTCCACACCTTTTGTTTGTACATTATCTCCTGATGATTATATTACGTCCTCCGATTCTGACAGTTTTGCTTCTTGTGCAGAATCAAATTGTGTAAATTCCGAAGACGATTGTGATAAGAGTACTAATGATAGAACTATTTTAAAAGAACTTGAGTCGGATGAATGTAATAATATGTCCGTGTCAAAACCAAATATTTGTGAACACGTTAAAAACTTGTACTTTGATTCTATGCCTGCTGAGCATACGGGTTTGGGATGTGATGTTTCTAAATTTAAAAATGCTTTGCATTTTGTTCCTAAATCTTTGAATGTTATGCCATGTGTTACCAAGTTTAAAAGTGCAGGAATTATTGTGAATGATGTACCACGTGAAACCATGAGCAACATGGACTTTTTTAGATTAAAGGAAGCACATCGTCTTCAAGACAAAGTTATTGATGAGAGAACCGTCTCATGTTCAGATTCCTCAACATCACAATCATCTTCATCTTGTGATGACTACTATCAGGCTAAGATATCTTGTGAAAACATTTGTTTTAGTTGTGGTGCCTCAAATCATGTTTCAAAAAGTTGTAAATTGACAACCGCAAATTCTAATGAAGAATCGCCTTCCAAAAGTTCATTAAATTCATATGTGTTGCCTAAGTCTTCTCACAGTAGGAAATCTAGGCGTAAAAGAATTAAAAATGCTAAAAATTATTTAAAACGAACTTGGAAAATTAAAAATAATGTTCTATTTGATGACCATGCTTCATCAAAGGATGGTTGTAATTCTGATTCCAATGAGAGGTCATATCCTGACACTAAAATCTCTTGATTGAAACAATTTTGGTCAAATCGTATAAATGGTTCGTTGTGTATAGGGTCAATCAAGAAGAACCGGCGATAACATCTGGCATGTAGATAGTGGATGTTCAAGACATATGACTGGGCACTTTAACTTGCTGCAAGATTATCATCAAATTGATGGAGAGTATGTTGCTTTTGCTGGAAACCCAAGAGGAGGAAAGATTGAAGGACAAGGAACAGTATCAAATGGAGTAAATAGTCTGGAATTTGTCAACTTTGTTCCTCAGTTGAAGTACAATCTAATGAGTGTTTCACAGATTTGTGACAAGGACTTTTGTGCTTTATTCAATTCAAAAGAATGTCTTATCTTGAAGCCGGGAGTGGTGATTTCGGAAGAACTTATTCTCATGCGTGCTCCCAGAAGATACAACACATATAGCTTGGATATGAACAACCCATCTGGCATTGAATCGTGTTTTCTCTCAAAGGCTTTCGAAGATGAATCTTTCCTGTGGCATAAGGGGTTGGGACATGTCAATTTCAAAACAATGAACCGACTGTTTTGAGGCAACCTAGTCACTGGATTACCTCTCAAATATTTCACTCCTATGGAACACTGTATCTCATGTTCCAAGGGAAAACAGCACAAATCTTCACATAAGCCTAAAACCACCAATTCCATTGACTCTCCTCTCCAATTGCTTCACATGGATCTTTTTGGTCCGGTGAGTGTCATGAGTCTTGGACGAAAGTCATATTGTCCGGTGGTAACAAATGATTTTTCTCGATTCACTTGGGTATTTTTCCTAGCTAAGAAAGATGAGACGCCAGAGATTTTAAAAACCTATCTGCTTCAAATTGAGAACCTCTTCAATCTAAGTGTGAAGACTATCCGTAGCGATCATGGAACAGAATTCAAAAATGCAACTCTTGATTCCTTCTGTGAAAGCAAAGGAATTTCTCGAAAATTTAGTGCACCTCGTACTCCTCAACAAAACGGTGTAGCTGAAAGAAAAAACCGCACTTTAATTGAAGCTGCACGAACTATGATTGTTGACTCTAAGCTTCCCGTGACTTTCTGGGCTGAGGCGGTCAACACTGCATGTTTTGTGCAAAATCGGGTTCTTATCACTAAAAGTTGCAACAAGACACCTTATGAGATCATGTACAAGCGCAAGCCAGTTATTGATTTCTTCAGAAAATTTGGGTGTGTGTTCACAATGCTGAACACTTCAAATCAGCTCAACAAGTTTGAAGCCAAAGTTGATGAATGTTATTTTGTTGGTTACTCATCCAATCAACGTGCTTTTCATGTCTATCATAAGAAGAAAAGGATAGTGCTGGAGTCCATTGATATCAATTGGCATGAAAACAATCATACGGACGCAGGAGACGGTCCCAATTAGCTATTTGACGTCGATTCAGTTTTTAAGTCATTTAATCTTCCTGATTTCTCTATTGAATCAACTCATGCTAATCCTTACTTCTCTGTGAACAATCTAGGGAACATAAATGATCAAGGCTCTTCCTCATCTGCTCAGGTTGAAATTCCTATGATTGCTAATGCTGAATCTGATATGGAGTCTTCCGGTTCTGGTGCAACAAGTGAAACTGTTGAAGACAACTCCATTCCAATAGTACATGTTGCACCACAATCACCTGCTGAAGATCCTATTAATGATATTGCCGATCCTCCTGCTAAAAATCTTACCAATTTGGAAGAAGTCGTGGAAGAAGATGATATTCCTCAACTGTGAATTCACAAGATTCATCCCACCAATAACATCATTGGACCACTCAATGTGGGTGTTAGTGCCCGAAGTGCCTGTGAAGCATTTGAAAAAAACATGTTTTCTTGCTTCATTTCTCAAGCTGAACCAAAGAACATCAAAGCAGCTCTACTAGAAAACAGCTGGGTGGAAGCAATGCAGGAAGACCTACAGCAATTCTCAAAGCTGCATGTGTGGAATTTGGTAGATCTTCCCAAGAACAAATTTCCAATCAGCACTCGTTGGGTTTTTTGCAACAAAAAGGATGAAGGCGGCACTATGATTTGAAATAAAGCTCGTCTGGTGGTTCAAGGTTTCTATCAAGAAGAAGGGATTGACTGTGAGGAAGTCTTTGCACCAGTGGCTCGCTTGGAAGCCATCCGAATGTTTCTCGCCTATGCAGCCTACATGGATTTCACCGTTCATCAAATGGATGTCAAAAGCGCATTTTTATATGCCAAAGTTCAAGAGGAAGTTTATGTCAAGCAGCCGCCGGGTTTCATTGATCCTAATTTTCCAGACCGTGTTTATAAGTTAGACAAAGCATTGTACGGTCTTCACCAAACACCTCGTGCGTGGTATGAAACTTTATCAAAGCATCTGCTTGAGAATGGTTTCACACAAGGTGCAATTGACCAAACTTTGTTAAAACGAAAGGATGAAAAGGATACAATCATGGTGCAAATTTATGTGGATGATATCATTTTTGGATCTACAAATCCCCGTCTTTGCATAGAATTTGAGGAAGTGATGAGATCTAAGTTTGAAATGAGCTCCATGGGAGAAATGAAGTTCTTTTTGGGACTACAAGTTGATCAGTCTGAGTCAGGAATCCTTATCCATCAAGAAAAATACGTGAAAGAAATTTTGACCAAGTTCAAAATGGTTGATTCCCACCCTGTAAAAACTCCTGTGGAAGTTCTTCATTGTTTGACTCCTGATGTGGATGGTGAAAGCGTTGATCAGCATCTCTATCGCTCTATGATAGGCTCTCTCATGTATCTCACGGCCAGCAGACCTGACATCATGTTTGCAGTGTGCTTGTGTGCACATTTTCAGGCTAATCCTAAACTCTCTCATTTATCTGCTGTCAAATGTATTTTAAGATATTTAAAGTATAAGCCAAAATTGGGTCTGTGGTATCCTAAAACTGACTTATTTGATCTTGTGGCTTATTCAGATTCAGACTACGGGGGTTGCAACTTAGACCAAAAATCCAGTTCTAGAGGTTGTCAATTCCTTGGCAACCGCCTTGTCTCATGGCAATGTAAGAAACAATCCACCGTTTCCCAATCCACCGCCGAAGCCGAATACATTGCCGCAGCCCTCTGTTGTTCCCAAGTCAGATGGATACACCATCAGATGCTTGACTATGGGATCATATTCCATGAGACACCCATTCTGTGTGACAACACTGCTGTTCCCCATATCACCAAAAACCCTGTTCAGCATTCCAAAACAAACACATTGAAATCAAACATCACTTTATCCGTGACTGTGTGGAAAAGAAGCATATTCAAATTGTTGAAGTCAAAACTAATAAACAAATCGCAGACATCTTCACAAAGGCTTTTGACTCTACCAGATTTGCCTAACTGGTGGAGATGCTTGGAATGATCAACTTTCAGTAAATTGTGTGAATAGTATTCTTTTTTCTAAATTCTGTTTAATTGTCAAAGAAAATTCCAAAAATATTTTATTTTTATGTACAGTTTCTACGCAAATCTTTTGGGGGAGAAATATAACATTGAAAAGAATTGTCGTGTATATAATCTTACAAGTGGTTTTGAGTTGTAGGAAAAATTGAATCTGACCTTTGAGAAATGATAGTGTCTGATCTCATCTCTTAGACATGGAATAGACTAATGGTGTTTACTGAGGTATAGCTGGTAGGCCCGACATATGTTAAAACTTGTAAGTAGTGTGAAAACCTAATATATATATATATATATGTATATATATATATATCATACTTGTGTGTTTTGAACCCATTATTGAAACATCTAACCCATTTTTATATCTAAGAAAACCAATTCAATCAGATACAGGCTTACGTATTGGATTCCTATTCATACGCCAAGTGACCATCAATATAACGATATTTACCACCGATGACCCCGTATGTTTTGCTTACGCAAATATCTCGGGTGCTCATCCTTTTCCCATCCACTTGGATGATTTGACCCCGTCTGTTTTGCTTACGCAAAGATCTCGGGTGTTCAACATTTTTCTATCCGCTTGGATAATTTTACGACTTCTTATGTTTTGCTTACGCAAAGATCTAGAATGTTCGTACCTTTTTTAATATCTACTTGGATATATTTTATTTTAATTTTCTAAATCCACTTGGATATCTTATTTTATTTTGGTGGTACTTTGACATTACTAAGACGGTACCTTGGTTAATCAGAAAGAGATGATAGGATGAAGATGGGTACTTCTTGAGGATTGATAGGTTTTTCAAAATCATTTTATTTTAATATGTGGGGTACACCTTGTATATTGCTTAAATGGTACCTTCTAATCACATGAAATCTTAGTACAAACAAATGTTTGGGTTTACTTTGCACAAATATCAGCTATCTTCAGGGACTCACAGTAGCTAATTGCAAAAGGAAGTGTTTCAAGAGACTGACCAGATCTGATCTCATGTTGGATCTTTTTCAAGAAGATAAGTGTAAATATCTTGTGTATAATTTCATTTCTATAGTAAGTCTGTTTTAACAGTGTATATATGTTAGTCTTATTTCTGTTCTTTGAACTATCGAAACTAGTTGTACATATCGAAACTACTTTGTGCATATCGAAACTAATTTGAACTATCGAAACTAGTTGTTCATATCGAAACTAGTTTGCCCTATCAAAACTAGTTGTTTCGACAGGGGCATTTTTGTCTTTTGTCTTACGAAAATTAAAAGCCTTCATAATCAATCCCTCCCTTCATACTGATTTTCACTCGTCTTTTTCAAACCCTTTTCGCCTTCTCTGTCATTCACAAAATCTTTCAAGCCATCGGTCTGAGTTGCAAGAAATCAGTGTTAATCACCTGATTTTCCCCCGTTGTCACCATCGTCTCCATCATCAGGTAACGTCTCACTACTTCCTAGAGATGATTTTTCAAATCAGCAGACCTACGGTTTCAAAAAAAAATTCAAAATCTGTTCGACTAAATCTTCATAATAACAGTCGTTTTTGTCCTTATCCGCGTTTACAAACATCTCTATCATCTTTGAACTCACGATTAATGTGTACTCTTGCAGATAACAGTCTCACATTCGGTAAGATGAAGTTCCATCACTAACAGGCCACTCTAAACCCTTCTTTAAATTGTCTATATTAGTCTAAGTATCGTGAATCAAAAGCAAGTAGTTTCGACAAAGGGATTCAACACTTTCAAAATTTCACAAAAGGTTTTTCATCGAAACTACTAGTTTTGACACCCAAACTTGCCCTAATATCTCTGATCGAAACTAGTTAGTTTTGACAAAGTCATCTCCATCGAAACTAGTTGTTTCGACAGTGTTGATTTCAGAAATTCTCTAAATATTGATCAAAGCTTTTTGCCTCTATCGAAACTACTTGTTTCGATAAAGTTGTTTGTTAAATTAACCAAGTTCATCTCAATCGAAACTAGTTGTTTCGACAGTAAGGTTTTCAAATTTTTTTCTAAGTGTTGGTACATCTTGTTTCGATTAAGTATATTCAGAAACTTCACTTATTATGCATAACTGATGAATTTTACAGGTATGGATCTCTTATTCGTAAAGAGACACAATGTCTATGCATTTCTTAATGCCAATGATCCAAAAGCTACAGAATTCACTCATGTCTTAAACTTCCTAGCAAACTCTAACATCAGTTTTGCCATCAGCAACAACCTGCCAGTGTTTGAGACTTCTATAAGGGAATTTTGGGAGACTGCTGAGATCATCACAGTTGAGAATGTGGAGCACATCAGAGCAACTGTGCTTGGTCAAGAAGTCGTATTTTCTGAAGCTACTGTTAGAGAGGTGCTGCAGTTCAATGACAATCCAAATGCATCCATTGAGTTTCCTATCTTCTATGTCAAAGAATGTTTCAGAAGATTGGGTCATCCAGAAGAATTCAAAAATGGTCAGATAATCAAGAATTCCCTACCAAGCCACTGGAGATACATAGTGCACATGTTTATTCACTGCCTATCAATCAGAAAAGGAGGTTTTGACGCAGCAAACAGTACACTGGGCTCAACAATTTTGGGGTTAGTCAAGGGAAGAGACTACAATTTCTCTGGCTTCATCTTCAGACAATTAAAGGACAACCTGACAAGAGCCGTGAAGGAGAAATTTCTGGCATATCCAAGATTCTTACAGATCATCATCAATCATCTACATCCTGAGCTTCAACAAGGTGGGAACACCTTCGTGTTCGACCATATGATCGCCAAGACTCTCAGCTATATGAGAAGTACAAACAAGAGAACCAACAGGGCTATAGCTGATGTTCCCTTGTTTGGTCATATCCTTGGAGAAGAAGAAGAATTCATTCCTGATATTGACCCGGATCTAGAAGAAGAGGTTGTATCATCTGATGAAGAGGAGATGGAAGTTGAACAAGGTCAAGATAATCAACCTGCTGATATAGTTGAGATTGAGATGAACATTCCTAATGTTCAAGAAGAAGATCAACCCATCATTGAGACTGTGATAGAGGCTCCTTTTGTCGAGCAAATTCAGATAATTCAAGAGCCAGTAGTTAATGTTGAAGCTGGTATACATGAAGCTGAGGAGGAAGTTGCAGAATCGAGTGGAACTCTGGATGCTGGAATCTATGGATCTGACTACTACAAGTCCGATTCAGATGAACAAACAGAGCATCTAGCATCATCCTCCAAAAGGCAAGTTGAGTTAGGTTCTGACTTTGAAGAAGAAGAACCTAGGGCAAAGAAAATCAAGACTGGATTAGAAGATTTGTCATCCTCGACAGATTCTTTATTCACTACTCCACAACAACTCCAGAACCATCTCCACAACCTACATCTCCACATCAATCTCCCATCACTACACAACCTACATCTCCGCATCAAACACCCATCCATACTCCTCCCACATCACCACATCATGAATCAACCTCTCCTATACCTAGAGTTAAAAACTTAAGCCTTGAAGTGAAGAAAATACAGGATAAGATTCAAAAGAAGGATAAAGAAATTGAAGGCCTAAAATCTAATCTGCATGATGTCCAGGAAGAGGTTAAAGACCTGAAGCTGGAAGTTGGGGGTCTACATACCTAGATTGACATTCAACAAACCCAACTTAAAACACAACAGAGACTTATCTCCCAGCAAAAAAGAAGAATTCAAGGCTTTAGCTGAAGCGGTGGAACAGCTCAAAGCCTCAATGATAAAACTTGTACAACAACAACCAACCACTTCAACAGCTCAGGGGGAGACTACATATGTGGTTGAACCCTCATCTCCTGCCATTGTCACTAATCCAGAGTCTGCTCTAACTGTCTTTACTGGCCATGCTGAGAAGACAAAGGAGGCAGTTGAAGTCAAGGTTGACAAACTAGAACTAGACCTTCCCTCAGCAAGTGAGAGAAGAGATGCAAGGAAGAAAGGGAAGGGGACCTCTACTGAGATAGAGACCGTAATTCTGGATGAAGAAGACATCCCATCTGATGATGAGCTGAATGCCCTCTTAGATGAAATTGAAAACTTTGGGTATAATGATCTTTACCCAGAAATTCTGACTACCGAAGAAAAAGAGACTGAGAGAACCAGATACTTCACAGAAGAAGGAGAGGAAATTCAAACCTTATCTGATGAAGAAAAAGGCGAAGAAGATGTTCAGGTTAATCTTATCAAGACAGTCACTCCTGAACCAACCACTACTGTCTCTGAATCAAGTCCAGCACAAGATACACCTTCTGTTGCACCTGAACCTCTAACTTCAAGAAAATCTTGGTTCAGGAAAATCATTCAGGAAGAAACTCCTAAAACATACGAATGGATAGCTGAGCATCAGGAGCTAAAGAGGCCTCCAATTGGCTGGAAGTATGATGTAGAAAGGAAGCTCTTTATTATCAGAAGATATAGAGGGGGAGTTCAGCACTTCAAACATATGACTGACTTCCAAACACTTCCTTTCTATGACCTCAGGGACTTAGCCAAGCTTCCACTTCAAAACCCTGGGAAGGTTATGATGGCTTATGACTTCGAGAAATTTCTGCATTCTCAAGTCAATAATGATTTCAAGGGTATGAAGCCTAGGAAAACTCAAAAGAATATCTCAAAGACAAGGTTTCACCCTAAAACCAATAAGCCATATGTGTTCTTGAGGTATAAGCCTGCCCAAACTCACAAGACCATCACCATTCCAAAGTCTGTACCTGTCCAACTGCAAACTTTCAGAAAGTGGTACTATGACCCAATCATTGGCAGTGCAGTAATAGAGTGTGAGGGCAAGGAAGACATCACTATCTTTGAACCTATGGAGCTATTGAAATTTAAGCCTGAAGATCTGGAGATACTATTCCAGAATCACATTCAGGCATACAGTGGTGAAGATGAAGCTGATGCCAAGGCCTACCAAAGAGTTGTATCTCTCCACGTTAAACCTTTTATACCGAGGACAACTGAAGGACCAGCTGCTTGATGAAGAGCTGAAGACAGTAATGCAACAGCTTAGGGGGAGATTGTAGAGTCCTATCTTATGTATAAGTTTTTGTCATTTATTGTATGTTTAAACAGTTTTAGACTAATTTACTTTATGTCATTTCATTAAATGTAATTTCAGTTTTCTGTAATTTACTGCTTTATTAGCTAAGTCTGGGCCATCGAAACTACTTAGTTGCGATTGAGTTTGTTCAATCGAAACAGTAGTTTCGATAGATGGTAGTTTCGACAGTTCTGTGTATCACTTGTAAATGGTCAATCGAAACTAGTAGTTTCGATTGAACATAGTTTCGATACCTGTCACTACTATAAATAGCCTAGTTTGAGAATGTTTAGGGTGTGAGTAGCGGCTGTAACCCTGAACCTTCTCTTTCACATTGTTATTGAATCAATACACTTTGCAGTTGTTTTTACACTATGTTCTTACATTTTCATATCATTTTGTGTTGATTCATTGTGAGGTTAGCCTGTTATCTTCACCGATCCTGTCTCTACCATCTGTTTCACCACCATACACACAGTTTCCGCCTGTGTGTGTAATCGATCAAATCAGTGATTTAAAGAGAAATCTGGACCTACAATTGGTATCTGAGCAGACCTGAGAGAACAGATCTGCGGAGAAATTCTTCAAACAGTCCGGATCGAGAGGCGGAATCTCTGGATCCGGTATCACTCTCGAATCAGAAATGGTAGAGACGGGTGCGGGAATCACATACACGAACAGAAACATATGAAAATGAAAAGAACAAATAATTGAAAGCATAAAACGTATGATTCTTTGATTGAAATGAAAATAAACGCTCGATCATACACTAACAATTAGTCTCACCCCAGGGTGAGCTCCCCCTAGGGTGCTGATTCCCTCTACAGACACACTCTCACTCCTAGGACATAATCTGCTATATATAGGAGGCCAAGCACATGCGCCTTGTTTTCCAAGCCACAGCCCAATGGGCCTGAAAAATAGGTATCGAAACTAAGTAGTTTCGATTGAACAAATTTTCAACCGAAACTAGTAGTTTCGATTGAACAAAACAAAATCAGTGATTTAAAGAGAAATCTGTCTTTCGTCTTCATAGATTGACTGATGATCCAATGCCTTTCGTTGTGATTCTCCCCCTCAAGTGTAGACCCTTCTATCTTGTAGGCAAATGATAAAGGTTTGAATCCCATGTATTTAGCAGTAAATAACCATCTTTCTACAAGGATTCTTGACATTCTCGAACACTTGATCAACTTTTGCCTTCTCTCCCCCTAAAAAAAGGTCAATTTCAAGCAAAGGCTCACTTTATCTTGCATCTTCATAACTCTGCTGATAATTTGAAGTCTTTCATGGTAATTCTCCCCCTGAAGTGTAGACCCTCCTATTTCTAGGCAAAAGATAAGGGATCGAATCACCATGTAATCGACAACTAATGATCCGGTTTGTCACAAGTATACTTGACTTTGTTACCCGCTGCCCAAACTTGAACTTTGATCAAAGGAATTACGGCTGAATCAGGCAGAACATCGTGTATATTGTCGAAGAAACGAAATTTTTGAAAACCCGAAAAAGGTTGTCTTCAAGTTTTCTTCCAAAACTCCCTTCCTTCTATGCAATATCCTGTTAAAAAATTTATCCAAGAAAATTTCCAAAAAAAAATTTTTTTTTTTTTTTGGAAAGTACTTGGATAGTTCTGCCTGTAGTTTCGATAGGCTCTACTTCAGTCGAAACAAGGCTAGTTTCGATAGAGGCAGTATCGAAACAAGAAGTTTCGATAGAGATATTCTTCAATCGAAACTAGTAGTTTCGATAGGAGATTCTTCAATCGAAACTAGTAGTTTCGATAGCCTAGTTTCGACAGCCTAGTTTCGATGTCTTCTACTTCTGATTTAGGGCAACACCAGTAGTTTCGATAGAAAATGTTCAGCCGCCACATAGTTTCGATTGACCATCTTCAACCTTCAGCTACTTCGATACCCCCAATCCAGGTCTGAAAAATGCTTCAAAAGCCTTACATCTTCAGATTTTGAAAGTGGAAATGTAGAACAGCAGTCACGAACCTGCTACACATCGATTTCTTCGAGTTTAACGTCTCAATGGCGGGTTTTTCTTGATATTGAGCAGATTCGAGAGCAATAAGAGCCACCATGGCTCTGATACCACTTGTAGGTCCTGAGCAGACCTGAGAGAACAGATCTGCAAAGAAATTCTTCAAACAGTCCGGATCGAGAGGCGGAATCTCTGGATCCGGTATCACTCTCGAATCAGAAATGGTAGACAAGGGTGCGGGAATCACATATACGAACAGAAACATATGAAAATGAAAAGAACAGATAATTGAAAGCATAAAACGTATGATTCTTTGATTGAAATGAAAATAAACGCTCGATCATACACTAACAATTAGTCTCACCCCATAGTGAGCTCCCCCTGGGTGGTGATTCCCTCTACAGACACACTCTCACTCCTAGGACATAATCTGCTATATATAGGAGGCCAAACACATTCGCCTTGTTTTCCAAGCCACCGCCCAATGGGCCTGAAAAACAGGTACCGAAACTAGTAGTTTCGATACTGTAATTTCGATTGACAGCATCAGTCTCAAAATTATACTCAACACCAAGAACCTCTTTCGGAGACATTGATTTATACTTGATATTCTCTTTTATCAAAACTGTATACACATCAAATTTAGATGGTAATGCCTCCAAGAACTTATCATTTATCTCTTCTGTCTCATACACCACTGAAGCACTCGACAATTCACTTAGCAGATGATAGAATCTTGTAGCAAGATCATCCAAGGATTCATTTTCAAAGTGCTTGAATACTAAGAATTGCTTCTTTAGTAATTCCTTTCTGCTCTTCTTTACATCCAAACTCCATTCACATCTCTTTTGTAATGCTTCCCACAATTGTTGAGAAGACTTGAATTGTTTAAAACTGTGATAAATTTCCTTAGGAAGAGACATCGAGATACTTGCCATTGCTTTCTTTTCCCTATCAAACAATAACTTTTCTTCTGTGGTTAATGCAGACACCGGTTTCGGAACATCATCCCTTCCCATCCAAGTGTATTTGGATGTGTATAACCTTCCAAAATTGGAATCCATAGACTTGTATAAGTGAAAGATACAAACTGATCAAACCGATCTTTCCAGTTAGAATAATCTGCAAGACTTAACAACTTTGGAGGTTTCTGAGATGTACCGATCTCATTATCATAATTGAACATGTTACTCACCTGCACCATATTTGCCATTTTTCCAGAAAAAATTTCCAAGTGTTGAGCAAGCTTACCCTTAGGCGAAGACAATATGTTTGCTTCAAATACACCCAAGCGAATTTGATATCAAGCGAACTTAATAAGTTCGCTTAAATCAAAAAATCCAGAAAATTTAGAAAGTTCGCCTAGAAAATTAAGTTCGCCTGAATTGGGAGAGGCGAACTTGTGTTCGCCTGCACACAGATTCAGCAAGTTCGCTTGCTTCAACAGAATCAAAATCAAGAACAGCTTCAACCAAAAAACACGAACAAAAATTTACCAAAAATCTTCATATCTCACTGATTTGAAGGAATTAGACAAAATTGAACCGTAGGATTATGTATTTTATCAATTAGAACACTTCTATCGGATGAATTTCCTCAAAATCCACTTCAAAATCACCAAATCAGCAGCAAAATAAGATTCAAGAACTTGAAAAACTCTATGGAAATGAAAAATCGAAAAGGTGATCAATTTCTTGTCAATTTGCATACAAAACCGTCTCAAATCACCAAGAATCACGAGCATAAGCTCTGATACCACTTGTAGGTCCTCATGGCTCTTATACGGATCGTTCTCATGATAAGACGTATCGTTAACTCGGCGTGTGGAATCCTACCAAATCAACGACTGCATACAAAATAGACAATAGAAACAATCAGGTAAATAACATTCACTTTGTATTCCAACAATCACAGAGTTTACAGAATTCTTGTTCGATCAGTCTCATTACTCTGTTCTAAACAGACTCTGAAACTCTATTTATAGACACATGTTCTGCACCAGGCGAACTTAACAAGTTCGCCTCAAAGATAAGTTCGCCTCTAATAGACTAAGCGAACTTAACAAGTTCGCCTCTGATAGACCAGGCGAACTTGACAAGTTTGCCTCTAGCATAACTTGTATAAACACTTAGAAAACATTTAATACAAAAACATAAAGACATTTAGATCTAAACTATTACAAAGCTTTTGTCATACAATCTATGTCCTAACATACACAACCATTAACAATGCGAAGCCAACTGTAGTATATTAATAGATCTATTGGTTTGACAAACCCATCCGATACTTGAGTTGGTGCATGCCACCCAAATTCAGGTTCCCAGGTAGGGATTTGGATGTTCGAAATCCGGCACAAGTAACAACAACAATTTGACGTCCCCATGACAATGAGTCAGACATCAGAGGGTGTACAGTCACTAGGGTTGGTTGTGGACGACATGTATTTGAATTTAATTACTTATATATCTTAAACTTGTTTATGATTTGTGCAACTCTATGACTACAACTGTTTAGCAAAACCTATGAACTCATCAACATTATAGTTGACCCGTTTTAGCATGTTTTTCAGGTAATAAAAACTAAAGATTTAAAGATTGTTGATTGCTCATGCTAGGGACAAGGAAGAGACCTAGTTAATAAAATTTGGATATCTTTTGTTTATGTGAATCTCATTATCAAGTATTATGGAAACTATTTGATTAACTAATCTTTGGTATTTCTTTATTCCAACTGTATGGTTCAATTTCGTCGCTCCCTCGTGTTTTTGTTTTAACGGGGGTGTGACAATATCTCTCCTTAAAATTTAGGCCAAAATAGAGTGGTGGGTCCTAGCACCACTCTCCTCCCATGTGACAAAATATAAAACCATTCTTGAAGGTTTTTATAAAGTTCGGTTCATTTTCATAAATCTTTCATTCTTTTACAAACACAAATACTTATGTATGAGAATTAATAAATAAATTTATTAATAACTTATGAGTATTATGAAGCAAAGAAAATACAAATTAACCAATCACATGTTTTGACTCACTTGTAATAAATCCTTTATATCTTTTACACATTTAATATTTTCACATAAATCGTATAATCATATAAAATGATTTTATTAATTATTCATGTTCATTATTTTACTTATAATAACATGAACAATCTTGACTATGATAACGCGTTTAGGTTTTAAATTTGAAATATTTCCATTTGAGGAAGATTCTTTCTGGATTTTATCCATGCACATGTTTTATAAAAACTTGTATCCTTCTACAATAATTTGTTATATATAAATATTGGGTCCGGTTATGTACAAAGTGTTTTTAGCGTATGAAGGCACCAGCATGCGATACGTGTTCAGTGGGCGAGGGATAAATGCGTCTGCTACATAATAATAACGCATGTTTTATAGTAACACATGTGTAAAATGATGATAACGCATTTTTAAAAAGATAATAACATATGTTTAAAATGATAATTAAGCATGTTTTATAATAACGCATGAACATAATCACGTATCGTTTATAGTAACACGTGACCATATTCACGCAATCACGCATGTTTTATAATAACGCATGATCATAATCATGAATGTTATACGCGTAATCATGCATGTTGTATAATAACGCGTCATAATAGTAACGCATCTTTTATAATAACACATGTGTAAAATCATGATAACGCATTTTTAAAAAGATAATAACATATGTTTAAAATGATAATTAAGCATGTTTTATAATAACGCATGAACATAATCACGTATGTTTTATAGTAACACATGACCATATTCACGCAATCAAGCATGCTTTATAATAACGCATGACCATAATCACGAATGTTATATGCATAAGCATACATGTTGTATAATAACGCATTACTATAATCACGCATGTTATATGCACAACACATCGACATTTCAAAAAAAAGTTGATTTTTTTTTAAATAAAAGTATAGCAAAACTATACTCAAATTAAAGAGAATAAAATACTCGATTTTATGGTGTAATTTATTTTTAAATATAATGTCGTATAAAAAGTTATACGTGTTTTAAAAAAATGGGGGAACTTAAAAAAAGTCAACAAATGTAGGCTATACCCATTTACCCTTTAAGACTCTTTTCACGCTTAAAAACAAGCTGACTGGGCACATCTTTCATCTCAACCCTTGTATTAGTAGATCAATGGTCCATAATCCTTCGTATCCTTCATACCATAAAAGCCCTTTGTATTTAAAACTTCCTTTATAAATAGGGAAAACTTCACCCAATAGTAACCAAGTTTCCCAAGTGTTCCATTTAAGTCACTCCAGGTTTTTTTGTCTTTTTAAAGTTACTCAACTTTCACTAAGTGTTCCAATCCTATGTAATTTTTTTATATATGTTTAATTTTTTTAAAATTGAATGAGGCAAATGAAATATATATATGAATATTAGTTACTAATAAGTGAAATTTTTATTCCAATTAACTTAAAATAGGAGGTAATAATGAAGAAAAAAATTAATTAAATAATAAACAAGTTTCAAAATTATTATATTTAAGTCGAATTGGAAAAAAGTAATTGCTAAATAGTAAACAAGATTCATATATGTTTCATTTATTTTATTCAATTTTAAAAAATTTAAGCATTTATAAAAAAAACTAGGTTATAGACCCGTGTATTACATGGGTTTAAGGATAGAGAATACATAGGTTTGAGGATAGATATTATATAATTCTATAATTTCTTTCCAAATTCCTTTAACTGGATTATTATTATTACATACAACAATATAAAATCAAAGAACAATGACAATTTGTACACAACAATGACAATTTACAAATCTCTAAATACTTCTTTGTACATAACATTTGTTGTTTTGTTGGTAATTTAACCATCCTTATCAAGTATCAATAACTTAAGTACATCTCTACTTTTTACTCTGGACAATGCGACATATAGCTGGCCAGGTGTAAAAACTAGTTCTTTTATACACAAACCAACCTTACATAGCTACTGTCCTTGACTTTTATTTATCCTCATGGCAAAACATACGGCGAGAGGAAACTGTCTTCTTTGAAATTTAAACGAAATCCTTTTGTCTGATGGTATTAATCGAAATCTAGGGATAAACATCCGAGCGCCAATATTACTTCCGGATAAGATTTCTTTCTCAATAACCCGATCTCCTAGTGTTAGGACCTGTAGTCGAGTTCCATTGCATAAACCATTCTTTTGATCAACATTTCTTAATAACATTACTAGAACACCGACCTTTAGTAATAATCTATGGTTTGGTAAGCCTGAAAGTTTAAGTCCATTAAAGACATCCAGTGAGTATAAACTTGCATCAAAATTATTATGAAGATACTCTGACTCCAATAAACTATCAGAACATAGGTATTCTTTTTCTTTGCCGGGAAACAGTGAAAGCAACTGATCATTAACATCCTGTACAACTTCATTTGTAGGTGCAAGTATGGCTCTTTCTTGAAAATATTCTGATTTTTTGAAATTTTGAAGAATATTAGGGTACTCAAACTCAATAATAGAAGAAATAGGATCGGATGAGTCAGCAATGAGGAGATCCTCTAGTAATGAAGAAATAGTTTGGAACAGTACGAGCAAGGTAAACTATTAATTACAGTGACCGGTTTGTGATTACTAATTTACATTGCTTTTCGGGTTCAAAACCCTTCAAATCGGTTGTGACATTGACATCTATTTGTTCTAAGTTAAGGTATCTATTCTTATCCAAGTGCATTAACTTTAGTACTTACTTACTTACCGTGTTGGCGTTGGTGTTGGTTACCCATACTGACATCCGTGCGTTGGTCCCATAATCAGCTTGAGTCCAGACATTTAGGGATGTGTGAATCTCTCAAACTATTGCTCTGATACCAACTTGTAAGGCCCCATTCCCGGGTAACCTCACTTGTGGATTTACTCATAAACATAGTCATAAATACTGAGCTTAAATTTAAAACATTCGAATTCAATCATTACATAACGTAACCTAACATGACATAACAGCGGAAGTCTTAACAATTAAATACATAACATTGTCTTAACATATAAAAAAAAGTGGGATGTCAGTCTTGTGTCGGGTAACCTTCACGCCATCGCACGACCCTTTCTTCCTTTACCTGATATGTATACTAAAAGTCAGCTAACGCTGGTGATTTCTAGTTTAAAGACAATCATACATAATATTTATCTTATCATGAATATTATATATATGTATACATAACATACGTAATATTCAGGCTTTTAAATATTCTTTGCTTTACTGTTCTCACATAACATTCATACTGAGTATATACATATGTACATACACACTTACTTGGGGAGAACATTCATTTGGCCATAAACATAAGGGTTATCAACCCATCATACTTGTCGCGAATGTCACAAAGACATCGCAGTGAGAACTACCGTCGTAGCCCTTTTCATAAACCGTCCGTCGAAACTTAAATCTGTCCGACAACCTTTGTCCGTCCGCTCTTAAACCGTCCTACCGTCATTTTGTCCGTCTGCCCTAGGGCATCCATTTCCCACGCGACTATTATGAATGCAACCGTTCTACTTGAGTTAAGGCATTTGCTTCGACCGTCCATTAGTGCCTTTTTATACATCCTAGCTTGCGAAGGAACGTTTTTGTCCCGGTTGCAAAATAGTCACGTGGTCGTCCGTCTACCGAAGTAGCCGTTGTCATAGAAGGGTTCATAAAGTTTACATACATTCATAACATGCAATATATATAATATAAAGCAAGATTTCATTCATTTACGTTATGTCCTTCTTTCATTCATTCTTTATAATCATACGTTTCATTCTTTGTTTATAATTCATTTTCATATATAAGTATATATATATATATATATTTGTATACCACGTATGATCAGATTGAAATTCATAGCATTTATTCATTTAGTGTATACACTTCAGCCCCAAAACATTTAAAATGATTTGCACATAACATAGAAGAGGGCACATAGAACTCACCTGATAAGCTAGTCTTGGTTGTCCTAAACAAAGGCCCAACAACGTCTCGTACGATCTGAATTAGGTAGTTAAATACACATAAGACCTAATCCCGACTCTAACGGTTTAATCATACTGAATTAGGCGAACATACTGACTTTACTAACTGGTCTGCTGCCTGCGCACTTAGTAAGTGTGCAGGGCCTTGCTCATGCGTACTTGACAAGTACGCAGAACATTCTTCTTGCGTACTTGATAAGTACGCAGGATCTTCCTCATGCGTACTTGATAAGTACGCATGACATCCTTATTGCGTACTAGATAAGTACGCAAGACCTGCTTCCTAGACAAGTCCGAAATTCTTGCATGTTAATCTCATCATGCCAATCTTACAATTTTCTTTGATCATGCCAATCTTACAATTTTCTTTGATCAAAAGGTGCGGTTTTCATTCTAAATGCTAGTTCTAAGCTTATTTTCAAGTTTCATCCATAAAAACGTCTCATATTTAGCTAAAACTCGAGAAACCTCAAAACGAACAAAAACTCAGATTATGGTCGAATCGTTACCTGGATTGGAATTCTGATTCGAAGGTTTTGCTCACGAGCTCAGCAGTAACGTGCTCCTTCAATCTCGTGTCAATCCGTCGACTTTCTCTCTCTATACCCGACTCTCCTTTCTCTCTCTAGATTGCAAGTGTTGGTGAAAAATGAGAGTCTAAGCCTGCCTCGACCCTTATATACCTGGGCTTCCCTCGGCCTGTTGGAGCCGAGCCCAAGCCCATCCATTTTATTTCATTTTTTGACGATTAAATCTCTATCGCTTTATTATTTATTTATTTACTATTTTTGGGATATTACAAGTCTACCCTCCTTAAAGAGGTTTCGTCCTCGAAACCGCTTATACGTTAAACAATTTAGGGTATAGTCCCCTCATCTCGTCTTATTTTTCTCATGTAGCTTCTGACCCTTTTCTGTGCTTCCATTGTACTTTGACTAAAGGAATCGACTTATTGCGTAGTCGTTTCTCAGCTCGGTCAATAATGGCTATTGGTTCCTCCACATAATTTAGACTGTTATCCACTTCGATCTCGTCGTAAGGTATGTTAGCTGTGTCGTCAGCTAGGCACTTGTGTAAGTGCGACACGTGGAACGTAGGGTGTATCCCACTAAGCTCCACGGGTAGGTCGAGTCTGTAAGCAACTTGACCCACTCTCGCTAAAATCTTGAAAGGTTCGACAAACCTTGGACTTAGTTTGCCACGTTTTCTGAATCGAATGATTCCTTTCCATGGTGATACCTTTAACAGTACCATGTCCCCCACTTGAAACTCTAAATCCCTTCTTCTCTTATCCGCGTATGATTTCTGTCTGTCCTTTGCGGCTTTCATTCGAGCCTTGATTTGATCAAACTTCTTGGAAGTAGCTTTGACCACTTCGAGACTTGCGAAATCCTTTTGTCCAATTTCCCCCCAACAAACCGAGGTCCTACATTTCCTTCCATACAACATTTCAAATGGCGGCATGCCAATAGTCGAGTGATAGCTGTTATTATATGAAAATTCTGCCAATGGTAGATGATTGTCCCAGCTCCCACTGAAGTCAATGATACATGCCCGGAGCATGTCCTCCAAGGTCTGAATGGTCCTTTCCGATTGTCCATCGGTTTGGGGGTGGTAAGCGGTGCTGATGTTCAGTCTAGTGCCCATTGATTCGTTGAATTTCTTCCAAAACCTTGACGTGAATCTAGTATCCCTGTCGGACACAATCGACAGCGGCATACCATGTCTTCTCACAACTTCCTTGATAAATACTTCTACTAGTCTTTCTGACGAAGAAGTCTCACGTATTGGCAAGAAGTGAGCACTTTTCATCAAGCGGTCGACAATCACCCAAATGGTATCATTGCCTTTAGCTATTCGAGGTAGCTTGGTAATGAAGTCCATCGTGATCTCCTCCCACTTCCATTCCGGTATTGGTAGAGGTTGCATTTTACCGCATGGTTTCTGGTGCTCGGCCTTAACTAGAGAACACGTTAGGCACTTGCTCACGTACTCTGTCACATCATTCTTCATGCCAGGTCACCAGTATTCTTTCTTCAAATCTTGATACATTTTGTTTGTCCCATGGTGGATAGAATAGCGAGACTTATGGGCCTCATCAAGTATTTTGGCTCTAAGCTAGTCAATCTTAGGTATCCACATCCGGCCAAACCTAGTTCGTACACCGTATGCATTTGCATCCAAATTCCCTTGTTGTCCTACTATTTTTTCCCGTTTTAAATTTCTTTCTAATAGTGCTTCATCTTGTGCCTTCGATATCTCACTCATCAAATCTGGTGTTATAATCAGCTGACACGCTTTGATCCGTATAGGTTCCGATTTTTCCTTTCTGATTAACGCGCCAGCCACCACGTTTGCATTGCCTGGATGGTACAATATCTCACAGTCATAGTCTTTCAGTAGCTCTAACCACCTCCTTTGCCTCATGTTTAATTCCCTTTCCCGAAAAAGTACTTCAGGCTTTTGTGATCTGAGTAGATGGTGCATTTGACTCCATACAGATAGTGCCTCCATATTTTCAACGTGAAAACTACTGCTTCTAACTCTAAATTGTGTGTTGGGTAGTTAACCTCATGAATCTTTATTTGTCGCGAGGCGTAAGCAATTACCTTCCCTCGTTGCATAAGTACGCAACCTAAACCCTGACCCGAAGCGTCAGAGTAGACTACTAAGTCTTCATTTCCCTCAGGTAGTGACAAGACTGGAGCTTGGGTTAACCGTGCCTTAAGTTCCTCAAACGCGTTGTTTTGGGTTGAACCCCATTCATATTTCACTTCCTTCCGTGTCAACTTAGTTAGTGGCGAGGCTATTCTTGAAAAATCTTGAATGAACCTTCGATAGTAGCCTGCCAATCCCATAAAACTTCGTATCTCTGTTGGTGTCTTTGGGACGTTCCATTCCTTTACTGTCTCGATCTTTGCAGGATCCACCATGATTCCGTTCGGGTTTATTACATGACCTAGGAATTGGACTTCCCTAAGCCAGAACGCGCATTTGGAGAATTTTGCGTACAACTTTTCCTGCTTTAGCACCTCCAAAACCTCTCTTAGGTGACAGTGGTGATCACCCTCGCTTTTCTAATATACCAATATGTCGTCTATAAATACTATCACCGATCGATCCAACATGGGTCGACATACTCTATTCATCAAGTCCATGAACGCTGCTGGTGATTTGGTCAATCCGAAAGACATCACGAGAAACTCATAATGCCCATAACGCGTGCGAATCGCGGTCTTTGGTACGTCTTCTTCTCTTACTTTTAACTGATGGTAACCCGACCTAAGATCGATATTTGAGAACCAACTCGCACCTTGCAGTTGATCAAAAAGGTCATCTATTCTAGGCAGTGGGTATTTGTTCTTTACTGTCCTCTTGTTCAACTCACGGTAGTCAATGCACATGCGCATGCTGTCGTCCTTCTTCTTTACAAATAGTACCGGAGCGCCCCATGGTGAAATGCTCGATCTAATAAATCCGTTTTCTGTTAGTTCCTTTAGTTGAGACATCAATTCTTTCATTTCTGACGGAGCCAATCGGTAGGGGGCTTTGGCAACGGGCTCAGCTCCTGGCAGTAAGTCAATCTGAAATTCTATTTCCCGATCGGGTGGCAACCCAGGTAGATCCTCAGGGAATACTTCCGGAAAGTTGCACACCACGGGTACATTCTTGAGTTCTTTCGTTTTCATTCTATCGTCAATACCATATGCCAGATAAGCTTCGCAACCGCGCCTCATGTAACTTTCGGCCTTAATCATCGAGATGACGTTCGGCATCGTGTAATTCCAATCCCCATAAACCGTAATTGGACTGCCGCTAGGAGCTTTGAGGTGTATCCTCTTATGTTTACATATGATTTGAGCTTCGTTGGCAGCTAGCCAATCCATACCCAATACTATATCGAATCCTCCTAAGGTGAGAAGGAATAATCTAGAAGGAAACTTATGGCCCTCTATTTCTATGATGTAATCCTCTGTTACTTGAAATACTGCCGAATTTTTACCAACGGCAGTTTGTACGCTAAAGGCCTTTACTATGGTGTTGATAGTGCAACCTAGTTTACGGCTAAATGCATTGGATATAAAACTTTTACTAGCACCAGAGTCAAATAAAATAGCAGCATGTTTATCATTAACTAGGAACGTACCTGACACAACATCAGGGTTTCCCCTTGCTTCTTCCTCTGTCAGGGCGTAGGCTCGAGTCCTAGCCTGCGGTTATTCCTTTTCAGCTTCCTTTTCCTTTCCTGAACCGGATTGTCTGGTTTTCCTTCAATCCCTAGTCTGGTGTCCATATCTTTCACAACTTTGGCACTTGACGTCCTTCAAACAATCTCGGGAGTAGTGCCCCGGTTTCCCACACTTATAGCATGTGGTGGTGCCGTTTCGATACTCGCCAAGATGTTTCCTTCCACATTTCTTGCATGTTTCCTATTCATCCGACCTTGGTTTCTAAATTTCAGTTGCTACATTCCCTTTTCCAGTGCCTCTAGACGGGTTCTCCCACTTTCTCTTTTGTGTCTCAGGTGCCGGGTCATCATTGGCATAATCGTCATAGACGATTTCGCTCAGATTCATTACTGACTTGAAGGTCGAGGGTAGGTTAGCTTTCACATGGACCCGGACCCTTTGCGGCAGACCCTTGACATAGTATTTGATTAGACGGTCTTCAGTTTCCACCAAGTGTGGTACCAGTTAGGCCAGCTCGTTGAATCTTGAGGTATACTGGCGATGAGTCTTGTTGCCAGCCTTGAAGTTTAGGAACTCGTTCTCCACACGATCAATCTCGTTCTATGGGCAGAACTTTTGGATTATGAGCTTCTTCAGGTCTTCCCATGTCATTCTGGCAAGAGCGTTTGGCTACTTTGTCCTCTGAATGTTTCTCCACCAACCTAGTGCTTCATTGGTGAAAGAATGAGCAACATATTTAACCTCCTGGTCCGGTCGTCACTTACTGATGTTGATTACAGTGTTCATCCTCTCAATCTATTCAAACGTAGCCACTGAATCCTTGTTCCCATCGAACTTGGGTGGGTCTCCGTCCTTGAAACCTTTGTAAGTACAGCCACGATTGCTTGATCCCACCTTTACTTCATCCCCATCACTGTCGTACACTTTCTCTTCATGGTCTCCTTCATCCTCATCTCTACTTTTCTTTAGTGCCTCGGATAGTAGATCAGGAAATACTTTCTTCAGAGTGAGTACAACTTTAATAGCATCCCGGACCTCGGGTTCAAACTGTAGAGGCCCTTGATTGTTGTTCCCAGTTGGGGTCACCTCTGTTTCGTGCACACTCTCAGTGTGTTCTGCGTGCACACTCTCTTCCTCTTCATGTCTTTGATTCAATGGAGGTCTACCGACTAGGCTAGTGCGACCGCCTCGGCACCCTGTTCTTCCTCCACCAGCCATAGTTCCTAGTTTCCTGATAGTTATAAAGGGAATACATCAATGTCATTTCTTCAGATCATAGTTTTGAACAGTACGAGCAAGGTAAATTATTAATTACAGTGACCGGTTTTTATTACTAATTTACATTGCTTTTCGGGTTTAAAACTCTTCAAATCGGTTGTGACATTGACATCTATTTGTTCTAAGTTAAGGTATCTGTTCTTATCCAAGTGCATTAACTTTAGTACATACTTACCGTGTTGGCGTTGGTGTTGGTTACCCATACTGACATCTGTGCATTGGTCCCATAATCAGCTTGAGTCCAGACATTTAGGGATGTCTGAATCTCTCAAACTATTGCTCTGATACCAACTTGTAAGGCCCCATTCCCGGGTAACCTTACATGTTGGATTTACTCATAAACATAGTCATAAATACTGAGCTTAAATTTAAGACATTCGAATTCAATCATTACATAATGTAACCTAAAATGACATAACAGCGGAAGTCTTAACAATTAAATACATAACATTGTCTTAACATATAAAAAAAAGTGGGATGTCAGTCTTGTGTCGGGTAACCTTCACGCCATCGCACGACCCTTTTCTTCCTTTACCTGATATGTATACTAAAAGTCAGCTAACGCTGGTGAGTTCTAGTTTAAAGACAATCATACATAATATTTATCTTATCTTGAATATTATATATATGTATACATAACATACGTAATATTCGTGCTTTTACATATTCTTTGCTTTACTGTTCTCACATAACATTCATATTGAGTATATACATATGTACATACACACTTACTTGGGGAGAACATTCATTTGGCCATAAACATAAGGGTGATCAACCCATCATACTTGTCGCGAATGTCACAAAGACATCGCAGTGAGAACTACCGTCGTAGCCCTTTTCATAAACCGCTGGGCTCTAGAAAACCGTCCGTCAAAACTTAAATCCGTCCGGCAACCTTTGTCCGTCCGCTCTTAAACCGTCCTACCGTCGTAGTCCGTCATTTTGTCCGTCTGCCCTAGGGCATCCGTTTCCCACGCCACCATTATGAATGCAACCGTTCTACTTGAGTTAAGGCATTTGCTTCGACCGTCCATTAGTGCCTTTTTATACGTCCTAGCTTGCGAAGGAACGTTTTTGTCACGGTTGCAAAATAGTCACGCGGTCGTCCGTCTACCGAAGTAGCCGTTGTCATAGAAGGGTTCATAATGTTTACATACATTCATAACATGCAATATATATAATATAAAGCAAGATTTCATTCATTTACGTTATGTCCTTCTTTCATTCATTCTTTATAATCATACGTTTCATTCTTTGTTCATAATTCATTTTCATATATAAGTATATATATATATATATTTGTATACCACGTATGATCAGATTGAAATTCATAGCATTTATTCATTTAGTGTATACACTTCAGCCCCAAAACATTTAAAATGATTTGCACATAACATAGAAGGGGGCACATAGAACTCACCTGATAAGGTAGTCTTGGTTGTCCTAAACAAAGGCCCAACAACGTCACGTACGATCTGAATTAGGTAGTTAAATACACATCAGACCCAATCCCGACTCTAACGGTTTAATCATACTGAATTAGGCGAAAATACTGACTTTACTAACTGGTCTGCTGCCTGTGCACTTAGTAATTGAGAAGGGCCTTGCTCATGCGTACTTGACCTGTACGTAGAACATTCTTCTTGCGTACTTGATAAGTACGTAGGATCTTCCTCATGCTTACTTAATAAGTACGCATGACATCCTTCTTGCGTACTTGATAAGTACGCAAGACCTGCTTCCTGGACAAGTCCGAAATTCTTGCATGTTATTATGATCATGCCAATTTTACAATTTTCTTTGATCAAAAGGTGCGGTTTCATTCTAGATGCTAGTTCTAAGCTTATTTTCAAGTTTCATCCATAAAAACGTCTCCTATTTAGCTAAAACTCGAGAAACCTCAAAAAGAACAAAAACTCATGGTGGAATCGTTACCTGGATTGGAATTCTGATTTGGAGGTTTTGCTCACGAGCTCAGCAGTAACGTGCTCCTTCAATCTCGTGTCGATCTGTCGACTTTCTCTCTCTAGACCCGACTCTCCTTTCTCTCTCTAGATTGCAAGTGTTGGTGAAAAATGAGAGTCTAAGCCTGCCTCGACCCTTATATACTGGGCTTCCCTTGGCCCGTTGGAGCCGAGCCCAAGCCCATCCATTTTCCTTCATTTTTTGACGATTAAATCTCTATCGCTTTATTATTTACTTATTTACTATTTTTGGGATGTTACAGATACTGACCACTTTTTGCAGTGTACTTCTTGTTTCGCATGATCCAATCAATATAATCTTTTTTTAATGTTGCACGTAGATTGGAATCTATGACTATTGTATTTGAAAGTTCTTGGCATTTACGAAAGGCAAAGTCTTCTAGATCTCTGATGATCAACAATTCCTTTGCTAAGATCTGTTGGGTCTCTTTATCAGACATGCCTTTACACTTTACTGCAACATCGTCTTGAATTTGTTTTTCTTTTATGATAATGTATTCCTCCATATTCTTTGGTATTGTATAATAAGTCACGATGTTTGTCAATGAGGGAAACACTAATTGTCCAGAAGAAGGTGGGTCAAAAAATTGCAGAACTTCTTGATTTAAGCTCATGATAGGAAGTGATGTTGGTGGAGGTTGTGTAGTTGACAGTGGCAATTTTGTTGGTGCATTTGGAGTAGCCTCATCTTCATCACTTTCATGTACCACCATCTTCCTTCTTTTAGGGGTATTTTTGGTATTTTTGGTATTTTCTTGAAATGCTATTGAATTTGAAACTGTTGTTAGCACTAAAGCTGGTGCAACAGTAGTTGTACTTTGTGTTGTAGTCTCAGTCATTTCTATATCTTTTGAAGGCTCAACTACTAGAAAAAGTGGTTTTGTTGCAACAGCACTTGTAGCAGTAGTTTCAGGAGTGGGCCTTTTAACTCCAGTTGTTTGTGGTGGTGTAGATTTTGGTTTTACTGCTGGACCTGTTGGTTTAGATTTGTTTAAGGCTTCAGCTGCATGTTCAGGAGCATGCCTTTTGACTCCAGGTTCAGCACTTTTCTTTACAACTTAATTTCTTGCAGATCTTGCATGAATCTTTGTTCCTGTACCTAAAGTATTTAATGAATCTTGATTACCTTTTTCAACCTGTTCTTCAATTATCTATCTGACAACTGCTGCAGATTCTGCCTCTCTATTTTTTCTTAACCTTTCCTTTTCTTTTGCAGCTTCTTGTCCTTTCTCTGCTTCAGAGTAGTCTGCTTTCTTGTCTTGTTTCTTTTGCTTTTGGGCATCATCATCTGAGAATTTAGGAGGAGGTGGTGTAACACCAGTTAATTGTTCTAACTGTGTTCTTATTACACTTACATCTACATGTATGTCCTAGTATCTTGTATCAACATAATTTCTCATAGCCTCCATGTGTAATTTTAGAGAATTATCCAGTGCCCTCTGATTCTCTTTTAGGAATGGCTGGAAGGCTTTCCATATGATTGGAGTTAGTTCTTCAGGAGTTGGAAGCTTGATTTGGGAAATCACTTTGTTTATTGAAGACTTAAACTCTTTCTTGATGGAGTCTAACAAAGTTGTGTTTTCTTGTCTTGGAGTTTCAGTAGAAAGCTTCTTGGTAAGAGTTTCTTTAATTGTTGAGCAAGAAGCCTCTACATTGGACATTTTATCCGTCAATTCCCTATATCTTAATCCATCACCTAAGTTAAAAGGATCAGCTGGATTCCCACTTGAAGTGGTTGTATCTGTCCCTTTGACATGAACATGTTCAATGCCAATGGGTGCAGATGCCCCTTTGTATTGGTCATGGGGACTTCCAACTGTTGTAGAGTGAACTATTGTCGACTCAACAGTTGTTGCCCTCAAGGGAGTCTTAGCTATGTAGCTACTGTCCAGATGGGAAACTGTTGTTTCTACAACTGTAGTAGCTGCTCCACTTGAGAAATCCTCATGAGATGTACCCTTAGTGATTGCATCAATCAGCATATGTAAGGGTGATGTTTGTGGTGGTGTTGAGTAGTGAAAAGAGTAAGTCCTGGGAGATGGACTTTGAGTATGATGCTCAAGTAATACATCAGCTCTAGATGTGGCTTTGGATTTGGATTTTATGTTCCTTAGGATTTCTGCTATGGGTTACAAATCAGGGATGGGTTCTTCCCTTTGGTTAGCAGGAGCAGTAGGCTCGTTTTGTTGTACTGGCTCATCCTCATAAACCAAAATTTGTTTTCTTGATTCCATCCTTGTAAAAGTTTGTTTTTCAAGAGATTTGATGGTAATCAATTTACCCCTTTTGTAAATGTTTTCGGGTAATTCTTTTTGAATATATGCCATAACAAGTCTAGGGTACATCAAAAATTTTGTTTGTGAAGTAGTGTTGGAACACGTCTTTAAAAATTATTTTTGAAACTTTGAAGCTTTGCCCTATTAAAATGGCATAAGCCACGTATTGAGTATTTAATGGAATCTCATTCCATGTACCACACTTCCCTGAAAAACATACCATAAGAATATGAAAAAGGAATTTTAAACCTGCAGAACACATACCCTTATCCAAAGTTACTAAGGTTATTTGACCAAGATAACCTCTCTCAATGAATTCAATATGCAAGAGATGTTTTGTAAATTAGTCAACACTGTCAGCATCACCAAGCTCTAGGCTTGTTGTGAGGAACTCAGGAGTTATTGTAAGTGGTTTTGAGCCAATGTCAGACATAATAGAAATGATGTTGTGTTTTTCGTCTTTGATTACCCTGGCATTTTTCCAAAACTCTTCAAGAATAGTCAAATAGATTGGTCGGTTAACTGTAAGAGCTTTGTGATAAGGGGAATTGGTTATCAAATCGATCATTTGGTGATATTATGGATGATCCTCCGATTTTGTGAGATATGGACACACGTTATGAGTAGGTCGAATGGTCGCGAGTAAGTAAGAGAAGAATTGAAGGAATTTCGTTTTCAGTCGAGTGACGTTCATGGGGTTTAATATAGTTTTTGAATAGCCTGAAATCTAGGGTTAAAAAGCTGAATGAAACACAAATGTTGGTTAATGTTTTTACATCCACCAATTTGAAATTTTTAGAAGTTTTTAAAAGAAAGAGCAGCTGTTTGAAATAACAACTGTTTTATTTTTCATGTTTTTATAATTTTGATTTTGTAAATGTTTTTTTAAATATTTTTCACAGAATTTTATGAAAAAATTATTATCGAATCATTTTAAGTTTTTCTTGTCCCTACACCTCTCCTCAAAACGGGAAATCGGAACGCAAAATCCGGTCCATCAACAATATTATCCGCACCATGTTATCCCAATCTCATGTGCCTTTACATTTTTATGCTTAGTTTTTTAAACATTCAACAATAACATAACAAAATTATAACGTGTCAAATTTTAGTGCGCAAAACATAGTTTGAGCCTTCGCATGTAACAAACAACATATTCTTTTTCTTGAAAAATGTGAATTTGTAATTTGTGCCTAGTGCCGAATACAAACCGGCCCCAAACACACCAACACGGGCCCACCCCTGCAGACTATACCTACTCCGGACTTCTACATGATCCACCTTCACCTTCAACGTACTGGTGTAAACGGGAGGAATTCTGATCTGCATCTCTTCCAACGAATCCAAACCAGCCTTCTCTGTAAAATCCTCTGGAAATTGCTACATAAAAATCAAGAGATAACAATTTCAAAAATGACCATAACTAACAGTAATAAATAGGTATTGAAAACTTACAATTACAAATTGCATAAACTATCTAAGCCTAATACTTACAAGTTTTAGTTAAAGGCGGTCAACAAATGAAACCTTGCCCTCATCATGATCATCATTATCAACATCAACATCAGCATCCTAATCATCATCGTCGCCATCATCATCATCACCACCATCACCATCTACCTCAGCATCATCATCACCATCATCACCATCTTCATCAGCATCATCTTCCTCACTTTCTTCTAAAGAAAAAATTTGGGCTTTACAAATTTCATTGTAAACCTAAATGTGGAACACATGAGTATCAACCAAGTTGAACAACATAGCCCAACCCACATCTACACCAAGGTCTTTTTCCATATTTTGCCATCCACTAGTAAAGGAGAAGAAGTGACTTTTCTTTTGGATCTCTAGCTCCCATGACTAACACCAGCCATTGGTTCCAACGATTGGACCCACCGAAAAGTTGTTGTTCAGATGAAGGTGCTCGTAACACAAAGGCAATACCTGAAGGGTTGAAGAGGTTACAATTAATGTGTGTATATATATATATATATAGCTACATAGTTCAAATAAGAAAACTTGTTGACATTATTACCTGAAAAGATGAAACTGAATTTGTGATAATCAACAAGAAGCCTGAATTAGCATAGAATGGAAATCAATGGGAAATAAAGAAAGACATTTGAACGGGCATACGTTAAAAGAAATGTACATATTGCATTCAAAACCTTTAGCAATAAGCACACTAGCAGAGTATATCTGAAACAAAGAAAGATAAGAACCTCTACTTTAACATAAAAAACAAAATCTTTATAATTACCTGAACAATCATGTTTCAAATTCTTTCTTGTTCTCCTTCTTGCTTTCCCATTCTCTAGGGCGTACTAGGTGGGTGGATACTTTCTGGGTCAACTTCTTTTCCTCTTCTCCACGATGGGTGCTTTCCCATTTTCTAGGACGTACTGGGTGGGTGGATACTTTCTAGGTCTACCTCTTTTCCTCTTCTCCACCATGGGTGCTTTCCCCTTCTCTAGGACATACTAGGTGGGTGGATACTTTCTGGGTCTACCTCTTTTCCTCTTCTCCACCATGGGTGGTTTACCCTTCTCTAAGACTTAATCCTGCTCACTCTTCATTTCTTAACTTTCCACAATCATAAACCAACAAAACTACAACTAGATTAGTATACCGAAAAAGGAAATTAACCAAAGTAGTAATATTTCCAACAAAATTATATAATTCTGCATACGCTTAATTACACTCATGGCTGCCTATCATACGATCGACCACAGTAGTATTGTTATTTGCAACAAGTAGATCACTTCCATCAATGACACATTTTTTTGTCTTGGGTGAGGTTTGAACCCACAACCTCTTGGTTGTGGACTCCCCTCTTAATCCCCCCCCCCCCCCATTCGGTTGATATACATTAAGCTCATAACAAAAGTAAACAATCTACACAAACCCGCCAAAGCCCCTAAATTAAAGAAATCAAACAGAAAAACCTAAATAAATCAGCTGAAAAGAAGCAACGAACATCGCACCTAACCTAGCTAGAGCAACGGAATCGCATTATGATGATCAATAATACACATATACGTTACATCTGATCGAACACAAACGGATTACCTTGGAAGACGGGAAGACGTTCCGGAAGTCGCTGTATAGCTATAGGGGAGAGAATCATAGAAGAGATGATCAAGATTAATTATGATGGGGTTTACAAAACCATACATAAACCCACTTGACACACAACACATGTAAAAATAGTTTAAAAAAATAATTTAGAGATCATATCTATAGTTTAAAAAAAATATATTAAAATCTTTAAATTTTCGATTTGTAATTAAATACCAAATTTAGAGATCATACCGGCCTGTAGTTTAAAAAAAAATATATAAAATAAAAAACTTAGAATGTACGATTTATAATTAATTAAATAAATAATTTAGAGAGCATACCTACAGTTGTTGATGATGATGATGATAACCCATATGATCGATGTTGATAACCTGTATGATGATGATGTTGATGATAATGATGATAACCCATATGATGATGATGATCGGTCATAACCCATATATATGACGATGGTGTTGATATATAACCCATATGATGGTGATAATGACAACCCATGATGCATGCATTATGATTATGATGATAACTCGTATGATGATGATGATGATGATGGTTGTGATGGTAGTGATGATGATGATGATAACCCATATGACATGGTGATGGTGACAGTGATGATGATGATAACCCATATAATGATGATGATGACCCATATGATGATAACCCATATTATGATGATGAATATTATGATTATTATGATAACTAATTTGATGGTGACGATATAATGATGTTGCCGAGATGATGATTATAATGAAGCTGATGCTGATGATGATGATAATGATAAACCATATGATGATCATGATGGCTCATAACCCATGCCACCCATGTCTCACAACCAATAACCCACAACCAGTGTCACCCCTATAAGGCTTATGGGTCAAATGGACCATGGTCATGGGTGATATGGGCTATATATGGGCCTTATGGCATTATAACCCATGACAACTGATGTTGATGATGGTGATAATGATTATAAACCACATGATGATCATGATGGCTCATAAGCCTTGTAAGGCTCATAACCCATGCCAACCATGTCTCACAACCAATAACCCAAAACCAGTGTCACCCCTATAAGGCTTATGGGTCAAATGGGCCATAGGTCATGGGTGATATGGGTTATATATGGGCCTTATGGCATTATAACCCATGACAACTGATGTTGATGATGGTGATAATGATTATAAACCATATGATGATCATAATGACTCATAAGCTTTGTAAGGCTCATAACCCATGTCACCCCTTGACTCATAACCAAGAACCCACAACCAGTGTGACCTTATAAGGCTTATTGGTAAAATAGGCCATGGATCATGGGTGATATGGGTTATCGCCCCATGACACAAAAAGCCTTGTGATGCTATAGCACATGTCACCCATGACTCACAACCAATAACCCACAACCATTTATGACTCCTATAAGGCTTATGGGTCAAATAGGCCATGGGCCATGGGTGATATGGGTTATGGCATTATAACCCATGAAGTGAAAAGCCTTGTAATGACATAACCCATGTCACCCGTTACTCATAACCAATAACCCGCAACTAGTGTGACCCCTCTCTATGGGAAAACTATATAGCCGATGCTCAAACTAATTTGATGGACGAGGAGTTGAACAATTTTGTATGATTATACCTTTAGTCAACAACCCAACGACGGACTACAAATTGGTGATGCTCAAAGGAGTTTCACTTCAAACTCTCCTACAATGCCAAACCGTCGTCCTCTGCTATCAAACCGTTCTCCTGTGGCAAACCTTCGTCCGACACAAGAAGTCTTAAGTTGGGCTGAGGGTACGAAACCGACCATGGTGCGGAATACGTAACAAGATCGGATGAAGAAATGGTTTATCGATCCGACTGCTCCTCCTATGAATACATGAGGTTGGACGTGCATCAAAGTGATTGTGGCTGCTCATCGCCCAATTCCCTATTTGGTTATTAAGTTATGTTTTTATGTGGTTTATGTAATGTTTTATTTTCAATTTAAGTGGTTTATATATGCAATTTTTTTTATTTATGTGATGTTTTAAGTATGTTTATTATAAATTTAATTTTATAAAAATTCCGTACAGTTTAATTAGTTTTTGTTTTTTTCAAATATATTATAGAATCCGTAAATTATTACTCTATATTAAGCATGGTGTACAATATATAAAACATGCCACCTTTCAATACACGTGCCAAAAAACAGACCTACTTCACACACATTTTCAATACACGTGTCTTCCTTCACACACATTTTCTCCGTCAATTAAACCCAGAAAGTGAATTAGGTTTCAAAATTCCCCAAAAATACATGACGGGATCTTATACAAAAAAACAATGCTAAAATATTGAGAATTTATTTTGATAATTAGTACCAAAACTTGTGACCCAACCCTCACAACTTCCACCTCCGTCCTCTTACACTCCACTCGAGCTTTACTTTTCCCAAAACCCTAACACAAATCCACTCGATTTCAAACCATAACGCTAACCTAAACGAACTCTAGTGGAAGAAAACACAAACTCCGGCAAGGAGTTCTTGGGAAACTCACGGTAATCAGGTATGAGTCAACATCTCATATAATATCAATATATATTAAGTTAACACAATAACCTTTTTTTCTTGTCGGATTCATGTTTCTTGCATGAATCTATTGCTTTTAATTATAAAAGCATTTTTACAGTTTTGTAACTTAAACTTAAGTTAATGTGGCCCCTAGAATCCTGTTGTGGACCACTAAGGGTATATATGTAGGAAGAAACATAGTATATCTTATAAAGATAGATATTTGTTTATTTATACAAAAATTGGGATTTATAAAAGATTACGAAGACAGAGAATGTGTCATGATTGTGATATCTGGTTGATTGACCTACAAGCTTTTTTTGTCCATTTTATAAATAATTATTGCTTTCTGAATGAGCTTAGAGATCAGGAGATATAAAAACAATATTATTACACTAAAAATAGATTAAAAATGCTACCTTTAGACTTGTAAATTTCAGAATCTTGACTTACATACAGATAGAGAAAGCATTGTTTATAGGAAAAAGAATATAGACATAAAATGGACAAGTTAATTCATAACCAAATTAGTGACAGTTTTTGGTGGTTGGATTGTTATTATAGAACTTCATATGCCATCTATTCACTGCGTTAAGACAGTAAATTGTCTTGTTTTTTTAATCAAATTAGTGAATTTGCAATTTACTCTCTTGGTTTTCCCAACTGTATGTTTAGATGTAAAGCTAATAAAACATTATACCAACCCAAATAAAAGCTTGTTAGGGGTGGAAGAAAGATACATAAACCGAGAGACAAAGAGTAACTCAATACAATAAGCATGTTTAGATGTTATGCTAATAAAGATACATAAAGTAATTTTAGATGATATATCTCATATCATCTCAATAGTAACTAACTCAATACAATAAGCATCACATCTAGCTATATTAACATAATACATATATATGTGTGTGTGTGTGTTTCCAATCTCTAATACTAACAATCTCTATTATATATTGCATGTCATATACGAGCTGGAATGAATCTGCTTGGTCACCTTCTTCGGAGTTTTAGAAGAAAAGAGTGCCGTATAAGTCCAATGGTGGAGCAAACAAAAAAAGTAGCGCGGTCAAAGTACATTTGTGATCATCACCTGGGATGAGGAGGATATACTTATCTAAGAGATAAACTTGTAACTTCATTCTCTAATTCATGTGTGTTTTTCTCTTTGTATAATGATTTTTTCATTCTATGTCTGATGTGTGTGTGTCTACTTCTTTCTGTTGTATATATTACGAGGTACAGAAAATGATTTTAATGTGGAGGAAAGCAAGGGAAGACAAAAAGGGAGAATACAAGAATGCTGATGTCAAAGTCATTTCAGATAAATTAGTAAGTTTTTCTTAAAACTGTTGAAAATTATGTTAACGTCAAATCATTGTCAAACTTGGTTAATTAATAGAGTTGGAGTGGTGAGATAAGGCTGAAAGGCAAAATTTTCATTAGCCGGGATTAGTGTTTTGAAAGTTAAAGCCGATAACTCATAGTGACATCTAATTAGGCTAGCAAACTTGATTATATCTATACATTAATGAGAACTACTAGTGACATCACCCAGATAGTGACATCTAAGTAGGTTGTTTCTCAGCAGTTAGTAAATAGCCGGATGGACACAACTGCTGGTTTTGGGGAACTGCTGGTGAACAAAATCAACAGCAGTTCTTGTAACCATCAGTTGTAGCCAGTTGTTCTATGCTTGGAGGGAATCACCAGTTTGCACTTTATAGAGTTAAAGTCTTATTCTTTTGTAAAGTGTTGGTCAACGACTTGACTTTTGGCAATCAGAATTAGTAGTTCTTTTCAAGATCCAACAATTTCCTATAATACATGTTTACTTTGTTAGAAAAACATCTCACTGCATATTCTTTTGACATTTATTTTTGCAGATCGACAATGAACCTTTATCATGTGGACAACAATTCAATGGCATGAAAATGGAGCTCATTTCCATGATGCCATGACTAACCTCAAGTCCAAAAGAGAGGAAATTGATTTGCTTATTGTCATTCTGCCAGACAACAATGGCTCTCTTTATGGTATTAAATTTTGACACGCTGGATTTGTTTATTATCAGTATACTTCAATCTTTTGTATAAATCTGTGCCAATTAAGTGACATATTATATAATTTATAAAAATATATTTTTTTATGCATAAAAAATACACGTTCATTGTCTTTTGACTTTAACCTGATTTCATGTAAGCTTTTTTTCAATTTGACCCGGTAGACATAACACAATCAGATATGACCCAATTAAAGTAAACAATTTTTCCCCCAATTGTGACACATTTTATTAATGGTCTGATGTTTATATCTGTTCAGGAGACATGTGAGATTGGTTTCAGGATTGTTTCTTAATGTTTAACAAAACATGTGTTTAGGATGAGCAAGCAGTACCTAAATGATTGCTATAGAGAATTTTTTTGATCAAGTTATAAAGATGGCAACATTTTTACCAGTAGAATTGGCCAAAATACTGAAAGAGCAAGAAGACGGAAACTAGCAGCCAAGAAATAGTTTTAGTATTTAGGTTAAAAACTTATGTAAACATTTTGGTTTATTATTCTTAATGTAATTTGGTTTTTAGGTTTTCTCATGCATGTTTACTGTTGTTTTCAATTATTTTACCCAAAAAAATAAAATAAAATGGCTAATTACACAAAAATAACCACATAGAACCCCAGTAAATATGTATAACCAAAGGTTAGACAATAGCTGCACTTATAATTACAAACATTCATGTGGCTATAAATAACCATTAGCCAGACCATAGTCACTTTGTTTTTTGTTAGGGTGACTGAATGATAGCAAACGTCATGGGGAAATATTTTATGTGTGACCAAAGGTAAGACAATAGCCACACTTAAAATTCTAAAATTTCGTGTGGCTATAAATAACCATTAGCCACATCATAGTTACTTTATTTTTTTGTTTGTGTGACGAAATGATAACAAACGTCATGGGAAAAAAATATGTGTGACCAAAGGTAAGACAATAGCCACACTTAAATTTACAAAATTCGTGTGGCTATAAATTAACCATTAGCCACACCATAGTCACTTGTTTTTTGTTTGTGTGACGGAATGATACCAAACGCCATGGGAAAAAATAATTATGTGTGACCAAAGGTTAGACAATAGCCACACTTAAAATTAAAATAATTTTTTGTGTGTCAAGTAAAAGATTTTAACCACTCTTACAATAAATTCATGTGACTGTATAATATAAACAGCCACACTTTCAGTAAATTCATGTAGCCGTTGTTACCATTTAGCCACAAGCCACACTTATTGGGACAAAATGATTGATCACAACAACCCTTTTGCTATGGTTTTATTAAATAAGTGTGGCTAAAACAAACTTTTAGTAAATTCATGTGGCCGTTGCGACCCGTTAGCCACACTTAAAGTAAAGTCAAGTGGTCATTGCTACCCTTTAGCCACACTTAATAAAGGGAATGCTTGATTCCAGCAAGAAATGTTGATACCCTTTAACAACACTTTTAAGCTGCAACGACCACTAAAAAGCGTGTGTGGCCGTATGATACCTACGATGACTCGAGCTTTGGTCACACTTGAGCTGGAAAAAAAAAGTGTGCCGAAAGGCGTACGGTCACATTTTTTTGTGTGGCCATACGCCATTTTTTATGCAGTGTACCTACATTTAACCTCGTGTTTTTAGTTAACCTTAGGACTTTGCATTGACGCCAAATGTATGAAGAACTAAGTGAAGCATTGACGATATCATGTCTAGATCCATTTGGAATAACAGGGAGAATTTGCCTGAAGTATCCTCCAAATACAATTACTCTACCTCCAAATGGCAATTGAGAGTTGTTAATGCTATCAAAAACCAGAATGTCTTTTAAAGTTCTATACAAGGCTTCAAATCCATGCTTATGAACCATTGGTGCTTTGTCCCTTATAATTAATTTTGTTTCCCTTAACAAATGGGCAACGTCACTGTGTGGCTTTATATGACAAATAGAATTCTCATTCAAATTTAAAGGAATTAGAAATCTTGAATGAGTTGTCCTACCTCCGGTTAACAACAAAGATGCAATGCCACTTGAAGCAACATTTAAAACAATTTGGCCTTTTGATCTTATTGCAGTAGATAATGTCTTCCATAGATACGTTTTACCCGTTCCACCATAGCCATAAACAAAAAACACGCCTACTTTTTTATCTTCCACTGCTTTCATTATATCATAAAAATGAAATCATTGTTCCTCGGTTAATGAAATAAGGAGAGTGTTAAACTAGGTTTGTATATCATGTTGGTCATAGGCTAGCTCCTCATTAATCAAACGATTGTTTGAAGAAGATATAGTGTCACACCCGTAACACATGACAGTCATCTACCAGAGTAGTACCTCCAACAGATATGTTTCCAGGTAAGAGCGACGGGTCTAGGAGAGATTTATACACCGCTCTTTCCTAGATAGAACATTCCGTTCGTCAAATAACTACATATCGGTTGAAGGTCGCCTTCTACTTACTGTGACGTTGATACCAAAAACACACAGCGGAAGACTTAATATCATAACTTATTTTATTTCATAACATAAAGTTTATACAATAGGGACTGACTGGCAAAATACAACATAAACGACTCTGGACTTATAGCTCACGAATAATCATGTCATCCACTCAGGCCTTATGGTCACACAAGGACCTGCCCTCAGTCATCCCTATCTCAAAACATTTGTACATCTCCTGGAATGCCAAATACCAGCTAGGGTTCACTTGTGCTCAAAAACATTTGAAAACACTTTGGATCAGCTTAACGCTGGTGAGTTCATAAACAAAATCATATTTACGGTTATCTTTGATACAGGGATGAATGCCCCGTCTGGGTCTTATAACCATCCTCTCTAATCCATCATCAAGTGACCTCTACTTTACTCGGGTTCTAAGTCTACAACATACATATATAGAGAGACTATACGGAGCGCTGGTCCCATACGTACCAGATCTCAAACAAGAGGATCGGTCTTGTCCCTAGGTCCCACCCCAATCATGGCCATAATAAGTACTTATTATAGGATATATGCACGGATAGTATTGGGATCTCAGATAAAAATCATTTACAAAACATTTATAGAGCACAGTTCAGAGAACTCACCTCAACCAGAACCTCCTCTTGTATTGAATATAATAATCAACACATCGACAGAACCCTATGTCATATTCGACATTATCATAATCAATACCCGTATCTTAGGTTTACACGAAGAAACCTTAGGGTGTTCAGAAACCTTACCTCGGCACTATCTACGACAGTTTGCGCACGAATTGTGAGAAACCGGACATTCGAGAGCGGACCAGAACCTCGGGGCTCGAGCTACCAGAGCTTAATGTGTGTTAGTGATGGTGTTTGTGTGTTTCTAATGATCGAGCTCGACCCATCTAATTATAGGGTGAAATCGGATCTATGTCGGACCGTTATGCAGGGGGATAGCGTCAGCCCTACACGTGTCAGCTTCCTATTGGACCGTCCCTCATTTTGCGGCTGTCGGACCTCAATGGGTGGAGATGTCGGTCCGACATGGTGCCACGCGTCAAATCTCCACCGGTGAGTCATAGGATACGTGTCAACACCTCATTTATACCTTCGTCAACACATATCGGACCGATATGTATCGGATGTTGGTCCGATATCCGTCTTATTTTTAGAATTTTCATTTTTAATCCTTTATCTTTGGAAAACTTGTAATTTAACCCCTGAACTTTATCTTTTGATACTTTTTGGCCTTTATTTTACTTGGGAATTATCCGGGGTGTTACATATATAGTCATGATCAGGGTGAAAGGCATGGTTGGGAAGTTACGTAAGCATGAATTATTGCGAAGTAAGATTTTTTCTATCTCAAACAAAGTCAAATTTTTTATCTGATCTTCATTAAGTTTAAGGCATGTAAATTAAATAACAAAATTGAAACTCACATTGTTATAATGTATATTTTATATCAATAATATGTTGAAATTCCATTTTATTTGAAATAATCAAATTGATAAATATAGTATACATGTAGACTTAAAAATCAGTTGTTGTTTGTAAAGAATGCCATCTGAAAATTTCTCCCATGTTTTTTTTCCCAAACATACTCCGGTCTAGACAAACTATTAGAAGTTAACATTGTCGAAAATAATGTCTGTAGGAAAAACCCAGAACCTGAATGGCTTGCTTCTACAATTGCTTCGATATATTCCATGTCATCATCTAAAAGTCCAAGAGAATAACACGCGTCTCTTAAAGTAGGTAATACACGTCCATTTACCGTGCGAATCTCTTCAAATGACCTTGGATCCTGGATTTTGTTTAAAAGGATTCTTAAAAAATAGGCTTCACCAAGTGAAGGAGAAACAGAATGAATTCTACCGACAGAAAACCCCCTTTGCCTTGGTACCCAAGAACGTGCGTTAGCCTTCCACACAAATTTAGTAGGGAATTCAACATAAGTAAGTTCTCGCGCTTCTTCATAATCATGGTTAGACTTCATCCAAGATAAAAACATTGAAGAAGCCATAGAAGGTTTGTTCAGGACATTGTCAATATCATCATTTGCACCATACACAACTTGTTGTTGACCAGGAAGATGAAAGGGAAGCCTCGTAACAGAAGGGGTCATGTAATGAACATCATATCCGAATATACGCCATGATGCTTCACATGCTGATAAATATCTACAATCATAGTATTTTTTGATTTCATCTACTTATGGTTCTTGAACATCTTCATTGTTGCTTTGAACAACAGAAACCGTAGCTCTATCAGGACCTTTGTTAATGTACTTAAACAAATATTTTATAGATGAAGCTTGATTGCACCACTCAACTTTAGTACGCGCCTAGTACTTTTTTAAATGAATCTTGTTATATGGAACCACACTTCTATTATCTAACTTGATACCCGATTTTTCAACAAATGAACCAGAATCTCGTCTTCTGTATAATGGATAACCTTCTGAATCAATAGAAGTTTCATCATGAAATTTATTTGGGAACACTTGCCATCAATCATGCATGGACAATTAACATTATGAGCACCACAGGGACCATGAATCATCAACTCACTGACAAGATAATACAACTCGGGATCTTCTTTTTTTGTCTGGTATTTCAGCAGAGATTAATGGATCAACATGTTCAACGATAGGAAGTTTGTGATCCCCATTCATGAATAAACATATATGAGCGTGGGGCAAACCACGTTTCTGAAACTCCACCGTATAAACAACTACAAAAATATTGGAAAGAATATCTATTAGTACTATTAAAATAAGAAAACGATTAAATTATTTAATAAGAGAAAAAAGTTGAAAGTTTTGAAACATTTTATGAATTAGGTGCCCAAAATAGAACTACCAAATTGTAATAGAATGATGTATCATACCTGCATTAACCTTTTCGAAGATTGCCTTATCCTTTAAATCTTTAATCAACGCATCAAGCTTGATTTTGAATAATCTACATAATATATCAGGCGTGTCTTCAGGATTAACATTTGTGTCTTTAAGAAATCTTGTAACTTTAGGACATTTTGGATTACACGTTATGGTTATGAAAAAGTGTGGGTATCCATACCACTTGCAGATAGACATAGCATCTAAATAATTCTGCATCATGTACCGAGCACCTCCGGTAAAAAAAGAAGGTAAAATAACACGTTGTCCAATGGTTGAGATATCTGAAGATCCCTAATTTTTTACATTACGTAGGTTTTCATAAGATTCGCATCTCAGATTTTTTTTTGTTGGTTACGTATGTAATAAAGTCTTTCACTTTCAATCATGGTGTAACCATCAACTAAACACTGCCGAAAAAGTCTACGTGAATTTAGAATCAATGAGAATTGATTTACTCTGTCTTGAATCCTGAAAGCAAAAAATTCCCTCATGGTACAATTAGGTCGTTTGCTTTTTGATAAAGGAGTAACATCTCTATGAGGGTTGTCAACTCCGTAACCATCATCACCATAAGGAAAGAGGGGTGGATACTGAAGAGCAAGGTATGACGAATGAAGTTCACTTATACGTTTTATATTTCCTTCTTGAGTTTTTACAATAATATCTCTGTTATCAAGCGAATCACCAATGTCTCCTACAATTAACGCTGCAACTTCAGAAGCAGTTTGTAGGTTATACGTCTTTCCATCTTGTGTCCTTTTACCAATAAGGCGTAGCCTTAGGTCAATCTGAGGATTTTCTTGAAAACAATCTCTGACGATCCTAAAAGATTTTACTAATTCATTTTCCTAATCGAGCATTAGCTTCAACTCTTGTATAATCCGAAGATCAAGCCTTTTAGCAGTTGATGTTAACCCATTTGTGGATTCACTGAAAACAATATTAAAATAGACTTTCAATTCATAATAAAGCAGAATGTATATGAATCCATGTATATGAAAATTGAAATATATGAAAATTGAACCATATATGTGAAAAGATACCTAAAAATGGATTGTCTATTTGAAACTTCATTGTCCGTGTCATATATGTATAGCTGAGAGAATTTTGGTTTGGATCCATTTGCAGGTAGAAGACTTCCAATACTATGATAATGTTGTCCATTTAACCTGAATATAAAAGGAGTTTTACCTTTGTTAATGGATGATTCAATTTTGCCACCCATAGACGTAAAGGAGAACATAGAATTATAACAACGAATGTTGTTCAAGAAGAATTTGCCCTTTTCATCAGCACAACGATAAAGATTCTCGTAGCTCTCAGTCGCTTCCTTTAATTTTGGTAATTCAACCTTGCCATAACCACAACAAAGGGAGTAACTGATTTTAGCACGACTTTTTTTCCTCTAACTGCTTCATCATCCCATAATTTTGCGTGACATATTTCACATGTAGCACTTTGATCACCATTATCCAAGTAATCTGTTAAATTAGTTTTTGGCATAAAATATAAGTTACAAAGTTGTTTCAAAAGTGTAAGTTACGACTGAATATTGCCATACGATGAGTACCTATAGATATGCCTGCAAATCTGTTTTTTATAATATCTTCATCTGCAACATTTGCTGAAGCAGTTAGGTCTATTGTAGGTATATCACAACTATTAACAACGGTCCTTCTTTTTTTAGGCCTTCCTAATGGTAGCTTAGCTAAGGATAAATTAGGAGTACATAACGATGTATATGTAGTTGACATGGCATTATTAGATGAGGGTGGTGTAGTGATATTATTATTAGCAGCTATACGTGAAAATAAACACGTAAAAATGGTAAGAAATGGAACAATTGTTAATCTATATGAAAAGTGTGATTGTGTTTTTATTAACCGATTGTTAGTATGAATATATGAAACTTACCGTTTGTAATATCAGATAGTGGACTGGAGTTGAAAGGCATCTAATAGGACGTTTGGATTGCACCAAATTAAGTTGTATTTTTCGAAGGTGTAGACATGGCGAGATTGAGATTTTCTTTGCCGTATTGCACATCTCGAAAGTTTATTGATGAGAGTATCTCATTATGAAATTTGAATTGACCTGAAAAATAAAAATAATAAAAGTATTAAAAAAATATTAATTAAAATTGCAAAAATATTTTAACTCATAATTCGTGTTCTCTTTATAATATATTAATTATTATTAGTTAGTAAATATATTGCTGAAAGTCTTACCAATGGATTTATTACCAAGATCAGATGATGGAGCCATAGAGAAAGACAGAATGTTTGTTGTCGTAGATATGTTTTTGCACCTCCTACTATCCAAAAATAATTTCCTTAATTTACGCCTATTTTTAGGGGCATGATTGTCCAATCTATTATCTGAATGTGCAAAAACAATATAATTATATTACACATCATAAAATATTTGAAAGATATAACGAAATCTATATTATACTATTAAAATGAATGGTAACTATCTTCTAGGCAAATTGGGTATAAAAAGACGGTAAGAGTTAAAAAGAAGAAAATATAGACGGGTGTTACCAATACTAGTGGGGAACCCGCACGTTGCGCCGGGGAGTCCGTCATCGTAACCAAACATGCTTTTAGCATTTAGCTCCATCATATATGCAGCCTCAGCAGCATGTTTTTTGTCAGATCCAAAATCGAGGCGATTAAGAACCGAAGAATCTGGACTAAGAGGTTGTTAAAGCTCTTCTTCTGATAATTTTGATGGAAATAATTCCACAGCAATCGTCTGAGAAAGAGAAGAAACCAATGGGTTTAACTCAACATGTATTAGAACTCCACACAACTTCCTACTTTTTTTCTACATAGACAGAACATTTGACTCATAAGCCATGCAGTTCTCACCTGTCCTATAGTATTTTGCAAGAGAGTATAGCAACATATTTCAAACTTGACTTGTGTACAAACACACAAATCTCTCCACCTATATTATTAAACAGTGGAACTTACTTTCAGTCTTGTTTACAATAACATAAAGGGGGGAGGGGGTGATGCGGTTTAAGTTACGGGTCAGGCGGGTCAACTTACGGGTCAGGCGTTTCTCGTCTCATAGGAGCGGGATCAAACTGCACAAGAAAAGTACAATATTTCATTTGATTTCAACTGTACGGAATGTACTTTGAAATTTAAGAACCCGATGTATAAATTTATATTCCTTAAAAAGAACAGCTTAAAAGCAAAATGGGTCAAATGAGCGAGAGTATATTGTCTTTCTATGCATAGGAGCCTTTTAAATCATTTTATAAAAAAAATCACTAATGATATAAATTAAAATTGATAGGGGTTCTGAATTCATATGTAATCCAAACAACAAAGTGTAAAAAGAAACAGAATAAAACAAATTAAAAGAATTTATATTCTAAACAAAATGGTCTTGAATGGGTTAAAAACTTAAAATGCAAGTGATAGAATAGTTTGAGTACCAATGTACAATAATGTAACTTAACCAAATCATACTTGCCTTTAATTTTTTATTTTTGTTACCAAAAGAGTTTCCATCACAACTCCTTTTATAGAGAATAACAATATGAAGTCAAAAGCTAATCCATTTGACTCATAAAAGTCAATGTTGACTCCAGTAGTGATGATAGAAACCAAGAATGTCACTCCCAAATTTCTTGATTTTCTTGTGTGCTACAGTAAAAAAAACACAAATTTGAAATACGAAAACCAGCATTTTATGGGGGTAAAGGCGGTTACCAGCACATGAACGAGAATATCCTTTCCCTTAAATCTAGAAGTAAAAGACTTGATATCATGGACAGAAGAAAGATCACAGACCTATAAGACATATATAAGAGGTTTTTAAATGCAAAATAGAATGCAAGGAAATCAATTCACATAATAAGTACTTTTTGATTATAAATAGCTGAATCTTCCATTTGGTGCTGCAATGCATGCTTCACTGGTTGCTAATTACCTCACTGAAATTCAAGATTCAGAAACTCAGTTGAACAAAGAAAACCATGATGAACTGTAAGCTACAAGAGCTTCAGAAAAAAAAGTGTGCCGAAAGGCGTACGGTCACATTTTTTTGTGTGGCCATACGCCATTTTTTATGCAGTGTACCTACATTTAACCTCGTATTTTTAGTTAACCTTAGGACTTTGCATTGACGCCAAATGTATGAAGAACTAAGTGAAGCATTGACGATATCATGTCTAGATCCATTTGGAATAACAGGGAGAATTTGCCTGAAGTATCCTCCAAATACAATTACTTTACGTCCAAATGGCAATTGAGAGTTGTTAATGCTATCAAAAACCAGAATGTCTTTTAAAGTTCTATACAAGGCTTCAAATCCATGCTTATGAACCATTGGTGCTTCGTCCCATATAATTAATTTTGTTTCCATTAACAAATGGGCAACGTCACTGTGTGGCTTTATATGACAAATAGAATTCTCATTCAAATTTACAGGAATTAGAAATCTTGAATGAGTTGTCCTACCTCCTGTTAACAACAAAGATGCAATGCCACTTGAAGCAACATTTAAAACAATTTGGCCTTTTGATCTTATTGCAGTAGATAATGTCTTCCATAGATACGTTTTACCCGTTCCACCATAGCCATAAACAAAAAACACGCCTACTTTTTTATCTTCCACTGCTTTCATTATATCATAAAAATGAAATCGTTGTTCCTCGGTTAATGAAATAAGGAGAGTGTTAAACTAGGTTTGTATATCATGTTGGTCATAGGCTAGCTCCTCATTAATCAAACGATTGTTTGAAGAAGATATAGTGTCACACCCGTAACACATGACAGTCATCTACCAGAGTAGTACCTCCAACAGATATGTTCCCAGGTAAGAGCGACGGGTCTAGGAGAGATTTATACACCGCTCTTTCCTAGATAGAACATTCCGTTCATCAAATAACTACATATCGGTTGAAGGTCGCCTTCTACTTACTGTGACGTTGATACCAAAAACACACAGCGGAAGACTTAATATCATAACTTATTTTATTTCATAACATAAAGTTTGTACAATAGTGACTGACCGGCAAAATACAACATAAACGACTCTAGACTTATAGCTCACGAATAATCATGTCATCCACTCAGGCCTTATGGTCACACAAGGACCTGCCCTCAGTCATCCCTATCTCAAAACATTTGTACATCTCCTGGAATGCCAAATACCAGCTAGGGTTCACTTGTGCTCAAAAACATTTGAAAACACTTTGGATCAGCTTAACGCTGGTGAGTTCATAAACAAAATCATATTTACGGTTATCTTTGATACAGGGATGAATGCCCCGTCTGGGTCTTACAACTATCCTCTCTAATCCATCATCAAGTGACCTCTACTTTACTCGGGTTCTAAGTCTACAACATACATATATAGAGAGACTATACGGAGCGCTGGTCCCATACGTACCAGATCTCAAACAAGAGGATCGGTCTTGTCCCTAGGTCCCACCCCAATCATGGCCATAATAAGTACTTATTATAGGATATATGCACGGATAGTATTGGGATCTCAGATAAAAATCATTTACAAAACATTTATAGAGCACAGTTCAGAGAACTCACCTCAACCAGAACCTCCTCCTGTATTGAATATAATAATCAACACATCGACAGAACCCTAGATCATATTCGACATTATCATAATCAATACCCCTATCTTAGGTTTACACGAAGAAACCTCAGGGTGTTCAGAAACCTTACCTCGGCACTATCTACGGCAGTTTGCGCACGAATTGCGAGAAACCGGACATTCGAGAGCGGACCAGAACCTCGGGGCTCGAGCTACCAGAGCTTAATGTGTGTTAGTGATGGTGTTTGTGTGTTTCAAATGATCGAGCTCGACCCATCTAATTATAGGGTGAAATCGGATCTATGTCGGACCGTTATGCAGGGGGATAGCGTCAGCCCTACACGTGTCAGCTTCCTATTGGACCGTCCCTCATTTTGCGGCTGTCGGACCTCAATGGGTGGAGATGTCGGTCCGACATGGTGCCACGCGTCAAATCTCCACCGGTGAGTCATAGGATACCTGTCAACACCTCATTTATACCTTCGTCAACACATATCGGACCGATATGTATCGGATGTTGGTCCGATATCCGTCTTATTTTTAGAATTTTCATTTTTAATCCTTTATCTTTGGAAAACTTGTAATTTAACCCCTGAACTTTATCTTTTGATACTTTTTGGCCTTTATTTTACTTGGGAATTATCCGGGGTGTTACATATATAGTCATGATCAGGGTGAAAGGCATGGTTGGGAAGTTACGTAAGCATGAATTATTGCGAAGTAAGATTTTTTCTATCTCAAACAAAGTCAAATTTTTTATCTGATCTTCATTAAGTTTAAGGCATGTAAATTAAATAACAAAATTGAAACTCACATTGTTATAATGTATATTTTAGATCAATAATATGTTGAAATTCCATTTTATTTGAAATAATCAAATTGATAAATATAGTATACATGTAGACTTAAAAATCAGTTGTTGTTTGTAAAGAATGTCATCTGAAAATTTCTCCCATGTTTTTTTTCCCAAACATACTCCGGTCTAGACAAACTATTAGAAGTTAACATTGTCGAAAATAATGTCTGTAGGAAAAACCCAGAACCTGAATGGCTTGCTTCTACAATTGCTTCGATATATTCCATGTCATCATCTAAAAGTCCAAGAGAATAACACGCGTCTCTTAAAGTAGGTAATACACGTCCATTTACCATGCGAATCTCTTCAAATGACCTTGGATCCTGGATTTTGTTTAAAAGGATTCTTAAAAAATAGGCTTCACCAAGTGAAGGAGAAACAGAATGAATTCTACCGACAGAAAACCCCCTTTGCCTTGGTACCCAAGAACGTGCGTTAGCCTTCCACACAAATTTAGTAGGGAATTCAACATAAGTAAGTTCTCGCGCTTCTTCATAATCATGGTTAGACTTCATCCAAGATAAAAACATTGAAGAAGCCATAGAAGGTTTGTTCAGGACATTGTCAATATCATCATTTGCACCATACACAACTTGTTGTTGACCAGGAAGATGAAAGGGAAGCCTCGTAACAGAAGGGGTCATGTAATGAACATCATATCCGAATATACGCCATGATGCTTCACATGCTGATAAATATCTACAATCATAGTATTTTTTGATTTCATCTACTTATGGTTCTTGAACATCTTCATTGTTGCTTTGAACAACAGAAACCGTAGCTCTATCAGGACCTTTGTTAATGTACTTAAACAAATATTTTATAGATGAAGCTTGATTGCACCACTCAACTTTAGTACGCGCCTAGTACTTTTTTAAATGAATCTTGTTATTTGGAACCACACTTCTATTATCTAACTTGATACCCGATTTTTCAACAAATGAACCAGAATCTCGTCTTCTGTATAATGGATAACCTTCTGAATCAATAGAAGTTTCATCATGAAATTTATTTGGGAACACTTGCCATCAATCATGCATGGACAATTAACATTATGAGCACCACAGGGACCATGAATCATCAACTCACTGACAAGATAATACAACTCGGGATCTTCTTTTTTTGTCTGGTATTTCAGCAGAGATTAATGGATCAACATGTTCAACGATAGGAAGTTTGTGATCCCCATTCATGAATAAACATATATGAGCGTGGGGCAAACCACGTTTCTGAAACTCCACCGTATAAACAACTACAAAAATATTGGAAAGAATATCTATTAGTACTATTAAAATAAGAAAACGATTAAATTATTTAATAAGAGAAAAAAGTTGAAAGTTTTGAAACATTTTATGAATTAGGTGCCCAAAATAGAACTACCAAATTGTAATAGAATGATGTATCATACCTGCATTAACCTTTTCGAAGATTGCCTTATCCTTTAAATCTTTAATCAACGCATCAAGCTTGATTTTGAATAATCTACATAATATATCAGGCGTGTCTTCAGGATTAACATTTGTGTCTTTAAGAAATCTTGTAACTTTAGGACATTTTGGATTACACGTTATGGTTATGAAAAAGTGTGGGTATCCATACCACTTGCAGATAGACATAGCATCTAAATAATTCTGCATCATGTACCGAGCACCTCCGGTAAAAAAAGAAGGTAAAATAACACGTTGTCCAATGGTTGAGATATCTTAAGATCCCTAATTTTTTACATTACGTAGGTTTTCATAAGATTCGCATCTCAGATTTTTTTTTGTTGGTTACGTATGTAATAAAGTCTTTCACTTTCAATCATGGTGTAACCATCAACTAAACACTGCCGAAAAAGTCTACGTGAATTTAGAATCAATGAGAATTGATTTACTCTGTCTTGAATCCTGAAAGCAAAAAATTCCCTCATGGTACAATTTGGTCGTTTGCTTTTTGATAAAGGAGTAACATCTCTATGAGGGTTGTCAACTCCGTAACCATCATCACCATAAGGAAAGAGGGGTGGATACTGAAGAGCAAGGTATGACGAATGAAGTTCACTTATACGTTTTATATTTCCTTCTTGAGTTTTTACAATAATATCTCTGTTATCAAGCGAATCACCAATGTCTCCTACAATTAACGCTGCAACTTCAGAAGCAATTTGTAGGTTATACTTCTTTCCATCTTGTGTCCTTTTACCAATAAGGCGTAGCCTTAGGTCAATCTGAGGATTTTCTTGAAAACAATCTCTGAAGATCCTAAAAGATTTTACTAATTCATTTTCCTAATCGAGAATTAGCTTCAACTCTTGTATAATCCGAAGATCAAGGCTTTTAGCAGTTGATGTTAACCCATTTGTGGATTCACTGAAAACAATATTAAAATAGACTTTCAATTCATAATAAAGCAGAATGTATATGAATCCATGTATATGAAAATTGAAATATATGAAAATTGAACCATATATGTGAAAAGATACCTAAAAATGGATTGTCTATTTGAAACTTCATTGTCCGTGTCATATATGTATAGCTGAGAGAATTTTGGTTTGGATCCATTTGCAGGTAGAAGACTTCCAATACTATGATAATGTTGTCCATTTAACCTGAATATAAAAGGAGTTTTACCTTTGTTAATGGATGATTCAATTTTGCCACACATAGACGTAAAGGAGAACATAGAATTATAACAACGAATGTTGTTCAAGAAGAATTTGCCCTTTTCATCAGCACAACGATAAAGATTCTGGTAGCTCTCAGTCGCTTCCTTTAATTTTGGTAAATCAACCTTGCCATAACCACAACAAAGGGAGTAACTGATTTTAGCACGACTTTTTTTCCTCTAACTGCTTCATCATCCCATAATTTTGTGTGACATATTTCACATGTAGCACTTTGATCACCATTATCCAAGTAATCTGTTAAATTAGTTTTTGGCATAAAATATAAGTTACAAAGTTGTTTCAAAAGTGTAAGTTACGACTGAATATTGCCATACGATGAGTACCTATAGATATGCCTGCAAATCTGTTTTTTATAATATCTTCATCTGCAACATTTGCTGAAGCAGTTAGGTCTATTGTAGGTATATCACAACTATTAACAACGGTCCTTCTTTTTTTAGGCCTTCCTAATGGTAGCTTAGCTAAGGATAAATTAGGAGTACATAACGATGTATATGTAGTTGACATGGCCTTATTAGATGAGGGTGGTGTAGTGATATTATTATTAGCAGCTATACGTGAAAATAAACACGTAAAAATGGTAAGAAATGGAACAACTGTTAATCTATATGAAAAGTGTGATTGTGTTTTTATTAACCGATTGTTAGTATGAATATATGAAACTTACCGTTTGTAATATCAGATAGTGGACTGGAGTTGAAAGGCATCTAATAGGACGTTTGGATTGCACCAAATTAAGTTGTATTTTTCGAAGGTGTAGACATGGCGAGATTGAGATTTTCTTTGCCGTATTGCACATCTCGAAAGTTTATTGATGAGAGTATCTCATTATGAAATTTGAATTGACCTGAAAAATAAAAATAATAAAAGTATTAAAAAAATATTAATTAAAATTGCAAAAATATTTTAACTCATAATTCGTGTTCTCTTTATAATATATTAATTATTATTAGTTAGTAAATATATTGCTGAAAGTCTTACCAATGGATTTATTACCAAGATCAGATGATGGAGCCATAGAGAAAGATAGAATGTTTGTTGTCGTAGATATGTTTTTGCACCTCCTACTATCCAAAAATAATTTCCTTAATTTACGCCTATTTTTAGGGGCATGATTGTCCAATCTATTATCTGAATGTGCAAAAACAATATAATTATATTACACATCATAAAATATTTGAAAGATATAGCGAAATCTATATTATACTATTAAAATGAATGGTAACTATCTTCTAGGCAAATTGGGTATAAAAAGACGGTAAGAGTTAAAAAGAAGAAAATATAGACGGGTGTTACCAATACTAGTGGGGAACCCGCACGTTGCGCCGGGGAGTCCGTCATCGTAACCAAACATGCTTTTAGCATTTAGCTCCATCATATATGCAGCCTCAGCAGCATGTTTTTTGTCAGATCCAAAATCGAGGCGATTAAGAACCGAAGAATCTGGACTAAGAGGTTGTTAAAGCTCTTCTTCTGATAATTTTGATGGAAATAATTCTACAGCAATCGTCTGAGAAAGAGAAGAAACCAATGGGTTTAACTCAACATGTATTAGAACTCCACACAACTTCCTACTTTTTTTCTACATAGACAGAACATTTGACTCATAAGCCATGCAGTTCTCACCTGTCCTATAGTATTTTGCAAGAGAGTATAGCAACATATTTCCAACTTGACTTGTGTACAAACACACAAATCTCTCCACCTATATTATTAAACAGTGGAACTTACTTTCAGTCTTGTTTACAATAACATAAAGGGGGGAGGGGGTGATGCGGTTTAAGTTACGGGTCAGGCGGGTCAACTTACGGGTCAGGCGGTTCTCGTCTCATAGGAGCGGGATCAAACTGCACAAGAAAAGTACAATATTTCATTTGATTTCAACTGTACGGAATGTACTTTGAAATTTAAGAACCCGATGTATAAATTTATATTCCTTAAAAAGAACAGCTTAAAAGCAAAATGGGTCAAATGAGCGAGAGTATATTGTCTTTCTATGCATAGGAGCCTTTTAAATCATTTTATAAAAAAAATCACTAATGATATAAATTAAAAATGATAGGGGTTCTGAATTCATATGTAATCCAAACAACAAAGTGTAAAAAGAAACAGAATAAAACAAACTAAAAGAATTTATATTCTAAACAAAATGGTCTTGAATGGGTTAAAAACTTAAAATGCAAGTGATAGAATAGTTTGAGTACCAATGTACAATAATGTAACTTAACCAAATCATACTTGCCTTTAATTTTTTATTTTTGTTACCAAAAGAGTTTCCATCACAACTCCTTTTATAGAGAATAACAATCTGAAGTCAAAAGCTAATCCATTTGACTCATAAAAGTCAATGTTGACTCCAGTAGTGATGATAGAAACCAAGAATGTCACTTCCAAATTTCTTGATTTTCTTGTGTGCTACAGTAAAAAAAACACAAATTTGAAATACGAAAACCAGCATTTTATGGGGGTAAAGGCGGTTACCAGCACATGAACGAGAATATCCTTTCCCTTAAATCTAGAAGTAAAAGACTTGATATCATGGACAGAAGAAAGATCACAGACCTATAAGACATATATAAGAGGTTTTTAAATGCAAAATAGAATGCAAGGAAATCAATTCACATAATAAGTACTTTTTGATTATAAATAGCTGAATCTTCCATTTGGTGCTGCAATGCATGCTTCACTGGTTGCTAATTACCTCACTGAAATTCAAGATTCAGAAACTCAGTTGAACAAAGAAAACCATGATGAACTGTACCAGAGCTTCAGAAAAAAAAGTGTGCCGAAAGGCGTACGGTCACATTTTTTTGTGTGGCCATACGCCATTTTTTATGCAGTGTACCTACATTTAACCTCGTGTTTTTAGTTAACCTTAGGACTTTGCATTGACGCCAAATGTATGAAGAACTAAGTGAAGCATTGACGATATCATGTCTAGATCCATTTGGAATAACAGGGAGAATTTTCCTGAAGTATCCTCCAAATACAATTACTCTACCTCCGAATGGCAATTGAGAGTTGTTAATGCTATCAAAAACCAGAATGTCTTTTAAAGTTCTATACAAGGCTTCAAATCCATGCTTATGAACCATTGGTGCTTCGTCCCATATAATTAATTTTGTTTCCCTTAACAAATGGGCAACGTCACTGTGTGGCTTTATATGACAAATAGAATTCTCATTCAAATTTAAAGGAATTAGAAATCTTGAATGAGTTGTCCTACCTCCTGTTAACAACAAAGATGCAATGCCACTTGAAGCAACATTTAAAACAATTTGGCCTTTTGATCTTATTGCAGTAGATTATGTCTTCCATAGATACGTTTTACCCGTTCCACCATAGCCATAAACAAAAAACACGCCTACTTTTTTATCTTACACTGCTTTCATTATATCATAAAAATGAAATCGTTGTTCCTCGGTTAATGAAATAAGGAGGTTGTTAAACTAGGTTTGTATATCATGTTGGTCATAGGCTAGCTCCTCATTAATCAAACGATTGTTTGAAGAAGATATAGTGTCACACCCGTAACACATGACAGTCATCTACCAGAGTAGTACCTCCAACAGATATGTTCCCAGGTAAGAGCGACGGGTTTAGGAGAGATTTATACACCACTCTTTCCTAGATAGAACATTCTGTTCGTCAAATAACTACATATCGGTTGAAGGTCGCCTTCTACTTACTGTGACGTTGATACCAAAAACACACAGCGGAAGACTTAATATCATAACTTATTTTATTTCATAACATAAAGTTTGTACAATAGGGACTGACTGGCAAAATACAACATAAACGACTCTAGACTTATAGCTCACGAATAATCATGTCATCCACTCAGGCCTTATGGTCACACAAGGACCTGCCCTCAGTCATACCTGTCTCAAAACATTTGTACATCTCCTGGAATGCCAAATACCAGCTAGGGTTCACTTGTTCTCAAAAACATTTGAAAACACTTTGGATCAGCTTAACGCTGGTGAGTTCATAAACAAAATCATATTTACGGTTATCTTTGATACAGGGATGAATGCCCCGTCTGGGTCTTACAACTATCCTCTCTAATCCATCATCAAGTGACCTCTACTTTACTCGGGTTCTAAGTCTACAACATACATATATAGAGAGACTATACGGAGCGCTGGTCCCATACGTACCAGATCTCAAACAAGAGGATCGGTCTTGTCCCTAGGTCCCACCCCAATCATGGCCATAATAAGTACTTATTATAGGATATATGCACGGATAGTATTGGGATCTAAGATAAAAATCATTTACAAAACATTTATAGAGCATAGTTCAGAGAACTCACCTCAACCAGAACCTCCTCCTGTATTGAATATAATAATCAACACATCGACAGAACCCTATGTCATATTCGACATTATCATAATCAATACCCCTATCTTAGGTTTACACGAAGAAACCTCAGGGTGTTCAGAAACCTTACCTCGGCACTATCTACGGCAGTTTGCGCACGAATTGCGAGAAACCGGACATTCGAGAGCGGACCAGAACCTCGGGGCTCGAGCTACCAGAGCTTAATGTGTGTTAGTGATGGTGTTTGTGTGTTTCAAATGATCGAGCTCGACCCATCTAATTATAGGGTGAAATCGGATCTATGTCGGACCGTTATGCAGGGGGATAGCGTCAGCCCTACACGTGTTAGCTTCCTATTGGACCGTCCCTCATTTTGCGGCTGTCGGACATCAATGGGTGGAGATGTCGGTCCGACATGGTGCCACGCGTCAAATCTCCACCGGTGAGTCATAGGATACGTGTCAACACCTCATTTATACCTTCGTCAACACATATCGGACCGATATGTATCGGATGTTGGTCCGATATCCGTCTTATTTTTAGAATTTTCATTTTTAATCCTTTATCTTTGGAAAACTTGTAATTTAACCCCTGAACTTTATCTTTTGATACTTTTTGGCCTTTATTTTACTTGGGAATTATCCGGGGTGTTACATATATAGTCATGATCAGGGTGAAAGGCATGGTTGGGAAGTTACGTAAGCATGAATTATTGCGAAGTAAGATTTTTTCTATCTCAAACAAAGTCAAATTTTTTATCTGATCTTCATTAAGTTTAAGGCATGTAAATTAAATAACAAAATTGAAACTCACATTGTTATAATGTATATTTTAGATCAATAATATGTTGAAATTCCATTTTATTTGAAATAATCAAATTGATAAATATAGTATACATGTAGACTTAAAAATCAGTTGTTGTTTGTAAAGAATGCCATCTGAAAATTTCTCCCATGTTTTTTTCCCAAACATACTCCGGTCTAGACAAACTATTAGAAGTTAACATTGTCGAAAATAATGTCTGTAGGAAAAACCCAGAACCTGAATGGCTTGCTTCTACAATTGCTTCGATATATTCCATGTCATCATCTAAAAGTCCAAGAGAATAACACGCGTCTCTTAAAGTAGGTAATACACGTCCATTTACCATGCGAATCTCTTCAAATGACCTTGGATCCTGGATTTTGTTTAAAAGGATTCTTAAAAAATAGGCTTCACCAAGTGAAGGAGAAACAGAATGAATTCTACCGACAGAAAACCCCCTTTGCCTTGGTACCCAAGAACGTGCGTTAGCCTTCCACACAAATTTAGTAGGGAATTCAACATAAGTAAGTTCTCGCGCTTCTTCATAATCATGGTTAGACTTCATCCAAGATAAAAACATTGAAGAAGCCATAGAAGGTTTGTTCAGGACATTGTCAATATCATCATCTGCACCATACACAACTTGTTGTTGACCAGGAAGATGAAAGGGAAGCCTCGTAACAGAAGGGGTCATGTAATGAACATCATATCCGAATATACGCCATGATGCTTCACATGCTGATAAATATCTACAATCATAGTATTCTTTGATTTCATCTACTTATGGTTCTTGAACATCTTCATTGTTGCTTTGAACAACAGAAACCGTAGCTCTATCAGGACCTTTGTTAATGTACTTAAACAAATATTTTATAGATGAAGCTTGATTGCACCACTCAACTTTAGTACGCGCCTAGTACTTTTTTAAAAGAATCTTGTTATATGGAACCACACTTCTATTATCTAACTTGATACCCGATTTTTCAACAAATGAACCAGAATCTCGTCTTCTGTATAATGGATAACCTTCTGAATCAATAGAAGTTTCATCATGAAATTTATTTGGGAACACTTGCCATCAATCATGCATGGACAATTAACATTATGAGCACCACAGGGACCATGAATCATCAACTCACTGACAAGATAATACAACTCGGGATCTTCTTTTTTTGTCTGGTATTTCAGCAGAGATTAATGGATCAACATGTTCAACGATAGGAAGTTTGTGATCCCCATTCATGAATAAACATATATGAGCGTGGGGCAAACCACGTTTCTGAAACTCCACCGTATAAACAACTACAAAAATATTGGAAAGAATATCTATTAGTACTATTAAAATAAGAAAACGATTAAATTATTTAATAAGAGAAAAAAGTTGAAAGTTTTGAAACATTTTATGAATTAAGTGCCCAAAATAGAACTACCAAATTGTAATAGAATGATGTATCATACCTGCATTAACCTTTTCGAAGATTGCCTTATCCTTTAAATCTTTAATCAACGCATCAAGCTTGATTTTGAATAATCTACATAATATATCAGGCGTGTCTTCAGGATTAACATTTGTGTCTTTAAGAAATCTTGTAACTTTAGGACATTTTGGATTACACGTTATGGTTATGAAAAAGTGTGGGTATCCATACCACTTGCAGATAGACATAGCATCTAAATAATTCTGCATCATGTACCGAGCACCTCCGGTAAAAAAAGAAGGTAAAATAACACGTTGTCCAATGGTTGAGATATCTGAAGATCCCTAATTTTTTACATTACGTAGGTTTTCATAAGATTCGCATCTCAGATTTTTTTTTGTTGGTTACGTATGTAATAAAGTCTTTCACTTTCAATCATAGTGTAACCATCAACTAAACACTGCCGAAAAAGTCTACGTGAATTTAGAATCAATGAGAATTGATTTACTCTGTCTTGAATCCTGAAAGCAAAAAAATTCCCTCATGGTACAATTTGGTCGTTTGCTTTTTGATAAAGGAGTAACATCTCTATGAGGGTTGTCAACTCCGTAACCATCATCACCATAAGGAAAGAGGGGTGGATACTGAAGAGCAAGGTATGACGAATGAAGTTCACTTATACGTTTTATATTTCCTTCTTGAGTTTTTACAATAATATCTCTGTTATCAAGCGAATCACCAATGTCTCCTACAATTAACGCTGCAACTTCAGAAGCAGTTTGTAGGTTATACGTCTTTCCATCTTGTGTCCTTTTACCAATAAGGCGTAGCCTTAGGTCAATCTGAGGATTTTCTTGAAAACAATCTCTGACGATCCTAAAAGATTTTACTAATTCATTTTCCTAATCGAGCATTAGCTTCAACTCTTGTATAATCCGAAGATCAAGCCTTTTAGCAGTTAATGTTAACCCATTTGTGGATTCACTGAAAACAATATTAAAATAGACTTTCAATTCATAATAAAGCAGAATGTATATGAATCCATGTATATGAAAATTGAAATATATGAAAATTGAACCATATATGTGAAAAGATACCTAAAAATGGATTGTCTATTTGAAACTTCATTGTCCGTGTCATATATGTATAGCTGAGAGAATTTTGGTTTGGATCCATTTGCAGGTAGAAGACTTCCAATACTATGATAATGTTGTCCATTTAACCTGAATATAAAAGGAGTTTTACCTTTGTTAATGGATGATTCAATTTTGCCACCCATAGACGTAAAGGAGAACATAGAATTATAACAACGAATGTTGTTCAAGAAGAATTTGCCCTTTTCATCAGCACAACGATAAAGATTCTGGTAGCTCTCAGTCGCTTCCTTTAATTTTGGTAATTCTACCTTGCCATAACCACAACAAAGGGAGTAACTGATTTTAGCACGACTTTTTTTCCTCTAACTGCTTCATCATCCCATAATTTTGCGTGACATATTTCACATGTAGCACTTTGATCACCATTATCCAAGTAATCTGTTAAATTAGTTTTTGGCATAAAATATAAGTTACAAAGTTGTTTCAAAAGTGTAAGTTACGACTGAATATTGCCATACGATGAGTACCTATAGATATGCCTGCAAATCTGTTTTTTATAATATCTTCATCTGCAACATTTGCTGAAGCAGTTAGGTCTATTGTAGGTATATCACAACTATTAACAACGGTCCTTCTTTTTTTAGGCCTTCCTAATGGTAGCTTAGCTAAGGATAAATTAGGAGTACATAACGATGTATATGTAGTTGACATGGCATTATTAGATGAGGGTGGTGTAGTGATATTATTATTAGCAGCTATACGTGAAAATAAACACGTAAAAATGGTAAGAAATGGAACAATTGTTAATCTATATGAAAAGTGTGATTGTGTTTTTATTAACCGATTGTTAGTATGAATATATGAAACTTACCGTTTGTAATATCAGATAGTGGACTGGAGTTGAAAGGCATCTAATAGGACGTTTGGATTGCACCAAATTAAGTTGTATTTTTCGAAGGTGTAGACATGGCGAGATTGAGATTTTCTTTGCCGTATTGCACATCTCGAAAGTTTATTGATGAGAGTATCTCATTATGAAATTTGAATTGACCTGAAAAATAAAAATAATAAAAGTATTAAAAAAATATTAATTAAAATTGCAAAAATATTTTAACTCATAATTCGTGTTCTCTTTATAATATATTAATTATTATTAGTTAGTAAATATATTGCTGAAAGTCTTACCAATGGATTTATTACCAAGATCAGATGATGGAGCCATAGAGAAAGACAGAATGTTTGTTGTCGTAGATATGTTTTTGCACCTCCTACTATCCAAAAATAATTTCCTTAATTTACGCCTATTTTTAGGGGCATGATTGTCCAATCTATTATCTGAATGTGCAAAAACAATATAATTATATTACACATAATAAAATATTTGAAAGATATAGCGAAATCTATATTATACTATTAAAATGAATGGTAACTATCTTCTAGGCAAATTGGGTATAAAAAGACGGTAAGAGTTAAAAAGAAGAAAATATAGACGGGTGTTACCAATACTAGTGGGGAACCCGCACGTTGCGCCGGGGAGTCCGTCATCGTAACCAAACATGCTTTTAGCATTTAGCTCCATCATATATGCAGCCTCAGCAGCATGTTTTTTGTCAGATCCAAAATCGAGGCGATTAAGAACCGAAGAATCTGGACTAAGAGGTTGTTAAAGCTCTTCTTCTGATAATTTTGATGGAAATAATTCTACAGCAATCGTCTGAGAAAGAGAAGAAACCAATGGGTTTAACTCAACATGTATTAGAACTCCACACAACTTCCTACGTTTTTTCTACATAGGCAAAACATTTGACTCATAAGCCATGCAGTTCTCACCTGTCCTATAGTATTTTGCAAGAGAGTATAGCAACATATTTCAAACTTGACTTGTGTACAAACACACAAATCTCTCCACCTATATTATTAAACAGTGGAACTTACTTTCAGTCTTGTTTACAATAACATAAAGGGGGGGAGGGGGTGATGCGGTTTAAGTTACGGGTCAGGCGGGTCAACTTACGGGTCAGGGTCAACTAAGTGCGCAGGAAGAGGAACCTGCGCACTTGCTAAGTGCGCAGGAAGCATGGTCTGCGCACTTGCTAAGTGCGCAGGAAGCAGAGTCTGCGCACTTGCTAAGTGCGCAGACATCAGAACTGATTAAGTGAAGTCAGTATGTTAGAATGGTTAAACCGTTAGAGTCGGGATTGGTCTGATGTGTATTTAACTAATCAATTCAGATCGGAAGTGAAGTTGTTGGACCTTTGTTTAGGACAACCGAGACTAGCTTATAAGGTGAGTTCTAGAAGCCCTCTTTTAAATGTTTTTATATAATGTTTTCGGGCTGGTGTGTACACGTATGAAATGATGTTTTATGAAATGATGTTTTATAAAATGATGTTTATGAAACTACGTTTACGAAAGGAAATGATTTGGAACGAAGGGTTTATGGAAAGAAAGTTTATGAACGGAATGTTTACGAACGAATGTTATAAAGAAATGGTTTAATGAAAAAGTAAAGGGTTTTGAAAGTGAAGGAAAGGTTTTATGAAAAGAAAACAAAAAGGGGCAAATGTTTTAAGTCATTACAAATCTAATCTGTCGAATGAATGGAATTGACGAATGAAGTCTGGGAATGTGATTCCCAGCCTTGTGGTAAATTATGGACAGTGAGCCATAGTTACCATAAGAACAACAGGGGCATTGTCTCTGTGGCATGTCAATGGTTTTGATGTTGTACAACTGGTAAGGGAGTAACGACGGTTACTCGGGTGATGACGATCATCCTAACGAACGAGGTAATGGGAAATCAATGACGGCGATACGTAACGGTTGATTTCCAAAGGAAAGATGCGTGTTGGGCAATGACGGCGATACGTAACGGTTGACCCCACGCATTGAAGGGTTGGGCAATGACGTCGATACGTAACGGTTGACCCTACGTAGTGTATGGTTGTGGCAATGACGGCGATACGTAACGGTTGCCCACAACATTAAAAGTTCCTACGGGGACATAGAGACGCGTAACAATACAGATTTTAGATAATATTGTATGACTTAAATGAATGTTAATGATTAAAACAAATGATCGTGTTTAAATGTGCGAAGGTTTACGAATGAAAGGCCCAGTTTTCTTATACGAATGTTAAACCCTACTGAATGTTTGAATGATGAACCATTTCTTAAAACGAACGAAAACTAGAACTCACCAGCGTAGCTGACGTTTTTAAGTGTACACATTCAGGTTAAGGCAGGTTATGAGGATGGACGGTGATGCTTGGCTAGAGATGAAGAGTTACCCGACTGCTTTGAAGACTGGCATCCCGTTATGTTTAGTTATGATGTAAATATGTTTTAATCAATGTTTACGCTTCCGCATGTATGAACAACGATTAAGTTATGTTTAAATGAAATTTTTCCGCTGCGTTATTTGATATTCATGTTTAAGAACTGTTTGTGAATGAGTAATTCCAACAAGTGGGGCCTCCCGGGTTTGGGGCCTTACAAGTTGGTATCAGAGCAATAGTTTGAGATATTCGGACACTCCTAGTGTCTGAACTTAAACTTTGAATGGGACCGAAAGCGGATGCCAGTACGGGTAACTCAATCCAAAGCATCAGGTATGAAGGTAGTATATATATTACGTATATAATATGCCTTAGAAAGGGTTAGGTAAGGACTTGTGTTCTGATGAAATCACAAAGGTGGTCAAATAGAAATCGAAAGGTAGTGTAATGGTTAATTACAGATGGCCAGTGTATATTAACATCTTACAGTGCTTATTGAATTCTATTTGTTAACTAGCGTGATGACATTGGATTTCTTGTCTTATAGAACGTAATGGCAAGGAGAGGAAACGGAAGACGTGGTGGCCGTACCGGTGGTCGTACCGACGGTCGAAATGGTGGGCGTGGCAGGATCCCTGCGCGCCAAGAGTATAGTGAAGAAGGAAGTGTTCACACTGAACCGGCGGTTAGTGTGCATGAAGCTGAGCAGACACAGGTTGAAGAACAACCTTTCACTTTTGAACCCGAAGTGAGAGCAGCTATAGCTCGAGAGTTCACAGAACTGATGAAGGCTTCTCTGCCAGGTCTGTTGGCAGAAGCATTGAAGCAGGTCAATGGGGCGGGTGGGTCTAGCGCGGCAATTGGTGCCCAAAATAATGAGACTGACAATACACCGCCTGCTCGCGGATGTGATTATAATCCTTTAAGGCATGTGATCCGCCGATCCTGACTGGGAAGAAGGACGCGGTGGCTACTTTTGATTGGGTGATCCGTATGGAAGCTGCCATTCGTCTGAGCGAGTGTCGAGCTAATCAAGTAGTGAAGTTTGCTGCTAACTCCTTGAGGGAGGAAGCATCCCATTGGTGGGAAGGTGTACGACAGGCAAAAGGGAGCGAGATTGTAGATGCGATGATGTGGGCTGACTTGAAAACCTTGGTAATCAAGAATTTCTGCCCAAGGAACGAGATTGAGAAGGTAGAGAGGGAATTTTTGGGTTTGAAGGCCGGAAGCATGACGCACCGGCAATACACAACCCGATTTAATGAACTGGCACGTCTGGTGCCACACCTTGTCACTACTGAAGAGAGAAAGATTGCCTGTTATATTCAAGGGTTGCCGGACCAGGTCCGCACCTACGTGAAGGCAAACACCCCCACTACCTATGATTCGGCAGTAGAGCTAAGCGGCGTGGTATTTGACGATCTGGCACTGAATGTTGTTGTCGTTGAAGAACAAAAGAAGAGACCGAGCTTCTCAAACAAGCGAACTGGGGGAAAGATGTTTGGGGCTCGTGATAAAAGGGCTCGGGTGGATGAGCCGACTGTTTGTAAGAAGTGTGGAAGGGAACATGTAGGTGAATGCAGACTGAGATCTAGCCTGTGCTTTAAGTGTGGCAAGACCGGGCACTACTCCCGTGAATGCCCGCAAGGCTACAAATGCTAAAACTGTGGGGATTTCGGCCATATGAGCCGAGAATGTACGAAGCCCAGAATGGGGGAAACCGGGAAAGGAAAGGGCCCGGAAAAGAAGGGAGAGGGATCTCGTGCAAAGACTCGTGCGTATGCACTGACGCAGGATCAGGCTAGGAAGGATCCCGATGTGGCGTCAGGTACGTTCGTCCTTGACAACACTCTTGTTTCTGTGTTATTTGATTCGGGTGCCAGTAAGAGTTTTATATCTGCGAGTTTTTGTAAGCGAGTGAAGTACACTGTTAGTAAACTAGAAAGGGCCTTTAGCGTAGAAACCGCTGAGGGTAGAACTGCGAGAGTGACCGATGTAGTTGACAACTCCACGATAAAGATAGAAGGTCATAGATTCCCCGTCAGATTGTTCGTTATGGTTTTGGGAGGGTTCGATGTAGTGTTGGGTATGGATTGGCTAACTGCCAATGAAGCGCAAATAATATGTAAACGAAAGATAATCCGACTCAAGGCTTCGGATGGTAGCAAAGTCGAAGTCTTTGGAGATCGTGATGCCCCGATGCCAAACGTCATCTCAATGATTAAGGCAACGAATTACTTGAGGCGCGGATGCGAGGCTTATCTGGTATATGTAATTGACAAGTGTAAGGAAGTGAGGGAACTAGACGATGTACCCGTGGTACGCGAGTACCCGGAGGTGTTTCCAGAGGATTTGCCTGGGATACCACGCGATAGAGAAATTGAGTTCCGAATTGACTTAGTACCAGATGCCCAGCCAGTGGCTAAGGCTCCATATCGACTAGCACCAGTGGAAATGAAGGAACTTATGGTCCAACTAGACGAGTTACTTGAGAAAGGATTTATCCAACCGAGCATCTCGCCGTGGGGTGCTCCGGTGTTGTTTGTAAAGAAGAAAGATGGTTCGATGAGAATGTGTATCGATTATCGCGAGTTGAATAAACGAACGGTGAAGAACAAGTACCCTTTACCAAGGATCGATGACCTGTTCGACCAGTTGCAAGGCGCAAGTTGGTTTTCGAAAATCGACCTTCGGTCCGGGTACCATCAGTTGAAGGTAAGGGAAGAAGACATACCGAAAACTGCATTTCGCAAGCGTTATGGACATTTCGAGTTCCGCGTAATGTCTTTCGGATTGACGAACGCCCCCGAAGCGTTCATGGATTTAATGAATAGGGTGTGTCGACCGATGCTGGATCGATCGGTAATAGTGTTCATCGATGACATCCTTATCTACTCCAAGAATGAGGGTGATCACGCGTGTCACTTGAAGGAAGTATTGGAAGTTCTGAAGAAGGAGAGGTTGTATGCTAAGTTCTCCAAATGCGCGTTCTGGCTTAGGGAAGTCCAATTCCTAGGTCACGTCATTGGCCCGAACGGCATTATGGTTGACCCAGCAAAGATAGTAACGGTAAGTGAATGGGACATTCCTAAGACGCCAACTGAAATCCGTAGTTTCTTGGGATTGGCGGGCTACTATCGGAGATTCATCCAGGATTTCTCGAAAATAGCTTCGCCATTGACAAAGTTGACTCGGAAAGAAGTAAAGTACGAATGGGGTTCGACCCAGGATGAGGCGTTTAAGGAATTGAAAGAGAAGCTAACACAAGCTCCAGTCTTGGCCCTTCCCGAGGGCAGTGAAGACCTGGTGGTATACTCTGACGCGTCGGGTCAGGGGTTAGGGTGTGTGTTGATGCAACGCGGTAGAGTGATTGCATATGCGTCGCGGCAGTTGAAAGTTCACGAAGTCAACTATCCGACTCACGATTTGGAACTTGCTGCTGTCGTATTTGCATTAAAAATCTAGAGGCACTACCTGTACGGGGTAAAGTTTACTATTTACTCCGACCACAAAAGTTTGAAGTACTTCTTCGAACAAAAGGAACTTAATATGAGGCAGAGGAGATGGTTGGAACTCCTGAAGGACTATGACTGTGAAATAATGTACCACCCTGGAAAGGCAAACGTGGTGGCTGACGCTCTAAGCCGAAAGGATGTGCCTACTCCTATTAGAGTGAAAGCTTACCAGTTGGTGGTAACATCGGATGTGATGAGAGAAATCGAAAGAGCTCAAGATGAAGCTTTGAAGAAAGAAAATATAAAGGGAGAAAGGATGGTGGGCCAACAGGACAAGTTGGAATATAACACCCTTGGTGTTAGAACACGTTATGGACGGGTATGGATACCTATGGGTGGCGAACTTAGAACCAAAATCTTGGATGAGGCTCATAAGTCTCGTTACTCTATCCATCCTGGTATCAATAAAATGTACCAAGATCTGAAGAAGGACTACTGGTGGCCTGGAATGAAATGTGATGTGACGAAGTATGTAAGCAAGTGCTTGACTTGCTCGCAAGTAAAGGCCGAACACCAGAAACCGTATGGAAAGATTCAACCACTTGATATACCGGAATGGAAGTGGGAACACATTACCATGGACTTCATAACTAAGCTACCTCGCACAGCTAAAGGTCATGACGCCATTTGTGTAATTGTGGACCGATTAACGAAGAGTGCTCATTTCCTACCTATTCGCGAGGCGTTCTCGTCGGAAAGGTTAGCAGAAGTGTTTATCAACGAAGTAGTAGCACGGCATGGGATGCCTTTGACGATCGTATCTGACCGGGACACACGATTCACATCGAGGTTCTGGAAAAGATTTCATGAGGCGATGGGCACGAGGCTTAATATCAGCACAGCATACCACCCGCAAACGGATGGTCAGTCCGAAAGGACCATTCAGACTTTGGAGGATATGCTCCGTGCTTGTATTATTGACTTCGGTGGCAGTTGGGACAGTCATCTGCCGTTAGCCGAATTCTCCTACAACAATAGTCATCATACGACGATAGGCATGCCGCCTTACGAAATGTTGTATGGGAGAAGATGTAGGACCCCGGTTTGTTGGGGTGAAATTGGACAGAAAGAGTTAGGAAGTCTGGAAGTCGTAAAAGAAATGTCGGAAAGGTTTGATCAGATTAAAGCGCGAATGAAGGCCGCGCAAGATCGTCAGAAGTCCTATGCGGATAGACGACGAAGGCCTATCGAGTTTGATGTTGGGGACAGAGTAATGTTGAAAGTGTCGCCCTGGAAGGGAATCATACGATTCAGGAAGAGAGGAAAGTTAAGTCCGAGGTATGTCGGACCATTCAGGATAATGGCACGGGTTGGTGAAGTCGCTTATCGGTTGGAGTTGCCCGATGAGTTAAGTGGGATTCATCCTACTTTCCATGTATCACACTTGCGAAAGTGTTTGGCGTATGAATCGGCTCACATACCACTTACTGACATCGAGGTCGACAACAGCCTTAATTACATCGAAGTACCCGTGGCCATCCTTGATCGGAAGGAGAAACGTTTGCGTAATAAGGTTATCCAATTGGTTAAAGTCCAATGGAAACATCGAAAGGGATCGGAAGCCACTTGGGAAACGGAGAAGGAAATGAGGGAGTCGTACCCTCATCTATTTGACTTATGATAGGTTTCGGGGACGAAACCTATTGTAAGGGGGGTAGACTTGTAACATCCCAAAAATAAAACGACAGATATAATAACGGAATAAACGAACGAGGCATGTCGGGTCGGGTCGGATGGGCTAGAAGGGGAGCCTCCCCTATAAATAGCCAAGGTCACAACCCATTTCTCTCATTTGCAACTTCTAGAGAGAGAAACCGTAGAGAGAGAAAGTTGTCGGATCGACCCGAGATTTGAGAAGTGTGTTGCTCCATAACTCGTGAGAAGAACCTCCGGATCAGAAGCTCGATTCAGGTAACGATCCGACCTAAATCTGAGTTTTTGTTCGTTTTTGGGTTTTTCGGGTTTTGGGTGAAAAGGCAACGTTTTTACGGATGGAACTGAAAGATAATCACGGATTTGAGTTCCTTAATGGAAAACGAACGTTTTGAATGCAACAGGTTCGGGATCTTGACATTATTAGACCCGAATGCGAAAGTTAGGGTTTTCGTGAAGAACAGGTCGTGCGCACTTGCTAAGTACGCACGGAGCAGGTCCTGCGCACTTGCTAAGTGCGCAGGAAGAGGAACCTGCGCACTTGCTAAGTGCGCAGGAAGCAGAGTCTGCGCACTTGCTAAGTGCGCAGACATCAGAACTGATTAAGTGAAGTCAGTATGTTAGAATGGTTAAACCGTTAGAGTCGGGATTGGTCTGATGTGTATTTAACTAATCAATTCAGATCGGAAGTGAAGTTGTTGGACCTTTGTTTAGGACAACCGAGACTAGCTTATAAGGTGAGTTCTAGAAGCCCTCTTTTAAATGTTTTTATATAATGTTTTCGGGCTGGTGTGTACACGTATGAAATGATGTTTTATGAAATGATGTTTTATAAAATGATGATTATGAAACTACGTTTACGAAAGGAAATGATTTGGAACGAAGGGTTTATGGAAAGAAAGTTTATGAACGGAATGTTTACGAACGAATGTTATAAAGAAATGGTTTAATGAAAAAGTAAAGGGTTTTGAAAGTGAAGGAAAGGTTTTATGAAAAGAAAACAAAAAGGGGCAAATGTTTTAAGTCATTACAAATCTAATCTGTCGAATGAATGGAATTGACGAATGAAGTCTGGGAATGTGATTCCCAGCCTTGTGGTAAATTATGGACAGTGAGCCATAGTTACCACAAGAACAACAGGGGCATTGTCTCTGTGGCATGTCAATGGTTTTGATGTTGTACAACTGGTAAGGGAGTAACGACGGTTACTCGGGTGATGACGATCATCCTAACGAACGAGGTAATGGGAAATCAATGACGGCGATACGTAACGGTTGATTTCCAAAGGAAAGATGCGTGTTGGGCAATGACGGCGATACGTAACGGTTGACCCCACGCATTGAAGGGTTGGCAATGACGGAGATACGTAACGGTTGACCCTACGTAGTGTATGGTTGTGGCAATGACGGCGATACGTAACGGTTGCCCACAACATTAAAAGTTCCTACGGGGACATAGAGACGCGTAACGATACAGATTTTAGATAATATTGTATGACTTAAATGAATGTTAATGATTTAAACAAATGATCGTGTTTAAATGTGCGAAGGTTTACGAATGAAAGGCCCAGTTTTCTTATACGAATGTTAAACCCTACTGAATGTTTGAATGATGAACCATTTCTTAAAACGAACGAAAACTAGAACTCACCAGCGTAGCTGACGTTTTTAAGTGTACACATTCAGGTTAAGGCAGGTTATGAGGATGGACGGTGATGCTTGGCTAGAGATGAAGAGTTACCCGACTGCTTTGAAGACTGGCATCCCGTTATGTTTAGTTATGATGTAAATATGTTTTAATCAATGTTTACGCTTCCGCATGTATGAACAACGATTAAGTTATGTTTAAATGAAATTTTTCCGCTACGTTATTTGATATTCATGTTTAAGAACTGTTTGTGAATGAGTAATTCCAACAAGTGGGGCCTCCCGGGTTTGGGGCCTTACACCTCAGCAGCATGTTTTTTGTCAGATCCAAAATCGAGGCGATTAAGAACCGAAGAATCTGGACTAAGAGGTTGTTAAAGCTCTTCTTCTGATAATTTTGATGGAAATAATTCTACAGCAATCGTCTGAGAAAGAGAAGAAACCAATGGGTTTAACTCAACATGTATTAGAACTCCACACAACTTCCTACTTTTTTTCTACATAGATAGAACATTTGACTCATAAGCCATGCAGTTCTCACCTGTCCTATAGTATTTTGCAAGAGAGTATAGCAACATATTTCCAACTTGACTTGTGTACAAACACACAAATCTCTCCACCTATATTATTAAATAGTGGAACTTACTTTCAGTCTTGTTTACAATAACATAAAGGGGGGAGGGGGTGATGCGGTTTAAGTTACGGGTCAGGCGGGTCAACTTACGGGTCAGGCGGTTCTCGTCTCATAGGAGCGGGATCAAACTGCACAAGAAAAGTACAATATTTCATTTGATTTCAACTGTACGGAATGTACTTTGAAATTTAAGAACCCGATGTATAAATTTATATTCATTAAAAAGAACAGCTTAAAAGCAAAATGGGTCAAATGAGCGAGAGTATATTGTCTTTCTATGCATAGAAGCCTTTTAAATCATTTTTTAAAAAAAATCACTAATGATATAAATTAAAAATGATAGGGGTTCTGAATTCATATGTAATCCAAACAACAAAGTGTAAAAAGAAACGGAATAAAACAAATTAAAAGAATTTATATTCTAAACAAAATGGTCTTGAATGGGTTAAAAACTTAAAATGCAAGTGATAGAATAGTTTGAGTACCAATGTACAATAATGTAACTTAACCAAATCATACTTGCCTTTAATTTTTTATTTTTGTTACCAAAAGAGTTTCCATCACAACTCCTTTTATAGAGAATAACAATCTGAAGTCAAAAGCTAATCCATTTGACTCATAAAAGTCAATGTTGACTCCAGTAGTGATGATAGAAACCAAGAATGTCACTTCCAAATTTCTTGATTTTCTTGTGTGCTACAGTAAAAAAAACACAAATTTGAAATACGAAAACCAGCATTTTATGGGGGTAAAGGCGGTTACCAGCACATGAACGAGAATATCCTTTCCCTTAAATCTAGAAGTAAAAGACTTGATATCATGGACAGAAGAAAGATCACAGACCTATAAGACATATATAAGAGGTTTTTAAATGCAAAATAGAATGCAAGGAAATCAATTCACATAATAAGTACTTTTTGATTATAAATAGCTGAATCTTCCATTTGGTGCTGCAATGCATGCTTCACTGGTTGCTAATTACCTCACTGAAATTCAAGATTCAGAAACTCAGTTGAACAAAGAAAACCATGATGAACTGTAAAGTGTTTTTATTTTTATTTAATATATAGCTATCTTGCAAACCAGTTTCATGGGTCATTGTTGTATCAGTTGGCATAGTTTGCAGAATGTTTATCTTACCTGCAAATGATAAGTTTATATTATCATGGTTATGGAATCTGTTTATATCTGATGTCATAAACTATGTATCCATTTGAACACACTTTTAAGTTTATTTGTTGTCAATAATAACACACCCCTTTTGCCATGCTGCAAAGTACTGTAAATAGATCCTAGTGCAGAGAGTTGCATGTTAGTGCAGAGTGGTATCAATATGGATGGGTCGAGCAGGTTGGGTATGTGTCCAAACAGGTTTGGGTTGAAATGGGTCAAAGCCCAGTTGGGTTGATCGGCAAACACTTTTTTTTTAAAATTATAAATAATTATCGTGTGAGATTATAATTAGAAAAACAATAATATTACAATAATAATCGAAATCAGAGAATGAAACCATTTAGGAGTTTGTATCCAATAAGTATAATTGTATAAGCATTGGGTGGCTTTCAACCTCGTTTGACCCGTTTCCCTCTTCTCTAGACCTTTTACAACCCGTTTATATGTAAATGGGTCGAAATTCCCACATCTATTCTTTCATCTTGCTATACAACTGGAATGATATAAGTAGGGATGCTTGGTTATTACTTGTATTGTTTAAAATGCTAAAGTAAGGTTTTATCAGTTGTTCTAGGTATAGAAAATGCTGCAAGTTAATTTATCTACTTATAAATAAAGATAATAATTGACCTTAAATTAGAAGCCAAAAAACTGTGTTGACTTTTGTAGCAGTAGATCTAGAGTATCAGGAGCAAACTTTCTTGCAAAAAGGAAGCAAATTGAAGTTGACTGAATATTGTAAACACAAGTATGATCTTGTTGAATTTTCCTGAAAAATTCAGCTGTAATATTATCTTTCCCAAATGTAGGTGGATGAGCACCAACCTTTGACCAGTTAACATAAGTAAGTGACCTATTAGCCAATGAATATGGGGACTGATTTGTGAGCATTATTGGGAAATAATGCTCATCAACATAACATGCTGGTCTGCAAAACTGCTCAAATGTTGGATAATATGTAACATCTTTTATGATATCAACTGCTAGTCTCCTATTTCGCCATTGGCAGATGTTGACTTCTGGTAACATTTTGTGGTCATACCGACCGCTACCATTTGTGCCGGATTCATCAAATGCACCCATGAAGCTGAACCTGAACCTAGATCTTGATATGTAACGATAAATAATTTTAAAGTTTTGAAGAGGTATGCAGGCTTCAGATAAGAGTACAAACCACTCGTTTGAGATATCTAGCAATGCATTGGCTAAAAGTCTTCTTTCAGCCTCACACATACTCATCATTCCCCACTCCACAACCTATACAATCAGGGATAGTTAGGTAACTCTATATTTATCTCCATAATCAGCAACCTCATTGTCTCATTATTTTCACTCAAGTAAACAGAACTTTAGAATCAGAAACGGACAAACGGTTTTTGCCAAACACATTAAACTGATTATTGTAATGGGGCTACTATAGATACACCATGTGATATCATCAAAACACCAGGTTGCGTCATCGTATGGGCCGTATAGGTGGCAAAAAACGGTTATACGAATGGCCTCTGTCAGTGGTGTATGACGTCACACCAATCGCTTATGTGTAAGCAAGAAAGCTATACGACCCGTGTATGAAAAACAAAACACCTCATACAGCCCGTATAAGAAAAAAAACACACCTTATATTTAGTGGTGTCTGAATAGGAGGGGGTTGGTGTCTGTACAGTGGTGGCCATTCTAATTCCAAGGAATAATGTCAGTCTAAGTGCACAACATAGGGAATCAATTTATTGTTGGTAATCACCAAAAAAGAACACGATTTTCAGCACTGAGAGCAATATCAAAGACATGAACTTGTGACAGAAATAAATAAAGAACCTCCAAGAAAACACAGCCAACTCTCATCACATTATTTCTAAATCAGTTAGCTCTCTCTTCTAAACAAAAAGAGATTTCATTGTATTTATATATTTTCTCTGTTTATTAAAAATGAATGAAATAAAGAAGATTTGGTGGCTAACCTGACTGGGAATTTGCTTTTGATAGGAAACCGAAGAGGACGAAAATTTTGCATGATACGAAGGCATGGTATGAACATAAATGGTGTAAACTCTCTCATTCCCTTTGAAAAACTTCTCTCAGAGTGGTGCAAATGGCAAAGGTCATCTTGTCAAGAACATGAATGAAATCTTAGCAGATCTCTTAAAAGGGTATTCTTTAATTTGAGCATCAAATGAAGCTCTCCAAAACAGCTCATTGTCATCCAATGTGTGCATATAAGTTGATGGAGGTTCAATCCAATCTTGTAAACTAATCAAGTTAATCCAAAACATAGAATTTAGCCACTGTTACACAAAACTTCTTCAAACTTAGTGAACCACCAAATTATCAGCCCTATCTTGTTTAATTTTATAAACCTCAACCAATCAAAAAGGTTTCAATGAAGGACTCTACTGACCTATCTATTTTACACTATTACGGTTTCTTACCTTAAAATCCCCTTTCTTTCTGACCGGAGAAGATTACATCTGCTTGTACCTGTGGATTTAGAGAACATCATATGTCAGATGTTGAAAAACACAAATAATCAGAAATAGGATCATAAAATTCCACACACATCGGAAATGGGGTGAATAGATTGGCATCGTCCATCGCCATGCCGAACTGAGGGGAATAATCAAGAGGCGAAAAGAGCAGGTGTAACTGAGGGGAATAATGAAGAGGCGAAGAGAGAAGGTGGGTCATTGAATGGAGGTTTAATGGCGTCGTCGGTTAGCATGTTGAAGCTGATTAGGCGTTATCGGCGAGAACACAGATGGAGCTCCGACGTCTTATAATCAGCAAAAGTACAGCGTCTTAAAATTGTGTGAAAAGTCCGTCTTATCCTCCTAATCCCTCTTCTAATAAAAAACTAAATAACTTGCTACTTTGCATCACCACATTCATCCTCAACCATATTCCTCCCAAAAAAAAACTTATACAATCCATTTGCTAATACTGCGGACCTAAATGTCCGACCCGATTTCTGTTTTGTAACCCGACGCAATATTCCCACATCTCTGTCAAAACCCTAAAATAGTTTGATGCTTTACCTTTGAAACGCTTTCTTCGGCCTTTTCACCTTCATATGATCCTTCCTTTTAATCTCCATCGTCTTCTACAACCTTTTTTACCCAAATGGACGAGGTATGTTTAATGATCCAGTCATCAATTTCTTGTTCATTCTTGATCGTATCCTTCATTTTACAACCCATCTTCCTCTGCTTTATCTTTATACACTTTACTGATCATGTTTATTTCGGTTGTCTAATACGATTTGTTACATTTTACATCAATAATGCATTTAGGGTTTCAATCCCTCTTTCGCTAATCCGCAGGTATGTTTATTTTGTTTCCTTAGATTTGTTATGTTTATCTGTTTCATACCATGTTTCACACAACATTGTTGTGGTTATTCATGTTTTTAAGTTAATGACTTTACTTTGCATAATTAGGTTATTTCTCCATTATTTGTGCAATCTCTTCAATTGTGTTCAAATATTTAAAAACTCAATCGATACATGAGACTTGCAATCAAAGAATATGTTAATGACTTTACAAATTGAAAATTGAGTTGGAACTGCCTAATAATTGGTAATGGAGTGATTGCAACAGAGATTTAATGGTTTATGTGCAATTGTAATCAAAATTGATTTATCCAATTGTAAAGTTATTTAAAACATATTCCTGCAGTTTGTGCATTTGAAATTAGTATTCCACTCGATTTCTGCAATTGTAAGAGACTCTTGCAACATGTGTTCTTACAACAAACATATACATATATTGAATCAATTTTTTTACTTCTTTTGTCAATTTTTACTTTTGTTATGCAATCGGAACTCCTTAAGAAAGAAGATTTGATTTCAGATTTCAGATTTATCCTTGATTTCAGATTTTGTTATGCAATCGGAACCTTTGTCCCCGAAATTCTTTCTTTTCTGTTCTATTGTTTTAGAAATCAAAGATGATATCGATTTGGTCCTCATTGTATAATTGTCGGCAAGATTTTTGATCCCTGGTGATGTAAATGTTCAAGAGCTTGCCAATTTGTTGAAGGAAAAGAAAGTTGGGGTTGTTACACATTTTTACATGGATCCGGAGGTGCAAGGCGTTCTAACTTCTGCACAGAAGCTTTGGCCTCACATTCATATATCTGATTCATTGGTTATGGCAGACAGTACTGTTACCATGGCTAAAGCAGGGTGCAAGTTCATAGCTGTTTTAGGGGTAGATTTTATGTTAGAATATGTTCGTGCAATCCTTGATCAGGCATGTTTTCATGAGCCAAGCATCATTCAATTTGGTTGATATTATATTTGCATTTATTTGATGAGTTAAGGAACACAATAGCTATAAATTGCATTTTGTATTTCGCTCTTGTCATTCCTGGCTTGGGCAAAGAGGTTGGATATGCTAAAAGTATAGAATTTTAATCTTTTGCAGTTTATGTTATATTAGTGACTTACATTAGTCTATTGTAGGTTGGTGTGTACAGGATGTCTGACGAACAAATCGGCTGCTTCTTGGCTGATGCTGAATCCGGCCCTGCATACATGAATTATTTCTTTGAAGCTTATGTTTCTTCTCCTTCCTTGCATGTTGTCTACATCAATACTTATTTAGAAACAAAAGCTCATGCACATGAACTTGTGCCTACAATCACATGTACTTCTTCTAATGTCGTACAAACCATCTTACAGGTTATTTTTCATTCTCATTTGGGTGGTATTTTTCACTTTATCTTTCGTTTAACTAAGTGCTCTCCTGTTGGGCATGAAGTTATGGAAAAGATTAAGGACGTGTATTGTGATGCATTTCCACGGCCCCAAAATTGGGTGATGTTTTGAACGTTTCTATAATAATACCTGGTGTTGCAAGCGTCGAAGGGTGTTCTCTTCATGGTGGTTGTGCATCTTTTCCGTGTATGAAGGTATGTGTACTATAATATTACAATAACTAACCAAGCTAGAAGCTATAAAGCAAGAGAACAGAAGGTAAATAAACAAAAACCCGGCAGGAACCCCATTGATGATGGTGGGTTGACTTTTGAAATCAATCAACTTATGCTGCTTTTGATCAGGTGATGAGAAGATGGGTACATATTTGGATTTTGAATCGGTTTATATAGAGCCCAATGATGCAAGATATGATATTTCTGGCTTCAGTGGAGAGAATGAGAAGTTGATGAAAGTATGATGCCAAAAATGCTCTCAACTTTTACCAATCAATTGGACCTGTTATGGCTTGCTATTTTTCCTGAAGGAACTGATTTTACCTAATTTCTCGATTTCCCTCTTTTTTCTTTTATATGTTCATTAAAAAATTTCTGAAAAATACTTGCTAAACTCGTGTTATCCATTCTGTGATACATTTTTGTCCATTTGTTTTCATTTGTTGTATCTTGAAAATAATTGTTTCTACTCTACTACCATTTATCCTTTTTGGTAATCTGTCTGGCTTTTATATGCAGAGAACAAAAGTGTATAAAAAGCTAGCAATAAGTGTATAAAAATCTAGTAATATCAAAATTCAAAAAAGGATTACCTATACTCAAGAATGTGTTGCTTCTCAAAACAAGGGTTTTCATGCTTGTGTGGAAATCCTAAGGGGTTCTCTTGATGCAGGTTACCTATCTGCATTAACTATATAAAACTAACATCAATTACTAGAAATAGTATTTTGTGTGCATAATGGTCTTAAACTTTCAGAGTTGACAAATCATATTTTAGCTTTAAAGGTAGGTGTTCCAGTAACGTTCTTAAGAAATATTGACCAGAAAAATGGTTTATGTAATGGAACTAGATTACATGTCATATCATTTGGTAATCGTGTTATTGATGCGGAGATCATTTATGGAAGTAATATTAGAACTCACACCTTTATTACCAAAATTAATTTGATATCTTTAGACAAACGAATTCATTTCAAGTTACAAAAAAGACAATTTTCACTCTTTTTGTTTCACCATGACAATAAATAAAAGCCACGGTCGGTCACTATCAAGAGTTGGTTTGTTTTTTAGTCAACTGGTTTTTACACATGGGCAATTCTATGTGGCACTTTCCAGAGTTAAAAGCCGATACGGGTTAAAACATTTAATCTTAGATAGGGATGAAAAAAGTATAAATAAAACATCCAACGTTATATACAAAGAAATATTTATAGATTTATGATTTATATTCAACATATTTTTTTAGAGCTATGATACATGGGCTAACTTTCCGTTAAAAACTAAATGATGTTAACATTAGGGGCTAAAGGATCAACTAGGCCTCAAAAGTTTGGGCTAAATTTGCATTTTTTAAAATCTAAGGGTCAAACATGCAATTTCATCAAACCACATGGGTCATTTATGTAATTAACTCTTTCATTATTTCACATTGTATCGTTTATTCAGCCCCTATGTAATACATAGGTTCTAAAAGTCAAGGACAATCACTTTCAAGGGTTAGTTTGTATTTGAAAAATCCAGTGTTTCTCATGGCCAGCTGTATGTTGCATTATCAAGAGTTAAAAGTAGAGATGGACTCAAGCTATCAATATTTGATAAAGAAAAGTTTGTAATACCACTTCAAATGTTGTTTACAAAGAAGTGTTTTCAATTTTGTAAATTATTATTGTAATATTCATTTAACATGTAATTTAATCTTACGCCTTCTAAAAACATTTATGAAATTTATTTTCACGTCTTTTTTTTATGCTTTTGCTACTCTCATCAATATATTATTAATGTTTGACAATATGAAAAAAAAACTAGCAATACATCAAATATTGTATAAGAATACATGTTCAGATATTCATCAACATAATATTAAGGTTTAAATCGTATAACACACGGGTTTCAAGCTAGTATCCTTTATAAAGGAGTATAGATATAGATAACTAACTTATGGTATGTTAATAAAAAAGTTAAATTAGTATTGTGCTTTTAAGTTATACTTGATTTACATGGTAATGTTTTAAAAATGCTATTTAGATGGACATGACTAGATTGAGATTTGAAAGTACACTAAGATATTAAATATTAAATAAGTGGTTATAAAGTAATCTAAGTTAATTAGTAATTTAATAAAACTGAAAATATATGTTTATAATTGCAATATTTTTGTAAAAAAGTGAATGGTAAATAAAAGAACAAAATTGAAAAAATTTATATCTAATCATATAGTTTTCGTAACTAAAAAACAAAAAAAAGATGACCATATAATATGACAATATCAAAAAATCGCCAACCAAATCTAATGAATTCCTTGGAAAAAACTGATCTAAGGACAAAAACTATCATGCAGATAGAAAATTCCACAAACCGAGTCACAAAACACATATAGTTGATAAAACACTAAATAGAAATGATAATTGGTGAAAAATGGATTCAAACTGCAAATTTGGGAGTCAAAAGATGATGCTTGCCATGTGGTTTGTCAATACCCATAGTTGTAGGACGTGCTTTGGTTGCTGAATGACCCGGCACTTCATCATCATCATAAATCTCCACAAGATTCCGTTTCAAATAGGCATTTGTAGATATTAATGAGCCAGATTTTTGACTCCCTATTAAGCTATTCCCTTTGCTCGTTTCATGATGTGACAAAGGTGTTGCACTGTCAACAGTGATAGAAAGAACATCCATATCCTAAATAAAGTAATGGTGAAATACTCATGAATATTAAAACTATTAAAACTAAAATTAATATACATATACAAGTTTTATTTTTTATGTGATTAAATTAAGAGAATACCTTAAAACTAACAGTATCTTCAGATGGTAAATCGACTGACATGGCATTCATCAAATCAGAATTTGCATTCTACATTGTAATTAGATATTAATGGGTTAAAAACGGAAAACCAAATATATATATATAGGAGTATATATATGTATACTCAAGATTTTTAAATATGTTACCCGGTAACATTGATTTTCGTTTGAAGTTCAGACATTATCTTATGATCTTGTGTTGCTTTTGAGATGGTGTAAGATGTCTTTTTTTTAGTTTCGAAGTTGTAGTTTGATATCTCAATCTTAAAATCAAATAAATGCTCTTTCAAGTTCTTGAGATCACCAGGAAATAAGTCCATGTCAGCATCACCCTGAAAACAATAATAAATAAGTTTATATTGGACATTAATCATTCATGTATTAAACGATCTACTGATTCATAATTGGAATTTTTGTTACATACATTCAAAATTTCGTCATACAATGCCTTTGCACTTTTCTTTAGAATTTTGTTTGCTTCCCAATCCCATAAAACCAAGGACACGACACCAGTTGAATCTTGAACATTTATTAGAATTTTATACCTACCACATTATATTAAAATATAACATTAATAATGTTAATAAAGTAAAGTACTAAAAACTGTAAATAAAGCAGAAAGTATGTTTTAATAAACCTCTTGACAGCTTCAAGATGATGTTGTTTGCATCTTGTGCATTCATACACCTTCTTTTCAATCTCACCATCTCCATCAACTGTTGGTTTATGAGTTACTATTTCAGTAACTTGTTTGTTGCAGATCTTGCAAGCATCATAGTACCACTTCGTATGACGGGGGATTGCCAAAATGGTACCAAAAACTATAACATGAACGACCTACCAGAATATGTATACCAAATTAAGTCTACTTACACTGTGAAGAGGCAAATTTATAAAATAATAATTCAGTGTACCTTTTTTATTTCATCCAGCTCGGCAATGTGTTTGAATTCAGTATTTGTAAGAAAGTCATCATGTAAGGACATCTTCATGGAGGGAACTGTTGAACGACTGCTTGATGATGCATCATTACCATTAACAGCAAGCAAGCTGTTAACAAAAATAGGGTTATACTATGTATAATTTCTTCATATTTTAAAATATGAATTATAAAATTTCGAAAATTAGTGGCTGAATATAGAATGGATCAAACTTTTTTCTTAAATAAATTCATGCCAGGAATCTCCCCATTGATGATCAAACTTTTTTCTTAAATAATAAATTTGGCTGAATATAGAATGGATCAAACTTTTTTCTTAAATAATAAATTTGGTTGAAAAAAAGTAAATATGTCAAACGGGATTATGGTATGGTTACCATATAATCGCAAAATTTGATTGGCAAATTTAAAGATGATCATGTGATTGAAAAACAATTTCAGTTAAATATGGTATGGTTACCATATTTTTACGAATTTTGATTGAAAAATATAAATGACAAACAGGTAAGTTATACATATTTTTTAATACTAAGTGGATTTTGAATACTAAAGTCAGATTTTGACTGCCTCAGAAAGAATAATATGTGGTGTATTTTATTTTGTAAGAAAGAGTGTACTAAATTAAAAGAAATGTTGATTTGGTATTAAAAGAAAAAAATTAAAGATGTGACATACCAATTGCTGAGCTGTGAAGAGGCAAATTTATAAAATAAAAATTCAGTGTACCTTTTTTATTTCATCCAACTCAGCAATGTGTTTGAATTCAGTATTTGTAAAAAAATCATGTAAGGACATCTTCATGGAGGAAACTGTTAAACGTATGCTTGATTTTGAAAATTAGTGGCTGAATATAGAATGGATCAAACTTTTTCTTAAATAAATTCATGTCAGGAATCTCCTCATTGATGATCAACTTGGTAATATGGTAGGAGTTTGAAACACAGTGAAGTGGCAAACTCCTACAATAAAAATTTAGATAGAATATGTATACCAAATTCAGTCTACTTACACTGTGAAGAGGCAAATTTATAAAATAAAAATTCAGTGTGCCTTTTTTATTTCATCCACCTCAGCAATGTGTTTGAATTCAGTATTTGTAAAAAAATCATCATGTAAGGACATCTTCATGGAGGGAACTGTTGAACGAATGCTTGATTTTGATAATTAGTGGCTGAATATAGAATGCATCAAACTTTTTCTTAAATAAATTCATGTCAGGAATCTCCTCATTGATGATCAACTTGGTAATATGGAAGGAGTTTGAAACACATTGAAGAGGCAAACTCCTACAATAAAAATTTAGATAGAATATATATACCAAATTCAGTCTACTTACACTGTGAAGAGGCAAATTTATAAAATAAAAATTCAGTGTGCCTTTTTTATTTCATCCAGCTCAACAATGTGATTAAATTCAGTATTTGTAAGAAAATCATCATGTAAGGACATCTTCATGGAGGGAACTGTTGAACGACTGCTTGATGAATAATATGTGGTGTAGTTTTTAGAATTTGGTGTCCAGTTTTTAGAATTTGTTTATCTATCAAGCTTTGATCACAAAGTACATATATACATCCTTCTCCGTCATGTTCCTGAACCATGATTAAGGTGTATGAGTCTCTGTGAGACGCCCGACTTCCGGGTTGCCTCGTACGTTGGATTTATTCTTTGGCTTCACAGTTTATTAGTGGAAAGTATTTCTTTTATTATAGCGGAAACATAATGTACAAGTAGATAAAGAAAATGTACAATGTCTGTTTGTAACTATCTCTAATTTGGATGTCAGCCTTTTCGATTCAAGTAGCCTTTACCTTCTTTAATCATTTCCTGCCTTATCAGAGCTTAACCTGACATATAAGCTAAAACAAGTTAGCTTACGCCGGTTAGTTCTACCTTTATCTTTTACCGAATCGAAATCCGGTATTTAAAAACATTTTTATAAAACTTTTCTTTTCTTTCTTTCTTTTATGTCCTAAATGATAGGACTTTTTCTCTTCTTGATGTTTGTGAAATGGCAGAGCCCATAAGACAAGACTACTGCCCACAAGCTCCTTATGCTTGTATTATTACAAGACTTCTTTCTAGTATTAGCATGGTGATTATCATGCTATACACGTCTAGGTAGTCTACGCAGATTCATTTACTTTCTTTTCTTTATTTTACTTTATACTTTATAATATACATATATATATATATATGGGAGGGTTCCAGAGAAAACCACAAGTTAGGCGAAAACCAAGAAAACCACTAAAAAAAACCAATTTTACCCAATCATATAATAATTTTTATTTTTTGTTTTAGTTTATTTTTATTTATTTATAAGAGTATCAATGAAATATTTAAAATTTTTACCAAAAAACATTTTTACACATAGTGTTACGTATACGTAAACATAAAACAAAAAAATTGCGGTTACGTATACGTAAATAAAAAAAATTGTTTTTGGATACGTATACGTAAATAAAAAAATTGCCTAAAATGATGTGGTTTTCTTGGTTTTCGCTTAACTTTGTGGTTTTCTCTTGATCTCTCCCCTATATATATATATATATATATATATATATATATATATATATATATATATATCTAAGTAACAAGCCACAAAGGCACTGTCGGGGGTCTCTTCCTTCTGTGACTATCATGAATGCTCAATTCAAGATATATGTCAATGGTCATAAGTTACGTATCGCCTTCCATTACCCCAGTGTATATGCCTTGTTGATCAACCTCATCGTGATCCACATATAAACACTGTTGAGACATCGGTGTTTCTTTATCCGCCGACCTAAGTTCCTCTTTTAACTTATGAGAACTACGCATATGGATAAGCGTGACCACAGCCATAAGCTTACCACTAGTAAATTCTTATTAGTCAGGCCTCAAAGTGATAGTCACCACTTGAGTCTTTCATACACTGTACAGTGGTTTCCTCTACCTTGGTCTCAAAAAGAGACTAAACTTTAATATTGGTTGTATAGCCATTCGTGGCACAACCCCTCTTTGGACCATGTGGTCAAAACATTCTTTGGGGGTGGCATTACATGCCAAATCATTAATCTTTAGCGCCCGAACATTTTGAAATGTTTAATAGTGGGCTTAAAACTTTCTTTTGAATGAGTACGGACTTCGAACATTTAAAACATTTGAAACCAGAGCCTTATGAAACTTTCATAATCTTTAACATAGCTTGTCTGCCCGCCCAAAACAGTAAAACGTTTAAAAAGTGGATGTTATAAAACTCACCTCTAGCGTTACTTCCTCCTTGTTTAACTTCTAGGGTAAAAACTGTAACGTCTCAGTGCTTGGCTATAGTCCTAGTTCATTATCATAGTATTTAGACATGCATACCTAGTTTAATTAGGATTAACTGAACTTACAAGAACTAGTCGGAACCTTACCTCGTTGTTATCTACGACTATTTGATGCGAAAGATCGAAGAACTGGACTTTAAAACGTGAACCGGGGCTTCGGGAATCGAACACATGCCTTAACTATATGAATTGGATGGTGTAGATGTGTGTTTGTGCGTTAAAATTGTTCTGCCATCGATCATCTTATTTATAGTGAAACCCTGGCCCCGTAACGGACCGTTATGGGTCCTGACAGTCCGTCACCGTCCTTTCGTAACAGACCGTTACCCTGGGTGACGGTCCGTCACCACTCCGGGTTGGCGAGTCAGCATGGACACGTGGTGTGTTCTGATTAAGCGGCTTATTTTTGCAGCTGTGACAGACCGTTACGCCCCGTGACGGTCCTACATAGGGTTTCCACGCGTCACCTCATGGCCATTAGTCAGCGTGTCATTCTCCAATTCATTGCCTTGGCCAGCCCGTAACGAACCGTTATGAATGGTGCCGGTCCTTCATGATTTGTAACGGACCGTTACCTCCCTGTGATGGTCCGTCACAGCCTCAAACTTTGAAATTTTTATCTTTTAACCCCTGAATTTTAGGGAGTTGCTTGTTCTGGATTTTGGGTTTATTATTTCTTATAAAAATAGGGGTGTTACACTCTATTATACAAATTAATTAATGAGTAATTATTCATTGAACTAAAAAGATGAATAAGAAATTTCCTGTGAGTCAACCCAACCCAACCCATTTCAATCATAGAATATGCTTATTTACATCTTTACATAGAAAATTCTGATATGCTCATTGATAGTTGTATATGAAAAATTCTTTTACTCTACACAATACATACATGATTATTCTGTGACACCCAGCATACCAGGTCAATATCCATATTTCATAATTGCACGTTCATTAATTATATTTTCTGGTTTATAATTTTGACATAGTGTTGTCATGGAGTCTAGCAAAGAAACAAATATTATACTTTAGTAATTTTTAGAATTACTAGGAAGTAACGGTTATAACCCGAAAGGAACGTCGTTGGTGATTAACAAATATTTATTCCGGAAAAGTCTAGTAATACGCTTTGATATAAAAACATATATATATTGGTGACAAGATTATTAAAAATGAACACAACGATATCAGTTCATGATGACGAGTTATTATTACGAGTGCACGTATATATTATAGTTAAACATTAACTATGACGGGTTAAATTGGCGGACTATTAAAATATAGTCGAGATACGAAATATAAAGAGTTTTAATCATAAAAGTTCATATATCGGGTATTAGATCACGAGAGCACCCACCCACCACCCACTATCCACCAAATCCACTAACTACATCAAATCGTGTCATAGAGACCATTCCCATTCAAGTGTTAAGACAACTCAAGGTCAAATCAATCTCAAATCAATCATGAAGGATAATGATGATGGAGTGTTGAAGCATCCAACACTCAAACTCTCTTCTATATATATATATACACATACGGCACACACACATGCACACACATTCACATACCAATTTCAAGAAACAAAGTCTAGAGATTTAGAAGTTGGAACTTGGGGGAAAGATCAAGAGTCTTGAAGCTAGGGAGTCGGGTTTTGACAACAATACGAGCATCCATCAACGTTCACTAGTGAAATCGTCGCCTAGCTTGACTAGTGGTAAGGAAACCGACACCCAACCCTAATTCCATCTCTTTTTCTTAATCTAAACATGTTGTTCATGATAATAAACAAAGAGGTTGAAAGATTAAAAGAGTTTTCTTAAGAATTTAACTTTATAAAGAATAAAAGTTAAGGTTTTGTATAAATATATATAAATGGGTCGAAAATATTAAAGATAAATGTAAAATTTGTTGGTTTGATTAGTATTATATAATCTTGTGATAAAAGTAAATTAAAACTAAAATAGATGAATATATATATGTATGTTGGTCGAAAATATACATGCATATGTTTATACATGTTTGAGTTGGTTAAGACTTAGAAGTGTATGATTTCATATATATAAATGGAGACTAGAACATACATGCATATATATAAATGGATTGAAATAAACATCTATATGTTTGTGTTTGATTTGATAAATGGTTGAGAAATAATCAAATAGTTGGATTCATAAATAGTATGAAATTATACTTGAGGAAAAAGGAAAATAAAGTGTATATATACATGTAAAAATTCTATGGAATATACCTAGATGTATATGTGTTTAAGTTGTTAACTTGGAAAATGGTTAAGTGTGAAAGTATATGTTAAATGTATATGTGGGTGTATGATTTTAAGTTGTAGAACTCGAATAATGATTTAACATTCACATGTAAATATATATAAAAGTCATAATATATATTTGTAAACAACGGAAACTTGTTAAATCGAAATGAAATATGAAACGAATAAATAAATGTAATAATATATATTTAGAACACGTTGATAACATAGAACTTAGACACGAGTAATAAATTATAAAGACGTTCGGATTAAGGATAAATGATCGTATGTTATCGTGAAACTTGTTTAAATATATATTGGATTATTAAAACATGATTATATTTGTGTGCATAAATAGATATAAATAAATGCATGTTGAACGTAAACACGTTAATAAATGTCGTTCGGAACAAGTAAATTGTATGAGTACGTGTTAACATGGATTATGTGCACGTAGGACGACTCGCATGCTTAGAACATACTTGAACGACATTTGTGGTTTATATAATTATTAATACAAAATGATTATATGATGATACGTGAGATATAATATAAATATATTATATTGTGATGCAAAAATAATATTTATTTTGACAAACGTAACTAGTCACCAATATGAAAATATATTATAAGTAAAGCGTCTACACTGGAATAATAATCACCAACGGGTCGTCACGTTAAAACACGGTTTTATTAAACAAAAACGCACTTAACAGGATTCGTTAAGGCGGGTGAACAACTTGTGTTTAAGACGGTTAGTCTTAACATGTAAGGTATCCTTGTGTATTTAGGGTACGGATAAGCGGGGTTTACGGTTATTCAAGTGTTTGCTAGCAGTCATACTGTCGAGGTGAGTTTCACTAATCCCCCTTTTTTCTAAAGTTTTTGAAATGATTTGGGGTGGAAACATACTTGTAAAAGACTTTTGTATGTAAATGAATTGAACTAATGATCTGACCGTATGTGTGTATTGAGGGAAAAGTAAAGCGCTTAAAGTCCTCTGAATAAGTTAGTAACCATTAGCTATTTTAGCCCGGGATTATATGGATAGTACTATTGGGGGTGACGCCTCCGGTCATGGTTAGTCGCGCTAACCAGGGGTCCACATGGCCGAATGACCGCATATTATCTTACTCGCAAAAAGGCGAGGGGGAGGCACAAAAGGTCGGGGTTTGGTTACGGTCTCGTACATTACATACTATTTTGTATTCCTTGCAAGCTTACAAATGGGGTCAATAGATCGGATTAGTATTCAAATTCATTGGTAATACATGCAAAAAGGGTTTTGATCAGGATAAAGTGATCAGGTTTTAAACCAAAGAGTTCTGATCAGGTTTAAGTGATCAGGTTTAAAAAAAGGGTTTTGATCGGGATAAAGTGATCAGGTTTTAAACCAAAGAGTTCTGATCAGGTTTAAGTGATCAGGTTTAAACAAAGGGTTTTGATCAGGATAAAGTGATCAGGTTTTAAACCAAAGAGTTCTGATCAGGTTTAAGTGATCAGGTTTAAATAAAGGGTTTTGATCAGGTGAAAAGGATCAGATTTAAACATTGGGTTTATGATAACTCTTTATAATAATTTGTGAACTCACCAACCTCGTGTTGACATTTTTAAGTATGTTTTCAGGAAATTGAACGTGGTCTTCAGGTTAGCAATGTAGGATTTCATGCATGCATGCGGATACGACTTTTGGAGGATTTCTCTCGTATAACTCATGGTTTTGAGTTATATTTGCGAAATCTTAAACTTTTGTAAACTCCAGTTGATATTTTGTGATGTAAATATTTTAAACTCGATTATGTATCCAACTACATGTATGTGTTTGCGATAATCATATGTTTCGAAAACCAGTGAACGTTACGCCTCGCGTTTCCGCCTTGGCGGGGTGTGACAGAACTTGGTATCAGAGCCATTGATTATAGCGAACTAGGAGTCTAAAATGGAACCTAGTCTATAATTTGAATGACTCACTAAAACGTTTTCATTGCATAAGCATTGCATAACCGGTCATCATGTCAAATGGATATTGTAGTCACGCCATGTCACACACTAACCCCACCTAAACTCCATAGTTAGGAAACGTCTTACACTAAAATGGCGGAATCCACTGGAGAGACCATGCCTAGAGGACCAAGGATCGACGTATCATAATGGGAATGACTTTGCCAAGTAGTTCAAATGTGGAGGGTGGAGGAGGACCTTCCTGCAACATGCGACTCTGTCGGACTGACATGCGAATCACAACCAGTGCCGCTCATCGGGGAGTGCGCAGAATGCACCATTCCTTTACTTGTGTCCCGAACCAGTAAGCACGGGACAGAGATTGATCTCTTGGAGATGAATGTGAAATCCATCTGAAGGGACTTGGCAACTCTTCCAACTTTAGTGGAAAATGTTAATGGGATGGCGGAGGATCAGAAATTAATCGACCAGTCTCTTCAGCATGCATCCAGTCACATGATGGAGTTCGAGAAGAGATTGGCGGAAATGGAGAGGAGGACCGCCGCAGCAGAACGGAGGGCAGAAGTAGCCGAGCAGAGGGCAATAGATGCTGAACTTTGGGCTACTCTAGCTGAGGCACGCGTGGAGCAGATGCTAACCTCAGCTACCGTTTCGACAGGAACGCTTGCCTATTTCTAGACCTATTACGGGCGGGTTGTGCCCGTAGCACGTTATGTAGTTTAAAACTTAGTACGATGTGGTCATATGAACCCATCCCTTTTGTATCCATGTCTTTTGGAACAATGTACTATGTATGTTTTAACTATGTATGTGTAACATATGTTGTGATGATGGTTGTCTACGTTTGATGTTGTTGTATCCTTATGTCATGTAATATCATTATTATTATTATATAATGTTGTTTCTTTTTAAATCTTATGTTAGAAAGAACACAATGGCGCCTAAGCGAAGGATGCCGCGTGACACTACTGGTGACAACAACGAGACGATATCCCCAAACGTGGAGCAACTCATATCACAACGGGTAGCTGCCGCCATGGAACAGTATGAAGCCAATCGAAATAGTGGCGGAAGGAACGGCAGCGGTACCGACGGAGGAGGTGCAGGAGGTAGCGGTACAGCAGGAGGTAGCGGTACAGCAGGAGGTTCCGGAGGTAATAGTATAAATAAGCCATAACACATGGTCATGATCCGAATTAATGACGTTATGACTTGTGATTCTACAGATGCTCCAAATAGGAAGTGCACCTACAAGGCCTTCCTATCCTGCAACCCCCGCAGTTTCAATGGCACCGAGGGTGCAGTAGGTCTAATGAGATGGATAGAAAAGATGGAGTCGGTGATTGATATTAGTGAATGCACCGCTGACTGCATGGTGAAGTATTCTACATGCACACTCACTGATAAAGCTTTAACCTGGTGGAATTCACAAGTCAAGACTTTGGGGAGAGAGACAGCGTATCAATTGTCTTGGGAAGACTTGAAAAACATGATGATCGAGGAATATTGTCCTCGAAACGAATTGCAAAAGATTGAGACCGAGATGTGGAACTTACAAATGATCGGAGATGATGTGGCGGGATACACCAACCGTTTTAATGAATTGGCAATTCTGGTACCTCATATGGTCACACCAGAACATAAGCGTGTGGAAAGGTATCTGTGGGGCCTTGCGCCTCAAATTCGTAGTATGGTAACATCATCTAATCCAATGGATGCCAAGAGTGCCATAACTTTAGCATTCAAACTGAAGGATGACGCAGTGCGTAATGGAGTGTTTAGAAGGAAGGAGAATGAGGAAGGTGGATTGGGAGAGAAAAGGAAGTGGATGGGAAATTCAAATAACAAGTCTGGGAAACAGGGGTTTAGGAAACAAGAAACTGTGAAGGCTTTTGCAGCCAACACAATGGAAAGGAAAGGAAAGGGTATGATAGGGGCCTACCGAGGTGTAAAAAGTGCGGATATCATCATGCTGGTGGGTGCATCAAGTGTGGAAAGTGTGACAAATTTGGTCACGCCACACAAAATTGTCAAACCAACACCAACCGTATGGGTAAAGCAAAGCAAGGATGTTTCAAGTGTGGTGATCTGGGGCACTTCAAGAAAGATTGTCCCAAGTGGGGGAACCAGAACGACGCTCAGGCACCAGGAAGGGCATTTGTGATGGGTGCAAGGGACGCACGCCAGGACCCGAATATCGTCACTGGTGTAACCTTTCTGATTTTCATGTTTTTCCTACGTATTTTATGCCGTGCAATAAAGGATTTCAACCTTACATTTATTGTTCATATACACTTACAAGCATACACGCGTTCATTATAATACAAGATTAACGAAAACAATCTTACAAACCTCGAGGACCAAACTTGATCAAAACTCAAAACAACATCAATATTACAAAACTACAAGGACTAGTCTTGAAACTTAAAAAAAAAAAAAACCAACACAAGCACGGTCGCGCTTAGTCCTAAGCACGGTCGCGCTTGTGCCATGACCACGGTCGTGCTTAACATTAAGCACGGTCGCGCCTCGTTTACAGTTTGACTCCGCAAAGTCAAACCGACTCAAATCTTGTCCAAAAATAGATTGTAAACACGTTTAGAAGGTCGCGAAACTTGCAGAAGAAGATATTCGGCTAATTGAGACTAAAACACGACCAAATACATGCAATCGTCCCAATACTCGCAAATTCTAAACCGTCTCTTTTTTTAAACGAATCAAGTAATTGGGGCAAGAATCAAACGAATTAAGTTAAGCCCATACCTACCCGAGACATATATAAACTTCCCTAAACCCTAAATCCATCATTCCATCATCTCTATCTCGTCTGTCGATCAAGAAAAAGCCGCGAAGTCTCCCCGTAGCCGTCTGCACTTGTTGCCCATTCAAAACAGGTTAGTAATAGTTCATTAGGATCGTCTCTCCAAGCTAATCGAAAGCCCTAACTTAATTCGTAACCACATTACATGATTTTACAGAATTGAATCTGAGTTTTGAAAAAAAAATGGTTTTAAACGATCGGCACGATAAACAGAATATAAACCTAATTAAATGGTGTAATTCGATTCGCAAACATCATATCAATGAAAACCCTAAGTTTCTAATCTGTTTCATTACAAGAATCAGGCGAATTGCTTCTGGAATTGACCAGACACGGTCGCGCCAGCCTATGAGCGCGGTCGTGCCTGACCAAGCACAGTCGTGCCCCGTAAGAGGCCCGGTCGTGTTTGCCGATCAAATCAAGTCCTGACCTAGTCAGAACCCTAGGCGCGGTCGTGCCGGATACGGACGCGGTCGTGTCTCAGGACCAGACTCTTGTTTTGACTTCTGACCAACCACGGGCGCGTTACCGACCAAGCGCGGTCGCGTACGTGCCGGGCGCGGTCGTGCCATAAACAAGCACGGTCGTGCTCATCCCTCAAACAGAATCCTTACTTTTATTTTTATTCTGTTAATTTGATAAATAAATTAAATAACAGTTTAAATAATTATTTTTATAAACTAATTACTGGAATACCTTACACTGTTCCGAATGAACATTATTTATTTAAACTTATATTTTAAATAAATATTCTATTACTTAAACTAATACAAATAGATATATATAATAAATAACATAGTTAATTATTATTTTTAAGACAAACCCTACGCGTTTAAGAATGACAAGTTCACTTCCGTCATTAAATAACGCAAATCAATAACACATATACATTGTTCATTAGGTCGAACTTAGCAATCTACAACACATCGCTGTTTTCCATTTGCTTGTGCAACCTACACGCTACATAACACGTGAGTTACATAGCCCCTCTTTTACTCTACTTTACAAACTTTTGGGGTGGAACATGCGTTCTATTTACATGTTTTCAATTATACACATATACAGTTCCATCCTATGCATGTTTATAGTTTTGCGCTTTGTGCTTGAGTACATTTTGTAGACCAATTATTATGCTCTTCATGTACAATCATTAACTAACAGCCGACAGTAAACAGTGGTAGATCTATTGAGTCTGACAAACCCACCCAGGTAGGGTGACTGTTACTGACAACACAAATTTTGAGTGCAAGTTACAAAGGTTTGATTGTATAGGTCACACGATGTTTTTCTCTCCATAAACGCCTTAATTGTCATGATTGTATTGAACTGTATGCACACAACACGTATTTTGCTATCACACGATTAAACCTATGTACTCTCACCAACTTTCTAGTTGACCCTGTTTTAACCATGTTTCAGGTACCAATGTTTGAAGTGATCAAGATATGCTACACATAGGATTTTGACCTAGTTTTAATTGAACTAGTTATATTTTGATGTAATTTTCATTATTGTTTGGTGGATTGAATCTATGTTTTGTTGAACTTGTTTGATTGCAATGAAAACGATTATTAATTATTTAAACTTTAGTAAACCATGAGCAATGAACAGTCTGCACGCTTCACGCCCCGACGTTTCCGCCGTCGGTTGGGGTGTGACAACTAGTACGTTCCCAATCAATAATCACTATGCCTCTGTACTTTTTTATTCGGGTGCTGATATGAGCTTTGTGTCAAATGATTTTAAATCATTACTCGGTGTTAAGGCCAGTAAACTAGAACAAAGATATACAATTGAATTAGCAAATGGGAAATTAATAGAAACTGGGGAGGTCATTAAGGGTTGCAATTTATGTCTAGAAAAACATGCATTTAGTAAAGACCTTCTACCAGTGGATCTGGGAAGTTTTGATATTGTTATTGGCATGGATTGGTTAGCGAAAAATCATGCCGAAATCGTGTGTTTCGAAAAGATTATACGTATCCCACTACCGAGCGGAGAAATTCTTTCTATTCAAGGCGAGAGAGGTGGAACAGTGTTAAAGATGATAAACTGCATGAAAGCTCATAAGTATCTACGCAAGGGTTATTGTGCATTCCTGGCTCACATCGTCAAGAAGAAACCCGAGGAACGTCGACTTGAGGACATACCAATCGTTAGGGATTACCCTGAAGTATTTCCCGAAGACTTACCTGGATTACCACCATCAAGGCAAGTCGAGTTCCGGATCGACCTAGTACCAGGAGCCGCACCAGTTGCACGATCTCCGTATCGTCTAGCCCCTTCCGAGATGCAGGAACTGTCGAGCCAATTACAAGAATTACTTGACAAAGGTTTCATAAGACCGAGTTTCTCACCATGGGGAGCTCCGGTCCTATTTGTAAAGAAAAAGGATGGAACCTTTAGAATGTGTATTGATTACCGGGAATTGAACAAGCTGACAATCAAAAACCGGTATCCTCTTCCTCGAATAGACGACTTGTTTGATCAACTTCAAGGTTCCAGTTTCTATTCTAAAATTGATCTACGATCAGGGTATCATCAACTGAAAATTCAAGAAGAAGATATACCAAAGAAGGCTTTTAGAACTCGTTACGGTCACTACGAGTTCCTAGTTATGCCATTTGGCTTGACTAATGCACCGGCTGTTTTCATGGATCTCATGAACCGCGTGTGCAAGCCGTACCTAGATAAATTCATGATTGTGTTTGTCGATGACATATTGATATATTCACAAACCAAGGAAGAACATGAACGTCATTTGAAATTAATCTTGGAACTACTCAGGAATGAGAAGCTTTATGCCAAATTCTCTAAGTGTGAATTTTGGATCCGAGAGGTTCACTTTCTCGGACACGTCATCAATAAGAATGGTATTCACGTAGATCCATCCAAGATTGAAGCTATCAAAAACTGGGAAGCACCAAGAACTCCGACTGAGGTGCGTCAATTTCTGGGTTTGGCAGGATATTACAGGCGATTTATCGAGAATTTTTCAAAGATAGCTTTGCCTATGACTACGCTAACTCAGAAGGACAAAAAGTTTGATTGGACTGATAAACAAGAATCAGCTTTTCAATTGCTGAAGCAGAAACTTTGCAGTGCACCAATCCTATCCCTTCCCGAAGGGACTGACAATTTCAGTGTGTACTGTGACGCATCACACCAAGGTCTGGGATGTGTGTTGATGCAGAAAGAAAAAGTCATAGCATATGCATCCAGACAGCTGAAAGTCCATGAGAAAAATTATACGACTCACGATCTGGAATTGGGTGCTGTCGTGTTTGCACCCAAGATTTGGAGACATTACTTATACGGTACAAAATGTACTATCTTTACAGACCACAAGAGTCTCCAGCACATCTTTAACCAGAAAGAACTCAACATGAGACAACGTCGTTGGGTAGAGCTACTGAATGATTACGACTGTGATATCAAGTATCACCCTGGTAAGGCAAACGTCGTAGCAGATGCCTTGAGTCGTAAGGAACGGGTTAAAACTCTTCGTGTTCGTGCCCTAGGATTGACAATTCATACGAGTCTCACGACTCAAATCCGGATGGCACAACAAGAGGCAATCAAAGAAGAAAACTTTCAGAATGAAGCTTTACGAGGGATGTTAAAGCAGTTGGAACCAAAGTCAGATGATACTTTATACTTCATGAATAGAATTTGGGTGCCATGTTATGGTAACTTACGGGAGTTGGTTATGGACGAAGCCCACAAGTCCAGGTACTCCATTCACCCAGGTTCGGATAAGATGTATAAGGATTTGAAAGAACACTATTGGTGGCCAAACATGAAAGGAGAAATTACCATTTATGTCGGTAAATGCCTGACATGTTCAAAGGTAAAGGCAGAACATCAGAAACCATCGGGATTGTTACAACAACCCGAGATACCTCAATGGAAATGGGAGCAAATTTCCATGGATTTCATTACAAAGTTGCCCAGGACGTCGAGCGGATATGACTCGATATGGGTAGTTGTCGATCGTTTGACAAAATCAGCTCATTTCCTACCCATCAAAGAAACGGATAAAACCGAGAAACTTGCAAAGCTTTATATCAAGGAAATTGTGGCTAGGCATGGGGTACCAATTTCTATTATCTCTGATAGAGACAGCAGATTCGTGTCTAGAATCTGGAAATCATTACAAGAAGCCATGGGCACACGTCTTGACATGAGCACGGCATATCACCCACAAACCGATGGTCAAAGCGAAAGGACCATTCAAACCTTAGAGGATATGCTCTGTGCGTGTGCAATCGACTTCGGTGGAAATTGGGATACTCATTTGCCGCTAGCTGAGTTTTCATACAATAACAGTTACCACACCAGCATCAAAGCTGCTCCGTTTGAGGCTTTGTATGGTCGAAAGTGTCGTTCACCGCTATGTTGGGCGGAGGTTGGCGACAAGTATTTAACTGGTCCTGAGATTATTCAGGAGACTACCGATAAAATTTTCAAAATCAAGGATCGTCTGAAGGCCGCCCGTGACAGGCAAAAGAGTTACGCGGATAACAGACGAAGACCATTAGAATTCCAAGTTGGGGATCGGGTCATGTTGAAGGTCTCACCTTGGAAAGGAGTTGCAAGATTTGGCAACCGTGGCAAGCTTAACCCTAGGTACGTTGGACCATTTGAAATATTGGCTAGGGTTGGCTCTGTAGCATACAAGCTCAAGTTGCCACAGGAACTAAGCAATGTACATGATACGTTTCATGTGTCCAATCTCAAAAAGTGCTTATCAGACGAGACGTTAATTATACCGCCTGATGAGATTCACATAGATAACAAGCTGCACTTCGTTGAGGAACCCATTGAAGTCACAGATTGGAAGGTTTAGAGAACAAGGCGTAGCCGGATTAAATTGGTTAAGGTACGTTGGAACTCAAAGCGTGGCCCCGAGTATACGTGGGAGCGGGAAGATAAAATGAAAGCCAAGTACCCATTCTTGTTCACGAACACTCCAAGTCAAAAGGACAACAACTGAATTTCGGGACGAAATTCTCTTTAACATGGGGAGAATGTGACACCCAGCATATCAGGTCAATATCCATATTTCATAATTGCACGTTCATTAATTATATTTCCTGGTTTATAATTTTGACATAGTGTTGTCATGGAGTCTAGCAAAGAAACAAATATTATACTTTAGTAATTTTTAGAATTACTAGGAAGTAACGGTTATAACCCGCAAGGAACGTCGTTGGTGATTAACAAATATTTATTCCGAAAAAGTCTAGTAATACGCTTTGATATAAAAACATATATATATTGGTGACAAGATTATTAAAAATGAACACAACGATATCAGTTCATGATGACGAGTTATTATTACGAGTGCACGTATATATTATAGTTAAACATTAACTATGACGGGTTAAATTGGCGGACTATTAAAATATAGTCGAGATACGAAATATAAAGAGTTTTAATCATAAAAGTTCATATATCGGGTATTAGATCACGAGAGCACCCACCCACCACCCACTATCCACCAAATCCACTAACTACATCAAATCGTGTCATAGAGACCATTCCCATTCAAGTGTTAAGACAACTCAAGGTCAAATCAATCTCAAATCAATCATGAAGGATAATGATGATGGAGTGTTGAAGCATCCAACACTCAAACTCTCTTCTATATATATATATACACATACGGCACACACACATGCACACACATTCACATACCAATTTCAAGAAACAAAGTCTAGAGATTTAGAAGTTGGAACTTGGGGGAAAGATCAAGAGTCTTGAAGCTAGGGAGTCGGGTTTTGACAACAATACGAGCATCCATCAACGTTCACTAGTGAAATCGTCGCCTAGCTTGACTAGTGGTAAGGAAACCGACACCCAACCCTAATTCCATCTCTTTTTCTTAATCTAAACATGTTGTTCATGATAATAAACAAAGAGGTTGAAAGATTAAAAGAGTTTTCTTAAGAATTTAACTTTATAAAGAATAAAAGTTAAGGTTTTGTATAAATATATATAAATGGGTCGAAAATATTAAAGATAAATGTAAAATTTGTTGGTTTGATTAGTATTATATAATCTTGTGATAAAAGTAAATTAAAACTAAAATAGATGAATATATATATGTATGTTAGTCGAAAATATACATGCATATGTTTATACATGTTTGAGTTGGTTAAGACTTAGAAGTGTATGATTTCATATATATAAATGGAGACTAGAACATACATGCATATATATAAATGGATTGAAATAAACATCTATATGTTTGTGTTTGATTTGATAAATGGTTGAGAAATAATCAAATAGTTGGATTCATAAATAGTATGAAATTATACTTGAGGAAAAAGGAAAATAAAGTGTATATATATATATATTGGTGACAAGATTATTAAAAATGAACACAACGATATCAGTTCATGATGACGAGTTATTATTACGAGTGCACGTATATATTATAGTTAAACATTAACTATGACGGGTTAAATTGGCGGACTATTAAAATATAGTCGAGATACGAAATATAAAGAGTTTTAATCATAAAAGTTCATATATCGGGTATTAGATCACGAGAGCACCCACCCACCACCCACTATCCACCAAATCCACTAACTACATCAAATCGTGTCATAGAGACCATTCCCATTCAAGTGTTAAGACAACTCAAGGTCAAATCAATCTCAAATCAATCATGAAGGATAATGATGATGGAGTGTTGAAGCATCCAACACTCAAACTCTCTTCTATATATATATATACACATACGGCACACACACATGCACACACATTCACATACCAATTTCAAGAAACAAAGTCTAGAGATTTAGAAGTTGGAACTTGGGGGAAAGATCAAGAGTCTTGAAGCTAGGGAGTCGGGTTTTGACAACAATACGAGCATCCATCAACGTTCACTAGTGAAATCGTCGCCTAGCTTGACTAGTGGTAAGGAAACCGACACCCAACCCTAATTCCATCTCTTTTTCTTAATCTAAACATGTTGTTCATGATAATAAACAAAGAGGTTGAAAGATTAAAAGAGTTTTCTTAAGAATTTAACTTTATAAAGAATAAAAGTTAAGGTTTTGTATAAATATATATAAATGGGTCGAAAATATTAAAGATAAATGTAAAATTTGTTGGTTTGATTAGTATTATATAATCTTGTGATAAAAGTAAATTAAAACTAAAATAGATGAATATATATATGTATGTTGGTCGAAAATATACATGCATATGTTTATACATGTTTGAGTTGGTTAAGACTTAGAAGTGTATGATTTCATATATATAAATGGAGACTAGAACATACATGCATATATATAAATGGATTGAAATAAACATCTATATGTTTGTGTTTGATTTGATAAATGGTTGAGAAATAATCAAATAGTTGGATTCATAAATAGTATGAAATTATACTTGAGGAAAAAGGAAAATAAAGTGTATATATACATGTAAAAATTCTATGGAATATACCTAGATGTATATGTGTTTAAGTTGTTAACTTGGAAAATGGTTAAGTGTGAAAGTATATGTTAAATGTATATGTGGGTGTATGATTTTAAGTTGTAGAACTCGAATAATGATTTAACATTCACATGTAAATATATATAAAAGTCATAATATATATTTGTAAACAACGGAAACTTGTTAAATCGAAATGAAATATGAAACGAATAAATAAATGTAATAATATATATTTAGAACACGTTGATAACATAGAACTTAGACACGAGTAATAAATTATAAAGACGTTCGGATTAAGGATAAATGATCGTATGTTATCGTGAAACTTGTTTAAATATATATTGGATTATTAAAACATGATTATATTTGTGTGCATAAATAGATATAAATAAATGCATGTTGAACGTAAACACGTTAATAAATGTCGTTCGGAACAAGTAAATTGTATGAGTACGTGTTAACATGGATTATGTGCACGTAGGACGACTCGCATGCTTAGAACATACTTGAACGACATTTGTGGTTTATATAATTATTAATACAAAATGATTATATGATGATACGTGAGATATAATATAAATATATTATATTGTGATGCAAAAATAATATTTATTTTGACAAACGTAACTAGTCACCAATATGAAAATATATTATAAGTAAAGCGTCTACACTGGAATAATAATCACCAACGGGTCGTCACGTTAAAACACGGTTTTATTAAACAAAAACGCACTTAACAGGATTCGTTAAGGCGGGTGAACAACTTGTGTTTAAGACGGTTAGTCTTAACATGTAAGGTATCCTTGTGTATTTAGGGTACGGATAAGCGGGGTTTACGGTTATTCAAGTGTTTGCTAGCAGTCATACTGTCGAGGTGAGTTTCACTAATCCCCCTTTTTTCTAAAGTTTTTGAAATGATTTGGGGTGGAAACATACTTGTAAAAGACTTTTGTATGTAAATGAATTGAACTAATGATCTGACCGTATGTGTGTATTGAGGGAAAAGTAAAGCGCTTAAAGTCCTCTGAATAAGTTAGTAACCATTAGCTATTTTAGCCCGGGATTATATGGATAGTACTATTGGGGGTGACGCCTCCGGTCATGGTTAGTCGCGCTAACCAGGGGTCCACATGGCCGAATGACCGCATATTATCTTACTCGCAAAAAGGCGAGGGGGAGGCACAAAAGGTCGGGGTTTGGTTACGGTCTCGTACATTACATACTATTTTGTATTCCTTGCAAGCTTACAAATGGGGTCAATAGATCGGATTAGTATTCAAATTCATTGGTAATACATGCAAAAAGGGTTTTGATCAGGATAAAGTGATCAGGTTTTAAACCAAAGAGTTCTGATCAGGTTTAAGTGATCAGGTTTAAAAAAAGGGTTTTGATCGGGATAAAGTGATCAGGTTTTAAACCAAAGAGTTCTGATCAGGTTTAAGTGATCAGGTTTAAACAAAGGGTTTTGATCAGGATAAAGTGATCAGGTTTTAAACCAAAGAGTTCTGATCAGGTTTAAGTGATCAGGTTTAAATAAAGGGTTTTGATCAGGTGAAAAGGATCAGATTTAAACATTGGGTTTATGATAACTCTTTATAATAATTTGTGAACTCACCAACCTCGTGTTGACATTTTTAAGTATGTTTTCAGGAAATTGAACGTGGTCTTCAGGTTAGCAATGTAGGATTTCATGCATGCATGCGGATACGACTTTTGGAGGATTTCTCTCGTATAACTCATGGTTTTGAGTTATATTTGCGAAATCTTAAACTTTTGTAAACTCCAGTTGATATTTTGTGATGTAAATATTTTAAACTCGATTATGTATCCAACTACATGTATGTGTTTGCGATAATCATATGCTTCGAAAACCAGTGAACGTTACGCCTCGCGTTTCCGCCTTGACGGGGTGTGACATATTCTATCTAAATTTGAATTCTCTAAGTAGAGAGAAAGAAACAATTGACCGCATCATGAATCATTGTAGATTTGACATGAAACATAAACTCTCAAATTATAACAAATGACAGTAGAATAATCCTTACCTAAACATCAAAGATGATCACATCATACTAAAATAGCAAAAAAATGATCAGATCCAACAGCGATCGGATCCGACTTAATTTCCCCTCCACATCGCCGCCGCCTCCACCATTCACACCACCTCCACCATTCACACCACCTCCATCTCCCCCGCCGAAGCAGCAGAGCTCGAAAGACATGCCAAACGATGGCCAATGAGAGGCGCTCCAACGCCATCATTTCCTTGCCCAAAAAGTGGAGTTGCAAAAGGGAACTTATTCGATCATATCAGAAATTCAGTTTTAGGTATGGCGGAAGTCAATCACTGAGTCCGGTGGATTCTAGCAGCGGTGGTGGAGTGATTTAGGGTTTGATAAATTGAGTGACATAGTTGAACGGTGAAGAGAGGTTTTCGATAGCGGGTGGTTATTGAGGTTTGATGTATTCCAACGGGTTATAAGAATAATAAATAGGATCCATATACATTTTTAAAGAAACGGGTTATACCCGCGTGGAATTTGAGATGACCTGCTGTGGGTAAAAGTTTGGTGAAAAAAAGGAGGTATCGTGCATTTCTTGGAATTGTTTATTAGAAGTAGGATATTACATAGGATTTGAACACTTAGTGAAAGTTGAATGACAAAAAAACTTTGAGTGACTATTTGAAAACTTGGTTACTATTGTGTAACCCCTTATAAATATTATGTGGGTATTTATAAAATGGCTTCAAAAGTGATTATTTTATTTCATTTTTCACTTCAAAATTTCTAGAGCTTGTTTGTATCTCCATGTCGATGACGAAGTGTTTTTATAGTAGGTTCAAGTGTGTATCTTTGCAAATATTTATTAAGCATGGTTATTTTCACTATGAATGTCTAAACACTTTGTTCACAAGCTATCGCTTGAAATAACACCTCACTATGGATAACCCATTGTCAAACGATGTTGCAATTGAATTTTTTAAATACAGATTACCAAATTTATTAGGTAACGTTGAGTGTCTCCATGTTAGGTGTCTAAAACACATTAGTAATTAATTGGTTGTAAGAGATGAATTAAAATTACAAGATGTAACAATTGAGCGTGTCTATAAGGCAATTATATGTATTAGACACTCATCTACTAGGATCGACATGTTTAAAACTTATGCTACTGAGAAAGAAAACCAAGTAAAAAGTTGTATTATATATTGGTTGCCATACTAGATGGAATTCTACTTATGATAGGTTAGAATCACGTACAACATTTAAAAAAAATATTTTGATCAGTTTGATATCAAATATTATAATTACAAAAATGATTTGTTATATGAAATTTTGGATTATGAGAGAATTACTAGTGATCTTTAAAGGTAAAACTACAAATATTTCACGTGGATATAAATTATTTCAAAACTATAAATATTTCGTGTTTCGTACATACATGTATATGCCCATCAATTCTTCTATAGTTTTATGAAATGAATATTGATTTTCATTCAAATAAGTTGTAGAAAGAAGGAGACACACACTTGATCACAAGTACGATGAGAAAGATAAGTTGTAGGAGAAGTTGTACATTGAACACAAAGGAAGGTATGGAAGACGAAGAAGTAGTTGAGAACATGATTAACGAGAAGCAATTATTGTTTAAAGAATATCAAGTTTTAATTCGTTTTTTGATGACTTTTTATGTCCGGTGGAGTTGGTGATAATACAACGGGTTATAAAAGTACATGAATGAAAAACCGTAATTTACTCTTATAATTTCATTAAAAAAATAAAAGAAACCATGATTATTATAATAGTAATAAATAAATGGAGTTTAACCTAGAAATCATGCTGTTTTAACTTGGTCCATTATTTTCCCTTTATTATTGGATGTCCACTGAATACCAGAAGAAAACAGGAACTGCACCTGCAAAATTTCACAAATCAACGACGTCGGGCAATGGCTTCTAACGCCCTCTCGCGACTGGCCAACCTCCATCGCCATTTCCATATTACAAAATCAAGCACCAAGGTAACCAACTCGTATTCCTGATTCATGTGATTAAGCAACTCGTATTCCTGATTCATGTGATTAAGCAACTCGTATTCCTGATTCACGTGATTAGGTTCTGATTATTTTGATTTGCAATTTGGTTAGGGTGGTGCCAATGACAATGCGAATGTCGGGACTATTAAGATCTCTCAGGATGTTACTACAGCTCTAGCAAACGGGAAAGCAGTTGTTGCTCTGGAATCGACTATAATCTCTCATGGTTCGTCTCTCTAACTGCTTTCAATAACAAGATGTATTTTTAGGTCAATTCATGAATTTGTTTTGCTAGGCATGCCCTATCCCCAAAATTTGGAGACTGCAAAAGAGGTGGAGGCCATTGTGAGGGAGAAAGGAGCTGTCCCTGCCACAATTGCTATTTTAGAGGGCATACCCTGCATAGGTCGCTCTCCCATGCGTGTAATGTTAATTTTCAAAAACAGGATTTTAACTTTTCCTTTACTTGTAGGTCTTAGCACTGAAGAACTCGAGAGGTTAGCTAAGCTAGGAACCAGCGCTCGAAAGATATCTCGAAGGGACATTGCGCATGTTGTCAGTACCTACCTATCTCCTTGTTTATATATGCAAATTTTAACCCCTTATGAATCTGCTAATGCTTTTTTTTATCTCTTAACGGCTCAAAATTATATCTTAGAAATGTATAACACCTAAAATCAATTTGTTCAAAAAACTAGATATCATTCAAGTCGTATAATTTTTGCAATCATATTTAACACTGGCTATTTGAAACAAGTTAAAAGACTATGGACAAAAAAGTGTTTCAGCTTGACCCAAACCGTACCACAAATTTATGTTTTGACCCTCACCTGACCAGACCATTTTGGGACCTCTAATATATGTCCATGTCTTTACTCTATTCTCTTGCTTTTGTTTGTATTTCTTTCTGTATGCATTAAAATCCATATAGTGGCTACATAATCAAATACTTGACACTATAAGTATCTACTCAAGTACATTTATTTTGGTTTCTATTTGATTGTTTAGTTGATATAACTCATCAAGTGGTACTTGATCTATTATATGAGGTGACTTGGTTCAAACTCAATAAACTTATGTAACAATCGCACTTGCCCTGTCAGGTGGCTACAAGAAGTAGCGGTGGAACTACTGTGTCTGCAACCATGATCTTTGCTTCCATGGTACGTGCTTTCTGGCTGGTTTTTTATTTTAGGCTAATTCATTTTGCTTATAGGTGGCACATTGGGTGGGCTGGGTAATGGCATAGTTGTCAAAGGGGCAAGGCGCACTCAAGGCGCAAAGGGTTAGCCTTGGGCCTAGGCGCAAGGCGCTTAAAAAGCGAGGGCCCGAGACATGAAAGGCGCAGAGCACAAATATACCGATTTTGGGGTTTTAGACATGTTTTAGGCTTTTTTAGGGCTAGTTTAGGCTAGTTGCAGGCCATTTTTGGATTGTTAAGACTAGTTTGCCAGAAATTTGTAATTTTGCTAGAATTTTCAGGATTTGGCCGGAATATCATTGGAATCCGATCGGAATCTAGCCGAAATCTCGCTCGAAGGTCGCCGGAGGGCCTGGGTTGCAGCAAGGCGCTTTTCCTGCGCCTCGCCTCGCCTGAGGGCCTAGGCGCATGCCCAAAGAACTTTTGACAACATAGGGTAATGGATAAAATCAGTTAATTAGATTAGGTTGACCCAAAACTTTTTATCCTAAACTTTTATTAAGAATTAGTGTGCCACTATGACTAGAAATATTATATTAATAATCACCTAACTTTGCCTCTTGTTTACAAAAAGACGGGAGATTGGTGAGGAAGTTAGTGATTTGATAGGGTGGTTGATATCACAAGAAGTTTTGATAGCCTTGTGTTATAAACAAGTACAATTAAAACATATGCATTAAGACCTGGCTCTAAAATTGTGATAAAAACAAGTGAAAATAGTAAATAATGAATACAAGTTTTAGGAGATGTTTAAGAGGTCGATATTCTCACAGTAAACCATAAATGAAGTTACAACCCTAAATCCCTATTGGTACTAAAAGATAACCTTACCCTTATAAAATACCAATAATAATAGTAGCATATACTATACATTAGGCAGCAAGTTATCTGACTTTATTCCCGCCCCCAAACACAACTTTCCTCAAGGTTTTAAGCATCCCCTACCCAAAACTTAACTATAATAAGCTTTATATATGTTTTAACATGTAAAATACCTACATGTACAACCTTAACAGCCTATTGTACAACATTCTGCTGCACAAAAAAGGCTAATCTACATAAAGCGCGCGCCTCAAGCCATTTTTTTGCCAAAAAAGCACGCCTCAGGTGCGCTTTATGTTTACATTCGCCTTAAGTCACCAGAAGCGTAGCTGCTTATGCCTGAGGTCGCCTCGCGCCTAAGTGCGCCTCAGGCGCGCTTTTTAAAGCCCATTCTATAAATATAGGACCCTATGTAATTATAATTCCTCATGACCTCAATAATAAAATTCAGTAGTTTGCAGCCCATGGATGTAGGTCACACCGACCGAACCTCGTTAAATCTCTTGTGTTCTTTATTTTTCTGTTTTAGTGTGCTCGTGTGTGTGTGTTTGCGATCCAAACAGAAGGAGATCCGGAGTCAGCCGATCAGCAGCCGCTGATCGCTACTGTTACAGCCACCAGGCAACCGCTGTTCGGCTGTTGCAAGTTTTCCTGCGCCGCCGGTCTACCAAAAGCCGGCGACAGACAACCGTCTTTGCTGCATTCTGTCCGCCGTTGCCCAGCCCTCGAGAACAACAGTTTGTTGTTGTGTTTGAGAAATCAGTAGGTCTGATCTGTTCTGGACAACTGTGTTTTCTACCCTTTTTAGCCGATAACCCACCTAACAAGTGGTATCCGAGCTTCAGGCTTGTTTATTGTTCGGTTATCATGGCAGAAGAGGGAAAGATCAAGATTGACAAGTTCGACGGGAATGATCTTGGGTTTTGGAAGATGCAGATTGAAGACTATCTTTACCAGAAAAAGCCACTGTTGGGAGAAATGCCAGAAAAGATGTCTGATGCAGATTGGGAGTTATTGGATCGACAGGCCTTGGAGTAGTTAGATTTTCGTTAGTGAAGAGCGTTGCGTGCAACATCGTTAACGAAAGGACCACGCCCGGATTGATGAATGCTTTATCCAATATGTATGAAAAGCCTTCAACTTTGAATAAGGTGTTTCTGATTCGACAGTTAGTCAACACCAGAATGAGAGAGGGTGCCTCAGTTGCAGTTCACATCAACGACTTTAATTCAATCATAACCCTAGAACCGGCCCAAAGGGCAGCCGGCCCTAATGGGTTGCTTAATCCCTAAGTTTGATAATTAGTTTATTTTAGCCGGCCCTAATAAGTGGGTGTTAACCCTAATTCCCACTCTATAAAAAGGACCCTATGTACTTGTAATTCCTCATCACCTTAATAATAAATTTCAGTAGTTTTTAGCCCGTGGATGTAGGTCACACCGACCGAACCACCTTAAATCTCTCCTGTTTTTTATTTTTCTGTTTTAGTGTGCTCGTGTGTGTGTGTTTGCGATCCAAACAGAAGCAGATCCAGAGTCAGCTGATTGCTACTGTTGCAGACACCAGGCAACCATTGTTGCCAGTTTTCCGCCGCCGCTGGTCCACTAGAAGCCACCGACAGACAGCCGTCTCTGCTGCTTCTGTCCACCGTTGCCCAGTCACCGAGAACAGCAGTTTGTTGCTGTGTTCAAGAGAGCAGTAGGTCTGATCTGTTCTGGACAGTCGTGTTTTCTACCTTATTAGCCGATAACCCACCTAACACAGAATAGATAAAGCTTCATTTTATTTTATCTATAAATTGGGCTATAGGGTTGCAATTTCATTTATGTTTAATATTGATAAAGTAAATTGATATCATTGAGAGAGTTGGTTTACCTCTAAAAAATAAACCATGGTTGACTAATTTATCTCTTTCTGTTATTCATTGTTTTCATTCGTTTTGTTAACAATATCAGGCCAGTGTATATCAAGATTAGCAATTTCAGGGGAAATAAGGATTCGAGGATATGTTATATATGCTCATAATATGTACCTCTGAACATAAAAGTCAAAATGAGATTTCTTCATAGGTCATACTTTTTATACTAGAGGTGAAAATTGGTAAGGGTCAAAACACATGAAGCCGGGTGGACGTGAAACACGTTAGTCCAAATTTTGAAGTTCTATAAATAAACAGTCTGCCAAGTGCCAAATATCATGGCGGAATAGCCTAATTTCTTATAGATAAGATGAATTTGGAGGTTTTAAGTGTTCAGATTGCACTTTGGGAGTTTCTTCACATTTTACCTGTTTCCTTGTAAGCTAATGTTTTTTTTCCCATTTGATCCATTAGTATGAAAACGTATCCTGAATTGACCAATTCATGAGTACCTGGATCGAAAATGCCACCTCTACGTTAAATATTTGAAGACCAAAAGTGAATTTTACTTTTGGGATAGTTTTGGTTTGAAATAGGGAAACAAAACGTAACAAACATTAACATGCTTGATAGGAATAATATTTATATATACATTACAGTTAGTTTGGATAAAGTTCTTGTAGTTGTCACTGCAACCCTATATGCTTGCATTATCCAACTGCAATTTTCTTCAGGTTGGAATATCTATATTTGTGACGGGAGGCATTGGAGGAGTTCACAAACATGGAGAAAGCAGTAAGCCTTCTGATATATACATATTAGATATATCTTAAATGGAAACCTTCATACATTTCAGCTTAGTGGCAAAATGGGCGGGGCAGGTTGGATAACAGGTCAAAATAGGCTTGGATCAGAATAATGTAGTTTTTGTACTGGTTGGGTTGACCCGAAGCACTTTTTGTCCGATTTATTAAAGTTCTTACAAATAATCAGTGTGCCAATTATGATTATAATCTAAATTTTAGAATAAATTGCTTTAGGGGGTTTTATACATTAAAATGCACCGAGTGCCTTTTGAACTGGTTTACCCTTCAGACCAACCCAACCCAACCCAACCCAACATGTTTTGATCCGCACTAAACAATTGCGGTTTTGAACCGTTAACAGAACCCGCCTTTTTTGCCACCTCTACGAGTTGATAATTCACACATGTGCTGTTTGTTAAGAAATCAGACACACGCACACACAAAAGAGAATAAGGACACGAGGGTTTAATGTGGTTCGGTCGGTGTGACCTACGTCCACGGGTTGCAACTAGCTCTCTTTTATTATTCTGTGCTTAAGTACGAGGAATTACAAGTACAAAGATTGGTATTTAAAGACTAAAACTAGGGTAAAACAGATTAATTAGGGCCGGCTACTAATTAACTCAAGTGAGCCGAACTAAGGCTAGGACTGGCTGGCCTACCTTGTTTGCGATCCACAATCACACCCAACATTCTCCCACTTGGAGGCTCAAACTGTGCTCCACCGTCCCTCATCATCTCGTACCTCTTGTAATCTTCCTTCACTGCTAGTTGCAACGACTTTCTCATCAGTTAACCTGAAGGCCCGTTGAGACTCCACAATCTCCCACTTGGAGGCTCGAACTGTGCTCCACCGTCTCTCATCATCTTGTACCTCTTCTAATCTTCCTTCACTGCTAGTTGCAACGGCCTTCTCATCAGTTAACCTGAAGGCCCGTTGAAACTACACCGAGCTTCAACTCATCTTTCATCACGAACTCGTCTGACAATGACCCTTTCTTGCCTTTCTCTGTCTACTCCTACTGTAACAAGTCTGTCACTCTGCTGGCATCTGAGACATATTGGGAATCCAGACTCTCCATTACAAGCAAGTAATTAACGGGAGAGACTTTCTCCAATGGTATACTGGTTCTTTTGACCCGCTGTAGAACTGGAGCTGCAACTTAAGCAACTTTCACCCCTGTGCTCCCACTGTTGTGAAACCCTCCTCTAACTGGTTTTTCTGAACCTCTCCGTACTGTTCGTTCTTTCTGAGTCTGTAAACTGGCTCTGGGTATCTCCTTAGCAAAGTTAACCCTCTTCTGTACACAAGACATACTAAGCCGGACTTTTTCTTTCTTCAGAATTGGATCCATTCCTTCTGGCGGTATCTCAACCATACACAAGGACCCCCTCTTTTTCCCACGAGCAATTACCAGATTTCCTTTGATTGCCTTCCACTGACCACCACCAAACATAACATTGGATCCATTCCTTCTGGCGGTATCTCAACCACAAGGACCCCCTTTTTTTCTCACGAGCAATTACCATATTTCCTTTGATTGCCTTCCACTGACCACCACCAAACATAACATTGTATCCCTAATCATCCAACTGCCCGACTGAGATAAGCATCCTCTTCAAGCTTGGAATGACTCTGACATCCCTCAGAGTCCAGGTGGTTCCCCCGGAAGTCCTTAAATCAACATCTCCCATACCCATAACATCTAGGATCTCATCATTGGCTAACAGGATCTTCATCATCTCCATGCTATGCGTAGCATGGAATGATGCACCGGAATCCATAACCCATGAATAAGTAGCACTCTCTATGCTACAAACCAAAGCGTCATCTGAGTGTTCTTCTACAACATGATTCGCTTCTTTCTCCTTCTTAGCACCCGGACACTGATTTTTGAAGTGTCCTACCTGCTTGCAATCCCAACAGACTACTTCTTTCTGATTCTTGGACTGGCTTCTTCTTCTCTGGTTGCTTCCCCTTTCGTTCTTACTTCCCCTACCTTCAACACTCAACAGTGAACTCGAAGTATCCCATGAACTTTTCCATCTGATTTCTTCTCCCAGAATCAAGTCACGAATACCTTCAAAAGTGAACTTAGTAGTTCCAGATGAACTACTAACTGCAGTCACCGTCCCAGACTAACTCTCATGCAAGGAAGACAATAGAAGCAATGCCTTAACTTCATCTTCAAACTTAATCCCAACTGATCCTAACCGAGTTATGATGAATTAAATTCATTGATGTGAACAACAGCCGTTCTCATCCTGGTGTTGACCAACTGTCGAATCAGATTCACCTTATTCAATGCTGAGGGTTTTTCATCATGTCTGACAAAGCCTACATCATACCCTGTGTAGCGTTTCGTTCACAATGTTGAATGCGACACGCCTCGTCAACGAAAGCATGACTACTCCCAAAGCTTTTCTGTCCGGTATAGCCCACTCCTCGGCTGTAACTTTGTCTGGTCTCGTTCCTGGGAACAAATATTTTTGATACGGAGCATCCTCAATCTGCATCTTCCAAAACCCAAAATCATGTCCATCAAACTTCTCGATCTTTATATTTCCCTCCTCTGTCATGAAAATACCCTAACACGGCTGATCTAATTGAGATTGAAAAAACAGTGAGCAATAACAACAATGTTGTTAGCTGTTCTATTGGACACTGTTTGGACAATCAAACTCAATTATCAGCAGTAGACGAACCAAAAAAACAGGGCTGAAACTCAAACCCTAGGTCTGATCGCAACGAGCGACGGTCAGAAAAACGACGGCGGCAGCAGGCCCTTGCGGCGGTGGGTGGATCAATTGGTGGCAGCGGTCTGAATAGTGCAGTGGAAACAGGGTGGGTGACGGCGGCCCTAGGTAGCAGAAACCCTATTCGGCAGAAACAGTCAAGCAGATCAACTGCTTCCCTGACGGTCGGCAACGGAACCCTAGGTGGACGGCGGCGGACTGGGTGGCTGGCGGTCGGTTCGTGTGTGCAATCAAGAGCTAAAGCTCTGATACCAGTTGTTAAGAAATCAGACATGCGCACACACACAAACGAGAATAAGGACACAGGGGGTTTAACGTGGTTCGGTCGGTGTGACCTACGTCCACGGGTTGCAACTAGCTCCCTTTTATTGTTCTGTGCTCAAGTACGAGGAATTACAAGTACAAAGATTGGTCTTTAAAGACTAAAACTAGGGTAAAACAGATTAATTAGGGCCGGCTAATAATTAACCCAAGTGGGCCGGACGGACCAAGGCTAGGGCCGGCTGCCCTACCTTGTTCGAGACTACACAATCGTGCGCAACACTTGTAACCAGTAACTGATCGGGTTCTCGTTGATTCTGATTGTTTTAGCTCTGGATATATCATCTGATCTTACTGAGCTTGGAAGAACTCCTATAACTGTAGTATCAGCTGGTGTAAAGTCCATATTAGACATTCCCAGAACCCTCGAGTATTTGGTACGCTCATTCTTCCACTAATTACCATAATAAATTAGGCTGACAAGTGGCTTTAACTGCAAATTTCCAATTTTACAGGAAACTCAAGGAGTTTCTGTTGTTTCTTATCAGACTGATGACTTTCCTGCTTTTTTTAGTGAAAAAAGTGGCTGCAAGGTATGGATGTCAACTCTGTTTTACCTAAGGTGGCAATTTGAATCCAGTAAACGGGTTGATTTGGGCTTTATTTTTGAGCTGAAGTGTTGAAATTGGTAAAAGATTTTGAAAACTTAACTGAAAGATAAGTGCGTCAAACGAAAGTAACTAATGACATAATCAAGTAACCATGTAAATTGTTTAATTAAGAAAATAAGATTATAATTGTAATAAAATAATAGTTTTTATATTCGCATTTTATATAAAAATTAATTTTGGTGTTGAGAAAAAAGACAAATTGTTGACCCGCCTGAAATATTTATCGGTTCATGTTACCAACCTGTATGACTTCTCCTTTTGCCACCTATGCTTACTTGATAGTACCCTTCCCTTCCTAAGAGCTTCAATTCGTGAATGACAAAGCAGGCACCATGTCAACTGGATTCACCCGAAGAATGTGCTCGCCTAATTGGCAAGTATCCTCAAACTTTATTTTCGTTATTCAGTTGAGTCGTTAAATTAAAGATAAGTAATAATGTGGTTGCTTTTGATGACAACAGATGTCAACAGGAAACTTGATCTTAAATCGGGTATATTGATAGCAATTCCTATACCAAAAGAACATTCTGTTTCAGGTAACATTATAGAGTCTGCTATACAAACAGCACTGCGAGAAGCTAGGTATGACCCCTAACATCTATGAATATTGTTTTTATTTATTCGCTTATGTATGTGCGTAATTTATTAATATGTAATTTGGAGCAGTGATAAGGGCATAACAGGCAGCGCTGAAACACCTTACTTACTTTCTCGAGTGAATGAACTGACAGGAGGAGCTTCTCTCGAGTCAAGTATCCACCTTTAAATCTAACAATTGTTCTTGACCTAGGTAGGGTAGGGAATGCTCTTCAATTAACTGTAATCAGTATGACTAGAAGCAGGTCATGGGTGGTGGGTGGGTTTAAGCATAGTAGTCCTAAGCTCAAGGCGAGAAGGGTGAGCCTTGGGCCTAGGCGCAAGGCACTTAAAAAGCGAGGGTTTTTTTTAAGCAAGGTGCACAGTCTAGGCCATTTTTAGGGGTTTTAGACATGTTTTAGGCTGGTTTAGACATATATGTTTCAGACCAGTTTCAGACCACTTATGGACAGAATCTGGCTGGAATATTGCCGGTATCCTCGCATGAGCGCGTCGATGGACACAAGGCGGTATGACTGCGCCTCGCTTGAGTGCCTAGGCGAGACCCTTTTGCGCCTTTGACTACTATGGGTTCAAGTCATGAAAACATCTTTCCGGACCAAAGACCCTTGCTCTTTCTCTCTCTATCCGTAGAGGTGTCAATGGGTCAAAACGGTCCCATCACTTTGTCTTGGGTTGACACATATTATCTTTTTATGAACAAGGCTCGTGTTAATTATGATTACATAACAATATTTTTTGGAGTAGTATCTGAAAGTGTAAACAAATTTTTGGTGGAAGAATGTTAGGTGTTGTGTTCTTAACAAGGTTTAGACATTGCACTTGTGAAGAACAATGCCGCTCTTGGAGCTCAGATTGCCGTTTGCCTTGCTCAGATCCAAGACCATGGGTCATCATAAAGGTTTGTGTTTTACTTTAGTCTTGTTTTCTCAATTCTGGTAACATATGAGCCAAGGTTCACTTGAGCCGGCATAACAGGGCTGTGGTCAAAACACTTGTTTCATAACTTTTCTGAAAATACTTAACGTTTCAAATGTGATATCAAAACTTATATTATTGTAATGATAGTCAATATTTTTTTTATTTACATCTGCTTAGAGCTAACCTGTTAGAGATAATACAAACCTACTCATAAATAAATGGGTCGACACATGCGTATTCGTTTTTGTACACAAGACATTGTAAACAACTTAAATGGTGATGCTTGGAAATTTTAATCTAACATTGTTTGTTTGGCATGTCCACGATCAGGATCTGGAATCAGGAGCGGGTGACTCTTAGTATTATTATGTTTCTTTACCTTCATAATCTTTCTATGAATGTCAGAAAATATAAGATGTCAAATACCTACTTACATAATGGCTTAAGTTAATTTGAGTGAAACTTTGTAATTTTACGGTAATGTTTGATAAGAAGGAATTTATATAAAAAGATGGGAGATGTTTTGGGTTATATATGTACCAATGCATCTTTCAGTCTGTTGTTTCTATGCCTAGTCTTTTTCCTAAAAGAAATTGATGTATTCTGTGTGAGTTTAGGGTGAATATATTATTGTAATCTAAAAACATAAAAAGATGAGTTAAAGAGATGTCACCATAAATACATAAGGATTTATAGTTGTTTTGGTGAATGTTAACAAACCCACATTATGTCCGGCGTTTATTCTCCATTGAAGAGTTCTTCACTAGCTCTTCTGTAAACCATCCGGCCCTTGTTGGTTTAACATAGCCAAGTTTTACCAAACTCTAGCAGAAACAATTTACTTTACCAAACCCTAGTCGCCACCACCTTTCAGAACCCTAATCGTCGAAAACACTAGCTGTCGTTACGGACCGCCTCTCACAACCAAAATAATACTGCTAACCAAAATTCCCAAGATCATTGCTGTCCTGATGCTCACGCGCTTCCATTCGTCGACGCCAGGATTTTGCTGTAAAACACATCGATCTAATCGGACTTCAGTTCTTGTATTCGCTCCTTTTGTCGTCGTTCTACTGCTGCTAGCCATCGTCTGACGTCGTCGACCATCTTTTTTTCATAACAGGTAAACAGTTCCAAAAAATTTATATTTACCATGACTTTAATTGTTGCATTTACAAAAGCGCGAAAATCGCTCACAGGAGTTCCCTTTTGCCCTTTTCCCCTTTTCCTTACTAATTATGGTTACTGGAAGGCTATGATACAACGTCTAATGACATATTTGGCCTCATAGATGGAACAATATCGTGCTCGTTCCAATGTCTAAAACGAACTGTGCACCTAAGGATAACCTTAATTATCCACGCTGGATTTCCATTGATGCACATGCTCGTATGCTACTTATCTCCACCACCTTAGAAGCCTCTTTTCAATACGTACAATTGCTCGTGGTTTCTTTCTTGCTTTAGAATGAGCCTATGTTCCTCACACCTCTTCAAGAGAATATACTCTTAAGACACAACTTCTCAAGATTGAGATAAAAAAGCCATGAAACTCCATCTTAGGATCACGCTTAAGAATATGTCGACACTCTTGCCTCCATTGGGTATTTGGGTAACCGGTTAAAGAAAAATACAATGCTATACTTGTTCTCTATGATCTTTGTGAAGAATACAATGGTCTTAGATCTACTATCAGGGAATGCCAATTCCCTACTGCATTGAACGAACTTCATGCTCTTGTGAGCAATCACGGCTACATGCTTGAAAAAAATTGTGTTTCTACCTCACATGTCGTTCAGGTTCACTGCCGCTACCAGATATCTTAACCACTCTCTTGAATCGACATCATTTGCAACTTCTAGTTCACACACCAGTCCTAGCTTTTAGCCGCACAACAACTGGCTACAAAAGTTGGTTTTTAGTATTAACTAGTTCCCACGCATTTTATGGTTCACGTCAATCCAACAACAACAACAACCATGGAATCGTCAACGTGGGAACTCTTGTGGTAACAACTATGGTCATGGCGATGGTTACCCGTTTGGTTGGCCGTCTAAACACAGTGTATTGTCATTGCAATCGATATGATGGAGACAATTCCAAATCGTGATCCTTCTACCATTTGTGCTAGGCCAACAAGCAACTTTGTTGACAATCATGTCTCATAATATGATCCTTCCACTATATGATATGCAAGTCTGAACAACTTATAGTTATATCTTGGTAGTGACACACTCCATGTTGTTAATGATAAGGGACTCCCTATCCTTCATATTAGCTTTTCACATATTTCATCTTCAAATAAAACTTTTCATCTATCTGATGTCCTTCACGTATTAGAGATCAACAAAAATCTACTTGGTACAAAAAAAATGTCTTAATAATAATGCTTCTTTGAATTTCACTACACCTCTTTTTGTGACGGATAAGTCTACACGCACAACTTTGCTCACATGCCTAGTGAACACAATCTCTACTCGGTCATGTTGGGATTCATGCTAGGGTTTCAAAACTATTTTAAAACGTGTCGCGGAAAAACAAGCACGAGACCAATCCAGGCCAAAAACCCTAGACCGCCCACCAGGAGTCCAGATGCAAACAAATATTCAATAATACAACCACATGTGTTTAGGGTTATACCTTTCCTGAGAAGGAGACGACAACCTAAGATGTAACACCACGTGACAACAACCCGGTTGCTAGGTCCAGCTCCACGAACTAAACCCGAGACTACGAATCCACCCGTACAACCCGGATACCTATCCGGTATGTCTATAATCTCCCGAACACCAAAAACAAAATCTCTATTCGTTTGCTTTCTCCGGTTACCGGTTTCCCCGTGACGGCTAGAATGGCTCGCGTCAAAGGATAACGGCACGCGGAGGTGACGCGGTGGCGTAAGCCGGCTAACGCAACGGACGAAAGGAATGGTGGCGGCGGCAACAACCGCTGTTGGCGGCGCAAGAAGGCAGTGCAATGCTACAGCTGGCCAGGAGGAGGAGGCGATGGTGGTGGCCGGTGGCGGTGTTGTCAAATGTCTTTACTAGGGTAGATATATTTTTGTTCGTGGTGTAACTCTTTGGATCTTATCTCGATGGCAGTTGTGACACCCAGCATTTCAGGTCAATATCCACATTTCATAAACGCACGTTCATAATTATTATTTCCTGATATTTTATTTTGACTAAGTAAAGTCAAGAAGTCTAGCAAAGAAGTTTATTCCAAGTCTAGTAAATCTTAAGGAATTACTAGAAAAAGTAAGCAGAATAACCCGACTAAATACGAACGTTAATGGTTAAATTAAATAACCAGAAATATATATATATATATATATATATATATTACACAAAAAAATTTACGTTGAACCAAGATTTTAATAATTTCTTCAACGAGCCGTAAAATGGTTAAAAATTATAATACCGTGAAGAATCGAAACCGAATTAAATTACCATTTGGAACTCTAATTGATACTAATACCATTAATAAATTAATACTTAAAAATTTGTTATCATTAACCCCAAACCACTTCCTTGACTTTCTCGGCCAAAAGTCAGGAGAGCCATTCTCCCACTTGCAAATTCACTCAATCTCAGATTAAAAACCATACCTCCTCAGTCGAAATCTCACAATCTCTTTTAAGCTTTCTCACTTTCTTACGACAAATTCCCAATTCTCCTTCAAGTCGAAGTCCAGTTTTAAAGCGAAATCCACCGTAATTCGGTGTCATAAGGAGAATTTCAAGTGTTCTTGAAGAGAGCTTAACAAAAGAATTCAAGACTATCTTCTTTGTGTCTCTCAGAATCCATTCCCTGTTTGAGGTAAAAACTCAATATTATCCATTTCATTTGCTTTAAAACCGTAGCTAAACATACAAATCGTTCAAACGAAAGTAAGATAACAATAAAAGTGTGTCAAATTCAATATTTGAACATAAAAATATACAGGACGAATTCTGTCAATCAAAGTGCAATAATCGAAACTAGGAGTTTCGATACCTGTTCAATCGAAACTAGGAGTTTTGATACCAGTTGTGCAATCGAAACTAGGAGTTTCGATACCTGTTCAATCGAAACTAGGAGTTTCGATACCAGTTGTTCAATCGAAACTAGGAGTTTCGATACCTGTTCAATCGAAACTAGGAGTTTCGATACCAGTTGTTCAATCGAAACTAGGAGTTTCGATACCAGTTGTTCAATCGAAACTAGGAATTTCGATATCTAATTACTCAGTCGAAACTAGGAAGTTTCGACATCTGTTCTGTTCAATCGAAACTAAGAAAGTTTCGATACCTGTTCATCAGCCCCATAGGGCAGTAACTCAGAACTATTTTTATAACAAAACAAAGGTTGGAAAAACTAAAAAGATATTTAAACAAAAGTAATCAGATCTGCTAAGTCGACGAACAACTTGCGTTTAAGACGGGTAGTCTTAACGTGTATGTTATCCTTGTGTAATTAGGATACGGATAGGCGAGTCTGCTGTTATTCAAATATTTGCTAGCATTCATACTGTCGAGGTGAGTTTCACTAATCCCCTTTTTCTAAAGTTTTGAAATGATTTGGGGTGGAACCATACTTGTAAAAGACTTTTGTGTATAAATGAATTGAACTAATGATCTGACCGTATGTGTGTATTGAGGGAAAAGTAAAGCGCTTAAAGTCCTCTGAATAAATTAGTAACCATTAGCTATGGATTTAGCCCGGGATTATATGAATAGTACTATTGGGGGTGACGCCTCCGGTCATGGTTAGTCGCGCTAACCAGGGGTCAAAATGGCCGAATGACAGCATATTGTCTTACTCGCAGAAAGGCGAGGGGAGGCACAGAATGTTGGGGTTTGGTTACGGTCTCGTACATTACATACTATTTTGTATTCCTTGCAAGCTTACAAATGGGGTCAATAGATCAGATTAGTATTCATATTCATTGGTAATACATGCAAAAGAGTTCTGATCAGGTTAAAGTGATCAGGTTTTAAAGAAAAGAGTTCTGATCAGGTTAAAGTGATCAGGTTTTACACAAAAGAGTTCTGATCAGGTTAAAGTGATAAGGTTTTACACAAAAGAGTTCTGATCAGGTTAAAGTGATCAGGTTTTACACAAAAGAGTTCTGATCATGTTAAAGTGATCAGGTTTTAAAGTAAAAGAGTTCTGATCAGGATAAAGTGATCAGGTTTAACAAGGAGTTTGATCGGAAAATGATCAGATTTAAACATTGGATTTATGATAACTCTTTATAATAACTTGTGAACTCACCAACCTCGTGTTGACAGTTTTAAGTATGTTTTCAGGAAATTGAACGTGGCCATCAGGTTAGCAATGTAGGATTCATGCATGCACGTGGATACGGCTTTTGAGAGGATTTCTCTTGTATAACTCATGGTCTTGAGTCATATTTGCGAAATCTTAAACTTTTGTAAACTCAAGTTGATATTTTGTGATGTAAATATTTTTAAACTCGATTATGTATCCAATTACATGTATGTGTTTGCGATAATCATATGCTTTGGAAACAAGTGAACGTTGCGCCTCGCGTTTCCGCTCTGGCGGGGTGTGACAGAACTTGGTATCAGAGCCATTGATGATAGCGAACTAGGTGTCTAAAACAGAACCTAGTCTATAATTTGAATGACTCACTAATATGTTTTCATTGCATAAGCATTTCATAACCAGTCATCATGTCATGTGGATATTGTAGTCACAAACATGTCGTCTCATTCACACTCTGATCCCGTCTCTGACTCTGAATCCAACGAGGAACTTTCCGCCACACGTCCCAAAAATCGAGTACAAGTTCGCAGCTCGACACCACCCGATGTCGCCCTAGGAGAACCGCCTATCGTCTACCGAAAGAAAAGCGAGGGACCAGTTAAGGTGCAAAGTGCTAGGAAGAAGGTTCGACTTCCACGCAAAAGGACTCTAGCAGCCCGTGAACCGAAAGACTTGGAGATCGATGAGGAACCATCTAGGAAACGACCCTGTTACCATCCTACCGTGGGAACTATCCGTTGGATGCCTCGTACTCTGGCACGATGGAGGGAGATGGAGTGCATCCCATCTACCTTTGAGCTCGGAGAGTCTTCCAACTCTCCAACACCCCTACCCCACACTGGGGAAGCCATGGAGCTCACAGTGCCTACATTAGTAGCACGCGTCCGTACGCACGAAGAGCGTCTTGATGATCTCCTAGATGATATTCGGGCACAGGGGGATGCAGCCATGCGCTTACGTCAAGGGCTCGGATCTCGAGTACAGACTCTGGAGGATAGCACCCGAGACATACAGGGTGCCACTAACTATCTAGAGTTTAGAGCTGACATGGACTGGCAGTTCACTCTCATGGTCCGAGACATGGTGGAGGCACTGAAGGAAAGGACCTTGGCTGCAGAATTTATGGCTAGGGCTAGCTTTGTCATGGCGGGACTTGCCATGATGTTTGGATTGTACTCCCACTTCTTCTTTTAAACCTATTATGGGCGGGTTGTGCCCATAGTACATTATGTAGTTTAAAACTTTAGTACTGATGAGGTCATGTGAACCCATCTCTTTTGTATCCTTGTCTTTTGGGAACAATGTACTATGTATGTTTTAACTATGTATGTGATGGTTTATGTTGAAATGATGGTTGTTTGCATTTGATGTTGTTGTATCCTTATGTCATGATCTATCATTATTGATATATAATGTTGTTTCTTTTTAATTGATATGTTAGAAAGAACGTCATGGCACCTAAGCGTGGGACACCCCGTAACACTACTGGTGACAACAACGAGACAATTTCTCCAAACATAGAACAACTCATAGCACAGCGAGTAGCTGCCTCCATAGAGCAGTACGAAGCAAATCGAAATAGTGGCGAAGGAAACAGCAGCGGTACCGGCGGAAGAGGTGCAGGAGGTGCAGGAGGTAGCGGTACAGCAGGAGGTTCCGGAGGTAATAAAAATAAATAAGCCATAACACATAGTCATGATCCGAATTAATGACGTTATGACTTGTGATTCTACAGATGCTCCAAATAGGAAGTGCACCTACAAGGCCTTCCTATCCTGCAAACCCCGCAATTTTAATGGCACCGAGGGTGCAGTAGGACTAATGAGATGGATAGAACAGATGGAGTCAGTGATTGATATAAGTGAATGCACAGCTGACTGCATGGTGAAGTATTCTACATGTACGCTCACTGATAAAGCTTTAACTTGGTGGAATACTCAAATGAAGACTTTGGGGAGAGAGGCGGCGTACCAATTATCTTGGGAAGATTTAAAAAACATGATGATTGAGGAATACTGTCCTCGGAACGAATTGCAAAATATTGAAACTGAGATGTGGAACCTACAGATGATAGGAGATGATGTAGCGGGATACACCGACCGCTTCAATGAATTGGCACTTCTGGTACCGCATATGGTTACACCAGAACATAAGCGTGTTGAGAGGTATCCGTGGGGCCTTGCGCCTCAAATTCGTAGCATGGTAACATCTTCTAATCCAATAGATGTCAAGAGTGCTATAACTTTAGCATTCAAGCTAAGGGATGATGCGGTACGTAATGAATTGTTTGTGAGGAAGGAGAACGAGGAAAGTAGATCTGGGGAAAAAAGGAAATGGATGGGAAATTCAAGTAACAAGTCTGAGAAGCAAGGGTTTAAGAAACAAGGAACTATGAAGGCTTTTGCAGTCAATACAGTGGAAAGAAAGGAGTATGATAGGGGCCTACCGAGATGTAAGAAGTGTGGAAACCATCATGCCGGTGTGTGCATCAAGTGTGGAAAATGTGACAAGTTTGGTCACACCACACAAGCTTGTCGAACTAACAACCGAATGGGGAAAATTAAACCGGGATGTTTCATATGTGGTGACCTGAAACACTTCAAGAAGGATTGTCCCAAGTGGATGAACCAGAACAACGCTCAGGCACCAGGGAGGGCATTTGTGATGGGTGCAAGGGACGCACGCCAGGACCCGAACATCGTCACTGGTACGTTCCCGATAAATAATCACTATGCCTCTGTACTTTTTGATTCGGGTGCGGATATGAGCTTTGTGTCGAATGATTTTAAATCCTTTCTCGGTATTAAGGCCAGCAAACTAGATCAAAGTTATACAATTGAATTAGCAAACGGGAAATTAATAGAAACCGGAGAGATCATTAGGAGTTGTACTTTATGTTTAGAAAACCGTACATTCAGTATAGACCTTCTACCCGTCGAATTAGGGAGTTTTGATATTGTTATTGGCATGGATTGGTTATCAAAGAATCGTGCCGAAATCGTATGCTTCGAGAAGATTGTACGTATTCCCCTACCAAGCGGATAAATTCTTTCAATTCAAGGCGAAAGGTGTAGAATGATGTTGAAGATGATAAACTGCATGAAAACTCATAAGTATCTACGCAAGGGTTATTGTGCATTCCTGGCTCACATTGTCGAGAAGAAACCCGAAGAACGTCGACTTGAGGACATACCAATCGTCAGAGATTACTCGGAGGTATTTCCCGAAGACTTACCAGGATTACCATCATCAAGACAAGTCGAGTTCCGGATCGACCTAGTACCAGGAGCCGCACCAGTTGCACGATCGCCGTATCGTCTAGCCCCTTCCGAGATGCAGGAACTGTGGAGTCAACTACAAGAATTACTTGACAAAGGTTTCATAAGACCGAGTTTCTCACCATGGGGAGCTCCGGTCCTATTCGTAAAGAAAAAGGATGGAACCTTTAGAATGTGCATTGATTACCGGGAATTGAACAAGCTGACAATCAAAAACCGGTATCCTCTTCCTCGAATAGACGATTTGTTTGATCAACTTCAAGGTTCCAGTTTCTATTCTAAAATTGATCTACGATCAGGGTATCATCAACTGAAAATTCAAGAAGAAGATATACCAAAAACGGCTTTTAGGACTCGTTACGGTCACTACGAGTTCCTAGTTATGCCATTTGGCTTGACTAATGCACCGGCCGTCTTCATGGATCTCATGAACCGCGTGTGCAAGCCGTACTTGGATAAATTCGTGATTGTGTTTATCGATGACATATTGATATATTCACGAACCAAGGAGGAACATGAACATCATTTGAAATTAATCTTGGAACTACTCAGGAATGAGAAGCTTTATTCTAAATTCTCTAAGTGTGAGTTTTGGATCCGAGAGGTTCACTTTCTCGGACACGTTATCAATAAGAATGGTATCCATGTGGATCCATCCAAGATTGAAGCTATCAAAAACTGGGAAGCACCAAGAACTCCGACTGAGGTGCGTCAATTTCTGGGTTTGGCAGGATATTACAGGCGATTTATCGAGAATTTTTCAAAGATAGCCTTGCCTTTGACCACGTTAACTCAGAAGGACAAAAAGTTTGATTGGACTGATAAACAAGAATCAGCTTTTCAATTGTTGAAGCAGAAACTTTGCAGTGCACCAATCCTATCCCTTCCTAAAGGAACTGACAATTTCATCGTGTACTGCGACGCATCACATCAAGGCCTGGGATGTGTATTGATGCAGAGAGAAAAAGTCATAGCGTATGCATCCAGACAGCTAAAAGTACATGAGAAAAATTATACGACTCATGATCTGGAATTGGGTGCTGTCGTGTTTGCACTCAAGATTTGGAGACATTACTTATACGGTACAAAATGTACTATTTTTACAGATCACAAGAGTCTCCAGCACATCTTTAATCAGAAAGAACTCAACATGAGGCAACGTCGTTGGGTAGAACTACTGAATGATTACGACTGTGATATCAAGTATCACCCTGGTAAGGCAAATGTCGTAGCAGATGCCTTGAGTCGTAAAGAACGGGTTAAAACACTCCGTGTTCGTGCCCTAGAATTGACAATTCATACGAGTCTCACGACTCAAATCAGGATGGCACAACAAGAGGCAATTAAGGAAGAAAACATTCAGAGCGAAGCTTTACGAGGAATGATAAAGCAGTTAGAACCAAAATCAGATGACACTTTATACTTCATGAATAGAATTTTGGTGCCATGTTTTGGTAACATACGGGAGTTGGTTATGGACGAAGCCCACAAGTCTAGGTACTCCATTCACCCAGGTTACGATAAAATGTATAAGGATCTGAAAGAACTTTACTGGTGGCCAAACATGAAAGGATAAATTGCTATTTATGTCGGTAACTGCCTGACATGTTCAAAAGTAAAGGCAGAACATCAGAAACCGTCGGGATTGTTACAACAACCCGAGATACCTCAATGGAAATGGGAACAAATTTCCATGGATTTCATAACAAAGTTACCCAAGACGTCGAGCGGGTATGACACTATATGGGTAATTGTTGATCGTTTGACGAAATCAGCTCATTTTCTACCCATCAAAGAGACGGATAAAACCAAGAAACTTGCAAGGCTTTATATTAAGGAAATTGTGGCTAGGCATGGAGTGCCAAATTCTATTATCTCTGATAGAGACAGCAGACTCGTGTCTAGAATCTGGAAATCATTACAAGAAGCCATGGGCACACGTCTTGACATGAGCACGGCATATCACCCACAAACAGATGGTCAAAGTGAAAGGACCATTCAAACCTTAGAAGATATGCTCCGTGCGTGTGCAATTGACTTCGGTGGAAATTGGGATACTCATTTACCGCTAGCTGAGTTTTCATACAATAATAGTTACCACACCAGCATCAAAGCCGCTCCGTTTGAGGCTTTGTATGGTCGAAAATGTCGTTCACCACTATGTTGGGCAGAAGTTGGTGACAAGCATTTAACCGGTCCTGAAGTTATTCAAGAGACCACAGACAAGATTTTCAAAATCAAGGATCGTCTGAAGGCCGCTCGCGACAGACAAAAGAGTTACGCGGATAACAGACGAAGACCTTTAGAATTCCAAGTAGGAGACAAAGTCATGTTAAAGGTCTCACCTTGGAAAGGAGTTGCAAGATTTGGCAACCGTGGCAAGCTTAACCCTAGGTACGTTGGACCATTTGAAATATTGGCTAGGGTTGGCCCTGTAGCTTACAAGCTCAAGTTGCCACAAGAACTAAGCAATGTACATGATACGTTTCATGTATCAAATCTCAAGAAGTGTTTATCAGACGAGACGTTAATTATACCGCCTGATGAGATTCACATAGACGACAAGTTGCACTTCATTGAGGAACCAATGGAAGTCACAGATTGGAAGGTTCAGAGAACAAGACGCAGCCGTGTTAAGCTGGTCAAGGTACGTTAGAATTCAAAGCGCGGCCCCGAGTATACGTGGGAGTGGGAAGATAAAATGAAATCCAAGTACCCGTCTTTGTTTACAAACACTCCAAGTCAGAGTGACAAGAACTGAATTTCGGGACGAAATTCTCTGTAACACGGGGAGAATGTGACACCCAGCATTTCAGGTCAATATCCACATTTCATAAACGCACGTTCATAATTATTATTTCCTGATATTTTATTTTGACTAAGTAAAGTCAAGAAGTCTAGCAAAGAAGTTTATTCCAAGTCTAGTAAATCTTAAGGAATTACTAGAAAAAGTAAGCAGAATAACCCGACTAAATACGAACGTTAATGGTTAAATTAAATAACCAGAAATATATATATATATATATATATATATATATATATTACACAAAAAAATTTACGTTGAACCAAGATTTTAATAATTTCTTCAACGAGCCGTAAAATGGTTAAAAATTATAATACCGTGAAGAATCGAAACCGAATTAAATTACCATTTGGAACTCTAATTGATACTAATACCATTAATAAATTAATACTTAAAAATTTGTTATCATTAACCCCAAACCACTTCCTTGACTTTCTCGGCCAAAAGTCAGGAGAGCCATTCTCCCACTTGCAAATTCACTCAATCTCAGATTAAAAACCATACCTCCTCAGTCGAAATCTCACAATCTCTTTTAAGCTTTCTCACTTTCTTACGACAAATTCCCAATTCTCCTTCAAGTCGAAGTCCAGTTTTAAAGCGAAATCCACCGTAATTCGGTGTCATAAGGAGAATTTCAAGTGTTCTTGAAGAGAGCTTAACAAAAGAATTCAAGACTATCTTCTTTGTGTCTCTCAGAATCCATTCCCTGTTTGAGGTAAAAACTCAATATTATCCATTTCATTTGCTTTAAAACCGTAGCTAAACATACAAATCGTTCAAACGAAAGTAAGATAACAATAAAAGTGTGTCAAATTCAATATTTGAACATAAATATATACAGGACGAATTCTGTCAATCAAAGTGCAGTAATCGAAATTATAGTTTCGATACCTGTTATTCAATCGAAACTAGGAGTTTCGATACCTGTTCAATCGAAACTAGGAGTTTCGATACCAGTTGTTCAATCGAAACTAGGAGTTTCGATACCTGTTCAATCGAAACTAGGAGTTTCGATACCAGTTGTTCAATCGAAACTAGGAGTTTCGATACCAGTTGTTCAATCGAAACTAGGAGTTTCGATATCTAATTACTCAGTCGAAACTAGGAAGTTTCGACATCTGTTCTGTTCAATCGAAACTAAGAAAGTTTCGATACCTGTTCATCAGCCCCATAGGGCAGTAACTCATAACTATTTTTATAACAAAACAAAGGTTGGAAAAACTAAAAAGATATTTAAACAAAAGTAATCAGATCTGCTAAGTCGATGAACAACTTGCGTTTAAGACGGGTAGTCTTAACGTGTATGTTATCCTTGTGTAATTAGGATACGGATAGGCGAGTCTGCTGTTATTCAAATATTTGCTAGCATTCATACTGTCGAGGTGAGTTTCACTAATCCCCTTTTTCTAAAGTTTTGAAATGATTTGGGGTGGAAACATACTTGTAAAAGACTTTTGTGTATAAATGAATTGAACTAATGATCTGACCGTATGTGTGTATTGAGGGAAAAGTAAAGCGCTTAAAGTCCTCTGAATAAATTAGTAACCATTAGCTATGGATTTAGCCCGGGATTATATGAATAGTACTATTGGGGGTGACGCCTCCGGTCATGGTTAGTCGCGCTAACCAGGGGTCAAAATGGCCGAATGACCGCATATTATCTTACTCGCAGAAAGGCGAGGGGAGGCACAGAATGTTGGGGTTTGGTTACGGTCTCGTACATTACATACTATTTTGTATTCCTTGCAAGCTTACAAATGGGGTCAATAGATCAGATTAGTATTCATATTCATTGGTAATACATGCAAAAGAGTTCTGATCAGGTTAAAGTGATCAGGTTTTAAAGAAAAGAGTTCTGATCAGGTTAAAGTGATCAGGTTTTACACAAAAGAGTTCTGATCAGGTTAAAGTGATCAGGTTTTACACAAAAGGGTTCTGATCAGGTTAAAGTGATTAGGTTTTACACAAAAGAGTTCTGATCATGTTAAAGTGATCAGGTTTTAAAGTAAAAGAGTTCTGATCAGGATAAAGTGATCAGGTTTAACAAGGAGTTTGATCGGAAAATGATCAGATTTAAACATTGGATTTATGATAACTCTTTATAATAACTTGTGAACTCACCAACCTCGTGTTGACAGTTTTAAGTATGTTTTCAGGAAATTGAACGTGGCCATCAGGTTAGCAATGTAGGATTCATGCATGCACGTGGATACGGCTTTTGAGAGGATTTCTCTTGTATAACTCATGGTCTTGAGTCATATTTGCGAAATCTTAAACTTTTGTAAACTCAAGTTGATATTTTGTGATGTAAATATTTTTAAACTCGATTACGTATCCAATTACATGTATGTGTTTGCGATAATCATATGCTTTGGAAACAAGTGAACGTTGCGCCTCGCGTTTCCGCCCTGGCGGGGTGTGACAACAGTGTTGTCGAATGTCGTTACACCGGTTGATAAGTCCAACAATCTCCCACTTGCACGAGTCTCAATCATTGTCAACACAGACAGTGGTGCACGTCTAGCTACATCTCACTTCTCCCATTAAGATACGACGTTTTATAAAACCGTCTCCTATTCCCGAGTAGTCTAAGTACCCTTAGTTAACTATTCGTAATAGTCATGATAATTTGTCAGTTATCCTTTTTGTAATGGACATACGTCGAACATGAGACATGGATCATATCATCATTCTCCTTCTTGATGTAGAATCAAAGTGGTCTATCAAACTCTCAGTTTGGGCATGGCCATGCACATATACCAGTTTAAGGGCGCCAGAGATGTCTCCCACTTACTAGTGTAAGGGAACAAAATTCCATATTGACTACATACAACTATCACTAAACTTCATATATACTCCCAACCATAATCCTTATTAATGCCCGGTCAAAAACAACGTTAGATTATGTCAAAGAGCAATCCTTCGTAGAATGAAGTTCCAGTATGTATCTCAGGTCTGAGGATACAGTGGCAATATTATTTTCAAATCTACTTATGATTGTGATCCATGAAGTAGTTTGACGCGAGTTACTTCCGATATTCATTCTTTAATAAATATCTATGAATTTGGTCTCCAACTTTTTGGACTTTCATTCTAGATGAACAAAACTAACTGATTCACAGTAGTCTTAATTTGATTTTATTCCCATAAAATCAATCGACTACGAAAATTATATCCTAAACGTACTAAAAGCTCAAACTCAGTGACATGATGATCTTGATATTAACCGTTAATATCCAAGTCATTCTAATGTAAATGTATCCGTTCAAGTAGAAACTCCAAATACTAATGGATATACTTTCTCGTTTGACTATCCAGATCAAGCATGCGTCTTAACTCTTAAGATTCTGATTTGGTTCAATAGGCATGTTAAACTAGGACCCAATCTTTATAATTTAATGTGCTTCCAAGTTTCATGATCCTGTTAATGAAACTTATAAGGAATACCTTTGGAATTCTTTCCAACTCTTAGAAGCTATCTGAACTCTTTTAGAATACCGCCTTCTAATGTTTGCAGACTGCAAGTTTTCATATTGCATCGCAGTTGTCACAACCCGACTAGGGGGCTAGGCATGATGATCGAATACCAAAACAAAATACAACGAAAATAACGTGACATATAATTTATAAATGTCATTGGTCCAACTAAGTCAAAATATACATTTACAAAGGTTCATATCATCTATACACTAACTAAAAATAGAATAATGGATTCTATCTTCTCATCAAAGCTTTCTCGGGTGGAATCTATGGCTCGACATAAGTCTTCTAAAGGAATCATCTATCTTCAAGCAAGATCTTGTCTAAGTTGCTAATTTCCAAACTCGAGAAAGTACCTGAATACATGCTTAAAAATATTGTGTCAACTAAAAAGTTGATGAGTTCACGAGTTTAGTTAATAGAGCATTTATATTAAGAATCCAAAGATGTATGGTGTAAAATTAAACAAGTTCACAATCAACCATGTGCCCATAACATATGGACATCTAGAAATAATAATAATATCCCCTAACCCATACCCCTTATTGTTATGGGTCTAATTACTCATGCCTTCCAACATAAGTTTAAAACAATTAAACGAATATATGTCACAAGATATTTATCATCATTATATGATTATCATTCCATGGGAGGTTGTCCCGGTTACGTCGGCCCATGGTGTGCGGGGCTTTCACCAGATAGTACTATCCATATATTCGCTGGCTCCAAAGGAGTTAATGATTGTGTACAAAAGTTCGGGGATTCGTTATGGCAGCTAAAAATGGCCTCATTTAATTAATACACCAAGTATGTAAATAAAACAGAAGCATGTAATCACCCCAAAAAGTTGAAGTAAAAGAGGGTAAAAAACACATGAACCTACCTGGTAATCTCGTATATGTCCAAACAATATGCTAAAGTTGCGAGCTTGCTATCGTGTGTGTAGGCATTAAGACAAATCCTAATTATAATTGTGACATTAGTATATTGTACTAGAATAATGTCATTAACCGTGTGGTTGAGCTCGACCGATTCGTTAAGGTGTTGGGTCGTTTTGGTAAAAGTCTCGGGTTGTAACCTCTAATTATTATACTAAAATAGGTGTACTATAAGAGCGTTGGTTTGACTTAGTATTCGTGTATAATAGTAATATTTGTGTAAATGTTCAAACGAAATTAGTAAAATAATGTTACGACCCGAATCAAAGTAATACTAAGTATTCTAATAACTGTTCGATTCAAATAAGGTAACACTAGACATTATTTACTTACGTGGTATACTTATATATGTAATATATGTATAAATAACTAAATATATATACAAGTAGTTATATTTGTTTCGAAGATAATAATCAGAGTCTATAGTTACACATATATATGTTTAAAATCTACTCGTATATATAGATCATAAGGGTTGACGAAACTATTTATGTTCGTCTAATACTAAAACGTAATTATAGTGTTTGGTTTACTGATGTTGGTGATGTCTAAGTTTGTACTTACATGAAATTACATAATACATATCTATATAAAAAAATTTGAAGTTCATAAAATGTTTGTATATATATACTTAATATATGTATAAAGTATCACGTCAAATATCGTTTTTGATAACTGTGCTAAGTAAAACAAAATATGGTCAAGTATATATGTATATGCAACCAAAATAAGGTTCTACATGTATATGTCATTTATATAAGTATGTTTGTGTTGAAAATAAACATTTGTATCCTATGTTCGTATACTTATTAACTCGGAGCAAAAATGTTTATATATATATAACTAAATACATAATCAAGCGGTTATATTTGTTTTGAAAATATTAATTAAAGTGTATAGTCATGTATGTGTTTGATTCGAACAATGTACGTTACCTTTATAAATACGTTTTCCTAGAAAATAGGTGTTTATGGTTTACAAACATGCGCTTTTGGTAATGATAAATATAAAAGTATAATGATATAACCAGGTACAAAAATAAAATGTCAATTTATAAGGTCACATAATAATAAACTTCAAGTAGTATGATAAGAATGAGACTAATTATAATAGTACTATTATTTAAACAATGTATATTATAAGCTTTAGTAATAATAACGATACTAACAATATCGGTAAGATAAGTATGTCACAAAATAATATTTAATGTTAAAAATAATGTTAGTGATAATCATAATAATATTTATAATACTAACTAATAAAAGTAATGGTAATAATAATGTCTATTTAGTAATTATAAAAGTAAATATTAGTAACGAGTGTAACGGTTTTAGTAAAGAAAATGTCAGTTTATAAGTTTTTACTATAAATACATTTTTAGTAATAACGATTTTTATATAAGTATCGTTTGGTTTTAAATAAATAGTTGTAATATTTAATCTATAGTATTACAATAATAAAATATAACTCTTTTAATATTAATGACATTTTAACTAACGTTGATATTAATTAGTTTTACATTAATTATCTCTAATATGCATGACTAGATAAAATTTATAATGACGATGATAACATTATATATTTAAAATACTAATATTTACAAACATAGGTATAACATTAAGGGTCATGCATTTATGTATATGAAATAATACATATGTATACCCGTGAGAACTAAGTATATTTTCATGTATATAAATACTCCTACCTTGTTTATAACTAATATTCTCGTTTATATAAGTTATAACTAATATTCTCGTTTATATAAGTGTACTAATGACGGTTTTTATAATTTTAGTTTTACCAAATTATATATTTTATAAGTGTGTGTAATTATATTTCTAAGAAATATATTTTTGGGTGTATAATTAAGTGTATGAATATGTTTTATATTTTCATATTGTTCGGATGGAAACCCGGTTTACAAATACGATCACAAGAACGAGGTTCGGGTTTACATCAAAATCCCAAGGGGTCGGGATCGAGTCGGTTTAGCTCAACTATGTAACATCCCAAAAATAATAAAACGAATAAATATAACGAGACCGGTGACTAAGTCGGAATATTTAAACAAAAGGGAGCGGGCTTGGGCTCGGCTTCAATGGGCCGAGGGAAGCCCAGGCATAAAAGAGGCATGGCAGCCCTCTTCTCTGCTCATTTCCCCACTCACGCAAGTTCTAGAGAGAGAGAAGAGAGCTCGGGTCTAGAGAGAGAAAGTGACGGATCGACTCGGGAATTCAGGAGAACGTTGCTGCTGTGCTCATGATCATCTCCTCCGAATCAGAAATCCAATCCAGGTAAGCGTTCGATCATAATCTGAGTTTTTATGATTTTTAGGATTTTCGGGTTTTGGCTAAAAAGGTAACGATTTTGCGGATGAAACTTGAAAATGAGCTTAGGTATAGCATCTAGAATGAAAACCGAACGTTTTGATCTAAGAAAAATCGAGATATTGGCACGATCAGATTCGCATGCAGAAACTTCAGATTTTTGGGGAAGATGGTTGTGCAAATCCATCGAAACTACTTAGTTTCGATATTTGCAGACCCATCGAAACTACTTAGTTTCGATATGTGCAGACCCATCGAAACTACATAGTTTCGATATATATACAGACCCATCGAAACTACCATAGTTTCGATATATATATATATGCAGACCTATCGAAACTACCATAGTTTCGATATGAGTCCACGATCCGAAGCTAAGATTACACCTAAGTTACTTATCGAAACTACCAAGTTTCGACATAAGCAACCTATCGAAACTACCAAGTTTCGACATAAGCAACCTATCGAAACTATCAAGTTTCGACATAAGCAAATCCATCGAAACTACTAGGTTCAAGCATAGTAATGTCTAGTGTCATCTAGGAGCACTACCTTACGTGTATGACTTTATTATACAGATTGTGAGTGACATTAGTGACGCTCAGTAACCAGCTAAGTGTATCTCAGAAACTACTCATCAGGTGAGTTCTATGTGCCCCCTTCTATGTTATGTGCAAACCTTATTAAATGTTTTGGGGCTGAAATGTATACACTAAATGAATAAATGATATGAATGCTAATGTGATCATAGGTGATGTATTAATATATATTTTATATATATAAGAGAATGAATTATGAACAAAGAATGAAACGTATGTTTACAAAGAATGAAGGAAAGAATGGCATAACGTAAATAAACGAAATCTTGCTTTATAATTATTTATATTGCATGTTATGAATGTAAGTATACGTTATGGACGGAAACGAAGCTAACGGCTACTTCTGTAGACGGACGACCACGTGACTATTTTGCAACCGGGAAAGGTACGTTCCTAGCAAGCTAGGACATACAAAAAGCATAAAAGGGCGGTCGAAGCAAATGTTAAAATAGTATAACGGTTGCATAAACAATAGTTCGTGTGGGAAACGGATGCCTTTGGGCAGACGGGCGAATATGACGGACTACGAAGGTAGGACGGTAAAGAAGGACGGCCGAAGGTTGGCCGGACCAAAGTTAAGGCGGACGGTTTCTAGGACCGGACGAGTAAAAGGGCTACGACGGTAGCTCAAGGGCGTATGTCTTTGTGATATACGTACCGTAAGATGGGTTGATCACCCTTATGTGTATGACCAATGAATGTTAAGGAAAGAAAAAGTGAATACATACCTATGTAGTCACATAAGAATGAAGAAAGAAAAGTAAAAGCTATGAATACGTATTTGTAGAAATGTATGTATATAATTATGTATACTTATAAAGAAAAGAATGATCATACTTAATAGTTTTAAACTAGAACTCACCAGCGTTAGCTGACTTTTAGTATACATTTCAGGTACAGAAAGGAAGGGTCGTGCGAAGGCGTGAAGGTTACCCGGCACAAGACTGGCATCCCATATTTATATATGTTAAGACAAATGTTATGTACTTAATTTTAAAGACTTCCGCTGTTATGTCATGACATGTTACGTTATGTAATGAATGAATTCGCATGTTTTAAATTTAAGCTCAGTGATTATGACTACGTTTATGAGTAAATCCAACAAGTGAGGTCACCCGGGGAAAGGGGCCTTACAAACTAACTATTACACACGTTACATACAAAACAAATACAAAGCTTTGACACGTGTTAGTACCTCTCCACTCGTACGTGAACCCGCTCATTTGACGACCCGTTTAGAGAACCCGTTTGTTATTTCTGCCGTTGACCGTCGTTGACTGGTTGACCAAAACCCGGGACTGTCGGGAACGACCCGAAAAGTTTCACCTATCCGAGTGACGTTCCATCTTCGCCATAACCTGACTAAATCATTTTGAAACACACAGAAATGAAAACTCGGCCACCTCAATCACTTGTTTAACCGAAAAATCAATATCAAAACAGAAAATTTTCTTAAATCCTCAAAACTAATGTCATACCTTATATATCGGGTAACTAGAAGCACATACAGTGCTAGATCCGGGTGTTTGAGGCTCGCCGAAAAGTCACCATAACTTGGAGAACTCGCCAAAGAAACCCCCCCTCCTAACCCCAACAATCCACCTAACCAACTTCCTAAATCTTAGACAAAAGCCTCATCCTTAAACCCTAATCCCACTAGTATAAATAGGGGCCTTAGCCTTCATTGTTTTTCACACCTTAAACACCAACAACAAGCATTCCTAAGGAGTTTAGGAATCAAACTAGAAGGTGTAGCAAGCAAGGCTATAGCATTCAAGTAAGTGTTCTTCATTCATTCTTCATTCATGTTCTTGTTCTTATTTCTTTTTATTTTTAGTCTTTCAATATCCTTATATAAAACCTATTTAGATGTTATCATCTACTGATTTCAATCTATATCTAATTTTTATCCATGATCATACATCCTTATTGTAGTAACCATGGATCAAGCAAAAGATTTAAACTCAAGATGATCATGTTTTTAACATAGCATTCATCATCTTCTTCATCCTCTTTAATCATTCTTTTACTCATGATCTTTATCCTATCTAAGTTAATCTATGATTCTATATCAACAATATATAGAACTCATGGATCAAAAGTTAGATCAAACCCTAATAATGTTCCATACTTTCTACAACCACATAAACAAACAAACTAATTTTCGGATTCTGTCAGAAAACTTTGGTCAACTTTAAACTATCATACCTTTCTCAATTTTTATCCAAATAAGCTGACTTTTCTTCTGGAATTTACCACGATGTGTTAGCTTTCAAACCCCACCTATTTCATCTCCAAACTCAAAGCATTTGACCTCTAAATTGCTTGTCACACCCGTAACACAGGACAGTTATCTAACCAAAGTAGTACCTCCAACAGATATGTTCCCAAGAAAGAATGACGGGTCTAGGAGAGATTTATACACCGCTCTTTCCTTAGACAGAACATTCCTTTTGTCAGATAACTACATACCGGTCAGAAGGTCGTCTTCTAGTTACTGTGACATTGATATCAAAAACACACATCGGAAGACTTAAAACTATTTCATTTCATATATAATAATGTTTTACAATAAGGACTGACCGGAAAATTAAAACATATAACTCTGGACTTATAGTTCACGGAAAACGTGCCATCCACTCAGGCCTTACGGTTACACAAGAACCTGCCCTCAGTCATCCCTATCTCAAAACATTTGTACACCTCCTGCAATGCCAACTACAAGCTAGTGGTCACATGTGCTAAAAAACATTTGAAAACATTTTGGATAAGTACGAAGCTGGTGAGTTCATAAACAAAATCGTATTTTCACAACTTGTATCCTCGATACAAGAATACCCCATGACCTCAGCTTTACTCGGGTCTGGGTCTAATAATCATCCGTCCCAATGCATCACCGAGTTACCTCACATGGATTCTGAGTCTACAACATACATACATACATACATACATACATGTGACTCCCTAGCTTCCAGATACAAGTCCGGCTAAATACGAGAGGACCAGTCTCGCCCGTCAGTCCCCCAATCATGGCCACAATAAGTAAATTTTATAGGATATATGCACGGATGATATTGGGATCTCAGATCAAAATCATTTATAAAACATTTTATAGAGCACAGTTCAGAGGAACTCACCTCAAGTAGAACCTACTTCTGAATCAATATAACAATCAACACCTCAATAGAACCCTAAATCATATCCGACATTATCATAATCAATATCCCTATCTTAGGTTTACATAAAGGAATCTCATGGTATTTGGAAACCTTACCTTGGCACTATCTACGGCAATTTGCGGACGCTTTGCTAGAAACCGGACCCTCGTACGCGAACTATGGCTCGGGCATGGAACACCACAACTTGTGTGAGTTTTAAATGGTGTGAAAAGTGTGAGAAAATGGTTGGGCTCGTTCAACTATTTATAGGGCAAAGATCAGGGTCGTGACGGACCGTTACCAGCAAACGTAACGGATTGTTACGGCCCGTGACATTCCGTCATAGGGTTACACGCGTCATAATTGCCCGCTAGTCAACATACACGTGTCACTCCCAAATTCATTGTCGTGTTGAGCCCGTAATGGACCGTTATGTCCTGTGACGGTCCGTCACAGTCATAAATTTTTATTTTCTCATTTTTGGTCCTTCAACTTCTATGAACTTACATTTCTAACCCTTGGGCTTTCCTTTGAATACTTTTAGCCCTTATAATAATTTGGGAATTATCTGGGTGTTACAAATCTCCCCTCCTTTAAATTCGTCCTTGAAATTTATCATTAGTCAAACAAATGAGGATACTTTACCAGTCTGGTCGGCACCTTTCTGACCTTGCCACTTTACCAGAACCATTGGTATCGTTTTCTTTCTGAGTTTTCGGTCTTGTGTTCCTAAAATCTTAATGGGTTGTTTAGTGAATTGGAGTTTGCTAAACATCTTACCAGTCTGGTCGACATGCACATCATCTAATGTAACTGCCTGATCGGGATTTGCTAAACATTTGCGTAAACATGATACGTGAAACGTGTTATGAATACCTCGCAAAGCTTCAGGTAATTCTAACTTGTATGCCATGGCTACAACTCTTTCAATGATTTTGTAAGGTCCAATATACCTTGGCCCTAATTTCCCTCGTTTTCTGAAATGTACAACACCTTTCCAAGGTGATACTTTCAACATAACATAATCACCAACTTGGAATTCTAACGGCCATTGGCGTTTATCTGTATAACTCTTCTGTAGATCTTGTGCAGCTTTCAGTCTTTGTTTGATCTTGACTATCTTATCAGTCGTTTACTGTAAGATTTCTATTCTAGATAGTTGGCTATCTCCAACTTTCGTCCAACAATATGGAGTTCTGCACTTCCTACCATACAATGCCTCAAACGGTGCAGCTTTTACACTCGAATGGTAGTTGTGACGTTTTGAAATTTCAGCTATAATATATTAACACGTAAAAATTTCAACATTTTTGTACTCGTATATTTAACCAAGTTTATACAAAAGGGTGTGTTTACAAATTTCAAATTATGTGTTTTTAAATTAAAGTCTTAAAAAAATATAAGACAAAGTATATCGATTATTTTTAATAAATTAAATATTTAAAAATGATGGTATAAATTTATCCTGTATTTATAAACAATTTAGATTCAATAATTACACGTTCATTTTTTCAATTTAATGTGTTAATAATATATAAATTATGTATTTTTAATATAAGAATATTCGAATTATATAAATTTATTTAAATTTTATAATAATAAATGACTTTAAAAACAAATAAAATGTTTTGACAAAAAAATGAGTTGATTTATAAAAAAATAATAATAAAAAAAATATAAATAATAATTTATTAAGTTTATAAAAACATTTAAAATTTAATAAAACAAACCGCTCGAAAACATTCTCTTTATATTTTTTTTTAGAGTACCAAACTATATAAAAACTAACTCTAAGTGTTTTACACATACTCGTATTATGTCAAAACTATTAAACTTATATTTTTTTTTATATATACCCGACTCGTACCCTACTGACGTATAACGACTATTAATAACCGGGTTACACTTAGCGGGTATTATACCGGGCTAGTAACGAGCGGGTATCACACCACACTACACCCCTACCCCCCCCAACCTGTGCGTTTCTCTCCTTTCTCGGCCAAAAGACCACCAAATGAGGTCCTCCATCTCTTTTGCTCCCTTGTCTATTGATTCCCCAACATTTTTGTTGTATGGAGACAACCTTGTCTCATGGGAACACAAGAACCTTTGTGTATTACCCTATGTATTAACACCACATAAACCCACACCAAACCTCACCCACAACACACTCATTTCTCTCCTTCTCTCTCGGCTCCACTGCCATCTACAAAAAATTTGATTTTCTTTACTCCTTGTTCTCGGTTCCTACAACCCACACTTCAAGAGTTAAATCAAGCAACTTAATTTGTGGCCCAAGTTAATTTGTTGCCCTTTTTGTTTCTTCTGTTCAACGCCCAACAAAACAAATATAGTTGTTTTGTTTCTTTCCTTCAAAATAAGTTTAAGAACTCAAGGGTGGGATCTAGTGTTACCAAGTGCATCTCAAAGGGTCTCAAATTCGAACTTGTGGACTCCGGGTTTTGAGTATTCAAGGCTCTTTAGCAGTCTCTGGTGGTAACCAAGTGTTACGGGTTATCAAACGTTGATTTCGGGTCACACGTCACCTCCGTCACCTTCTCCCTCGACTGCTTACGTGAGCACATTCATACTATTTTTATTTTATTTAACTTAGTTGGTGATATTTGTAAGACACGGTTTTTCCCCGCTCGTATTTTGAATATTGTATAAAAGACGGGTTTAACGAAAAAGGTGATGGTTAAAATCATAGATAATAATCATTATTATTACTATGATGATTATTTTACCCTAAATATTATTATTATCATTATGTCAATCATCATGTTTATTAAGATTAGTATAATTATTATACTAAGTATTAATGGTTTGACTTTGTTATGAATATCATTATTTTACCTACTATATTTAAATTAGAAATAATTACATATGTTCTTTTACATATACACATATTATTTTTGGCCTTTGGCCCAGACTTTTTCTCCTGTTTTTATTTTAATTATTTATTTTAACTTATTTTAATATTCTTTTTATACAATAAAAACTAAAACGAGTCGGTTTACTCGTTCGTTTATCAATTAAACAAGTTTTATACATATTTAACCCACTCAAATGTTTATAAAATAATAAACACCATATTTTTATACAAATCTTTTAAATAGTTTTAACTTACAAAAATATATATATATATATAATGATCATAAAAATAAATAAATAGAACTTTTTATAAATACATAATAACTACTTATTTAATTCAATCGAAACTAAGTAGTTTCGATAAAAGATAGTTTCGACAGTCTGTGGTCAATCGAAACTAGTAGTTTCGATAGAAGATAGTTTCGACAGTCTGTGGTCAATCGAAACTAGTAGTTTCGATAGAAGATAATTTTGACAGTCTTGTGGGCAATCGAAACTAGTAGTTTCGATTGAACATAGTTTCGATACCTGTCACTACTATAAACAGTTTCGATCAAATCAGTGATTTCAAGTAAATCTGAACTTACTTTTTACGCAAATAATTTTAAGAAATGTTATTATAAACCTACGCAATTAAATTCGAATACACACATATAAACATACAATAATACCCATTTATCTACATAGGGTTTCAATGTGCTTAGACTTCAACATACTTATCACCTACACGCATGAAAAAAAAAATACCCCCTTGCAAGGTGAGTTACATAGCCCCTATTTTACATTTTTACATACTTTGGGGTGAAACATTATTTCATGCTACTCAATCAAATTGTTTATACGTGATATACATGAGACTATATGCTTATTCTTTGGATGTACATACATTTAAACACAAGACAACCAACTGTAATATTGATAGATCTATTGTGCCTGACCAGCCCACCCGGTTAGGGTGTTTATTACTGCATACTCGGATATAACCGCGTGTTATATTCAATCATATCGGATATAGTGGGTAACTATATTCAAACATACCGGACTTAGCTGTTGTGCTCTGTTCAAGCGCGTCAAACTCGGTTTGAATTGTGATTAAATAAATGGTACATCATATATACTATGTTTAACAAGATAAACAATGAGTTGCAAAACGATTTACAACTACTATTTACCAAAATTACTAAACCTATGTACTCACCAACTTTTTAGTTGACACTTGATTTAAATAATGTTTCAGGTTTGGATATGTGACTACTTGCCGAAGATTTCTCCACTTAAGAACTATGGACCTAGTTAAATAAATCAATGTTTTGAACTAGACTAGGTTATTTGGAATGTATTGTATGTGGATCTTGTTGTCTTTAAATTTAATTAATGAATTATGCAACCTGTTAGCTATCATGTGCTTTTGAACAATCATTCTATTGTCCGCCTCGATGATTCCGCCATCGGTCGGGGTGTGACAGTAGTTGTTGTTGTAAGAAAATTCTATCAGTGGTAGATGATTATCCCAGCTGCCTCCAAATTCTATTGCACAAGCCCTTAGCATATCCTCTAGGGTTTGAAGCGTTCTTTCACTTTGTCCATCGGTTTGAGGGTGATATACCGTACTCATATTGATTCGAGTTCCCAACTCTCTCTGAAAACTAGTCCAGAATCTAGATGCGAACCGACTATCTCTATCAGAGATAATAGATAGCGGTATACCATTGCGGCTCACAATCTCAATGATATAGAGTTAGGCTAGCTTATCCATTGAATAATTCTCACTGATAGGGATAAAGTGTATCGATTTGGTTAGTCTATCAACCACAACCCAAATAGCATGATGCCCTTTCTGAGTTTTCAGCAGTTTCGTGACAAAGTCCATAGTAATCCTATCCCATTTTCACACAGGTATCTCTAATTTTTGTAGTTGACCTGCGGGTTTCTGAAGTTTAATCTTGATTTTGGAGATAAGTCAAACATTTTTTCTATGTACTGAGCTAAAGATCTTTTCATGTTCGGCCACCAGAAATGAGTCTTCAATCCTTTATACATTTTATCAGCTCCATGATGTATTGAGTATTTGGATTTGTGAGCTTCATCCATCACCTTTATTTGGATTTCCCCAAGTCCAGGAATCCGAATTATGTTTTCAAATCGTAGGATTCCGCCATCGCCTTTGGTTAGTAACTTCTTTTTACCAACCACGCTTCTTCTTGATGTTATCTTCTTGGAGTGCTTGGGTTTGAATTTCCTTGATCTGATCCATCCAGTCTATCTTGATTTCTAATCTTAGAGCTTTTATCTTAATTGGTTTGCTTCTCTCATTCTGACTTAATGCATCTGCTACAATATTAGCCTTCCCGGGATGGTATTTGATCTCACAATCATAATCATTAATGAGTTCCATCCATCTTCTATGTCTCATAGTCAATTCTTTATGATTGAACATATGCTGGAGACTTTTATGGTCTGTATATATCACACACTTAGTACCATATAGATAGTGTCTCCAAATCTTTAGAGCAAACACTATGGCACCAAGTTCGAGATCGTGTGAGGTGTAGTTCTTCTCATGAACTTTAAGTTGCTGTGATGCATAGGCTATTACCTTATCTTGTTGCATCAATACATAACCTAGACCAATACGGGAAGCATCACAATAGATGACGAAGTTATCAATTCCCTCGGTTAATGCTAAGATCAGTGATGAGTTAAGTTTCTTTTTAAGGGTATTAAATTTCTCTTCTTGCTTCTGACTCCATTCGAATTTCACAGCTTTCTGAGTTAGAATAGTTAATGGAGTAGCGATTTTGGTGAAGTCTTGTATGAATCTTCTGTAATATCCGGCTAGACCAAGAAAGCTTCTAACCTCGGTCGGCGTTTTTGGAGTTTCCCACTTCATGATTGATTCAATTTTGGCTAGATCCACTTGGATTCCCTGATGATTTATGACATGCCCTAAGAATTGTACTTCTTGTTTCCAAAACTCGCATTTGAAAAATTTAGAGTATAATTTTTCTTTTCTAAGATTTTCCAGGATAATCTAAAGATGTTTGGCATGTTCTTCTTGAGTTCGATAATAGATAAGGATATCATCTATGAACAATATAACGAATTTGTCCAAGAATGGTTTACAAACTCGGTTCATTAGGTCCATAAATGTTGCGGGGGCATTTGATAGACCAAATAACATAACTAAGAATTCCTAGTGTCCATATCGAGTTCTAAAAGTAGTCTTCAAGAAGTATTTAGCTCCTTGCAACTGATCGAACAAATCATATATTCTAGGCAATGGATATTTGTTCTGCATAGTGAGTGTGTTTAGTTCCCGATAATCTATGAACATGCGCATGCTTCCATCCTTTTTCTTCACGAACAATATCGGTGGTCCCCAAGGTGAAGTACTTAGACGTATGAATCCTTTATCCAATAGTTCTTGGATCTGCTTGGCATTAATTCAATCACTGAATTTTTGTTACCAAGAGTCATCTTGCAATTCGCATGCAATTTGGTTATCCTAATCTGTTCTCCACTTGTTGTCTCTAATACGTAAGCACGCTCAAGTGGGGTATGTTTTATGCCTAAATACATACTAAAGACATTTGAAACAAAACTTCTATTCGCTCTCGTATCAAACAGGATTTTAGCATAAATATCGTTAACTAGAAACGTACCAGCTACCACTTTGGCATTATCGTTCCTCTTTCCTTCACCTATTACAAACACCCGACCTTGTGCCCCTTCTCTAGGCTTCTGTTGAACGGATTTAGTACAATTTCTTGATATATGTCCCATTTTATTACAATTATAACATTTAAGAGATGGACAATACGTTGAAATATGCCCCGGCTTCTGGAATTTGTTACATCTTACTTCCTGAGAATTTATCACTGGATTGTTTCCCTCTCTCCTAGGGAACTTAAAGTTTCTCGGTTTAAACTGTACATCACTTCTTCACTTTTCCTTTTCGTTTCCACAGGCTTTACCTCAATTGCCTTTTCAGCCTTCTCTTTGGCTTCTTATGCTGCCACATCATCATAAATGGTGGCACTCAACGATAAAGTTGCATTCAATGTTTGGGGTGCAGAGGTTTTCACTAAAGTTCGTACCTTTAGTGGCAACCCCCTAATAAAGTGCTTGATTCTTCGGGACTCGGGTGTCACCAGATGTGGTACCAGTTTTGACATTTCATCAAACTTTGTTGCATATTCTTGATGCGTCATAGTCCCAGCCTCCATACGTTGAAACTCTTCCTTAATTTTATCAAGTTCGTTTTGAGGACAGAATCATTGTAGAAGCAGTTCCTTGAACTCGTTCCATTTCATGTTATCCACCGCCTGTTCACCTCCAGCTTGTTTTATCGACTCCCACCAATCCAACGCTGTGGTTTCTAATGAATTGGCAGCAAAATTAACTGCCTTATCACTCCTGCACTCACTAAGCTTGATAATCGCTTCTATCTTAGTGATCCATTGAGTAGCATCAGTGGCTCCCTTCTTGCCATCGAATGGCTTGGTTTTGCATCCTCTGAAGGATTTGTAATTGCATCCTTCATGATTCTCAGTTCTAGTTACAGAACTGGTATTGGCGTTTCCGTTTGTACATCCATTATTGTTGGTTCCTCCTCCAACAGTTCCAGTACCCATTCTTCTTGTGAGGACTTCATCTAGTAATCCAGGTAACGTCGTTCTCAGTGTCTTCATTACCTCACTAGCCACAGCATCTTAGAATTAGGACTCAGACATAACTACCTCTTCAGTATGAGGATTTGTGTTATTGTCGTTTTCATTCGTTTCATGATGATCATTAGTGTTGGTGTTATTCTCAGTCTGCCTACGAGATCTAGTAACTGGAGTACGACCTGCTCCTCTTCCTCTTCCTCTTCCTCTTCCGACCATTGTTACCTATACACACATATGTATGACATCAGAATTCGTATAACCGGCTAAGATCTAGAAAATCAGAAATTAAAGACATTTAGCCAAGAATGTAATTAATATCTGTTTTCTCGACATTTCCTATTATATTTATAATGATAATCAACATCTTAACCTATATCCTTTGGCATTCCACCTATTCTCAGAGCTCTTAGTTTAAGTCTAGATAATCTTTCCTATTAGCATCTAATCTCTTAAACTATGGCTCTGATACCAACGTCTCACTCCCGTAACACAGTACAGTTATCTAACCAGAGTAGTACCTCCAACATATATGTTCCTAGGAAAGAACGACGAGTCTAGGATAGATTTATACATCGCTCTTTCCTTAGACAGAACATTCCGTTTGTCAGATAACTACATACCAGTCAGAAGGTCGCCTTCTAGTTACTGTGACGTTGATACCAAAAACACACAGTGGAAGACTTAAAACTATTTCATTTCATATATAATAATGTTTTACAATAAGGACTGACCGGAAAATTACAACATATAACTCTGGACTTATAGTTCACGGAGAACGTGACATCCACTCAGGCCTTACGGTTACACAAGAACCTGCCATCAGTCATCCCTATCTCAAAACATCTGTACACCTCCTGGAATGTCAACTATAAGCTAGTGGTCACCTGTGCTAAAAAACATTTGAAAACATTTTGGATCAGTACGAAGCTGGTGAGTTCATAAACAAAATTGTATTTTCACAACTTGTATCCTCGGTACAAGAATACCCCATGACCTCAGCTTTACTCGAGTCTGGTTCTAATAATCATCCCTCCCAATCCATCACCCAGTAACCTAACATGGATTCTGAGTCTACAACATACATATATACATGTGACTCCCTGGGTTTCCAGATACAAGTCCGGCCAAATACGAGAGGACCAGTCTCGCCCGTCAGTCCCCCCAATCATGGCCACAATAAGTACTTATTATCGGATATATGCACGGATGATATTGGGATCTCAGATCAAAATCATTTATAAAACATTTTATAGAGCATAGTTCAGAGGAACTCACCTCAAGTAGAACCTCCTTCTGAATCAATATAACAATCAACACCTCAATAGAACCCTAAATCATATCCGACATTATCATAATCAATATCCCTATCTTAGGTTTACACAAAGGAACCTCAGGGTGTTTGGAAACCTTACCTTGGCACTATCTACGACAATTTGCGGACGTTTTGCTAGAAACCGGACCCTCATACGCGAACTATGGCTCGGGAATGGAACACCACAGCTTGTGTGTGTTTTACAAGGTGTGAAAGGTGTGAAAAAATTGTCGGGCTCGTTCAACTATTTATATGGAAAAGATCAGGGTCGTGACATACCGTTACCAGTGTTGACGGTCCGTCACCCAATTTTGGGCCGCAAACGTAATGGACCGTTACGCCCCGTGATGGTCCGCCATAGGGTTACACGCGTCATAATTGCCCGCTAGTCAGCATACATGTGTCACTCCCAGATTCATTGTCGTGCTGAGCCCATAACGGACCTTTATGTCCTGTGACGGTCCGTCACAGTCAGAAATTTCTATTTTGTCATTTTTGGTCCTTCAACTTTCATGAACTTACATTTCTAACACTTGGGCTTTCATTTGAATACTTTTAGCCCTTTTAATACTTTGGGAATTATCTGGGTGTTACACTGCCGACACAAAATCAGTGCATAGAAACCCTAGAATCTGTCCAAACTTAACTTATGTTTTTCTTTTAAAGATCTTAAGCCACTAATGATTATACAAAAATTAATACATTCAAATAAAGATTTTAACATATGGTTTTTCACTTGATCTTTATAAAAAGCCATCACTTGAAATTTAGGGTTTTGATTCATAAATCTTTCAACTCTTGTTTTCAACTTCACTTGATTTGCTTTCCTAGATCTCATTGATTTTAATGAGTTCTTTTATAATCACCATGTTAACCTTCAAACCTTTATTAACACTTTAGTGCACCCATAACCGGTTCACATAACAAGATCAAAGTTTCAAGTTACTCAATTGCAAGGAGAGATTCATAGCCCTTATTTTCAACTTTTCATCCTTTGGAGTAGAAAACATGCTCACATATACAACTTTTTCATACAATTCACATAACAGTTTTCATATACATGCAAAGATTAAATGGCTCCTACATGATGCAATGGTTCATTTGTCACTCATTCAAAAGTCCCTCTCAATACAAAATTTACACAACCATTAACTTTACTAAGCCAACGGTAGTACGTTAATAGATCTATTGGTTTGACAAACCCATCCGATACTCGATATAGTGCGCGCCAACCAACTTCGGGTTCCGGGAGTTGGATGTTCAAAATCCGTCAACAAGTAACAACAACAGTTTGACATCCCCGTGACAAGGAGTCAGACATTAGATGGCGTGGTATTTAGTCATTTGGGTTGGTTGTGGACGACATGTATTTGAATTTCATTACTTGTATATCTTGAACTTGTTTATGATTTGTGCAACACTATGATTACAGTTATTTATCAAAACCTTTGAACGCACCAACTTTATAGTTGACCCGTTTTAACATGTTTTCAGGTAATGAAAACTAAAGATTTAACAACTATTGATTGCTCACGCTAGGACAAGGAAGGGAGCTAGTTAACAAAAGTTGGATATCATTTGCTTATGTTTTATTTCATTGAACAAATATTGTGGAACTATTTTAATAAATTTAATGTCTTAGGTAGTGTTTGGTATGCATGAATGAATGGTGTAATGGAATGAGTAATTACGTTGGAATGAAATAAAACATGTTTGATAACCACATAGGAATGGAATGGACTATTACATAAGGAATGGATTCCTTCCTTTCTAATGATTTTCATTCTTTAGGGGATGGGTGTTTTTTTCATTCCTTCAAGGAATGTAATGATTTTGTTTAATTAATTACCCGAACCATGACTCAAACCATGGCCGACCCATGCCTCGACCCACGACCCGACTCATGACCCGACCCATGGCCAGACCCATGACCCGACCCATAGCCAGCCAGACCCATGACCCGACCCATGACTCAACCCATGACCCGATCCATGACCCGACCCAGTATCCATGACCCGACCTATGCCCAGAACCATCACCCGAACCATGACTTGAACCATCACCTAACCATGCTCTGAACCATGACCAGTCGCTTGACCCGACCCATGCCCTCTTGACCCATGACCCGAACCATGACATGTCCCATGACCTATCCCATGGCCCCGCCCATGGTCCGACCTATGACCCGACCTGTACCCCAAACCATGGCCTGGGCCATAGCCCGACCCAAGACCCGTCTCATGCCCCAACCCATGACCTGAACCATGAACGAAACCATGACCCGACCCATGCCCTGACTCATAACCCGAACCATGACACGTCCCATGGCCCGAACCTTGGCCCGGCCCATGGGCCGTCTCATGACACGACCCATAAGATAAATTTATTAGTTAAAAATATTTTATTTTTTATAAAATATTTTCCTATCTACTAAAAAGCACGAAGTAGTAATTCATTTCATTCTCATAAGATAACCAAACAGGACAATGGAATGGTAATGATCCATTTCTTTCTTTTGTCCATTCCATTCACTCGTCTATTGCATTCCCTCGTTCATTCCATTAGCTCATACCAAACAGAACCTTAGTATTTCTTTATTCCAAGTGTATGGTTCAGTTTCGTCACTCCCTCGTGTTTCCACTTTAGCGGGGTGTGACATTAATATTGTGTGCGAATCCTTATTGAAATATATATACATTTACGCACATCAACTAGACATCCAAAGGTTGATGTACTATTGGGATTTCCCGTTAGTATTACTTTTAAAACGAAGTGGAAGTCTTGATATGATATCAAAACGAGAAATATGTTCCAATGATTCATTTGCAAAGCAGAAAGAAACTCGGAATCACAGCCATAGGGTGTTTCAAAAAACTTTACCTTGTTTGGATAGAGAGGATGATTACTAGAGAGTTAACACACCGTTATAACGAGCGATCTCGGATGCTAGTCCAATCCTTTGTGATCAACAAGCCAAAAAAACTGATCCAACCGATTTTATCTTGCTTCTTTTATCGCGTTCTAACCACGCGACCAAAACAGGTTAGAGACTAATCGCATCATCAGCGACCACTGTGATACCAGCTCTGATCTGCGACAACTTCAGCGACATAACGACAAAACTTTCAGCCCATCGACGGCTAGGGTTTATGAAGGCTAGGAAGTTATTCTAATCATCAATCTATTCTACCATTAAGCCCATATTTATAATCTTTTCCAAAAATCCTAATCAAGTAACTTTGGACTCAAGTTATTTAATTAATTTAACCCATCAAACTAATTATCTTAGCCCACTTAATTTGGATTTCATATGGTTTATTTATTTTAATTAAACCTTTTTTTTAATAAAACCCATATACATACGATTAAAGACTTCAAAAGGTTATTAAAAGAGATTCTCTTTTACGTCTGAAGAAAAATAATCTCATCCGAAGAAGTCTAAAAGTGAGAGAAAAAGTTGGAAAAGTTATCATATGCCTGATGACCCAACCATACGATTGAGTTGTCTGAAGTGAAGTGTTGTAGATTGAAAGAACAGAGATGGATTAAGAGAAAGTTAACACATATTCATTAATCAAACCAGGAAGAAGAAGATAGGAAATACATGGAATAGAGATGAGAAACTAGGACAATTCACACATAAGCTAATTCATACCCTAAACTCTCCTTGTGCCTTGGCTTATAACCTAGGACGTTTACCTGTTTGGGCCATTTGATTTGGGCTGCTTGATTGATTAAGTTGGGTTTGGGTCGGTTCACAACATTACTCCCCCTTTTTCAAATTCACATTGTCCTCAAGGTGCAAGGGTGCAAAATATATGAACAAGTCAATAACATCAACCCAAGAAACCGATTTTGCAAACATTATTCGGATTTGGACTAATGCAACGGTGTATAAGAACAAAGGGAACACATCCTCTTGTGCTAGCTTGTGGGCAACCAAAACAGCAGGACTACTACGGTGGTGGGTGCAACCAAGTATGTTTGGTGGTTTACGCCCATAGAGGGCTGCAAACGGTGTTATAGAAGGAACCAAACAAGCACCAAGTGCAGCTATATGGGGCAATTGGCGCCACTCGGTATACGGAATCAGTTGGTCCAAGGATATTGACGCCCCTTGCCATAAGAGTCTGTCACCTGAAGTGGAAAACACACCCAAAACCAAATTCGAGCAGGGAAGAATAATCACATAGACATGAAGGAAAAGTGGTTGACTGTGAAGACAGATTTCCACATGACGAGCGACCCTAGTACACACAAGGCGTTCCACTTGACCCACAAAAACAGAAAATAGGACTATAGCTGCTATTGTGAAAAAGTAGGCACCCGATAATTGGACTACACAATGGTTACTGCCAAAAATTAAGGAAACTTGAATCGGTGTACCCTTAGACCTCAGTCGAGTGCGAATTATTGCAGCAGCGGGTAACGGTCTGACATTCTGATGGTGAGGCACATGACGAAAAACACATCCGAAAGAACCCCATGCAGCGACCTCATGGCCCTTCATAATCTTTGTATGTACTTGGCCCGGTTTCAAAAACGTGTGACCGTTTGACCCTTCTCTGAGTGAAAAAGTCAATTGACCATCTCCATAAGTCAAAAACAATTTGTCATCAAATAATATTTGAAGAAATTTCTTCTTGTGTTTCGTGACCCGTTCTTCAAAAGTGATTCTCTGGGCTATCTCAAATAGGATTCCTATCTCACCAAAACTTTTATACGGGTCGCATGTTAGGACACCGCGGGACGAAAATCCAGACCTTTTACTGATGAAAAGTGCGTGCATATTCTCAAGGCATGTAGAAGATGAACTGTTTATAATATTCACAGCACCCTTAGATTGAAGATATTGTGCCACAGCTAGTTGCAAATCATTTACTTCAACCTCAAGAGACTCAAAATGTGGCGTCTCGACATCACTATTAAGAAAATGCTAAAGCGTATCAAGAATTTTAAAAACACTTACCGAGAATTTTAAAAACACTTACCGATGTTGGCGGTCCATCTGCATTATTGTTGCCACCTAAGAAAACCTTTTGCCCAATTATTAACAATGAGTCATTTTGGAACAGTGCACCCAAAAAGCTGGTTACAAGGAACTGAAAATGAACATGACATGCCAACTTGGGTTGTGAGGTATTATGTGATGTCATATTTTTATTAGGGACTATGGGCTGAGGTGGTGTAATATCGTTTGCTACCAACAATGGTGGAGGTACTTGTGGAACATGAAAGAGGAAAACGGGAGACATGTTGATGGATGAAACCGGATAATAAAGTGTTCCTCCTTTCCATTTAAGGTGTTTAGCCCATATTTGGAACTGAAGCCCCACTGTAGCAATGGTTGCAATCTGATCTGCCCAACTCATGCAAACATGTAGCAATCTATTAACGTTCGGATGGAAACCCGACTTAGCAACATGAATTGGATGAGGAACATTCAATTTGGTAACCCATTTAGTCGCATTTGGTTCCAAAGCAGTATCCATTTTAGTAACCAATGAAGTTGGTGAACCCAATCCTTGGTCTAACCGGTCACGTTCATGACATTGAGCCAAATAGACGGTTGCATTCGACTTAGCCATGACAAGCATCAGACCATTACATACAACCTCAACATGATTAACTAATTTGGTGATTGTGGATGGATGAGGCAGTATCGCTGCAGCAAGTGAAGAAATTAGAGCGGTTATTCCACCTTTCCAACAAAGGCGTTTATCACCTACGGGAAACTCAAGCACCACACTAGTAGTTCTAGGCTTATTAACCTCCCTAACAATGCGTGTATAGTTGTTGTTCTCCTTAGAATGAGCAACAGAAACGATTTGGGCAAATCGGAACAACCCAATAAGTGGGTTTGCAATAAAAATGGAACGAGGCATAACATCCGATTCTTTATGTCGCCATTCATCACCACAATTTGAACCAGTGCAAACAAATAGGGTAGTTGAACTACCAATCGGAGTATGATTAACACAAACAACGACGGTGATGGCGTTTCTAGGAATTACCTGAAAAGGAGAATCTGAAATTGACTCCAAAGTCAACAACGAAACAAAAAAGGAATAACTGTAGGAGGAACATCGACGGTAGTTGCAGGAGGGATCCCTAGGCCAAAATTCTCTCTATGGAAACGAACGTTTTGATCTGAATCTGAATTGTTTTGATGACGAGTTAACGGCGCAAACACGTCACAGCAATCGGGGTTTGAAATTGCATCCCTCATTTGGAGAATCGAGGCTTGTACATTCAAAGATGCAGCCATCCGTTGCACAGTACGTTGCATCTGATCATTAATCTCGAGTAAGGTTCTGATGTTATCCATGATTTCACGAATTAGGGTTTCGTCCGCCATCGATGCAGACGAATCAATGAAAGCACCAATGAAGTGAAGTGTTGTAGATTGAAAGAACAGAGATGGATTAAGAGAAAGTTAACACATATTCATTAATCAAACCAGGAAGAAGAAGATGGGAAATACAGAGAATGGAGATGAGAAACAAGAACAATTCACAGATAAGCTAATTCATACCCTAAATTCTCTTTGTGTCTTGGCTTATAACCTGGGACGTTTACCTGTTTGGGTCATTTAATATGGGCTGCTTGATTGATTAAGTTGGGTTTGGTCGGTTCACAACATTGTCCAAAAATGTGAGAACCGGGTTCTGAGTAGTTGGTCTCTTGATATCTTTTGGGGGTTAGGCGATGTGTTTCAAAGTGGTTGTAATGTAAGCTGTCACGTGATCATATACACTATTGTTCGTTGACTATTCTTCTTGTTATTATTGCCCATCTCAGACTTTAGTTTTTCCCCCTAAATATTAATTAAAAATCACCGTAAAATAAATGAAACTTCTCATAAAAACTTGTCGAACACTGTCGTATGAAAAGTTTCTGACGGGTCGTCCAACTCATTTATTGAGAAAAACTACATGCACATATCCGAAACTAGCAGTGCCAACACTACATTGGCCGGTTTATACGCGAACACAACAATGTTCATGCTCTAGCTATTTCTATGTTAAAAAAAACATGGCATTCAAATCATGATGATCAAGGGGTGGTGACAGGTGATGGCATGGGAGGTGGAGTGGATGGTGTCCAAGCATATATCACCATCCCCATCACAAGGACAACTGCACCTGCTATGAACCCTGATGGAAGGGAGGATGCCACCCCCAAGTATGGCAAAGGAAGTGTGAACACAAATACGGATATTGGAACTGCAAATCAACATGTCAAGAAAACAATTATTAGGAATCTAAAAAGTTAGAGCAAAATGGATTAAACGGGTCGAAACTCATCCAAAGTATAATTTTTGAACATACAACTTATTCAATTGTAATAACACATTTTTGTAATCCGATATTACCTGAATTTATTTATAATTTTAATAGATAATATGTGTTTCGGGTCAACCTAGCCTGTTATGATCACCAAAACCGCCCATTCTGCCACCTCTAATAATATATGGTGGATGTGTACAGTAAAACATTCCAGTTTTTATGATACAAAAGATCTTGCTATTGAAGTATTGACGTATCAATTTTTCAAAACATCACACTTGGCTTTTAGTTGAAAACTGAAAATGGACCATCATTCTGGCAGAAATGTAAACCAGATGACCACTACACTTATGTATGATGATATTAAGGGAAGTTTCACATAAAAAAAATTAATACTAAAATCACTCATTCTTGAAGACTTGTAACAGGTTGTTCACATAAAAAAAATTAATACTAAAATCACGCATTTAATTTGCCATTTTTACTTAAATAGGTTGTTCTGCAACCAAAATACTTTCCAAGTAGAAGATTGTTAGATTTTAGATTATGTTAAAAAAAATTAGCAACATAGAGTGCATACTGTTACCTGAAACTGTGGAGGCAAGGGAAGATACAACTGCAGATGAGATTTTTATGAGATGCAACAATGATATGTTGTAAGTCATATTGACGATACAAAACACCACTGGTAGCAGGGGAGCTCCCTCACATCCTGTTACAGGTCAAATAAAAGTGAACTCAGTAAAGTTGTGAGGTAAATTAATTTTGTACACTCCCCTTAGAGACGTCTACTTATGCTGGTACAATTTGACTTTAAACTCGAACTAAAATGCTTTTTTAAGTTTTAACTTTAAATCTGTAAAGGAATGAATGCTCGTTTATAAGAAAAAATATATCAATACAGAACTACAAATAGAAAAACCTGGGTGTTTATGGGTTTACTAAAAATTATGTTGCTATCTTTTAGGAAGTAAACAAGTTTGGATTGAAACAGGAGCAGGTTAGATTGGGTTGAATCGTAAAAACCTTCTTACATTATAAATGATTAATGCATTTTATTGTTAAAAGTGTTATTATAATGATAACCTAACTTTTTTGTAAAACAGTTAAAGGAGGTGGTATGGACTTTGGGTGACTTTTAACTAAATTTATTTATTTGATCCGTTTCAGATACAAGACAAAAGCAAGTGTGTCGAATTTGCCACATCTAGAAACATAACTAAACCATGAAAGTTCCATTGACATTTTGGGTTGATCACATATGATGATGCTACAACCATGTTAAGCTTGATCAACCAAAAATAATGAGAAAGGGAAAATGGAACAGGGACCACTCACCACTTGATATAGTGCCCATGTTTAAAAAGCAAGCAGCACCATCTGAGAGATAGTTTGGCAGTTGATGAAATGGAATGCCCCATAACCTTGACAAGAACGGTAGAAGAAGGCAAATAAAAAGCGCCTGCTCGAAAGAAAGCATAAACTCTTTCATTATTTAAATGTCTCTCCAAAGGGAAATGTATTCAAAGTTTCAAACTATAAGCTCAATCAACAGATCTAGTTTTTGGACCATTGTACTTGTGAAGCAATATCCGTCTTGATACTATAGGTTGCAAAAGATGAAGGGTTTTGGGGATAAACTGTAGAGATGTAAATGCAAATAAAATAGCATCCTTGACGCCACTACTTTTCTTACAATTTCTAATTATTTCAGATTAGCACAGGTTTAATTACATGAAAAGCCAAGTCGAAAAACTCAATAGACAATAATAAAGAAAACTACCTGAAATGCAGATCCATAGGAATTTAAAACAAACAGATCCACTGAGCCTCCCTGTTGATCAATTTGTAAAATACAACTATAAATGTGTACAGTTTAAATGAGAAAACGTTACAACGTTTATCAAAAGCCATTGGATATACCTTCAATTTTTTTGCAGCATCCAAGAAAATGACTTCCTACAGTAAGGGAAGGGAAGACATGAAAATTGATGTTTGTAAGAGAAGCTGAAACTGAAAACACATAAATCCCCTATAATGAAAGGAAATCACAAACCTTCAATATGGTGTCGGCCGCTTGAAACAGAAAGGAAACGATCATTAGAAGACTCCAAAATAAACCAGCTTCCATCAAGGAACCAGCACTAGACCCACTGCACAAGGACACTACTGGTGTAAATGCACGCATGTAATACACACAGAGAACATAGTTGTCAATAGCGAATTGCGGTAAATAGCGACAATCTACCGATATGCTACGTAGCGAATAGCGGTAAATAGCGCCCGCTATTTCATGTTTAGCGGTTAAGTAAAAGAAAATTTTAAAAATACATTTAGTCAACTATTGTAGCAATTACCACCAAAATAGCTAAAATACACTATCACTAATCATCTAAATCTTCATAAAACAGTCACCCTAGCGCTTTTTTTATTAAAAAAAATAAAAAATAAAAAAAAATTCGCTATATTCCCGCTATGTCGTTGCTATACACTAGATAGCGGCCATTATCCGAAACGCTACATAGCGCGCTATAGCGCCCGCTATGATCGCTATTGACAACTATGACAGAGAATGCTTCACAAGCAACAAAAGTTCACTCTTGGTTGTAGTTTCATGCTTCTTTCTATACGTAGAGTTCAATGGATTGATACAGATGGATCAAAAATAAATACATATGGTCTGAGCCACTGCCATCACTGTCAGCCCAATCCAGTTGTCTCAGCCCATACTAAAAATCACCCAAACCCATTTGACACATTACCCAACCCGCCCATCGTGCCAACTTCAGTTCTTCCAAAAGAATTTAACAAATTACCTGGCAACAGTGACAATCACACCAACTGCGACAAGGAAGCAGCCAAGTAACTGGTTGAATTTATATCTCCTTCCAAGAAAAAGATACGACAATATGATTTGCCAAACTAGAAAGCTCTGCATGAAACCGAGAGGTGGTAAGAAAGGAGATGGCCAGGCCCAGTACTAAACATTGACATCTGACTTAGGGACTATTCATGTAATCAGAATCTGATGAAAGAAAGACATTGCATGATGAAGGATAAGGAAAATATATTTGTATATGGTGCATTCTAAAACGAATTGACGATTAAACAAAAAGGAAAAATTTTCAATAGAAATGAGTTTTGACAAGTTACCTGTGACAAAATTGGAATGGCTGCTCCTGAAAGAACGGCTGTCACAGAGACAGAAACATGTTATGTGCCAGACTTCATTTGAGAACAAAAACACCAACATATTACAAAAAGCCTCTTTCTTTCAAGTTTCAACAGAAAATTAAATAATTACCAAAGTGTAAATAAAGAATGTGATAGAAAGTTATAATGAACCTAGTATCATGCGGTTACAAGAAACTCGCAGTTCTTAGCTAGCTAGCATGGGATGACTCACGACTCCCTCACTTAAACTGTAAATAGCTTGAAACCCAATAATCATGTTAATGATTGTTGACTAGCTTTTGCCATCAACACTACTAGTTTCTTTGATCAGACGAACATCAGAGAAGCTGTAAGATGCTGGAGAAAATTGCTCCATGCCACCATCCAATGAATGAAATCCCATACATGTTGGGATATCATTGCAATGTTTCTCTTTTGGAAAAAACTCAAGATAAATTATGTACCGGCGTGCTATGAAGTTATTAATGTTTACTAATCTTGGTCCACTAAATTCGCTTTTTTAATAGAGAAGACATCTGCATAAAGGTATTACCTCCAGCTGCCATTCCAGAAGCAGCACCAAGAGCTTCCAGGAGACCAACAGCAAGAAGCGGAGCTTTGGGCATGGAAAGCATTTCATCAGTAACAATGCCAGCTCGGTACCGGAAATGCAATATGGAGAAATACACAACCACGTATCTGAAAAATATTCATAGACAATGTTATACAAGTCGTTTCAAAAGGCCAAACTACGTTACTTCTTGGGATGTCCATGAAAATTGCAATCCAAGCATCATGGGAGGGTCCATTGACCCTTCGATCACCGAAATCTGTCTATTTTTTAAATATAAAAATTGATTTTTTAAGGAAAAATACGAGTTGAACCCGGTAACAGTTTTAGTCTACATAGAAGAAAACCTTATGAATAAAAAGTTAATCATCAATAAATATAAACTCAAACGGTGTCTTTAATTATACAATTTCATGAACATAACTCAAAAGGCATGCAAACCTACAATAATTATTAGAAACAACTTATATTATATCATGATGTAGGGACCAAAACCAACCTCTAAGTATCATAAATAACCCCTAATTTCTGAATCTTCAAACTCAACTGTTGTTCATTTGTATTCCAATCATCTTTCTTTAAATCGAAAATGGAATCTATGCCCTAATTCAAAAGGCTAAAGGAAATCGAAAAACAAACATTCCTAATTCGATGAACACCAGGTGTTTACGTCAAGCGTCTCGTCTTCATATGGTTATGCAAATCAATGGTGACACAGAAAGGGTCGAGTCGGTGCGTTTGTTGGGGTATGAGGTGCCGTCTCCGGTGGTAGGTTTAAACCACTCGCCGGTGGTGGAGACGTACAAAACATGTGTTGCTGGTGAAGACAGAGGACAAGTTGATTTTAATAATAATAATAATAATAATAATAATAATAATAACTAGATGGTTATACCGCGCTCCGCGGCGGGTGTCGGACCAATCATTAATAAAGTTTAAATGAAAATGTATGTGCAACTGTAAAAATAATGTTAATAAAAGAGAAACATAAAATTAAATAATAAAAAATAGAAATTTTTTTTACCGGTTCGGATCGTCGAAAACCATAAAAGCGAATAACGATACGGGTCCCAATAATATTAATATCGACAATGATGTTGTTCGCTCATAATATGTTCAGCTCGTCACGGTACCATAACGGTAACGACACTCGCTATAGACGACGATAAAAAAAAACTCGATTTTGAATACAACTATATTTTCAAAAAGAACTATATCAAAACGTTGACAAAAAAACAGTCGCGTCATCCGTATTTTAAAAAAAAATTAACGAATAAAAGTTATTAAAGAAAAACGAAATTAATAGAAAATGAAATAAACTAAAATTGTATATTATAAATACTATAAGGGTTCAAAATAAAAAAAATAATAATAAAAACTTAGTTGTCAAAATGTGAAGGCAAGTTCAAATATTCAAAGCATTTCTCTTTTAATCTTATTATATTAGTAATAGTAATTAGTAATAGCATAAAAAAAATACACTTTCTATTTTTTTTCTTTCAATAATTTCTTAACAATTTTTATACATAAAAAATTAATATATATTTTTTTTCTTACAGAAATCACTTAACAGATTTTTACATATAAAAACTAATATATATTTTAATAATAATAATAATTTGGCATATAAAAATACACTAAAAATCACTACTTTTTTTTCTTATTTTCTGTTAAATAATAATTTTTTATACCTTTATCATTATCTTTTCTCTCTACTTCACTCACAACCATTTTAAAAAAATATTAAAAAATTTATATAGGTGAACATTGTTTTCACAAATATACAAAAAATATTTATACATTTTCTCTTTTCTCTACTCACAACCTATTTAAACCATTTTTTAAAATATATAAAACACACTTACAAATTTATATCAAACCCGGCTCTTATAGTAATATCAATTATTTTAAATGATAAAGAAATAAAAGTAACATTTCGGTAAGCGTGACATCTAAACAAACGTTCAGAATCTTGGGTTTACCACAGTGGTCCCACACTTCAAATAATAGATACACCGTTGATTGTTAATTGAATAGTGGGAATAAAAGTGTAAATGCTTCTTTTCATTTACAGACTACTTACTCTGGTTACGGGTTGTTTCGTAAAATTTTAATCATTAAGTGCTGAATAGTTAAAAACTCTGAAGCAGCATGGTTCTAAAGCTAAACCATTAAAAGGTAAAATGAATCATTAAGAGGTGGGCTTTTAACGAAACAAACACCCTTACCTCTGACCGATTCAGAGGTAAGCCTCTTAATGTAATAATTAAAAGGTTACCAAAAGTGAGTTTTTCTTGTAAATAATTTTCTGCTATGTAAGTCATAGGTTTAAATCATGACAAGGGTTTTTGATGATTGAAATTTTACCAGTATTCTTTACAGGTCTAGGTATTAGCCGTTTAAAAAAAATACATATGATGTAGTTTTTGTTTCCTTCAATTTTACTTATAATCTTAAAATATTATCTTTTACAATCAACATTATATGAAAATCTACTTATATAAATAACAAAATAACCGGTACATTATGATTTGAGTTGGGACAGGATATGGAACTGCTTATAATTTTTTTCATAAATTTGGGTCGTATTAGGTGATCTCAAATCAAATGTTCGAAACTAAACTTGTTTCCTCGATCAAAACTGATACTACTATTGATACGATAAGACGATGATGGTATGTATATAATATTTATCATATCTATACTATTTAATAAATAAAAGTTTTAATGGGACACTTGTCACTCTCTCATACATCCTTAACTTTTTTTTCTCACATCTATCTCCTATTAATTATACAATTTTCTTTAATTATTTTTATAATTTTTTGTTTCCCGTCTTTCTCTCCTATTAAATAATAATGATTTCTATAAATCTTTTTATAAAATATTTTTTATAAATATGTAATATGTAAATCTTTATTACTAAGTATATATAACATTGCATTTATTCATTTACATAAAAAAATTAATACTCAGCTAAAAAAAATATTTTAAAAATTAACTTAACAGAATTTATAACTGTCACGTAATATTTTATTCAACCCGTGTAATGCACGGGTTTTTAAAAAATAAAATTTTTATTACTAAATAACATTACATTTATTCAACTCGTATAATACACGGGATTCTAACCAACTAGTAAAGTAACTAAATGTATAAGAAAACTTTCTATTAAAATTTTAGAATTGATAATACTATACTTAAGTTTTAAAAGTTTTAATTTGGTTTTTGACTTTTTGGTATAAAACGGATATAATTTCCTGGAACACCAGTTATTTCAAACCCGTCACTACTTGAAAAGGAAAAGAAGATATTTTATATTTGAAGTTGGTCCCACTAATTATAACGAACCTATATTTGTACCCATAGTCTCTTTTTAATGAATGAATATCCATTAGTCCACAAGATATGATATGAGTAAATCTAGACAGGTTTTTTTTATTTTTTTTAACCGCTAACACCTAGATCCGTGAAGGGTATCAAACTAAAAATTTCTTTTGTCGGGATTTGAACCTATGACTTTCACGAAAGAAAACCTTTTTACAAGAAAACCTCTCGCCACCAGACCAGAAGCCTAATTGTTTTTTTTTTCATTTAGAACGGCAGACACCTAGACACGTGGAAGGTGCTAGCAAATCTGAACAGGTTTCGAAGTGAGATCTGTGGTGTGTAAAAATATTATAAAAATAATAATTAAATAAATATTTCCGAGCAGCAAAGCAAGCAAGTACGTTCAAAGATACCAATTTCAAATTGTTGGTTTTGTGTGAGAGGGAGAGATTTGTGATACCCGAATGTGGCGAGCTGAGCCAAGAAGAACGGATACTGCTTCAAAGGAACCAAAGCCAGCTTATACAGCACCCGATTCCCTACTCCTAGCCCCATCGTAACAACCGCCGCCACTCCAACCTCCACCCTCCTCCGCCGCCAGTCCCGATCTATAATTTCCACCACATGCTCCTGTTCCTGTTCCTGTTCCTGTTTATCATGTAAAGCATACCAGCAAATCGTACTGCTCGATTTCCTTCCGTCCTCCACCAGCCACTGCCGGCGCCTCGTTGTCAGAACGATGCCTTCTGTTCTCCATTGATTTGGATAGGGGAGGAATTGCGATAGGCGTAGGTTCTGATTCGTTTGTTTGCGAAAATTGAATTCCGATGATGAGGCGGTGCCGCCGGATATCCGGTGACTGGACGCCGCCATTCGAATTATGAAAAGGAAAATGAGGGATTGGAAGCGGGCAGGGGAAATGTATATGAAGAAGATCTGACGTGGGTGAGATGGAGAGCGTCGCCGTTTCTGAATTCTTTTCCTTTTGTTTATTCCTAATTATCAACTCAAGCTAACGCTCTACCATCTAATATTTTATTTCGAAACTTTTTGTTATGCACTCTGTTTATTTTATTAAAAAAATTAATTTAATTTACTTTTGTAATGTATTAAATTTTTTTTAACGGCAACAACTAGATATTCTAGAATAATTGGGTTTTTACTGTGCAACACCAAAAACATCCAGGGCAGCCCATCACAGGAGGAAACTCTAACTGGGTAACCCCTTGACCTGGTCATAGAACCATTTTTTGCTATGGTCAGGATTCGAACCCAAGACCTTCACTATAGGAAGTATTGAAGCTATCATTGTATCAACCGGCCAACGGTCGGAATGTATTAAATAATTGTGGTGTTTGTAAAATATCTCAAAAGCAACGTGGTTCCTAATTCGCCTACATAAATTTATGTGGGCAGATGTCAGCCTTTGTTTCCTTCAATTTTCATGTAAGCAACTCTAGATGGAAGCCTCTCAGCACTATGGCTGCATATCCTTCAATTTTCATATAAGACACTCTAAATGGGTTGTGTTAAATATACCTTGCTTCACACTCAATTATTTTATGAGTAAAACGAAGTATAATTTTAGAACTTTTTCAAAATGTTATTGTTGTAAAGTCATGCTCTTTTATCCGGGCTTCAGATCTGCAATAATCAGAGCCGGTCCTGAGGGTGTGCTGGGTGGCGACCGTTCAGGGCCCAAACTTTTAGGGACCCAAAATACCCAAATCTACCGGATCTAGAGGGAATGCTTTTATGTATTTAGACCCTTTGATTTGTCCCTTATTGTAGTGTTAAAAGTGAAGAAAGAAGAAGAAAGTTAGCATCGTCAGAGTTCTTTCCGGCCTGACAGCGATGATAAGGTTGCAGTGAGCTAGTGAATTGGGGTGAAGAGTTGAAGGGGGATGCCCCTTCCCCTGCAGGAATATAAGGAAAAGGACAAAAGGAAACGGAAAAGGAGGGGAACAAAAGGATATGGTCTTTAATCAAGCTGAAAAGATCAACATAAAACGTGAGAAGCTAAGTCAGGCGGCTGCAAGGACAGCCTCCCGTACGAGGATCATTAAATGCTTGCATGCATACCCAAGCAAGCCGAATATATAGAGAAAGAAAAGGGAACGAACAGGTAAGTGAACCTTCGGTCTCAAAGACACAGAATACACACAAGAAAATATATACGTTCTTCTAGGGACAATCCGGAGAGAATCATCAGGCTCCTTTATCATATTTGTTCCCCAAGTCAAATACTTATTCTCACGCCGGAGGTTGGTCGTGGAGACACCCCTATGCTCTCCACGTCAAGGCTAACAGTGTTTTGTTTTGTGAGAAAGTTCTTTGTTGTAGGGAACGAAGTTAACATCTCTCATCAGTACCCGGCGGATTTAGGACGCAACATTGGCGCCATCCGTGGGACTGGTCTTTGAGATTCAGTCCTTTTGACGAAAGAACTACATAACGGACTTCCCACACCTTAAGCGAGTGACGGTTTAGCATGGCTGATCCTAATGAGATTCCGACGTTGGATTTCGGGAAAACAAAAACCACAAGGACAGCAACAGGTACAATCGAGGCAAATCCTTACTTAAAGGGATTGCATGCTAACAAAGACTCGGTCATAATAGCGGTCAACGAAGAGGAGGACGAAGGGACACAATATTCAGAAAAGTATAAGCAGTACATAATGTAACACCTCAAATTTTCCCATAGAAATTAAGGGATAAAAATATCAATAATTTAAATCTACGGGTTGAATTGTATGTTCTCCAAAGATGGAGGACTAAAAATGAAAATTCTAGAAATAGGAGGGATAGCGGACCGCTATCCCAGACCATATCGGTCTGCAATGTATGGAAGAAGAAATGAACCAGGTAATGACACGTGTCCTGTGACTCACCGGTTAGAAATCTGACACGTGGAACGATAGCGGACCGACATCCAGACCATAACGGTCCGATGCATAGGCCCAAAGGAAAAAATTATGGTTGAGGGCCATAGCGGACCGACATCCCCATGATAACGGTCCGCTATGGGTCCGAGGAGGGCCTATAAATATATTTCGATGGCCAGAACCTTCGGAACAACATTCACACACTCAAACACACACTTAGTCTAGGGATCCGTGCGAAAGTGTCGGTACGCGTGCAGAAGTCCAGTTTCTAGCCTTACGCCTTCAATTTACAGTAGATAGTTCCGAGGTAAGTTCTGCCCGACTCTTGTAAGATTTGGTTAATGACCATTAAGCTTTGATTATATATTATTAAGCTTATTATAGATTTTAATTAAGTAGTTAAATATACGTCGAGGTGTTGTCCGAAGTATCTAACATATTATTGATACAATAAGCTGAAATACTGTCCAGGTGAGTTCCTCTGAATTGAAATGTGTATTTGTTTACACAGTTGTTATTTGAAATAATGCATGATGTAATGCCCTATTCCAAGTATATATAAGGCGTATTAAGTACTTATTATGTTCTGAGCGAGGTTAGGACCTACTGGTGAAACGATTATCTCATATTACTAGTGTGGTAGGACCGGTAATGTGGGATGGTTTGTCCATTTTATACTGGTGGCGGGAACGGTTGTTGCAGGTGGCGGGAACGGTTGACTAGTTATATATATAACAAAATCCTAATTAGTTTGTGTACTAATTGGTGGGACATGGGATTGCTGGTGATTGAATAATAACCATGTGGTAAAGATTCATAAACTCACCAACTTATGTTGACCCAGTTACTTTTAAAGGTTGTTGCAGGTGGATCCTTTAGATGTGTAACATCCCGAAAATAGTAACTAAGTAAATAATAATACGATGGAGATTTAAACCTTATAAAACGATATAAGAACGGATGGGCTTGGGCTCAGCTCCAACGGGCCGAAGGAAGCCCAGGTATAAAAGGGGTAAGGCAGCCCATTAGCTCATTTCACATTCATTTTCACCATCTTAGAGAGAGAAAGGGAGCTCGGGTCTAGAGAGAGAAAGTCGACGGATCGTCACGAGATTAGAGGAGCACGTTACAACTGAGCTCGTGAGCAAAACCTCCGAATCAGAACTTCAATCCAGGTAATGATTCAACCATAATCTGAGTTTTTGTTCATGTTGGGGTTTCTCGAGTTTTAGCTAAATAGATGATGTTTTTACGGATGAAACTTGATAATAAGCTTAGAAATAGCATCTAGAATGAAAACCGCATGTTTTGATCAAAGAAAATTGTAAGATTGGCATGATCGGGTTTGCATGCAAGAACTTCGTATTTTTGGTCCAAGAACCAGGTACTGCGTACTTACCAAGTGCGCAGGAAGGAATCCCTGTGTACTTACCAAGTACAAAGGAGGAAGTCCCTGCGTACTTACCAAGTACGCAGGAGGGAGCCCCTACGTACTTACCAAGTACACAGGAGGGAGACTCCTGCGCACTTGTCCCTGCGCACTTACTAAGTGCGCAGGCAGCAGACAGCAGGCAGCAGGTTGGTTAAGTAAAAGTCAGTAAGTTTAGAATGATTGAACCATTAGAGTCGGGGTTGGGTCTAATGTGTATTTAACTACCTAATCTAGATCGGAAGTGACGCTGTTGGACCCTTGTTTAGGACAACCTAGAGTAGCTCATCAGGTGAGTTCTATGTGCCCCCTTCTATGTTATGTGCAAACCTTATTAAATGTTTTGGGGCTGAAATGTATACACTAAATGAATAAATGATATGAATGCTAATGTGATCATACGTGATGTATTAATATATATTTTGTATATATAAGAGAATGAATTATGAACAAAGAACGAAACGTATGTTTACAAAGAATGAAGGAAAGAATGGCATAACGTAAATAAACGAAATCTCGCTTTATAATTATTTATATTGCATGTTATGAATGTAAGTATACGTTATGGACGGAAACGAAGCTAACGGCTACTACGGTAGACGGACGACCACTTGACCATTATGCAGCCAGAAACAGTAAGTCTAGAAAGGTAGACTAAATAAAGGTCACTACGGTGGAGTAAGTCGCTAAGTCAATAATTCGGCTGTATAATTAGTTCAAGTGGGAAACGGATGCCTTATGGCAGACGGGCGATTATGTCGGACGGCCGAGGGGTGGCCGGACCTAAAGTTATGTCGGACGGCCGAGGGGTGGCCAGACCTAAAGTTATGACGGACGGCCGAGGGGTGGCCGGACCTAAAGTTATGTCGGACGGCCGAGGGGTGGCCGGACCTAAAGTTAAGGCGGACGGTTTCTAGGACCGGACGAGTAAAAGGGCTACGACGGTAGCTCAAGGGCGTATATCTTTGTGATATACGTAGTAAATGACGGGTTGATCACCCTTAAGTGTATGACCCATGAATGTAAAGAAAAGAAAAGGGTGAATGCATATATATATATGTAATCACAAAAATAAAGAAAAGAAAGATGAAAGAAAAGCAAAAGTTATGAATACGTATTTATATGAATAACTTTATAATAATGCATACTTATAAAGTAAAGATAAGAATGTTTATATCTAATCGCACTAAACTAGAACTCACCAGCGTTAGCTGACTTTTAGTATACATTTCAGGTAAAGGAAGGAAAGGTCGTGCGGTGGCGTGAAGGTTACCCGGCACGAGACGGACATCCCACTTTTAATTATGTTAAGACAATGTTATGTTTCAATTTGTAAAGACTTCCGCTGTTATGTCATGTAATTTGAATGATGTTTGCTTCCGCTACTTCTGAATGTTTTAAATTAAGTTCAGTATTTATGACTATGTTTATGAGTAAATCCAACACGTGAGGTCACCCGGGAAAGGGGCCTTACAAGTTGGTATCAGAGCAATAGTTTGAGAGATTAAGACATCCCTAAATGTCTGGACTCAAACTGATTATGGGACCAACACACGGATGTCAGTATGGGTAACCAACGCCAACGCCAACACGGTAAGTAAGTACTAAAGCTAATGCTCTAGATAAGGATAGATACCTTAACTTAGAACAAATAGATGTCAATGTCACAACCGATTTGAAGAGTTTTGAACCCGAAAAGCAATGCAAATTAGTAATCACAAACCGGTCACTGTAATTAAAAATTTACCTTGCTCGTACTGTTCCAAACTATGATCTAAAAAATTTACCTTGCTCATATCAGAAATTTCTAGAAAACTATGGCAAGTAGAGGAAGAACTGCACGCCAAGGCGGCCATACGGGCCGAGTAGGTAGACCGCCAATGAACCAAAGACAAGAGAAAGAAGAAAGCATGCACGTGAAATACACCGAGAGAGTGCATGACACTAATGTGACCCCACCGGGAGGTGACAATGAATGGACACTACGATTGGAACCCGAACTTAGGGATACTATTGCCCGTGAGGTTGTACTGACACTGAAGAGCATATTGCCTGGTCTGTTACCCGAGACACATAAAAGGAAATGGGGAAACGCGTCTAAGGGAACTTGAAAAGGGAACTATACAGCTGAGGCTAAGAAGCCAAGAACTAAAGAATACAAAGCTTGTAAGAAATGTTTGAGGAAACACCAAGGCGAGTGCCTAGTTGGTTCCACCGTCTGTTATAGGTGTGGGAAGGCGGGGCACTATTCCCGCGAATGTTTGAGAGACACTAAATGCAAAGGTTGTGGACTATTTGGACATCTAACCAAGAATTGCAGGAGAACCAGACAACCCGGTTCGGGAAAAGAAAAGGAACAGGAACAACCAAAGACTATGACTCGAGCCTACGCCCTGACCGAGGAGGAAGCAAGGGGAAACCCTGAAGATGTGTCAGGTACGTTCCTAGTTAATGATGAACATACGGCTATATTATTTGGCCCGGGTGCTAGTAAAAGCTTTATATCAAATGCATTTAGTCGTAAACTGAATTGCACTATCAACACAGTAGTAAAGGCCTTTAGTGTACAAACTGCCATTGGTAAAAATTCGGCAGTATTCCAAGTAACAGCATAATAGAAATAGAGGGTCATAAGTTTCCTTCTAGATTATTCCTTCTCACCTTAGGAGGATTCGATATAGTATTGGGTATGGATTGGATAGCTGCCAACGAAGCTCAAATCATATGTAAACATAAGAGGATACACCTCAAGGCTCCTAGCGGCAGTCCAATTACGGTTTATGGGGATTGGAATTGCACGATGCAGAACATCATCTCGATGATCAAGGCCGAAATTTACATGAGGCGCGGCTGCGAAGCTTATCTGGCATATGTTATTGACGATAGAATGAAAACGAAAGAACACAAGAATGTACCCGTGGTGTGCAATTTTCCGAAAGTATTCCCTGAGGATCTACCTGGGTTGCCACCCGATCGGGAAATAGAATTTCAGATTGATTTACTGCCAGGAGCTGAGCCCGTTGCCAAAGCCCCTACCGATTGGCTCCGTCAGAAATGAAAGAATTGATGTCTCAACTAGAGGAACTAACAGAAAAAGGATTTATTAGACAGAGCATCTCACCATGGGGCGCTCCGGTACTATTTGTAAAGAAGAAGGACGGCAGCATGCGCATGTGCATCGACTACCGCGAATTGAACAAGAGAACAGTAAAGAACAAATACCCACTGCCTAGGATAGACGACCTTTTTGATCAACTACAAGGTGCGAGTTGGTTCTCAAAGATAGATCTTAGGTCGGGTTACCATCAGTTGAAAGTAAGAGAGGAAGACGTACCAAAGACCGCGTTTCGCACGCGTTATGGGCATTATGAGTTTCTCGTGATGTCCTTCGGATTAACTAACGCACCAGCAGCGTTCATGGATTTGATGAATAGAGTATGTCGACCAATGTTGGATCGATCAGTGATAGTTTTATAGACGACATACTGGTATATTCAAAAAGCGAGGGTGATCACCACTGCCACCTAAGAGAGGTTCTGGAGGTGTTAAAGCAGGAAAAGTTATACGCAAAGTTCTCCAAATGCGCGTTCTGGCTTAGGGAAGTCCAATTCCTAGGTCACGTAATAAACCCAAACGGAATCATGGTAGATCCTGCAAAGATCGAGACAGTAAAGGAATGGAACGTCCCAAAGACACCAACAGAGATACGAAGTTTTCTGGGATTGGCAGGCTACTATCGAAGGTTCATTCAAGATTTCTCAAGGATAGCCTCGCCACTAACTAAACTGACACGGAAGGAAGTGAAATATGAATGGGGTCAAACCCAAAACAACGCGTTTGAGAAACTTAAGGCACGATTAACGCAAGCTCCAGTCTTGACACTACCCGATGGAAATGAAGACTTTGTAGTCTACTCTGACGCTTCAGGGCAGGGTTTAGGGTGCGTACTCATGCAACGAGGAAAGGTAATTGCTTATGCATCGCGGCAACTAAATATTCATGAGGTTAACTACCCAACACACGATCTAGAATTAGCAGCAGTAGTTTTCGCGTTGAAAATATGGAGACACTATCTGTATGGAGTTAAATGCACCATTTACTCCGATCACAAAAGCCTGAAGTACTTTTTCGAACAAAAGGAATTAAACATGAGACAAAGGAGATGGTTAGAGCTACTGAAAGACTATGACTGTGAGATATTGTACCATCCAGGCAAGGCAAACGTAGTGGCCGACGCTTTAAGTAGAAAGGAAGAATCGGCACCTATCTGAATCAAAGCATGTCAGCTGATTATAACACCAGACTTGATGGGTGAAATATCAAAGGCACAAGATGAAGCACTGTTAGAAAGAAATTTGAAACGGGAAAGAATAGTAGGACAACAAGGGAATTTTGATGCAAATGCATACGGTGTACGAACTAGGTTTGGCCGGATGTGGATACCTAAGATTGGCGAGCTTAGAGCCAAAATACTCGATGAGGCCCATAAGTCTCGTTATTCCATCCACCCTGGGTCAAACAAAATGTATCAAGACTTGAAGAAGGAGTACTGGTGGCCTGGCATGAAGAATGATGTGACTGAATACGTGAGCAAGTGCTTAACGTGTTCACTAGTTAAGGCTGAGCACCAGAAACCATGCGGTAAAATGCAACCTTTACCTATACCGGAATGGAAGTGGGAAGAGATCACAATGGACTTCATTACCAAGCTACCGCGAACAGCTAAAGGCAATGATACCATTTGGGTGATCGTCGACCGTTTGACGAAAAGTGCTCACTTCTTGCCAATACGTGAGTCTTCTTCGTCAGAAAGACTAGCAGAAGTATTTATCAAGGAGATTGTGAGCAGACATGGTATGCCGCTGTCAATTGTGTCCGACAGGGATACTAGATTCACATCAAGGTTTTAGAAGAAATTCAATGAAGCAATGGGCACTAGACTGAACATCAGCACCTCTTACCACCCTCAAACCGATGGACAATCGGAAAGGACCATTCAGACCTTGGAGGACATGCTCCGGGCCTGTATCATTGACTTCGGTGGGAGTTGGGACAGCCATCTACCATTGGCAGAATTTTCATATAACAACAGCTATCACACAACTATTGGCATGCCGCCATTTGTAATGTTGTATGGAAGGAAATGTAGGACCCCAGTTTGTTGGGGGGAAATTGGACAGAAGGATTTCGCAAGTCTCGAAGTGGTCAAAGATACTTCCAAGAAATTTGATCAAATCAAGGCTTGAATGAAAGACGCAAAGGACAGATAGAAATCATACGCGGACAAGAGAAGAAGGGATTTAGAGTTTCAAGTACGGGACATGGTACTGTTGAAAGTATCACCGTGGAAAGGAATCATTCGGTTCAGAAAACGAGGCAAACTAAGTCCAAGGTTTGTCGGACCTTTCAAGATTCTAGCAAGAGTGGGTCAAGTTGCTTACAAACTCGACCTACCCGTTGAGCTTAGTGGAATACACCCTACGTTTCACGTGTCGCACTTACGCAAGTGCCTAGCTGACGACACAGCTCACATACCTTACGACGAGATCGAAGTGGATAACAGTCTAAATTATGTAGAGGAACCGATAGCCATTCTTGACCGAGCTGAGAAACGACTATGCAATAAGTCGATACCGTTAGTCAAGATACAATGGAAGCACAGAAAAGGGTCAGAAGCTATGTGGGAAAAAGAAGACTAGATGAGGGGACTATACCCTCAATTGTTTAGCGTATGAACAGTTTCGAGGACGAAACCTCTTTAAGGAGGGTAGACTTGTAACATCCCGAAAATAGTAACTAAGTAAATAATAATACGATGGAGATTTAAACATTATAAAACGACATAAGAACGGATGGGCTTGGGCTCGGCTCCAACGGGCCGAAGGAAGCCCAGGTATAAAAGGAGCAAGGCAGCCCACTAGCTCATTTCACCTTCATTTTCACCATTTTAGAGAGAGAAAGGGAGCTCGGGTCTAGAGAGAGAAAGTCAACGGATCGTCACGAGATTAGAGGAGCACGTTACAACTGAGCTCGTGAGCAAAACCTCCGAATCAGAACTTCAATCCAGGTAATGATTCAACCATAATCTGAGTTTTTGTTCATGTTGGGGTTTCTCGAGTTTTAGCTAAATAGATGATGTTTTTACAGATGAAACTTGATAATAAGCTTAGAAATAGCATCTAGAATGAAAACCGCACGTTTTGATCAAAGAAAATTGTAAGATTGGTATGATCGGGTTTGCTTGCAAGAACTTCGGATTTTTGGTCCAAAAACCAGGTACTGCGTACTTACCAAGTGCGCAGGAAGGAATCCCTGCGTACTTACCAAGTACGCAGGAGGAAGTCCCTGCGTACTTACCAAGTACGCAGGAGGGAGCCCCTATGTACTTACCAAGTACACAGGAGGGAGACTCCTGGGCACTTGCCAAGTGCGCATGAGCAAGTCCCTGCGCACTTACTAAGTGCGCAGGCAGCAGGCAGCAGGCAGCAGGTTGGTTAAGTAAAAGTCAGTAAGTTTAGAATGATTGAACCATTAGAGTCGGGGTTGGGTCTAATGTGTATTTAACTACCTAATCCAGATCGGAAGTGACGCTGTTGGACCCTTGTTTAGGACAACCTAGAGTAGCTCATCAGGTGAGTTCTATGTGCCCCCTTCTATGTTATGTGCAAACCTTATTAAATGTTTTGGGGCTGAAATGTATACAGTAAATGAATAAATGATATGAATGCTAATGTGATCATACGTGATGTATTAATATATATTTTGTATATATAAGAGAATGAATTATGAACAAAGAACGAAACGTATGTTTACAAAGAATGAAGGAAAGAATGGCATAACGTAAATAAATGAAATCTCGCTTTATAATTATTTATATTGCATGTTATGAATGTAAGTATACGTTATGGATGGAAACGAAGCTAACGGCTACTACGGTAGACGGACGACCACTTGACCATTATGCAGCCAGAAACAGTAAGTCTAGAAAGGTAGACTAAATAAAGGCCACTACGGTGGAGTAAGTCGCTAAGTCAATAATTCGGCTGTATAATTAGTTCAAGTGGGAAACGGATGCGTTATGGCAGACGGGCGATTATGTCGGACGGCCGAGGGGTGGCCGGACCTAAAGTTATGTCGGACGGCTGAGGGGTGGCCGGACCTAAAGTTATGACGGACGACCGAGGGGTGGCCGGACCTAAAGTTATGTCGGACGGCCGAGGGATGGCCGGACCTAAAGTTATGTCGGACGGCCGAGGGGTGGCCGGACCTAAAGTTATGTCGGACGGCCGAAGGGTGGCCGGACAATGTTATGTTTCAATTTGTAAAGACTTCCGCTGTTATGTCATGTAATTTGAATGATGTTTGCTTCCGCTACTTCTGAATGTTTTAAATTAAGTTCAGTATTTATGACTATGTTTATGAGTAAATCCAACACGTGAGGTCACCCGGGAAAGGGGCCTTACAAGATGGCATTCCAGATAGTGGCATTCCAGGTAGACGTATGTGGATAGTTGGTTAAGTGATTGTGAGAGTGGATGAAGGCATGCTTGGTAGAGCTGTAAGTCATGTGGATGTTTTGAGTTCTTTGACGAGAACTGATGTTTGTTGGTTTGGTTAGTTTGTAATAGAAGTTTGGTTTATGATGTAAAACACTTTAGCTATTAATGAAAGTGGTTTTATGATTTAGCTTCCGATGTGTGTTCTGTACCATACGTTACGTCTAACCGGTGCCTGGGACTGGGTTGTGACACATAGCACCGGAGTTTGTTCGTAAGAACATAGACAGGCTAAGAAAACAGTTGGAAGAACTAGATCGAACAGATAGACTAAGCGAAATTAGATCAAGGCTCACATATGAAAACGAAGAACGAACACCCACCAGTGAGTCCCCATTCGTCCCACTAGTTATCGTGACAGAAGGAAGAAAAGTTAGAGACAAACAACCACCATTGGGATTTAGTGGAAAAGAAAAGGTCAGTAACCCTGGAGCTGGAGAAGGATTTAGTGGAAAAGAAAAGGTTAGTGACCCAGGGGTATTATGGGAATCATTGCTGCTAGCTTTGATGTAACACCCAATGTTTAAGAAATATAAGTAGAAGGACTAAAAGTGATCATTTAATGTAACCCTAGGGGGTTAAAATATAATTATATTAAAGTTCCAGGGGTTTAGATGCAATTGATTCAAAGTTCAAGGGCTGAAAATGAAAAATTATGAAAGATCGACGATGTTGGACCGCCACCAGGAAGGATAACGGTCCACTATGTAGGGCGCAAGGATTCATTCAGGAAATGCCACATGTCAGCTGACTAATCGTCAAAATCTACCACGTGTATAGTGGATAACGGACCGTCATGAAGGCCATAACGGTCCGCTATACCCTTAACGGACCGTCACCGATGAACATAGCGGTCCGCTACGTGCTCACCAAACCAATAAGCTGCCTCAATTCGGTAGCGGACCGACATCCATATACATAGCGGTCCGCTATAGACCCATCGAGCAGCCTATAAATAGATGGACCTAGGGAACGTTTTTAGAACATCTCAAACTCAAACCACACTAAAAAAAACACATTTAGCTTCGGTAAGCGTGCCCAGAATTCCCGATTCGCGTAAAGAAGCCCGGTTTCTAGCTTTTCGATTCTAATACGCAGGAGATAGTTCTAAGGTAAGGTTCCGACTAGTTCCTAACGACTTGGTTATTTCCACTCATTTAGGAACTTATGATTAAGCAATGTTATAATGGCTTAGGACTATGATCCAAGTCGTTGTGCTAGCTACATTAACAACGTAAAGATTAAATTTGAAACGCCCCAAACCGGGTACGTCTCATAGTTGGCACAAAACATAACAAACATAGTTCTTAAACCGGAAATCAGAATCTATTACAGTGTAAGTATTTTAATTTAAATCATTCATCAAACGATAATGCAAAACATTGTCTATAACATGAACTACTAGGATTTGGAAATGTTAGTCTTCAATGCAGTAGCCCGACGTCCATGCTATTCAGCCCACACGGCTCCTCCACTTTAACTTCTCTTTACCTTTTCTACCTGTCATGCATACTAAAAGTCAGCTAACGCTGGTGAGTTCTATCTTTACTTTAAATTGTAAAAAATTCTTTTAGGTAGCTTAGTTTTATAAAAATAAAATAAGCTTTACTTTCACTTTATTTGAAAACACTTCAACTTTTACTTTAAAACTTTACAACGTTACAATTATAAAACTATTACGTTCTGTCTATTGTTAAAACTTTAGCTTTGAGGAAAACCGTTAGGGTGTCCTCCTATACTCTGTCTGTCTATCGTTTTACTTGTACAGGACAAGTGACTTTATCATACTTTAACTATCACATATGGATCATGGTCTGAAAACCAGATCCCTTTCTTGCTTATACCTCAGGGTAAGACTTTTACTTTAGCGCTGCCCACACCTCAGGGTGGGACTTCCTTTCTCGCTTGCACGTCAGTGCAAGACTCCTTTAGCATTGCCCACACCTCAGGGTAGGAATTACTAGCTTACACCGAAGTGTAAGACTCCTTTAGCATTGCTTACATTGAAGTATAAGACTCCTTTAGCATTGCTTACACCGAAGTATAAGACTCCTTTAGCATTGCTCGCACCTTAGGGTGAGACTTCTACTTTAGCATGCCTGCAAGACTTTCTACTATGCAACTACTATGCAATGCAATTACACTATTACACAAAGTAGAAATATAATCACATAACTTTCAAATAGACAAATAGCACACGTTAACACATAAGCATATAACATGGTATCTGTCACTATCATTGTCATTGTCAAGTTGTACCGAAGTACAACCCCTTTATCGTTCTTTACTTTAACTCATTGTTATCTTTCAAAATCTTGTTTAAAAGATAATACTATACTCTTTAACTCTTTATCTTTCATTTTATAAAAATATATAATTCTTATAAAATATTCTTTAACTTTGAAAACTATCTCTTTAACAGTATGCATACCAGCCCAAAACCATTTAGGAAAAAGGGCAATAAAAACTCAGCTGACTTCTACTGTGTCTATCTCACTTAGCACTGAAAATTCAAGCTAGGTGTGACGCTAATATATATGTTTCAAGAGTCACGAATGGAACAAGGTTATAACCTATATATATCTCATCCGAAAACTCCTATGTCCGAAATCTTTTTTGGTCGAAAACTATTTCGACTAAAAATTCTAGTGTGAGAACTATTTTCTATTAATGGCTTTTTCGTTCAAAAACTTTTTTTAGAGAACTGTTTTGTTCGAAAACATCTATCCGAAATCCTTTTTTGTCTAAAATACTTTTCGACTGAAATGTTCTGTCCGAGATACTTTCGATCGAAAAGTTCTGTCCGAAATCTATGGTGTTCCGAAATACTTTTCCGACGTATCCGAGTTTTCGGACCATTCATAGTGATTTCGGACGATTCATCTGTTCTTGATCAAATACTGTGTTTTTAACCAATTTCCAATCTTTTTACGTCCAAAACTTGTATCTAGCTTCCATGAAGCTAAATACATGCTTTCTAGTCCAATTCCATCGTAAAAATCTCATCTTTGTTTGAAAAATCCATACAAAACCTAACCCACTTATTCAATACAGAAATCGGATCTGAGGTCAAGTTATTACCTGTTATCGTTTGATTCCTTCTTCTCCGGTCTCTAGCAATGTCCAGAAATAATTAGAGGTGCAAGATGGGAGCCTACAAAGGTGATCTTCAAGCTTTCTCTCTCTACTTTCTATCTTTAGATTGTAGTGAAGAAGATGAAGTGTGGGGAGTGAAGAAGGTGGCTAGGGTTTTACCCCTCCCCTTCTTTGCGCTACCCAAACCCGGCCCAAAGCCCAAACTCGATCAAGCCCTTTCTTCTTGTATTCTTTCTTTATTTCTTTTACCAATAACCGTCGTTTATTCTTTATCGTAAATTTCGGGATGTTACAAGTCTACCCCTTACGAAAGGTTTCGTCCTCGTAACCTGTCACAAGTCAAATAGGTGGAGGCTCCATCATTTTCGCTTCGGTTTCCCAAGTAGCTTCCGATCCTTTACGATGCTTCCATTGTACCTTTACCAACTGAATCACTTTATTCCTCAATCGCTTCTCCTTTCTGTCTAGTATGGCAACTGGTTCCTCGATGTAATTGAGGCTATTATCTACCTCGATGACGTCCAGTGGCACATGCGTGATTTGTCAGCTAAACACTTGCGTAAGTGTGACACGTGGAAGGTAGGGTGGATTCCACTCAACTCATCAGTTAATTCTATCCGGTAAGCAACTTCACCAACCCGTGCTAGTGTCTTGAAAGGTCTGACAAATCTTGGACTTAACTTCCCTCTCTTTCTGAATCGTATAATCCCCTTCCAGGGAGATACCTTCAATAGTACTTGATCCCCGACATTGAATTCGATCGGGCTCCGCCTCTTATCCATGTAGGACTTTGACGGTCCTTCGCGTCTTTCATCATGGTCTTGATCTGGTCAAACTTTTCAGAGGTTGATGTGACTACCTTTAAACTTCCCATCTCTTTCTGTCCTATCTTACCCCAACAGACCGGGGTTCGACATTTCCTACCATACAACATCTCGTACGGCCGCATACCAATAGTGGTGTGGTAGTTGTTGTTGTGGGAGAATTCTACTAGTGGTAGGTGACTATCCCAACTGCCACCGAAGTCTATAATGCATGCGCCGAGCATGTACTCCAACGTTTGGATGGTCCTTTCTGACTGACCATCCGTCTGTGGGTGATAAGCCGTGCTGATGTTCAATCTTGTACCCATTGACTCATGAAATCTTTTCTAGAATCTCGATGTAAATCGTGTGTCCCTGTTAGATACAATCGACAATGACACGCCATGTCGAGACACAATTTCATTGATAAATACTTCTGGCAGCTTCTCAGATGAATACGTTTCACGGATCGGCAAGAAATGTGCACTTTTTTTTTCAGACGATCCACTATAACCCAAATCGTATCTTTGCCTTTAGCTGTGCGGGGCAGCTTTGTAATAAAGTCTATGGTGATATGCTCCCACTTCCATTCAGGTATTTCCAGATGTTAGATCTTCCCGTATGGTTTCTGATGTTCTGCTTTAACATGTGAGCAAGTCAGACACTTGCTCACGTATTCTGTCACATTATTCTTCATGTTAGGCCACCAATACTCTTTCTTCAAATCCTGGTACATCTTCGTGGTTCCCGGGTGGATGGAATATCGAAACTTATAGGCCTCGTCGAGTACTTTGGCCCTAATCTCTCCGCCCTTTGGTACCCACATACGACCACATCTGGTCCTCACTCCATGAGTGTTTATCTCCAACTTTACCTGTTGACCGACCATTCTCTCTTTCTTTATGTTCTCTTCCTTTAATGCTAATGTCTGTGCTTTCTCTAGCTCTGTCATAAAATCTGGTGTTATTATTAACTGGTATGCTTTCACCCTAATAGGAGAATGAGTCTCTTTTCGGCTAAGGGCGTCAGCGACCACATTCGCCTTTCCTGGATGGTATAGGATTTCACAGTCATTATCCTTTAGCAATTCCAACCACCGTCTTTGCCGCATATTTAAGTCTTTGTGCTCAAAGAAATACTTCAAGCTCTTGTGATCCAAAAAAATTGTGCATCTCACCCCGTAAAGGTAATGCCTCCAAATCTTTAGTGCGAAGACAACTGTCGCTAGCTCTAAATTGTGAGTCGGGTAGTTAACTTCGTGCACCTTTAACTGTCGTGACGCATACGCGATCACTTTTCCCCTCTGCATCAATACGCACCTTAACCCTTGTCCTGAAGCGTCAGAATATACTACCAAGTCCTCGTTACCGTCGGGTAGTTCTAACACTGGGGCTTGGGTCAACTTCTTCTTTAACTCTTCAAATGCTTTAGACTGACCTTGTCCCCATTCATACTTTACTTCTTTGCATGTCAAATTTGTCAGAGGCGAAGCTATTTTCGAGAAGTCCTGAATGAACCTTCGATAGTAGCCTGCCAATCCCAAAAAACTCCGAATCTAAGTTGGCGTCTTCAGGATTTCCCATTCCCTCACTGCCTCTATCTTAGCCGGGTCAACCATAATGCCGTCTGCGTTAATAACGTGGCCTAAGAATTGGACCTACTTAAGCCAGAACACGCATTTGGAGAACTTGGCATACAACTTTTCTTTCTATAGTGTATCTAGTACTTCTCGATGATGACAAGCATGATCGCCTTCACTCTTCGAATAAATAAGTATGTCGTCTATAAATACTATTACAGACCTGTCCAGCATCGGTCTACACACTTGGTTCATCATACTCATGAATGTTGTCGGAGCATTCGACAAGCCGAAAGACATCACGTGAAACTCGTAATGCCCATACCGCGTGCGAAATGCCGTCTTTGGTATGTTCTATTCTCTTACCTTTAACTGATGATATCCCGACCGCACATCGATCTTGGAGAACCATTTTGCGCCTTGTAGTTGGTCGAACAGATCATCGATCCTTGGTAGCAGATATTTGCTCTTTATTATACGTTTGTTCAACTCTCTGTAGTCGATGCACATTCTCATGGCCCCATCTTTCATCTTTAAACAGAACCGGAACACCCCATGGTGAAATGCTCGGTCTGATAAAACCTCTATCCAAAATTTCTTCCAACTGTATCATTATCTTTTTCATCTCCAGAGGCGCAAGTCGGTACGGTGCTTTAGCCACGGGCTGGGCACCTGGCGCTAAGTCTATCTGGAACTATATCTCTCGGTCGGGTGGTAACCCAGGTAATTCCTCAGGAAACACCTTCGGAAAATTACATACCACTGGTACGTCTTTCAACTATTTCACCTTTACATCATTGTCTATCACATAGGATAGGTAGGCCTCGCACCCACGCCCTATGTACTTCTTTGCCTTCATCATCGATATGACGTTCGTTAATGAACCATCACAATCCCCGTAAATCAAAATCTCGCTGTCGTCTGGAGCTTTGAGCTGAACTATCTTTCATTTGCATACTATCCGGGCTTCGTTGGCAGCTAACCAATCCATACCCAAAACTATATCAAACCCTCCCAAGGTCATAACATACAACCTAACTGGGAATCTATGGCCCTGTATCTTTATCATGCAAGTATCCACTAGTTCTATTACTCTTGTGGGTTTACCCACAACAGTTTCTACTATGAAAGCCTGTTCTACCTTAGTAGTTTTGCATTTCATTCTTTTACATATAGAGGATGATATAAAACTTCTACTGGCACCATAATCAAACAGTACAGAGACAAAGGTATGATCAAGGATGAACGTTCCTGACACCACATCTGGATCACCTCTAGCTTCCTCTTGTGTTAGTGCATACGCTCGAGTCCTTGCCTTTGGCCTTTCGGCCTCCTTTCCTTTCTCTGTCCCAGCAGCTTTGGGTTTACGACAGTCCTTGGCCATGTGGCCAGGCATCCCACAGTTATAACAAGACTGAGCCCCGGGACACCCTCGAGAGTATTGTCCGGTCTTTCCGCACCTATAGTAGATATTCAAACCAACTCGGCACTCGCAAGAGTGCTTCCTGCCACACTTAGCATAATCAACCCCATACTTAATCCTCAACTTCTTCGTCTCCGGTCCCGCCCACTCTTTTACAGGCCGTTTAACGGCATTAGTCACTTTCTTCTCAGTAGGCAGTGGGTCTGCGGATTCGAAGTCATCATAAACTATTCCAACAAGTCATACCACAAATTCGAAGCTTGTAGGAGCATTAGCTTTCACGTGCACACGGACCCTCTGTGGTAGTCCCTTGATGTAATACTTGATCGTCTTTTCCTCAGTGTCCACCAGATGTGGAACCAACTGATCCAACTCTTGGTATGTGGAGGTGTACCGGCGATGAGTCATACTGCCAGCACAGAGCCCTAGAAATTCTCTCTCAACTCTGTCTATCTCATTCTGCAGGCAGAACTTAGTGATTAGCAGCTTTTTCATGTCATCCCATTTCATCTTTTTCATTTCAGCAGAAGACTTGATCCTTTCAATCGATCTCCACCAACTCAACGCCTCATTAGTGAATGAGTGAGCGGCAAACTTGACCGCTTGGTCATCACGACACTCACTAATGTTGATCACCCTGTTCATCCTTCTATCCACTTGAAAGTGGCAACAACATATTTCCTTCCGTCATACTTTGGCGGGTCACACCCCCGAAAGGACTTATAATTGCAACCTCGAGTTGCCATTTCATAATCAGAGTCATCACTACTAGTGACTTCAGTTCTCCTGCTGCTTTACTCATTCCTCTCTTTCTTCCCTATATCAAACTCTTTAAGGGCCTCGCCCAACGCTTCCGGTAGAACTTTCTTCAAGATTGAAGTAACCTCTGCCGCGATAGCTTCCTTCACAATCGATTCCAACTCAAGCGCCTCATTATGGGCATCGACATGAACCGAAACATGGTTCCCACTCACATGATGATCCATGTGTACCAATTCAGCCTCGTTGCGAGAGTGTTCACTTTCCTCATGACGGTTTTGGTTACCGGGCGGTCGGCCTTTACAACTTGTACGACCCCCAGTGCGACCATCTCTCTTTCCTCTAGCCATTAGTGTCTACTGCGAACAAAGAACGCTCGTGTTATCATGATAGGTAATAATTTAGAACACCTCTAGTAAGGTAAATTATTAATTACAGAGACCGGTATGAAATTACTAATTTACTCCTACTACTCGGGTTCTGAACATTTCCTGTCATGGTAACCTTCGCATTCGAGTCCAAAGTTTCTACTGTAAGGCACATATTGTCTACTGTCTATGCTAAGGCACGTACTATGTACTATTTATGCTAAAGTATTTACTGTCTACCATCTGTACCAAGGCATCATTGTCTATGTTCTATGTTAGGACATTGACTACCTTCTGTCTACTTTCTTTCCATGGACAGGCTGCTCTGACTAACATTCCTTTCCTTCCTTTCCTTTGTCCCATTCTTAGTTTAAGTTCAGACATTATGGCTCTGATACCAACTTAAAACGCCCCAAATCGAGTACGTCTCATAGTTGGCACAAAACATAACAAACATAGTTCTTAAATCGGAAATCAGAATCTATTACAGCGGAAGTCTTTTAATTTAAATCATTCATCAAACAATAATGCAAAACATTGTCTATAACATGAACTACCAGGATTTGGAAATGTCAGTCTTCAATGCAGTAGCCCGACGTCCATACTATTCAGCCTTCACGGCTCCTCCACTTTAACTTCTCTTTACCTTTTCTACCTGTCATGCATACTAAAAGTCAGCTAACGCTGGTGATTTCTATCTTTACTTTAAACTGTAAAACTTTCTTTTAGGTAGCTTAGTTTCATAAAAATAAAATAAGCTTTACTTTCACTTTCTTTGAAAACACTTCAACTTTTACTTTAAAACTTTACAACGTTACAATTATAAAACTGTTACGTTCTGTCTATTGTTAAAACTTTAGCTTTGAGGAAAACCATTAGGGTGTCCTCATGTACTCTGTCTGTCTATCGTTTTACTTGTACAGGATAAGTGACTTTATCATACTTTAACTATAACATATAGATCATGGTCTGAAAACCAGATCCCTTTCTTGCTTACACCTCAGGGTAAGACTTTTACTTTAGCGCTGCCCACACCTCAGGTGGGACTTCCTTTCTCGCTTGCACGTCAGTGCAAGACTCCTTTAGCATTGCCCACACCTCAGGGTAGGAATTTCTCGCATACACCGAAGTGTAAGACTCCTTTAGCATTGCTTACACCGAAGTATAAGACTCCTTTAGCATTGCTCACACCTCCGGGTGAGACTTCTACTTTAGCATGTCTGCAGGAATTTCTATTATGCAACTACTATGCAATGCAATTACACTATTACACAAAGTAGAAATATAATCACATAACTTTCAAATAAACAAATAGCACACGTTAACACATAAGCATATAACATGGTATCTGTCACTATCACTGTCACTGTCACTATCGAGCTGTACCGAAGTACAACCCCTTTATCGTTCTTTACTTTAACTCATTGTTATCTTTCAAAATCTTGTTTAAAAGATAATACTATACTCTTTAACTCTTTATCTTTCATTTTGTTAAAATATATAATTCTTATAAAATATTCTTTAACTTTGAAAACTATCTCTTTAACAGTATGCATGCTAGCCTAAAACCATTTAGGAAAAAGGGCAATAAGAACTCACCTGACTTCTACTGTGTCTATCTCACTTAGCACCGGAACTTCAAGCTAGGTGGGATGCTAATATATCTGTTTCAAGAGTTACGAATGGAACAAGGTTATAGCCTATATATATCTCATCCGAAAACTCCTATGTCCGAAATCTTTTTCGGACGAAATATATTTCGACCAAAAATTCTAGTGTTAGAACTATTTTCTATTCACGGCTTTTTCGTTCGAAAACTTTTGTTCGAGAACTGTTTTGTTCGAATCTGTCCGAAATCATTTTCTATCCAAAATACTTATTGAACGAAATGTTATGTCCGAGATACTTTTTGATCTAAAAGTTATGTCCGAAATATATTGTGTTCCGAAATACTTTTCGGACGTATGCGAGTTTTTGGACCATTCATAGAGATTTTAGACGATTCATCTGTTCTTGATCAAATACTCCGTTTTTGATCAAAGTTCCAATCTTTTTACGTCCAAAACTTGTATATAGCTTCCATGAAGCTAAATACATGCTTTCTATTCCAATTCCATCGTAAAAATCCCATCTTTGATTGAAAAACCCATACAAACCCTAACCCACTTATTCAATATAGAAATCGGATCTATGGTCGAGTTGTTACCTATTATCGTTTGATTCCTTCTTCTCCATTCTCTAGCAATGTCCAGAAATAACCAGAGGTGCAAGATGGGAGCCTACAAAGGTGATCTTCAAGCTTTCTCTCTCTACTTTCTATCTCTAGATTGTAGTGAAGAAGATGAAGTATGAGGAGTGAAGAAGGTGGCTAGGGTTTTACACCTCCCATTCTTTGCGCTACCCAAACCCGGCCCAAAGCCCAAACTCGATCAAGCCCTTTCTTATTTTATTCTTTCTTTATTTCTTTTACCCGTAACCGTCGTTTATTCTTTATCGTAAATTTCGGGATTTACAAAAATTGAACAAGAAGAAAGTTAGAGGTGAGTTCTATGATGCCCCTTTTAAGCGCTTTTAAAATGTTTTCATGTTATGAATGTTTTACTTAGATACTGTATCCATGATGTTGCAAGAGAAATGTTTATGCTATAAAATAAAAGGTAACCATCCAAGCAGTATGTAGTTATCTGGCAAACAGAATGTTCGGTATAAGGAAAGAGTGGTGTATAAATCCTTCCTGTGCCCATTATTCTTTCCTGGGAACATATCTATTGGAGGTACTACTCTGGGAAGATAATCACCGTATTTTAATGAAAGAGAAGATTACGGTTTGACACGTAAAATGTTTTAAATACTTGTCTTGGTTTACCAAAATAAGTGATGATGAAAGGATGTCATTGGCAGTGATTGTATTGACATGGAATGTTTTGATCATTTTGGTCTGTAAAGAAATGTTTTGCCATGTATGGCCAAATCCCACATAATATCTTGCAACTTATGGGCAGTGATTGCTATATCTCCTAAAGGGGACGAATTGAATGCGGACCGTTACATTCCTTCGTGGTATGTAATGGGGGACTCTTTATAAAGGTAATTGAAAGTGGCGACGACCACTTAAGAGGTTTACGAACCTCGATAAGATGTAAGTTGTGCAAGAATAAATGTTATGTTTGGATAAGGCTTATGTGGAATGGAAAGATGATGTTTTAAAACATGTCATATATGAACCATTTGTACGGATCAAAGATACTTTGATTAAAATTTAGAATTCACCAGCATAAGTTGACCCGTTTTTAAGCATGTGTGTCAGGTAAGAATGTAGCCTCAAGTAGTAAGGGCAAAGCATCATGGCAGGCTATCTAGCATCCAAGCTGAAGACTGGCATTAGGATTATGTTGTACTTTCTTTAGAATTTACTAAGACAAGCATTATAAATAAATAATGTTTTTAAATGTCACACCCTAACCAACGGCGGAACATGTTGGAGTGGGACATGGAGACTGTTTATAAGCACATGGTTTACTAAAGTTGAAGTATATTAAACAACCAAATTCATTTCATAATTCAAATAGTCAAATCCAACATTACAAGAGTTGAAAATACATAAACAAATTCATTAAATTCAAATACTAGGTCCTCAAACTTAAGTGAAGCAACTTGATCATAACTCAAATATTCGTACCTGAAACATGATAAAAACGAGGTCAACTAAAATAGTTGGTGAGCATACATAGGTTTTGACACCATAAAAAGAGTTCAAATGTTTTATACAATTCATATGATACATGGTATGTAAGGCATTTATGGAGAATCTATAGTTAAACTAAGTGCGCAATCAAACCTTGTGACTGAGGCATAACACGCAGGTTACCCTAATGTATTGTCGGTAACAATCACCCTACCTGGTTGGGTTTGTCAGACACAGTAGATCTATCAATGTTACCGTTGGCTTGTACCGAGTTAATGATTGCACACGTGTGTCATGTATACGTAGTCTTAACTAATAGCATTCAGGCATAAAGCATAAATAACACATAGAATCATAATGTAGAATTGTATATTTGTAAATGCAAAGAGTTTTCTAAGAGTAATCATGTTTCACCAAAAAATGTGCAAAAATGTAAAAATGGGCTATGTAAAACTCACTTGTATTAATTGTGTGGATAACACGATCAATATGTAGCACAAGTGATTTTCAAATCACAAGTTAACCTAGAGTGAAATATATGAATTTGAATTAATAACATGCACAAAGTATAAGGCAAAGTCTAAGGTTCAACGAAAATTTGTGTGTAAAGATTTGTATAAAAAAGGTTTGTGTCATTTCATGTAGAGAATGTATGTATGTTGGTGTTTGTATTTGAATAAGAGTTTTAAATAAAAATATAAATTCGAAGTATATATGAATTTAATATAAATAATAATTGATTTAGGGTTTAATTTGAATAATTTAAATAAATAACTTCTCTTAATTTATTTAATTACTATTATAATAATGTACCTTAAAAAGCCGGTGTAAATATATATTAGTTTATATATATTTAGAAAAATATATTTTAAACCCTAAATGGATTTTTAAAATAAATGGATAAAAAAAATTCTTTTTATTTACTTATAATTAAAATAATGTGTTTCTTATAAACGAACCAAGGAAATATATAAGTATTAATATATATTTAGTAAAAATAGATTTGTTTGAAATAAGGTTTAGAATAGAAAATGATTTATAAACTTGATTTATGCAATTCTTTGAAAAGGTATTTTATAAAAATCTTGTCAAAATTTATAAACTTAGATATTTTGAAAGCTTTGGTTTGAAATTTGTTAATTAAAAAAAAAAAACCTTTAGAAATGATTTTTATATTTAAAAATGTTATTTTAGACAATGAAATATGTAAAAATAGTGGTTTTATGTTTAAATTTGTAAAATTTTGTATAAATCTGTTCTAATTGGTGTTAGGTTTATAAAAATAATTTTTATGGAATTTTTGGAATGTTGCAACGACTAAAAAAAAATAAACACATGCCATCCGGCTCGAACCCGGGTGGTCCTTGTGTGTGCGGATAGGTTTACCACTGAACAAGGGTCTGGTTCTGAGACTTATTCGATTCGGTTTATTGATAAACATGGGGGCAAAGGGACCGAGTTTCAGGGCAGATACATGCGCAAAACGGATCTGGGTTTGTGGGTTTCGAACCCACGCCACCGGGTCCAATGGTGCAAAGACCTAACCAGTTAGATCGGGTGGTTTCGCTGGTTGTATAGGGATTCCATTTAACTAAAAACACTAAAAATAATTGAATTCAAATCCCAAATCAAAGCCGTATGAACAAGCTCCGATTCTAGGGGAAATTGGGTTTGATGCCCTGTGTCATGTGAAATTGACAGAGGGCTTTTGAACCCCAAGTCAAAACGAAACTAATGACATGATTCATACCTTTAATGGTTGAGTATTGAGGGCCGACAGCTTGCGAGAAAGAATCGATGTTCTTGGTGCTCGATCGATGACCAGAGTCGTAATGCAAATCGATTGCAGGTTTAGAGAGTTTGAAATGAGTTATGCGAAGGTGGGAGAATGATTTTTATTACTCAATTTCATCGAAATCGCCTGAATTGATTCGATCCTTGAAGATGACAACTGTCGGTACAAGGTGCGCACGATTTCAATCGATTAGCTGATGTATTGGGTCACATTTAAGGTCTGGATTCATGCGAGACCATCAAGGCGTGATTTACGGGCTTTAACCGTGTTCAATTTCGTGACTGGAGATTGAATTCGGCTCGTTTTGACTTTGGGAGGTCAAACTGTTTGAAATTCGAATTAAGCCGCGCATTAAGTTAAATTGGTATGTCAATTTGGTATGGATATGATCGATCAACGATTTCCCACACATGGAAGGTCCATAACAATCGGGTTGGCTGATTTTGGATGTTTAATTTGCACAATTTGGTCCTGTTTGACTTTTAAAAGTCAAAATAGGTCATGGGTTGTGAATGGGGTCAAAATTAAGATGAAAATCTTCAATTCCTAGGGTGAGGGTTCAAGATGGGAGTCAAAATGGATAGGGGGTCCAAACTAGTTTATTTAAAATGTAAATATTTATATATACATATATATAAATTGATTTTTGTTTAAAAACTATATAAATTTTATAAATAAACAAGTTTTGAAATGTTCTAGTGTAAATAATTTATAAAATAAATTTTTATTTACATATATTTCATATGGCAGTGTATATATATATATATATATATATATAGAATAAATTATAAAATATAAAATCCTTTTGGATTAATTTGATTTAAGATGTATATGTGTATAAATGTGGAAAAAAAATTAAGGGTTGTATTTAGTGAAGTCTTAAACTATAATGTTTGCACAGATAATACAAGTTTTGCACTAGAATTGGAAATTAAAATGTTGTTTATTGTTTTAAAACAAATACAAAAAAACCAGAAATGTTACAGTATCCCCATGTTGAGGGAATTTCGTCCCGAATTTTTTTTTTCGAAATTCAACTAGTTGAGGCTACTGAATCAGCAAAAACGTGTGGATACTTGAGCTTCGTTTGATCCTCACGTTCCCAAGTGAACTCAGGACCACACTTAGATTACCAACGAACTTTGACAATAGGAATACGACTTCGCTTGATTTGCTTTACTTCACGATCCATAATCTCCACATGTTTCTAAAAAAAGTGCATCGTGTCATCAATGCGCACATCATCAAGAGGTATATGGAGATTATCATCAGCAAGACATTTCTTAAGGTTAGATACATGAAAGGTAGGATGCACGTTGCCAAGTGTTGGAGGTAATTCGAGTTTGTAGGCCACTTTCCCAATCCTTTCAAGGATCTTGAATGGGCCCACATAGCGAGGCGCTAACTTTCCTTTCTTCCCAAAGCGGATCACACCCTTCCAAGGAGACACCTTTAGAAGTACAAGATCACCGACTTGGAATTCCCAGGGTTTTCGTCGCTTGTCGGCATAGCTCTTTTGCCGACTTCTTGCAATCCGAATGTTGTCACGGATTTGAATGATCTTGTCGGATGTTTCTTGGACTAACTTGGGACCGGTGATTTGTGCTTCACCAATCTCATTCCAACAGATAGGAGAACGTCACTTTCGACCATAGAGAGCTTCAAACTGAGCCATGTTGATGCTTGTGTGGTAGCTATTGTTGTACGAGAACTCAATGAGGGATAAATGTGAATCCCAATTGCCACCAAAATCAATGACACAAGCTCTAAGCATATCCTCGAGGGTTTGGATTGTTCGTTCGGTTTGACCATCAGTTTGGGGTTGGTAAGCCGTGCTCAAATCCAATTGTGTACCAAGAGCAGTTTGGAGAGATTGCCAAAAGCGGGAGGTGAAACGAGCATCTCTATCGGAGATTATGTTTAATGGAACACCGTGACGACTCACAATTTCTTCAATGTAGATTCAGGACAATTTCTCAACCTGATAGTCTTCACGGATGGGCAAGAAGTGAGCAGATTTAGAGAGACGATCAATGATCACCCAAATGGTATCATAACCACTAGAAGTGCGAGGGAGTTTGGTAATGAAATCCGTGGCTAGATTCTATCATTTCCACACTAGAATCTCCGGTTGTTCAAGAAAACCAGAAGGATGTTGGTGTTCGGCTTTGGAGCAAGTTAGACATTTTGCAACATAGAGTGCAATGTCTTTCTTCATACCGAGCCACCAATATTGTTGATGAAGATCTTTATACATTTTATCCGCGCTGGGATGTATAGAATAACGAGTCTTGTGTGCCTCGTTCATAAGAAAAGTATGGAGATCATCACGATCAGGAATCCAAATACGATTCAAGTAATAGAGTAAGCTATTGGGTTTGGTTTCCAATTGGAGTTCAACTCCACATGACATCTCGTCGTACATGTTTCCCTCGGTGACCAAGACATGTTGAGCTTCCAGAATACGATGTTGAATGTTAGATTGAATTCTGACACAATGAAGCATGACATGATCTTTTCTACTCAAAGCATCGGCCACGACATTCTCTTTGCCGGGATGGTAACAAATCTCACAGTCGTATGTTGAGTTCTTTCTGATTGAAGATGTGTTGGAGACTTTTGTGGTTGGTGAACACCACACATTTTGTGCCATAGAGGTAATGTCTCCAAATCTTCAATGCGAAGATGACCGCACCCAACCCATGATCGTGCGTCATATAGTTCTTCTCATGAATCTTAAGTTGTCTTGATGCATAAGCGATCACTTTGCCTCATTGCATGAGAACACAACCGAGACCTTGGTTTGATGCATCACAATAGACAACAAGATCATCATTGCCACCAGGAAGAGTGAGAATAGGAGCATTGCACAACTTATGCTTGAGGATTTGAAAGGCTTCCTCTTGCTTCGGTCCCTACTCATAAGGTTTACCCTTGTGGGTCAAGGCGGTGAGAGGGACAACAATCTTGGAGAAGTTTGAGATGAACCGAAGGTAATAACCCGCTAGACAAAGAAATGAACGAACTTCGGTAGGGGTCTTAGGGGCACTCCAATTCTTAACAGTTTCAATCTTAGCAGGATCAACATGAATTCCCCTTTCGTTGACAATATGACCCAAGAATTGAACTTCCTTTAGTCAAAATTCATACTTGGAGAACTTGGCATACAATTTTTCTTTCCTCAAAAGGTCTAAAACCAACCTTAGGTGTTGCCCATGATCTGTTTTAGTCTTGGAGTAGATCTGGATGTCATCAATGAAAACGATCATGAATTTGTCTAGGTAAGGCTTGCATACACAGTTCATGAGGTCCATGAAAACCGCGGGTGCATTGGTCAACCCAAAAGGCATAACCATAAATTCGTAGTGGCTGTATCTTGTACGGAAGGAAGTCTTTGGAATATCCTCCTCGTGCACACGTAGTTGATGATAACCAGATCGAAGATCAATCTATGAGAAGTAGGTTGAACCTTGGAGTTGATCAAAGAGATCATCAATCCTAGGAAACATATAATGATTCTTGATGGTAAGCTTTTTGAGCTCACGGTAGTCAATACACATATGGAATGAGCCATCTTTCTTCTTTACGAATAGGACAGGTGCACCCCATGGTGAATGACTGGGATGGATGAAACCTTTATCAGAAAGTTCTTAAAGCTGACTTGCAAGCTCTTGCATTTCAGAAGGTGCGAGTCGGTATGGAGCTTTGGCTATAGGATTAGCTCCGGGTACAAGATCGATATGAAACTCTACTTGTTGAATGGGTGGAAGACCGGATAGATCTTTAGGAAACACTTCAGGAAAATCCCGGATAATGTGGATGTCTTGAATACTTCTCTCTTTGTCATTTTTTTGAAAAACATGGGCTAAGAAGGCCACATACTTCTTTTGTAAGTATTTTCGGGCCCTATTGCACGACATGAGTTTAAGTCCACCACATGGATTTTCACCAAAGACTTTTAATGTATCGCCCGATGGGAGAGGGATTCAGATGAACTTCTCAAAACAAGCGACTTTGGCATGATGACTGGATAACCAATCTATTCCTATGATGATGTCAAAGCTTCCCAATTGCATAGGGATGAGGTTGGAGGGAAAAGAGTGTTCATTAAGTTCAATGGAATAGTCACGGATGACGGAGTCAATGATGATGGGATTTCCATCCACTACCTCAACGGTAAATGTTTTCTCTAATTTAGTTCGTGTTTTAGCAAGTGAGGGCTCAAATTCAAGTGACACAAAACTCAATCGGCACCAGTATCAAAAAGTATGGAAGCATATCGACTATTAACGAGGAACGTACCGTTGACCACATCATTGTTGGCCTGAGCTTCATTGGCGTTAATGTTGAAAGTACGCCCATGAGCTCCACCTTAGTTAGCATTGACAAGTTTTGGGCATTGGTTTCGGAAGTGGTTTGGGTTACCACATTCAAAGCAAGCATGCCCATTAGTAAAAACCGGAACCGCTTGATTTCCCACTTGTTGATTGGCTCTGTTTCCCAGGTTGATTTGATTAACAGGTTGCCTAGATCAGCAAATTTTGGCTACATGGCCATACCTTCCACAACTAGCACATAGACGTCATGGTATGTTCAGGAAATGATGGTAATTGCACGTACTGCACAAAGGGTTGTTGCCCACATATTGCTTCTTGACCAGATTCTGAGCTATAGGTGCAACCTTGTTGATTGGGGCAGCCGGGGTGACCACAACAAAGCTTTTAGCCTTTCGCTTCTTGTTGTTGTGATAAGGTTCGGGCCTGATTTCTTTAGAAGACTCAAAAGATGTTGATGTGTCAGAGACTTTCTTGGCACCTTTCCTTGTCAACGTGCCCGCCTTCACATGATTATCAGTTAATGTGGCAGCTAGACGGATAGCGTCTTCAAGGGTATCAGGATTTCTTCCGAGAACAGTGTCCTGGATCTTCATGGTTATACCACCGATGTATTTCTCAATGCACCGAGTCAGTGGTGTGACCATGTGATGCACAAGAAGACTCAACTCATGGAAACGAGTTGTGTAGACCAAGTTCTCACCACTGTCTTGGGTAAGATCCCAAAACTCAGCCTCTAGCTTCTTCATTTCATTACGAGGACATAACTCCTCGGTCATGAGCCTCTTAACTTCATCCCATGGCAAGGACATTGCCACATCCACACCCCGAGTCCTTTTCTCACCATTCCACCAGGTGAGCGCCCGTTTTTGAAAGACGCTAGTGGCATAGCGAACCCGGAGACTGTCAGGGCAATCACTGTTGAGGAAGGTATTTTCAATGCCTTCAAACCATTGAAGGAGACCCGTAGCTCCTTTGGTTCCATAGAACTTGATGGGGTTGCACGAGTTAAAGTGCTTGAAAGCGCATTGGGGCGGGTTAGCACCACCACCACCACCAGTAGCATTACCACTATTGTTGTTGTTGGCCTGCGTGAGTTGGTTCACCAGTTGGGTAAGGAGGGAAGCAAGATCGTTGTTTTTGGTGTTGGTTTCGTTGGCACGACAGGGATGCATGCTATAGATTTAAACAACACAAGGAGAGAGGTAAGAACTTATAAGAATTTATTAGATTAAAATATGAGAATAAATAATCATATTTTGAATTACACTCAAATAGTAACATACCCACTTGAATGCTATGACATATTAAGGTTAATTAAACTTATATAACTTTCGAGAAGACATGCTTTAGCCTATAAGTAAACACCCATCTCGGAAATTCCCAGGAAAGCATACGGATCCCTCGGTTGATTAAGATTTATATGAAATGCTTTCCTAGACAGAAAACACAGAATATAGGTGTCACCCTTCCAGATTGCACGTGTACCCTACTAATTAACAAAGTTTAAAACCTTAACGAGGTGTAAAAGTAAAATTTAATAGACTTGTGTCTATGGGTATGACGTTCCACATGCTATGATGATGAAATAGAAGAAGGTAAGAAGGATTGAGGCATAGGATAAGGGTATGGGTATTATTGTTTAATTTATTATTTGGATGGAACCTAGTAAGCCATGAAGTCTAACAAATAGGGCATCAAACAAATTAACACATAAGGTAGTAGGCATGTAATACATATCATGTAGTAAATATCATATAATCATAGAGCATGGCATATATGGGTGTCCTAAGGTTATAGTCTGGGTAAAAGGTGTCTAATAACCTAGTTCCCTATAACCAAGGCTCTGATACCAATATGTCACACCCTAACCAACGACGGAACATGTTGGAGTGGGACATGGAGACTGTTTATAAGCACATGGTTTACTAAAGTTGAAGTATATTAAACGACCAAATTCATTTCATAATTCAAATAGTCAAATCCAACATTACAAGAGTTGATAATACATATACAAATTCATTAAATTCAAATACTAGGTCCTCAAACTTAAGTGAAGCAACTTGATCATAACTCAAATATTCGTACCTGAAACATGATAAAAACGAGGTCAACTAAAATAGTTGGTGAGCATACATAGGTTTTGACACCATAAAAAAAGTTCAAATGTTTTATACAATTCATATGATACATGGTATATAAGGCATTTATGGAGAATCTATAGTTAAACTAAGTGAGCAATCAAACCTTGTGACTGAGGCATAACACGCAGGTTACCGTAATGTATTGTCGATAACAATCACCCTACCTGGTTGGGTTTGTTAGACATAATAGATTTATCAATGTTACCGTTGGCTTGTACAGAGTTAATAATTGCACCAGTGTGTCATGTATACGTAGTCTTAACTAATAGCATCCAGACATAAAGCACAAATAACACATAGAATCATAATGTATAATTGTATATATGTAAATGCAAAGAGTTTTCTAAGAGTAATCATGCTTCACCCCAAAATGAGCAAAAACGTAAAAAGGGGCTATGTAAAACTCACTTGTATTAATTGTGTAGATAACACGAGCAATATGTAGCATAAGGTATTTTCAAATCACAAGTTAACCTAGAGTGAAATATATGAATTTGAATTAATAACATACACAAAGTCTAAGGTTTAACGGAAATTTGTGTGTAAGGATTTCTATAAAAAGTGTTTATGTTATTTCATGTAGAGAATGTATGTATGTTGGTGGTTGTACTTGAATAAGAGTTTTATATAAAAACGTAAATTTGAACTATATTTGAATTTAATAAAAATGATAATTGACTTAGGGTTTAATTTGAATAATTTAAATAAATAAATTCTCTTTATTTATTTAATTACGGTTATAATAATGTACCTTAAAAAGGTGGTGTAAATATATATTAGTTTATATATATTTAGGAAAATATATTTTAAACCCTAAATGGATTTTTAAAACAAATGGATAAATAAATTCTTTTTATTTATTTATAATTAAAATAATGTGTTTCTTATAAAGGAACCAAGGAAATATATACGTATTAATATATATTTAGTAAAAATAGATTTGTTTGAAATAAGGTTTAGAATAGAAAATGATTTATAAACTTGATTTATGCAATTCTTTAAAAAGGTATTTTATAAAAATATTGTCAAAATTTATAAACTTAGTGTAGAGATAAAGACTTATGGCTACAAAATTTTCTAAGTACATATGCTGCAGACTCAACAATTCCGCTGACTTACAAAGTTGCTGCAGATAAGGCATATGCTGCAGATAGTTAAGTTCTACTGCTGATGAACAACTATGCTGCGGATAGCTTTATCTGCTGAAGTCCAAAGTTGCTGCTGATAGGCTTCTCATCAGTATCAAACATTGATGCTGCTGTTTGGTAAATCATCAGCAACTTTGACTTTGCTACTTACTCCTTTTGCTGTAACCCTGACACATCTATCAGCAGAAGGAATGTTATTGGTGCAGATGATTAAAGATAAAGCTACTACTTCTGAACTCTCCTGCAAAGATTCCTAAGATGACTTTTGACCTGATTCATACTGTTTGCTGCAGTTTGTCTTTTAGTTGTATACCAATTGTAGTGTAACTTGTAACTGTTAAATATCAACGGCTTATGTTTGATCTGATCCTTAGAATCAAGGGTCTGTCTTGATTCTAAGTTCCTTTATATGTATTGTATCTTTTCATTGTACAAGTGTGTTTCCTTAGAGTTTTCTCTGTAACTTGTAAACATTGAAGATTAATACACTTTGCATTTATTAGTATTATCACTATTTCTTGTTTACATTGCATAGTTGTGATTGTTTCCGCCAATCTCAACTAAATAGAACCATCTTGTAAAACACCGATCCTACAAGTGGTATCAGAGCTTTGGCTCTCAGATTAGAGAAACTAACACTTGTTTAATCACTATCTGGTTCTGTTATCTCTTTGCTGCTAAACCATATATCTAAAGTATGGCATAGAATACTGGATTTAATGATGTTGGAAGCCTTCACAGACCACCAAGACTGGTGTCTGGAGAAGATTATGACATGTGAAAGAATAGAATGGAAAGTTTCTTCTGCTACCAAGAATATGTAATGTGGAGATCCATAATTGATGGTCCGTATGTGCCTATGGTGGCTTCTGCTAACTCTGGAGGTCCATCTGTTCCTAAAGAAGCCTCCAAATATTCTGAAGAAGACATTAAGAAGATGGAGGTAGATTTTAAAGTTCTGGGAGCTATACAGACGTGCTTGCCAAATGAAGTTTTTCATAACTTCAGAGAATACAAAACTGCCAAAGAGCTATGGGAAGCTCTTGAAAAGATGTTTGCTGGTTCTGAAGAAGTGAAAGAAAATAGAATAGACATTCTAAAGCAACAATATGAAAACTTTGTCTACAAGGATGGTGAGTCTCTTACTACTCTATACAACAGGTACACCTATCTTGTGGGAGAGCTACATTGCTCTAAAGTCAAGCTGGAGAATGAAGACATTCTCAAAAAGTTTATTAGATCTCTTCCAAGTTGCTGGACACTCTACACAGTGTCAATCAGAAGAACTGAAAATCTGAAGACTCTCCAAATGACTGAGCTGTTTGGTATGTTGAAGACATATGAGCTGGAAATGATTCAAGCTAGAGAAAGAAGCTCAGGTCATTCATCCTCATCCTCATTATCAACCACTTCCTCTGCACTACACTCTGGCTACTCAGTTCCAAGTTCAAGCAACTACTATCCTCCCATTGTTACCCATCCGCAAACTCCTAACTCAAAAACTAGCAACTCACCTTTTCTCCTTGAAGCCCCACCTCAAAATAACTCTGTTGTATTTGTCTCTGAAAACCCAAGCAATATGTCATTTATCAAAGAAGATCTGGAGTATTTTCATCCAGATGACCTAGAAGAAATGGACATACAACACTCTTATGCTATGTTATCTCTTAGAGCTAAAAGGTTCTACTCTAGAACTGGAAGACCTATTCCAAGCAACAACTCTAACACTAGAGTTGGGTTGGAGAAGAGCAAGCTAAGATGTTACAACTATAATCAACTTGGCCATTTTGCCAGAGAATGTAAAGCATCAAAGGCAAACCCAGCTGCTGCACAGCCAAGACAGACACATAAAAGTCATGCAGGTCAAAACACTCCTCCTGCTCAAACTGCAGCTTATGTAACTCAACAAGTGGGAACAACTGATTTTGACTGGAGTTTTCAATATGAAGAACCAACAGCTAACAACCAAGCTCTCATGGCAGACACCAAGGAGATACCACCTCAGGTATATGAACACCTGTGTTCTCAAGCTTGCATTGATAAGGTTCTAGGATATAGAAAGCATAACCAAAATCTTATAGATCAAAATGAAAAGTTTCATCAAATGAAATATGAATTCAAAAAGGTTGAAAACAGTTACAAAGAAAAGATTAACTGTCTAAAGAAAGAAATTTCATCATTAAAACATGAACAAACAAATCTTGAAACTCAGATTGATGATCTATTGGTTAAGCTAAAAGCTACAAGAGATGAGCTGGCAGAACAAAAGGTTCATGTGACAAATATGAATTTGCATCCAAAAGGTTGCAAAGACTTTTGGATGCTCAAATTCATGAGAAGGTGACAGTTGGTCTTGGGTATTAAGCTGAGAAGACTTACAAATCTGTACCACCACCTGCTGACTATGTAGCCATCCATGAACCTAACTTCAATCTCACAAACCTTGACCATGCAAACCAAATCCTTGATCCTTCCAAGGAAGAAACAGTTGTGCAAGAATGCAATACCTCAACTGAATCTGAGTCCACTTGCTCAGAATCCACTGAAACCAGTGAAGTCCCATTACTCCCTACCAATGAAGTAATTCTAAAAACCACCAAATCTGGTAGAGTAATTCAAACAAATGGTCCAAGTCCCTTTATTCCTTCTATACCAGTAACTCAACTCACCAAGCAAATCAAAATCAGCTATCCTCCTGAAGGAAGAAAGCTGATTATTGAAAAGGGACAATCCTCAACCTCCACAAACCACCAAGAAAGGTGTTTGACATCTGTCATGCACCTGGAGAGAGAACTCCATATGTTTAGAAAACATTGGAGGAAGCTACTTTTTAACATAACAAAACTCATCCCTGGAATTTCAAAGATTTATTCAAAAGAAAGGACTATGTGTACTTTCAAGGGATAAAACTGCTAAATCATGTTTTGCTTGTAGCAAATACAATCATACTGCAAGCACCTACTTTTATTACCTTCAGCATCAATGGAATCTCAAGCAACAAGCCTTTGAGAAAACAAACAAGAACAAGAAGGTAAGAAGCTATGAAGCAAAAACAACTCATTTCAGAAAATCTCTCTCTCCACCAAGGAAGCAGATCCCAAAAGCTCAACAATCTTGTATCATATGTGGTGAATCAAATCACTTTGCTGCAAATTGTAAATTCAATCCTTTCAACCAACTCTCTCAATCATCAGCAACAACAATCAAGATCCTTCCTAGATAGAAGCCGGTCTATAGAAGAACTCCTAAAGAACAACCCACTTTCAACAGGAAGGTAAAGAAGGAGAAGCAAGTAATTATGGTTGAACAGTCAGAAGCAACCAGGAGTGCTACTGATCAATTTAAGCCTAAAAACATGAAGAACAAATCTAATTCATCAGCAACAACCAAGTTTGCTGCTAATCAGTCAAAGCCATCAGCAACAATCAAGTTTGCTGCTGATAAGCCAAAGCCAGCAGCAACCAAGTTTGCTACTGATCAGTCAAAACCATCAGCAACAAATCTTAAAATCCAGAAAGAACTATCAGCAGCTAAAGCCATATCTGCTGCTGATAGAGTAAAAAGGTCTGGAAAATTAATTCAACAATGGAAAGCCAAGTCTACACCTTCATCCTCTCAAAGTATTATCATTGGATCTATTGAGTGCCAGCATAGTGATGATTTTGGTCTCAAAACACACTCACCCAAGTCTGCACGTTCTTGGGTCCCTCCCTTTAACTAGATCTCTCTCATGTGCAGGGACAACTAGGTAACAAGGATAACACCTAGGTTGTAGACAGTGGTTGTTCCATGCACATGACCGGTAACAGATCCATCATATCAAATTTCAGAAACTTCTATGGAGGATATGTTGCCTTTGGGAGTGATTCAAAAGAAGGATCTATAACTGGACAAGGAATTCAAAGACAATACAGTGCTCCAAGAACTCCTCAACAAAATAGAGTTGCTGAAAGGAGAAACAGAACCCTTATTGAATCTAGAAGATCCATGCTGGCTGACTCAAAACTGCCTCTTACATTCTAGGCAGAGGCAATTAGCACAGCTTGCTATGTGAAAAACAGGTTTCTCATTGTCAAACCTCTCAACAAAACACCCTATGAACTGTGGTTCAACCGAGTTCCCTACATTGGTTTTCTGAAACCTTTCGGTTGTCCATGCACTATTCTTATCCCTAGTGATGTTCTTCCAAAATTCGGTGCCAAATCAGATGAAGGATACTTTTTGGGCTATTCCTCTCAATCCAAAGCCTACAGAGTATTTAACTCCAGAACAAGAATAGTTGAAGAGTCAGCAAATGTGGAATGTAGGGAACACATTCCATGTGAAAAGGGAAAAGGACCAGACTGGCTCTTTGATATTGACTCCTTCTCTCAAGTATTTGAGCCCCTCATCTTCTCAAATATGGAGTCTATATCTTCCAAAGAACAAGCCTCCACATCATCTGATGAATACAGATTAGGATTCAATGGTCCCTCTATAAGAATTAAAAGACCATCCATTGATCCTCCATCTGTCATGGAAGCCGTTGAAGCAAGTTAAGCTAGAACAAGCATCTCAAATGTTACCAGCAGCAGCCTCTCTGAGCATGAAAATTAAACTAGGAACCTTAACAACTCTGCAGTTGGCATAGAGGTATCTGCTGCTGATGAGGAAAATGTAACTGATGATGCTGCTGATGTTGAAGACTCTTCTGCAATGAATGAAGATATTCCAGATCAAAATCAATGCAATCTTGAGCAAGCAATTTAGATGGATGTTGTTCCAACACAAAGAATCAACAAAGAACATCCATTAGAAAATATCATTGGCCAGGTTCAACAAGGATTTCAAACAAGGAGCAAATCTCATGAGGCCAATATATGTCTGTACTCTTGCTTTCTATCTCAAATGGAACCAAAGAAGATAGATGAAGCTTTGCAACACAGCAGTTGGATTGAAGCAATGCAAGAAGAGTTGCTGCAATTCAAGAGATAGGAAGTGTGGACCCTAGTTGATCTGCCACCTGGTCAAACCGCTATTGGCACAAGGCGGGTCTTCAGAAACAAGCAAGATGAGAGAGGGATTGTAGTCAAGAACAAAGCTAGACTTATAGCTCAAGGCTACACTTAGGAAGAGGGAATTAACGATGATGAAGTATTTTCACATGTTGCCAGACTGGAGGCTATCAGAATCTTCTTGGCATATGCTACATCCAAGAGCTTCACTATCTATCAGATGGATGTCAAAAGTGCTTTTCTATACGGGAAGATCGGTGAAGAAGTCTATGTCAGATAGCCTCCAGGCTTTATAGATCCTGCACATCCTGACAAAGTGTTCAAATTAGACAAAAGCTCTTTATGGCCTACATCAAGATCCAAGAGCCTGGTATGAGACCCTGTCAGGATATCTACTCAACAACAATTTCAGAAGAGGTGTCATTGATCAGACCTTGTTTATAAAAGATGAAGGGGGAGAAATCCTACTGGTACAAATCTATGTAGATGATATCATCTTTGGATCAACAAGGAAGAAGTTATGCAAAGATTTTGAGATCCTAATGCACTCAAAGTTTGAAATGAGTTCAATCGGTGAACTAAATTTATTTTTGGGTCTCCAAGTCAAACAAGTTCCAAATGGAATCTTCATCAGTCAATCCAAATATGTTAGAAGCATTTTGGAAAGATTCAAACTGGCTAATTGCTCTGCTGCAAGAACTCCTATGCAAGTGCACCATCAACTGTCTATAGACAAAAATGGTCAAGACACTGATCAACATCAGTACAGGGCAATGATTGGATCACTCATTTATCTAACTGCATCAAGACCAGATATCATGTTTGCAGTATGTCTGTGTGCAAGATTTCAGGCAGCTCCAAAGAACTCACACCTCTAAGCTGTCAAGAGAATTTTTAGATAATTAAGGGATCTGGATACAAAATCAAATGCTAGATTATGTACAACTATGCTGACTTAACAATTCTCTAAGTATATATGCTGCGGACTGATGGCTACAAAATTATCTAAGTACATATGCTGCGGACTCAACAGTTCTGCTGACTTACAAAGTTGCTGCAGATAAGGCATATGATACAGATAGTTAAGTTCTACCGCTGATGAACAACTATGCTGCGGATAGCCTTATCTGCTGAAGTCCAAAGTTGCTACTGATAGGCTTCTCATCAGCATCAAACATTGATGATGTTGATAGGCAAATCATCAGTAGCTTTGACTCTGCTACTGACACCTTTTGCTGTAACCCTGACACATCTATCAGCAGAAGGAATGTTATTGGTGCAGATGATTAAAAACAAAGCTACTACTTCTGAAGTCTCCTACAATGATTCCTAAGAAGACTTTTGACCTGATTCATACCGTTTGTTGTAGTTTGTCTTTTAGTTGTCTACCAATTATAGTGTAACTTGTAACTGTCAAAGATCAACGGCTTGTGTTTGATCTGATCCTTAGAATCAAGAGTCTGTCTTGATTCTAAGTTCCTTTATATGTATTGTATCTTTTCGTTGTACAAGTGTGCTTCCTTAGAGTTTTCTCTGTAACTTGTAAACATTGAAGATTAATATACTTTGCATTTATCAGTATTATCAATGTTTCTTGTTTACATTGCATAGCTGTGATTGTTTTCGCCAATCTCAACTAAACAGAACCATCTTGTAAAACACCGATCCTACACTTAGATATTTTGAATGCTTTGGTTTGAAATTTATTAATTTAAAAAAAATAAACCTTTAGAAATGATTTTTATATTTAAAAATGTTATTTTAGACAATGAAATATGTAAAAATAGTGGTTTTATGTTTAAATTTGTAAAATTTTGTATAAATCTGTTCTAATTGGTGTTAGGTTTATATAAATAATTTTATGGAATTTTTGGAGTGTTGCAACGGCTAAAAAAAAATTAACACAGGCCACCCGGCTCAAACCCGGGTGGTCTCTGTGTGTGCGGATAGGTTTACCACTGAACCAAGGTCGGGTTCTGAGACTTATTCGATTCAGTTTATTGATAAACAAGGGGGCATAGGGACCGGGTTTCAGGGCAGATACATGCGTAAAAAGGATATGGGTTTGTGGGTTTCGAACCCACACCACTGGGTCCAATGTTGCAAAGACCTAACCAGTTGGACCGGGTGGTTTCGATGGTTATATAGGGATTCCATTTAACTAAAAACACTAAAAAGAATTGAATTCAAATCCCAAATCAAAGCCGTATGAACAAGCTCCGATTCTAGGGGAAATTGGGTTTGATGCCCTCTGTCATGTGAAATTGACAGAGGGCTTTTGATCCCCAAGTCAAAATGAAACTAATGACATGATTCATACCTGTAATGGTTGAGTATTGAGGGCCGATGGCTAGCGAGACATAATCGATGTTCTTGGTGCTCGATCATGACCAGAGTCGTAATGTGTCACACCCCTAAATTTATTTACTTAATAAATAAATACAGGTGGCAACGATTGGTTCATTACACGATAGCGGATGCTGTAATAGTGATTTCTAAGACTTGATTACATATACGATTACTAAAACTAAATAAATACAATGATCTAAGTCCCTCTAGTTCAATGGTCGACTTGAGACTTGATAATTTATGCCCGCCCGGTTACTAGGAATTGTTCCAACATAGCTAGCCTATTCCAACCACTTCATGGCTAAAGGTTACCTGAGAAACATACTTGAAAGTGTCAACACAAAGGTTGGTGAGTTCACAGAGTTTGTTAATTTAGTACAGTTAATTTTCCTCGAAAAACTAGACATGACTTAACCGTCACAAAATAAGTAGTTTTCCTTTGAAAACATGCCCATGACTTTACCGTCATAAAATAAGTAGTTTTCCTTTGAAAACATGCCCATGACTTAACCGTCATAAAATAAGTAGTTTTCCTTTGAAAACATGCCCATGACTTGACCGTCATAAAATAAGTAGTTTTTTTTAAAAACATATACATGACTTAACCGTCATCAAATAAGTAGTTTTTCTTTGAAAACATGCCCATTACTTTACCGTCATAAAATAAGTAGTTTTCCTTTGAAAACATGCCAATGACTTTACCGTCATAAAATAAGTAGTTTTCCTTTGAAAACATATACATGACCTAACCGTCATAAAATAAGTAGTTTTCCTTTGAAAACATATACATGACTTAACCGTCATAAAATAAGTAGTTTTCCTTTGAAAACATGTCCATGACTTTACCGTCATAAAATAAGTAGTTTTCTTTTGAAAACATGTCCATGACTTTACCGTCATAAAATAAGTAGTTTTCCTTTGAAAACATGCCCATGACTTTACCGTCATAAAATAAGTAGTTTTCCTTTGAAAACATATACATGACTTAACCGTCATAAGATAAGTAGTTTTACCCGAAAACATTGCCCATGACATTACCGTCATAAATAAGTACAAATAATTCTAAACGCATATGAAAAATGAAACAAGTGTTATTGATCCATTCGTAAGCTAGCTAGGCTTACAAATACCTATGTCCATATATGAAACTGTAACCAAACGCCAACAATTTGATGCCCCTCCTCGCCTTTCTACGAGTAAGATAATATGCGGTCATTCGGCCATTTGGACCTCTGGTTAGCGCGACTAACCATGACCGGGAGCGTCACCCCCAATAGTACTATCCATAGAATCTCGTGCTAAGTCCATAGCTAATGGTTACTAAGTTTTTATTCCGGGGACTTTAAGCGCTATATTGTTCACCATGTATGACATAGTGTTAGTGTCTTGTTTCGTTGTTATCATATAAAAATGTTTGCAATGCTTTCCCAATTGTATAAAACAACAATGTTTAGACATATATTAAACAATATTGTAATACTTAATGTAAGTGTGTTTCTCCCCCGCAGTTTACAAAACTTTAAAAAAAATGAAAGGGGGCCGTGAACTCCCCTTGTGTCCGATGAAATCCTAGCAAATAACAGTGTGCTAAGAGTTCATGTCTATCCATACCCTAATCACACAAAGGTACTAATGTGTTAAGACTACCCGCCTTATACGTAAGTTGTTCATTCGACTTAACGAATCCCGTTAAGTACGCCTTTGTTTAGTAAAAATAGGGTTTTCATTTACGACTAATTGGTGATTATTATTCCAGTCTAGATGCTTACATATTTTCCGAGAAAATAATATGTTTCCCTATTGGTGACTTATTAAGTGTACCAAAAATAAATATTATTTTTGTAGCAACTTAAAATATATTCACTTATGTTCCACGATGTCGTGTGATTATTTATTTTTAACCGAATCTCTTCATATGTTCCATGTACATATATCAAATTGTCATATTAGGATACTAATCATTAATTCCTAGAACATTTCCATGATTTAACCAAAACCGTACACCAACACATATATATCACAAATTTTATCCATAAACATATATTTTTAGTAACACCTTTCACGTTCATATGTTGATGATAATCGTTCGTATGTCTTCTTGAATCATAGGACACTACCTTGGGTCTTGCCAGGTAAGTCACACATGATCATATAACTTCACGAACATGTATCCTTCAACAGAACACATGAATGGAATGAAGGGTTTATGAAGAACACCATCATCCAAGTGTTATTTTATGTGATAGTATATATATATGTTGTTTATATTTGATGTGTCCTTGTCTTGTGCATGGTCCTTCTAGTTTGGTATTTTATGTATGAACATGTACGAGTATAAATATATGTATTCAAACATGACTCATTAAGAAGCAAAGCAAAAACTCATCAAGACTTTTATGTTTTATTTTGTTCTTGAAAACTCAGATTTTTAGGCGTACTTCAAATAGACTTTTAGATGGTTTTAGAAGACCAAATGACTTGGAGTTTTCTTCTAAAATCAGGTTTATTGAACCCAGAGGAGATGTGAAAAAGTATTACTAGATTTGGAGTTGTGTAGGTACCTAAAAACAGGAAAATGAAAAGAGGTGTCCAGATTTGACCTGCACTGAGCGGCGTTCTTGCGCTGACTGTTTGGAGGTCGAATACTCCATGGATTCGAGTGATTCCACTTGGGTTATCCTTTGTTAACATAGAGCTTCATTCTAGAAAAAGAATGGACTGATTTGATCAAGGAACGAAAGAGATATGGCCTTCCAAAGTTGACCGAAAATCTGGCATGAAGCTAAGTTATGGGAATTGTTTGCATTTTCGGTTTTGGAGAGGGGAATTGGGTGAAATACAAAATGAATCAGTCAAGGGAGGGAGGAGGGAGTTAAGGGGTGTTGGTGCAAGTGTTTTATATGGAGAAAGAGAGATGGAGTTGAGTGATGATCACATCTTCATCATTACCACTTATGGTTGATGGGAATTGCATGTAATCATTTCAAGTGGAAGAGGGTGTGCATGCAAGACATGTATGCAAGCATTTAATGGGATAGTGGGTGGCTACAACCACATTTCGGCCGGGAGGGGTATAGGGTGGGGGTTTGGGTGTTGTCAAATCCATTAATGGCTAGATAGGTGGGTTCTTTGGTGGTATAAATCCCCTAGGTGATCGCGTGATCTAATACCCGGTGTAAAACTTTTTAACGATTCATTACTTATGAGTTTTTGTGTGGTTTGACTAGTCTCAATAGTTTACTAGTTAACCCGACATAGTTATTACTATAACTATATTATTCATGAATGCACATAACATAACTTAGAGCCATACAACAAACATTTATATGTCAACTTTTTATAAAAGTTTAGTCACCTATATTTATGTTTTTATATTCAAACGTGTCTCTAGACTTTTCTGGAATAACATTCTTTTAATCACCAACGAACGTTCAATGCGGGTTATTATCCTTTATTTCCTAGTAATTCTTAAAAATTTCTAAATATGACACTTGTTTTCTTGCTAGACTTCTGACAATAATATGTCAAAGATAATATTCCAAGAAATATAAAATAGGAATGTGCAAATATGACTATGAGTATTGACCTAGACTACTGGGTGTCACATTCTCCTCATGTTAAAGAGAATTTTGTCCCGAAATTCAGTTGATGTTACCTTGAATTGGTGTATTTGTGAAAAAGGACTGGTACTTGGTTTTCATTTGATCTTCGTGTTCCCATGTATACTCAGGGTCACGCTCCAAGTTCTAACATACCTTAACCATTTCAATACAGTTACGCTTTGTCCCTTGGACTTTTTAGCCAGTGGTTTCAATAGCTTTCTGAACAGGGTGTGGTTTGTCACCTATGTGAATCTCACCAGACGGTATGATTAACGTTTCTTCTAATAAAAACTTCTTGAGATTTAACACATGAAATACATCGTGTATATAGCTTAGTTCCCCGTGACAACGTAAGCTTGTAGGTTACTGGGCCAACCCTAGCCCGTATTTCAAACGATCTGATGTATTTATGGTTATGTTTAGCGAGACCTTTAACAAGGCTCGGTCTCCAATTTGGAATTCTAATGGCTTTCGTCTGTTTCTAGCACAACTCTCTTTCGTCTGTCTTGAGTGGCTTTCAGACGATCTTTGATTTCGATGATCTTGTCAATGGTTTCCTGGCCAATCTCAGGATCTGTCAAATGTTTTTCGCCAACCTCCGCCCAACATAGCGATGAGCGACACTTACAACCATACAAAGCCTCAACGGAGCGGCTTTAATGCCGGTATGGTAGTTGTTATTATATGAAAACTCAGTCAATGGCGGTGAGTATCCCTATTTCCTCTGAAATCGATTACACACGCACGGAGCACATCTTTTAAAGTTTTGATGGTCTTTTTACCTTGACCGTTCATCTGGGGATGATTTGTAGTGCTCATGTCAAGGCATGTTCCCAAGGCTTCTTGTACAGACTGCCAGATTCTTGACATGAATCGACTGTCCCTATTAGAGAAAATGGAAACTGGCTTACTATGCCTAGCCTTAATTTCCTTAATATTTAGCCTTGCACGCTTCTTACTTTTATCTGTCTCCTTGATTGGTAGGGAGTGAGCGGATTTCGTTAAACTACCGATGATTACCCATATAGTATCATAGCCGCTAGATGTTCTGGGTAGATTTGTAATGAAATCTATGGAATTCTCCTCCCATTTCCACTGAGGAATCTGCGGTTGTTGTGTTCACTCAGGTGATTTCCTAACATTCTGCTTTTACTGTCAGGTATCTCCCAGCATACATAGCAATTTCTCCTTTCATGTTTTGCCACATAATGGAGTTCCTCGGGATCCTTATACGTTTTATTCGATTTTGGTTGAACGGAGTACTTGAGCTTATGGACTCATCCATAACCTCCCACATAGGCTTCCGATACCTGGTACCCAAATTCTATCTGCATCATCCAACTTAGGCTTCAATTGTTTGATTCCATTTACTTGATAGTCGGTATTCTAAAGCAAATCGAATGCTTCTCTGACTAACGATATTAAACGTGCAAGAACCCCTTTATTTGATTACCCTCAATATGGTAGGGTTATGTGATGCTCATTACTGGTAATGAAAGGAATGGTGCCTGCGAATCTTGAGCGTATGTTGACACATACCCTCTATTCGTCTACACACTTTGTCACAAAAGCAGATCTCTATAGATCTTAGGAAAGAATTACTCAACGAGGTGTCCAGGTTTTAGTTGAATATTGGGTAGTAATGACACAGTACGGAAGTGAAATTTTATGTTTGTCCCTCTTATGCTTTTCAAAAGCATTTTCCCGGACTAAGACTTTTCTCTTATTTCAGGTTTCATGTTTTCTAGGATTTTCCTCTCCATGTGCCTTCATGGAGCTAAGATTTGATGTTCCTTGGGAGCTCTTACTTGCGAAGGTCCAGTCTAATCACCACCTTACCCGTTAATTGCATTATCTTCCCGCGGCAGACTAGCATTCGGGTTGTAACATCCTGATATGTAAGCTCATGACTTGGCTACCATACCCTCGAAGTATGTATGCCATAAAAGTTCTATGTTTGTTTGGGATATTCATATTCCGTCTAGCTGAGGGAATGAATAGTGGGACTGTGAGAATGGTCTCATAGAATTAGTGTTTTCCCAAAAATGGGCTACGGGTTTGTCAACCCGTTAAGTTGGTAGAAAGGGTTTATGAGTTTTACAATGGCCAACTATAAGTCATTCAGTGTGTATGCACCGCCTTAGTGTTTGAATGGTACTTTGGTGACTTACTATTACATATTCCACTCATACAGGTTATAGCCTCAAAATCCTTAGCACAAGGATAAAATTGAGGTAATGAGTGTTAAACATCGAAAATTTTGTACTCTTACTAAGCCTGCGTTAAGAGGTTATTCCTTAACAATAGATGCTCCTAGAGCTTCCTAGTTCTAGAATACTGGGAGCGAAAGATGTGATCACGCCTCTCCTCTAGGCTGAAATCTGGGATCCATTCAACAAGATGATCTTTGGGTTGAAATCTGGGATCCATTCAACAAGATGATCTTTGGGGAAGTGCGGGTACAAAAGAGCATAAAATTATCCTTCACTAATCCTTGTGGATAGTGGTCTGTTGTGAACGGTGATCTGTTGTGAACAGCTCGAGCTTACGCCCCTTATGCATATCATGAACTAATGAGATTAGCACGAAATTCCGCATTTGGGACCCCTTTAAAAGTTTTGTATGTCATTTTTCGGTTAGTGCGACAATAGTCGTTATTCCACACCTAGGTTTCTTTGGCATTCGCTTGTGAATAAATCACGGCTTACTCATCACCGAGAGGGTAGTCGGTCTTGAAGGTGTACTGAATGTCAATGGTTGTGAGAGCAACCCTGTTTGACCAATATTCTAAAATTTTAGATTACCTACTTGTCTCACGTCGAGCTTCCACAATACCCCATCGGTGCTATGTGTATGCGGGTCAGAACAAATTTTCTGCCCCATCACCGAAGTTAGGGCATAACACTCCTAACACAAATTTCAAGTAATTGTGAGACTGAACGGTGTGATGGATCCTGAGATTACGCTATAATCTTCCACAATAATTATGCAATTATTGTAAGTGTTGGTTGTGGTAATGCTTAAATTAAAGCTATCTCGACAAGTAGAATCTCAAAGAATGAATGTGCGAAATCCTTCGCCGTTCAGGATGCACAAAAGATTGGTTGATTTTAATTTTAATTTCTCTCGTTCCTCCCAAACTATGAGATTGCTTTGAGAGCACCTAATTGAGAAGTCTGATTTGTTAAGATCCAATCCTTAATCAAGTGACTGAGAACATAGGTTGATCATTAGCTTAGACAGCAAGACTCACTAAAGTTCCCATGCACTGCAAATTATGATTACGTGTGCACCCGCAATGATAATTTACTTTGCATGATCCCTGTAGTGTTTCTCCTATCCCAAGCTTTTAGTAAAAAAGGATTTGAAATGTTCATTACATTGTGTTTGCACACTTGTATAGAAGTGTGTATTGTTCCACCGGATTACCCTTAATTATGTGTACCAATACTCATGAATCTGCCGAATATGGCTGTTGTCGGATGAGGCTAATGGTAGAGAGGCACCACCAGTGTCTCTTAAAATAAAATGTGTATGGTGAAAGTCAGACACTATGTGTTGGGCAGAGATCCTCAAATGAATGTCGAGCAACTCATGCTCCAAGTCTGTATATATGCATGGATCCACATGATCCGATGTATGTCTAGGTCTCCTGACCCTTGGAGTTCTCTCCCATTTAGTCTTGCTTATCCACTTTGGATTCCCTTCTGTTTGGGCAATCCTGTCTGCCATATCTCATGGCGAAGTCTAGGCATCCGATCCGACAACTTATGAAGGAGAGTATTTACACTGCAAATACGTTAGAAAGATAGATGCCTCCATGGCTAGAGTAGTTGTGGTGCAGGTATAGATACAGATTTTTGAACATGTTTCTTGGCTAGCTCTTTAGATACTACCTATATTTGATGAATAACTGATGCAAGATTGGATTTTTATTAGTTTTTGGGGTTTTGTGATGGTTTAACATTTTCGTAAAGAATCTAATTGCAATTGGTTGATGAATATGCATGCTTACTACTGATTTATCATTGATTTATGTTCCACATGTGTCTTGTTGAATGTCTTTCAGTTATAGATGCATGTTTAGGTTGCTCACTGTGTGTTTGTGACTGTTTATGGTGTTGCTAGACGTAGTAATCCAAAGGAGCATTAGTTGGTGGTTGATTAGAGCTGACTGTTCTTCCTATCTCGATAGCTCAAAGGTGAGAGGTAGTCGGTTAGTCTCTGGTGTCTAGGTGTAAAGGCTCTGAAAGGAGGTTTACCTAGGTTTCTTAGTATCCTTGCTAGTCCATGTCAATTCGTTTGTTCTTAGATTACCCCGTGCATTCTTAGAATGTATTGAGATAGTGAGACTGAAAGGTTATCTATCTTTAGGGTACCTTAGTGTTGTTGGGGAGACCAAAAGGTGATCCGACTATCTGGTGAGCGTTATACATTCTTTAGAGTTTCCTTCTGGTCACACCCGAAGCTTGATCAGGGATCCACTAGGTTTTCTAAGGGTGTCATACTTTAGAATCCCTGTCCCATCATAGTTCCCATAACCGAGAGAAATCCGAAAATCACAATTAGGATTCTTATCTAGGTAGTACTTTTCCAATCCCTGAGTTTGTCTAAATTCCTGAGTGATAGTGTAACATCCCAAAAATAGTAATTTAGTAAACAATAACGCGATAGAGGCTTAATCGTCATAAAACAAAAGAAAAACGGATGGGCTTGGGCTCGGCTCCAACGGGCCGATGAAAGCCCAGGTATATAAGGGGCAAGGCAGGCCACTTCACCATTTCATCTTCATTTCATCATCCTAGAGAGAGAAAGGAGAGCTCGGGTCTAGAGAGAGAAAGTCAACGGATCAACTCGAGATTGAAGGAGCACGTTACCGCTGAGCTCGTGAGTAAAACCTCTGAATCAGAAGTCCAATCCAGGTAACGATTCGACCATAATCTGAGTATTTGTTTGTTTTGGGGTTTCTCAGGTTTTAGCTAAATGGGAGACGTTTTTATGGATGAAACTTGAAAATAAGCTTAGAACTAGCATCTAGAGTGAAAACCGCACCTGTTGATCAAAGAAAATTGTAAGATTAGCATGATCGGATTAACATGCAAAATTTCGGACTTGTCCAGAAAACAGGTGCTGCGTACTTATCAAGTACGCAGTAGGGACGTCCTGCGTACTTACCAAGTACGCAGGTACGCAGGAGAAAGATCATGCGTACTTACCAAGTACGCAGGAGAAAGATCATGCGTAGTTACCAAGTACGCAGGAGAAAGATCATGCGTACTTGTCAAGTGCGCATGAGCAAGGCCCTGTGCACTTACTAAGTGCGCGGGCAGCAGACCAGTAAGTAAAATCAGTATGTTTAGAATGATTAAACCGTTAGAGTCGGGGTTGGGTCTGATGTGTATTTAACTACTTAATTCAGATCGTACGTGACATTGTTGGACCTTTGTTTAGAACAACCAAGACTAGCTTATCAGGTGAGTTCTATGTGCCCTCTTCTATGTTATGTTCAAACCTTATTAAATGTTTTGGGGCTGAAATGTATACACTAAATGAATAAATGATATGAATGCTAATGTGATCATACGTGATATACTAATATATATTTTATATATATATACGAAAATGAATTATGCACAAAGAATGAATCGTATGATTATATAGAATGAATGAAAGAATAACACAATGTGTAAGAATGAAATGTTGCTTTATGTCCATGTATATATTGCTTGCCAAGCATAAGAAAAAGTTATGGACGCTTCGGTGATAACGGCTACTTCGGTAGACGGACGACCACGTGACTATTTTGTAACCGGGACAAATGCGTTCCTTCATCAGCTAGGACGTACAAAAGCCATTAATGGACGGTCGAAGCAAATGGCATATTATGAATAGTAGAACGGTTGCATAAATAATAGTCGCATGGGAAACGGATACTTTCGGGTAGACGGGCGAATTACGGCCTACGACGGTAGGACGGTTGTAAGTCATTACGGACGGACAAAAGTTGCCGGACGGTTGTAAGAATGGCGGGCCATGACGATGGACTGTGGCGTTTGTCTTTGTGACATTCGCAAACAAATGACGGGTTGATCACCCTTAAGTGTATGACCCATGAAAGTTAAGAAAAGAAAAAGGTGAATGCATATATATATATATGTAATCACAAAAGAAAGATGAAAGAAAAGCAAAAGTTACGAATATATATAATTATATATACTTGTAAAGAAAAGAATGATCATACTTAATAGTTTTAAACTAGAACTCACCAGCGTTAGCTGACTTTTAGTATACATTTCAGGTACAGAAAGGAAGGGTCGTGCGAAGGCGTGAAGGTTACCCGGCACGAGACTGACATCCCACTTTTATTTATGTTAAGACAATGTTATGTTTCAATTTTTAAGACTTCCGCTGTTATGACATGTAATTTGAATGATGTTTGCTTCCGCTACTTCTGAATGTTTTAAATTTAAGTTCAGTAATTACGACTATGTTTATGAGTAAATCCAACAAGTGAGGTCACCCGGGAATGGGGCCTTACAAGTTGGTATCAGAGCAATAGTTTGAGAGATTCAGACATCCCTAAATGTTTGGACTCAAACTGATTATGGGACCAACGCACGGATGTCAGTATGGGTAACCAACGCCAACGCCAGCACGGTAAGTAAGTACTAGAGTTAATACACTTGGATAAGAATAGACACCTTAACTTAGAACAAATAGATGTCAATGTCACAACCGAATTAAAGAGTTTTGAACCCGAAAAGCAATGTAAATTAGTAATCACAAACCGGTCACTGTAATTAAAAATTTACCTTGCTCGTACTGTTCTAAACTATGATCTGAAGGAATGTCATTGATGTATTCCCTCTATAACTATCAGAAAACTAAGAATTATGGCTGGTGGAGGAAGAACAGGACGCCGAGGCGGTCGCACTGGCCGAGTAGGTAGACCCCCGTTGAATCAAAGACTAGAATAAGAAGAGAGTGTGCACGCAGAACACACCGATAGTGTGCACGAAACAGAAGTGACCCCAACTGGAGACGACAATCCAGGGCCGATACAGTTGGAACCCGAAGTCAGGGATGCTATTGCCAGTGAAGTTGTGCTCACTCTGAAGAAAATATTGCCTGATCTACTATCCGAGGCACTAAAGAAAAGTAAAGATGATGATGAAGTAGGCCATGAAGATAAAGTGTATGATAGTGAGGGGGATGAAGTGAAAATGGGATCAAGCAATCGTGGGTGCACTTACAAAGGATTCAAAGACGGAGACCACCCAAGTTCGATGGGAGCAAGGATTCAGTGGCAACGCTCGAATGGATTGAGAGGATGAACGTTGTAATTAACATCAGCGAGTGTCGACCGGACCAGGCGGTTAAATATGTTGCTCATTCTTTCACCAACGAAGCACTAGGTTGGTGGAGAAACATTCAGAGAACAAAGTCGCCAAACGCTATCGCCAGAATGACATGGGAAGACCTGAAGAAGCTTATAATTCAAAAGTTCTGTCCCCAGAACGAAATTGATCGAGTGGAAAACGAATTCCTAAACTTTAAGGCGGGCAACAAGACGCACCGCCAGTATACCTCTAGATTCAATGAGCTAGCTCATCTGGTACCCCACCTGCTGGAGACAGAAGAGCGAATGATCAAGTATTATGTGAAGGGCCTACCTCAAAGTGTCCGTGTCCATGTGAAAGCCAACCTACCCTCGACCTTCGAGTCGGTAGTGAATCTGAGCGGATCGTCTACGAAGATTATGCCAATGAGGACCCACCAAAAGAGAAAATGGGAGAACCCGTCTAGAGGCACCGGAAGAGGGAATGCAACAAACGAAATTAAGAAACCAAGGTCAGAAGGGTATGAAACTTGCAAGAAATATGGAAGGCAACATGTTGGCGAGTGTCGAGTCGGCACCACCACATGTTATAGGTGTGGGAAGGTGGGACACTATTCTCGCGACTGTTTGAGAGACACTAAATGTCAAAGTTGTGGACAATTTGGACATCTGACCAAGAGTTGCAGAAAAACCAGACAATCTGGTTCGGGAAAAGAAAAGGAACAAGAACAGCCAAAGGCTAGGACACGAGCCTACGCCCTGACTGAGGAGGAAGCAAGGGGAAACCCTGATGTTGTGTCAGGTACGTTCCTAGTTAATAACGAACATGCTGCTATTTTATATGACTCTGGTGCTAGTAAAAGTTTTATATCCAATGCATTTAGTCGTAAACTAGGTTGCATTATCAACACCATAGTAAAGGTCTTTAGCGTACAAACTGCCGTTGGTAAAAATTCGGCAGTATTTCAAGTAACAGAGGATTGCATCATAGAAATAGAGGGTCATAAGTTCCCTTCTAGATTATTCCTTCTCACCTTAGGAGGATTCTATATAGTATTGGGTATGGATTGGCTAGCTGCCAACGAAGCTCAAATCATATGTAAACATAAGAGGATACACCTCAAAGCTCCTAGCGGTAGTCCAACTACGGTTTATGGGGATTGGAATTGCACGATGCCGAACATCATCTCGATGATCAAGGCCGAAAGATACATGAGGCGCGGTTGCGAAGCTTATTTGGCATATGTTATTGATGATAGAATAAAAATGAATGAACTCAAGAATGTACCCGTGGTGTGCAACTTTCCGGAAGTATTCCCTGAGGATCTACCTGGGTTACCACCCGATCGGGAAATAGAATTTCAGATTGTCTTATTGCCAGGAGCTGAGCCCGTTGCCAAAGCCCCCTACCGATTGGCTCCTTCAGAAATGAAAGAATTGATGTCTCAACTAGAGGAACTAACAAAAAAAGGATTTATTAGACCGAGCATCTCACCGTGGGGCGCTCCGGTACTATTTGTAAAGAAGAAGGACGACAGCATGCGCATGTGCATTGACTACCGTGAGTTGAACAAGAGGACAATAAAGAACAAATACCCACTGCCTAGAATAGACGACCTTTTTGATCAACTGCAAGGTGCAAGTTGGTTTTCAAAGATCGATCTTAGGTCGGGTTACCATCAGTTGAAAGTAAGAGAAGAAGACGTACCAAAGACCGCGTTTCGCACTCATTATGGGCATTATGAGTTTCTCGTGATGTCCTTCGGATTGACCAATGCACCAGCAGCGTTCATGGATTTGATGAATAGAGTATGTCGACCCATGTTGGATCGATCAGTGATAGTTTTTATAGACGACATACTGGTATATTCGAAAAGCGAGGGTGATCACCACTGTCACCTAAGGGAGGTTCTGGAGGTGCTAAAGCAGGAAAAGTTGTACGCAAAATTCTCCAAATGCGCGTTCTGGCTTAGGGAAGTCCAATTCCTAGGTCATGTAATAAACCCAAACGGCATTATGGTGGACCCTGCAAAGATCGAGACAGTAAAGGAATGGAACATCTCAAAGACACCAACAGAGATACGAAGTTTTCTGGGATTGGCAGGCTACTATCGAAGGTTCATTCAAGATTTCTCAAGGATAGCATTGCCACTAACTAAACTGACACGGAAGGAGGTAAAATATGAATGGGGTCAAACCCAAAACAACGCGTTTAAAGAACTTAAGGCACGATTAACCCAAGCTCCAGTCTTGACTCTACCTGAGGGAAATGAAGACTTGGTAGTCTATTCTGACGCTTCGGGGTAGGGTTTGGGGTGCGTACTTATACAACGAGGAAAGGTAATTGCTTACGCCTCACGGCAATTAAAGATTCACGAGGTTAACTACCCAACACACGATCTAGAGTTAGCAGCAGTAGTTTTTGCGTTAAAAATATGGAGGCACTATCTGTATGGAGTTAAATGCACTATCTACTCAGATCACAAAAGCCTGAAGTACTTTTTCGGGCAAAAGGAATTAAACATGAGGCAAAGGAGGTGGTTAGAGCTACTGAAGGACTATCACTGTGAGATATTGTATCATCCAGGCAAAGCAAACGTCGCTTTAAGCAGAAAGGAAGAATCGACACCTATCCGGATCAAAGCGTGTCAGCTGATTATAACACCAGATTTGATGAGTGAAATATCAAAGGCACAAGATGAAGCACTATCAGAAAGAAATATAAAACGGGAAAGAATAGTAGGGCAACAAGGGAATTTAGATGCAAATGCATACGGTGTATGAACTAGGTTTGGCCGGATGTGGATACCTAAGATTGGCGAGCTTAGAGCCAAAATACTCGATGAGGCCCATAAGTCTCGTTATTCTATCCACCCCGGGACAAACAAAATGTATCAAGACTTGAAGAAAGAGTACTGGTGGCCGGGCATGAAGAATGATATGACTGAGTACGTGAACAAGTGCTTGACATGTTCACTAGTTAAGGCCAAGCACCAGAAACCTTGCGGTAAAATGCAACCCTTACCAATACCGGAACGGAAGTGGGAGGAGATCATGATGGACTTCATTACCAAGCTACCGCGAACAGCTAAAGGCAATGATACTATTTGGGTGATCGTCGACCGCTTGACGAAAAGTGCTCACTTCTTACCAATACGTGAGACTTCTTCGTCAGAAAGACTAGCAGAAATATTTATCAAGGAAGTTGTGAGTAGACATGGTATGCCGCTGTCGATTGTGTCCGACAGGGATACTAGATTCACGTCAAGGTTTTGGAAGAAATTCAATGAGGCAATGGGCACTAGACTGAACATCAGCACCGCTTACCACCTCCAAACTGATGGTCAATCGGAAAGGACCATTCAGACTTTGGAGGACATGCTCCGGGCCTGTATCATTGACTTCAGTGGGAGTTGGGACAGCCATCTACCATTGGCAGAAATTTCATATAACAACAGCTATCACTCGACTATTGGCATGCCGCCATTTGAAATGTTGTATGGGAGGAAATGTAGGACCCCGGTTTGTTGGGGGGAAATTGGACAAAAGGATTTTGAAAGTCTCGAAGTGGTCAAAGCTACTTCCGAGAAATTTGATAAAATCAAGGCTCAAATGAAAGCTGCAAAAGACAGACAGGAATCATACGCGGATAAGAGAAGAAGGGATTTAGAGTTTCAAGTGGGGGACATGGTACTGTTAAAGGTATCACCATGAAAAGGAATCATCCGATTCAGAAGACGTGGCAAACTAAGTCCAAGGTTTGTCGGACCTTTCAAGATTTTAGCGAGAGTGGGTCAAGTTGCTTACAGACTCGACCTACCTGTTGAGCTTAGTGGAATACACCCTACGTTCCACGTGTCACACTTACGCAAGTGCCTAGCAGACGACACAGCTCACATACCTTACGACGAGATCGAAGTGGATGACAGACTAAATTATGTCGAGGAACCGATAGCCATTATTGACTAAGCTGAGAAACGACTACGCAATAAGTCGATTCCTTTAGTCAAAATACAATGGAAGCACAGAAAAGGGTCAGAAGCTACATGGGAAAAAGAAGACGAGATGAGGGGACTATACCCTAAATTGTTTAACGTATAAGCGGTTTCGAGGGCGAAACCTCTTTAAGGAGGGTAGACTTCTAACATCCCAAAAATAGTAATTTAGTAAACAATAACGCGATAGAGGCATAATCGTCATAAAACAAAAGCAAAAACGGATGGGCTTGGGCTCGGCTCCAACAGGCCGATGAAAGCCCAGGTATATAAGGGGCAAGGCAGCCCACTTCACCATTTCATCTTCATTTCATCATCCTAGAGAGAGAAAGGAGAGCTCGGGTCTAGAGAGAGAAAGTCAACGGATCGACTCGAGATTGAAGGAGCACATTACCGCTGAACTCGTGAGTAAAACCTCTGAATCAGAAGTCCAATCCAGGTAACGATTCGACCATAATCTGAGTTTTTGTTTGTTTTGGGGTTTCTAGGGTTTTAGCTAAATGGGAGACGTTTTTATGGATGAAACTTGAAAATAAGCTTAGAACTAGCATCTAGAGTGAAAACCGCACCTTTTGATCAAAGAAAATTTTAAGATTAGCATGATCGGATTAACATGCAAAATTTCGGACTTGTCCAGAAAACAGGTGCTGCGTACTTATCAAGTACGCAGTAGGGACGTCCTGCGTACTTACCAAGTACGCAGGTACGCAGGAGAAAGATCATGCGTACTTACCAAGTACGCAAGTACGCAGGAGAAAGATCATGCGTACTTACCAAGTACGCAGGAGAAAGATCATGTGTACTTACCAAGTACGCAGGAGAAAGATCATGTGTACTTGTCAAGTGCGCATGAGCAAGGCCCTGCGCACTTACTAAGTGCGTGGGCAGCAGACCAGTAAGTAAAGTCAGTATGTTTAGAATGATTAAACCGTTAGAGTCGGGGTTGGGTCTGATGTGTATTTAACTACTTAATTCAGATCGCGTGACATTGTTGGACCTTTGTTTAGGACAACCAAGACTAGCTTATCAGGTGAGTTCTATGTGCCCCCTTCTATGTTATGTGCAAACCTTATTAAATGTTTTAGGGCTGAAATGTATACACTAAATGAATAATTGATATGAATGCTAATGTGATCATACGTGATATACTAATATATATTTTATATATATATACGAAAATGAATTATGCACAAAGAATGAATCGTATGATTATATAGAATGAATAAAAGAATAACACAATGTGTAAGAATGAAATCTTGCTTTATATCCATGTATATATTGCTTGCCAAGCATAAGAAAAAGTTATGGATGCTTCGATGATAATGGCTACTTCGGTAGACGGACGACCACGTGACTATTTTGTAACCGGGACAAATGCGTTCCTTCATCAGCTAGGACGTACAAAAGCCATTAATGGAAGGTCGAAGCAAATGGCATATTATGAATAGTAGAACGGTTGCATAATTAATAGTCGCATGGGAAACGGATACTTTCGTGTAGACGGGCGAATTATGGCCTACAACGGTAGGACGGTTGTAAGTCATTACGGACGGACAAAAGTTTCCAGACGGTTGTAAGAATAAAATTACGGACGGACACTAGTTGCCGGACGGTTGTAAGAATGGCGGGCCATGACGATGGACCGTGGCGTTTGTCTTTGTGACATTCTCAAACAAATGACGGTTTGATCACCCTTAAGTGTATGACCCATGAAAGTTAAGAAAAGAAAAAGGTGAATGCATATATATATATGTAATCATAAAAGAAAGATGAAAGAAAAGCAAAAGTTATGAATACGTATATTTATATATATGTAATCACAAAAGAAAGATGAAAGAAAAGCAAAAGTTATGAATACGTATATTTATATATATGTAAACACAAAAGAAAGATTAAAGAAAAGTAAAAGTTACGAATATATATAATTATGTATACTTGTAAAGAAAAGAATGATCATACTTAATAGTTTTAAACTAGAATTCATCAACGTTAGCTGACTTTTAGTATACATTTCAGGTACAGAAAGGAAGGGTCGTGCGAAGGCGTGAAGGTTACCCGGCACAAGACTGACATCCCACTTTTATTTATGTTAAGACAATGTTATGTTTCAATTTTTAAGACTTCCGCTGTTATGACATGTAATTTGAATGATGTTTGCTTCCGCTACTTCTGAATGTTTTAAATTTAAGTTCAGTAATTACGACTATGTTTATGAGTAAATCCAACAAGTGAGGTCACCCTGGAATGGGGCCTTACAGATAGTTAGCTGTTATTAGTTCGTCTTCTTCACTTACTTACTTCTGAGTTCATTTAGTAGTCTTAGTTTGTATAATGCCCCCCCCCCCAAACCAAATATCTTAGTTAATTGTTGGAGTCTAGTTTAGTTATTTTCAGTGTCTCGTGGGTTCGGTATTCGGACTTCCATTAGGCTGTATTACAATTGATAGGTACACTTGACTGTCATTGTGGTCTAGTTTAGAGGATTTCTAGAGTTTAACTAGAGTGTCTAGGTTAGTTTTTATAGACCATACTGAGCACATCAGAGATTACGTTTTGTTAAAGGTATCTCCGTGGAAAGGAATCATTAGATTCAGAAAGAGAGGAAAGCTAAGTCCAAGATTCATTAGACCATTTAAAATTATAGCTCGAGTATGGAAGGTTGCATATAAACTGGAATTGCCATAGAAATTGAGTGGAATCTACTCAATATTCCATGTATCGCATTTGCAAAAGTGCCTGGCAGACGAAACCTCTCATGTACCACTAAATGATATAAAGGTAAACGAAAGATTAAATTATTACGAGAAGCCAGTGGCTATACTAGATTGGAAAGAAAAGAGATTACGAAATAAAGTAATCAAGCAAGTGAAAGTTCAATGGCAACATCGAAAGGGATCCGAAGCCACATGGGAAACAGAGGAAGAGATGAGGCAATCCAATCCCTACTTATTCAAGTAAATGGCAGGTTTCGAGGACGAAGCCTTTGTAAGGGGGTAGATTAGTTACACCGTAATTTTTAAGAAATATAAGTAGAAGGACTTAAAGTGATCATTTAATGTAACCCAAGGGGATTAAAATATAATTATATTAAAGTACCAGGGGTTAACTTGTAATTGATTCAAAGTTCAAGGGCTGAAAATGAAAAATTATGAAAGATGGACGATGTCGGACCGCCACCAGGAAGGATAAAGGTCCGTTATGTACGGAGCAAGGATTCATCCGGGAAATGCCACGTGTCAGCTGAATAATCGTTAAAATCTGACGCGTGTATAGTGGATAACATGCCGTCATGAAGGCCATAACGGTCTGCTACGCCCTTAACGGACCGTCACCCATGAACATAGCGGTCCCCTACGTGCTCGCCAAAATAATAAGCCGCCTCAATTGGGTAGCGGACCAACATCCATATACATAGCGGTCCGCTATGGACCCATCGAGCAGCGTATAAATAGATGGACCTAGGGAGCTTTTTTAGAACATCTCAAACTCAAACCACACTCACAAAACACACATTTAGCCTCGGTAAGCGTGCCTAGAAGTCCCGGTTCGCGTAGAGAAGCCCGGTTTCCAGCTTTTTGACTAGTTCCTAATGACTTGGTTATTTCCACTAAGTTAGAAACTTATGATTAAGCAATGTTATAATGGCTTAGGACTATGATCCAAGTCGTTGTGCTAGCTACATTAACAACGTAAAGATTAAATTGAACAAGAAGGAAGTTAGAGGTGAGTTCTATGATGTCCCTTTTAAATTTTTTAAAATGTTTTGGGCATGATACACATGTTATGAATGTTTTACTTAGATATTGTACCCTTGAGCCAATATCCATGAGGTTGTAAGAGAAATGTTTATGTTATAAAATAAAAGGTAACCATCCGACTAGTAAGTAGTTATCTAGCAAATGGAATGTTCTGTCTAAGGAAAGAGTGATGTATAAATCCCTCCTGGACCCGTCATTCTTTCCTAGGAACATATTTTTTGGAGGTGCTACTCTCGGAAGATAATCACCTTATTTTAATGAAAGAGAAGATTATGGTTTGACACGTAAAATGTTTTAAAGACTTGTTTTGGTTTACCAAGATTAGTGATGATGAAAGGATGTCATTGGCAGTGATTACATTGACATAGAATGTTTTGACCATTTTGGTCTGTAAAGGAATGTTTTGCCATGTGTGGCCAAATCCCACATAATATCTTGCAACTTATGGGCTGTTATTGCTACATCTCTAAAAGGGGACGAATTGAATGCGGACCGTTACATTCCTTCATGGTATGTAACGGGGGACCCTTTATAAAGGTAATGGAAAGTGGTGATGACCACTTAAGAGGTTTACGAACCTCGATAATGTCACACCTCGGTCGGCGGCGGATTATACGTTAGGGCTGACGCGATTGTTCATAAGCACATGATCATCTATTATGAGATCACAGTGATGCCATTTGGACACACTAATGCACCGGCTGCTTTAATGGATATGATGAATCCAATTTGCAAAGTTTACTTGGATAAATTCGTTTTCGTATTCATTGACGATATCCTTATTTATTCCAAAAGTAAGAAAGAGCATGCAAATCATCTAAGGATTTTGCTTGAACTCCTAAGATATGAGAAGTTGTATGCCAAATTCTCCAAGTGTGAATTCTGGTTATCCGAATTCCTATTTCTTGGTCGTGTCATTAACGTTGATGGCATCCAAGTAGATCTGGTAAATATAGAAACAATATCCAAATGGGAAATTCCTAAATCCCTAACTGAAGTTTATAGTTTCCTCGGTTTGACTGGATATTACTAGAGATTCATACAAGATTTTTCTAGAATTATGGTTCCATTAACTTCTCATGCATGCAAATCAGTCAAGTATGAATGGGGACCAAAGCAATCCGAAGCCTTTGAAACCTTGAAAAAAAAGTTGACGCAAGCACCCATACTGGCTTTGCCAGATAGAAATGAAGGCTTTACAGTTTACTTTGATGCATCACACTGTTTTCGGTTGTGTGTTAATGCAAGGAAGCAAAGTGATTGCTTATGCTTCCCGACAACTGAAAAAACATGAAAAGAATTATACGACTCACGATTTAGAATTGGGCGCCATAATATTTGCACTGGAGTTATGGAGGCACTATCTTTATGGAGTGAAATTAAAGATATTTACCGATCATAAAAGCTTGAAATATATATTCAGTCAAAAAGGGCTAAATATGAGGCAAAGATGAAAGTCGTTAAAATTCATCGCCAGTGTTAACGTTCTGTTGAAAGTTTCACCATGGAAATGTGTTATAAGATTTGGAAAGAAAGGGAAATTAAGTCCTAGATTCGTAGGACCATTCAAAAACTTAAAACGAGTTGGCCCTGTAGCATATCAACTCGAATTACTAGAAGAAATGAATGGAGTACATGATGTATTCCATGTTTCAAATCTGTGCAAGTGTTTGGCAGATGAAACTCTGGTAGTGCCCCTACAAGATGTAGAGATAAATGAGAAACTCGAATTTGTGGAACAACCTTTGCAAATCGAGGATTGGCAGGAAAAGAAATTGAAAAGAAAGAAATTAATGATTGTGAGAGTGAAATGGAACTCCAGACGTGGACCTGAGTACACGTGGTAAATAGAGTCCGAAATGAAAAAGAAATATCCACACTTGTTTGAATAATCTCAGGGGTGAGATTTAAACAAGGTGGGGAGGATGTAACACCTGCCACAAAAATGTCCAAGAAATGCCAAGGTTAGAACTTAAAGGACTAGTGGTATCTAAATTACCAAAGTCCAGGGTTTAAATTGAAAATTTCTGATTTTAAGACCTTAGCGGACCATTAAGGCAAACCCTAACGGTCCGCTAAGCTGGTCCTCCACCATGAGATACCCTGGTGGCGGACCACCACCATTAGTCACTTAGTGAACAAGGAATTAATCCGCACTTGACACGTGTCTAGTGACTAATGGGCGTTATTTTTTACACGTGTACTCGTGGCAGACCGCAACACGAGGTGGTAAAATCCTAGGTAACGGTCCGCTAGTCGCAATCCTAGGAACGGTCTAATCAGCGAGTGAAATTTAGGGCTGACGCCATCTTGGCCGGTGGAGGACCGCCACTCGCCTATATAGCGGTCTGCTACGGACTTGGAATTCAGCCTATAAATAGATGATTGATTTCATTCGTTTTCTTCACCCCAAAACCTTTCCTTACTTCACAAATTTGTTCCAGAAGTCCTCTAGTCCACTCCCGACGACCCCGGTTCGATTCCCGCTCGTTTTAGCACTCACAGTTAAGAAAAAACGCTCGTAGAAGCTCGAAAATGCTTAAGAAATCAAGTTAAGAAGATAGAGCTGCAGTTCCAAGCTTAGAGGCTCATTCCCAGTTATATTTTCTACTACATTATCAAGGTGAATAATTTTGTCTCTTTTAAAACTTGTGTCAAACATTTACGTTTACGAAACTGGCCAAATAAAGGTTAAAGGAATGATGCATAACGTTCTTCTATGAACAAAGCATTCAGGACGTAGGTATATATAAAACTTGCAAGGGATACACGGGTCACGGGTGAAAGTCCCGGATTGTGGCCGGTACTTTCCTTATAACAATTTCGGAGGCGTAGACATGATCATTGTTATAAGGTATGATACCAGTGTATACAGTGGTTCATACGATCAGGAGAAAAGGGTCTGCTGAATGTGTGGATTGAATATATAAAGTTGTGATTATGAATTTAATACTTGTTTGGGCCAAATGATTTTATTGTCAAGATAATTGTATTCACCGGCGTTCGAGCTGATGTTTCATTTTATAAATGTTTTAAGGTAATCAATTAAATATAAAGGAAAGGGAGTACGGGCATACATGATCTGAACCTTGAATGAAAAGTGAAAAGGATAACATGCATGTTGGATTCTCAGGCCTCATGCATAGGAAATCCCAAAAAGATAAAAAGAGGGGTAGGACCAAGGGACTGATTAACCTTGGATAGTACTATCTCCTTCTGGCTTTGAACTTGTCTATAAGACAAGAGATGTATTTGATTTCAAACACTGTTTGTAATCAACTTGAATTGGGTATTTAAATCCCAAAGTTTATGAATATAAATACAGGGCTTTTGTTTTCCAACTGGGTCTTGATGTTTACAAAAGCAACCCTTAAGGTTGAGAAATATGATGAAACGATCCATGTGAAAAGACTTTCGTCGTGTTTTATAAAAAAACTCTGAAATCAAAACAGGTACCAATCGAGCTCACACATGTCCAGGGGTTGCCTGAGGCGGGGTGTGACATAACAGTGGAGAATCCCTTCGGGATTATGTCAGCAAATTCGGCCGGGAATCCCTGGAAATCCCGAACCATGACGTTGCCACTGCAGTCCAGGCATTCAAGATGGGAGTAAAGAAGGATACTCAATTTTATGAAGACCTTGTCATGAATCCTTGTAGGAATCTTGACGAAGTCAGAAACCGTTGAGGTTCATAAGACTCGAGGATGACAAAAAGATTCAGCAATGGATGGATGCTCCAACTAGTTATAATCAGCCCAACCGAAAGACTGAGTCTGCTCCCTTCAAGCCTTACAGATCCAAGCCTTACATATCCAAGCCTTATTCCAAACCTGACAATCACAGAATTAATGTTGTGGAAGATGACGAGGACAAAGAAAAATATCCTAAGTTATCTGAATACTGTTTTTCTCTTGATACAACTGGTTTGCTATTTGCTATGCAGTATCTTGGAGAAAAAGCCAGGTGGCCTCGCAAATTCGAGAAGGGTACAGGATGGAAGGACAAATCCAAGTGGTGTGCATTCCATGAAGACTTCGGCCATGTAACTGAAGATTGTATTGCTCTGCGTAAAGAGATAAGTTACCTCTTAAGCAAGGGGCATCTCAAAGAATTTCTAGGCAAAGAAAAAAACAACACTAAGGATCCTGACAGGATCCCGCAAAGAGAAAAATCCCCGCCGCTAGATGCCAAGGTAATAGGTTTTATATCTGGTGGATCTGATATTTGTGGCACTTCTTACTCTGCAGCCAAGAGGAATGCCAAAGGAGCAAAGACAGAGAAATGGGACAGGCCTACTAAGACCTCCAGCCTGACTGAAAAGAAGGTGATTTCTTTTGACGAAGAGGACTGAAATGACGTACATGATCCTCATCACAATGGCCTGGTGATCACCCTGTACATTGCAAACCACTTCATCCGTAGGATACTGATCGACGAAGGAAGTTCCGTAAACATCATCCAGCATGAAGTCCTGAAAAGAATGGGGATCCTGGATTCTGAAATTATCTCAAAATCCTCAGTGTTGGTAGGATTCAATAGAGAAGTTAAAAACACAGTTGAAGAAATAATGCTACCAATCTACATCAAGGGGTAAACTCTATACAAAAATTTTGTGTGATTGATTCTTTATCTTGCTATAACATTATTCTAGGGAGACACTGGATACACGACATGAAGGCAATACCCTCAACATATCACCAATGTGTAAAGATGCCGACCCCTTGGAGGGTGGTAACGATCAACAGCGGTCAACAGGAGGCCAAAAGCTGTTATACATCTTCGATGAAAGCCTCCGTCAAAACCAGGCAGTCATAGCAATTAACAAAGCAAGTTAGGGATGTTCTAGGAACAAGATAACAGGATGTTAAAGAGGTATCCCTGGATGCTGAGAATCCAGATGTAAAAGTCCTTGTAGGGAGCAATATCCCTGAGGATGTTGAAAAAGATATCCTGAACTTCCTGAAGGGCAGAAAAGCAACCTTCGCATGGAAGAACGAAGACATGACAGGTATATGCAAAATTATCATAACCCATAGACTTGGAATTGAAAAAGGTTTCAGGCCAATACACCAAAAACGAAGGAAGTTTGCTCCTGAAAGAAACGTGACCATCCAAGAAGAGGTGGAAAGGCTCCTCAAATCCGGAATGATAAGGGAAGTAAAACTCCCAAGGTGGCAAGCCAATGTGGTGGTGGTCCAGAAAAAAAGGGGAAATGGAGAGTTTGTGTAGACTACACGGACCTCAACAAGGTGTGTCCCAAAGATCCTTTTACACTACCACATATTGACTCTATGGTCGACGCCACAACAGGCCACGGAATGCTAACTTTCATGGATGTTTCATCAGGATTCTAACAAATTCAGATGGAACCCTCAGACCAGGAGGATACCGCGTTCACAACTCCTACAGGTATCTATTGTTATATTGCTATGCCTTTTGGTTTGAAAAATGCAGTTGCCACGTATCAGAGACTAGTAAACATGATGTTCAAAGACAAGATTGGGGACACTATGGAAGTCTACATATATGATATGGTGGTAAAGTCAAAGAAAGTTGGGGATCATCTTAGGGATCTCAGAGACGCATTCGATATCCTTGACCAATACAACATGAAGTTGAATCCTTCAAAATTGCACTTCGGAGTAGGGGCAGGAAGGTTCTTGGGCTATATGGTAACCAAGAGAGGGATAGAAGCCAGTCCAGAGCAAATCAAAGTGATCATCAATCTGAAATCCCAAGCAAAAACCAAGGATGTTTAGAGACTAACCGGCAGGGTAGTAGCACTCAACAGATTTATATCAAGATCCTCAGAAAAGTGCAAGGAATTCTATGACATCCTGAAAAAGAACAAGATATTCTAATAGGAAGAGAAGCATGAACAAGCATTCCAATCACTAAAGGAATACTTGTCATCAGCACCTCTATTAATGAAACCAGAAGACGGTGAACCATTATTCCTATACTTGGCAGTATCCCGAAGCACCGTGAGTATCGTACTGGTCAAGGATCCTGAGAGACAACAGCATCCAGTATACTATGTAAGTAAAAGTTTGCTAGCAGCGGAAACCAGGTACTCTCATTTAGAAAAATTGATTTTAGCTTTAATAATGGCATCCACTAAACTTAGACATTATTTTGAAACTCATGCTATTCATGTTAAGATTAACTATCCTATTAAGTGTGTCTTAAGAACGCCAGAGATGTCAGGAATGATGGCTAAGTGGTCAGTCAAGCTCAGCGCCTATGACCATATATATAAACCTAGAACAACAATAAAGTCTCAAGTACTTGCAGACTTTGTGGCTGATTTCAGCAGTGACATCCAACATGAGGCAGACCTTGAAGTCCAATAACTAGAAGAGTCAAAGGATGAATGGACCTTATTCACTGATGGTGCATCCAATGTAAGAGGAACGGGTCTAGGTATCATACTGAAATCGCCACAAAGGGACATAATACCCTAATCCATAAGTTGTGAGTTCTAGGCTACGAATAATGAAGCAGAGTATGAGGCACTGATAGCAGGATTGCAATTAGCCAGGGATATCAAGATCAGGTATCTTCAGGTATATGTAGACTCAATGTTAATTGCTAACCATTTCAATGGCTCTTATGCAGTAAAAGGAGATAAGTTAGCCAAATATCTCACAATAGTTAAGCAATTAACTGTAGAATTTGAAATGTTGAACATTACACAGTTACCTAGAGAAGACAATGCTGAGGCTTATGCCTTATCAAACCTTGCTTCAGCTCTTAAAATACTAGAAGGTATCAAAATACCTATTATACATATTCTGAGCCCAGCAACTGAGAAAACAAATGAAGTATCCAACACTGAAGACAAAGCAAACATTAGGGATCTTGAACCTAGTCAAGGATCCTGGATTTCACCTATTAAGAAATATTTGCAGGAGTGTGAGATCCCAGGTGATGAAAAGAATCACAAAGTTTTTCGTATTTGGGTATCTCGTTTTATAATTTTACACAATGTCTTGTATAGAAAGTCTATTGCAGGTCCATACTTAAGATGCTTGGAGGATCTTAAAGCACATGAAGTTCTGAAAGATATACATGAAGGTGACTGTGGCAATCACACTGGGGGCAGGGTGTTATTCTAAAGGATCCTGAGTATAGGATATTACTGGCCTACCATGAGGAAAGATGCTATGACTTATTCCCAAAAATGTGACGCTTACCAAATACACAACAACATACTTCACCAACCAGTAGAACCTTTGTTTCCAATCATCTCTCCATGGCCATTCATGAAATGGGGAATGGATATCGTCGGCAAACTTCCCAAAGCACCAGGAGGAAAGGTCTTTATGCTAGCAATGATGGATTACTTCCCTAAATGGATTGAAGTGAGGCATTTGTCCAAGTCAGAGAAAAGGAGGTCATCTCCTTTATCAAACGCAACATCCTGACAAGATTTGAGATCCCGACAGAGATAGTATGTGATAACGGATCTCAGTTCATTGGCAAGAGAACAACTGACTTCTGTGCCAGTTGGGGAATCAAAAAGATAACTTCTACCCCAGTACATCCTCAAGCCAATGGACAGGCGGAGTCCAGCAACAAGATCATCAACAACAACCTCAAGAAAAGATTGGGAGCAAAGAAAGGAAGATGGGCTGAAGAATTACCATTTGCACTTTGGGTAGATAGGACAACCACGAAGAATGCAACAGGTCAAACCCCATTCTCATTGGTGTTTGGTACTGAAGCCATGATCCCTACGGAGATGGTTATCCCTACTGCCAGAACCAATCTCTAGACTCAATAAACCAACAACGAAGCTCTTGCTCATGATCTTGACACTGTGGATGAGCTCAAGGATATTGCCAAAGTTCGCATTACAGCTTATCAGCAATGGATAGCAAAGTCATACAACAAAAACATAAGGATTAGAAGATTCTAACTGGGTGATCTTGTATTAAGAAAGGCATTCCAGAATAGTACCAATCCCAACGATGAAAATCTTGCACCAAAATGGGAAGGCCCACACTTGATTGATTCGGAAGCAGGCAAGGGTTCCTATTGGTTAGCTACTATGGAAGGAGATATCCTGCCAAGATCCTGGAATGCTATCCATCTCAAATCTTATTTTATGTAAGTTAGAACTTAAATTCTAACTAAGACTGGTATGTCTTCTATCACTGACTATTTTTATATTTATTACTCTTTATCAAAGTACTGACTTAAGCGTCGGAGGGTGGTTAGCCAGGCTAACACCTACCTTCACCAAGGTTTCATGCTTTGTAGGAAGGATCCCCAGGTATCCCGACAGAAGATAGAGATTGGCCATCTCTCCTAAGTTTAAGGTATCTTGCATACCTTCTAAGGTTTAAAGGTTTTCACCTTTCTAAGAATTGAGTTTGAACACTCCGCCTGTAGCGCACGATATTCAAGTATAGTTCAAGGTGGTGCGACCAGTCCATGTAATAGTGGCTGACAATTTCATCACTATTGGCTATATCTTGAATCCTGCGATAGTAACAGACGTGTTACTCCTAAGGTTTTTAGCATTTTCATGCTAACTCAAGACTGACTTAGCCCACGTTTTTCTTGCTTGGCCCACGTTATTCTTGCTTGGCCCACATTATTCTGGCTTGGCCCACATTTTTTCTGGCTTGGCCCATGATTTTAAATTGTCACAGGTATTTAACACTTATAAGTTAACTCAAGAACATAGCATCAATATGCTGACTCAAGATCCTTAAAAGGGTTAAAGACTTATGAAGATCCTGAAGTACGATTGCTAAGTCTACGACGTATTTAATGACTGTACACAGGGGACAACCAACGGTTGTTATATTTCGAACTCAACATTATAATCTGGTATGTGTGTCTACCTATTAATTTTTAATTTATAGAAGATTTGAGATTCACAGGACTGAGTCATGATATGCTTGTAACTAATATTTCATAACATTTATTAAGATCAAAATATATTTTGCTAAGTCAAAGTTTGATCAAGACCTAAGGTGTTATTTATAAATAATCATTGAGGATCCAGTATCCTGAAAATATACCTAAACCTATTTTTCTAAATATCTCGAGGCTTAACTGCCTAAGAATCCTAATTTTCTACAAACACAACCAAACATATAACAATCATGACAAATGGTCAAAGATACTAATATTATCAGTGCAGGAAGATTAGAATTCGGGCTTCATCCAAAAATTGGACCCATCCACCTGAATCCTGAACCATTAGTCAGAAATTAAATTTGTCTATCCCATCTAGGGATCCCAAGGAGCAAGAAAGTAAATTGTTCAACTAAGACACAAATATTGAAGTTAAAAACAAGAACCATAAATACCCCATATGCAGGACTCAAGCCTTCTCTTTATTGCCCTCATCGCCCTGACCGATCACCACTGCAGCCTCCTTCACCGAGCCCTCCACCGAGCCCTCCACCTCACCTTCAGCCACCCATTTGCCCTCGTCCACCTTCGGCATTGGCTCACCACCCAACTCAGCAATCAGCTTCTTCTAGCCTAGTACATCCTAATTAGCCTGATCGAAATCCTTGTCGGCAGCCTCTTCATCCATCTTGACTCTGGCTTGAAAGATTGAAATTGGAGCTGACATTTTAGCCTGTTCGTGAGATTCTTCAAGATCCTGGGCATGTTAGGCATAAGCATCTTGAAGCTCGGTCTTCATCTTAACAAGCTTATCGGTCGCATCGGCTAACCTTTTGTTCTTTGCGGCCCCTATCCTTTGCAGGTCAATGACCATCTGTTTGCTGTCTTCGGCCTCTTTCACCAATGCTTCGTGGATCTTGGTCATTTTCTCGAGAGCCCGTCACAAAAATAGAATGTTAGGATAAGAATAAGATCGGGATTCGGGATGCTGAATGTCACTTACCAAATGACCATTAGTGTGAAGCTTCTTGTGAAGATCAGCATAGTCTGAGCATTCAGTGATGGCTACCTCTGCAGGATTGACAAGTTTTCGTTTCTTGTGGGATATAGACTTGGGGCGAGCAGTGGAAGACTCAGGTTTGGGAACTTCTGGTTTGGCAGCTGGGAATGATGGCTGGCCTGCTTCGCTCTTGATGTTTTTTTCCCTTGGAAAGCATGCTGTCAATATCTTAAAGAGCAAATTTGGAGCTTGATTTGCGAACACCTGTTTCAAGATAACAGGTTAGACCATTACATATTTTATTAACTAACAAAATATTGTGAATTCCTTTTGTCTTACTAGACATTTCCGAGCCTTAGGGATACGTTTCTAAGCTCTCTGCTGCCGACTGAGTCTTAACGTTGAAAGTCCGCTCTGTGGGTTCGATATTGTAAAATAAAATGACTCTGTTGGCAGTCTCGGAAGAAGGTGGAGCTACCTCGGAAAACTTTGGCGCTGTGAAGCAAAAAGAAAAATCAAAAAGTTAGTATCTTGGATATCAAAATAACGAGGATCCTACAAGACAGAACCCTACCCTTTACAATCCATTTGACCGGCAACTTATCCCCACTAGGGATCGAATCTCTTCTCACAAATAAAAAATTAATTTTCCAATTAGAATCGTTTTGAGTTGTTTTCATGATCAAAATGGGTCATGTCGGTTTTAATCTGGAATAAGAAACGCGAAGAACCGTGACTTCACAGATTGAAAATATATGCCAACTCCGAGACGGTGAAATCTAGGGCATGATTGCGGATTAAGAATTCCAGAGTATGCAAAGTTCGCTAAATCATAGGCATAGTCTGAGCGTAACTCAGACCGGTTTTTGTAAAAAACTCGGTGGTAAAAGATGGAAAAGGATATGAGAAACCGATGGTAAATGGAAAAGACAGAAAACAGACCCAACTATCAGAAGTGAAATCCGCCCTCGTCTTAGGGTCGAAAGATCTAAAGACGACATTTTTCGGAATCAGGGTTAGAAAGCATATGTTGACTGTAAAGGTCATCAGAAGATGAGGATGATCGAGTGGTCTTTTTAGACATTTTTGATATAAAAATCGGAAAGTTAAGGTAGAAAAGAAAGGAGGTTTTTTACCTGAAATCCCAGAGAGAGATGTAGAAGACGAAGTCGGAAATAAGAGAAAATGTAATTATAGAAGAGTAATGATAACCGTCTCGAACGATGTATTCTCTATCCCTCGTTTATCGCACCACGTTCAATCAAGACAGCCATTTGAAGTTCAAATTTTGAATATTTATACAGTTGTAATTATCGTCGACAGCTGTCAAATTTTTGGGGACAATTGTTATGGGTTAGATTTCAAGCTGGATCCTGAATAATGCGTAATACGGAATCCAAGATCCTGGTAACTTCGGTATCCTGAATATTACTGCTACTAACGGTTACTTGTCCTCTATTTCTTTTATTGCTTGTAGGTAAAACGTGTGTAACCACTTATCCTTAAAGACTCAGTCGTCTAGTCAATGGAAATGTGTGGAATGAGCGTGGAAAGCTTCTACAACGGTCACAAGGGAAGAATTAGCTGAGATCCAAGATTTTCGGATAGTTAGTTAGGCTTATCCATGTATAAATATAGCAGTAATATCGATATGAACACACGCGATTACACTTAGCAACATAAAATAGTCGCAAACAAGTCTTGTAACACTTAGATATCGATCATCTACTGCTCACACTTGTAATCATTTTTCATCGATTTATACAATACTAGGAGGCAAGTGACTTTCGGTCAGTTCCCGAGGTTTTACACCGGCAATCCTTAGGGATTAAGGGCTTTCCACGTTAACACTCATGTCGTTTTATTGCTTTATACGCTTTGTTCATCATGAATCTTACAAGCACACTACCTCATGGTTACAAAATTAACTTACATAATTTTTACCCAAAACAATCATGTTATCATAAAGGTTACATCATCTGTTCCTAAGAAGGAACATATCATTTGGAACTTATAGTTCCAAGCATGCCAATCATCTAGATCATTCATGAGTTCATTCTTGTCCTGGAAATGCCTCATCTATTGTCTACCTGTGATGCGTTCAAAAATATTTGATAAAACATGGGTCATCACAAAGCTGGTAATTTCATAAACTAAAATAGTTTATTAAAATGACCTTCAAAAGTATCTTGAACACAGTTCTAGGGTTCCACTCTCGCTCCCAGACAACTATGAGTAATCATTCAGTCTATATATAACCAAAGACCGTTCCACGGGAATCGTCCAACATGTCGCTCCACGGGCAAGTGAAACACAATAAGCTCTTAGAATGCGTTATATATAAACAATCGGTGCAATCGTTTCAAGATACTCAAAATGTTTCCATAAATCAACCATGCAAGACAAGGTCATGAATGTTTTCATGCATCACAGTTTAAGATCTCACATGGACAGTATTTCGGCTTATTGAATCAGTAATATGGCAATCACCTCGGACAAAGCTCCGAGATATAACGACATTACTTAATTATATAATCCTAGCTTAATGGTGTATAACCAAAGCTTAACAGGAGGTCGGAACCTTACCTCGGCACTATCTACGGCAATTTGAAGTCGAACCGGGGTCAGGATCGGGACTTCAGAGTGTATGTGTGTGTTTTAGACTATGTGAAGTGTGAGAAAGTGGCTGAGGATGTTCAAGTATATATATGGCGAAAAGCACACCCATAGCGGACCGTTTTCACAGGTGATGTCGGTCCGACATCACCTCCAGCCGTAATTTCGTCTTTGGGACCACATAACAGACCGTTACGGTCCCTTAGCGGACCGTTTAAGGTCATCTATCCCATAGCGAACCGTTATTGTTTGAATGTCGGTCCACCATAGCGTTTAGATAACGTGAGTAAGCTTGACACGTGGCAGATCATTATTACTGCCTTCTTGACCACATAGTGGACCGCTAGGGTCCTGGATAGCGGTCCGATATCCCCGTGATTTTTAGATTTTTCACTTTTAGTCCTTGTTCTTTAGAATATTTCATATAAACCCTTTAACTATGAATAGTTTGGTCCTTTATTTTCCATAGAATTTTCAAGGTATTACAAATCTCCCCTCTTTTAGGAAATTTCGTCCTCGAAATTAACATGTGAATAAATGAGGGTACTTGACTATAATTTGCTTCTTTATTTCCCATGTCTTGTCGACTCTGATCCGACCTTGCCATTGAACCAATACCATTGGTATCTTCTTTAATTTTCTTTCTTGTGTATCCATAACCTAAATCGGTTGCTCAGTAAAATGAAGCTTGTCGTTCACGTGCACATCATCTAGTGCAATAGCCTGAGTTGGATCAGCTAAACACTTGTGTAAACAAGATACGTGAAAAGTATTATGAATCCCTTGTGAAGTTGTAGGTAGATCTAACTTGTAGGCTACTACTCCAACTCTTTCAATAATCTTGAAAGGTCCGATATACCTTGGTCCTAACGTTCCTCGTTTTCAGAATCTTACAACTGTCACACCCCGACCGATGGCGGAATCATCGGGGCGGGACATGTAAGACTGTTCATAGCACATGGTTGACTAAATTGAAATATATTAAAGTCAAATTTCCATTACTAATAATCTAAGTACAAACCAAATTCAAACAAAGAAACATAAAACAACTCATAGAATTCTTGATTTAAATTGCTAAGTCCAAATCCTATATTGAGCACGTCTTGAATCATTCTCACATATTAGGGCCTGAAACATGAACAAAATAAAGTCAACTAAAAATTTGGTGAGTATAACACAGTTGTATATAGATAGCATATAGTTGAAAACAAATCCTTTACATATCATGATAAATAAGGCATTTATGGGGAGCAGCAATTGTGTAACCATGTACAACCAAACCTTTGTAACTAGCATGCAAAAATTTTGTTGTCGGTTTCAATCACCGCGCAACTGGGTGGGTTTGTCAGACTCAATAGATCTATCATTGAAAACCGTCGGCTTGTATAGTTAATGATTGCACATAATCGCATACAAAGGTTAGCACACCTAGCACTCGGGCATAAAGCTCAAATTGCACACATGAAAGTAAATAGGATTTGTACTTTGTATTGTTTGTGTAAATGTAATGTGTAATTTGAATAATGTTCATGTTTCACCCCAAAAGTGTAAAAGAGTAAAAGGGGCTATGAAATACTCACTTGGTATGGAAGTGTAGCTAACAAAGAGTATAGATAAAATAAGAATCCTTGATACGCACGAGTTAACCTAGATAATAATGTATATTGAATCAAATATGTGCACAGAGTCTAGTCTAAAAATGAAGGTTGAATTTGTGTATAAAACTATTGATTTGTATTTAAAAGTATTGAATAACATATATAAAGTTTGAAGTAAATATTTTTGAAACATTTTGATTAAGGTTGGGAATTGAATAGTAAAATAGAATATTTATAAAATCATTGATTATGAAAATAAAGTATGTGTTAAATGTGATTTAATAATTAAATAAATGTTTTTATTTAAAATGAAGAATAAATAAATAATCTTTATTTATTTATTTATAAAGTATGTAACTTACAAATAAAATGTTTTAAATGAAAAGTTTAATAACAAATTTAATTTTATAAACTTTTAATTAAATGATTTTCCATTTATTCCAAGATTAATTATTTGATCTTTTTAAATACCTTTTTTATAAAACTAACTATTTTTATTTAAAAACTTAATCTGGAATTTTTTTATAAAATAAAACATCAATAATTCTGATCAAAGATTTTGACCTAGACACGACCGTGCCTGGGAAGGACACGACCGCGCTCGAACCACAGGCGCGACCGCGCTAGTCGGGACGCGACCGGGTTTGATCAAACAGAGGCCAACTTGGATAATTCACGAGGCACGACCGTGCCTTAGCTCGGCACGGTCGTGTCTATGATTCTTAGACACGACAGAGATTAGCCCAAAGGGCATGATTAGGTCTGGACAGGAGGACACGACCGCACTGTTAGTCGGCACGACCGCGTTACACGAGTCACGGTCGCGCAAGATGATTAGCGCGACCGTGTCTCTTCCAAATCAGACACGACAAATCTTGTATTTATAGCGTTGGGATTGATAGGACTTTTGATTATTAAGTTGTTACGAGTCTATTCATATAAATTAATTGTATGTAAATCGTGTTTAAGAGTGGAATCGATTAAATCCTTTCTTATTAAAATAAAAATTCTGATTCAGACGATTTCTGTAATGAAAGCCCAGATTAATAGGGGGCTTTTGATATTGATACTGAAACGAATGAGATGGAGAGTATACTTACCCTGAAGCGTATCGAATCGATGAAGAACGGTAGAACGGAATTCCGACGACGACAAGATTTAACCTCCGGTGACTTCTGCTGCGATTCCGACTGTTTCAACGGCTTTAGTCGTTACATAGAGGATTGAATATCGTATGGTGATGGTTTGCTCGAGAGTATTCGGATCGATTTTGAGGATTCGAGGCTTGGGAGGAACTTGACGGTTTCTTGAGAGGAAAACGTAATTGGATTGATAAAACTCGTAATGGACTGAGATATTTTTCTTTGTCAAAGAAAATAAAACGTAATCGGTTTCGAATTTCAAACGATCGGGCGTTTTGAAACTGCATTTACGTTTCGATTGTTACGCAGGCGTGACCGTGCCAAGATAGGCGCGACCGTGCTTAGGCACCGGGGGCGATCGTTCCAGGACCAGTCGCGCGATCGTGCCGAGGGACTTGGCGCGACCTTGCTAGGACAAAGCACGACCGTGCTAATTAGGGTTTCTTGATAAATTTTCAACTTTAGTCCTTGACTTTTCAGGTTTGATAAGTTTGAATTAAATAGTTTCTTGTATAGTTTTTGAATGTACATAATTGTGTAAAACTTGCGAATTTGTATCGAATCATTGTGTTTAGTTTACGGTAAGAAAAATAATAAGACAGTGCACGAGTATTGAGTTCAAAATGCATTACATTGAATTGAAAATATGAATACTAAAATCAGAAATGTTACAGTCTCCCCATGTTGAGAGAATTTCGTCCCGAAATTTAGCTAGAGGAAACAACAGTATCAATAAAAAGATGAGGGTACTTGAGCTTCATTTGGTCTTCTCGTTCCCAAGTGAACTCAGGACCACACTTAGATTCCCAACGAACTTTGACAATAGGAATGCGACTTCGCTTGAGTTGTTTGACTTCACGATCCATAATTTTCACCGGCTTCTCAACGAAGTGCATCGTTTCATCAATGCGCACGTCGTCAAGCGGTATATGGAGATTTTCATCAGCGAGACACTTCTTCAGATTAGATACATGAAATGTAGGATGCACATTTCCAAGAGATGGAGGTAACTCGAGCTTGTAAGCCACTTTCCCAATCCTTTCAAGGATTTTGAATGGACCAACATAACGAGGTGCTAACTTTCCTTTCTTTCCAAAACGGATCACGCCCTTCCATGGAGACACCTTTAGAAGAACAAGGTCACTGACTTAGAATTCCAAGGGTTTTCGACGTTTGTCGGCATAACTCTTTTGCCGACTCCTCGCTACTCGAATATTGTCACGGATTTGAATAATCTTGTCGGATGTTTCTTGAATTAACTCGGGACCAGTGATTTGTGCTTCACCAATCTCGTTCCAACAGATAGGAGAACGACACTTGCGACCATAGAGAGCTTCGAATGGAGCCATCTTGATACTTGTGTGGTAGCTATTGTTGTAAGAAAACTCAATGAGGGATAGATGTGAATCCCAATTGCCACCAAAATCGATTACACAAGCTCTAAGCATGTCTTCAAGAGTTTGGATTGTTCGCTCGGTTTGACCATCAGTTTGCGGATGGTAAGCCGTGCTCAAATCCAATCGAGTACCAAGAGCCTTTTGGAGAGATTGCCAAAATCGAGAGGTGAACCGAGCGTCTCTATCGGATATTATGTTCACGGGAACACCATGACGGCTCACAATTTCATCAATGTAAATTCGGGCTAGTTTCTCCACTTTGAAGTCTTCGCGGATAGGCAAGAAATGAGCAGATTTAGTGAGACGATCAATGATCACCCAAATACTATCATATCCACTCGAGGTGCGAGGGAGCTTGGTAATGAAATCCATAGTTATATTCTCCCATTTCCATACGGGAATTTCTGGTTGTTCGAGTAAGCCAGACGGACGTTGATGTTCGGCTTTGACTTTGGAACAGGTTAAGCATTTGGCCACATAAAGAGCTCTGATACCACTTGTAGGTCCCTCGGGTGTGGTGGATCGTCACATGCAAGTGGTCTACTAGTCGGACCGGGTGCGGAATACCCGTGACTAGGTGGAGAGTCTAACTGAACAAAGTAAACCGAACACAAGAGTCACAATAATCGTTCTTTGTATTATAAACACTCGACGGTTACAGAGAGAATACAAGCTGCGTACTTAGCAAAACTGAGTTCGTATGAACAAATGGTTCTGCGTACTTAGCTTCTGTGAACCTATCCTATTTATACTGACCTGATGCCTGTGCACTTAGCAAGTGCGCAGGACCAATTACTCCTGCGTACTTAACAAGTACGCATAGGTATTCCTGCGTACTTACTAAGTACGCAGGAGCATTCTCTTGCGCACATACAAGTGCGCAAAACACTTAGAAGAAATCAACAAAACATTAAGTAAAAGTAAATACAACTCGATAAACTTTTACATAATGACTCTTACATACAAAGACAAAATACAGACATTAGACATACAAACCTAGACTCTATCCAGAGTGTTGTCATAGGAAAGTGCATCAACAAACTCCCCCTTGACAACAGCTCGGGATCTTCATCGTCTTCAGTCTTCAATCTTCAGTCTTCACAGCACTGCTTCCTTAGCTTCCATCTTCTTTTTGTAATCAAGACAGAACTTGATTAACTTGTCGTATTTGGCCGAGAGAAGCTTTGTCCATTCGTCAGTGTGGATGCAGAATTTATCTGCTAGTACCTCCAGATCGTTCACAGAGAAATTGATGAAGCAGACTTCATCAAAAACCCTGATCACTTCCTTTGGCACTGTGTTTCCACTATCTGACTTACCTTTACCCATGATCACAGCCTCGCCCGTTTTTGGATCAACGTACCAGTACCACATGTCACCAAGAATATCCTGAGGTAACTTGCTCAGGGGAATCTTGGTTTCACATCGCACTGGCTTGTATACCAATCTCTTTAACGGCTTCTTAGTCACAGGATGCACAGTGTGCTTATCCTTGACTCTTCTGGGCACCTGAGGCTTGAGATACTCATACTTTCCCGATCTTGCTTCACGCTGTAGTATACTCCACAAACCCATTGCTACTGCATGATTCGAATGATTCAGCAGGTCGCGGTTTGCAAGGTTAACTAGGTCGTACCTGGGCAAAGAGTTGAACGCCTCACTGGTTGGTTTCAAGTATTGAACCCCTCCAGATCTTTTGATAGCGAACAACTGCTTGTCCTCCTCAAACCTGACAGCTAAGATCATACATGTCGCTCCATACTTGTCTTTGATAGACGTCTTTTGCCACACTGGAGCTGGACCTTTTGTAGATGCAGAAGGCATGTCTTTCTCTTTTTATGCCTCGGGGTCCACAGGTATAGGGTCGACCGGGGGGGCATCAGTTGTAGCTTCAACATTACTTGCTGTATCAACTGAGCCTGTGTCTGTTTCGAGCAGAGATTCGAGCGATGGTATTTCAAAGATCTCACCATCCTCTATCTCATACTCTAGATCCCCGTCACCCTTGGGAATCTCGATTATCACATCATCATCATCATCATTCCAATCCTCACCAGAGTCGATCTCTCCTTCTTCCAGATTAAGGAGAGCATCGATCTGTGCTTCTTTAGAATAGTCAGGCTCGAGACATAGAATCTCACCAGCCACTGACTTCCCTTTATCACCGCCACCACCACCTGCTGAGGTATCACCACCCTCTTGCGTAGTAGACTCCCCCTCAGCCATTGACGTAGTAGAGATGGGCACAATTGCCGAAGCTTGGTGCTCACCTCCACTAGGACCGACTTCAGGATCCTTGTCTTTGTCATCATCCTTAGTCAAATCGACTGGATGACAAACCTCTGCACCGGTGGATTTTTCTTTTTCCTTCTCCCCCTGAGCACCTAGCTTCTCGGTCAGTTCTGCAATCAATTTGACCATAATAGCGTGCTCCTGCCTTTGAGCATCCATCCTTAGCTCAATTGAAGTTCTGTGGGCCAGAATTATTTCATTCGTCTTCATTAATAGTTCATTCTGCGCCATCACATTCTTCAGCCGTTCATCAATCCCCGTTCTCTGACTACGCAGAATCCTAACTTCATCTGCCAGAGAGTTTATCTGTGCTTGTTGAGCATCAGAATCCTCTTTTGACTTTTGAATAGTCTTCAACAAGCCAGTAACTTGGGTTTCTAGCACATCAATCCTAGCTTCATTTGGATCCGGATGCCTAGATGATGAGGCTTCGGCGTTCTGGATGGGGGAAGAGAAGATTGTGTCAAAGTCGAACCCCTGTGAGATGTCACCATAATTAAAGGGTTGACCTGATGGCTCTTTGGTGGGTGTTGGGGTTGGGGATGGTATGATGTGAGTGGGTGTTATGGTTGGGGTGACTGTGACTGACTCTGTGAGAAGTGGAGCAGTCACCATCACCTGGACGGTTGGAATAGGGAGGGTCACCGTCACAGGAATCACCTCTGTGACCGCCGTGACCGCCACATCTGCTTGTACCAGTGGCCTTCTCCTCCTACTAAACAGTTGCCGTGCTGGCATGGTAGATTCTGGAATGGCAGCCTCAACTTGTACTGGTTGCACAGTTGGAATCTCTTCAACCCTGGGGATGGCAACCTCTTGCCTATCGCCCATTTTCTTGTTGGTGCTCTCATGCCTCTGTCTTTGTAAAGCAGCGTCAGAGTCGGAATCCGGCTCATATTCGCTGCTGGAGCTTTGTCTCTTTCTTTTTGAAGACAACGCAGGCTGGGTTACCTGTGCCTGTCTCCTCGGATGTGCCTGTGATGGTGCATCATCGGAATCAGAAGAATCTGATTTTGTAGCCTCCGAATCGGATTCCTCAGCACCACCAACACCACCTTCATCATCACCCTCATCATTACCTTCATCATTACCTTCATCATCCTCATTCTCTTCATCTTGTTCTTCATCAGAGTGATCACTCATCTCTGGTCCCGAGTTGGGACTATACCAGTTCCAGTCCTCCGAAGCGACGTATGCTTCATTCAATAGGTGGCCAAAGAGTTCAGTGTGCTCAGGGGTAGGATCTACACTGCCTGGCTTTAGAAACTGTGCAAAAACTCTCTTGGCCACTCTCTTCACTTGCAGTCTCTCCCCGATCGCACGCAGGTTTGGCAACGCATCATCGATCAAAAGTTGCACAAACCTCGGGTATAAAAGGAACCTAAACCTCTCCGCCGTATTTATCTGGTCATTGATTGCTTTGAAAATAAAGCGGGAGAAGTTGTAGCCCCGATTGAGAGACAAGCCCACCATGGCTGCGGCAAGGTCATGACCCATGGCATCCTTCCCTGCTTTCCTTGATGAGATGCACATGATCATGATGTGGGCAAAGTAACGCCATTGATCTAGAACCCACATTTTCTTGTATGAAGCATAGTCCCTTTCCCCGACATATCCCATTCTCTGCCTCCAACACCCATCCACGTAGTAATCTGGATAGGATGTCGGGTCGGTGGGAAGGTCTCCAAACTGCAGTACTCTCCTTATTGTATCCTCAGAGATGGCCATAGCCCGACCATCAACGGTAGCCCTTATGACATTTGGAGATACCGTGCAATCGTGCTCTGCTGTCTCCCAGAATTGCTCTAAGTAAGGTCTTGAGACTGTTGGATTAGCCGAGATTGCATAACTTATTTTAGATCTGTTCAGGAAGTCCACAATCTCTCTATATTGTAAGGCTGCCCCTTTCCATTCTGGTTCAGTGTGCGCCAACAGATTGAATTCGTCAGTGAATGCACGAGCCATTATCTGCAAACACACACAGAAAACATAATTAGATCAATTAATAACAATGGAAGTAGACTCACATGACATAGAATAGTAGTTACACTTTGTAAAAAATTTCAGACTTAAGAAAATTTTCTAAGTGTTGGTCCTACGCACTTAGCAAGTGCGCAGGATTTTACTCTTGCGTACTTAACAAGTACGCAGGAATTACTTCTTGCGTACTTGCTAAGTGCGCAAGAACAACTCTTAACAAAAAAATTCAGAAATTGAATTCGATCAAAATGTGGGTCGATTAGGTCGCCACTAGGTCGGAATCACGGATTCTAACCTATGGTACCATTATCAACACTACACTCGTTCAATTTTTGACCGAGACCCGTCGCCGACCCACTGTCGGTTAAAATACGAATGACGGATCAATCAAGGACCAAGAGATGATTAGGGAGTCCATTAAAGCTTCCTATTCGCTTGTTACACATAATAAGTTACCCAAACAACCCCAAATTACCCCAAAATTTGTCGACATTAACCTAAAATATTCTAGGTCAAATCGGTCCAAAATTTCACGAATTTACGGATGAAATCGGTCTAAAATCTCACCAAGAAGATGAAATACGAAGATGATAATGTGGAAGGGATGAAAAACGGGTTTGAACACACTCGATTTTGAGAGAAAATTGCAGGGGAAAAAATTTCGGTTTGAAAGCTTAACCTGAAAATTTTTCTAAGTGTTGAACTTATACCCCACTGATAATGTTCGTGCGTACTTGCTAAGTGCGCACGAATTAACGTTTGCGTACTTAACAAGTACGCAGGAATTAACTCTTGCGTACTTGCTAAGTGCGCAAGTCTTACTTCGTGCGTACTTGACAAGTGCGCAATTTTCAACTCAGAATTATGAAGATTTTCAAGTCAAATAACGAACAAGATAAAAATATTCAATCGGGAGGATTCAAATACAATTCATGAAGGTTAAACATAAAATATTTTTGGCCTTTTCTGAATTAAACTTAAACAATGCATAAACTTAAAATCTTTTTGTTCTTTTCTAGATAGAAATATACAAGTATTCACACAAGCTATTTTTGAACAAAGACACTAGCAGAGGATCATATCAGGCTAATTTTTAGCAAAAATGATACAATATAAACATCAAAGAATATGGGATCATGTCATGTATTACTCTTTATTCTTACGTAATAAGCAAATAAACAAGTAATTCAAGTTGACAATATTATAAGATTTGAAACTATATGCATCTTTGTATCATGTTCTTGTGTATTAAGTTATTAATTATAAAATATACGTGTACCCCACTTAAATGCTATGATATTTTGCACTATCTCAAGGCATCTAAGATTTTTCCAATGATATTCTTAATTTTCAGAATGAAGTTACATCAATTAGCACAGAAAAATCAAGCAGAATCCATGAGGATTATCAAGAATCATAAGATTCAGAATCGAGTGATTCAATTGTCTTGGTTTCATGTGATTTTCTTCTTTGAATATCAGTATGATGATTCGGGATAAGGAACATGGTGTTTGATTATAAGGTAACTGGATCCAACTTTTATCTGGATTTGATTTCAATGAACCAGGAATGATTCAAGGGTGAATACATGCTCAACGGTTGATGTAAAGACATGTCTTGATTCAATCTCTCCTTGCATACTTGTGAGTATGGGCAGTGAGATGAACCGCATTAATTGTGCTAACAACATAACCCGAAACTGATCTCAAAAGAAAATTATTGCCCAAATCTAACATCCTTTATCTGATAATGATCTTTTCTATTCTTTTACACACACACACTTGCAAATATGGGTTCAAATCACAGTTGTAATTTAGATTTAGTTTCCACACTACTAGTGATTCAAAGACGCATACAGCCTACTGACAATTCAAATTACTTGTAAGTAAACAGATTAAAAACATAATAATTTAAACAATTAAGTAAACATGACGCAATCATTTCCCATGAGCAGTCTATGATGGTTAGATCATTTCAGATGTACTATCATTTCCTCGTTTCTCAAGTGAACTTTTGAAATTTTCTCCATTTTTTTTTTTTGAACTAACAGAACTAAAAAAAATTTAAAAGAAATAAAATTTAACTTCCATGAATTGAATTGATTTAAGAAAATTAATTTTCACTCGGGATTAAACATTCCTATCAAGTTGACAAGATGCTCAAAACGGGACCGATCAAATGCCTTTGTGAAAAGGTCAGCAAGATTGTCATCCGTGTGAACCTTTACAAGTTCAATTAAATGCTTTTCAGCACAATCACGGATGAAATGATGGCGAATTTCAATATGCTTAGTTTTGGAATGTTTCACCGGGTTATTTGTGATGGACATGGTGGCATTGTTGTCAATGAATAAAGGAGTTCCAGTGAAGTTCAAGCCGTAGTCTCGCAATTGCTGCTGAATCCACAATATCTGAGAACAACCGCTAGCTGCAGCAATGTATTCTGCTTCACAAGTTGAGACAGAAACCGTTGACTGCTTCTTGCACTGCCAGGAGACCAGTCTATCTCCCAAGAATTGACATCCGCCAGAAGTTGACTTTCTGTCAAGGTTACAACCGCCATAATCTGAATCAGTGTAGGCTTTGAAGTCGAATGACTGCTGCTTAGAGTACCAAAGACCCAATCAGGGTTTCCCTTTCAGGTATCTGAAAATCCTCTTCACGGCTATCATATGTGACTTCTTCGGTTGAGACTGAAACCTTGAGCACAAGCATACAGCAAACATAATATCGGGTCTTGAAGCTGTGAGATACATAAGTGATCCGATCATCCCACGGTACAACCTGCTGTCTACATCCTTCCCATCTTTGTCAGGATGCAAACCATGATTGACTGGGATTGGTGTGCCATAAGTAGTGCTATCACTCATCTTGTATTTTGACAGGATGTCTTGCACGTACTTAGTTTGATGTAGATAAATGCCATCCTCTCTTTGACTGACTTGCAGACCCAGAAAGAACGACAGTTCACCCATATTGCTCATTTCAAACTTGGACTTCATCACCTTCTCGAATTCCCTACACATCCCTTCATTGGTCGACCCAAAGATGATGTCGTCGACATATACTTGCACAAGTAGAATGTCATCTCCTACTTTCCTTATGAAGAGAGTCGAGTCAATCTGTCCACGGTCGAAACCATTAGACAGTAAATGCTTTGATAGTGTCTCATACCATGCCCGCGGTGCTTGATGAAGACCATAAAGTGCTTTGTCGAGCTTGTACACTTTATTGATATTATGCGGATCTTCAAAACCGGGAGGTTGAGTGACATAGACTTCTTCATGAACTTTACCATAAAGGAAAGCACTCTTCACATCAAGTTGGTAGACCTTGAAGCCGACATATGTGGCATAAGCCAAGAACAGTCGAATGGCCTCAATTCTAGCAACTGGGACATATACTTCCGTGTAATCCAAGCCTTCTTGTTGATAAAAACCCTGAACAACCAATCTTGCCTTGTTCTTCACAACTACATGACGATCATCCGTCTTGCATTTGAACACCCATCTGGTTCCAATTGGCTGAAAGCCTTTTGGCAAGTCAACCAAATCCCATACATGCAACTTTTGGAATTGGGACAATTCATCTTGCATCGCCTCAATCCAGCAGTTGTCAGTGAGAGCCTCCTTCACATTCTTCGGCTCTATCTGGGACACGAATGCAGCATGCAGACATGTTTCCATGACACCAGTGTCAAATATCTCTGTGTAAAGACTGGTGTTCTCAGTGATGGTTCTATGACGAGTCTGAACACCGGCATAAGGATCACCAATAATGTTGTCGATTGGATGATTCCTATGCACTCTCGTCTCCGGTACAATTGGTTCTTGAATTTCTGGATCTAAATTTGTGCTCACCTCCCCCATTTCCTGTGTTTCAGCAGAAGAAGATTCAATGTTAATTGGATCAGCTGGAGCTTCATTTCCTACAGTTGTGTTAGGATTGGCTTGAGCGTCATCTCCAACAACATGAACACTTTCACTGTTATCACTGTTATCACTGTCATGAGTTCCAGATGCAGATGCAGCATTGGAATCAGGAGTTATAATTGGTACAGTAGCACGAGTAGAAAAACTGCCGCCATTCAATAGATTATAAACATTTTCGGCGTCTTCTGCAGATAGCTCAGGAAGATTGAAAGACTTGAATAGCGCATCATAATCAAAACCCCAAGCTGGACCTTTTGGTTCTGGTGGAATGCTGTGTTTACTACAATCCACTTTGAACCATTCCTCGACAGTACGAGTTCCTATGTTGTACACTCTCTTGCAGGGCGAATTGGCAACATATCCTAAGAAGATGCCTTCCACCGCTTTCGCATGAAATTTAGATTGACGAACTTTATACTGTAGCAACAAGGAACAAGGACTACCAAAAGGAACTAGGTAATCAAGATTGGGAAGTCGATTGTTGATCAACTCATAACAAGTCTTGTTGTGTCTTTTCAACACCAAAACTCTGTTTAAGACGTGACAAGCTGTATTTACTGCTTCTGCCCAGAAAGTGACAGGAAGCTTTGCATCTGACAACATAGTCCTTGCCGTCTCAATCAGTGTTCTGTTCTTCCGTTCAGCAACTCCATTCTGCTGAGGCGTGTACGGCGCGCTGAATTCGTGACGGATCCCTTTCTTGAGACAGAAAAGTTCCATCAAATTATTCTTGAACTCAGTTCCGTTGTCACTCCTTATTCTTCTAACTTTCAGCTTGCAAAGAGATTCCAAGCTCAGGATCAAGTATTGAAGAATATTCGCAGTCTCATCTTTTGTACCTAAAAAATGCACCCAAGAAAAACGTGAGAAATCATCAGTTACAACTAGACAGAATGACTTACCTCCAATACTCCTGATACTTATGGGGCCAAACAGATCCATGTGTAATAGCTCCAAAGGGGTATCGATAGAGTTTTGGAGCTTGGGCTTGTGAGACTTCCGTTGCTGTTTGCCCTTTTTACAAGGCATACAGTCATCTGCAACGGTAAATCTCAGCTTAGGAACCCCGGTTACCAAACCGTTTCGGACAAGATGATTCATTTTACGATAAGAAATATGTCCGAGTTTCCTATGCCACAAGATGGAGTCAAGCTCTGTCGCTTTTGTAAGCAAACAAGTAGCAACTGATGAGGTGGTTTTTGCCACGCTCATATCAATCTGATAAGTGTCGTTTGTTCTTGGTGCTCTCATCAGAATCCAGTCATCAGGAACTTTGAAACCGGGTTTGAGAATCAGACATTCTGACTTGTCAAACATCACTGAGTACTCCTTGTCACACATTTGTGAGACACTCAACAGGTTATGCTTCAGCTGCTCGCAGAAGTTGACATTGTCAAAGCTAACACAACCGTTCGAAACCACGCCTTGACACGTGATACTGCCGCCTTTTTCTCCGGCAAAGGCCACATAGCCGCCTCTAAATGGTTTAACGTCTTGAAGCAAGGCCATGTTTCCTGTCATGTGCTGGGAGCATCCACTATCTACATACCAGCGGTTAGAGATAGTACCCTTAGGACGTCCCTGCACGAGTAACAAAAGAATTAGTTAGATTTGGAGACCCAAGCCATTGTGGTCTTGGGTCGTCCATCCTTCTCAAAATAAACTACTTCTTTCAACTCACAGTCATGATGACTGTCCAAAATTGGTGAATCTTTGGAGGAATTGGGAACAGGAGATTGAGAATCTTTAACTTTCTTGTTCCAGGATCTCTTTTGAATCTTAACCAGAACAGGAGACTTTGGTTCAATCACAGCCGGTGAACTTGTGGAAGCTTCACCTGATTGAGCTTTAGTCAGCTGTTCCAGCTTTCTCATCCTCTTATTCCTTCTTCTTCTCTGTGGCTTAGAGAGTCTAGCCACAGGTTTCTCACCAGTGCGTGTACTACCAGATGTAGACACACGAGGTACAGCAGGTTGCTTTACCTTTCTTACAACAGATGGCTTGGCCTCAGATTTGATCTTTGGCTTAGCTATCGGTTGCACTGGTGGTTTCACCACATTTAGCTTTGGTCTGATAGGAGCTTTCACTACTGGCGACTTAGGGATAACAGCTGGTCGTGAAACAACATGCCGTTTCCCTGGGTTCTTAGAAGGACAGTTCACAACAATGTGACCAACCAAGCCACAGTGAAAGCAATTCCTCTTGTCAACATAAGTTCTCATGTAAGGCTCTTTAGTTCTGGCCTTAGAAAACTCACCATTGTGAGAAGGAAGAGTTGGTTTATGAACAGAAGTTTGAACTTTTACAGTTTGATGTTTGGGGTATAATACTTTTGCAAATTTTCTTTGTAACCCAGCCCATAATGAGATGAAAAAGCCTCTTTCTTAACTTGGTTAATATTTTTAAAACCCCCGTAAAGCATTCCCTTAAGTTTATCATTTGTTTCAATGATATCAGGTTCAGTTAAAATGCAATTATCACCATTAGTGATAATGTTTTTCTAGACTTTCTGTTCAGTCAACAACTCCTTAGATACTACTCCTTCAGGGCAAGTGTTAACCGACCCATCCTTAGAAGCAGTAACATACTCCTCACTAGATGTGGAGTTAGCCTTACTTGAGGATTCATCCTTTTTAGGGGAATCATCCTTATCAGAGGGCTCATCTAGACAAGTGAGATCAATGTCTATCAAGCTATTGACAAACTGCCCACTTATTGGTGGAGGAATGGCATTGGTACCAAGTCCTAGGCCATTCATTTTTCTCACCACGGATTCGTAGTGTTCCACCACGAAGCGAGAGTTTTTCAATTTCTCGTTAGTGCATTTGAGCTGCAAGATCTCATTTTGCAGTTTGTTAATTTCATTGTTCTTCTTTTCCAAAGCCCTATACGCAATGTCCAAATGAACCTGTTGGTCGCTTATTTTTAAAGAATAGTCTTGTTTTTCGTTCTGTAGCATTTCAACTGATTCTTTAAAACGTGATTCATTCATTTTGTAATTTTTAGCTGCCAACTTTAGGGGTTCAATTATGTCTTGGAGATCAGAAACTTCATTTTTTAGCCCTAGACATTTAGAACAAGAAACAACAGAGAAAGGGTTAGAATCTACCTCAGATGATGAACTTTGTCCTTCTCCAATTGCCATGAGAGCGACAGCAGTGGTAGACTCCTTTTCATCAGCTACAGAAGCTTCCTCTTCTTCAGATTCAGAAGATTCCTCTCCTTCAGATTCAGAAGATTCCTCTTCTTCAGCTTCCTTCCTCTCGGCCTCCTTCCTCTCGGCCTCCATCAGCTCCATGATTTCTGCCATGAGACCAACCTGTGCTTGAGCAATGATGGCGTCTTCTAGATGCACACCCCAATCAAAATTTTCGTCATTCTGTGCGACCAGTGCATTGGACTGATTACTTTGGGTATGATTGTGGTGACTTTGGTTGTTTTGGCCATGGCTGTTTCCCTGGCTAGGTCTGGTAAAACCAGAGGCAGGTGCTCTGTCCTTTTGACATTCACGAGCAAAGTGTCCATAGTTTTGACACTTGTAGCACTTGGCCTTGGATTTGTCAAATCCAACCTTGGCATTAGAATGCCCGCCAATATACTTTCTTCCTGTTCTGTTCAGGAAACGCTTGGCCCTCCTCAGTAACATGGCCATATTCCACTGAATATCCATGTCTTCAATATCATCAGGATCCACTTGATTGAAGTCCTCTTCAATAGTCTCAGGATCCGTTAGCTTTCCACCAATGAAATTCTCATATGCCAGCATGCAAGATGAGAATAGTGCTACATGATCTTCAGCTATCTTGGTAATAGCTGACTGGTTGGCTGAGCACGTATTCTGAGGAGTCTTTGAGTTTTGTTGATTTTGTTGATAAGATCCAAACCCTGATCCTGATGCATAACATGCATGACTACCACAACCATTAGAGTGGTCTTCTTCAATGGATTTCCCAGTAAAGAGTGCAATCCCAGAGCCGGAAGACATTGACGTGGAAGTCGTCCCGTGATACATGGAAGGGTCCTGTATCTGAGGTCTTCCAGAATTCTCCCTTTTTATAAGATTCATGTTATGAGCCTGAATCTTACCGACTGCCTCATCTACTGTCATCTCGTAGAACTTTGAACTTTCCCTCATCAGGGTTGTATACATCTCATATCTCGGTGGCAGAGCATCCAAAAACTTTTCCACCATTTCCTCTTCTGGATATTTAAGCTCAAACGATTTCAACTCCGTTTGTAGGTGATAGAATCTAGAGATAAGATCATCTAAAGATTCATTTTCTATAAATCTGAAGCACTCGTATTGCTTCCGAAGCAGATCCCTCTTGCTTTTCTTGATGTCACTATTTCCTTCGAATCTTTTCTGTAAAGCTTTCCAAAGATCCTTAGAAGATTCATATCCTCGGAAACTGTGGAACAAATCCCGAGTTAATGACATAGTGATTGAACCCAATGCCTTCTTCTCTCGATCATAAATTTTCTTTTCTTCTGCATCCAGCTTAGAGATAGGCTTAGGTACGTTTTCATCAAGATACAAGTGGGTTGGATGCTTATATCCCTCAAGAATAGGTATCCATAACGATGAATCGGTGTATGAAATATAGTGCTCAAAGCGGGCTTTCCAATTGGAATAATCGTTTACATTGAGCAACTTGGGAGGTTTATGTGGAGTACCGATTTCATTATCATAATTTAACATACTACTAAGGTTCTGAAGGTTTGACATGGTGAACACTTGGTCAAAAATCAGAAAAGTCAGTAGCTATTGCGCACTTAGGATTGGCCTTGCGCACTTATGAATGGACTTGTGTATTTAATATTTGCCCTTGCGTACTTGTAAGTACGCAGGAGTAAATTGTTAAGTACGCAGGATAAGTCTTAAGTTCGCAGTTCAGTCTTGCGCCTTGTAAGTACGCAGGAGATAACTCTTGCGTATTTAGCAAGTTCGCAGAAAACTGTACTTTTTGCCAAAAATGGTAAGTACGCAGGACACTTTTTCAGCAACTCCCACCAAACTTTTCCAGTGACATGAAACTCGCCGGAGTTGGTAAAAAATGGTCTGATGATCAATGCAATTGAGTCAAAGGGTCAGAAACAAGTTTCTAACCAACCTATGATGCTCAAAACACACAAATACACAACAAAAATCGGTTTTTGAGAGATTTTTGCTTCTAAAAAAGTGCTCAAGAGCTACCCCTTTTTTTATCACAAAAATCAACAAAATAACCTCTCTTTGCTTCTAAAACTCAGTAAAAACGTCTCCAAACTCACTTACAACACTCGAATTCAAGAGCAATGCTCTGATACCACTTGTAGGTCCCTCGGGTGTGGTGGATCGTCATATGCAAGTGGTCTACTAGTCGGACCGGGTGCGGAATACCCGTGACTAGCTGGAGAGTCTAACTGAACAAAGTAAACCGAACACAAGAGTCACAATAATCGTTCTTTGTATTATAAACACTCGACGGTTACAGAGAGAATACAAGCTACGTACTTAGCAAAACTGAGTTCGTATGAACAAATGGTTCTGCGTACTTAGCTTCTGTGAACCTATCCTATTTATACTGACCTGATGCCTGCGCACTTAGCAAGTGCGCAGGGCACTTAGCAAGTGCGCAGGACCAATTACTCCTGCGTACTTAACAAGTACGCATAGGTATTCCTGCGTACTTACTAAGTACGCAGGAGCATTCTCCTGCGCACATACAAGTGCGCAAAACACTTAGAAGAAATCAACAAAACATTAAGTAAAAGTAAATACAACTCGATAAACTTTTACATAATGACTCTTACATACAAAGACAAAATACAGACATTAGACATACAAACCTAGACTCTATCCAGAGTGTTGTCACAGGAAAGTGCATCAACAGACACGAATTGAACAAATCTTGTATTTATAGCGTTGGGATTGATAGGACTTTTGATTATTAAGTTGTTACGAGTCTATTCATATAAATTAATTGTATGTAAATCGTGTTTAAGAGTGGAATCGATTAAATCCTTTCTTATTAAAATAAAAATTCTGATTCGGACGATTTCTGTAATGAAAGCCCAGATTAATAGGGGGCTTTTGATATTGATACTGAAACGAATGAGATGGAGAGTATACTTACCCTGAAGCGTATCGAATCGATGAAGAACGGTAGAACGGAATTCCGACGACGACAAGATTTAACCTCCGGTGACTTCTGCTGCGATTCCGACTGTTTCAACGGCTTTAGTCGTTACATAGAGGATTGAATATCGTATGGTGATGGTTTGCTCGAGAGTATTCGGATCGATTTTGAGGATTCGAGGCTTGGGAGGAACTTGACGGTTTCTTGAGAGGAAAACGTAATTGGATTGATAAAACTCGTAATGGACTGAGATATTTTTCTTTGTCAAAGAAAATAAAACGTAATCGGTTTCAAATTTCAAACGATCGGGCATTTTGAAACTGCATTTACGTTTCGATTGTTACGCAGGCGTGACCGTGCCAAGATAGGCGCGACCGTGCTTAGGCACCGGGGGCGATCGTTCCAGGACCAGTCGCGCGATCGTGCCGAGGCACTTGGCGCGACCTTGCTAGGACAAAGCACGACCGTGCTAATTAGGGTTTCTTGATAAATTTTCAACTTTAGTCCTTGACTTTTCAGGTTTGATAAGTTTGAATTAAATAGTTTCTTGTATAGTGTTTGAATGTACATAATTGTGTAAAACTTGCGAATTTGTATCGAATCATTGTGTTTAGTTTACGGTAAGAAAAATAATAAGACAGTGCAGGAGTATTGAGTTCAAAATGCATTACATTGAATTGAAAATATGAATACTAAAATCAGAAATGTTACAGTCTCCCCATGTTGAGAGAATTTCGTCCCGAAATTTAGCTAGAGGAAACAACAGTATCAATAAAAAGATGAGGGTACTTGAGCTTCATTTGGTCTTCTCGTTCCCAAGTGAACTCAGGACCACACTTAGATTCCCAACGAACTTTGACAATAGGAATGCGACTTCGCTTGAGTTGTTTGACTTCACGATCCATAATTTTCACCGGCTTCTCAACGAAGTGCATCGTTTCATCAATGCGCACGTCGTCAAGCGGTATATGGAGATTTTCATCAGCGAGACACTTCTTCAGATTAGATACATGAAATGTAGGATGCACATTTCCAAGAGATGGAGGTAACTCGAGCTTGTAAGCCACTTTCCCAATCCTTTCAAGGATTTTGAATGGACCAACATAACGAGGTGCTAACTTTCCTTTCTTTCCAAAACGGATCACGCCCTTCCATGGAGACACCTTTAGAAGAACAAGGTCACTGACTTAGAATTCCAAGGGTTTTCGACGTTTGTCGGCATAACTCTTTTGCCGACTCCTCGCTACTCGAATATTGTCACGGATTTGAATAATCTTGTCGGATGTTTCTTGAATTAACTCGGGACCAGTGATTTGTGCTTCACCAATCTCGTTCCAACATATAGGAGAACGACACTTGCGACCATAGAGAGCTTCGAATGGAGCCATCTTGATACTTGTGTGGTAGCTATTGTTGTAAGAAAACTCAATGAGGGATAGATGTGAATCCCAATTGCCACCAAAATCAATTACACAAGCTCTAAGCATGTCTTCAAGAGTTTGGATTGTTCGCTCGGTTTGACCATCAGTTTGCGGATGGTAAGCCGTGCTCAAATCCAATCGAGTACCAAGAGCCTTTTGGAGAGATTGCCAAAATCGAGAGGTGAACCGAGCGTCTCTATCGGATATTATGTTCACGGGAACACCATGACGGCTCACAATTTCATCAATGTAAATTCGGGCTAGTTTCTCCACTTTGAAGTCTTCGCGGATAGGCAAGAAATGAGCGGATTTAGTGAGACGATCAATGATCACCCAAATACTATCATATCCACTCGAGGTGCGAGGGAGCTTGGTAATGAAATCCATAGTTATATTCTCCCATTTCCATACGGGAATTTCTGGTTGTTCGAGTAAGCCAGACGGACGTTGATGTTCGGCTTTGACTTTGGAACAGGTTAAGCATTTGGCCACATAAAGAGCTATGTCTTTCTTTATACCGGGCCACCAATAAAGTTGGCGAAGATCTTGGTACATTTTATCCGCACCAGGATGAATAGAATAACGAGTCTTATGAGCCTCGTTCATGAGAAATGCACGGAGATCGTCGCGATCAGGAACCCAAATACGGTTAAAGTAATAGAGTAAGCCATTGGGTTTTGATTCAAGAAGGAGTTCAACACCACTTAACATTTCTTCGTACATGTTACCCTCGGTTACCGAGACGTGTTGAGCTTCTAGGATACGGGTTTGAATATCGGTTTGAATACGGGCACAATGAAGCATAACATGGTCTTTTCGACTCAAAGCATCGGCTACAACATTTGCTTTGCCGGGATGGTAACGAATCTCGCAGTCGTATTCGTTAAGGAGTTCGACCCAACGTCGTTGCCTCATATTGAGTTCTTTTTGGTTAAAAATATGTTAAAGACTTTTGTGGTCGGTGAATACCACACATTTCGTGCCATATAGGTAATGTCTCCAAATCTTTAACGCGAATACGACCGCACCCAGCTCGAGATCGTGCGTCGTATAATTCTTCTCATGAACTTTGAGTTGCCTTGATGCATAAGCGATTACTTTGCGTCGTTGCATGAGAACACAAGCAAAACCTTGGTTAGAAGCATCACAATAGACAACTAAATCATCGATTCCATCGGGGAGAGTCAATATAGGAGCATTGCACAACTTTTGCTTGAGGGTTTGGAAAGCTTCTTCTTGTTTCGGTCCCCATTCATAAGTCTTACCCTTGTGGGTCAAAGCGGTAAGAGGGACAACAATCTTTGAGAAGTTTGAGATGAAACGACGATAATAACCCGCAAGACCAAGAAATGAACGAACTTCGGTAGGAGTCTTCGGGGCATTCCAATTCTTAACCGTTTCAATCTTAGCAGGATCAACATGAATACCCTTGTCGTTGACGATGTGACCAAGAAATTGAACTTCTTTTAGCCAGAATTCACATTTCGAGAATTTGGCATATAGTTGTTCTTTTCCTAAGAGGTCCAAAACCAATCTAAGGTGTTGTTCATGATCGGCTTTAGTCTTGGAATAGATTAAGATATCGTCAATGAAGACGATCACGAATTTATCAAGGTATGGTTTACACACACGATTCATGAGATCCATGAAAACTGCGGGTGCATTGGTTAACCCGAAAGGCATAACCATGAACTCGTAATGACCATACCTTGTTCGAAAAGCAGTCTTGGGAATGTCATCTTCTTGAACATGAAGCTGATGATAACCGGATCGAAGATCAATCTTTGAGAAACAAGTAGAACCTTGAAGTTGATCAAAGAGATCATCGATTCTAGGTAAAGGATAACGGTTCTTGATAGTAAGCTTGTTGAGTTCGCGGTAGTCAATACACATGCGAAATGATCCATCCTTCTTCTTAACAAATAAGACGGGTGCACCTCACGGTGAATGACTCGGGCGAATGAAACCTTTGTCGGAGAGTTCTTGAAGTTGACTTGCAAGTTCTTGCATTTCAGAAGGTGCAAGACGATAAGGGGCTCTAGCCACGGGGTTAGCTCCGGGCACAAGATCAATGCGAAATTCTACTTGACGAACGGGTGGAAGACCGGATAAGTCTTCGGGGAATACTTTAGGAAAATCTCGGATAGTGGGGATATCTTGAATACTCTTCTTCTTAACATCCTTTTGAACGATATGGGCCAAAAAGGACACGTACTTCTTTCGTAAGTACTTTTGAGCAGTAGTGCATGACATTAATTTAAGCCCTTTACAAGGCTTTTCGCCAAAGACTCTTAACGTTTCTCCCGATGGTAGAGGTATTCGAATACACTTCTCGAAGCAAATGACTTCGGCATGATGATTCGATAGCCAATCCATGCCTATGATGATATCAAAGCTTCCTAGTGGCATTGGAACAAGGTTGATTGGGAATGTGTGATCATTAAGTTCTAAAGAGCAATCATAGATAATGGACTCAATTGTAATGGAGTCACCATTCGCTATTTCAACGGTAAAGGTTTTCTCTAATTGGGATCATGTCCTTGCAAGTAAAGGCTCAAAATTAAGTGACACAAAACTTTTATCGGCTCCGGTATCGAATAAAATGGAGGAATATTGACTATTAACAAGAAACGTACCATTGACCACGTCATTGTTGGCTTGAGCTTCATTGGCGTTTATGTTGAAAGCACGCCCACGAGCTCCACCTTGTCTAGCATTGACTAACTTTGGGCATTGATCACGGAAATGGTTCGGGTTACCACACTCATAACATGCTCGCCCATTTGCAATAGCGGGTACACCTTGATTAGCCACTTGGGTGTTGGTTTGGTTTGGTGGGTTGGCTTGGCCCGTAAGAGCTTTGGTCCTACAAACACTAACTGTATGACCATATCTCCCACAATAAGTACAAAGGCGACATGGGATGCTTTGGGGATGATGGTAGTTGCAGGTGGCACAAAGTGGGTAAATTCCAACATATGGCTTTTTCACCGGTGTTTGAACCATAGGTGCGGTGCAGCTTGGATAACCGGAATAGCAGGAGTGACCACAGCATAGTTTCTAGTCTTCCTTTTCCTATTATTGCAGGAGGGTTCAGTTGTGGCTTCTTTGTTGTGGGTAGGAGGGTTATAGTGTCAGAAACTCTCTTGGTACCCTTCTTAGTAAGTGTTCCGCTTTCACATGGTTATCAGCTAAGGTGGCGGATATACGAATAGCATCCTCCAGAGTAGCAGGATTTCTACCTAAGACAGTATCTTGGATTTGTCTTGGTAGCCCACCAATATACTTTTCGATACAACAGGACAAAGGAGTGACCATGTGGGGCACGAGAAGACTCAACTCATGGAACCGTGTTGTATATGATAAGCTATCCCCACTATCTTGGGCAAGATCCCAAAATTCAGCTTCTAACTTTTTCACTTCATTACGAGGGCAGAACTCCTCGGTCATAAGCCTTTTGACCTCATCCCAAGGTAAGGCCATAGCTACATCAACACCCCTATTCCTTTTCTCTCCATTCCACCATGTAAGTGCCCGTTTTTGTAGGACACTTGTAGCATGAAGACACGGAGGTTGTCGGGACAGTCACTATTGAGAAAGGTATTCTCAATGCTTTCAAACCATTGAAGGAGTCCAGTAGCTCCTTCAGTTCCATAAAACTTGAGGGGATTGCACGAGTTGAAGTGCTTGAAGGTGCATTGAGATGGATTGTTACCACCATTTCCACCATTTCCACCATTATTACCACTATTGCTTCCATTTCCACCATTGTTGCCATTGGTGGCACTATTGGCTTGGGTGAGTTGTGTCACCAATTGGGTAAGAATAGCAGCAATGTCGGTGTTGGCGTTGGTTATGGGAGCACGACGAGGAGGCATTCTACAGATTTTCACAAGACAAGAAAGATTGTAAGAACTTATGAGATTTGATAGGGTTTAATAGAATGAGAAAATAAAAATAGATATTCTTAGTTTGGATTGTACTCAAAAGTGACAAAATCACTTGAATACCATGGCACATTAAGGTTAATTAAACTTATATAATTTTCAAGGAGACATGCTTTAGCCTATAAGTAAACACTCATCTCGGGAATTCCCAGGAAAGCATACGGGTCCCTCGGTTGATTGGGATTTATGCGAAATGCTTTCCTAGACAGAAAACCCAAAATACAGGTGTCACCCTTCCAGATTGCACGTGTCCTCAAATAATTTAACAAGTTTAAAAACCTTAATGAAGAAATAAAAATTTTAGAGATTTTAGCTTCAAGAATTTTTCCACATGCTAAGAAGGATAAAGATAGAAATATTATGAGGTTTTAGAATATAGGAAAGGATATTATTTATTTAATTATTAAGAATATCCTAATAAGTCGTGGATTTAAAACACATAAGTCATCAAAATGAAATACTAAGTAATCATACTAAGCATGTAACATATAACATGTAGCACATAGCACATAATCATGAAGCATAGCATAAGTGGTTGTCCTAAAGTTATAGTCTAGTTCAAGGTGCCTAATAACCTAATTCCCTATAACCAAGGCTCTGATACCAATCTGTCACACCCCGACCGATGGCGGAATCATCGGGGCGGGACATGTAAGACTGTTCATAGCACATGGTTGACTAAATTGATATATATTAAAGTCAAATTTCCATTACAAATAATCTAAGTACAAACCAAATTCAAACAAAGAAACATAAAACAACTCATAGAATTCTTGATTTAAATTGCTAAGTCCAAATCCTATATTGAGCACGTCTTGAATCATTCTCACATATTAGGGCCTGAAACATGAATAAAATAAAGTCAACTAAAAAGTTGGTGAGTATAACACAGTTGTATATAGATAGCATATAGTTGAAAACAAATCCTTTACATATCATGACAAATAAGGCATTTATGGGGAGCAGCTATTGTGTAACCATATACAACCAAACCTTTGTAACTAGCATGCAAAAATGTTGTTATCGGTTTCAATCACCGCGCACCTGGGTGGGTTTGTCAGACTTAATAGATCTATCATTGAAAACCGTCAGCTTGTATAGTTAATGATTGCACATAATCGCATACAAAGGTTAGCATACCTAGCACTCGGGCATAAAGCTCAAATTGCACACATGAAAGTAAATAGGATTTGTACTTTGTGTTGTTTGTGTAAATGTAATGTGTAATTTGAATAATGTTCATGTTTCACCCCAAAAGTGTAAAAGAGTAAAAGGGGCTATGAAATACTCACTTGGTATGAAAGTGTAGCTAACAAAGAGTATAGATAAAATAAGAATCCTTGATACGCACGAGTTAACCTAGATAATAATGTATATTGAATCAAATATGTGCACAGAGTTTAGTCTAAAAATGAAGGTTGAATTTGTGTATAAAACTATTGATTTGTATTTAAAAGTATTGAATAACATATATAAAGTTTGAAGTAAATATTTTTGAAACATTTTGATTAAGGTTGGGAATTGAATAGTAAAATAGAATATTTATAAAATCATTGATTATGAAAATAAAGTATGTGTTAAATGTGATTTAATAATTAAATAAATGTTTTTATTTAAAATGAAGAATAAATAAATAATCTTTATTTATTTATTTATAAAGTATGTAACTTACAAATAAAATGTTTTAAATGAAAAGTTTAATAACAAATTTAATTTTATAAACTTTTAATTAAATGATTTTCCATTTATTCCAAGATTAATTATTTGATCTTTTTAAATACCTTTTTATAAAACTAACTATTTTTATTTAAAAACTTAATCTGGAATTTTTTTACAAAATAAAACAACAATAATTCTGATCAAAGATTCTGACCTAGACACGACCGTGCCTGGGAAGGACACGACCGCGCTCGAACCACAGGCGCGACCGCGCTAGTCGGGACGCGACCGGGTTTGATCAAACAGAGGCCAACTTGGATAATTCACGAGGCACGACCGTGCCTTAGCTCGGCACGGTCGTGTCTATGATTCTTAGACACAACAGAGATTAGCCCAAAGGGCATGATTAGGTCTGGACAGGAGGACACGACCGCGTTACACGAGGCTCGGCCGCGCTAGATGATTAGCGCGACCGTGTCTCTTCCAAATCAGACACGAATTGAACAAATCTTGTATTTATAGCGTTGGGATTGATAGGGCTTTTGATTATTGAGTTGTTACGAGTCTATTCATATAAATTAATTGTATGTAAATCGTGTTTAAGAGTGGAATCGATTAAATCCTTTCTTATTAAAATAAAAATTCTGATTCGGACGATTTCTGTAATGAAAGCCCAGATTAATAGGGGGCTTTTGATATTGATTCTGAAACGAATGAGATGGAGAGTATACTTACCCTGAAGCGCATCGAATCGATGAAGAACGGTAGAATGGAATTCCGACGACGACAAGATTTAACCTCCGGTGACTTCTGCTCCGATTCCGACTGTTTCAACGGCTTCGGTCGTTCCAGAGAGGATTGAATATCGTATTGTGATGGTTTGCTCGAGAGTATTCGGATCGATTTTGAGGATTCAAGGCTTGGGAGGAACTTGACGGTTTCTTGAGAGGAAAACGTAATTGGATTGATAAAACTCGTAATGGACTGAGATATTTTTCTTTGTCAAAGAAAATAAAACGTAATCGGTTTCGAATTTCAAACGATCGGGCTTTTTGAAACTGCATTTACGTTTAGATTGTTACGCAGGCGCGACCGTGCCAAGATAGGCGCGACCGTGCTTAGGCACCGGGCGCGATCGTTCCAGGACCAGTCGCGCGATTGTGCCGAGGAACTTGGCGCGACCGTGGCAGGACGAAGCACGACCGTGCTAATTAGGGTTTCTTGATAAATTTTCAACTTTAGTCCTTGACTTTTCTGGTTTGATAAGTTTGAATTAAATAGTTTCTTGTATAGTGTTTGAATGTACATAATTGTGTAAAACTTGCGAATTTGTATCGAATCATTGCGTTTAATTTACGGTAAGAAAAATAATAAGACAGTGCACGAGTATTGAGTTCGAAATGCATTACATTGAATTGAAAATACGAATACTAAAATCAGAAATGTTACAACAACACCCTTCCAAGGTGAAACCTTTAACATTACATAATCTCCAATTTGAAATTCTAAAGGTCGATGTCGTTTGTCAGCATAACTCTTTTGTCGATCATGAGTGGCTTTTAACCGTTGTTTAATCTGGACTATCTAATCTGTCGTTTCCTATATAACTTCAGGTCTAGATAATTGACTGTCTCTTATTTCAGTCCAACAGACAGGAGTTCTGCACTTCCGTCCGTGTAGTGCTTCAAACGGTGCAACTTTGATACTTGAATGATAATTGTTATTGTAGGAGAATTCGATTAACGGTGGGTGATTATCCCAATTACCTCCGAAATCGATAACATAACATATCTTCCAGAGTTTGAATTGTACGTTCACTCTGTCCATCTGTCCATCTGTCTGTGGATGATATGAAGTACTCATGGTAAGTCGAGTCCCCAATTCTTTCTGGAAACTCGTCCAGAATCTAGATGTGAGTCGACTGTCTCTATAAAAAATAATAAACAGTGGTATGCCAAGGTGACTCACAATGTCATTTATATAGATCCTTGCTAACTTATTGATGTATTGCAAAATACATCTATTTATCGTTTAGAGTTTGTATAATTTTCGTATAGTTTCGTTGCGTTTTCGTAGTTAGATTAGTTTCTTTTGATAGTTTGTGTTTGCACAGGTCCCGGTTGCTGAAAGTAGCGAAAAACAGTCAAAATATGCTGAAAAGAGTTAACGGTTGGAATCGGGTCGAGTTGGAGCTGAACGGGAACGAAAAAAAAGAGAAAATCTGGCAGAAACAGGTTTACGCGCCACGCGACACCCCTGAGGAAGGAGGATACGCGCAACGCGTAGCCTTGGAATTAAAATGCCTGGAAGTGAAGGCGCCACGCTACGCGACGCCTAGGTAGGAAACCTGTCGCGCGACGCGATGGGGGTTGTTTTCGGCTCAGTTTGTTGCTGCTGCAGAATTGTTGCTGAAAATCATATATAAACATCTTAAAGTCAAAGTTTAACCTAGTTACGAATAGGGTTTCTTGAGGGCGAATTTTGCAGCAAGTTCTGGGATTTTTGAAGTATTCTAACTCACGGGAATCACTTGGTTGAAGACGGAAGCTTAGGAAAGAAGAACATCCGGGTTTTATCATCCGGTTTTCCTTATTCTTGTGTTTTCATTCTTTTAATTATGAATTCCTTTGTTAAACATTGTGCTTTGATTTTTATTACCATGATGCTTGGCTAAAACTCTTGAACTACCTAGATTAGATGAAAGATTGAATAAAGTATGGATTTTTATGGACTTTATTGTGTTTATGGATTAATCTCAAAAAAGTAATAAACTTTGGAACTTCTAATTTGGTGCATATGCGTATCTAGCTTTGATTGTTGATTGTTTACTGTTTTACACAAACTTTGGTGAATGTCTTTCATGTAATGGGTTTGTGTTGATTATCGAGTCTTTGCGGGTTCATAAATCTTTGGGTAAATTGGCCACTAGCCTTAAAAACAGTAATTAAAATACAATAAAAAACTAGGTTTTCTGCTTAACTTGTCGCTGAGAGGCTCGAGTTTGTTAGAAGGTCACGGTTTAACATATAGCTAAGGTAGGTTTTGAGAGAAGCCGGTCTTAGTTCCCTAGTCATTCTTGTGTCTATTAAACCAAGTTAGAACCCGTAGTTGCCTTAGACTTCCGTGCTGAGAGGTAGGTTGTCATGTTAGGGCACTTTTAGAGACGTTAGAGGACTGAAAGGAAGTCTAACAGCCGGTGTTCATAACGGCTTTGTAGAGTCTCCTAGGTTTCTTCCTGAGAAGGGTCGGGAGGTCTTAGCTGAGATTTCTTAGGGTTTAGTACACAAAGATCCTGGTTCCATAGCACTTTAATACAATTAGAAAATCCATTCCTAAATCAATCCGGATTCTAGTCTAGGTAGTCATTCATCTCTACTGAATTCAACCTTAATCTATTTCGTACTTTAGCTTAATTAACTTTAATTTCAATTTTAGGATTTTTAGTAAAACACCCCCCTCAAACAATAAAAATGGTTAGTGTCGTGTCCGTGTCAGTCTAGGTCTAGATAGAGTCGTTAGTGTAATTTAATAGAGTCTCGTGGGTTCGATATCCGGACTTACTTAGCTTTACTAGAGTCGATCGGTTCACTTGCCGGTTAGTAGTAGTGTAGTTTAAGAGAGTCTGGAGTATTACTTAGTGTCTAGGTCTAGGATAATTTAGTTTATTTTTACTAGATTACTTTTAGAACATCAAGTTTTTGGCGCCGTTGCCGGGGACTCTTGGCAATTGCGTTAATTACTTTATTTGGACTTATTTGATATCTTATACGTGCTAATTGTGTTTGAGTCGTAGGAGTCTACTTAGTCGTAGTTGTTTTATATTTTTGTTTTTGTTGAGTCTAGTTTTTGAGTCTACTTACTTGTTTGTTTTCCGGTTTTTCAGTGGATGCCCCATACGCGTTCGCAAGGACCTCCGCCGAAGCCGCCTACGGACAAGTCTTCCTTCTCGTCTTTTTCTCTAAAGGTTAGTACTCCTTCATCTTCATCTTTCGCCTTTTTTGACTCTACATCCCAATCATTACCACCAAGCTTTGACTTCACACCGAGGTCTTCACCCCATAGCTCCCCACCTGCTTCCCGTCCTCCGAGTCCGCCACCCTATTTCCAAATGGCCAACAACCAAACTGTCCACCAACCCTCAACCGCAGGTTATACCGCGAATTCACCCATCACCCTTCCCCAAATCACCAATGACAAGTCTTGGCAAATCCCGTTCTACATCATGACCGCCATTAACAACGCTTGTCAGTTTCACGGTCGTGACGACGAGGATGCGCCCGCCCACATCAACCGTCTCACCTGCCTTTGCAACACCTTCGGCATCGAAGGTGTTAACCTTGATGCCCGCTATCTCCAAGTCTTCCTGTTTTCACTTGCTGGCCGCGCAGCCACTTGGCTTGATTCGCAGTCGGCAGGTACTTTTACCACATGGGCTGGACTTAGGGATGCCTTCCTAGCTAAGTATTTTCCACCTGCTAAGGCATCTCGCCTTCGTGATCAGATCCATTCGTTCCGGATGGAGTCTGACTAACCTTATCACTTAGCTTGGGAGAGGTTTCAAACCCTACTCTCACGTTGTTCCCAACACGGGTTGTCTGATTGGGCACTCATAGAGAAATTCTACAATGGTCTCACCCCCGAGTGTAAGGCCCGATTCGACACCTCTGCAGGAGGCCATCTCATGGGTAAGAAATCGGTGGCCGACTGCAATGATCTCTTTGAGAGTTTTGCTCATGATGATATCGATCATTTTGCTACCAGCAGGACTTCCATTCCTGTTACTAGTACTTCCTCAATCGCTCAAGGAGTAAACCAAGTTGGTTCAGATTCAAAGGTAGCATCTCAACTTGATTATATCACCAAAGAGTTATTAGAAATTAAGAAAAAGGTCGATAGGTGTGAGGTTTGTAGGGGAGGTCATGATACCGTAGATTGTCCAACACTTACCCTAGAACAGGTCGAGTACATCGCAGGTCAAAACCGAGGTCCCACTAACCCATTTAATAATAACTATAACTGGCGTAGTAATAATAATTTCCGCTCTTCCGGTAATCCCCCTGGTTTCCCATCAGGCAAGTATCAAAGCAGGGGCCAGGTTTCTATTCTAGTGGGGGTTCGAATCAGTAGGGTCAGTTTGGTAGTTCAGGGTCAGGTTCAAATACAGGAGGTCAGTTCAATAGTGGGGGGGTCAAATAATCAGGGTTCAAAAAATCAAGATTTGGGTAGTGGTCTAGACGAGATTAAAGCTATGTTAACCCAAATTCTAGTTAAGGACCGGTCCACCCAACGAACCTTAGAAGAACATGATACCTACCTCAAGAATAACCATTCTAATTTCTTGGACATTCAAAGGCAGGTCGGGGACATTGCACGCTAGCTGCAAGAACGACCTCCTGGTCAATTTTCGGGCAACACAAAGCCGAACCCGTCCGGCCAATTGAAGGCAATCTCGACCCGTAGTGGTAGGACCTTAGGAGAGGTAGTGATACCCGAGAGTGTAGAGGTAGAGGATGAGGAACCCGTAGATGAGGAGATTGAGATGGAGACTCCCGGTAAAGTGCAATCTAGGTTAAACCCAGCAAGTACCGCACACACCGAGTAGCCTCAAGTCGAGAGTAGTGCACAGAAACAACCCAAACAAGTCGTTCCATCACCCGTTCCTGATCTTTCCCGTGCCCCATACCCATCCCGTCTTAAAAACCAAACTTACTCCAAAGAGTACGGGAAATTCTTAGAGATCTTCAAGCAACTTAGGATCAATCTTCCGTTCATAGAAGCCCTTCAATACATGCCTAAATACGCCAAATTCCTAAAGGACCTTCTAAAGCGTAAGGATAGGTTAGGAGAGGTCTCTAACATCCCTCTTAGTGGGGGGTGTTCCGCCGTAATCTTGAACAAGGTCCCGGAAAAATTGACGGATCCGGGCCTTTTCACCATTCCATGCTTCTTCGGGAGTGATACCGAGAATAGGACCTTATCCGATCTAGGAGCGAGTATAAACCTCATGCCATATTCCATGTACGAGAGGTTAGGCCTAGGAGAGTTGTCCCCTACTCGCATGTCGTTGTCCTTAGCCGATAGATCAGTGAAATACTCGTGTGGCATAGTCGAAAACCTATTAGTTAAAGTCGATAAGTTCGTCTTTCCCGTAGACTTTGTCATTCTTGATATGGAAGCTGATGAGAGAGTTCCTATCATTCTAGGACGCCCATTCTTGCACACCGCAAAGGCCATCATTGATGTCTTTGACGGTAAGATTACACTCCATGTCGGTGAGGAGAGAGTAACTTTTGAGGTATCACGTTCCATGGAGCACCCTAGCGGCTCCGACGATCATAGTTGTCATTGTCATTCGGTCTATTTCATAGAATCCTTCTTATCATGCGTAGACCATTGTTTTGATTATATTAGTGGAGCCGATCTAGTGGAGGAATTTGTGAGTGAGATTGAGGAAGGAGAGGGAGAGTATGTTCCCGAAGTGTTAGAGTTGAGTGAGATGAAACGCGACAGTGAGAATACACCCGTAGAGAAAATCACCCCATTAGAGCTTAAAGTCTTACTATCCCACTTAGAGTATGCTTTCCTTGGTGGAGGGGTCAGATTTGCCCGTCATTATTTCTTCTAAGTTAGAGGAGGGGGAAAAGGGTAGGTTACTAGAGGTGTTGAGAGAGAATAGGGAGGCCATTGCATGGCGACTTTCGAACATAAAGGGCATAAGCCTCGCCTATTGTACCCACCGGATACTCATGGAAGATGAATATAAGCCGGTGGTGCAACCTCAACGGCGCCTTAATCCGAACATGCAAGAGGTTGTTAAGAAGGAAGTGCTTAAGTTGTTAGATGCCGGGGTGATCTACCCCATTTCCGACTCACCGTGGGTTAGTCCAACCCAAGTTGTCCCAAAGAAAGGTGGGATGACGGTATTCATGAATGAAAAGAACGAACTAATCCCGTCTCGTACTGTTACCGGTTGGCGTGTGTGCATCGACTATCGCAAGTTGAATGACGTCACCCGGAAAGACCATTTCCCTTTGCCATTCATTGACCAAATATTGGAGCGTCTAGCGGGTCAACAGTTTTACTGTTTTCTGGATGGATTTTTGGGGTATTTTCAGATCCCCATCGCACCGGAGGATCAAGATAAAACGACGTTCACATGCCCCTATGGAACTTATGCGTATCGCCGCATGCCTTTTGGGTTATGCAACGCTCCGGCTACATTCCAAAGATGCATGGTTGCTATATTCCAAGACATGCTTGAGACTTCTATGGAGGTCTTCATGGATGACTTCTCGGTTTATGGTACCTCCTTTGATCAGTGTCTCCTTAATCTTGATAGGATGCTTAAGAGATGTATAGAGACCAACCTTATGCTTAATTGGGAGAAGTGTCACTTTATGGTGACGGAGGGGATCGTCTTAGGTCATAAAGTGTCGCGAGAAGGGATAGAGGTGGATAGAGCCAAGATAGATACCATAAGTAGATTGCCTCCACCCACTAGTGTCAAGTCCGTTCGAAGCTTCCTTGGTCATGCGGGCTTCTATAGGCGTTTCATTAAGGATTTTTCTAAGATCACACGCCCCATGACCTGACTCCTTGAAAAGGATGTACCTTTCGTCTTTGACGAGGAATGCATCAAAGCCTTCGACTTTTTGAAGGAAAAACTCATTAGTGCCCCCATCCTTGTTTCGCCCAATTGGAGCTTGCCCTTTGAGCTAATGTGCGATGCGAGTGACTATGCCGTAGGTGCGGTATTGGGCCAACGAATCGAGAAACACTTTCATATGATTTACTACGCGAGCAAAACTCTAAATGATGCTCAAGAGAACTATACCACCACGGAAAAGGAACTCTTAGCCGTAGTATTCGCGTTTGATAAGTTCCGCCAATATCTCGTGCTCTCCAAAACCATAGTTTTCACTGACCATTCCGCCTTGCGTTTTCTCTTCCAAAAGAAAGACGCCAAACCACGCCTAATTAGATGGATTCTTTTGCTCTCCGAGTTCGACATCGAAATTAAGGATAAAAAGGGAGCGGAGAACGTAGCCGCCGACCACTTGTCATGTTTAGAGGACCCTAAGAGAGAGGAAATTCGTAAGGATGCCATAGGAGACAAATTCCCTCACGAATCCATAGATTTCGTTCGAGCCGAGTTAGAGGGTTTGCCATGGTTTTCGGACTTAGCAAACTATTTAGCAAACGGGGACATTGTGAAGGGTATGTCCCACCAACAGAAAAAGAAGTTTCTTAGGGATGCTAGGAAATACATATGGGATGATCCGTACCTCTTTAGGATAGGTGGTGATCGAGTACTTAGGAGGTGTGTTTCGAAAGAGGAAGGGTTGGATATCCTTAGACATGTGCATGAGGGTTTAACGGGAGGCCATCATGGGCCGAATGTCACCGCACAAAAGGTTTTTGATACTGGTTTCTATTGGCCCTCGGTAATTCAAGATGCCGTAGAGTTCGTTAGTACATGTGACCGTTGCCAACGTACCGGCAACATCTCATCCAAGGATGAAATGCCTCAAAATCCCATTCAAGTTCTTGAAATCTTCGACGTTTGGGGTATTGATTTCATGGGACCTTTCCCCTCTTCGAGCGGGAATAGGTACATCCTCGTGGCTATTGACTATGTCTCTAAGTGGGTGGAAGCTCAAGCTTTGCCTACTAATGATGCCCGAGTGGTGGTGAGATTCCTCAAGAAGCTATTCGCACGCTTCGGTGTTCCTAAGGCCATCATAAGTGACCGTGGTACGAACTTTTGCAATTCCATCATGGAGAAGGCATTAGCACGCTACGGGGTCACTCACCGTCTTTCTACCGCATACCACCCGCAAACTAGTGGCCAAGTAGAGAATGCAAACCGAGGGGTGAAGAGGATTTTAGAGAAAACGGTAGGAAAAAGTAGGAAGGATTGGTCGGAAAAGTTAGATGATGCATTGTGGGCATTTCGCACCGCCTAAAAAACACCGTTAGGAACCACGCCCTTCATGATTGTGTATGGCAAAGCGTGCCATCTTCCGGTAGAACTAGAGCACCGAGCGCTTTGGGCTCTAAAAACCGTCAACTTTGACCTTACCGAAGCCGCTAGGAGGAGATTCTTTCAAATCCATGAGTTAGAGGCTCTTAGAGATACCGCCTACGAACGATCTTGGAGTATAAAAGAGAAGACGAAGACATTGCAAGATAGGAGGTTGCGACGGTTGAAGGAGTTTCAAGTAGGTGATAAAGTGCTTTTGTTCAATTCGAGATTGAAATTGATAGTCGGACCGTATGTGGTAAAGGAGGTGTTTCCATACGGTACCATTGAGTTGTATGACGAAGTTGACGGAGGTTCATGGAAGGTAAACGGACATCGCTTGAAACATTACTTAGGAGGTCCCATTGACACCACCGAGGAGGAAGAAATTCCTCTTGAGGACCCACCTACAGTCACCGATTAGTGTTTTGAGGGAAACCTCAAGTGTAGAGTTTGTACCGGTTGTATTTTATTTTATTTTTATTATCTTTCGTAGCTAACGTAGTTTTTGGTAGAGTTTCGGTTTTTGTTTTTGTGTTTCGAGTCATTTGCAGGATTTCATTACCTAGGATGTGGAAGGATTGGCGAGAGAACAGAGTTCTAGGTAAGTCCCAGTGTTAGAAAATATTTCGGATTGGTTTTTGGGAGGTTTGGAATGTTGCAAAATTTTTCTAAGGCAAGAGAACCTCCAAATTTCGAAACTTTCTGTGAAAAATGGGTGTTCGCGTCGCGCGACATGTAATAACAAGAGACTACGCGCTACGCGTAGACCCAGTTCAGAACCATGTTTCTAGGGAGGCGCCGCGTTGTGCGACACTCCCTTCCCTTTGTGCTACGCGCTACGCGAGGACCCCCAAGCGGCGTCCCTTCCCCACATTATAACCTGTTGCTTCAGCTCTTTCCCCAAAACCTCTCCAAACCCTAACTCGCGAATCCCCAACCGTAAACCACCCATTTCAGCCATAACCACCTCCATTCTTCACCATTTTACTCCCAAATTACACCCACATCACCCATTTCACTTCCCCATCCATTTTAACCGTCAGTTTCACCCGATTAGCCGCTAAATCCACCAAACACGGGACCACCCTTCTCCACTTAAAAAGTTGAAATTTTTAGCTTGTTCTTCACGAATCCGGTATGTTTTCTTGTAATTTTCTGTATATTAGTCGTTTATTAGCTAGGTATGAGTCTAGTTTTGCATAATTTAGGTGTCGGTTCCTGTCGGGTTGGTTCTATGTCATGGGTTAGCCGAATGTTAGTGTTTTCTGGTTGCGGGAGGCGTGGTTTGGGTATGTTATTGCCATTGAACTGATTTGCTATATCACATTGCCATGAAAAATCCGAACTTGCTTTGCGAGTTTAACCGGTTAAAACCTCCTTTTACTAGGCGGGATTTTTCAACTTAAATTCAGTTTTTATCACTAAAGGACATCTCTTTACGCAAGTTTGGACTCAATGTTCGGTTTGGTAGGCACTTGGCTCTTAATTGGGACAATTAAAGTGTCGGGAGGGGGTAGTTTACATTTAGTCTTATGTTTGGAGTCGTTTTAATTTTAGTACTTTTTGGATCTTGGGTTTACTTATATGCACGTACAGGTACAAAACACTTCGCCCGTACTCAATCTCCATTCGGGCGAGGTTGTTTATAACTTATGCTTTTGTAAACGGTAACCCGATTGTTATTTTTCACTTTATTTTCAGTTTCAGCCGCGAATGGAATGCTATACGGTTGTTCCAATTTTATAAAAAAAAAAATTTAAATATCAAAAATAGTTTGTGATAGCTAATGTCTCTTCTTGCTTTGTCTATATGTTTGTTTTAGCAGATATGTCAGGTGAAGGTAGTTCTAGCGAAGCAGGTGGAAAAAGAAGAAGAGGGCCAGTTCCACGCCCAAGAGGTGTCGCGAGAGAGCAGCAGCAGCCCGTGCCTGACCTTAGGCGCAGACGTATTAGATATGAGGGTCAGGAATGGGTGAATTACGCCCGTATTCCACTAAGGAGAGAGCACCCACTTTTACAGTTTGAAGTCAATACGAAGGAGTGGACAAAGTTACAAAAAATCATTCGTACTGAGTTACTTGAGCATTGGACCATTGATTGGGATTGGATAGCCAGGATGGGTGCTCGGGATAGAGTTGAGCGGTTGCTAGGTCCGAGATTACGTGCTATGGTTGATTGTCATTGGCCCCAGTATGACGAGTTAGTTGTTGAATTCCATTCGACTTTTCAGCATAAAGAGGGTTCTTTTGCTGAGGATGATGCAGTATCGTTTAGTTTAGGGAGGATGGTTCACGAGATGTCCATCCCACAGTTTGCTGTAGCGAGTGGTTTCTATACAGAGGAGGAGGTAGTGACTCCTGAGTTTGTAACTGGGTTGAGGGGTGTGTATGTGAATCAAAGAGAGTTGTGTTTGGGCAATGATGAGTTGGCGAGATTTTGGGGTACTATTGCTGATGTTGGGTTCGTAAAGACTAATCTGATTACGTCTGTTTGGGATCCTATTTATAGGTATGTATTGAAGTTTTTTTCTACCACTCTGGTTGGTAGGAAGTCTGGTAAGAATAAGGCAAATTGGATAGATATATTTTTGCTTATGTGTTTGGTGGAAGAACGGAATATGAATTTAGCGAGTGTGTTGGCTTGGTCGTTGAATAGAGCACGTGGAGGAGGACATAGGGCCGCGCTTGACATGGGTCCTTATATTACAAAGTTGGCAGAGAATTTGGGAGTATTTCAGAAGTATAGTTTGGCGACGCTGCGTGTGGGTGCGCCATCGAGGCATTTTCAGGTTAGAGATCTTCAGCTTGCGGGTATACTCACTCTAGGAGAGCCTATTACTTGGTTAGATGCGAGGCAGGGGCCTCAGGTTATGCCGCCAGTAGGGCATCCGGCTGATGATGTTATGCAGGGCATGTATCCTCTAGCCCGACAGAGACCGCCTCAGAGACGGGAGATTCCAGCGCCTCAGTACCCGAGGAGACAGCCACCACCGGATCCGCTTACTTTATCTTCACTGTATGACCGCATGGATTAGGGGTTTGGTAGGATTGATTATCGACAGGATAGGCAGGATGGAGCACTTAGGTATATGATGAGTCGGATGAGTATGGGTGTGCCTGACTTTTTCCAGCCGTATGTCGACCCGGTTCAGTTTCCGATGCCGGGGTATTATGATCCGAGTGGTGCAGGTGGTTCTAGTCAGCAGGGTGGTTCTGGTTCTGGAGAGTTTCAGGTTTATGATCAAGGTGGTGATGAAGAGAGTGAGAATGAGGATTAGTGTGGGGATGATAGCAGATGGAGTGTGAAGGAGTATCTTTTTATACTTTATTTTTCTTTTTATGCTGTTTTATCTTATCCCGTCTGTCCCCCATATTTTAAATACTTTTAAATTGATTGGTTTGTGATGGTGAACTTTGAAACACTTATTATCTATCGTATTTCGTTTGGTCTGTATTTTTATTTGATAGGTATGATGTGTTTGTGCCGCTTCCATTCGCGTGTACGATTTAGGAACAGTTTGCTGAGCGCGTTTTGGATTGGAGGGCGTATGTGGAATTGACTGGCACATTACATATTCAGCTAAGTCGTTTCCACTTGTAGATTTTGTATATTTTATTTATTTAAATTTTAGTGGTAGTTTATTTAGTCTAGGTTGTGTTTCCATCTTTGCATTAGGGACAATGCAATATTCAAGTGTGGGGATGGGACACTTGAGTCATAGTGTTAGTTAAGTAGTTTAAGTTGATTCATAAAAAAAATTAAAATAAAATTAAAATTTGAAAATGTCTTTTGAATAAAGAAGTTTGCAAAATAAAACGGAAAATGATAGAAAAGAGGGGTTTTTGTTCGGGTTCAAATAATTATAATATAGATTAATATAGTCGAGCTTGTGTCTAGTTTGGGATATGTGAATAGGCTCGGTTCGGTTTTAGGTTCCTTTGATCTAAATATACCTTAATTGTCGGTCTACTAGTGGATTCTCATCTAGGAAAAATGGGAAATTGAAACCGCCAATAATAGTATAAGAAATGCCGTTTTAAGCTAAAATTGTTAGAATATCTAATCATAAAAAATAGAATAAATGAGCTAGAAACTAAGAAAAGTAGCGCAGGCCTACGTAATCTTCGTTGGGGATGGTGACTCTGACTTAGAATGCCTCTGGGATGTGTTGAAACAAAATTGCAAAATTACCGACGCTCACGTTGTCACTCTCGGGGATGGTGACTCTGATTGAGACAGCCTCTGGGTTAGGTGAAGCAAGGTCTAAGCTCAAGAAAAAAAAATAAAATAAAAAAATAATAATAAAAAAAATTTATTTGATTTTAAATCCTCTTGATTTTGGTATAAAACGGTTAGAAATTGGTCCAGTGATTGTTCCTTTTGTGCTATAAGCTTGAGGTGGGATTAGGTGGACTGTGGCTTCTAGTGTGAGACCCTAGGTAGATTGACCGCACTGGAACTAAAATTGCATGATAAGGGCCTGGAACCGGATTTGGGTTTAAAGGGATAAGTATACTTGCAATCGCGGCTAACACAAGTTTTGACTCTAATAAGTAAAATAGCTTTTGGCCAGAATATTTATCCGTCTCTGATTCCGTTTGCATAATTCTTTTTCGGGGACGAAAAAAGAGTAAGTGTGGGGATATTTGATGTATTGCAAAATACATCTATTTATCGTTTAGAGTTTGTATAATTTTCGTATAGTTTCATTGCGTTTTCGTAGTTAGATTAGTTTCTTTTGATAGTTTGTGTTTGCACAGGTCCCGGTTGCTGAAAGGAGCGAAAAACAGTCAAAATATGCTGAAAAGAGTTAACGGTTGGAATCGGGTCGAGTTGGAGCTAAACGGGAACGAAAAAAAAGAGAAAATCTGGCAGAAACAGGTTTACGCGCCACGCGACACCCCTGAGGAAGGAGGATACGCGCAACGCGTAGCCTTGGAATTATAATGCCCGGAAGTGAAGGCGCCACGCTACGCGACGCCTAGGTAGAAAACCTGTCGCGCGACGCGACGGGGGTTGTTTTCGGCTCAGTTTGTTGCTGCTGCAGAATTGTTGCTGAAAATCATATATAAACATCTTAAAGTCAAAGTTTAACCTAGTTACGAATAGGGTTTCTTGAGGGCGAATTTTGCAGCAAGTTCTGGGATTTTTGAAGTATTCTAACTCACGGGAATCACTCGGTTGAAGACGGAAGCTTAGGAAAGAAGAACATTCGGGTTTTATCATCCGGTTTTCCTTATTCTTGTGTTTTCATTCTTTTAATTATGAATTCCTTTGTTAAACATTGTGCTTTGATTTTTATTACCATGATGCTTGGCTAAAACTCTTGAACTACCTAGATTAGATGAAAGATTGAATAAAGTTTGGATTTTTATGGACTTTATTGTGTTTATGGATTAATCTCAAAAAAGTAATAAACTTTGGAACTTCTAATTTGGTGCATATGCGTATCTAGCTTTGATTGTTGATTGTTTACTGTTTTACACAAACTTTGGTGAATGTCTTTCATGTAATGGGTTTGTGTTGATTATCGAGTCTTTGCGGGTTCAGAAATCTTTGGGTAAATTGGCCACTAGCCTTAAAAACAGTAATTAAAATACAATTAGAACTAGGTTTTCTGCTTAACTTGTCGCTGAGAGGCTCGAGTTTGTTAGAAGGTCACGGTTTAACATATAGCTAAGGTAGGTTTTGAGAGAAGCCGGTCTTAGTTCCCTAGTCATTCTTGTGTCTATTAAACCAAGTTAGAACCCATAGTTGCCTTAGACTTCCGTGCTGAGAGGTAGGTTGTCATGTTAGGGCACTTTTAGAGACGTTAGAGGACTGAAAGGAAGTCTAACAGCCGGTGTTCATAACGGCTTTGTAGAGTCTCCTAGGTTTCTTCCTGAGAAGGGTCGGGAGGTCTTAGCTGAGATTTCTTAGGGTTTAGTACATAAAGATCCTGGCTCCATAGCACTTTAATACCATTAGAAAATCCATTCCTAAATCAATCCGGATTCTAGTCTAGGTAGTCATTCATCTCTACTGAATTCAACCTTAATCAATTTCGTACTTTAGCTTAATTAACTTTAATTTCAATTTTAAGATTTTTAGTAAAACACCCCCCCTCAAACAATAAAAATGTGTCGTGTCCGTGTCAGTCTAGGTCTAGATAGAGTCGTTAGCGTAATTTAATAGAGTCTCGTGGGTTCGATATCCGGACTTACTTAGCTTTACTAGAGTCGATCGGTTCACTTGCCGGTTAGTAGTAGTGTAGTTTAAGAGAGTCTAGAGTATTACTTAGTGTCTAGGTCTAGGATAATTTAGTTTATTTTTACTAGATTACTTTTAGAACATCACTTATCCATATAGTATGTTTCATTGATGGGTATAAAATGGGTTGACTTGGTCAGTCTATCGACCACGACCCATATTGCATTATGCCCTTTCTGAGTTTTGGGTAGTTTGGTAATGAAATCCATTGTAATGCGATCCCATTTCCAGACAGGTATTTCCAATTGTTGTAGTTGACCTGCCGGTTTCTGGTGCTCAATATTAACTTGAAGGCAAGTTAAGCATTTGTCTATGTACTGGGCTATCGATCTCTTCATATTCGACCACTGATATGCCCTAAATTATACATGTTTTGCATGCATAATAATCCTCATATTATGGTACTAATTGATTAATAACCTTGCAATTGGTACTTAAAATGTTAATATTTCATAATTGCAGGTTATTCGGTGTCCTGAGATAAACAAAGCTAAAACCAGTCAAAAACACCAAGAAATCAAGCCTTTTGGAAGATCATTCCCTAGCTTTGACCCCAAGAAGTCAAAATTGGTCAACGCAAGTTAACAAGCAGCTAAAAGATAAGACAGGGGAGCTGGCAGGGCATTGCACGGTCTTGAAAGGCCATGCACGGCCGTGCATTCCATGTCTTGCTCCCCAAGGACTTAGTACACTGCCATTTGTACCCTGTTTGATTCCCGAGGTGTTTTCCCGCCCGTGCAAACCAATGCACGGTCATGCATTGCTCATTTTGAGGCCTCTAAATAGATGGCTTGGGTTCTTAGTTCTAGACACCCTACCACACCTCAATACACATTACCGGAGCTTAAGAGAGTCCATTTTTGTAGTTTAGAGTAGAGAGTAGAGAGGCTCCTCCTCTTTGTCCGCAATAGGGGAGCCTACGAAACTCAGTGTTACGCTAGTTAGTATGGTCATTCGTGACTAAACTCTTTGTATTGCTAGGGTGAAGATGAAGTTTGGTGTATGTTAATGTTTAACGTATTAATCTAGTGGTATGTTTATGTCTTTAATTATTCGTTCTTAAAATCACCTTCTAGGTGGGCTTTTTATTATTATCTAAACTTGTCTTTACAATTGTGAGTGTTCTTGATTTTAAAGCATAAGACCATAAAACCTTTTTAATCAAACTTCTCTTGATGCTAGTACATCTTTATACAAGTGCATCTTGATAAGCCAAGGCTTGGTTAATATTAATGAGGTCGTACGTCTTTATATGAACTTGTTATGAGACCAAGAATTGGTGAACTCATGTTGGGAACGATACGTCTTTATACATGGTCCCATTGTTACACCGTCTCCCGGAGAACAAAGTCTAATAACTCTTTTAATAATAATAACTAAGCACTTAAGTTTGAGGTCATAAACCAACTCGGAGATAACACCAAAGAGTTGAGGGTAACGATGTCCCTAGCTGGGAGTCCTACCATTTTATCATTAAATATTATAATTCATGAACCAAATGTCGTGAGGACGAGGCTCTAGCGGTGACCCGGGTCACACATTTGTATTAGTCATACAACTGGATTAGTCAACTTAACATTATCATATACCAAGCGAATTCGAAGCCCAAAGCAATACTCTTCGTGACCTGATCATTTCCGAGATATTTACTTTTCTGCTATTTACTATTCTGTTATTTACATTCCTGTTACAACATCACACACGTTTTTACTTTTCCGTTATTTACTTTACCGTCATTTACTTTTCTGTCATTTACTTTTTTGCTTCACAAGCACACAAAATCCACTCACTAACTAAACCGGCTAAACGATAACAAAAGTTGAGTATTGGAACATGACCGTGTCCATTGGTTCGATACTTGGTTTTTACCTAAACTATATTACGCTGTGATAAGTACACTTGCCTATTGTGTGTGTTTTAAGTTTGAGTATTTATCATTTTATAAATTTAAAACCTGATCTTGTGTAACCAAAATCTGTAAATATTATTATATAATATTTACTATATCAAACACATGACATCAGCCACCAGTAATGTGTCTTCAGATCTTTGTACATCTTGTTTGCACCAGGATGCATATAATATCATGACTTGTATGCTTCATCTAACACCTTCTCCTGAATATCTCCAAGCTTTGGAATCCAGATTCTTTTCTCGAATCTCATGATTCCATCATCTCCTTTAGATAGTAACTTCTGCTTCCCAACCATACGTTCTTTCTTGATATTCATTTCTTCTAAGGCTTTTGGTTGGATCTCTTTGATTTGTTCCATTAAGTCTAATTTAAAGTCTATTCGTAGTGCTTTTACTTTAATCGGTTGGCTTCGTTCCTTCCAACTTAAAGCATCTGCCTCTATATTAGCTTTCCCGTGATGGTATTTGATCTCACAGTCGTAGCCATTAATGAGTTCCATCCACCTCCTTTGTCTTATATTTAAATCCTTCTGATTAAAAATATGTTGGAGGCTTTTATAGTCTGAATATATCACACATTTGGTACCATACAGATAGTGTCTCCAGATCTTTAGAGCAAACACTATGGCACCAAGTTCTAGATCATGCGTGGTATAGTTCTTTTCATGAACCTTAAGTTGGCGTGATGCGTAGGCAATAACCATGTCTCGCTACATCAACACACAACCCAGACCAGTTCAGAAAGTGTCACAATAGATGATAAAATCATCATTTCCTTTGGGTAGTGCTAGGATTGGTGCATGACTGAGTTTATCTTTAAGAATATTGAGTGCTTCTTCTTGTTTGGTACCCCATTCAAATTTTGCTGCTTTCTGAGTTAAAGCAGTCAAAGGTGTAGCAATCTTAGAGAAGTCTTAAATGAATCTTATGTAATAACAGGCTAATCCAAGAAAGCTTATGATCTCTGTTAGAGTCTTTGGGGCTTCCCACTTCATAACTGCTTCAATCTTGCTTGTATTCCATGCTCGTTCACAACATGCCCAAGAAATTGTACTTCTTGTTTCCAAAATTCACATTTGGGAAACTTAGCGTACAATCTTTATTTTATCATAGTTTCCAGAATGATTATAAGATGCTCAACATGTTCTTCTTGGCTTCGAGAATAGATAAGAATATCATCGATGAAAACGATGACATATTTATCAAGGAAAGGTTTACAAACTCGATTCATTAACTCCATAAATGCTGCGGGGGCATTTGTTAGACCAAATGACATGACCATGAATTCATAGTAACCATATCAGGTCCTGAAAGCAGTCTTAGGTACATCCTCTTCTTGTACCTTCAACTAATGATATCCTGATCTAAGATCGATCTTTGAAAAGTACTTGGCTCCTTGTAGCTGATCGAACAGATCATCTATTCTAGGCAATGGATATCAGTTCTTTACAATCAGTTTGTTCAATTCCCGATAATCAATGTACGTCATCATGCTTCCATCCTTTTTCTTAACAAATAGTGTTGGTGCTCCCCAAGATGAAGTGCTCGGACGAATAAACCCTTTGTCTAAGAGTTCTTTGATTTGTTTCATGAGTTCTTTTAGTTCGGATGGAGCTAGACGATAAGGGGCCCTTGCAAGAGGTTTAGCTCCAGGAATGAGTTCGATTCGGAACTCGATCTGACGATCAGGCGGAAGACCGGGTAATTCTTTCGAAAAGACATCCGGGTGATCACAAACTACGGGAATATCCGTTATCTGTCCTTCTGGTTTAACGTTTAAAGCATGAATTAAGAATATACCATCTCCTTTAATCAATTCTTTCTTAGCTTTTGCTATAGAAATAATTTCAATCTTATTGGTTTCACTATCACCTTGAATTATCAAATAATTTTTATTTGGTTTCTTAATCTTGACCGTTTTCTGGTCACAATCAATCTGGGCCTAGTATTGGTTTAACCAATCCATCCTTAGGATAACCTCATATTCGTTCATGTTCATCGGCATTAGTGTAACTAATACCTTATCGTCACCAAAATTGATGATACAATCAGGGTATGTTTCGGTTATCCTAATCTGTTCGCCACTAGCCGTTTCCACGACATAGGCACAAATAAGTGGAATCGATTTTACGCCTAAATATGGGGTGAATGCATATGAAACAAAACTTCTCTTTACCCAAAACTTCTATTTGCCCCTGTTTCGAATAAAATCTTGGCATAAATATTATTAATTAAGAAAGTACCTGTCACTTCCTTGGTTTTATCTTTTTGTTCATCTCAGCTTCCTAAGACGAATACTCGTCCTGTTCCTTTGTTCTGACCACCTATTTTATTTTTAGGTGGCTTAGGACATGAAGTCTTATAATGCCCTATCTCTCCACAGTTAAAGCATTTAACATTCGGGCATTGGGTTGCAGAATGGCCAAACTTCTGACAAGTCTGGAATTTCATTCCCTGATTGGTTCTATCAGGGTTGGAATTAAATCCTCCTCTTCTGGGAAATTTACTATTTCCCGGTTTAAACTTGTATACAACCTCCCCCGACTTCCTCTTTTGATCATTCTTTGGTGGCTCTTGGGCTGCCACTTCATCAAACATCACCGCACTCTTCTCAACTGCCAAATCTATCTTCTCGGGTGCGATAGATTTCACTAAGGTATGAACCTTAGGATGAAGACCCTGAATATAGCATTTGACTCTTCTTGATTCGGGTGTAACCAAATGAGGCACTAACTTGGCCATTTCATTAAACTTGGTTGTGTACTCCTGATGAGTCATGGTTCCAGCTTTGAATCATAGAAATTCAGATTCAATCTTGTCCACAGCATTTTGTGGACAATATCTCTTTACAATCAAAGACTTGAGATCTTCCCAAGTCATCCTGTCAGTAACAGCTTCTCCCTTCGTTTGCTTGACTGATTCCCACCAGTCAAGAGCCTCCTCTTCAAATGAATGTGCAGCAAATTTCATAGCTTGGTCCGCTCTGCACTCACTCATTTTTATCACAGCTTCCATAGATGTGATCCATTGCAAGGCTACAATGGCATCTTTCTTCCCATTGAAGGGTTTCGGATGGCAGTCGCTAAAATTCTTTTAGTTGCATCCTTGGCCATGTATCCTTGTGCTCTGGTTTGTCATCCCAAGTGTTTCATGGGTTCGAGTTGTGCCTATATTGTTTCCTATCGGGGTGGTGTGAAGAGTATCCTCTGTTTGGGGAATGGCACCGCTCGTCCCTTCATTCCGGTTTCCTAGACTGTTGTGATTGTCTCTCCTCCTTAGAGCATCATCAGGGAATCCAGGTAGAGTCGTTTGAATTACTCGGGTGAACTCAGATGCCACCGCTCCTTGGAATTGAGCTTCAATCATAATGACTTCTTCCACAGGTTGCTCAGGTTCAGCATTCATATTGACGTTTTCGTTTGATTCAGGGTTCGTATTTATTGTGTCATAGGTACGAGACCTAGTGTTGGGCATTCTACCCCTACCTCTGCCTTGTCCTCTACCACGTCCTGCCATTTGTACCTACACAGATGTATAACATCAGAATTCGTATAACTGGGCATAATCCAGAAATTCAGAAATTAACAACATTTGGCTAAAAATGCCTTTAATTAACTGATTTCTAGGTATTTCCTGCTATAGGTCGTACTGAATGTATACACCTAACTTATCCTGAGGCATTCCAGACTAATCTCAGAGTCCTAGTTTAAGTCTAGATACTATTCCTGTAGTATCTAAATCCATTAAACTGAGGCTCTGATACCAACTTCTCACACCCGTAACACAGGACAGTTATCTAACCAGAGTAGTACCTCCAACAGATATATTCCCAGGAAAGAACGACGGGTCTAGGAGGGATTTATACACCGCTCTTTCCTTAGACAAAACATTCCATTTATCAGATAACTACATACCGGTCAGAAGGTCGCCTTCTAGTTACAGTGACGTTGATATCAAAAACACACAACGGAAACTAAAGTCATCAACCTTTATTAAAATATTGAAATATTGTTTACAGCATGTAATCATAAAGGTTACATCATCTGTTCCTAAGAATGATCATGTCATTCGGGACTTATAGTTCTAAGCATGCCCATCATCTAGATCATTCATAGGTTCATTCTAGTCCTGGAAATGCCTCATCTATTGTCTACCTATGATGCATTCCAAAAACATTTGATAAAACATTGGTCAGCACAAAACTGGTGAATTCATAAACTAAAATAGTTTATTAAAATGACCTGCCAAAGTATCTTGAACACAGTTTTGGGGTTCCACCCCCGCTCATAGACAACTATAAGTAATCATTCAGTCTATATATAACCAAATACCGTTACACGGGTCCTGTCCAACATGACATTCAAGGTCATGATTGTTTTCAATACGTTATATATAAACAATCGATGCAATCGTTTCAAGATACTCAAAATATTTCCATAAATCAACCATGCCAGACAAGGTCATGATTGTTTTCATGTATCACAGTTTAAGAACTCACCTGGATAGTATTTTGGCTTTTTGAATCAGTAATATGGCAAACACCTCGGACAAAGCTCGTAGATATAACGACATTATTTGATTGTATAATCCTAGCTTAATGGTGTATAACCAAAGCTTATCAGGTGGTCGGAACCTTACCTCGGCACTATCTACGACAATTTGAAGTCGAAACACTGGAAACCGGACTCTCGTACGCGAACCGGGGCTCAGGATCGGAACTTTAGAGTGTATGTGTATGTTTTAGAGTGTGTGAAGTGTGAGAAAGTGGTTGAGATTGTTCAAGTATTTATAGGGCCAAAAGCACACCCATGGCGGACCGTTTTCACAGGTGATTTTGGTCCGACATCACCTCCAGCCGTAATTTCGTCTTTGGGACCACGTAACGGACCGTTACGGGTCCCTTAGCGGACCATTTAAGGTCATCTGTCGCATAGCGGACCGTTATGGTCTGAATGTCGGTCCGCCATAGGGTTTTGGATAATGCGGGTCAGATTGACACGTGGCAGATCATCATTACTGCCTTCTTGATCACATAGCAGACCGCTAAGGTCCTAGATAGCGGTCCGCTATCCCCATGATTTTCAGATTTTTCACTTTTAGTCCTTGTTTTTTAGAATATTTCATATAAACCCTTTAGCTATGAATTTTGGGCAAGTTTGGTCCTTTATTTTCCAGGGAATTTTCGAGGTGTTACCCATGGTCCCATTGTTGCACCGCATCCCGGTGAACAAAGTCTAATCACTCTTTTAATAAAAATAAAGGTATTTAAGTTCGATGTCTTAAACCAACTCAGAGATAGATCTTAAGCATACGAATGTACGGATCTATCGAAGAGTTAAGGGTAATGATGTCCCTAGCTGGGAGTCTTACTATTTCATTATTAAGGAACATAATTCGTGAACCAAATGTTGTGAGAATGAGGCTCTAGCGGTGTACCGTTCACACATTTGTACTAGTCATACCATAGGATTAGTTAACATAACATTATCATATACCAAGCAGATTCGAAGCCCAAAGCAATACTCGTTGTGATCTGATTATTCTCGAGCTATTTACTTTTTTGTTATTTACTATTATGTTATTTACATTTCTGTTACACATTTCACTCACATTTTGCATTTTCTTTTATTTACTTTACCGTCATTTACTTTTCTGTCATTTACTTTTCTACTTCACAAGCACCTAAAATCCACTCACTAATTAAACCGGCTAAACGAAAACAAAAGTTGAGTATTGAAATTTAATCATGTCCATTGGTTCGATACTTGGTTTTTACCTAAGCTATATTTCGCTGCGATATGTACACTTGCCTATTGTGTGTGTTTTAAGTTTAAATATTTATCATTTTATAAATTTTAAAACCTGATCTCGTAAAACCATCTCTAAATATATTATTATATAATATATACTATAAAACAATACGCATGAGTAACGTTGACTTAATTGACGATCGAACATCCTCTATCCAACATAATGTTGTTGCCATGGTTGAATGTTCATCGAATCCTGTTCGTGAGGTTAATGTTGTTGCCATGGTTGTAAGTTTTTAATGTTCATAAAGTGTAAGTTAATTGAACCCTGTTCGTGATGTTATTAAATCCAAGTTATAGTGAAACATTCATTGGTTGTAACTATATTAATGGTCCCAAAATGTTATAGTGAACCCAATATGCAAGTTATTGTGGCTGAATGTTGGTTGTAATAATCTTAATGGTCCTGATATTGGCTGAATATTAGTTTTTTTCCAAAGTTATAGTGAAGCCAAAATGCAGGAAGTAATTAGCGCAAACAAATACCCACAAGGCCACAATCAGCATCAACATCCCAAAATTCAGTATTAATTCGATATAGACTGATCCAATCGACCCGACTAACTCGAGACTGAACACCTTTTCTACTTAAAATTTGATCATAGTTTTAAATTGTGACCAACATTCCTCTAATTAGCTAACTTTAGGTCATTGTAGCCCTTGAGTTTCTTGTTGAAGTGCAAGGCCCTAAACCCGTGAACCCTACTTGTTGGCACAAACACAAGCTAAGTAGTCATAACTGCCACTGCTGCTGTCCGACCAGCCCCCTTCGGGTCTTCCCGTCTCTCGCCTTCCGTCGCTAACCATCACAGCCGGCCCCCAAGGGTCTCGGCTAAACCTCTCACACCCGTAAATGGGTTCCACACACATGACAAATCAAAATACGAGACGGTTAACAAGATTATACCTTTAAACTCAGATGGCTCATGCGAATCGAAACACCAAAGCACTCGCCTTCTTCCTACACTTGTCTCCTTCGAAACCATAGAATCATAAAATGATTACTACGATTATCCGTGGATTAAAACACATAACCAATGCATTGGGGGTCACGAATATACCTTGGATTGATCACGGAATACGACCAAAGACATGCTCCCCTCTCCTTCTCTTCTCGGCAACCGCAAGAACCCAAAATGGGGTCCCCTTCTTTGCGTAACACCCTAATAGGTGTTTTGCGCGTGACCGACCCTCTCCCACGGGCTTGTCCCGTCTTGCAGCATTGACAAAACTCTCCCTAAATTTCTATTAGTTGCTCGATCACCCCCTCTAATCATTTACAAAAAAACTTGCTTCTTCTTTTTGGTTAAGTTTCGTTAAGTTCCCGTAACATTTATGTATACTATATACAAATATATACACTAATCCCATTTATTAGATAAAACCCGGGATGTTACAAGTCTTCCCCCCTAAAAGAGGTTTCGTCCCCGAGACCCGCGTCATCTAGAAACAATTGCGGATAATATTCTCGCATTTCTGCTTCTGGCTCTCAAGTAGCCTCAGATCTCTTACGATACTCCCATTGCACCTTAACAATTGGGATTACCTTCCTCCTCAATCGTTTCTCTTTTCTATCCAGTATAGCCACTGGTTCCTCTACATAATTCAGTTTGTCATCCACCACAATGTCGTTTAACAGCATGTGATCTGTAACGTCTGCCAAACACTTTCACAAATGGGATACATAAAAAGTCGGGTGTATCCGTGCTAGTTCCTCTTGCAACAACAGTCGGTAGGCGACATTACCAACCCGTTCCTTAATCATAAATGGTCCAATATACCGCGGACTTAGCTTACCCCGTTTCTGGAAATGAATAATGCCCTTCCAGGGCGATACCTTAAGCATAACATAATCTCCTGCATTATACTCTATAGGTCTCCGTCTCTTATCGGCATAAGACTTATGCCGGTCCTGAGTGGCTTTCATTCTCAGTTTCACCATCTCATACTTCTCAGAAGTTGCTTTCACAACATCTAGACTCCCTAACTCTTTCTGTCCAATCTCACCCCAACATACCGGGGTCCTACACTTTCTCCCATACAACATCTCATATGGCGGCATTCCAATAGTCACGTGATAACTATTGTTATAAGAGAATTCCGCCAACGGTAGGTGACTATCCCATGCACCTCCGAAATCAATCACACATGCATGTAGCATGTCCTCTAATGTTTGTACTATCTGCTCCGACTGTCCATCAGTCTGAGGGTGATACGTTGTGCAAATATGCAACCTCGTCCCCATAGCTTCATTAAACCTCTTCTAGAACTTGGACGTAAATTTCATATCTCGATCAGATATAATAGAAATCGGCACTCCGTGCCTGGCAGCAACCTCATTTACAAATACCTCAGATAACTTCTCCGATGAGAATGTCTCTCTAATCGGTAGAAAATGAGCGCTTTTGGTTAACCGATCCACTACTACCCAAATAGTATCGTGCCTTTTAACCGTCTTGGGTAACTTTGTGATAAAACCCATGGTAATATGCTCCCATTTCCATTTCGGAATCTCTAACCGTTGGATTTTGCCGTAAGGCTTCTGATGCTCGGCCTTAACCTGTAAGCACGTCAAACATTTACTCACGTACTGGGTTACATCATGCTTCATTCCCGGCCACCAGTAGTTACCTTTCATTTCTTGGTACATCTTTGTCGTCTCCGGGTGGATCGAATAACTTGACTTATGAGCTTTGTGAAGTACTTTCTCCCTAAACCCTCCGAATTTCGGTATCCAAATACGGTCACCTTTGACCCACACCCTCTGAATGTTCTCAGTCAATAACTCGCGCTGAATAAATATCCTTTCTTCCTCTAACCTCTCGTCCCACAAGGCTTCAGCTTGCACATCCTTTTGTAGGTCCTCATGGCAATTCTACAGATTGTTCTCGTGATAAGACGTGTCATTAACTCGGAGTGCGAAATCCAACGAATCAACGATTGCATACACAAAAGACAATATAGACAATCAAGTACATAACATTCACGCTTGTATTCCAATTCTCAATAGAGTTTACAGACTCAATCAGACCAAATCGTTCAACTCTGTTCACTATCTGATCCTCTACTCAAACTGACTCTGTAAACCCTATTTATAGACATCTGACCTGCATTAGGCGAACTTAACAAGTTCGCCTCTAACAGACTAAGCGAACTTAACAAGTTCGCCTCTAGCATAACTTGCATAAACACTTAGAATATATTACATTACAAAAACATAAAGACATTAGATCTAAACTATTACAAAGCTTTTGTCATTACAAACTATGTCCTAACAGACTCCCCCTTGACAATAGCTTGATCTTCAGTCTTCTGTCTTTATGATGAGCTCTTCAAATTATCCGGTAATCTGTTGCCTGCATGAACTCCATATCTCCAACACTATCTTGTACTGCAACCCTTGTTCTTTCCATTCATCAGTGTACATGATCTCATTCTTTCTCAACGTCCTCTGATCTTTCTTTGAAAAGTTAATAAGATTCATTGCGTCAAAGAAACACACAATGACCTTATTGTCTTTATCTTCAATCCTTGCTTCACCAGTATTAACATCGACATACCACCATTTCATATTCCCAAGGAAATCTTGAGGAATCTTTTTCAATGGTATTTTGTGTACAGCATGTACTAGTTTGAATTTGTACTTCCAGGTCACTTTCCCAGTCTTTTAATCTATGTTCTTCACTCTCTTTCCTTTTTGAGGCTTTAGCCTTTCATACTTCCCCGAACCACCTTCTCTCTTGATCAGATTTGCAATCACATCAGCTAAACCAAACTTGGATCTATTAATAAGTGGCTTTGAAGCTAGACCATTCATTTCACACCTTGGCAAGGTATTGAAATACTTGATCCTCGGCTTTAAGTACTGAACACCATCAGATCTTTTAATAGCAAATAATTTTGTGTCATTATCATAAAACCAACTTCTGATTCTTCCTACACACCTCTCTTTATTCACATATTTTTCTTTATAAGCAGGTTGTGCTTGAGACTTGGGTAGCACCTTCATCCAGCTATTCACAATTTCTCTCCACTGTTCTCTAGTCATACCTGTATTTATGTACATCACAGGTTCTTCATTCACCTTTGGAGACTCAGTGTGAGTAGTATCAGTTTCAGCATCTTTATTGGATTGAATGTTTTCATCATTAGTATCAATCTTAGAATCAGCAGTATCTTCAGGCAGTGTGATGTCTTCAAAAGAGTCCATAGAATCTGTTACTCCTTCATAAGTGAACTCAGGAATAACATCATCTTGGATGAAGTTATAAGGGACATTAAGACCATCACAGCCTTCATAAGTCACTTTATCTTGACCTTTCTCTATCTCTATCTCTACTATCTCTCCTTCTTCTATTTCATTATCCGACATATCATCTTCTATGTCATTGAATAATTCATCAATGTCATCAAGACATGCTATCTTTTCAGCTTCTTCCTCCTCAGACACTGCAAAGAACTCCAATAATAAAATTTCTTCTTCATGAACTCCAGAAGTATCTTTGTTTCCATCAATGGATTGTGATGTCGACTCCCCCTGAACTTTAGATATAGGATTAACGTCAGTGTATTGACGATCACGCTCAATATTACCAGAAGGATCATTGTCTTCATCATCATGTCTTTGAATAGACTCAGTGTGACATGTATCACGTATCCTTAACTCCCCCTGAGCGTCAAGACGCTCAACAAGTTTGGACACTAATGCCTGCATGGCAACAATCTGCGTAGCTTGAGTCTGAATCACCAGCTGTCTTTGAGTATCAGTAGATACAAGAGTATCCACCTGAGTTTGTAAAGCAAGCACTTGAGATTCAAGGAAAGTAATCCTATCAGAATCAAAAGGCTTGGAAGGACCAGCCGAAGATTGAGGAACCGAAGGACTAGGAGTAGGAATAATCACATGAGGAACAGGAGTTAGAACAGGAGATGGATCTTTAGAACTTGGAGGTGTAACAATCAAGGAAGCAACAAAAGTAGCATCCTCTACACCCTGTGAAGATTGAGCAGCAGCAATTGAAGCAGACATAAGCTTTTGAGTTTTAGGATCCGGATTAAAATCACTATCAGAACTCTCATCCACTAATGTTCTTTTGCCAAGTACTGATCTGGAAGGAGGATCCCGGACAGAGTTACGTCTTTGTCTTCTGTTGTAGATTTAATACGTTTACCAGCATTAGCCAATGGTATACTAGCCAACCTTTCATAATGATCTGAGGGAAAATCTCTAGATTCATCATATTCGGTTTCTTCAGAAATAGGTAAAATCGTATCACTTGAGCTAGAACTCGACTCATTATCTGTCACCACATTCCATTCAGCTTCATGAATGGGTGAGTTCACAGCGTCATCAACAAAATCATCCATATTCATCCCTAGATCTTGTTCATGTTCATGAACAGCCTCTTCTGGAACAGGTTCATTAACAGTTATATCAACCTGAGCTTATTGAATTGGAACTTGTTCTTGAATAGGAATTTGTTGTTGTACGGGAACTTGTTGTTGTTGAACTATTATTGGTTGTTGAATAGGTTGTTGTGGTTGTTGTTGTTGTTGTTGTTGTTGAACATTAGGACCTTGAACTTGAGCTATCTCATCAGGATGAAACCAGTTGTCATTCGGTGGTTCAACATAATCAGGATTGATTAAGTGACCAAACAATGGAGTATTAACAGGAATCAACGCTGCCTTAGTTCAATCAGTAAAGATACGCTTGGACATCAGAGTCAAAGTTAATCGAATCGGATGCTGTGGGAGATCAGGAATAAGATGATTCAGAATCATTTGGATGAACCGAGGATACATAAGAAATCCTTGACCTTCAGCAGGTGTGATTTGCATAACCATTTCCCGATAAACATAATGTGCAAAATTGAACCGCTTGTTTAAAGTCAAAGCTACCATAGCAGCTTGAAGAGCAGTCTTTAACCCATCACTACCAGCTTTTCTAGGAGATAGGCATTGGATAATCACATGCATGAAGTATCTCCATTCACCAACCAAACCACCCTTACGAGCTTGTGTATCATTAGGTCTTCCACGGTAACCCATCCTCTGAAAGCATCCCATAATCAATGTACTAGGATATGACATTGGATCATCAGCAGCACCACCTAGAGCAAGAGCAGCAAGAATAGTTTCTTCCGATATTGCAATCTCCGTATTGTTTACAGTGGCACAAAGAACATGAGGTTCTACGTCAGTATCTTGATGAACGGTGTCCCAAAATTGCTGAATATACACCAGACTAATGTATGGATATGCAGATAATGCGACACGAATTCGTGAACAATTCAGAAATCCAATAATTCCTTGAAAGTTTACGGCCTCTGACATGTTAGAATCTAACAATGTCACCTGGTTATGTCTGTATTCGACACGACGAGCCATCTGAAAAATATTTGGACAACAAACACATTAGACAAAAAACAAACAAAAAAAAATTTGAAACAAAAACAAAACAAAAAAAAATTTCAAACAACCAAAAAAAATTTAACAAGCCCAAAAATCCTTCTGACCCCTAGGCGAACTTAATAAGTTCGCTTAGTGTAAGTTCGCCTAGACAAGTTCGCTTAAACAAGTTTGCATGAACCTGTCTGACGTTTCAAATACCAACTCAGAAATCAATCATCGTCAAATTGATTGAAAAACATGAAATAAGAATTTGAATCACATCGATTAGCACTAATGAATCAAAATCAATGATCAATTTTAAGATTTAAGTCCGGATAACCATCAAATTAGGGCAAGACGGTCACGATGAAAAACCGACCTGAAAAAGGTAAGTTTCTCACGATTGAACGGATGAAATTTGATTAAAATACCTTAGGCAAGTTCGTAATTCAAATCCGAACAAGAATAAATCGGCAAACAACCCAACAATCACTGATTTTGAAGATTTCAAAAAATTACGACACATAGAACAAGTTCGCTTGAAAGTTTGAAGAAGATGAGTGATTAAGTTCGCCTGGACAAAACCTTATACAAATTAAGTTCGCTTATTTAGGCGAACTTGTTAAGTTCGCTTAACAAGCCCTAGGTGAACATAATAAGTTCGCTTCACCAACATCAGGCGAACATATTAAGTTCGCTTCACTAGAGTCAGGCGAACATAATGACTTCAACTTTTCCCTTGATCAAATGTTTACCAACTTTCAACCCATCACTTCTTGAACTTCCGTCAGCAGCATGTATTCGATCCAATCCCGAACAATTTAATAAAAGTTTAGAATTTTCATGGAAAATAAAAAACAAAATCTTTTTGAATTTTATCTATACAAACGGAATCACATTTTTTTTTTGGATTTTTATCTGTACAAACGTAATCACATATTTTTGGATTTTTATCTGTATAAACTGAAATCACATATTTTTGAATGAACATCATGAGTAAGAAGATCATATCAGTATCCGAGTAGTTCATCACACATTTTAGCAATAACCAAGGGTAACCTATGATATGAAACAATCCAACTCATTATTGTGCGCTTTACATCTTTTTCATTTTTATACATTCTTTTCAGTATTTGAACAATATTTGAAATGATACGCTATAAATTTCAAAATAAATGAGATCAGGTTATGAAATACTCAATTATTCATACCGAATTTGTAATATAAAGCATGAATTCTTAAATTTGTCAATATTATATGATTTGAAACTATAAGCGTTTATTCTCCAAATTCATGTGATTTAGTACCATTTAGATGAAAAACATCGTGTACCCCACATATATGCCAAACAGAAATAAAAATTGCACTATCTTCAAGACATATACAGTTTATTTTAAAATTAGATCAATTTCCAAGATGAAATTATCTCATTTAGCACAAGAATAGAAGCAGATCCCAAAGGATATAAGAATCATGATGATTCAGAATCAGAAGATTCTAATGAATTGGCTGTATAATGAGAATCAACAGATTCAGGTATGAGGATCCAACTATTATCTGGATAAGATTCAATGGAGTCAGACTAGATGATGTATCTAACTGATCCAAGGGCTAATATATGTTTCAACGGATTTTGAAAGCATATCTTAGTTCAACAACACATTGCATGTTTTTCGGGGCATGGGCAGTAATGTGAATTGAAATAGATTTGTGCTAAAGATATAATTCGATATTGGTCTCATGAAATTCGTTAAAACCATATATTTTTTATCTGATAATGATCTTTTACACACACACCCAGGCATATAATGGATTCAAATCACAAATGTAATCATATCATATTTAATTTTCACACTACTATTAGTTTCAAAACGCTTCTAGTCTATTGACAATTTAAGTTTCAAACCTCATACAAAAATTTAAAAAAAAATTATCAAGATTAGAGCATTCACAACACTATCATTTCTCATTTACGTAGACTTTGAAATTTAGATCAAATCAACTCAGTTTAATCAATCATAAATAAAAGGTCTACTAAGGTCGTGTGAAATGAACTAATCACTGATGTACTATCATTTCTTCTCTAACTTCAAATGATGTCAAATTTTATATTTTTCAGTTTGTTTTGACTTTTTATAAATTAAGAACTTTTTAACTGAAAATTTAAAATGCAGAAATGTAATAAAGCAATAAAAGAAATTAAAAAAAATTTCCATGAAAATCTGATTTTGAAAAACTTTTATTCGGGATTGATCATACCTGTCATTTTGATTAGAAATTCAAACCTGGTACGATCAAATGCTTTGGTAAACAAATCAGAAAAATTATCATTAGTATGAACCTTTACCAGCTCAATCAACCTTTTCTCTGCACAATCACGAATAAAATGATATCTAATCTCAATGTGCTTTGTTTTACTGTGCTTAACAGGATTATTATTTATAGACATTGTAGCATTATTATCAATAAGCATAGGGGTTCCTGTGAAATTCAAACCGTAATCTCTTAATTGCTGTTGTATCCACAGGATTTGTGAACAACTTGCAGGAGCAATGTATTCTGCTTCGCATGTAGAAATGGAGACTGTGGTTTGCTTTTTGCATTGCCAGGAAACAAGTCGATTACCCAAGAACTGGCAACCGCCTGTTGTAGTTTTTTCTGTCCAAACAACAACCACCAAAATCAGAATCAGTATAAGCATTGAAATCAAAGTTAGAACCATGTGGATACCATAGTCCCAATCTTTGTTTTCCTTTCAAATAATGAAAGATTCTTTTTATAGCTATTAAGTGAGATTCTTTTGGTCTTGCCTGGAATCTAGAACAGATGCACACAGCGAACATTATATCTGGCCTTGAAGCGGTTAAGTACATGAGAGATCCAATCATTGCTCTGTAAAGTCGACAATCCACATCTTTTCCATCCTGGTCAGAATTCAAGTTATGATTGACCGGAATCGGAATCGGAGTATCATATGGGGTACAGTCCTCCATCTTGAACCGGCTCAAGATGTGTTTGACATACTTGGACTGATGAATAAAGAAACCATCTTCCTTTTGATTTACTTGTAAACCTAAGAAAAACGATAACTCTTCCATAGCTGACATTTCAAACTTCGACTTCATAACACTCTCAAAATCTTTGCATAACCCTTCATTTGTTGAGCCAAAAATAATACCGTCCACATATATCTGCACCAGCAGGTAATCTCCCCCTGATTTCTTTATGAATAAGGTCGAGTCAATCTTGCCACGAACAAAATTATTTGCCAAAAGATGTGTGGACAATGTTTCATACCACGCTCGAGGAGCCTGATGAATACCATAGAGGGCCTTACCAAGCTTGAAAACCATATTCGGATTAAGTGGATCTTCAAACCCCGGCGGCTGACAAACATAAACCTCCTCCTTGACCTTTCCATATAAAAACGCACTTTTCACATCCAATTGAAACACCTTAAAACCTTTATAAGAAGCAAAAGCCAGAAACAGCCGTATAGCTTCAAGCCTCACAACAGGCGCATAAACCTCGGTGTAATCAATTCCCACTTGTTGATTGAAACCCTGGACAACTAATCTTGCCTTGTTTCTTACCACGACACCTCGATCGTCTTTCTTACATTTAAACACCCATTTAATACCAATGAAGATCTACAAGATTACAAACCCTAAGTTTGTCAAACTGAGCAAGTTCTTCCTGCATGGCCTCTATCCAATTGTTATCATTTAAAGCCATTTCATCATTTTTGGGTTCGACCTGAGAAATAAAACATGAATGTGAGCAATCATCAAGAACACCAGAATCTTTAATACATGTATACAAACAAGTATTGTCAACAATAGAACGTGTTTTCACTCCATCCTGTAAATTCCCGATTATATTTGTCACCGAATGATCTTTGAGTTCCTTTATGGAAGCAACCTCAGGAACAGGCAACACTTCAACATGAGTTGTATCAGATTGATAAGACAAATCATGATTAATTGGAATTTCCGAGTCTAAATTTGTAGGAATCTCCCCCGAATCCTGTGTCGAAGGTAATGGATCATCACCCAACAAAGGATCAGCAAAAGAATCTTGAAAAATAGCATTGTCTTCCTCACTCTCTGAATCTTGTTGTCCCGAACAAGAAGCAACATTAGGATTGGGAGCAGAAGTAGATGGAACCGATGAATGTGGAACTACATTTGGTAGAAAGCCATTGTGTTGTGCATCCTGACATGAATCATAGAGAACAGCAGCTTCATCAGGAGAAATATCAGAAGGTAAATGAAAAGACTTGAATAAGTTTTCATAATCAAATGCCCAATCTGGTCCAATCGCCATTTGAGGTAAAGACCGATTTGAACAGTCAATATGGAACCATTCTTCACCTTGGCGCGTCTCTTTGTTATAAACCCTCTTGGTAGTAGAATTTGCAACATAACCCAGAAAAATCCCTTCAATAGCCTTAGCACTGAATTTTGTTGGGACATCTCGAACTTTCAACAGGGTGCACGGATTACCAAAAGGTAGTAAATAATCCAGATTCGGCTTTCGATTATTCAACAATTCGTAGAAAGTCTTGTTGTGTCGCTTGACGGTCAAGACCCTATTCAAAACGTGACATGTAGTATTCACAGCTTCAGCCCAAAAAGTAACTGGAAGCTTAGAATCTGCAGGCATCGTGCATGCCGTTTCAACCAACGTCCTGTTCTTTCGTTCAGCAACACCGTTTTGTTGAGGAACATATGGCGCACTGAATTCATGATGAATTCCCTTTTTTAGACAGAATAAGCCCATCTTTCTATTCTTAAACTCGCTGCCATTGTCACTCCTAATTCTTTTGACCTTCAAATTGAACAAATTTTCCAAACCCAGAATTAAGTATTGTACCAACTCAGTGGTTTCAGCTTTAGACAAAAGAAACTTAACCCATGAAAATCTGGAAAAATCACCAGTGACTACCAAACAGTATGATTTTCTACCAATGCTCCTGATACTAATCGGACCAAACAAATCCATATGTAGCAGCTCCAAAGGAGTTACGATAGAATTCTTCGATTTAGATTTGTGTGATTTCTTTCGTTGTTTCCCCCTTCTTGCAAGGAATACAATCATCAGGAACTGAGAATTTCATCTTCGGAATACCAAGAACCAGATCATTTTTAACAATATAGTTCATCTTCCTATAGTTGATGTGAGCTAGCTTCCTATGCCACAAAATAGAATCTGATTCCGACGCCTTGGAGAGTAAACATGTAGGAATTGAATCCGTTATAGTATCAACACTCATGTCAAGGACATACATGTCATTTCTCCTCGAAGCCTTCATGAGAATCCATTCGTCAGGAATAACGAAACCCGGTTTCAAGATATAACACTCAGCATCATTGAAATGGAACGAAAACTTCTTGTCAAAAACTTGTGATACACTCAAAATATTGTGTTCAAGCTGCTCCACATAATTCACCTTCTCAAATTTGACTTTATCATTCTTTAAAATACCCTGTCCAGTTATGTACCCGCCTTTATTACCCACAAAAGCGACATAACCTCCATCAATATTTTTAACATCTTCAAGCAATCTAATATTCCCTGTCATATGTCAAGAGCAACCACTATCCACATACCATGTATTATTGATAGTCCTCCTTGGTTGTCCCTACATAAACAACGAAAATCAGTTAGATATAGGAACCCAAGCCATTGTGGTTTTGGATCGTCCAGATTGATCAAAATAAACAACCTCTAGCAATTCACAATCAATGTTATTATTAACCTTTGGAATAGAAGTTTCACCATCAGACTTTTTCAAAGAAGACACATTTTGATTATTTTGAAAAACATTATTTGATATATTATTATCAGATTCAGATGTTTCCAAAATTATCTTCAATTTTCTGTTTCGTCTTCTCCTTTGTGGTCTAGACAATTTAACTTCAGAATGAGAATATTTTGAAATTATAACATGAGGAATCTCAAGTTTCTCTTGACAAACAAATGATTTAGAATTCAATTTATCATGCTGTTTAAATCCAGAGGATTTAACAAAATATCGACATGACATATTTTTCTCCAAACTAAATGATGACTTTCCCTCATCTGTTCTTTTCAGAATCTTCACCACTTTTGGTTGTGAAGGAATAGTCTTCAATTTGCCCTGGTTCTTATCAGGACAATTGACCAGAATGTGACCAGCCTCGTTGCAATGAAAACAAACTCTTCTCTCTTTATAAGTTCTGAAATAAGAAGTATTCTTTGAGTTTGAGGAGCCATCAGAGGAATAAGCTTTAGAAGATTTTCCAGAACAGTTTACTGACTTCTTTGGAACATAAACCTGTGTAGGCACCTTTGATGAAAGCACCTTTTGATGACCAGTAGCGACAAAACCACTTGACTGTAAAATTGGGGAAAGTTTAGGTGTAACAACTTTCACCTCATCAGGTTCAGTCAGCATGCATCTATCACGGGTAACAGTTTTTACAACTGTTGGTTCATCAAGTTTCAACTCTTTTGGAATACCTTCGACCTTTTCTCATCAAATACCTCATCTTCAGAATCAGATTCATAAACCATATCCTCACCAGTTACCGGATTCACTTTTAATACCGTTTTTGGATCAATTTCCTCTTCATGAATGATTTCAGGTTCAACCACATAATTTTCATTAAATGGTGGAGGAATAAATCCAATCCCAGCAATTCTCTTAGTAGGATTAGCATTAGCATTAAAATAATCCAAAACAACTGATGAATTTTCAAACTTTTCCATTTTTCTATGAAGTTTGATCACCTCAGACTCTTTGTCAGAAATTTCTTTATTCTTTTGAGCAACAACTTCATTTCGTTTTTCTATCTCAGCATAAGCCATATCCAGATGATAAGCTTGTTCTTTATATTTCAACCCTAGAGAATTTAAGTCTCTTTTCAAAGACTCAATTCTATCGATGCACAACTTATCATTATCTTTCAGTTTCTGATTAACTGAATGCATCGATTTCATATCACAAATCAAGTTTGTGTTATCATCCATAACCTTTTGCAATTTATCTTTTACAGTAATGCAGTTAGAACAGCAAATATGACAAACAAAGTCTTTTACCTTTGACGGATCAGACATGTCTGCCATGAAAACTTTGGCAATGGGAATATTCTCTGAATCAGCACCATCTGAAGCATTTTGTATTAAAACAATATCATCTTCAGAAACACCTGATGCAACATCAGAATCAATATTCTGCACTTGTTCTATCTCTTCATCAACAATCTGCACACTTTCACCATCACTCGAACCATCACTCGAATTGTCATCATTAATCACTTCTTCTGATTTTTCAGAATGAATTTCTGCTACAAAGGCTTGACTTACAGCACCCACTAAATCTTCCAGATGAATACCCCAGTCATAGTTTCATCGTTCTGAGCAACCAACGCCGATGATGCAGATGCATGATTTGAATTTCCAGATGAACCATGTGATTGATTACGATTATTCTGAAAATTATTCTGCTTCTTCTGAGAATCAAACTCAACCTTTTGCTTCACACACTCTTTAGCAAAGTGACCATACTCTTGACAGTTATAACAACGCACTTTGGTTTTATCAAATCCCATGCGTGATCGACTATTAGATCCAATATACTTTCTGCCAGTTTTCTTAAAGAAATCCTTTGCTTGACGCATCAACATAACCATATTCCATTGTATATTCATTTCTTCCAGATCAACAGGGTCAATCTGTCTGAAATCTTCTTCAATAACCTCAGGATCATGAATTTTCCCTCCAATAAAATTCTCATACGAAGCCATGAATGAGGAAAACATAGCTAGATAATTATCAGCAACCTTTTGATTTATATGAGATCCAGAAGATGTAGAAGCTGTTGTCGTAGAAAATCCAGAATGACTAGAATGACCAGAATGAATAGGAACTCCAGAACACTGATCATTAGAAGAATCTTGAGCATCGCCAGAAAAGAATGCAACTCCTGTACCAGTTTTACCAGAAGTCTTGGCAAAATACATTGAAGGATCCTGGATATGCTCCATGTTAGTCTCTTTCTTCTTCATATTCAGGTCATGCGATTGAATCTTCCCAAGAACTTCTTCAAGAGACATGGTTTTGTACTTGATATTTTCTTCTATAAAAACCGTATACACATCAAATTTTGATGGTAATGCCTCCAAGAACTTATCATTAATTTCTTCAGTATCATACACCACAGAAGCACTCGACAGTTCACTAAGAAGATGATAGAATCTGGTAGCAAGATCATCCAAGGATTCATTTTGAAAATGTTTGAAGACCAAGAATTGCTTCTTCAGTAGCTCTTTTCTACTCTTCTTTACATCCAAACTACCTTCACATCTTTTCTGTAATGCTTCCCACAGTTGTTGAGAAGACTTGAATTGTTTGAAACTGTGATATATTTCCTTCGAAATAGACATCGAAATACTTGTCATCGCTTTCTTTTCCCTATCAAACAACAACCTTTCTTCAGTAGTTAACGCTGACACCGGCTTTGGAACATCATCCTTTCCCATCCACGAATAAGTCGGATGCGTATAACCTTCTAAAATAGGAATCCAGAGACCGGTATCGGTAAAATATACGAACTGATCAAACCTATCTTTCCAATTAGAATAATCAGCAAGATTCAACAACTTCGGCGGTTTTTGAGATGTACCAATCTCATTATCATAATTGAACATATTCGTTACTTGTACCATATTTGCCATTTTCCTGAAAAATTTCCAAGTGTTGAACACCCACTACCCTTAGGCGAAGATAATAAGTTCGCTTCTGTGATACCCAAGAGAAGTTAATATGAAGCGAACTTAATAAGTTCGCTTAAACCAGAATCCAGAAAATCTAATTAAGTTCGCCTAAAAATAAGTTCGCTTAATTTGTGAGAAGCGAACTTGACAAGTTCCCCTGCTAAGTTCGCCTGCACACCAAATCAGCAAGTTCGCTTGCTTCAGCAAAATCAAAATCAAGAACAGTTCAGTCCAGAAACCGCGAACCAAATATCAACATAAAACTTCATGATTCACTGATTTGAAGGAATTAGTCAAAATAAAACCGTAGGATTGTGTAATTTCTCAATTAGAACCTTTCTATCGGATCAATTTCTTCAAAAACACCAAATCAGAACCAAATTAAGCTTGAAAACTCCATGGAAAAGAAAATTTCAAAGATGATGAATTTCTTGTCAATTTGCATACAAAACCGTCTAGAATCACCAAGAATCACGAGCATAAGCTCTGATACCACTTGAAGGTCCTCATAGCATACGGATCGTTCTCGTGATAAGACGTGTCGTTAACTCGGAGTGCGGAATCCAACGAATCAACGATTGCATACACAAAAGACAATATAGACAATCAAATAAATAACATTCACGCTTGTATTCCAATTCTCAATAGAGTTTACAGACTCAATCAGACCAAATCGTTCAAATCTGTTCACTATCTGATCCTCTGCTCAAACTGACTCTGTAAACCCTATTTATAGACATCTGACCTGCATTAGGCGAACTTAACAAGTTCGCCTCTAACAGACTAAGCGAACTTAACAAGTTCGCCTCAGATAGACTTAAGCGAACTTAACAAGTTCGCCTCTGTTAGACTAGGCGAACTTAACAAGTTCGCCTCTAGCATAACTTACATAAACATAAAGACATTAGATCAAAACTATTACAAAGCTTTTGTCATTACAAACTATGTCCTAACACCTTTAATAGCGTCAGAAAATCTGGCATTACAGTAAGTTGACACGCTTTAACCCTAATTGGTGGGTGCTCCTCCTTACGACTCAATGCGTCGGCAACCACATTTGCTTTACCAGGGTGGTAAAGGATCTCACAGTCGTAATCTTTTATCAGATCCAGCCACCTTCTCTGCCTCATATTCAATTCTTTATGCTCAAAGAAGTACTTCAAACTCTTGTGATCAGTGTAGATCGTGCACTTGATTCCGTACAAATAATGTCTCCACAACTTAAGTGCAAACACTACTGGTGCCAGCTCTAAATCGTAGGTAGGGTAATTCACCTCATGGGTCTTCAATTGTCTCGACGCATAAGCAATTACCTTTCACCGTTGCATCAACACGCAACCTAAACTCAAGTATGAAGCATCCCAATACACCACTAAATCATCCGTCCCCTCTAGCAACGTTAACACCGGTGCCTCTGTCAACCGCTTCTTTAGCTCTTGAAATGCATTTCCTTGATCTGCTCCCCATGCAAACTTCACTCCTTTCCGAGTCAATTTAGTTAAAGGTGTTGCTAGTTTAGAGAAGTCCTTAATGAACTTCCTATAATAACCCGCCAACACCAAGAAACTACGCACCTCAGTTGGAGTCTTAGGAGCGTTCCACTTCACTACCGCTTCAATTTTAGCAGGATCCACTATTTTCCCTTCTGGGTTAATAACATGCCCCAGAAACTGTACTTCCCATAGCCAAAACGCACACTTTAAAAATTTAGCATAAAGCTTTTCCCGCCTTAACGTCTCTAATAGTTCTTGCAGGTACTCTCAATGCTCTTCTTCGCTCTTAAAGTATATTAAAATATCTTCAATAAACACTATCACCGATCTATCCAGCATTGGTCGACATACACGGTTCATTAAGTCCATGAATGCTGCCGAAGCATTCGTTAACCCAAAGGACATCACCAAAAATTCATAGTACCCATAGCGCGTCCGAAACACGGTCTTCGGTATATCCTCCTCTCTAACCTTCAACTGGTGATATCCCAACCTCAGATCTATACGTGAAAACCATTTCGCACCTTGCAGTTGATCGAACAAGTCATCAACACGTGGCAGAGGATACTTGTTCTTAATCGTCAACTTATTAAGCTCTCGATAGTCAATGCACATACGCATACCACCATCCTTCTTTTTCACAAACAATACCGGTGCACCCCAAGGCGATATGCTTGGTCTAATAAACCCCTTATCTAGCAAATCTTGGAGTTGCTCCAGCAGCTCCTTCATTTTCGTCGGTGCTAAACGATACAGCGCCTTAACGACCGGCTGAGCTCCTGGCTGTAAATCAATCTGAAACTCGATCTCTCTCTCTCTGGTGGTACCCCCGTCAAATCATCCGGGAAGATATCAGAAAAGTCTTGCACCACAGGAACTTTTGACAATTCTACACTTTTGGCTTCGGTATTAGTGACATAGGCTAAGTATGCCCCGCACCCCTGCCTCAAAGACTTCACTGCTTTCATCATCGAAATAACTCTCGGTAGAGAGCTCACTATATCACCGTATACTGTCATATCCATTGCTTCTAACGATCTCAACCGAATCATCTTCTTCCGACAAACTATATCCGCATCGAACGCGGCCAACCAGTCCATCCCCAAAACAACATCAAAGCCTCCCAAGGCGATAATAAATAATCTAGCATGAAACCTATGACCCTCTAGATCGATATAACAATCATCAAATGCCTCAACTATCCCGGTGGGTGTTCCCACCGCAGTCTCGACGTTGAACGGCTTTTCAATCATTCTAGCCGTTCTACATAGGTTCTCACAGAAAGATAGGGCCACAAAACTCATACTTGCCCTCGAATAAAATAAAACAGAAGCTGGTACATTATTAATAAGAAAAGTACTTGAGACCACGTCTGGGTCAGTCTTTGCTTCAGCTGCAGTCATGGTGAAGGCTTTTGCCTTTGCCTTAGGATTCTCTTCCTCTTTCTTTACTGGGACCGCTCCCTTGCTTAGCCGTGCACTCTAACCTGCCTTACAATCCTTTGCCATATGACCCATGCCTCCACACTGGTAACATTTAGGGTCATGCAGGCAATCTCTAGAAAAATGGCCCGACTTGCCACATCTGAACACGACACAGAATTAGCCTTGCACCCGCCTGAGTGCAACCTTCCGCACTTGCAACATGGATATAGACTCTCAACCCTTGCCTTCTTACCAAATGGGACTTTCAGGTCCTTACCAAATCTCTTACTTGGCATCGTCCATTTCTTTTCTTCCGGATTCTTCTCTTGCATTTCATTGCCCATTACATCATCATACAGTGTCCCACTCAACTCAACAGCTTCGTCGAAGCTTGGCGGTTGCTGAGCCTTGACCAATTGCCTCACTCGGTCCGGTAGACCCTCTATATAAAGTTTTTTCCATCTCTCATTATTACCCGCCAAGTGTGGCACCAGACGTGCCATCTCAATAAACTTTGAAGTGTACTCGCGGTGCGTTAGTTTACTAGATTTAAGAGTCAGAAACTCTCTCACCACCCTCTCAAGCTCCCCCGGAGCACAAAACTTCTTCCTCACTAACCCTTTCAGATCCTCCAAATTCATAGATTCCAGCTCTTTAGTAGTCTTTCTTTGTTTCACTGAATTCCACCATTATAGAGCCTCAGTAGAGAAAGAGTGTGAAACAAACTTCATAATCTGCTCTGGCCTGCACTCACTGATTGAGATGGTGGACTCCATCTCAGTAAGCCAGTGATATGTGGCCACTACATCCTTCCGAACATCAAACTTCGGCAGATCACACTTCCTAAAGTGCCCGTAGTCACAGTTACCGCCACCCCCAGTCGATCTCTTTTTCTTCTCCACCTCTTCTAATACCCTTTTCTCTAACTCTTTGAATGCCGCCTTCACAATGTCAGGCAAATACTCGTGGATCATCTCCACCACTTTTTTCTTCACCGCATCACGAACCTCTGGTTCGAACTTAAACTCCTCATTGTGCTCAGAGTGCACCGAAGGTTCAGCATGCACTGATGGTTCGGTGTGATCGACACCTCATCTCGGTTAGCATCCTCATTTTGAGCGTTCCTACGACGCCCCCCAGCATTAGCAGTAACATCAACTTGTCTTTTTGGTGCCATTTAACTTACTGAAATAATAACAACAGAGCAATATTCAGGTACAATTTAAAACATTACGAGCAATGTAATTAGTTAATGACGGTGGCTAATCGCCATTACCCTTTCGCCTTGCTTTTCAGGTTTTAAACCATCCCTATACTGCATCTTTTGGCATAACGCCTCTGTCTTAGCCTACTAACACGACACACACACTGACTCATACCTGGCGCTTCTGGCTTTTGGTTACACGTGATGACATTCCCACACATTGGTCCCATTCTCAGTCTAAGTCTAGGCATCGAGGGTGCCCAGATTATTTAAACCACCACTCTGATACCAACTTGTAAGGCCCCAAACCCGGGAACCCTACTTATTGGCACAAAGTAAAGCTAAGTAGTCATAGACATCAAACTAAACTCAATTCAATGCAGTGGAAATCAAATAGTCAAACAATGGTCAACGACCCGACCCAAACATAATTCAAACCAAGTACTAATATTCAAATATCTCAACGAAACGACTAATAAATAAATGTCTTCACGAACACACGGTAACCAAAAGCCATCCAGAAGCCGCCAGCTCACACCTTCTCTTTACCTGAAATACATGCTTAAAACGTCAGCTACGCTGAGTGAGTTCTATTGTAGTTTATTAGGGATATTAAATCTCGAAACTGTTATAAAAATGGTTTAAGTCTCAAAGGTTTTAGCTCATAAATGATTTATATCAAAACAAGTATTTATAACCAACGACACACATTTATTTCCCGTTCACCGTATCCGAAGACACAAGAAAACATAATCTCCCGTCTGACTGCCGTCAGACACAATAACCCATTGACTTATGTCAACACAATTCCAAGCTTACGCTTGACCACCCGCGACGACCGTTAAGCACGTGACACACTCTCATTCACAAAATGCAAACATAACGATTATTAAAATAAATATTAATCACAAGACATCGTCTACGCATGCATTTACCAAAACTCGCTACACATGTATTCATGCCCAGAACGTTAAAACATTTAAAAGTGGGCGATATAAACTCACATTTGCTCAACGCACTTCGATCTCTAGAACTCGCTAACTTCTCGTGCTCGCCTTTCGACCTCGTACCTAACATACACACAATTCACAAGTCAATACACGACCCGACGTTAAACCTCCACCCACACGACTAACTAGACGTCACACATGACCGCATGGATGTGCATGACACCATGCATGGGCCCCACGCATTATGTGAAAATTCGTTCACGCCCCCGGGGTCCCAACGCTTCTCTTGTGTTTCTTCCGGTCATTGTACACACGAATCACCACACTCGGCTTCTCGGTCCTCCTATCTGGTTATTATTCCGCGTGAATGAACCCAAACCCTCTTCCCCTCGACGCCCGATGGTACCATGCAGCCCTTGCCACCCGAAACCATAGCAAACTGTTCCCAGCAAGGCCACACGGCTGCCCAACGTCATCTCAGCCCGCATTCCGGCTTCCCCGCAGCTGCTGTGGCCGCCTCCCGCCACTGTTGCTGTCCGACCAGCCCCCTTCGGGTCTTCCCGTCTCTCGCCCTCTGTCGCTAACCATCACAGCCGGCTCCCAAGGGTCTCGACCGAACCTCTCACACCCGTAAATGGGTTCCCCACGCATGAAAATCAAAATACAAGACGGTTAACAAGATTATACCTTTAAACTCGGATGACTCGTACAAATCGAATCACCAAAGCACTCCCCTTCTTCCTACACTTGTCTCCTTCGAAACCCTAGAATCATAAAATGATTACTACGATTATCCGTGGATTAAAACACGTAACCAATGCATTGGGGGTCACGAATATACCTTGGATTGATCACGTAATGCGACCAAAGACGTGCTCTCCTCCCCTTCTCTTCTCGGCAGCCGCAAGAACCCAAAATGGGGTCCCCCTTCTTTGCGTAACACCCTAATAGGTGTTTCTCCTCAACCGGGCTCGACCCTTGCATGTGACCGACCCCTCCTCCGGGCTTGGCCCATCTTGCAGCTTTTACAAAACTCTCCCTAAAGTTCTATTCGTTGCTCGATCACCCCCTCTAATCATTTACATAAAAACGAACCCCTGCTTCTTCTTTTTGGTTAAGTCTCGTTAAGTTCCCATAACATTTATGTATACTATATACAAATATATACTAATCCCATTTATTAGATAAAACCCGGGATGTTACATGAAGTCACATGTAGGCTAGTTACGCATAAAACTAGGATAGAGAAAAGAAGATAGTTTTTAATTGAAGTCCTATGATTCATCTGCAACATTCAAGACAATCATTTATAAGGGTTATAAGCAAAAAAAGAAGATGAATGAAGCGGACAACATTCTTTTTTATAGGTGGTTGGATGATATGCGTCGTTGGTGTTAGGGTGGAGGGGGCACCCACTTCGGCGACGCAGGGCTCCTTGCGGCTTCAACGACGCCACCGCCGCCACCCCCACTACGCCAACAAACGACGTCATGCGGCTTCAAGATGCGGCTTTCCACCGTAGCGCCCTGGTGAGCTTAATATGACCGTCGGAGAGGATGGTGGGTGTGGGGCTTCATGGCTTGGGTGCCGCCATCTCCGTTGCTTCGTAGGGCTTCAAATGATGTGTCACACTATCATTGGTGGGTGTGGGGCTTCAAGCCTTGGGTGCCCCCTCCACCCTTATACATGTGGAATTGCACTAGGAATTTTGTGTTAACCTATAGATGGTTGCGAATAAAAGCGTTGTAGTCCTTTATTTGTCTGAGGGGTATGTATGGACTCAATTGAGACATGTTACCGTTTTATTTTTTAAGGTTTTTAAGGGTCGTGCTATACGTACCCCCTTTTACTGATTTTTACTTGTTGCACTCCCTCTAAGTTTTTAAATAAATACAATTCAAACCTTTTTGTTTTGTTTTTTTTTTTACTTTTGTGTTTTTGTTTATTAGTCATTGTTGGTTAAAAGTTTTTATTTTTTCAGGGAGGATATGTATAGCCTAACCCATTTTTATTTTATATAAAGTGATTTTAAACTTAAAAAACGGTTTTATAAATAATGATTATTCGAACGAGGTAAGGGAGGGGGGGGACAAGTAGGAGGAGGGGTATACGTTTTATTTTATAGAAAGTGTTTTAAAACTTAAAAGAATAGTTTTAGAAATAATGATTTTTCGAATGAGGTAAAATGACAAGTTTAAAAGTTATTTTTCATGGGGTGTGATAAGTAGGAGGAGGGATATGTATGGCTTAACTCGTTTTTATTTTATAGAAAGTGTTTTTAAACTTAAAAAAAACGGTTTTATAAATAATGATTATTCGAATAGGGTAAAATGAGGGGAGTACGACAAGTAGGGGGAGGGGTATACATTTTATCTTATAGAAAGTGTTTTTAAATTTAAAAGAACGGTTTTAGAAATAATAATTTTTAAATTTAAAAGAACGATTTTAGAAATAATAATTTTTCGAATGAGATAAAACGACAAATTTAAAAGTTATATTTTCAAGGAGTGGTACGACAAGTAGGAGGGAGAGGTATACTTTTCTAATTATTCCTAAGGCTATTTGGGGGGGGGGGGGTTAAGCGACCTTTTTGGAGTTCGGGTTCCTGAGGATATTTTTTATATATCCTTTCTCAAAATTTTAATTTTTTTATATTTTTTTTATATACCACTATGCGGGCTCAACCAAAAGACAGCAATCGGGCCCCAAACATAAGTCGGTGAAACAGAGAGCCTTGGCTTTTTCCGTTGGAATCCGAATTATTCTTGAAGAATCTTTTCAATCCCTATCCTTTTTTTTTAAATGAATCACTGATTTCCTTTCTTAAATTTACATTCAAAATCCGATCTTTTGTCATGGATGCACCAATGGAGATCGATGGTCAACAACAGCTCATCACCGCCTTTCCAGATCTGTCGATCCATGTCCAGGTACCCTTAATCTTCCAGATTGAAATTAGTTTTTTTATAGGAATATGATTGATTATGTTGGGATAGGATTGCGATCCTGCGAAGGAGGATGAAAATCATCATGGGGTTTGTGCAATTTGCTTGAATAAGATCGCCTTGCAGGAAACAGCCCTTGTAAAAGGTTGCGAGCATGCATACTGGTAACCACCAATTGATTTCGTCTAGGGTTTGTTCTTGTGGCATGCCATATGACATCACATGTCAAATGTTGAGTTAAGTTGTAGATGCACATAATGATAGTGTTATTAAAATGATTATTATGTATTATGGTTTCTTGAAGTGGTATCCGGATATGAGCTATTCTCATTTACATTCATCTTTACTCTCTCATTCATTATGTTGTCTATATTTTGTTTGACCCACTGACTGATTACTGTTTTGTTACCTGTAGTGTGATTTGCATCCTCCGATGGGCTACGTGTAAGAAGGAACCAACCTGTCCACAATGCAAGAATCCCTTTGAGTTCCTCAACGTCCATCGTTCTCTTGATGGCAGGTACATATAAAACGCATGATGAGCAACTCCATTTTGAACTTCTAGGCGTCGTTTAGACATATTTTCAAACTCTTTAAATGATTTAAGTGTTTCCTCTTTATCTGATTATCAAATAATTGGTTATTTGAGGCTAAAATAGAACGACCTATTCACCTCTTTCTTTAATTGAATTTGGGCTATATCTGCTAGAACGACATTTTGATGTTTACTTTTTCCATAAAAAAACATCATTTTGGGGCATATATCTGCTAGTTTCGTGAGTAATAAGAATCTGTCAAACATTCAAGCCTCTGGTTATCTGATTATTATAACTGAAAACTATATTTTACCGTGTGTTCTTTCTGTTTATTATATGAATCTATCTAGTGAAGATTACTTAATCACTTTCATAAAGCACATCCGAACCTTCTTAGTGGGCTAAATTTTCCATTTTTTTTAAGTTTCTTTGGTTATTTTCTTTGTTGTATGTAATCGTATTCAAAGTTACTCCATTTGGTATTTACAGTTTTGATTGGCAGTTTCCAGAATTGATTTTATAGCTAAGTAAAAAGTGTCATCAGAAAGTTATCCTGTTCTTTGACTATAGTCTTATAAAAAGGTTTCTATATTATGCGTGGTGAATCAGCGATCATGAAAGTTGAATAGTTGGGCATAGAGGTGTACAAAATGGTTTTTGAACCCGAACCGGTTTCAACCCGACCCAAAACCGGTTGGGTCAAAACCGGTTTAAGGCCAAACCGGTTTGGTTTGAAACCGGTTTTGTGAACTGAAAACCCAAAACTATACAAACCGGTCCGGGTAGGTTATGAACCGGTTTAGCCCTCTTTTTTTTAAAAAAAAAAAAAAAACTTAAACATATTCCATCTTTATTGATTTTTTTGAAGTTTGAAAATTACAAATATATAAAATACGTTACAATAGAAGTTAAGAAAATGCGAAAAAATAAAAAAAAAAGATTACAAATATTTATTTATTATTTGGCGTTTATTCTTTGCCGGAGCTATTTCTACTACTTCGTTGCGCTTCATCGTAAGCGAGTTCTTCATCAGTTAGTGGCAACGCCTTTCCTTGTTCCACCTCTCCCTCGTGTATGATTTCTTCGGCTTCAATTCCGTCTTCTAGAGTTGTAGAATCTTGAATTCGTTCCATCGCGTCCAAGTGGTCTTTCAAACAAATGCACATTTCCATCGCCATGGGAGTGAGTCTCGTTCTTCTTATTGATAAGACCATGTCACTAAGAGAAAATGCAGATTCCGAAGCTACCGTAGAAGCTTGGACGGTTAGTAAATCACGGGCAATGGCGGCTAGAACCGGAAATTGGGATTCCTTTCCTTTCCAGCAAGCCAAAATATCTAAATTATCAAACTCATCGGGGCTAAAAGTGGATAAAAAATCCGATCCAATATACCTTCTGAGTTCGTTACTTGGGGTGCTACCCCGAGACCGTTTACTATATTCATTCCTCAAATCGTTGAACCATGTATGGTAGATGGGGCATATTTAGATAAATAAGTATCAAATAGTTCTTGAAAACATTTATTAAAATGTGATTTTGTAATGTTTGCAAAATGAAAGTCTTCTTCGTCTAAACCCAAATCGTACATTATTTTATCTATACTTTCAACACCGATAGCATTTATGGTTGGGTTCAAAGCGGCGGCACACGTAATAACCGGATGCAACTCTTTAATATATTTTATTAATTTAAGTTTCATTGGTGCGGTCATTTTCGTTAAAAGTGGGTGACCGTTTCAAGCTTGCATATTTTGTGACTCATTAAAAATAGAGTTTGATTCCTTTCTTAAAAACAAACCACACAACTTGCATCGAGCTCGTTCGGAACCGTTTGACATTTCACATAAATCGTAATGTGCCCAAATGCCTTGGTTCCGAGTTGTTGGTTTAATGCTCACAACGCTTATTTCACTAGAAGAACCACCAACACTTAAAGAATCCATAGCTTTTTTTTTAGATTGTTTTGAGAGCGTTTGAGAATTGAGAGCGTTTTTTGTGTTTTGAGAGTGTAGAAAGCGGGTTTGAGGGTTGTAATTGAACCAAAACATCCACTACCTATTTATAATCTCATATGGGGGTAAAATGGTCCAAAAAAACTCAAAAAACGGTCACTAACGGGTATATAACAGCTATATAGCTGTTTTATAACGGCTCTTTTTTTATTTCAGCGAAAAACCGGCTCGCCCAAACCGGGTCATCTAAACCGGTTCCAAACCGGTTCGTGTCCAAAAAGTCTCAAACCGATGCCAAACCGGCGGTTTGAGGCAAGTACAAACCGGTTTCCTATGAGGGCTCAAACCGGTTTGGAATCCCAAACCGGTTTTTTTGTGCACATCTAGTTGGGCATGTATATAGGGTAAAGAAAAAGATAAAGCAAGTCCATATGAATCATAATATTTGTTCTGCTTTTAACAGCATTCATGACTATATGTTTGAGGAGAGCGTTTGCCTCCTTTTAAGAGCTTCATGGTTTCATCCATTGCACGTGGAGACTCATGATCATCGCATACCGGAGGACTTGTACCCTTATGGGTTTGAAGAAGAAGAAGAAGCTGATGATGATGATGATGATGATGATGATGAAGATTTAGATGAAGTGTATCTGGGCCGTTCATCGAATATCAACATCCGCATTGGCAACCGGAGGTGGGGTAATAATGGGTTTGTGAGGGCTGGAAAGCAAGAGGCAAGACCTGTTCATCAACAACCCCTCTTTCAGGATTCAGAGGCTGGACCTTCCTCTCGTGAGCTCAAAAAGAAACAGGCTGTTGCCGCTGGAGATGTGGCGGCAGTGGGGTGGCGAGCCAAGAGGACACTCAAGCGTGAAGCTGCAGACAAAGCCGCTGCTGCAAAACATCAACAGCATTTGGTTAGGCTGGGGCGCAACTGATAAACGGTTCCTGAATTCATCCCTATGTACAGTGGTTTCTAAAAATTTGTGAAAATAATTGGTTTTTAGTTTAGATGTTAAGGGGCTGAGACTGTGCAGGACCCTATATGGAACTTACTAAAGACTAAAGTTTATTAGGTTTCTGATAATTAAGCTGTTATGTTCCTAATGAAGTATTTTGTTCACGATGATATTGGTTTAAAGCTGTGCAGCATGATAATTTTAATTCAATTTGTTGTTCTAAGAGCATTCACATCGTTTCTGCATATGTTTGTGAGTGGATTCTGCATATTTTATGGAGTGGTTTAAAGTGGTTGTAAGTGTAGAAAAGAGAAAAGGTATAAATTTTTTTGTATATTTAGGGAAGACACTGTTCACATCTATTAATTTTTTAATATTTTTTGAAGTGTTGTAAGTGGAGGAGAGAGAAAAAGTAATGATAAAGATATAAAAAAGTTATATTTAATTGAAAAGCAGAGAGAAAAGCTAGTGATTTTTAGTGTAATTATAGAGATGGAGATGAAGAAACCGATGTAAATGCTCTAACTTCTCTCGGAATAAGGTTGACTTTTCAAGTCAAAGTGGGTGTCTCAAATTCCAGAAATTTGTAATCGTATACGGCTCTGTTGGTTAGTATGTTACTTTCGCCGCTTATCTTCTTGGTTTTACTTGTTTTCTATGTAGTCAAAGGCGCTCGTGTGTAGCTGATGCGTAGCCACACCGACTTGTGAGCATTAAGGTGCTCAGGCGAGGATTCTTGTCAAATTCCAGTCAAAATTGGGCTAAACCGTCTGTCAGTAGTCTGAATTATTTAAAAATGGTCTGAAACATGTCTAAACTAGTCGAAAACATGTCTAAGAGCATTCACATCAGGATTGATATATATATATCATTAAATTATAAGGGATAAAAATAAGATTTAAGTTAAAAGGTCTCACATTAGGTTCTTTAAACCTTATCTTTATCCTTAAAATTATAAGAAAATATACACTAGAATCTTAAATATACTAATTCCTTGACATCTTATTTTAAATTATAAGGATAATGAATGAAATGTGAGAGGTTTTTAAAAAATAAACATTTTTTTATGAAATGATGATTTTTAGTTAAATTATATACATAAGAATAAAAAATCTGATGCGAATAATCTGAACCCTTGAATATGGCTTGTTTGAAAAAAAAATTTTCTTTTGTCTTTTTCTTTTTATGTAGGGGACTACACTTCTTTCTCATCTCTTTTATGAATTTTCTTCCAAACCACTCTCTAAGACGTATAAGAAGAGATGACATATTATCATGAATTTGGTGATATTGCGGTGATTGATTTGGTGATGGTTTATGATTAAGTTCAAGATGAATCATGATAGTTTATAATTGAGTCCATGACAACCTTTCAAATCCTGTTAGGAGAGGTTTTACGACAACGCTAAGCAGAAGATTCTAAACAATATTTCATTTAGACTAAATCAAATGGATTGGACATTTTTCTTGAAATCAATAAATACTTTAAATGATTGTTCGATGATGCTCACAGTTAATTTTTACAGTTTATTTTGATTGAAGAATATAGTATTGGATATGTTTATTACCCTATGACTTTCCAAATGATAGATCATAAGTTCGAGTCCTGTTTGGACAAAATGTTCCAGGTTGAGCCATGGGGTTTTCTGATACATACCCACAGATTGGGTCATCGGGTCAACCCATCTGGGTCCAATAGTTTTCGGTTCAATTACCTTGACCCAGTCAATCAAGAGCAAAGGTCCAGGGCTGAATTAGTGGATGGCAGATTGTTAGGGGAGTCAAAGTCAGGAGGCTAAATGTTAGGGGCTGAGTATTAGGAAGGAAACTGTCCAATTTATGTTTAAATATTTCACTCCCCGTTCTAGTTTAGTCAGTCTTGTTATTTTGATTATCTAAATTATAAGTTCATCTTGTAATTGAAGAGCAACCCTTCTCGAATTGGATAATCTATCCATATTTTTCTATTAATAAAGCAACATACTTTGGAGGTTCTATCATTTGGTTCCATTGCCGGGAATCACGATGGTGCAGACCCGGAGCAATCAGATTGGAGGCCGTGGAATTTACCATGATTCAGCAACTGCTCAATTGGCGATTATCTCATAAAAAATCGATTCTTTGTTATCCTTGAAGAATGATATTGCAGTAATCAGGGAAGCTTGGCTAGCAAGGCGAACACAAGTAACCAAGGAACTCAAGGATGAACCTCACGGACCAATCTCATAACTGGATACGGAGGAATATTCTAGTGACAACCCAAGGGATGACGGAGATCGAATCGAGCATTCCTTGGATGGTCAATTCAGGATCGTCGATGATGTTTAATTGAAGATCGGATACGATGTTCAATTACAGATCAAAGGTTTGGGGAAAAAACGAAGTTCGATATGCACATGTTTTTGGTGTTTAGTTAAAGATTGAAGATTTGGAAGCGAGGGAAACAACCCAAGATCGTGTGAAGTTGTTGCGTACCAATTTGCTAAAAACATGGAACGCATGAAAACACAGGTCAACCTAAAATGGCTTGAACCGATTTTGAAGGTTGGGGTCACTTACGAAATTGGAGTACCACCGGACTACCGGAATCACCCGGTCTCCCATCTTCATTCTGTTCGAGACCGTTGTGGGGTCCAAGAAGCCGGTCAATCTACAATTGAACGGCTAATCGCTTGGTGCAACAACTATCAGATTCTCTACTTGAGGACAAGTCGATTTTTCGGGCCGGAAGTGTTGATACATACCCACATATTGGGTCATCGGGTTAACCCATCTGGGTCCAATAGTTCTCGGTTCAATTACCTTGACCTAGTCATTCAAGAGCAAAGGTCCAGGGCTGAATTAGTGGAGGGCAGATTGTTATGGGAGTCAAAGTCAGGAGGCTAAATGTTAGGGGCTTAATATTAGGAAGGAAACTGTCCAATTTATGTTTAAATATCCCACTCCCTGTTCTAGTTCAGCCAGTCTTGTTATTTTGATCATCTAAATTATAAGTTCATCTTGTAATTGGAGAGCAACCCTTCTCGAATTGGGTAATATATCCATGTTTTTCTATTAATAAAGCAACCTACTTTTGAGGTTCTATCATTTTCCCAGTTGTGGCTTTCCTCCTAGGTGATTCGTTTGGCAGGGTGATCCCAGGTGTCCGAGCTTTTGTTGTTAAAAAAAAAGATACTATGTTATTGCATTTAAATTAATACTTATTAAATAAGTTATTTCGAAATCTCTGTTTTTCATCCAAATTTTGATTCTTAATTATCAGTTTATGAAGAGGTGTAGTATTAATTGGGGCAAAGTAAGTTAGGACCCACATGTTTATGTGGCACTCTGATGACCTGCCTTGCATAGTCAGCAAAGGCATGTGGTACAAGTGATGTTGTATTAGTCCACATGGAAAGGTGTTAACCAATAAAAAATGTGATAGCCTCCAACAGAATCGGTTATGACCTAATAGGTGTCACCCAATATGAATGAGACACGAAGGGCCACACATATATGAAGGCATCATCGTTAAATTACATTCATTTACTTTACTCATATATACCATGATAATCTCGGCTTGTATTCCAACTTTTCTCTCAAGTGAAATAGCATTTATCGAATTCTAATCGGAATTCTGGTTTGGCACGTCACCGGTTGATTGGATTGAAGCTTATTCAAACTTGGATCTCGTCTTAAAGAGGATCGGATTATTGTCTCAAGATCACAGGCGATACTTTGTTTTTTCATTGGCGCCATTTGTGTTCGTCTGTTCGAACGAGTTACTTTTCTACCATTAATTACTCTGAGTGTGATGGTGAATAATCCAGGTTTCGGTAATGGAGCAATTCTACTTCGTGGCTTCCTCGAGACAGGAGAGCTGACCTCTTCGATTATGATGCAGTCTAGTCTAGCTCCTACAACGCCAATCGTCCCGCCGGTATCAACCCTACCTGTGCCGCCAGGCTCAGACACCCTTCAATGTTTTCCGGTGCTAGGTGTCACACCCTCAAATTTATTTACTTAATAAGTAAATGTTGCAACGATTGGTAATATTACACAACAGCGGAAGCTAAAATAAGGATTTCTAAAGTATTGAACACCATTACAAATATTAATATAACTAGTACATTGACCTAAAATCTATTTAGTTCAAAATGGGTTTAAGGTTTGACGATCATGCGTCATCGACTTCTAGGGTTTTAATCCGAATGGTTAATGATGTGTTAGTATTTACACATCTTTTTGGCATAAAACTTCGCTCATTTAATGATCAATTCTTGGTTATATTCAATGTTTAGACACTTATTTACTTCATTCCTGTTTTCTAGGTTTTTGTGAAGCTTGGTGACAAACAAGAAGATTCCAGGATAAAAAGTGAAGTTTTTAGGGTTTCTGTGATGGAGGCACGGTCGTGCCCCTATTTGGCACGGTCGTGCCAAGCTCGCAAACCCTAGGCACGGTCGCGCCCACATCTTGCACGACCGCGCCAAGCCAAAATCCAAGGCACAATCGTGCCTTAGCCTCCCACGTTCGCGTGTCACCTCGTGAGTCTGAACAGCCGTACGTCCTCGATCAGTGGTACCTCTGTCACACGGTCGTGCCAAGACCTAGACACGACCGCGCCTTTGTACCAGGCACGGTCGTGCCCTCTCTCCTGGCACGGTCATGCCTCCCCTTTTCTATTTAAACAGAACTTAATTCTCATTCAGACATTCAACAAACCAGGAGAAAAACCCACTGTTCCAGCTTGAGTTTTCCTTGTTCCAGCCATATTTCAAGCTTCTTGGAGAGGATACAACATCAAGAGGATCACCATAAATCAACAACAACATCTAGGCTTGGATGAGTGGTTTGATTCTTGTTTTCATATCATGTTTCTCACTATTTTTCTCTGCTTATTTGTAATTTTGGTGCTCATGATGAGCTAAAACTCTTGTTCACTTTGGTTTAGATGAAGTTTAGATACATTTAACAACATTCATGGATTATTGGCAATTATTGTGTTAATGTTATGACAACCGTATGATTATTCTTTGATGAAATTATGTGTTCAAGTATTTTGAGTTGTTTACAAGACTTGTATTTGTGTATGTCATATTATGTTGGAAAACTTGTGATTTATGCTTATATTCATGGATTGGTGTATGTATTTATACTAGTTTATGGCATTTGACTAGGAATGGTGAATGAAGTCTTGTTTATGAATCATTATATTTGTATATATAACCTTATGCTTATGTTTGGAAAGACAAAGTATTTGTTATGATGTGTCATATTTAGTATTATGTTTATCTAGGAATTGTTGACACATCCTCCTAATTTATATAACCTTTATATGAACATTGTATGTTGAAGAAATGCATATTGTTGTCTAATTTAATCAACTTGAGGTGGATAGTGTGTTGTTCATATTATCTTTCCAACTAGTTGTTGGATTAGTGTACCTTAATCGGAAGCTAGTTCAATCTTTATAAACATTGACATGATTATTAAACACGTGAGCCTCATTGTATGACTTTCCGAATAGTCATTTGATTAGATATCTTTGACGAGAATTTAGTCAATTTATGTATCGTGTATTTGCCATGTTTCTATGAGTGTATTGAATGTATTCTAAATGGATTCGACACCGAAGTGATATTTTCTCCTTAATTGTTTGATTTGTGATTTTAGTTTAGTTTTATATTCTTACATATTAGTTTAATTAAAAATCAACTTAAATATCTTTTACCCATACTTGATTGAATTTTAGTCCCGGTTTATTATCGCATTCCACCGTGTCCACGGATTGATATCCGGTTCTTACCTTTACTATATTGCTATCCGACGAGTACACTGCCCGGTGTGTGTGATTAGTATTTGGTGAAAACCCTTTTTAAAACTAATTGTGTAAAAATACTTATAAAAATATATATATAGTTTACACGCATCAAGTTTTTGGCGCCGTTACCAGGGACACGGTTTTGCGAGAACGATTGGAATTAATTTTTAGTCATTTAGTGTATATATTTTTTTGAATATCATGTTTCCTTGTTATTATTTTGCAATTTTGTGTGTACAGATATTTTTTGCATTTTACTTGTTATTTTTAGCTTCATTTGTATATATTTACATCTTGGTTTTTATCCCATTTTATTTTTTATTTTTATTTTCATTTTTTATTTTATTTTATTTTTGTTTTATTTTTGTTTTTGTCTAACTTGTGTTTTCTTTGTCCTAGGTTCGCGTATTTAAATCTAACTTGTCATGCAGATCGTGTATGTTCTCAACTCCCGTCGAGGAGGTTCCTGAGCCGGAGCGTGATCTTCATTGGAGATTGCGAGCCCGTTCCCGATTTGTGGCTCGGTTACTCGAATTTGACGAGGTAGAGGAGATGGCGAACGAGGATCCGGGGCGGACGCTTTCGGATTTTGGCAAACCAACACTTGAGGGTTTGGAGTCGAGCATCAATAGGCCGACGGTTGTAGCACATCAGTTCGAGATCAAATCCAACATTATACAGATGGTGCAGAACATGTGTCAGTTCGATGGAAAGGATCACGAGGATCCTAATACTCATTTGGCCGGTTTCTTAGAGATTTGCGCCACTTTCAAAATTCGTGACGCTACCGACGATGCTATTCGGCTCCGGTTGTTCCCGTTTTCCTTACGGGATCGAGCCAAGGCTTGGTTACTGTCACTTCCCCTAGGTCCATTAGTACTTGGGACCAGATGGCTGCTAAATTCTTAGAAAAGTACTTCCTTCCGGAAAAAACATCAAAGTTGAGGGCTAGGATTCTTTCTTTCCAGCAGGACGACAGGGAGACGATCTATGAGGCGTGGGAGAGATTCAAGGAACTGATGAGGAAGGTTCCCCACCATGGATTGTTGAAGTAGCTGTAGTGTGAGACCTTCTACAATGGTCTAGAGATGACTGGGAAGCAGCTGATCGATGCATACGCGGGTGGAGATATTGGAACGAAGACACCCCAGGAGGCGTATGACTTGCTAGAGAAGGTGACAGCAAAGAGCTACACTCAGCATACTTCCCGAGCGAGAACTCAGAGGAAGGGTGTCCATCAAGTGGATGGAATTACCACTTTAGCTGCCCAGGTGGAAGCACTTTCCACCAAGATTGATCAGATGCACGTCCACAAGGCCCAGTCCTTGTTTGAGTTTTGTGGTGGGGCGCATCCCACGAGTGCTTGTCAGGTTGGGGATCAGGGGGCCCATGAGCAGGTTGATTTCATGTCCAACCAGAATCGTCCCCAGAATAATCCCTACAGCAACACATACAATCCGGGGTGGAGGAATCACCCGAATTTCAGTTGGAAGTCTGGCAACAATAGCCAGCAACCACCCGGATTCACTCAGCGCCCCCCATTCCAGCATCAGTCCCACCAGTCTCAGGGACCGAGTTCCCAGTTTCGACCTCAGCAGGGCCAGTTTCAAGGCTAAGGTTCTAGCAGCGGTCCACCACCCGCACCTGAGGGTAAATCCAGTTTAGAGGACATGGTTGCACGGCTACTTGCCAACTCAGAGAGTCAGAATCAGTTGGCAGAGAAGCAGAACCGGTACATGGAGGAGCGTTTCCACACGCATGAGACTGAGTTGAGGAATCAGAAAGCTTCGATCCAGACCATAGAGAACCAGGTCGGGCAGATCGCGAAGCTTCTTTCTGAGAGACTGCCAAATGGCCTGCCTAGCAACACTGAGCCCAATCCCAATGCTCATGTGAAGGACATCACTTTGAGGAGCGGTAGAGACACAGGACCGGATCCACAGGTTCCTGTGCATGAGTCATCTGAGGAGGAGGTTGTGATTGAGATTCCTGATGAGATACCGCCGAGGGGTAAACCGGCGAGCATAACGCGCCCTCGCGAGCCTGTGAGAGATTACACTCCCGCCGTTCCATACCCAGGCATATTGTAGAAGCAGAAGATGGAGGAGCAGTATGGTAAGTTTCTAGGGTTGTTTAAGCAGTTGCATATCAACTTACCATTTGTGGAGGCTCTAGCTAAGATGCCTAAGTATGCGAGATTCTTGAAGGATATCCTCACGAATAAGAGGAAATTAGAGGAGTTATCTCAGGTGACGCTGAATGAGGAGTGTTCGGCGGTGATTCAGAACAAGCTACCGAGAAGAGATGAGATCCGAGGAGTTTTACCATCCCCTGCTTGATAGGTAGCTTGTCGGTTAGCAACGCCTTAGCTGACCTTGGTGCTAGCATTAACCTCATGCCATATGCGGTCTTTGCTAAGCTTGAGTTGGGAGAACCCACATCGACACTCATGAGTATCTAGTTGGCCGATCTCTCGGTCAAGTATCCGCGAGGGATAGTGAAGAATATGTTGGTTAAGGTTGATCGTTTTGTGTTTCCTGTAGACTTTGTGATTCTGGACATGGATGAGGACAAGAATGTCCCTATTATCCTAGGTCGACCTTTCCTGGCCACTGCCAAGGCCCTGATTGATGTGTATTCGGGGAGGCTTACATTGAGGGTGGATGAAGAGGAAGTAACCTTTGATGTGGGGAGATCCATGCAGCATACCCAGAATCAGGATGATTCACTTTACTTTGTTGAGGCTATTTATTCTTATGTGAGTGATCATCTCCAGGACACAGCTGAGGAGGAGTCCCTGGACACCCAGATTGTAGGAGGGGAGACATTTGATCCAGTTGGTGAGGATCAGTTTGATGAGCAGTTGCATAGCCAGGAGAGCTATGAGTTTCCCCAGTGTTCAACGGTTTTTGCGATGGTTGATAGAGAGTCTGAGCCGATTGAGTGGCCTTCTATTGAGGACCCACCACCTGTTGAGCTTAAGGAGCTCCCGAGCCATTTGGAGTATGCCTTTTTAGATGGTGAGTCTCAATTACCTGTCATTATCGCCTCTGATTTGACGAGTGATGAGAAGGAGAGGCTACTGGAGGTGCTGAAGCAGCACAAGCATGCTATTGCATGGAGGATTATGGGCATTAAGGGAATAAATCCCTCTTTCTGTATCCATAAGATCCTTATGGAGGATGACTACAAGCCCGCTGTGCAGCACCAGAGGAGGTTGAACCCGAACATGCAGGAGGTAGTGAAGAAGGAGGTGATTAAGTTACTGGATGCTGGTTTGATTTATCCCATCTCCGATTCACCTTGGGTTAGCCCGGTTCAGGTTGTCCCTAAGAAGGGAGGCATGACTGTCGTCACCAACGAGAGGAATGAGCTGATTCCTACTCGTACAGTCACCGGTTGGAGAGTTTGCATCGATTACCGCAAACTCAATGATGCTACTTGGAAAGACCATTTTCTCCTCCCGTTCATTGATCAGATGTTGGAGAGATTAGCGGGAAAGATGTTCTATTGTTTACTAGATGGCTTCTCTTGCTACTTCCAGATCCCAATTGCTCCTGAGGATCAGGAGAAGACGACATTCACATGTCCCTATGGCACATTTGCTTATCGGTGGATGCCCTTTGGATTGTGTAATGCTCCGGCCACTTTCCAGCGTTGCATGGTGGCCATTTTCCATGATATGATTGAGGACTCCATGGAGGTTTTCATGGATGACTTTTCTGTGTTTGGGAGTTCCTTTGATCATTGCCTCGAGAATCTGGAGAGGATGTTGGCTAGGTGCAAAGAGGCCAATCTGGTGTTGAACTGGGAGAAATGCCACTTCATGGTGAAGGACGGCATTGTGCTTGGGCACAAGGTTTCACGCGCGGGGATTGAGGTTGATAGAGCTAAGATTGACACCATATCTAAGCTGCCCCCGCCGACCTCTGTGAAATCTATTCGGAGCTTCCTTGGTCACGCGGGCTTTTACAGGCGTTTTATCAAAGATTTTTCTAAGATTGCCCGACCGATGACCCAGTTTCTTGAGAAGGAAGCCCAGTTCGTGTTATTCGACGAGTGCCTCAGTGCATTCGATTTGTTGAAGGAGAAGTTGGTGAATGCCCCTATCATGGTGGCTCCTGATTGGAAGCTGCCATTTGAGATCATGTGTGACGTGAGTGACTTCGCTGTTAGGGCGGTCTTAGGACAGAGAAGAGAGAAGCAGTTTCACCCGACTTATTATGCGAGCAAGACGCTCAATGACGCACAGGAGCATTACACCACGACAGAGAAGGAGCTCCTAGCCGTTGTCTTCGCTTTCGATAAATTCCGGTCTTATCTCGTCCTATCAAAGACCATTGTATTCACCGATCATGTAGCCCTTCGGCACCTGTTCAGCAAACAGGATGCCAAACCCCGGCTAATCCGGTGTGTTTTGCTGCTTCAGGAGTTCGACATTGAGATCCGCGATAAGAAGGGCGCGGAGAATGTCGCAGCGGACCACTTATCCCGTCTTGAGTGCTCAGCTTCATCTGAACTTGTGGGGTCATCCATAAATGACAATTTCCCCCACGAGTTTCTCATGCACATCCAGACATAGGATGAGGAGTGTCCATGGTTTGCTGATTTTGCAAACTTTCTTGCTAGTTGGATTGTGATTAAGGGCTTAACGCATCAGCAGAAGCGAAAGTTCTTTGCGGATGTGAAGCACTATCTTTGGGAGGATCCCTATTTGTTTCGAGTCGGGGCTGATCAGATCGTGCGTACGTGTTTCTTTGGAGATGAGGCACGTCAGGTGCTTAGACACTGCCACGAGGGCCCGACAGGTGGACATCATGGAGCCACCTTGACCGCGAAGAAGGTCTTTGACGCCGGTTTCTTCTGGCCTACCATCTTCCGGGACGCTCATGAGATGATCCGAGCTTGTGACGCTTGCCAGAGGGAGAACAACATTTCGTCTAGGAATGAGATGCCCCAGAACAGCATCCAGATTTGTGAGATTTTTGATGTCTGGGGTATTGACTTTATGGGACCTTTCCCAGCTTCTCGTGGCAACCTGTATATCCTAGTCAATGTTGACTACGTTTCTAAGTGGGCCGAGGCTCAAGCCTTGCCTACTAATGATGCTAGGGTGGTTGTTCAATTTCTGAAGAAGCTGTTCTCTCGCTTTGGTGCCCCTAAAGCCTTTATTAGTGACCGTGGGACCCACTTCTACAACTCCCAGTTGGAGAAGGCTTTATCACGATATAGTGTGAACCATAGATTCTTGTAACATTTCTGATTTTTAGTATCCGTATTTCAATTCAATATAATGCATTTCAAACTCAATTCTAGTGCACTGTTTTGTTCTATTCGTACCATCAATTAAATACTATACTTCAATGCAAATCCACAAATTTTACGCGGTTATATTCTATTAAAACACTACATAAGTATCTATTTATACAAATACATCAAAGACTAAAGTTACAAGGTCTGATGTTGAAAAATAGCAAGAAACCCTAATAGGCACGATCGCGCCAAGTGCTTTGGCACGGTCGCGCGACTTGCTTTGGAACGATCGCGCCCGGTGCCTTGGCACGGTCGCGCCTAGTACCAGTTGAAACGTAAAATCAGTTTTAAACGCGAGATCGTTGATTGTCATAACCGTTATACGTTTCACTTTCGTTATCAAAGACAATAATATTATCAATCGTAACAATTAACTTCAGAAAACCGATTCAAGAAACGCAAAACTCCTCATTTGAAAATCCTCTTCCTTGAACATCGATTTTCTTTCCTGGAGTGAAATTCCCCCAACCAAACGCTCCATCGATTCTCCCAGAAGCCGCTGAACCATTTGAAGCAACCAGAATCGCAGCAGAATACGCCGGAAACCAAGCTCGCCGACGCCGGAACTCATTCTACCCGTTCTCTATCAATTCACTATTGTTTCGGGTAATTGAAATCTTGTCCTCAATCTTTTTAGTCATTATATCAAAAGCCCCTTATCAATTTGGGCTTCCATTATCGAAATCATCCCGAATCAGAATCTATAATTTATTCAAAATGGTTTAATCGATTTCGACCCTGAACATGTTGTTAATACAATTAAAACATCCCATCATACTTGTAATAATACTATAAATAAAAGCCCTATGATTTACATCACTAACAATATAAGAATCAGTCAATTCGTGTCTGATTTGGAAGAGACACGGTCGCGCTAATCATCTAGCGCGGTTGTGCCTCATGAGACGCGGTCGTGCTGTTACCAGCACGGTCGTGTCCTCCTGTTTAGACCCAGTCATGCCCTTTGGCTAATCTCAGTCGTGTCTCAGAATCATAGACATGATCGTTCCGAGCCAAAGCACGGTCGTGCCTAGTGATTTATCTAGTTATGTCTCTGTTTGATCAACCCGGTCGCGTCCTGACTAGCGCGGTCGCGCCCGTGGTTCGAGCACGATCGTGCCCTTCCCAGACAAGGTCGTGTGTGAGTTAAATTTTTGGTAGAATTATAATTTTTATATATTTTTCAAACAATAAATATTTCTGATTAAGTTTCAAAATAAAAATAGTTGCTTTTTTTTATAAAAATGCATTTAATTCTATTTAGAAAGATCAAATATTTAATCTTGGAATAAATAGAAAATTATTTATTTAAAGTTTATAAAATTAAATTTACATTTATTGTTAAACCTTAAAAAGTATTTTAATGGTTAAGTTACATATATTATAAATAAATAAATAAAGAAATGGTTATTTATTTAATTTATATTTAAACAAAAACAATTATTTATTTATACTTAGTTACATCAAATAATTACACTATTTTCATAAACAATAATTATTTAACCTACTTATGTAGCTATTCAATTTCAAACCTTAATCAAAATGTTCCAAAAATATTTATTTCAAACTTTGTATCGTATTCAATACTTTCAAATACAAATCAATGACTTTATACACAAATCCAAGTTCAAAATTTAACTAAAACTTTGTGCACCCTAATGATACCATATACATTACACTTTAGGTTAACTTGTGCGTTTCAAGTATCCTTATTACTATCTAGTATCTTTTGTTAGCTACGCCTTTGAATCAAGTGAGTATTTAATAGCCCCTTTTACTCTTTTACACTTTTGGGGTGAAACATGAACTCTATCAAATTACATGTTTAGATTTACACAAACAACACAAATACAAATCCTATTTACATTCATGTGTGCAATTTGAGCTTTAGAGTGCTATGTGTGCTAACTTTTATGAACACTTATGTGCAATCATTAACTATTCAAGCCGACGGTTTTCAATGATAGATCTATTGAGTCTGACAAACCCACCCAGGTAGGGTGATTGATACCGACAACACAATTTTTGCATGCTAGTTACAAAGGTTTGATTGTACTTGGTTACACAATAGCTACTCCCCATAAATGCCTTATTTATCATGTTATGTAAGGATTTGTTTTACAAACTATATGCTATCTATATACAAACCTGTGTTATACTCACCAACTTTTTAGTTGGCTTTATTTTATTCATATTTCAGGTACTAATGTGTGAGTTTGATCAAGATGTGCTACACTTAGGCTTTGGACTTAGCTAATTTAAATAAACAAGTCTATGTTTTGAAATTTTGTTTCTGTCTTGGATTTGGTTTTGTTTGAATGATTGTAATGGAATTTGAAGTTTAATATATTTCAATTTAGTCAACCTTGTGCTTATGAACAGTCTACATGTCCCGCCCCGATGATTCCGCCATCGGTCGGGGTGTGACAGATTGGTATCAGAGCCTTGGTTATAGGGAATTATGTTATTAGACACCTTGACCTAGACTATAACTTTAGGACACCCACTTATGCCATGCTTCATGTTTATATGATTATGTGCTACATGTTACGTGTTACATGCTATGTGTTACATGCTTACTATGATTAGTTATTATTTCATTTTTGATGCATTACTTGTTAAAAAAAATTCATGACTTATTAGGATATCCTTAAATAATAATTAAATTATCCCTTCCTATATCCTAAAACCTCATAATATTCTTATCTCCTTCTCTATCTATATCTTTCTTAGCATGAGGAAACTTCATGAAGCTAAATCTATAAAATTTCTTTATTCCCTCGTTAAGGTTTTTAAACTTTGTTAATTATTTGAGGGCACGTGCAATCTGGAAGGGTGACACCTGTATTCTGGGTTTTCTGTCTAGGAAAGCATTTCTCATAAATCCCAATCAACCGAGGGACCCGTATGCTTTCCTGGGAATTCCCGGGATGAGTGTTTACTTATAGGCTAAAGCATGTCTCCTTGAAAATTATATGAGTTTAATTAACCTTAATGTGTCATAGTATTCAAGTGATTATATCACTATTTGAGTACAATCCAAACTGTGATTAACTATTTTATTTCATTATCTTGTCCTTTTTAATCCAAACAATTCTCATGAGTTCTTACATATTTTCTTGTGTTGTGCAAATCTGTAGAATGCCTCCTCGTCGTGCTCCCGTGGCCAACACCGACATTGCTACCATCCTTACACAACTCGTAACTCAACTCACTCAAGCTAATGGTGCCGCCAATGGTAACCATGGTGGTAATGGTGGAAATTGTGGTGCCAACCCATCTCAATGCACCTTCAAGCATTTCAACTCATGTAATCCCCTCAAGTTCTATGGTACCGAAGGAGCTACCGGACTCCTTCAATGGTTCGAAAGCATTGAGAATACCTTTCTCAATAGTGACTGCCCCGACAACCTTCGTGTTCGTCATGCCACAAGTGTCCTACAAAAACGGGCACTCACGTGGTGGAATGGGGAGAAGAGAAACAGAGGTGTGGATGTGGCAATGGCCTTACCTAGGGATGAGGTTAAAAGGCTAGTGACCGAGGAATTTTGTCCTCGAAATGAAGTAAAGAAACTTGAAGCCGAATTTTGGGATCTTGCCCAAGATAGTGGTGAAAACTTGGCATATACAGCTCGGTTCCATGAGTTGAGTCTCCTTGTGCCCCACATGGTCACACCTTTGTCCCGCTGCATTGAAAAGTATATTGGGGGACTACCTAGGCAAATTCATGATACTGTCCTAGGAAGGAATCCCGCAACACTTGAGGATGCTATCCGCTTATCCGCCACCTTAACCGATAACCATGTGAAGGTGGGGACTATTATTAAAAAGGGCACCAAGAAAGTTTCCGACACCGCAACTCCTCCTACCCACAACAAAGAAGCCACAACTGAGCCCTCCCGGCACAATAAGAAGAGAAAGGCTAGAAATTTTGCTGTGGTCACTCCTACTATTCCTGTTAATCAAGCTGCACCTATGGTTCAAGCACCAGCCAAAAAGCCATATGTTGGGATTTACCCGCTGTGTGCCACATGTAACTATCATCACCCCCAAAGCATCCCATGTCGCCTTTGCACTTATTGTGGGAAATATGGCCATACGGTCAATGTTTGTAGGGCCAAAGCTCTTGCTGGCCAAGTCAACCTACCAAACCGAACCAACCCGCAAGTGGCTCATCAAGGTGTTCCTGCTATTGCAAATGGGCGTGCTTGTTATGAATGTGGCGACCCAAATCATTTCCGTGATCAATGCCCAAGGTTAGTCAATGCTAGACAAGGTGGAGCTCATGGGCGTGCTTTCAATATAAACGCCAATGAAGCTCAAGCCAACCATGATGTAGTCAATGGTAAGTTTCTTATTAATAGTCAATATGCCTCCATTTTATTTGATACCAGTGCCGATAAAAGCTTTGTGTCACTTAACTTTGAACCTTTACTTGCAAAGACACGATCCCAATTAGAGAAAACCTTTACCGTCGAAATAGCAAATGGTGACTCTCTTACAATCGATTCCATCATCTATGATTGCTCCCTAGAACTTAATGATCATACATTTCCAATCAACCTTGTACCAATGCCACTAGGAACTTTTGATATCATCATAGGCATGGATTGGCTATCAAATCATCATACCGAAGTCATTTGTTTCGAGAAGTGCATCCGAATACCTCTACCATCAGGAGAAACACTAAGAGTCTTTGGTGAAAAGCCTTGCAAAGGGCTTAAATTAATGTCATGCACTACTGCTCAAAAGTACTTACGAAAGAAGTACGTGGCCTTTTTGGCCCATATCGTTCAAAAAGATGTCAAAAAGAAGAGTATTCAAGACATCCCCATTATCCGAGATTTTCCCGAAGTGTTCCCCGAAGATTTATCCGGTCTTCCACCTGTTCTACAAGTAGAATTTCGCATTGATCTTGTGCCCGGAGATAACCCCGTGGCTAGAGCTCCATACCGTATTGCACCTTCTGAAATGCAAGAACTTGCAAGTCAACTCCAAGAGCTCTCCGACAAGGGATTCATTCGTCCAAGCCATTCACCATGGGGTGCACCCGTTTTATTCGTCAAAAAGAAGGATGGATCATTTTGCATGTGTATTGACTACCGCGAACTCAACAAGCTTACTATCAAAAACCGTTATCCTTTACCTAGAATTGATGACCTCTTTGATCAACTTCAAGGTTCTACTTGCTTCTTGAAGATTGACCTTAGATCTGGTTATCACCAACTCCGTGTACAAGAGGAAGATATTCCAAAGACTGCCTTCCGAACAAGGTATGGTCACTATGAGTTCATGGTTATGCCTTTTGGACTAATCAATGCACCCGCGGTCTTCATGGACCTCATGAATCGTGTGTGCAAACCATACCTTGACAAATTTTTTATCGTCTTCATTGATGATATCTTAATCTATTCCAGACTAAAGCCGATCATGAGCAACATCTTAGATTGATTTTGGATCTCTTGAGGAAAGAACAACTATATGCCAAATTCTCCAAATGTGAATTTTGGCTAAAGGAAGTTCAATTTCTTGGTCATATCGTCAATGACAAGGGAATTCATGTTGACCCTGCTAAGATCGAAACGGTTAAAAACTGGAATGCCCCGAAGACTCCCACTGAAGTTCGTTTATTTCTTGGTCTTGCGGGATATTACCGTCGTTTCATCTCAAACTTCTCTAAGATTGCTGTCCCCCTTACCGCTTTGACCCACAAGGGTAAGACTTATGAATGGGGACCAAAACAAGAAGAAGCTTTCCAAACCCTCAAGCAAAAGTTGTGCCATGCTCCCATTTTGACTCTCCCTGATGGGAATGATGATCTAGTTGTCTACTGTGATGCTTCTAACCAAGGTCTCGGTTGTGTCCTCATGCAACGAGGCAAAGTAATCGCTTATGCATCAAGGCAACTTAAGATTCATGAGAAGAATTATACGACGCACGATCTCGAGTTGGGTGCGGTCGTTTTCGCATTGAAGATTTGGAGACATTACCTCTATGGCACAAAATGTGTGGTGATCACCGACCACAAAAGTCTCCAACACATCTTCAACCAAAAAGAACTCAATATGAGACAACGACGTTGGGTTGAACTCCTTAAACGACTATGACTGCGAGATTCGTTACCATCCCGACAAAGCGAATGTTGTAGCCGACGCCTTGAGTCGAAAGGACCATGTCATGCTTCGTTGTGTCCGTATTTAAATCTCTTCAATCTGCTCTTGGCACACGATTGGATTTGAGAACGGCTTACCATCCCCAAACTGATGGTCAAACCGAGCGGACAATCCAAACTCTTCAAGACATGCTTAGAGCTTGTGTAATTGATTTTGGTGGCAATTGGGATTCACACTTACCCCTAATTGAGTTCTCTTACAACAATAGCTATCACACGAGTATCAACATGGCTCCATTTGAAGCTCTTTATGGTCGCAAATGTCGTTCTCCTATCTGTTGGAATGAGATTGGTGAAGCACAAATCACCGGTCCCGAGCTAATTCAAGAAACATCCGATAAGATCATTCAAATCTGTGACAACATTCGAGTAGCGAGGAGTCAGCAAAAGAGTTATGCCGACAAACGTCGAAAACCCTTGTAATTCCAAGTCGGTGACCTTGTTCTTCTTAAGGTGTCTCCGTGGAAGGGTGTGATCCGCTTTGGAAAGAAAGACAAGTTAGCACCTCGCTATGTTGGTCCATTCAAGATCCTTGAAAGGATTGGGAAAGTGGCTTACAAACTCGATTTACCTCCATCTCTTGGAAATGTGCATCCAACATTTCATGTATCTAATCTGAAGAAATGTCTCGCTGATGAGAATCTCCATATACCGCTTGATGACGTGCGCATTGATGAAACGATGCACTTCGTTGAGAGACCGGTAGAAATCATGGATCGTGAAATCAAGCAGCTCAAGCGAAGTCGTATTCCTATTGTCAAAGTTCGTTGGGATTCTAAGCGTGGTCCTGAATTCACTTGGGAACGAGAGGACCAAATGAAGCTCAAGTACCCCCACCTTTTTACTGATGCCGTAGCTTCCTCTAACTAAATTTCGGAACGAAATTCCCTCAACATGGGGAGACTGTAACATTTCTGATTTTTAGTATCCGTATTTCAATTCAATGTAATGCATTTCAAACTCAATTCTAGTGCACTGTTTTGTTCTATTCGTACCATCAATTAAATACTATAATTCAATGCAAATCCACAAATTTTACTCGGTTATATTCTATTAAAACACTACATAAGTATCTATTTATACAAATACGTCAAAGACTAAAGTTACAAGGTCTGATATTGAAAAATAGCAAGAAACCCTAATAGGCACAGTCGTGCCAAGTGCTTTGGCACGGTCACGCGACTTGCTTTGGAACGATCGCGCCTGGTGCCTTGGCACGGTCGCGCCTCGTTTGGGCACGGTCGCGCCTAGTACCAGTTGAAACGTAAAATCAGTTTTAAACACGAGATCGTTGATTGTCGTAACCGTTATACGTTTCACTTTCGTTATCAAAGACAATAATATTATCAATCGTAACAATTAACATCAGAAAACCGATTCAAGAAAAGCAAAACTCCTCATTTGAAAATCCTCTTCCTTGAACATCGATTTTCTTTCCTGGAGTGAAATTCTCCCAACTAAACGCTCCATCGATTCTCCCAGAAGCCGCTGAACCATTTGAAGCAACCAGAATCGCTGCAGAATACGCCGGAAACCAAGCTCGCCGACGCCGGAACTCATTCTACCCGTTCTCTATCAATTCGCTATTGTTTCGGGTAATTGAAATCTTGTCTTCAATCTTTTTAGTCGCTATATCAAAAGCCCTTATCAATTTGGGCTTCCATTATCAAAATCATCCCGAATCAGAATCTATAATTTATTCAAAATGGTTTAATCGATTTCGACCCTGAACATGTTGTTAATACAATTAAAACATCCCATCATACTCGTAATAATACTATAAATAAAAGCCCTATGATTTACATCACTAACAATATAAGAATCAGTCAATTCGTGTCTGATTTGGAAGAGACACGGTCGCGCTAATCATCTAGCGCGGTCGTGCCTCATGAGACGCGGTCGTGCTGGTTACCAGCGCGGTCGTGTCCTCCTGTTTAGACCCAGTCATGCCCTTTGGCTAATCTCAGTCGTGTCTCAGAATCATAGACACGATCGTGCCGAGCCAACGTGCCTAGTGATTTATCTAGTTATGTCTCTGTTTGATCAACCCGGTCGCGTCCTGACTAGCACGGTCGCGCCCGTGGTTCGAGCACGATCGTGCCCTTCCCAGGCACGGTCGTGTGTGAGTTAAATTTTTGGCAGAATTATAATTTTTATATATTTTTCAAACAATAAATATTTCTGATTAAGTTTCAAAATAAAAATACTTGATTTTTTTATAAAAATGCATTTAATTCTATTTAGAAAGATCAAATATTTAATCTTGGAATAAATAGAAAATTATTTATTTAAAGTTTATAAAATTAAATTTACATTTATTATTAAACCTTAAAAAGTATTTTAATGGTTAAGTTACATATATTATAAATAAATAAATAAAGAAATGGTTATTTATTTAATTTATATTTAAACAAAAACAATTATTTATTTATACTTAGTTACATCAAATACTTACACTATTTTCATAAACAATAATTATTTAACCTACTTATGTAGCTATTCAATTTCAAACCTTAATCAAAATGTTTCAAAAATATTTATTTCAAACTTTGTATGTATTCAATTCTTTCAAATACAAATCAATGACTTTATACATAAATCCAAGTTCAACATTTAACTCAAACTTTGTGCACGCTAATGATACCATATACATTACACTTTAGGTTAACTTGTGCGTTTCAAGGATCCTTATTACTATCTAGTATCTTTTGTTAGCTACGCCTTCGAATCAAGTGAGTATTTCATAGCCCCTTTTACTCTTTTACACTTTTGGGGTGAAACATGAACTCTATCAAATTACATGTTTACATTTACACAAACAACACAAATACAAATCCTATTTACATTTATGTGTGCAATTTGAGCTTTATGCCCGAGTGCTATGTGTGCTAACTTTTGTGAACACTTATGTGCAATCATTAACTATTCAAGCCGACGGTTTTCAATGATAGATCTATTGAGTCTGACAAACCCACCCATGTAGGGTGATTGATACCGACAACATAATTTTTGCATGCTAGTTACAAAGGTATGATTGTACTTGGTTACACAATAGCTACTCCCCATAAATGCCTTATTTATCATGTTATGTAAGGATTTGTTTTACAAACTATATGCTATCTATATACAAACCTGTGTTATACTCACCAACTTTTTAGTTGGCTTTATTTTATTCATGTTTCAGGTACTAATGTGTGAGTTTGATCAAGATGTGCTACACTTAGGCTTTGGACTTAGCTAATTTAAATAAACAAGTCTATGTTTTGAAATTTTGTTTCTGTCTTGGATTTGGTTTTGTTTGAATGATTGTAATGGAATTTGAAGTTTAATATATTTCAATTTAGTCAACATTGTGCTTATGAACAGTCTACATGTCCCGCCCCGATGATTCCGCCATCGGTCGGGGTGTGACAATTCTCCACAGCCTACCACCCACAGACCAGTGGATAGGTAGAGGTCACGAACCGGGGCATAAAGCGGATTCTTGAGAAGACGGTTGGTCAGAACCGTAAGGATTGGTCGGATAGGTTAGATTATGCACTTTGGGCCTTTCGGACTGCCTATAAGACGCCTATTGGTACCACACCATTTAGGTTGATCTATGGGAAGGGGTGACATCTTCCGGTGGAGTTGGAGCATAAGGCTTATTGGGCATTGAAGGTAGTGAATCTTGACTTGGTGAGCGCGGGTGAGAACCGGTTCACTCAGATTCCGCATTGTTGATCTCTAAACGAGACCTCCCCTACGTGCGATTTTCTTCTCTTCCGCATTGTTGATCTCCATTTCTTCGATTTCAGGTACGCCCCCGCTATTCTAATCTTTTCATTTTTTTTTGTTTACGATTAGGATCGTCATTTTTATGTCTAAATTTCTAGGTTTTATATATTTTCTGTTTTGAACTTCGTTTTAGATGTAAATAAGTAGAAATCGGTAGTCTTACATCCTGGAATATTGTTGTTCTAAAAGCCCCTTCGTAACCATGCTAAAATTGTTCAATTTTGAATCTGAAAACCCCAGATTGGGAGGAGCACGACCGCGCTCCTGACTAGGCGCGGTTGTGCCTGGCTTTAATAGTTTCAAGGAAGTAAGTATTGATTGAGCGCGGCCGTGTCTCCCACTAACGCGGTCGTGTCAATTTGGGTTTGTGTTAGGCGCGGCCGTGTGTTTCCTTAGCGCGGTCGTGGGATTCAGTTTTGGTTTAGGCGCGGTCGTGCCCCTTCCCAGGCGCGACCGTGCCTCCTTGTTGGGACAGCCCGTGGTCGGCCACAGCGCGACCGTGGGATCAGATTTTGGCCTAGGCGCGGTCGTGCCCTGTAACATTTCTGGTTTTTATTTACAATGCTATTCAAGTCCAATTTTAGTGCAACGCTTTAAATGTATTCGTGACAACAACTAAACCATAATAAACAATACAAATTTCAAATTTAATTGAGTGAAAAAAAAAATTGCATATTAAATATTTAAAATATAAATTTAGATATTTAAATAAAGCTCCAAATAAGCACAATTGATTTTATGAACTTTATAAAATGTCAATTTTATTTAAAGCAATCAAGTTTTTACCTTAAAAATAATAAATGGATAAAATTTATTTATTATAATTTACACTAAAAGGTTAAATGTACATTTCTTGATTTTTATACATAAATATTAATTACAAAATTTTATATTTATACATCCTTATACATAAATAAATAAAGTAAAAAGTTAATACATCAATATTTTACACAACTTTATAAACAAATAAATAAAGAAAAATTATTTATTTACTTTATACTTAATATAATTCACGCTATTTTCATAATTAAATAAATGAATAACAACTATTGAATTGTATTTAGTTATTTAAACACAAATCCGATTATTCTAAAAACTGTTTAGTTCAATATTTCATTTTATACAAACACCCATTTTAAGTACAAACCACAAACATAACTCTTCGTAAACATGTCCAATTCAATCCTAGACTTAGACAAAGACTATCGTACACACTATTAATTAAATATATATTACACACTAGGTTAACGTGGTGAGTTGCGAGGATTACTTTGCCATTTAGACTCTCGTGCTAGCTACACCTTTGATTCAAGTGAGTATTACATAGCCCCTTTTTACTCTTTTACACTTTTGGGGTGAAACATGAACTCTATACACACAACTATTTACACTTACACAAACTACACAAAACACAAATCCTATTTACATTCATGTGTGTAGAAATTTGAGCTTTATGTTTGAGTGCTATACGTGTTAACTATTTGTGTGCAATTTCATGTGCAATCATTAACTAATAAGCCGACGGTTAACAATGATAGATCTATTGAGTCTGACAAACCCACCCAGATTGGGGTGATTGTTACCGACAACACAATTTGCATGCTAGTTACAAAGGTTTGATTGTACTTTAGTTACACATTAGTTACTCCCCATAAATGCCTTATTTATTCATGATATGTAAGGATTTGATCTTTCACAACTATATACTATCTATGTACAAACCTGTGTATGCTCACCAACTTTTTTGTTTACATTATTTTATTCATGTTTCAAGTGATAACATGTGAGTTGATCAAGATATGCTACACGTAGGACATGGACTTAGTTAAAAAAATTGAATAAAGAATATTATGCATTTATTTTCGTATTTGTTTGAACTTGATTGTGCTTGGTTATTTGAAATGAAGTTATGATTTAAAATAGTTCAATATAGTAAACCTTGTGCTCATGAACAGTCTACATGTCCCGCCCCGACGTTTCCGCCGTCGGTTGGGGTGTGACAGATTGGTATCAGAGCCTTGGTTATAGGGAACTAGGTTATTAGACACCCTTGACCTAGACTATAACTTTAGGACACCCACTTATGCTATGCTTTATGTTTATATGATTATGTGCTACATGTTATGCGTTACATGCTATGTGTTACATGCTTACTATATTAGTTAATATCTTATTTGATGCTTTAGTTGTTAAAAATAAAATAAACAATACTTAAATAATAAATTAAATAAACAATATCCCTACCCATACCCTAAGCCTCATAACCTTCTTACCTGCTTCTCTATCATCCCCGTCATAGCTTGTGGAAGCTTCATGAATCGAAATCTATAAAATTTATTTATTTCTTCGTTAAGGTTTTAAACTTTGTTAATTATTAGAGGACACATGCAATCTGGAAGGGTGACACCTGTATTCTGGGTTTTCTGTCTAGAAAAGCATTTCGTATAAATCCCAATCAACCGAGGGACCTGTATGCTTTCCTAGGAATTCCCGGGATGAGTGTTTACTTATAGGCTAAAGCACGTCTTCTTGAAAGTTATATAAGTTTGATTAACCTTAATGTGTCATAGTATTCAAGTGATTATGTCACTATTTGAGTACAATCCAAACTATGATTAACCATTTTATTTATTATCTTATCCTTTTAAAATCCAAGCAACTCTCACAAGTTCTTATATTTTTTTTTCTTGTCTTGTGAAAATCTGTAGAATGCCTCCCCGTCGTGCTGCCGTGACCAACAACAACACCGACATTGCTGCTATCCTTGCACAACTTGTAACTCAACTCACCCAAGCTAATGGAGCCACCAGTGTTAACCATGGAACTAATGGTGGTGGTGGTGCCAACCCACCACAATGCACCTTCAAACACTTCAATTCATGCAACCCTCTTAAGTTCTATGGTACCGAGGGAGCCACAGGACTCCTGCAATGGTTTGAAAGTATTGAGGGCACCTTCCTCAATAGTGACTGCCCCGATAACCTCCGTGTTCGTCATGCCACAAGTGTCTTTCAAAAACGGGCACTCACGTGGTGGAATGGAGAAAAAAGAACTAGAGGTATGGAAACAGCAATGGCCTTACCATGGGATGAGGTTAAGAGATTAATGACCGAAGAGTTTTGTCCTCAGAACGAGGTGAAAAAGCTGGAAGCTGAGTTTTGGGATTTTACCCAAGACAGTGGTGAAAGTTTGGCTTATAAAAACCGGTTCCATGAGCTGAGTCTCCTTGTACCTCATATGGTCACACCGTTATCCCGCTGCATTGAGAAGTACATTGGTGGATTGCCTAGGCAGATTCAGGATACCGTCTTAGGGAGAAATCCCGCAACACTCGAAGATGCTATCCGACTATCTGCTACTTTGACCGACAATCATGTAAAAGTAGGAACTCTTACTAGAAAAGGCACCAAGAAAGTTCCCGACACCACAACCCCTCCTACACACAACAAAGAAGCCAAAACTAAACCGTACCATAATAATAAGAAGAGAAAGGCTAAGAATTATGTTGTGGTCACTCCTGCTACCCCTGGTAATCAAGTTGCCCCCATGGCTCAAGCACCAGTCAAGAAGCCATATGTTGGGGTCTACCCACTCTGTGCAACCTGCAATTATCACCACCTCCAGAACATCCCCTGCCGCCTTTGCACCCATTATGGAAAATATGGCCATACGGTCAACGTTTGTAGAGCCAAGGCACTTGCAGGTCAAGTCAACCCACCAGCTCGAACCAACCAGCAAGTGGCTAATCAAGGTGTCCCCGCTATTGCAAATGGACGCGCTTGCTATGAGTGTGGCAACCCGAATCATTTTCGTGATCAGTGCCCGAAGCTTATCAATGCTAGGCAAGGCGGAGCTCGTGGGCGTGCTTTCAACATAAACGCCAATGAAGCTCAGGCCAACAATGATGTGGTCAACGGTACGTTCCTTGTTAATAGTCAATATGCCTCCATTTTATTTGATACCGGTGCAGATAAGAGTTTTGTGTCCCTTAACTTTGAACCCTTACTTGCTAAAACACGATCCAAATTAGAGAAAACCTTCACCGTAGAAGTAGCAAATGGTGACTCTCTTACGATTGACTCCATTATCCATGATTGCACACTGGAACTCAATGATCATACATTTCCAATCAACCTCATACCAATGCCACTGGGAAGTTTTGACATCATCATAGGCATGGATTGGCTGGCGAATCACCATGCCGAAGTCATCAGTTTTTAGAAGTACATCCGAATACCTTTACCGTCAGGAGAAACACTAAGAGTCTTTGGTGAAAAGCCTTGCAAAGGACTCAAGCTAATGTCATGCACTACTGCTCAAAAGTACTTACGAAAGAAGTACGTAGCTTTCTTAGCCCATGTTGTTCAAAAGGATGTCAAAGAGAAGAGTATTCAAGACATCCCCGTCATCCGGAATTTTCCTGAAGTATTCCCTGAAGACTTATCCGGCCTTCCACCCGTCCGACAAGTAGAATTTCGCATTGATCTTGTGCCCGGAGCTAACCCCGTGGCTAGAGCTCCATATCGTCTTGCACCTTCCGAAATGCAAGAACTTGCAAGCCAAATCCAAGAGCTCTCCGACAAGGGCTTCATCCGTGGGGTGCACCTGTCTTATTCGTCAAGAAGAAGGATGGATCATTCCGCATGTGTATTGACTACCGAGAACTCAACAAGCTTACCATCAAGAACCGTTATCCGTTGCCTAAAATTGATGACCTCTTTGATCAACTTCAAGGCTCTACTTGTTTCTCAAAGATTGATCTTCGATCTGGTTATCATCAACTCCGTGTGCAAGAGGAAGATATTCCAAAGACTGCCTTTCGAACAAGATATGGCCACTACGAGTTCATGGTTATGCCTTTTGGGTTAACCAATGCACCTGCGGTTTTGATGGACCTCATGAATCGTGTGTGCAAACCGTATCTTGACAAATTTGTGATCGTCTTCATTGACGATATCTTAATCTAATCCAAGACTAAAGCCGATCATGAGCAACACCTTAGGTTGGTTTTGGACCTATTGAGGAAAGAGCAACTATATGCCAAGTTCTCCAAATGTGAATTTTGGCTAAAAGAGGTTCAATTCCTAGGCCATATCGTCAATGAGAAGGGTATTCATGTTGACCCTGCTAAGATCGAGGCTGTTAAAAATTGGAATACCCCTAAGACCCCCACTGAAGTTCGTTCGTTTCTTGGTCTTGCGGGATATTATCGTCGGTTCATCTCAAATTTCTCTAAGATTGCCGTCCCCCTCACCGCTTTGACACACAAGGGTAAACCTTATGAATGGGGACCAAAGCAAGAAGAAGCCTTCCAAACTCTCAAGCAAAAGTTGTGCAATGCTCCTATACTGACTCTCCCTGATGGGAATGATGATCTAGTTGTCTACTGTGATGCCTCCAACCAAGGTCTTGGTTGTGTTCTCATGCAACGAGGCAAGGTGATCGCTTATGCATCAAAACAACTTAAGATTCATGAGAAGAATTATACGACGCACGATCTCGAGTTGGGTGCGGTCGTATTCGCATTGAAGATTAGGAGACATTACCTCTATGGCACAACCGACCACAAAAGTCTCCAGCATATCTTCAACCAAAAAGAACTCAATATGAGGCAACGACGTTGGGTTGAACTCCTTAACGACTATGACTGCGAGATTCGTTACCACCCCGGCAAAGCGAATGTTGTAGCCGATGCTTTGAGTCGTAAGGATCATATCATGCTTCATTGTGCCTGAATCCAAACCGACATTCAACATCGTATCTTAGAAGCTCAACACATCTCGGTCACCGAGGGTAACATGTACAAGGAAATGTTGTGTGGTGTTGAACTTCAGCTTGAATCTAAACCCAATGGCTTGCTTTATTATTTGAACCATATTTGGGTCCCCGATCGCGATAATCTTCGTGCATTTCTCATGAACGAGGCTCACAAGACTCGTTATTCTATTCATCCTGGTGCGGATAAAATGTACCAAGACCTTCGCCCACAATATTGGTGGCCCGGTATGAAGAAAGACATTGCACTCTATGTTGCCAAATGCCTAACTTGCTCCAAAGTCAAAGCCGAGCACCAACGTCCTTCCGGTTTGCTTGAACAACCGGAAATTCACGTGTGGAAATGGGAAAATTTAGCTATGGACTTCATTACTAAACTCCCTCGCACCTCAAGTGGTTATGATAGTATCTGGGTGATCATTGACCGCCTCACCAAATCTGCTCATTTCTTGCCTATCCGTTAAGACTATCGGGTTGAGAAACTGGCCCGAATTTACATTGATGAAATTGTGAGTCGACATAGGGTTCCACTAAACATAATTTCCGATAGAGATGCTCGTTTTACCTCCCGTTTCTGGCAATCTCTCCAAACTGCTCTTGGCACACGATTGGATTTGAGCACAGCTTACCATCCCCAAACTGATGGTCAGACCGAGCGTACAATCCAAACTCTTGAGGACATGCTTAGAGCATGTGTAATTGATTTTGGTGGTAATTGGGATTCACATCTATCCCTAATTGAGTTCTCTTACAACAATAGCTAACACTCAAGTATCGATATGGCTCCATTTGATGCTCTCTATGGTCGTAAGTGTCGTTCTCCTATCTGTTGGAACGAGATTGGTGAAGCACAAATCACCGGTCCCGAGTTGATTCAAGAAACATCCGATAAGATCCTTCAAATCCGTGACAACATTCGAGTAGCGAGGAGTCGACAAAAGAGTTATGCCGACAAACATCGAAAACCCTTGGAATTCCAAGTCGGTGATCTTGTTCTTCTAAAGGTATCTCCATGGAAGGGTGTAATCCATTTTGGAAGGAAGGGCAAACTAGCACCTCGCTACGTGGGTCCATTCAAAGTCATTGAAAGAATTGGAAAAGTGGCCTACAAGCTCGAGTTACCCCCATCACTTGGTAATGTGCACCCTACATTTCATGTGTCCAACCTAAAGAAGTGTCTTGCTGACGAAAATCTCCATATACCCCTTGACGATGTGCACATTGACGAAACGATGCACTTCGTTGAGAAACCGGTGGAGATCATGGACCGTGAGATCAAGCAACTCAAGCGAAGTCGTATCCCTATCGTCAAAGTTCGTTGGGAATCTAAACGTGGACCCGAGTTTACTTGGGAGCGTGAGGACCAAATGAAGCTCACGTACCCGCACCTCTTCTCTGATTCAGCCGCCTAAACTAATTAAATTTCGGGACGAAATCCCCTCAACAAGGGGATATTGTAACATTTCTGGTTTTTATTTACAATGCAATTCAAGTCCAATTTTAGTGCAACGCTTTAAATGTATTCGTGCCAACAACTAAACCATAATAAACAATACAAATTTCAAATTTAATTGAGTGAAAAAAAAAATTGCATATTAAATATTTAAAATAAAAATTTAGATATTTAAATAAAGCTCCAAATAAGCACAATTGATTTTATGAACTTTATAAAATGTCAATTTTATTTAAAGCAATCAAGTTTTTACTTTAAAAATAATAAATGGATAAAATTTATTTATTATAATTTACACTAAAAGGTTAAATGTACATTTCTTGATTTTTACACATAAATATTAATTACAAAATTTTATATTTATACATCCTTATACATAAATAAATAAAGTAAAAAATTAATACATCAATATTTTACACAACTTTATAAACAAATAAATAAAGAAAAATTATTTATTTACTTTATACTTAATATAATTCACGCTATTTTCATAATTAAATAAATGAATAACAACTATTGAATTGTATTTAGTTATTTAAACACAAATCCGATTATTCTAAAAACTGTTTAGTTCAATATTTCATTTTATACAAACACCCATTTTAAGTACAAACCACAAACACAACTCTTCGTAAACATGTCCAATTCAATCCTAGACTTAGACAAAGACTATCGTACACACTATTAATTAAATATATATTACACACTAGGTTAACGTGGTGAGTTGCGAGGATTACTTTGCCATTTAGACTCTCGTGCTAGCTACACCTTTGATTCAAGTGAGTATTACGTAGCCCTTTTTTACTCTTTACACTTTTTGGGTGAAACATGAACTCTATACACACAACTATTTACACTTACACAAACTACACAAAACACAAATCCTATTTACATTCATGTGTGCAAAAATTTGAGCTTTATGTTTGAGTGCTATACGTGTTAACTATTTGTGTGCAGTTTCATGTGCAATCATTAACTAATAAGCCGACGGTTAACAATGATAGATCTATTGAGTCTGACAAACCCACCCAGATTGGGGTGATTGTTACCGACAACACAATTTGCATGCTAGTTACAAAGGTTTGATTGTACTTTAGTTACACATTAGTTACTCCCCATAAATGCCTTATTTATTCATGATATGTAAGGATTTGATCTTTCACAACTATATACTATCTATGTACAAACCTGTGTATGCTCACCAACTTTTTTGTTGACATTATTTTATTCATGTTTCAGGTGATAACATGTGAGTTGATCAAGATATGCTACACGTAGGACATGGACTTAGTTAAAAAAATTGAATAAAGAATATTATGCATTTCTTTTCGTATTTGTTTGAACATTGATTGTGTTTGGTTATTTGAAATGAAGTTATGATTTAAAATTGTTCAATATAGTAAACCTTGTGCTCATGAACAGTCTACATGTCCCGCCCCGACGTTTCCGCCGTCGGTTGGGGTGTGACATGCCCCTTCCCAGGTGCGACCGTGCCCCCTTCATAATTAGGTCAAAAACTTCATAACTTCAGTTTAGCGTCTTCATAACTGTTGTGATTTTAATTTTGTTGTCGTGCTGATGGCAGGGAACAGGGACCACCCGTACCTTGAGTTTGACTTGAACGAGCATGAGTACAAGGCTCGTCTGGATGTTTTGTGGCCACGTAGAGGCCGGATTTTAGCCGCTCGTCGTTTGGAGCCGGCCGCTATAGACGCCATCGGTTAGCGGGACCGGTGGAACGATCTCGTCACCGCTCCGTGGCGCCGCTTGTTTAGACTTCACGCGATTCAGTATGTCGAGTTTGTGATGGAGTTTTTCTCTACTTATGAGTTCGATTATCCTTGCGCGGACTTAGAGCAGCCAGAGACGATTAGATTTAGGCTAGGAGGGGAGTGGCGAGTGATGTCAGTTGCTAGGTTCGGGAGATTATTGGGCCTGTATACGAGGCAGGAGCTTCATACTGAGATATTCACCGATGGTATCACCGAGTTCCCGACAGAGGAGGACAAAGATCAGTTCTGGCATGAGTTTGGGCTTGGGATGTACGATCCGAGTTTGACCAAGGCTTCGAGCCTTCGGGATCCCTTGCACCGTGTTCTTCATCGATGCGTTGTTTATTCTATTTCTGGGAGAGGTCAGGGGGAGACAGTAGTGAACCTTAGGGAGCTGTTTTACCTATTTTGCCTTGTACGCCCGCGCACCTGCACTCATGCGCATTCCATCGCGGGGTACTTGGTGAACAGATCCCGGCGCGATGTTACCAGCGCCATTTGTGGAGGTCACTTAGTGACCAAGCTGGCGAGGCATTTTCAGCTGCTGACCAACGACTTGATAGGGGACCTGACCCCTGTGGCAGAGACTGTCGTGATGACCGTGTAGACACTGCGAAACATCCACGTAGCTCGTCGTGGCGCAGGAGAGATCAGATTGGTAGATAGATAGGGACGGACGTGGGATCCAGACCGTCCGGGTCCCGATCCAGATCTTGTGCAGGCCGAGTCCGTCGCCGCCGCCCATCAGGCACACGCTGCTCAGCAGGAACAGGAGCAGGGGCACGAGCATCAGCAGCCCGACCAGCCGCCTCCTCCGCCTCCGCCGCACCACCGCCTGCGGTTGTCATTCCACATGACATATTCATGCGTTACTGGACCTGGCTGTATGAGGTCCAGTGCGCCACTGCTGCTGCTGGCGGGGCACCATACGTGGTTCCCCTTCCATTCTTTATGCAGCCGGAGCAGCAGCCCTGTAGAACCAAAGACTGATTGCTACCAAATTATTCTAAGTACAAATGCTGCTGATGGCTTATCAGCAGCATTCAACACAAGTTGCTGCTGACAGGCTTACCAGCAGCAACCTTCACTCTTTGCAGCTGATGGCCTTATTCACTGAAGACCAAACGTTGCAGCTGACTATCAAGGCCAAGCGTCTCTGACACCTTTCTGCAAAAGCAACTGACAGACTCAAAGCAGAAGGAACCGCTATGGTCAACCAATGACGGACAACAATACACTTCTCCAAGCATGCAAACAATCATGAATAAAGAAAACGTTTCAGTAAAGTTAACTAGATTAGCCTTTACGTGTAATGTAAATTAATAAATAAGATCAACGGCTTGTGTTCGATCTGATCCTTAGAATCAAGGGTCTGTCTTGATTCTAAGTTACTATAAATACTGAGTTGCCACTTCATTGTAAGTGTGTCTTGATAGTGCTTGTAGTGCTTGTCATACTTATTCATTGAGTTTCTCACTTGTAATCTTTGCATTCACAAAAGCTTAATACAACAGTGTTTATCAGTATTCTTTGTGTTTACTTGATTATAAATTGTGTAGTTGATTTTGTTTCCTCCAACCTCAACTAAGAACAGAACCATCTTGTATTCTCACGATCCTACAAGTGGTATCAGAGCTTTGGCTCAGATTAAACAAACTAACATTTGTTTAATCATCTCTGGTTCTATTCTAAACTCTCTCTTTGAACAAGTCACCCAAAATCAAAACAAAAATGGCACAGAGCAATGGCTTTGAAGATATAGGCAGCATCAACCGACCACCAAGGTTGGTATCTGGAGAAGACTAAGACATGTGGAAAAATCGCATGGAAAGCTTCTTCTGTTACCAAGAATACGGAATGTGGAGATCCATCAAGGAGGGTCCATATATTCCCATGGTGGCCTCTGCTGATGGTGGAGGGATACAAGTCCCGAAGGAAACCTCCAAGTACTCTGAAGAAGACATCAAGAAAATGGAGGTGGACTTCAAGGCACTGGGAGCCATCCAAATGTGCCTTCCGAATGAAGTTTTTCACAACTTCAGAAGCTACAAAACTGCCAAGGAGCTTTGGGAGGCGCTGGAGAAGATGTTTGCTGGCTCTGAAGAAGTCAAAGAGAACAGAAGGGACATACTGAAGCAGCAGTATGAGAACTTCGTTTGGAGGGAAGGTGAGTCCTTAACTATTTTATATAACAGATTTACCTATCTTGTAGGTGAACTGCAGTGCTCCAAGGTAAAGCTGGAGAATGAAGACATTCTCAAGAAGTTCATAAGATCTCTTCCTAGTTGTTGGACATTATACACTGTGTCCATCAGAAGAACAGAGAATCTGAAGACTCTTCAGATGACTGAGCTCTTTGGCATGCTCAAAACCTATGAATTAGAAATGATTCAAGCTAAAGAAAGGAGCTCCAGTTATCAATCAGCTACCACTTCCTCCACTACCTCCTCAGCGCTTCACTCTGATCATTCCGGTCCTAGTGCAAGCAGCTACTATCCTCCCATTGTTACTCACCCTCAGACCCCAACCGCTTCACAATCTAACTCATCACCATTTCTTCTTGAGGCACCTCCTCAACAGCCAACCTCTACTGCTTTTGTCTCTGACAACTCAAGCAGCATGTATTTCATAAAAAAGGATCTGGAATGCTTTCATCCAGATGATCTTGAAGAAATGGATATTCAGCACTCATATGCCATGCTCTCCCTCAGAGCAAAAAGGTTCTATTCTAGAACCGAAAGATCATTTCCAAGCAACAACTCAAACAGCAGAGTTGGGCTTGATAAAAGCAAGATCCGTTGTTACAACTGTAACCAAATGGGTCACTTTGCTAGGGAGTGCAAGGCACCTAAAGCCAATCAGGGTGCCGGCCATCAAAGACAAGCCTACCAAAGTCAGCCCAGACAACAGCAGCAGCAACAAACTCCCCCAGCACAAACTGCAGCCTGTGCAAATGTTGGAACTGTAGAATTCGACTGGAGTTTTCAATATGAAGATGTTCCTGTCTCCAACCAAGCACTTATGGCAGACACTGCAGAGATACCACCTTAGGTATTTGAACATCTATGCTCTCAAGCTTGCATTGATAAAGTTTTAGGTTATAGAAAACATAACCAAAACCTTATAGATCAAAATGAAGAGTTTCTTCAAATGAAATCTGAGTTCAAAAGGGTTGAAATCACTTACAAAGAAAAAATTGAATGCCTTAAGAAAGAGATTTCATCTCTAAAACATGAACAAACCAATCTTGAAACTCAGATTGATGATCTATTAGTAAAACTTAAATCAACCAGAGCTGATCTGGCAGAACAGAAAGTTCATGTTGAAAAATATGAATTTTCTTCTAAAAAGCTACAGAGACTTCTAGATATTCAAGTCCATGAAAAGGTAAAGCTTGGAGGACTTGGATATGGCAAGGAACAGTATAACACTGTTCCTCATCCAGCTGACTATGTTGCCATCTATGAACCAAGCTTCGATGTTGCAAAACTCGACACTGCAAACAGAAATCTTGATCCTTCAATGGATGAACCCCTTGTTAAAGACTGCACTACCTCATCATAATCTGAGTTAACCATCTCAGACCATGATGAAACAAGTACAGCCTCATCTGAAGCTGTTCTGAATAGAGTCCCAGTCCCTACTGTTCTCCCAGCTGTTCCAGCCCCTGTACCATTCAAACATATAAGGATCAGCTATCCTCCAGGTGGAAGAAAGCTAAACACTGAAAAGGGACAGACATCAGGACCCACAAACTACAAGTCTCAGTTCATGCCAAGTCAGAAGAATCAGCAACAGGTTAGAAGAGTTACGACCAAGAAAACTCAGTTCAGAAACTCTTCTTCTCCACCAAGGAAGCAGCAGCCCAAGGTTCAGCAGTCCTGCATCATATGTGGGGAATCAAACCACTTTGCTGCAAAATGTCAGTTTAACCCCTTCAACCAGATCCTTCTTCAATCAGCGCATAAACAAAAGAAGGATCAGCATACTTCAGTTGATAGGCCATCTGCAGCCAGTAGAAGAGTTGAAACTGCAGAAAAACACAAGCAGCAGCAAAAGGCAAAGCCTTCAGCAGCCACCAAATTTGCTGCTGCTCAAACAAAGCAGTCAGCAGCAAAAACTAAATCTGCTACTGCTCCAAATAAGCCCTCAGCAGCAAAAGCAAAATCTGCTGCTGATAGGCCAAGGTCATCAGCAGCAACATCTGCAGCTGATAAGCTGAAGCCATCAGCAGCAAAACCTGCCCCTGCTGACAGGCCAAAACCTCAAGCAGGAAAATCAGCTGCTGATAGAGCAAATTCATCAGCTGCCAAAGCCAAATCCGCAGCTGATAAAGAAAAGAGAACTGGAAAACCACTTCTTAAGTAATGGAAAGCCAAAATCTCTGCTCCTGTCAGCAAAATCATCATCGGTGCTGTTGAATGCACGCATGATGAATCAGAATGTCCAAGAACTCTTTTCTTCAAAAAGGAGAGCTCTTGGACCACTCCCACTAACTAAATCTCTTTCATGTGCAGGGACAGCCAGGTAACAAGAATAACACCTGGGTGGTAGATAGCGGCTGTTCCAGGCACATGACAGGCAACAGATCCATCCTCTCCAACTTCAGACATTTCAATGGAGGATATGTTGCCTTTGGGAGTGACTCAAAAGGTGGATCTATCACTGGACAAGGCACTGTGTCCAATGAAAGGATGAGTATTGAAAGAGTCAACTATGTTAAAGAACTTGACTCAATCTCATGAGTGTTTCTCAAGTATGTGATCAAAAGCATTGGATGCTCTTCACTGACAAAGAATGTTTCGTGTTAGCTCCTGGCCTATCTAAACCCCCCAAGAGAAGATTCTCCTAACTGCTAATAGAAAGGACAACTTATATGTGCTTGACATGAATAAAGTCACTCCATCTGGTAGTGTTTCATGTTTTCTGTCAAAGGCATCAGTTGATGAATCCGCTCTCTGGCACAGGAGGTTAAGCCATGTTAACATCAAAACAATCAATAAATTAGTGAAGGACAATCTTGTCAGAGGGCTTCCTGACAAAGAATTCCAGCTAGACGATCATTGCATTGCCTGCTTGAAGGGAAAACAACACAAAAGTTCCCATAAGCCCAAGACATTGAACACAAATGACACTCCTCTCCAGCTACTGCATATGGATCTCTTTGGTCCTACAAATGTCATGTCAATGGGCAAAAAGTCCTGCTGTCTGGTGATCACTGATGACTTCTCCAGATTCTCTTGGGTATTCTTCCTAAGAACAAAAGATGAAACTGCTGAGATTCTCAAATCCTATATTCTCAGGGTAGAGAATCAAAGCAATCTGAAGGTAAAGATCATAAGGTGTGATCAGGGAACAGAGTTCAAAAATCACACTTTGAACAGTTTCTGTGAAGGCAAGGGCATTGAAAGGCAGTACAGTGCTCCAAGAACTCCTCAACAAAATGGGGTTGCTGAAAGAAGAAACAGGACTCTGATTGAATCAGCAAGATCTATGCTGGCTGACTCAAAGCTGCCCCTTACTTTCTGGGCAGAAGCAGTAAGCACAGCTTGTTATGTGCAGAATAGAGTCCTTATTGTTAAACCTCTCCAGAAAACTCCCTATGAACTCTGGCTCAAAAGAGTTCCCTACATTGGCTTCCTGAAGCCCTTTGGATGTCCATGTACCATCCTCATCACACATGGAGTTCTTCCTAAATTTGGTGCAAAGTCTGATGAAGGTTACTTTGTGGGTTACTCCTCTCAATCGAAGGCCTACCGAGTGTTCAATTCTAGTACTCGGATTGTGGAAGAATCTGCTAATGTGGAATGCAGGGAACACGTTGTCTGTGAACAAGGCAAAGGTCCCAACTGGCTTTTTGATATAGACTCCTTCACCCAGATATTTGAGCCCCTCATATTCTCAAATATGGAGCCTCCTTCTTCAAACTCAACACCTTCTACCTCAACCTCTTCTTTTGACTACAGACTGGAGTTTCCCAGTCCCTACATCAGGATGAAAAGGCCATCCATTGATCCTCCATCAGTGGCAGAAGCTATTGAAGCCAGTGCAGGTGAAGCCGGTACATCCAACACCACAAGCAGCAATCTCTCTGACAATGAAATCCTAAATGAAGCCTCCTCAATTCATGATGAAGAGGCCTCTGATGCTAATGCTGCTGACTATGTGGAACACAATGATCAGATCCTCCAAGCTCCTCTCCACATATCTGAAGACAATACTGATCTAAACCACAGTAATCTTGAAGAGGGAATACAGCTGGATGTGATACCTGCTCAGCGAATAAACAAAGAGCATCCTCTGGAAAACATCATTGGCCAAGTCCACACAGGCATCCAGACAAGAAGTAAGTCTCATGAAGCCAACATTTTTTTGTTCTCTTGCTTTCTATCACAGGTGGAACCCAAAAGGATTGATGAAGCTCTCAAGCACAACAGCTGGATTGATGCAATGCAGGAAGAATTGCTGCAATTCAAAAGACAAGATGTTTGGAAGCTTGTTGATCTTCCACCTGGTCAAACAGCCATTGGAACAAGATGGGTTTTCAGAAACAAGCAAGATGAGAGGGCATCGTAGTCAAGAACAAAGCCAGACTGGTAGCTCAAGGTTACACTTAAGAAGAAGGCATTGACTATGATGAAGTTTTTGCTCCTGTTGCCCGTTTGGAAGCCATTAGAATTTTTCTGGCTTATGCAGCATCCAAAAACTTTATGGTCTATCAAATGGATGTGAAGAGTGCTTTCTGTATGGCACGATTGATGAAGAGGTCTATGTCAAACAGCCTCCAGGCTTTGTAGATCCTGCACATCCAAATAAGGTCTTAAAACTGGACAAAGCTCTCTACGGCTTACACCAAGCCCCAAGAGCCTGGTATGAAACTTTATCTGGATATCTACTTAGCAACAACTTCAGAAGGGGGGCCATTGATCAGACGCTTTTCATCAAAGATGAAGGGGGAGAAATTTTGTTGGTCCAGATTTATGTTGATGACATTATCTTTGGATCTACAAGAAAGAAGCTCTGCAAAGACTTTTAAGTGCTGATGCATTCCAAATTTGAAATGAGTTCAATGGGTGAACTAAATTTCTTTTTAGGACTTCAAGTCAAACAGGTACCAACTAGAATCTTCATAAGTCAATCCAAGTATGTCAAAAGCATCTTGGAAAGGTTCAAAATGACTGACTGCTCTGCTGCAAGAACTCCTATGCAAGTGCACCATCAATTATCTCCGGATAAAGAAGGACAAGACACTGACCAACATCAGTACCGAGCAATGATAGGGTCTCTCATGTACCTCACTGCCTCAAGACCAGATATCATGTTTGCAGTTTGTCTCTGCGCAAGATTTCAAGCAGCTCCAAAAGTGTCTCATCTTCAAGCTGTCAAAAGGATCCTTAGATACCTAAAGGGAGCTCCCAAACTTGGGCTATGGTATCCAAAGAATGAAAATGTCAATCTCTATGCCTACACTGACAGTGACTATGGGGGTTGTAACTTGGACAAAAAGTCCACATCTGGGGGATGTCAATTTCTTGGAGGAAGGCTCATCTCATGGCAATGCAAAAAGCAAACATGTGTTTCTACTTCAACAGCTGAAGCAGGATACATTGCAGCTTCAAGCTGCTGTGCACAGGTCATCTGGATCCAAAATCAAATGCTTGACTATGGAATGATCTTCATGCAGACTCCAATTCACATTGACAACATGAGTGCTATCTCTATCACAAACAATCCGGTGCAGCACTCAAAGACAAAGCACATTGACATCAGGTACCATTTCATAAGAGATCAAGCTGAGAAAAAGAGAATTATTTTAACCAAAGTTCATACAAATGAGCAATATGCTGATCTGTTTACAAAACCTTTTGATGAAGCTAGATTCAGATATTTAGTTGAATCAATTGGTATGATGAACTTTGATTAAAATCCATCTCAAGTTTCTCCTTAAAATGTGCCTTTTTGTCTCTTGTTGTAAATAAAAGTTATGGGTCAGCAGCATTTTTGTCCTTCAGCTGCTGACAGGTAAAAGCATCAGCAGCAGAAGTTTTGCCACTGATAGCTTTAAGTTATCAGCAGGTACATATTTCCTGCGGATAGCTTTAAGGCTTTCAGCAGCAATTCCTTTGCTACGGATCTTTAAACCTTTCAGCAGCAAAATCTGCTGCTGACAGACTTATCTTTCCGCAGCAACCAAGTTTGCAGCTGATAGACTTATCCATCAGCTGCAACCAATTTTGCTGCGGATTCTCTTATCTTTCAGCAGCAACCAAGTTTGCTGCTGATGGGTGAACTTAAGTCTAAATTAACATTTACCCGCTGTAAAAGTAAATATCGTCAGTCTTCACCATGACTGCTCGAGTGTTTTACAGCTGTAACAATGAAAAGTGAAACAGGTTGTACTGTACAAGTAGAGTTGCTTTTTCTCCGTCTGCCGTTATATCACCAACTCAAATCATCCCTCTACCTCTTCACATTCTATTTCAAACCTATCTCCCATCACTTTCTCTCCCGTCCCCACAGCATTCAAAGCCCTCCACAATTAACCACCATTCAAACACCTTTCTCTCTTCCCTCCGAATCCATAACAATGGCAGGCGCAGACATAAACAACCCCAACGATAAGTTCTCCCCATATCACAACCTAACTGCATACCTAATCAAGGGCAAGAAATCCGAAGGTTTCGACGGTATGATCGACTTCCTCTGTCGGTCCAAAATTTACCATGCCCTAACCGTCAACCCAACCATATATACTTCACACATGGAAGATTTTTGGAGCTCAGCCGTGTATTCTACTGAACAGGGCACTCCTCAAATCAGAGGCACAGTTGACGGTAAGGAAATGATCATCACTGAAGCAAAACTCCGCCAACACCTCAAGCTTCAGGATGAAGGGGACGCCCTCTCTTACCCAAGAGACGTATACATGAGGACCTTTGTATCCATAGGGTACACTGGGAATCAAACAGAGTATACGATAGAGAAGGCACTCATGGGTCCCAAATGGAAGTATCTCTGCCACACTTTTCTCCAATGCATATCTCAAAAGAGGAGTGGCTGGAACCAACTCAGCTCCGGACTTGCGTCGGCAGTTCACGGTATGATAACAGGAGCAGGTTTCAATTTTTCCCACCTCATTCTTGAAGGTTTGAGATACAACCTTCAAGAAGGGGTGAAATCACAGTTCTTCATGTACCCAAGATTCTTGCAGGAAGTGTTCAATTTTGAGCACCAAGATCTTTCAAAAACTGTAAGAATCTACTCAATACTGGGACATAAGAACAACATTTTTCAAAGCATGAGAACAGTTTCATCAAATTTCTCAGGGGCCGATGTTCCATTGTTATCTACAATGTTGAACACACATAGTGCCCAAGGTGACAGTTCAGCAAACCTAGCTGATACTGATCCCACACCCTCCACCTCACTGCCACAAACTCAACCTACTGTTTCCCTTGATCGAACCCCTGTGCATTCTACTGAGGATGCACAGGCATATACATTACTCACCCCCAGTTTGATTGCTCAACCGGAACACAGGGCCCCGGTTGCAGCCAAGTATACAAGGAAGAGGGGCAAGAGAACTCCTTCTTCTCTTGCCTCCAAGGCCCAAACCCAAGCCAACATCCCTCACTCAAAATCACAACATTCTAGTGAGAATATCATAAGGGAAAGCCACATTGCTAGGGAGACTCCTTCGGAATTCTCTCTATTAGGATTAGGATCACTTCCCGGATCCATAGAACAGCCCTTCGAGCCATTCCTCTCTTCTTTGAACTTAAGTGTAGAGGAACCTGACCAAAGTGATGTACCTTCTCCAACTACCACTATCAAGGAGGTACTGATTGGTCTTGCTTTCGAAACACCCAACCCAAGTTCCTCACCCTTGAAGGTCCACTCTGGGAGTTTTGACAGAGTGGATGTGGACGAGGCTGTCACTACTGCTGGTCCATCAACTGACCAGGAGGACAGTGACAACATCTTTAAGACCTCAACCACGGCAACTCACGGTGAGGGTGTTTCCTTGGAAACTCCCTTCACTGAGAGGAATCCCAGGCGCCAAGAAACCGCGGGTGATGGGGATGCTGAGGCTAGGCCTACGGCCCCATCTGGGTCCAAGGATTCCACAACTGTGGATGAGGACAGAATGAAACTTCATAACATGGAATTGACGGACAGGGTGGCTATGCTAGAGGCTGAAATGTCCAAACTAAGACACCAAGTCGCTATGCATGAAGCCCATCAATGCCCAACTCTAGCCTCTCCCTCTCTTGTATCAGTAGGCACCCAAACTGATGCTTACCTGTCTGCTGATGCAACCAAAAAAGGGGGAGATGGTTTCTATGGAAGATGATACAGACAGTCTTGACGACTGGATTCAAGAGCAGCTTGTACTTCAAAGCTCACAATACAAGCCAGCTTTTGTCCAAGTTCATGACCTGCCAGCCCCAGATAACGAAGACGAAGAAATATCTGAAGACTGGCAGTTGGTCGTCAGGGCTGTCGATGAAATGCTGAATGATGCTGAAGACACAGAACAAACAAATGCATCATTCAGCATCCTTCCACAAGCAGCAGCCATCTTAGGTCAATCCACTACCCCCCAAATCTTCAAATCTTCAAAGAAGCTAGAGTTTGACTCTATTCTAGCTTGGGGGTATGATGGATTAGCTGAGAGGTTTTGGATTGGATGGGAGTTCAGCGGAGTAGAAGAGCTGAACTGGAACTCTCTCAATGCCCTCCAAGTCCTAGAACTGCATCTAACTGACTGCATCAACACTTCAGCAGATCTCTCAGCTGAACTTGCCATTGGCAGGTTCCATGACCTGATGGAGGATAATCTACCCAGGTTCCAAAGATTCCTACAAGCAGCACATCGGGTAGCTTATCCTGAATCCTCGGCGGCCGCAGAAAGAAGACTGACTCCTAGCAATCTTGAAATAACAAGGAGCAGTCTTCTCACTGAAGAAGAAGTTCTTGGCCTTCGAAGGTTCCTGTATGCCTTCCTGGTCAAGGACTTGGATGTGATAGGTTGGGTGAGCACTAAGTCTCTTGACCACACTTTTCTGCTCAGCAACGGCTCCTCTCTCTTCATCAACACCAGAAACATCCTTCATCTGCCCTCAGACTTTCTCTTCAAGATCTATCAGCTCAGAACCAACATCTGCAATGTCAACTCACTTGAAAGCCAGGCAATGATAGATACTGTCAGAGCCAATCTTGAACAAGTAGGAAGAATTACTGAGGCAGTATATGTGTCAAACTCTGACACTGACACTGACTCAGCTTCCCCTCGAGTTAACATCTGCACTGTAGCTTATGAGTCAAGATCAACTATCAAAGAAAAACTGAGAGAAATAGAAGGTCCTGAGTATCAACTTGATGAAGACGATGACCTTCCCTTATTCACATCTCAAATTGCCAATGAAGCCGAGGCAGAGATCCCAATAGCACAACAATCAGCTGTTTCTGTGATCAGTGAAGCCAGAGCAGAGGCATCCAATGTTAATAAAGGGAAGGGCATCATAACAAAAGAGGATGAAGAGAGGTTGCAAAAGGAAAAGAAAGAGAAAGAAGAGAGAAGAAGGAAAAGAGAAGAAGAAGAGTTGGCTGAAGAGATGGCTCAAAAACAAAGGCATGAAGATAGAAAGGCAGCCATACTTCTCAGACAACAAACAATCCAGCTGTATGCCAAACAGCTGGATGAAATGAAGGTAAAAGTCCTTGCAGGGTCTCAAGTTGAGGAAGATGAACAACTTGCTAGACAGCTGCAGGAATAGTTTGCAAAAGAAGAAGAAGAAGAAGCTAAAGAGAAAAGGAAGGAAGATGCTAAGTTTAGAATCACTGATTCTAAATTAGCAAAATAATTAAGGGAGGAGTGGACTGAAGCTCTGATCTCTCAAGGTGAGGATGAAGACTACCTTGAAAAACTTTCAAACAAAGAGATCTACAGAGCCTTCATGGGTCAGCAAGGTCAGTTGGCAAAGAAGAAAAAGGCTGAAGAAGAAGAAAAAGCCAAACAACAGTCCAAAAAGACCATTGCCTTCAATAAAAGGACCCATGAAGAAAGGAAGGTCATGATTGACTTCCTTAAGGCCAGAGGAGATAGTGGAAAGAGGCTAGGTCCTATGAATTTCATGAACCTGCAAGCCCTCTACTTTAAAGTTAAAAAGGATGAGGAAGAAAGACTAGGGAAGAAGGGCTCCAAGAAAAGGGTACTTATCAAAGAAGATGAAGAACCAAAGACAAAGAAACCCAAGCCTTCTCACTCACCTACCTCTTCCTCAGTCCATCATCCTTCCACTCTCCTCCCCAAACCTTCCACTCCTCCACCCAAAAAGTCCAAGTCATCCCACCCAGCTCCCACTCATCAACATCCTCCCTTGAAGATACCCAAACCCACTCCTAAACCAGAAGACTCAAGAAATATAGTTAACTGGTTCCACAATTCACAAGATCAAGTGTTTGAGATCTTCAGGGGGAGAACTGAGAGAAGAAGATCCACTTACAGGTCTGTTGATGAGGTTCTGCAACTACCTGATTCCGACCTTCAAAGAATTTTAGAGCTGGGTGAAGCTCATGAGCCTGCAAATGAGAGTGGGAAACGTCTTGTGCTAGCAATCAAACACTACTTCAACCCTAGCAAAGATGTGATCATAAACATCAAACCACTCAAGTCCCACTCTCCATTTGTATCCTGGACCTACAATGCTGATTTGGATGAGTTCACACTGACTGGTGTAAAGAAGCAGCAGATGAGATGTTCAAGCAAAGCAATCTACAAAATGCAACACAAAGACATCAAGACTCTGTCTGAACTTCCACTGAACAATCCCAGCAAGGATCCAAGAGGCTATGAGGTTGAAAAGATAGTCAGCCACATGCAAAAGCTTCAGCAGCAAAGTGAGTAGAAGAATTTTTGGTTGCATCAGTCTAGGGGGAGTTTGTAGAACCAAAGACTGATTGCTACCAAATTATTCTAAGTACAAATGCTGCTGATAGGCTTATCAGCAGCATTCAACACAAGTTGCTGCTGATAGGCTTATCAGCAGCATTCAACACTTGTTGCTGCTGATAGGCTTATCAGCAGCATTCTGCACAAGTTGCTGCTGATCGGCTTATCAGCAACGGTCATCCATGTTTGCTGCTGATAGGCTTACCAGCAGCAACCTTCACTCTTTGCAGCTGATGGCCTTATTCACTGAAGACCAAACGTTGCAGCTGACTATCCAGGCCAAGCGTCTCTGACACCTTTCTGCAAAAGCAACTGACAGACTCAAAGCAGAAGGAACCGCTATGGTCAACCAATGACGGACAACAATACACTTCTCCAAGCATGCAAACAATCATGAATAAAGAAAACGTTTCAGTAAAGTTAACTAGATTAGCCTTTACGTGTAATGTAAATTAATAAATAAGATCAACGGCTTGTGTTCGATCTGATCCTTAGAATCAAGGGTCTGTCTTGATTCTAAGTTACTATAAATACTGAGTTGCCACTTCATTGTAAGTGTGTCTTGATAGTGCTTGTAGTGCTTGTCATACTTATTCATTGAGTTTCTCACTTGTAATCTTTGCATTCACAAAAGCTTAATACAACAGTGTTTATCAGTATTCTTTGTGTTTACTTGATTATAAATTGTGTAGTTGATTTTGTTTCTGCCAACCTCAACTAAGAACATAACCATCTTGTATTCTCACGATCCTACAAGCCCGATCAGCCACCACTATCTCAACTGCATCATCAGCCACCACCATCTCCACCGCATCATCAGTCACCACCACCATCGCCACCAGCAGCAGGAGGCGAGGGAGGCGGGGCCACCGGCATCGACCTCGAGGGCGTGCAATGGGAGTAGTACCTCCCATTGCCTTTTGGTATCATTTTTGTGAGTTGTACTTTCTTGTATGTTGTACAAACTCTTGTATCACGCTTCGGCGTTTTATGTTGTTCTTTTGTTGTACTTTTATTTCCATGTACTGTTATATATATTTGTCTTTACATTTCTGTTGATATTTTGGCTTGATGTTACTGATCTGTGTTTGATGTTGTTAGTCTTGATAGATCTTGGAATTGTGGAACTTCGTGGAACGTCATTTTTGTGGGTAGGCTTTTTTTTGCGTGTGTCATGATCGACACGAGGGAAGTTTCAGTTCTCCCTTCACGCTTCATTGCATTGCATTCTATTTTGCTTTGCATGTTTTTTTTTGTATACATTGAGGGCAATGTATATTTCTAAGTGTAGGGTTGGTTGTTTATTCTTTTCTTTGCATTATTTTTGTTCTACATTGAGGGCAATGTAGAATTCTTAGTGTAGGGTGGGAATTTATTCACGCGATGTTTGTCCTTTTGAGCATTTTATCACTTCATTTTTTTTTTGCAAAATCTTCCTTCATAACTTTTATTGACACTAAATCAGTTTTATAAAATTAAAAATACACAAAAATATAATAATAGTTAACCGTTTAGCATTCACAATTTTTAGTAAATAATAGAGGTTTGATTTTTTGAAAGCAATTGAGATAGAAATTCCATCGAGTCAAACCCAATTTTTTGTGACAACCATGAGTTTTAGTGGGCTAAACGAATGAATTGCATGTAACCTTTTGCTTACACCCATTCCTTTCCGTTTCCGTGAGTTTATTTTTGAGCCTTGATAGCTTTAGACATTGTTTCCTCTCGTTTTTGCGGATTTGAGTGTGCCGGATATTTCATGCTTATTAGAACTTGCTTTTAGTATACATTTCGAAATCATGAACATAAATATTGCATAAAAATGATTGAGGCATTAGGATAAACCCTCCTTTGTGAGCCTTTTATTTTTATTTTCCCTCACCCGAACACATCCACTAGTTAGCCACGTTAAGCCTATCCTGTCGTTTTCTTTGATTACCCACATTACACCACATTCAAACCTTCATTAGCCTTTTCATTTATTTTTCGCCCGTGTTAGAAATCCGGTCGGCTAATGTTAATTTTATAGCTTTTATTTTGTTGTAATCTTCAAATTCTTGAGAAGTTTTTAGATAAGGAAAGATGCATATTGACTTAGTTCCCTTCAAAATAAAGAAAAGAAATAGTGTGTAAAAAAAATAGGTGAATTATAGCCGATTAGAGTAATTTTGTGAGCAAAGATGGAAATAATTCGGTTGTTAGCTCTTATATATACGGAAGTATTAGCTAGTTTATTTTCCTTATTAGAAGTTGGTTTAGTTTTTGAGTTAGCATAGCCGTCGGGTTTTTAGCCATTTAGCCACTTTTAAATTCCACTTCCTTACCCTTAGCCATTGCCAAGTTACAACTCGTTTAAAGCCCACTTGATTTATGATTTGTTTCATGTTAGTTGGTAGAGATTTGATCATTTAGCAAGCTTATGATTTATGCATGATTCATTGTCTTGGCATTTGAGTGTTCTATACATACTCCATTACTTGTATGATCATATATATTCCCGAGTGTGTGTGAACATTGTGAGAAGCATAAAGTTGCATGCCAATGATTTCCTAGGCATATTCATTTGCTCATTCGGTTGTCACGTTATTGGGCTCATTGGGTTTCATTTAGTTAATTTTGCATTTCTTGAAAATCTTTTCAAACCTTTATAAGTTTATTAATGCTTACGGTTTTCCGATTTGATCCATAGTGTCATTGGAAGTTTTGTTTCATTTTGATTTCTTGCTTGAGGACAAGCAATGTTCAAGTGTGGGGTTGTTTGATGTGTTAGTATTTACACATCTTTTTGGCATAAAACTTCGCCAATTTAATGATCAATTCTTGGTTATATTCAATGTTTAGACACTTATTTACTTCATTTCCTCTTTTCTAGGTTTTTGTGAAGCTTGGTGAACAAACAAGAAGATTCCAGGATAAAAAGTGAAGTTTTTAGGGTTTCTGTGATGGAGGCACGGTGGTGCCCCTATTTGGCACGGTCGTGCCAAGCTCGCAAACCCTAGGCACGGTCGCGCCCACATCTTGCACGACCGCGCCAAGCCAAAATCCAAGGCACAACCGTGCCTTAGCCTCCCATGGTCGCGTGTCACCTCGTGAGTCTGAACAGCCGTACGTCCTCGATCAGTGGTACCCAATGGAAGCTACGGATCGGTCAAACCTCTGTCACACGGTCGTGCCAAGACCTAGACACGACCGCGACTTTGAACCAGGCACGGTCGTGCACTCTCTCCTGCACGGTCGTGCCTCCCCTTTTCTATTTAAACAGAACTTAATTCTCATTCAGACATTCAGCAAACCAGGAGAAAAACCCACTGTTCCAGCTCGAGTTTTCCTTGTTCCAGCCATATTTCAAGCTTCTTGGAGAGGATACAACATCAAGAGGATCACCATACATCAACAACAACATCTAGGCTTGGAGGAGTGGTTTGATTCTTGTTTTCATATCATGTTTCTCACTATTTTTCCCTTCTTATTTGTAATTTTGGTGCTCATGATGAGCTAAAACTCTTGTTCACTTTGGTTTAGATGAAGTTTAGATACATTTGACAACATTCATGGATTATTGGTAATTATTGTGTTAATGTTATGACAACCGTATGATTATTCTTTGATGAAATTATGTGTTCAAGTATTTTGAGTTGTTTACAAGACTTGTATTTGTGTATGTCATATTATGTTGGAAAACTTGTGATTTATGCTTATATTCATGGATTGGTGTATGTATTTATACTAGTTTATGGCATTTGACTAGGAATGGTGAATGAAGTCTTGTTTATGAATCATTATATTTGTATGTATAACCTTATGCTTATGTTTGGAAAGACAAAGTATTTGTTATGATGTGTCATATTTAGTATTATGTTTATCTAGGAATTGTTGACACATCCTCCTAATTTATATAACCTTTATATGAACATTGTATGTTGAAGAAATGTATATTGTTGTCTAATTTAATCAACTTAAGGTGGATAGTGTGTTGTTCATATTATCTTTCCAACTAGTTGTTGGATTAGTGTACCTTAATCGGAAGCTAGTTCAATCTTTATAAACATTGACATGATTATTAAACACGTGAGCCTCATTGTATGACTTTAGGTGGTTGGTTTGTGTAATTCATGCTAGCTTTCCGAATAGTCATTTGATTAGATATCTTTGACGAGAATTTAGTCAATTTATGTATCGTGTATTTGCCATGTTTCTATGAGTGTATTGAATGTATTCTAAATGGATTCGACACCGAAGTGATATTTTCTCCTTGATTGTTTGATTTGTGATTTTAGTTTAGTTTTATATTTTTACATATTAGTTTAATTAAAAATCAACTTAAACATCTTTTTACCCATACTTGATTGAATTTTAGTCCCGATTTATTATCGCATTCCACCGTGTCCACGGATTGATATCCGGTTCTTACCTTTACTTTATTGCTATCCGACGGGTACACTGCCCGGTGTGTGTGATTAGTATTTGGTGAAAACCCTTTTTAAAACTAATTATGTAAAACTACTTATAAAAATATATATATAGTTTACACGCATCAGTTAACCTATTCCAACCGTGCCATAGCTATGTGTTACTTGAAAAACATACTTAAAAATGTCAACACAAAGGTTGGTGAATTCATTGGTTTAATTGTCACAATGTGAAGCGGTTTTCCTTGAAAACATTGATGGTGTATACGTGGCCAAAATATAAAACCGTTTTCCTCGAAAACATTGAAAATATGTACACGGACTTAATGCGAGACCGTTTTCCTCGAAAACATGTGATGACTTCATAGTCATAAAATAAGTAGTTTTCTTAATGAAAACATGTGATGACTTCATAGTCATAAAATGAGTCGTTTTCCAAATGAAAACGTTTGATGACGTCCTAGTCATAAAATAAGTTGTTTTTCCTTAAAACAATGGTATGTGTACATGGCCATAATATGAAACTGTTTTCCTTGAAAACATTGACAAAAACATTTGCACGTAAACGAATAACAAAACATTTATGTGTAAACGATCGGCGGATCCATCTGCACGAAAACGTTTCAATATATATGATAAAAAAAACAAGTAATGTTGACCCATCTGTAAAACTAGCTAGGAATACGAATAATATGTACATACATGAGGCATAACCAAACCATGACACGGGTGTTTTGCTCCTCGCTCATACCTCACGAGCAATGTTTGAACAATATGCGGTCATTTGGCCAGAGGGACCCATGGTTAGCGCCACTAACCATGACCGGGGGTGTCAAACTCAATAGTACTATCCATAGAATCCCAGGCTCTCCATAGCTAATGGTTACAAAATATGATGGTCAGGGGACTTTACGAGCTCCAAACGGGTTCACTCATGCAAACATAAAGGTCGGGTCTTGTTTTCTTGTTACCACATGAAAATGTTTGTAAGTATGTGTTCCATGTTTTCTAAAATGTATCAAGTAATGATGTTTCATGTTTTCAAACGTGTGATGCAAGTATGTTTCTCCTCGATGTTTCTAAAACATTTAAAAGTTAAAAGGGGCAGTGAACTCACCTAGTAATATGTTAAGGGCGACGACATCCTTCACGAATCAACGAGAACCAAAGTCCACGTAATACCATAGTAGCGGGTCTATGTCCTACTCGAGTCATACAATTGCTGTAGGTACTTAATGAGTTTTATATACTAACCCTACTTAATGAGTCTAAACTCGTATTGAGTTATCATGCGTGCGGTTGAGCCATGTTGTCGACTTAACGATGGGTGATAATTGTTATTTAGGTCAAGTCGGGATTCTCAACTTATTTATACTCCAATGGTCACATTCGAACGTAATAGTTTATCAAGCTCACGATTATGCATAACCATACGTATATACAATTAATAATCACAATTTTCGTTCATACGACTCTTACAGAATATGTGCGACTCTATGTTTTAATGAAACTATCTTAGAGTTTTATAATACACGTGTTAATATATATGTTTGTGTGTATATATATATGTATATAATCAAATCTTAAAATATGTATGTAGAGTTCATGTAAATCATGTCACACCCCAACCGACGGCGGATTATACGTCGGGGCGGACGCGGTTGTTCAATAGCACAAGGTTGACTATTAAATTTTCGATATTTCATTAAATAATAATTTAAGATTCAATACAAGGAACATAACAAGAAATACAACGTTTAATTTATAAGTAGTCTAGGTCCAAAGCATCCTACGTGATCACAAATAAGCCTCATGATGTAGAACCTGAAACATGTGAAAGAATCTGTCAACTACAAAATAGTTGGTGAGATACAAAGGTTTTGACACAGTTTAACAAGTATTTGAGAAGAATTACAATTCACTATGATATATGCATTCTATAATGTAAGTATGAGAACAAGTATCTTAAACATTGTGCACTTCAACCCTCCAACCAAGTTTAGGCATAACCCGCAGGTTACCCTTATAAGTCTCAAGTTTAAAGTTTAATTCAGTAACAATCACCAAGGGCTCCCCCCCGAAGGGGTCAATCAATCAAGGTGGATTGGTCAAATACAATAGATCTATCATTGTTACCATAGGCTTGATCAAAGTTAATGAATGTGCTAGTTTTAAGTTTAATCTAAGCATACAAGTCTCAAGTTTAACATAAGAATAAACACGTAGTCATAGTTGTACAAGAATTGTATAAGTTTAAGAATTTTGAACATGTTTCACCCCAAAAGTATAGAAAGGAAAAAGGGGCTAAGTATACTCACATGGATTGGATGAAGAGTATCCGACAAGGATTGAGTGTAGCAAGAATTTGAGAGAGAATATCCTCACAAAAAGCCTAAGAATATAAGTCTAAAGTTTTAAGTAAAAGTCTAAGACAAGGATCTAGGATTCGGGATTGACTAGGGTTCCAAATGGGAGACGGATATGATTTGTGTTTATGAAATTTAAATCAAGTTTTATAACAAAGGTTTTGATACAAGACTTGTATGTCAAAGTTTAATAGATTTATAGATTAGAATAATTATTAATTAAAATAATTATTAAAAAGTTTTACAATTATTAATTACCCCAGTTAGGTAAAAATAATCAAAATAGTTTTCTAAGTATTTAGAAATAAGTAATTTACAAGAATAATTACCAACTTAAATCATTTGAGATTTGATTAAGTTTCTAAGTATTAAGTATTTGTAATACAAATTAGTTCGTAATATAAATACGTTTAAATAAATAGTAACATTTATAAGTTTATAAGATATTAAATAGAATATGGTTATATCTTAATTATAAGTTTATAAACATTTTTAAGGTCTAAAAGAGAACCATAAGTTTAATAGGTTTTAAATAGAGTTTCTCTTAATTTATAGGTTTATAAGTGTTTAAATAAAGTTTTACAAGTTCATAAATGTTTAAAGTTTTCATTTGAATTTTATAAAGTTTATAACTTTATAATTATTTATAAAATCAATAAAGTATAATTATTTCTCTCATTTTATATAAACATATAGATTTAAATATTATAAAGTGTACAAATTTATAAGTTTATGCTTTTTAAGTAAATTTTTATAAACTTTTATGAGTTTACAAAAATTATATAAGTTTAAAAGTTTATAAGTGTAAATTAAAGATTAGGGTAAAAGAATTCTTTAAAATACAATTAATAATAAAAGTTTACTTAAAATAAATAGTTTATGTGAAATCACAAGTTTTATAAAAGTATAAAAACACTTTAATAGTTTTTAAGTATTTAAAACTATTTTTAAAGATTTAATTGTTATAACTTTTAGTTAAGTTTAATTAATTAAATTGGTTCTGGAAAATAAAAATGTAATTGAAAACCATTTTTAAGTTTATAAAAGTTTAACAGATTTTATAAAAATAATTAAAGTATTTAAAACTAATTGAAAAAGCATAAAAAAATGAAATGGGAAAAACCCGGCTCCCCGGATTCGAACTCGGGTCTCGCCCGGGTCACCCACACACACGCGCACTTAACCAGCCCGACTCTTGGTTCTGTGATGTTTCGGATTTTTCGTTCTCGCACTTGTATTATAATTATCGTGTAATCATTCTCTATTTTAATAAAGCGTAAGAGTTTTATTTGGTTTTATACAAATAAGTATTTTATTTTACAGATTTAAACTAGTTAGAATTTTATAAATTTTAAAACTAATATAAAGTTTTATATAAAAATCTAAATTTAAAAAGTTGTATATTTAATAAAATAACCTATTTAAATAAGATAAATAACTTTTATAAAAATTATTTATAATAATAAAAATAAAATATGTTTATAAAAACATTTTTAAATTAATTTGATTTAAAGAAATTAAATTAATTTATTTAAATAAAAGTTCAGGGGTTGTATTGTAATTAAACAAACTAGAAGGATTTAAAACTGAAATCGACCAAGGGGCTGATTCTGGACAAATCAAACCACAGGGACCAATTTGTAATAATTCTCAGGGACTATTTTAAATAAAAAACAAACTCTAGGGAATGGTTTTGCCAACTTCCGATTCGTGTTTCCGACCGTCTTCCCCATTGACCGACGGTCCGAGCTTTTCTCCGGCGACTCCTCGACACGGCTGTCCCCTGCTCCTCGACACGGCTGTCCCCTGCACCTCGACAGCCGCTACAGGCATCCCTGGCTTCGTCTCTCCCACGCGAACAAGACCCCCCGACCAATTGCTCTCCCCAACGTAAGGATCGTCTGATCCTGTTGGTGGCCGAGAAACCCACGTTCGAATTCACGCCCGACAGACCACCTCCACGCGTGTTGAATGTCCGGTTAGTTTCGTCTCGTCCAGACTAGTGTCGGAACGTGCCCGATTGCACGTTTTAACATAGAAATCAAGTTCGGCTATAAATAGCCATGGTCGGCCCTGCACGAGCTCGCTACCCTCCTCCCACCCACTCTCACTCCAAATTGAGGAAACCATCACCTTCGTTGACCCTGGGTGAAGCTGTGACCAGGATTTCAGGAGCTAATTCCACATAGAAATCGATTCCCGCTTGTGACTTTTTCAAGTTCAAAGGCTGTGCCGACCAGACCCCTTCACGACCACGTAAGAATCCTCAACTTTGTTTCTTTACCTTCTGTTATCATAAGACAAACTAAACCAATCGAAGTCACGACTCCAAACCATCGATTACCGGACAAACTAATGTTACTGTTTTATTTGCTAAGGTCTGGGCAATCGAAACTACTTAGTTTCGATTGAGTAAATGGTCATACGAAACTAATAGTTTCGATAAATGGTAGTTTCGACAGCCTGGGTATCACTTATAAATGATCAATCGAAACTAATAGTATCGATAGATAGTAGTTTCGACTGTTCTGTGGTCAATCGAAACTAGTAGTTTCGATTGAACATAGTTTCGATACTTGAACATAGTTTCGATACTTGAACATAGATTCGATACCTGAAATAGTTTCGATCAAAATCAGTGATTTCAAGTAAATCTGAACCTACACTTTACGCAAATAATTTTAAGAAATATTATTATAAACCTATACACAATTAAATACGAATACACACCTATAAGCATACAATGATACCCATTTATCTACATAGGGTTCCATCGTGCTTAGGTTTCAAACATCCGTATCACCTACTCTCGTGGATTATCATATCCGCTAGCCAGGTGAGTTACATAGCCCCTATTTTATATTTTTATACGTTTTGGGGTGGAACATTATACATGCTACTCACATTGTTTGTACGTGTTATACATGAGACTATATGCTTATTCTTTGAATGTACATACATTTAAACACAAGACAACCAACTGTAATATTGATAGATCTATTGTGCCTGACCAACCCACCCGGTTAGGGTGTTTATTACTGCATACTCGGATATAACCGCGTGTTATATTCAAACATATCGGATATAGTGGGTAACTATATTCAAACATACCGGACTTAGCTGTTGTGCTCTGTTCAAGCGCGTCAAACTCGGTTTGAATTGTTATTAAATAAATGATACATCCTACATACTATGTTTAACAAGATAAACAATGAGTTGCAAAACGATTTACAACTACTATTTACCGAAATTACTAAACCTATGTACTCACTAACTTTTTAGTTGACACTTGATTTAAATAATGTTCCAGGTTTGGATATGTGACTACTTGCCGAAGATTTCTCCACTTAAGAACTATGGACCTAGTTAAATAAATCAATGTTTTGAACTAGACTAGGTTATTTGGATTGTATTGTATTTGGATCTTGTTGTCTTTAAATTAAATTAATGAATTATGCAACCTTTTAGCTATCATGTGCTTTTGAACAATCATTCCATTGTCCGCTTCGATGATTCCGCCATCGGTCGGGGTGTGACAGATTGGTATCAGAGCCATGGTTATAGGGAATTAGGTTATTAGACACAATGACCTAGACTATAACCCTAGGGCTCCCTTTTATGTGTTATGTGCTAAATGATAAATTGCTATGTGAATTATTTGTAGTTAGGTATTATTTGAATTTTCCCGAGTTTGGTACATGAGACTTATACACATACATACAAGACTTTGATACATGATACATACTTTACATACATATTTGACAAACAAACTTATGCAAACAAATACACTACCCATCCTTGTCCATACTCTTTCCTAATCCATATTAATTGCAACATTCCTACACATTTTATACACACAAACTCTCAATTCTATTAAAATCTTGAAAATCTCGTCAACGACTTAATTTATTGAAACCAGTAAAGGACACGTGCAATCTGGAAGGGTGACACATGTACATTGTGTTTTCTGTCTAGGAAAGCATTTCGTATAAATCCAAATAAACGGACCCGTATGCTTTCCTGGGAATTCCTGAAGTGAGTGTTTACCTATAGGCTAAAGCATGTCTCTTTGAAAGTTTTGAGGAATTATTTAACGTTGATAAGTCAATGTATTCGCAAGGATACGATCCGAACTTAAACTCAAAATTTGGGGACATTATAGAAAGATAGGAAGAACTAGACGAACATGCAAAGCAAATCATTATTACAGGTGCACACGTAATAACGATTTGTAGTGCATGCAAGTCCCGGCAATTCCTATTACGCAAATAATGATCTATAACATCATGTTCTATCCGGAATAGATGGCTTAGCTTCCCCCCCCCCATCAACTTTGAATAAATGCACATGCACTGGCACGCGTCATGATGAATTCCGTTTTTCTGCTTACATTATTTCCCGCTATGACTCATATATATCCATCTTATCTAAAATATCATTGTCTTTTCTTATGGTGTTAGAATGCCTCCTCGACGTGCAAACTCTAGCACTTCCAACCCGGATCTTGCTACTCTCCTTGCCCAACTGGTGGGGCAAATGACCCAAGCCAATAACAACAGTGATGGGTCTCACAACATCCAAGGAAACGGTGGTACCAACCCGCCTCACTGCACGTTTAAGCACTTTAACTCGTGCAATCCTACAAAATTCTTCGGGACTGAAGGTGCTACTGGCCTACTTCAATGGTTTGAAAGCATAGAAAGCACATTCCTAAACAGCGACTGTCCCGATAATCTCCGGGTTCGTTATGCCACAAGTGTACTCCAAAAGAGAGCCCTCACCTGGTGGAACGGTGAGAAACGCACTCGTGGTACTGAGGTTGCTACATCCTTATCATGGGATAATCTGAAGAAGGCCATGACTAATGAATTTTGTCCTCGGAATGAAATGAGGAAGCTCGAGGCTGAGTTTTGGGATCTTGCCTAGGACAGCGGGGATAATCTGGCCTACACCACCCGGTTTCAAGAGCTAAGTCTGCTGGTGCCTCATATGATCACTCCCCTTGCTCGGGGGATTGAAAAATACATAGGCGGCCTGCCTATGCAAATTCAAGATGTTGTGCTAGGAAGCAACCCTCCTACACTTGAAGCTGCTATCCGTCTATCTGCTACACTATCCGACAACCATGTCAAAGCCAGAACCTTAACAAGAAAGGGTTCCAAGAAGGTTGTTTCTACTCTTGCGGCCGTCAAAAATGTAAAACCCGAGTCTTCTAACCACAAAAAGAAACGAAAGGGTCGAAACTTCACAGCCGTAACTCCCGCTGTGCCTGCTATTCAAGCGGCCCCTTTGGGTCAAAACCTGAAAACTTATCAGGGCCCGAATCCCCAATGCCAGACCTGCAAGTACCATCATCCTGCCAACCTACCATGCCGATTGTGTTCAAGATGCGGACGATATGGACACGTGGTCACTACTTGCCGTACCCGTCCTCCTGTCCATCAAGCTGCTCCAACCAACCGTCCAAACTATCTGGCACTTCTCAATGGTCAGGCGTGTTACGAATGTGGAGACCCAAGCCATTTCCGTGACCGATGCCCAAAACTTCATCATCAAGGTGGTCCTCAAGGACGAGCGTTTAACATAAAAGCTAATGAGGCTCAAGCAAACAACGACGTGATAAACGGTACGTTTCTCGTAAACAATCATTATGCATCCGTTTTATTTGATACCGGTGCCGATAGGAGTTTTGTATCTCTTACCTTTGAATCTCGACTTGCTAAACAAAGAACGAAACTTGACAATTCTTATTCCGTGGAGATAGCAAATGGAAAATCTATTACTATAAATTCTGTTATCCGCGACTGCAATCTCGAGCTTAATAATCACAAATTCTCTGTTGATCTCCTTTATAATTGGCATGGACTGGTTATCCAAGCACCATGCCGAGGTTATTTGCTACGAAAAGTGTATTCGTATACCTCTCTCTTTGGGCGACACGTTAGTTATGTTCGGTGAGAAACCATGTCGTGGTCTTCAAATCATGTCTTGCACATTGGCACAAAAGTACTTGCGAAAAAAGTACGTTGCCTTCTTAGCCCACATAGTTGACACGAAAGACAAGGGTAAGAAATTGCAAGACATTCCAATCATCCGAGATTTTCCCGAGGTATTCCCCGAGGATTTACCTGGTCTTCCTCCCCCTAGACAAGTGGAGTTTCGTATCGACCTTGTGCCCGGAGCAACTCTCATGGCAAAAGCCCCCTATCATCTTGCACCTTCCGAGATGCAAGAGCTTGCAAGTCAATTACAAGAACTCTCATCCAAAGGATTCATCCGCCCGAGCCATTCACCTTGGGGTGCTCCCATACTGTTCGTAAAGAAAAAGGATGGATCGTTTCGAATGTGCATCGATTATCGTGAACTCAACAAGCTTACAATTAAGAACCGTTATCCTTTACCCAGTATCGACGATCTTTTCGATCAGCTTCAAGGTTCAACATGCTTCTCCAAGATTGACCTTCGTTCCGGGTACCATCAACTTCGTGTTCTCGATGAAGACATTCCGAAGACTGCCTTTCGAACTAGGTACGGTCACTACGAGTTCATGGTCATGCCATTCGGTTTGACTAATGCACCTGCGGTCTTCATGGACCTCATGAACCGTGTATGCAAACCTTATTTGGACAAGTTCGTGATCGTTTTCATTGACGGCATCCTCATCTATTCTAAAACGAAAGCGGAACATGAACAACATCTTCGTTTGATCTTAGAACTCTTAAAGAAAGAATAACTATACGCCAAGCTCTCCAAGTGTGAATTCTGGCTAGAAGAGGTTCAATTTTTGGGACACATAGTCAATGATAAAGGGATTCATGTGGACCCGACAAAAATCGAAGCGGTAAAGAATTGGAGTACACCTAAGACTCCTACCGAGATTCGTTCATTCCTTGGACTAGCAGGTTACTATCGTCGCTTCATCTCAAATTTCTCCAAGATTGCGGTTCCACTCACTGCCTTGACTTACAAAGGTAAACCATACGAGTGGGGACCCAAACAAGAAGAAGCTTTTCAAACTCTCAAGCTCAAGCTCTGCAATGCTCCTATTCTAACTCTTCCTAGTGGTAATGACGACTTTGTCATTTATTGTGATGCATCCAACCAAGGTCTTGGTTGTGTTCTTATGCAACGAGGTCAAGTAATCGCATACGCATCACGTCAACTCAAAGTCCATGAGAAGAATTATACGACCAATGATCTCGAGCTTGGTGCTGTCGTTTTCGCCTTGAAAATTTGGAGACATTATCTTTATGGCACCAAATGCGTGGTTTTCACCGACCACAAAAGTCTCCAACATATTTTCAATCAAAAAGAGCTTAATATGAGGCAACGACGATGGGTTGAACTTCTTAACGATTACGATTGCGAGATTCGCTACCACCCCGGCAAAGCAAATGTTGTAGCCGACACCTTGAGTCGTAAAGAACGTATCATGCTTCATAGTGTTTGTATTCATAACGATATCCAAGCCCGTATTCTTCAAGCACAACACACCTCGGTTACCGAGGGAAACATATATCAAGAGATGGCATGTGGTGTAGAACTCTTACTAGAAACCAAAGCTAACGGCTTATTGTATTACTTGGACCGTATCTGGGTTCCCGATCACGACGACCTTCGTATATTTTTGATGAACGTGTCCCACAAAACTCGATATTCGGTACATCCCGGAGCTGATAAGATATACATGGGTCTTCGTCAGCAATATTGGTGGCCCGACATGAAAAAGGATATTGCCCTCTTTGTGGCAAAATGCTTAACTTGTTCTAAAGTAAAGCCCGAACACCAAAAGCCTTCCGGACTCCTCGAACAACCGGAAATTCCCGTGTGGAAGTGGGAGAACCTTGCTATGGACTTCATCACCAAACTCCCATGCACTTCTAGTGGGCACGATAGTATCTGGGTTATTATCGACCGACTTACAAAGTCTGCTCATTTCTTGCCTATTCGTGAGGACTATCGAGTCGAGAAATTGGCTCGGATCTACATTGATGAAATTGTGAGTCGTCACGAAATCCCTTTGAACATCATCTCCGATCGTGATTCGCGTTTTACTTCACAATTTTGGCAATCATTACAATCTGCGCTTGGTACTCGTTTGGATTTAAGTACGGCTTACCATCCTCAAACTGATGGACAAACCGAGCGAACAATCCAAACTCTCGAGGATATGCTTAGAGCTTGTGTCATTGACTTTGGTGGCAATTGGGATTCTCACCTACCACTGATTAAATTTTCCTACAACAACAGCTACCACACAAGTATTAACATGGCACCGTTTGAGGCCCTTTATGTACGGAAATGTCGTTCACCGATTTGTTGGAACGAAATTGGTAAAGCACAAATCACCGGTCCCGAGCTTATCCAAGAGACCACCGATAAAATCTTTCTTATTCGTGACAACATTCGAGTAGCAAGGAGTCGGCAAAAGAGCTATGCCGATAAAAGACGAAAACCCTTGGAATTTCAAGTTGGGGATATGGTTCTCCTAAAGGTATCACCTTGGAAGGGCGTAGTCCGATTTGGAAAGAAAGGAAAACTCGCACCTCGATATGTGGGTCCATTCAAGATGCTCGAAAGGGTAGGAAAAGTGGCTTACAAACTCGATCTTCCTTCAGAACTCATCAACGTTCATCCAACTTTTCATGTATCTAATTTGAAAGAGTGTTTAGCCGACGAAAATCTCCACATCCCTCTTGATGAAGTGCACCTTGACGAGAACATGCACTTTGTTGAGAAACCCGTGGAAATCATGGACCGAGAAGTTAAGAAAGTCAAGCGTAGCCGCATTCTCATTGTCAAGGTCCGTTGGGAATCTAAACGTGGACCCGAGTTCACTTGGGAATGTGAAGACCAAATGAAGACCAAGTATCCGCATCTCTTTTCATAGCCTCCACTAATTAAATTTCGGGGCGAAATTCCTCTAACATGGGGAGACTGTGACGTTTCGGATTTTTCGTTCTCGCACTTGTATTATAATTATCGTGTAATCATTCTCTATTTTAATAAAGCGTAAGAGTTTTATTTGGTTTTATACAAATAGGTATTTTATTTTACGAATTTAAACTAGTTAAAATTTTATAAATTTTAAAACTAATATAAAGTTTTATATAAAAATCTAAATTTAAAAAGTTGTATATTTAATAAAATAACCTATTTAAATAAGATAAATAACTTTTATAAAAATTATTTATAATAATAAAAATAAAATAAGTTTATAAAAACATTTTTAAATTAATTTGATTTAAAAGAAATTAAATTAATTTATTTAAATAAAAGTTCAGGGGTTGTATTGTAATTAAACAAACTAGAAGGATTTAAAACTGAAATCGACCAAGGGGCTGATTCTGGACAAATCAAACCACAGGGACCAATTTGTAATAACTCTCAGGGACTATTTTAAATCAAAAACAAACTCCAGGGACTAGTTTTGCCAACTTCCGATTCGTGTTTCCGACCGTCTTCCCCATTGACCGACGGTCCGAGCTTTTCTCCGGCGACTCCTCAACACGGTTGTCCCCTGCACCTCGGCAGCCGCTACAGGCATCCCTGGCTTCGTCTCTCCCACGCGAACAAGACCCCCCAACCAATTGGTCTCCCCAACATAAGGATCGTCTGATTCTGTTGGTGGCCGAGAAACCCACGTTCGAATTCACGCCCGACAGACCACCTCCACGCGTGTTGAATGTCTGGTTAGTTTCGTCTCGTCCAGACTAGTGTCGGAACGTGCCCGATTGCACATTTTAACATAGAAATCAAGCTCGGCTATAAATAGCCATGGTCGGCCCTGCACGAGCTCGCTACCCTCCTCCCACCCACTCTCACTCCAAATTGAGGAAACCATCACCTTCGTTGACCCTGGGTGAAGCTGTGACCAGGATTTCAAGAGCTAATTCCACATAGAAATCGATTCCCGCTTGTGACTTTTTCAAGTTCAAAGGCTGTGCCGACCAGACCCCTTCACGACCACGTAAGAATCCTCAACTTCGTTTCTTTACCTTCTGTTATCATAAGACAAACTGAACCAGTCGAAGTCACGACTCCAAACCATCGATTACCGGACAAACTAATGTTACTGTTTTATTTGCTAAGGTCTGGGCAATCGAAACTACTTAGTTTCAATTGAGTAAATGGTCAATCTAAACTAATAGTTTCGATAAATGGTAGTTTTGACAGCATGGGTATCACTTATAAATGATCAATCGAAACTAATAGTATCGATAGATAGTAGTTTCGACAGTTCTGTGGTCAATCGAAACTAGTAGTTTCGATTGAACATAGTTTCGATACTTGAACATAGTTTCGATACTTGAACATAGTTTCGATACCTGAAATAGTTTCGATCAAAATCAGTGATTTCAAGTAAATCTGAACCTACACTTTACGCAAATAATTTTAAGAAATATTATTATAAACATATACACAATTAAATACGAATACACACCTATAAGCATACAATAATACCCATTTATCTACATAGGGTTCCATCATGCTTAGGTTTCAAACATCCGTATCACCTACTCTCGTGGATTATCATATCCGCTAGCCAGGTGAGTTACATAGCCCCTATTTTACATTTTTATACGTTTTGGGGTGGAACATTATACATGCTACTCACATTGTTTGTACGTGTTATACATGAGACTATATGCTTATTCTTTGGATGTACATACATTTAAACACAAGACAACCAACTGTAATATTGATAGATCTATTGTGCCTGACCAACCCACCCGGTTAGGGTGTTTATTACTACATACTCGGATATAACCGCATGTTATATTCAAACATATCGGATATAGTGGGTAACTATATTCAAACATACTGGACTTAGCTGTTGTGCTCTGTTCAAGCGCGTCAAACTCGGTTTGAATTGTGATTAAATAAATGATACATCCTACATACTATGTTTAACAAGATAAACAATGAGTTGCAAAACGATTTACAACTACTATTTACCGAAATTACTAAACCTATGTACTCACTAACTTTTTAGTTGACACTTGATTTAAATAATGTTTCAGGTTTGGATATGTGACTACTTGCCGAAGATTTCTCCACTTAAGAACTATGGACCTAGTTAAATAAATCAATGTTTTGAACTAGACTAGGTTATTTGGATTGTATTGTATTTGGATCTTGTTGTCTTTAAATTAAATTAATGAATTATGCAACCTTTTAGCTATCATGTGCTTTTGAACAATCATTTCATTGTCCGCTTCGATGATTCCGCCATCGGTCGGGGTGTGACAGATTGGTATCAGAGCCATGGTTATAGGTCTTTACACTTTCCTCGTGTTTGATCAAGAATACATCAAACCTTGAGTAGTTTAAAAGTCTTATACGTTCATCATGTTTGAATAAGCATACGTCAAACGTGGAATAGTTTAAAGTCTTATACGTCCATCGTGTTTGAACAAGCATACGTCAAACATGGAGTAGCTTAAAGTCTTATACGTCCATCGGGTTTGAACAAGCATACATCAAACATGGAGTAGCTTAAAGTCTCGTACGTTTATCATGTTTGAACAAGAATACGCCAAACATGGAGTAGTTTAAAGTCTCATACGTTCATCATGTTTGAACAAGAATACGTCAAACATGGAGTAGTTTAAAGTCTCATACGTTCATCATGTTTGAACAAGAATACGTCAAACATGGGGTAGCTCAAATTGTGTTTGAACAAGAATACGTCAAACATAGAATAGTTTAAATTGTGTTTGATCAAGAATACGTCAAACATAGAATAGTTTAAATTGTGTTTGAACAAGAATACGTCAAACATAGGATAGTTTAAATTGTGTTTGAACAAGAATACGTCAAACATGGAGTAGTTTAAAGTCTCATACATTCATCGTGTTTGAACAATAATATGTCAAACATGGAGTAGCCCAAATTTTGTTTGAACAAGAATTCGTCAAACATAGAATAGTTTAAATTGTGTTTGAACAAGAATACGTCAAACATAAAATAGTTTAAATTGTGTTTGATCAAGAATATGTCAAACATAGAATAGTTTAAATTATGTTTGAATAAGGATACGTCAAACATAGAATAGTTTAAATTGTGTTTGAACAAGAATACGTCAAACATAGGACAGTTTAAATTGTGTTTGACAAGAATACGTCAAACCTAGAATAGCTTACAGTCTCTTAGTTTAGCTTCAGTGTATAGAAGTATACGATTACGTTTCGAGTATAAAGCGGTTATCTAAATACTCTAGTGTTTAAGAGAGGTATGGGACAGCGTTTGGAACAGGATTAACCGTTATACGCTTTCTCACAGAAGATTCGAGTTGTCCAGAAGATTAGTGGATCCCGATGTTTGGGTTTGAAGAGAAGAATAGGGAGGTATTCTGCTAGAGAGAGCAACGTCTTCCTTCATTTTAGTTTCTAGTATCAAGAATGAAATTTTCTCGTGTATTTGAAATGTACGTTTATCAAGTCTTATAGGGTTTGGTTAAGATGGACACACAAAGTTTTCAAGACTAAGAATCCAAGTATAAGTTTGAAAATATGATAAGTCAGTTGAGTTTCAAGTTTCAGTATTAAGCTTTACATGATCCTTTATTGATCATGTGTAGTTTTAAGAATACGGGATTGAGTATTTGTACAAGTTTTACATGACTCAAAAGTCTTTGACCTCATAGTTGTGTATACGAAGTTTAATGTTTTAGCATTGTGTATTTAAGATTTTAGTCCCCGTTGTGATTTATAGTAAGTCTTTTACGTGACAAGAGTTGAATGAGGAAAGTCTCCAAGCATAGGGTAACGGGAAAAGTTTCGATAAGGTTTATGATAGTGTGTTTACAAATGATTTATCTTGATTCATAACAGAAAGTATAGTTTTCTTTTGTATAGAATGTAATTAAGATGTTCAAAAACGACGAGTTAGGCATCGATAAGTAGTACAAGTAAGATTTATAAAAGATAGGTGTGATTGTCGAGCGAAAAGTTGGTCAAGTTTACAAGTGTTAAGTCTATACAAGAAGTAAGGGTCATGGTTGTTTAGGGTAATGATTCGTAAGTCGGGTTGTTTTTGAAAAAGTGCTTACGAATTAGAAGATTTGTTCAAGATTTATTCCTTAGGTACACGTGTCACTTAGGATTTTTATAGTTTAATGCAACGTTGTTAATTATTTCAAGTACTAACGTAAGTTGCTTTTGACGAAAGTGTTTGGGTAGGTGTGTTAAGTTTACAATAATGAAAGGAAAGTTAAACTAGTAAATGATGACAAGATAAAATTTCAAAATAGTTTCCATTTAGATGTTTCAAAGTTGGGACTTCTAGCCCTTACATAATACAATTTAAACGGAAAATTAAAGTGTGTAAGTAAGTTGATTAAATATGTTCAAAAGTTTTTTTTTTATTCATAATACTGAGTTATCACAGTAATATTTTTAAAAATAGGTTTTAATTGGAAGTTGATGGGCTAACGAGGAGAATTCCCGGAAGAAGGGGTGGGTCACGAGGACTCACTTATGTACCCTATTTTCCTAGCCAGAATTTCCCCATGAGTCTACAACTTTTTGGTTATTGTCACCGATGTTTGGGTTTTATGGTACTGTGTCGAGGTTCATTGTGGGCTTAGAGTCTCAAACGTGGAACTTGTCTATTCCATAGTAGGCTTCTTCCCTTGCGGGAAAACGATCAGGTTGCTAATCCCTTTGTTAATGTATTTTAGGTTTAAAAGACGTTAAGTTTTGTTTATAAGAAAACGGTGATGTGTAAGTTTTAAGGACGTATGAAGGTTTTAAAAGTGTAACAAAGTTTTGAGTTAGTCATAAAATGAAGTTTGCTTGAGTGACGAAAAATGAAATGAGACACAAGGGTTTCCCCTTATGTGCCAAGTTTATGAAGTTTGTAAAAAGGACTTGTAGGATAATACATGGTTTTAAATGTGCTGGTATTACAAGGATCATGAAGTTTAAGGATGTATGAACACTTTGAGATGTATAAAGAGAGATCTAAGCTCACTAATGTTTAGAGAAGTCGTGCATTCCTATAAGTGGATACTCATCCCAAAAATTCCCAGGAAAGCATACGGGTCCAACGGTTGATTTGGATTTATACGAAATGCTTTCCTTGACAGAATTTCCCAGAATACAGGTATCCACCCTTCCGGTCCGAACATGTTCTCACACATTATCTAGAACTTAAATATTCTTGACGAGAGTTTAGTGGTGGCTTAGACTTAAAGCCTAAGAACGTGTCCTCAATGTAGTAGACTCTTGTGGTACGTAGGTAAGTAGAAACGTAGAATCTCCAAGCGTTTACGTATAAGATTTAAGAATAGAATGAGGAGAGAATTCCTAGTAAAGGACATGAGATAACTCATGTTTGGGTCTCCTAAGTTATAGTCTAGGTCATGTGTCTAATAACCTAATTCCCTATAACCAACGCTCTGATACCAATCTGTCACACCCCAACTGACGGCGGATTATACGTCGGGGCGGACGCGGTTGTTCAATAGCACAAGGTTGACTATTAAAGTTTCGATATTTTATTAAATAATAATTTAAGATTCAATACAAGGAACATAACAAGAAATACAACGTTTAATTTATAAGTAGTCTAGGTCCAAAGCATCCTACGTGATCACAAATAAGCCTCATGATGTAGAACCTGAAACATGTGAAAGAATCTGTCAACTACAAAATAGTTGGTGAGATACAAAGGTTTTGACACAGTTTAACAAGTATTTGAGAAGAATTACAATTCACTATGATATATGCATTCTATAATGTAAGTATGAGAACAAGTATCTTAAACATTGTGCACTTCAACCCTCCAACCAAGTTTAGGCATAACCCGCAGGTTACCCTTATAAGTCTCAAGTTTAAAGTTTAATTCAGTAACAATCACCAAGGGCTCCCCTTCGAAGGGGTCAATCAATCAAGGTGGATTGGTCAAATACAATAGATCTATCATTGTTACCATAGGCTTGATCAAAGTTAATGAATGTGCTAGTTTTAAGTTTAATCTAAGCATACAAGTCTCAAGTTTAACATAAGAATAAACACGTAGTCATAGTTGTACAAGAATTGTATAAGTTTAAGAATTTTGAACATGTTTCACCCAAAAAGTATAAAAAGGAAAAAAGGGGCTAAGTATACTCACATGGATTGAATGAAGAGTATCCGACAAGGATTGAGTGTAGCAAGAATTTGAGGGAGAATATCCTCACAACAAGCCTAAGAATATAAGTCTAAAGTTTTAAGTAAAAGTCTAAGACAAGGATCTAGGATTCGGGATTGACTAGGGTTCCAAATGGGAGACAGATATGATTTGTGTTTATGAAATTTAAATCAAGTTTTATAATAAAGGTTTTGATACAAGATTTGTATGTCAAAGTTTAATAGATTTATAGATTAGAATAATTATTAATTAAAATAATTATTAAAAAGTTTTACAATTATTAATTACCCCAGTTAGGTAAAAATAATCAAAATAGTTTTCTAAGTATTTAGAAATAAGTAATTTACAAGAATAATTACCAACTTAAATCATTTGTGATTTGATTAAGTTTCTAAGTATTAAGTATTTGTAATACAAATTAGTTCGTAATATAAATACGTTTAAATAAATAGTAACACTTATAAGTTTATAAGATATTAAATAGAATACGGTTATATCCTAATTATAAGTTTATAAACATTTTTAAGGTCTAAAAGAGAACCATAAGTTTAATAGGTTTTAAATAGATTTTATATTAATTTATAGATTTATAAGTGTTTAAATAAAGTTTTACAAGTTCATAAATGTTAAAGTTTTCATTTGAATTTTATAAAGTTTATAACTTTATAATTTGTAAGGCCCCTTTCCCGGGTAACCTCACTTGTTGGATTTACTCATAAACATAGTCATAAAATACTGAATTTATATTAAAAACATTCGTCATCCAATTACATAATCATAACAGCGGAAGTCTTTACAATTAAAAACATAACATTGTTCGAAAACATATAAAACAAAAGAGGGATGTCAGTCTCGTGCCGGGTAACCTCCACGCCATCGCACGACCTTATCTTCCTTTACCTGAAATGTATACTAAAAGTCAGCTAACGCTGGTGAGTTCTAGTTTAATGCAATTAGGTATAAACATTCTTTTCTTTATAAGTATGCATAATTATATATATACACTTATATAAGTACACATTGACTTGAATTACTTCTCATTTATAATTCTTCGCAAATACATATAGATATATATTCACGTCATTGGTCTCATTTATTCTCATAACTTTTGCTTCTCTTTCTTCTGTATTTTGTGATTGCATATATATATATACATTCACCTTTTCTTTTCTTTTCTTTACGTTCATGGGTAATACTCTTAAGGGTGATCAACCCGTCTTTTAGTTACGAAGGTCACAAAGACAATCGCCGCGGTCCATCGTCATGGCCCACCTATACTTACAACCGTCCGGCAACAAGTGCCGTCCGTCATTTTATTCTTACAACCGTCCGGCAACCTTTGTCCGTCCGTCATGACTTACAACCGTCCTACCGTCGTAGGCCGTAATTCGCCCGTATACCCGAAGGTATCCGTTTCCCATGCGACTATTATTTATACAACTGTTCTGCTATAAGATACCAATTTTTCTTAGACCGTCCGTTAATAACTTTAGTATGTCCTAGCTGATGAAGGAACGCACTTGTGGCATTCGTACGTCCTAGCTGATGAAGGCCTTTACTACTGTGTTGATAGTGCAATTCAGTTTACAACTAAATGCATTTGATATAAAGCTTTTACTAGCACCCGAGTCAAATAATATAGCCGCATGTTCATCATTAACTAGAAACGTGCCTGACACAACATCAGGATTTCCCCTTGCTTCCTCCTCAGTCAGGGCGTAAGCTCGAGTCCTAGTCTTTGGTTGTTCCTGTTCCTTTTCTTTTCCCGAACCAGATTGTCTGGTTTTTCTGCAATCCTTAGTCAGGTGACCAAACAGTCCACATACTTCGCATTTAGTCTCTTAAGCAGTCACGAGAATAGTGCCCCGCCTTCCCACACCTGTAACATGTGGTGGAGCCGACCCGGCACTCGCCAAAATGTTGCCTTCCACATTTCTTGCAGGCTTCATATTTATCCGACCTTGGTTTCTTATTTGCAGTAGTTACGTTCCCTCTTCTGGTACCTCTAGACGGGTTCTCCCACTTTCTCTTTTGTGTCTCAGGTGCCGGGTCCTCATTGGCGTAGTTGTCATAGACGATTCCGCTCAGATTCACTACCGACTCGAAGGTCGAGGGTAGGTTAGCTTTTATATGAACACGGACCCGTTGTGGCAACCCCTTAACATAGTACTTGATCAAACGGTCTTCAGTTTCTACCAGGTGGGGTACTAGTTGAGCTAGCTCATTGAATCTCGAAGTATACTGGCGGTGCGTCTTGTTTCCGGCCTTAAGGTTTAGGAATTCATTTTCCACTCGATCAATTTCGTTCTGTGGACAGAACTTTTGGATGATCAGCTTCTTCAAGTCATCCCATGTCATTCTGTTTATAGCATTTGGTGACTTAATTCTCTGAATATTCCTCCACCAACTTAGTGCTTCGTTGGTGAAAGACTGAGCAACATATTTAACAGCCTGGTCTGGCGACACTCGCTGATGTTGATTACAGCATTCATCCTCTCAATCCATTTAAGCGTTACCACTGAATCCTTGCTCCCATCGAACTTGGGTGGGTCTCCGTCCTTAAAGCCTTTGTAAGTACACCCACGGTTGCTCGATCCTATCTTTATTTCATCCCCATCACTATCATATACTTTCTCTTCGTTGTCTCCTTCATCCTCCTCTTTGCTTTTCTTTATTGCCTCGGATAGTAGATCAGGCAATACCTTCTTCAAAGTGATCACAACTTCACGGGCAATAGCATCCCTGACTTCAGGTTCCAACTGTATAGGCCCTGGACTGTCGTCCCTAATTAGGGTCACTTCTGTTTCGTGCACACTTTCGGTGTGCTCTGCGTGCACACTCCCTTCTTCTTAAATTCTTTGGTTCAACGGAGGTCTACCTCGTCGGCCAGTGCGACCGCCACGAGGTCCTGTTCTTCCTCCTCCAGCCATATTTCCTAGTTTTCCTGATGGTCATAAAGGGAATACATCAATGTCATTCTCTCAGATCATAGTCTTGAAATAGTACGAACAAGGTAAATTTTTAATTACAGAGACCGGTTTGTGATTAGAAATTTACATTGCTTTTCGGGTTCCAATCTCTTCAAATTATTCATGACATTGACATCTATTGGTTCTAGGTTTGAGTATCTATTCTTATCCAAGTGTATTAACCTTAGTACTTACTTACCGTGCTGGCGTTGGCGTTGGTTACCCATGACTGACATCCGTGTGTTTGTCCCATAATCAGTTTGAGTCCAGACATTTAGGGATGTCTGAATCTCTCAAACTATTGCTTTGATACCAACTTGTAAGGCCCCTTTCCCGGGTAACCTCACTTGTTGGATTTACTCATAAACATAGTCATAAAATACTGAATTTATATTAAAAACATTCGTCATCCAATTACATAATCATAACAGCGGAAGTCTTTACGATTAAAAACATAACATTGTTCGAAAACATATAAAACAAAAGAGGGATGTCAGTCTCGTGCCGGGTAACCTCCACGCCATCGCACGACCCTATCTTCCTTTACCTGAAATGTATACTAAAAGTCAGCTAACGCTGGTGAGTTCTAGTTTAATGCAATTAGGTATAAACATTCTTTTCTTTATAAGTATGCATAATTATATATATACACTTATATAAGTACACATTGACTTGAATTACTTCTCATTTATAATTCTTCGCAAATACATATAGATATATATTCACGTCATTGGTCTCATTTATTCTCATAACTTTTGCTTTTCTTTCTTCTGTATTTTGTGATTGCATATATATATATACATTCACCTTTTCTTTTCTTTTCTTTACGTTCATGGGTAATACTCTTAAGGGTGATCAACCCGTCTTTTAGTTACGAAGGTCACAAAGACAATCGCCGCGGTCCATCGTCATGGCCCACCTATACTTACAACCGTCCGGCAACAAGTGCCGTCCGTCATTTGATTCTTACAACCGTCCGGCAACCTTTGTCCGTCCGTCATGACTTACAACCGTCCTACCGTCGTAGGCCGTAATTCGCCCGTCTACCAGAAGGTATCCGTTTCCCATGCGACTATTATTTATACAACTGTTCTGCTATAAGATGCCAATTTTTCTTAGACCGTCCGTTAATAACTTTAGTACGTCCTAGCTGATGAAGGAACGCACTTGTGGCATTCGTACGTCCTAGCTGATGAAGGCCTTTACTACTGTGTTGATAGTGCAATTCAGTTTACGACTAAATGCATTTGATATAAAGCTTTTACTAGCACCCGAGTCAAATAATATAGCCGCATGTTCATCATTAACTAGAAACGTACCTGACACAACATCAGGATTTCCCCTTGCTTCCTCCTCAGTCAGGGCGTAAGCTCGAGTCCTAGTCTTTGGTTGTTCCTGTTCCTTTTCTTTTCCCGAACCAGATTGTCTGGTTTTTCTGCAATCCTTAGTCAGGTGACCAAACAGTCCACATACTTCGCATTTAGTCTCTTAAGCAGTCACGAGAATAGTGCCCCGCCTTCCCACACCTGTAACATGTGGTGGAGCCGACCCGGCACTCGCCAAAATGTTGCCTTCCACATTTCTTGCAGGCTTCATATTTATCCGACCTTGGTTTCTTATTTTCAGTAGTTACGTTCCCTCTTCTGGTACCTCTAGACGGGTTCTCCCACTTTCTCTTTTGTGTCTCAGGTGCCGGGTCCTCATTGGCGTAGTCGTCATAGACGATTCCGCTCAGATTCACTACCGACTCGAAGGTCGAGGGTAGGTTAGCTTTTATATGAACACGGACCCGTTGTGGCAGCCCCTTAACATAGTACTTGATCAAACGGTCTTCAGTTTCTACCAGGTGGGGTACTAGTTGAGCTAGCTCATTGAATCTCGAAGTATACTGGCGGTGCGTCTTGTTTCCAGCCTTAAGGTTTAGGAATTCATTTTCCACTCGATCAATTTCGTTCTGTGGACAGAACTTTTGGATGATCAGCTTCTTCAAGTCATCCCATGTCATTCTGTTTATAGCATTTGGTGACTTAATTCTCTAATATTCCTCCACCAACTTAGTGCTTCGTTGGTGAAAGAATGAGCAACATATTTAACAGCCTGGTCTTGTCGACACTCGCTGATGTTGATTACAGCATTCATCCTCTCAATCCATTCAAGCGTTACCACTGAATCCTTGCTCCCATCGAACTTGGGTGGGTCTCCGTCCTTAAAGCCTTTGTAAGTACACCCACGGTTGCTCGATCCAATCTTTATTTCATCCCCATCACTATCATATACTTTCTCTTCCTTGTCTCCTTCATCCTCCTCTTTGCTTTTCTTTATTGCCTCGGATAGTAGATCAGGCAATACCTTCTTCAAAGTGATCACAACTTCACGGGCAATAGCATCCCTGACTTCAGGTTCCAACTGTATAGGCCCTGGACTGTCGTCCCTAATTGGGGTCACTTCTGTTTCGTGCACACTTTCGGTGTGCTCTGCGTGCACACTCCCTTCTTCTTAAATTCTTTGGTTCAACGGAGGTCTACCTCGTCGGCCAGTGCGACCGCCACGAGGTCCTGTTCTTCCTCCTCCAGCCATAGTTCCTAGTTTTCCTGATGGTCATAAAGGGAATACATCAATGTCATTCTCTCAGATCATAGTCTTGAAACAGTACGAACAAGGTAAATTTTTAATTACAGTGTCCGGTTTGTGATTAGAAATTTACATTGCTTTTCGGGTTCCAATCTCTTCAAATTGGTCATGACATTGACATCTATTGGTTCTAGGTTTGAGTATCTATTCTTATCCAAGTGTATTAACCTTAGTACTTACTTACTGTGCTGGCGTTGGCGTTGGTTACCCATGACTGACATCCGTGTGTTTGTCCCATAATCAGTTTGAGTCCAGACATTTAGGGATGTCTGAATCTCTCAAACTATTGCTTTGATACCAACTTGTAAGGCCCCTTTCCCGGGTAATCTCACTTGTTGGATTTACTCATAAACATAGTCATAAAATACTGAATTTATATTAAAAACATTCGTCATCCAATTACATAATCATAACAGCGGAAGTCTTTACAATTAAAAACATAACATTGTTCGAAAACATATAAAACAAAAGAGGGATGTCAGTCTCGTGCCGGGTAACCTCCACGCCATCGCACGACCTTATCTTCCTTTACCTGAAATGTATACTAAAAGTCAGCTAACGCTGGTGAGTTCTAGTTTAATGCAATTAGGTATAAACATTCTTTTCTTTATAAGTATGCATAATTATATATATACACTTATATAAGTACACATTGACTTGAATTACTTCTCATTTATAATTCTTCGCAAATACATATAGATATATATTCACGTCATTGGTCTCATTTATTCTCATAACTTTTGCTTCTCTTTCTTCTGTATTTTGTGATTGCATATATATATATACATTCACCTTTTCTTTTCTTTTCTTTACGTTTATGGGTAATACTCTTAAGGGTGATCAACCCGTCTTTTAGTTACGAAGGTCACAAAGACAATCGCCGCGGTCCATCGTCATGGCCCACCTATACTTACAACCGTCCGACAACAAGTGCCGTCCGTCATTTTATTCTTACAACCGTCCGGCAACCTTTGTCCGTCCGTCATGACTTACAACCGTCCTACCGTCGTAGGCCGTAATTCGCCTGTCTACCCGAAGGTATCCGTTTCCCATGCGACTATTATTTATACAACCGTTCTACTATAAGATGCCAATTTTTCTTAGACCGTCCGTTAATAAGTTTAGTACGTCCTAGCTGATGAAGGAACGCACTTGTGGCATTCGTACGTCCTAGCTGATGAAGGTACGCACTTGTCCCGGTTGTACGATAGTCACGTGGTCGTCCGTCTACCGAAGTAGCCGTTATCATCGAAGCGTCCATAACGTTTTCTTATACTTGGCAAGCAATATATTCATGGATATAAAGCAAGATTTCTTCTTTACACGTTATGTCATACTTTCGTTCATTCTTTAAATATCATACGTTTCATTCTTTATTCATAATTCTATTTCGTGTAAAGATATATATATATATATATATATATATATATATATTTGTATACCACGTATGATCACATTGACATTCATAACTGTTATTCATTTAGTGTATACATTTCAGCCCCAAAACATTTAATAAGGTTTGCACATAACATAGAAAGGGGGCACATAGAACTCACCTGATGAGTAGTTTCTGTAATACACTAAGCTGGCTACTGAGCTTCACTAGTGTCACTCACGATCTGTATAATAAAATCATACACATAAGGTGGTGCTCCTAGATGACACTAGACATTACTATGCTTGAACATAGTAGTTTCGATTAATTAGCTTATATCGAAACTTGGTAGTTTCGATAGGTTGTTTCTGTCGAAACTAGGTAGTTTCGATAGGTAGTTTCGATAAGTAACTTGTGTATTATCTTAGCTTCGGATTAGGGGCTCATATCGAAACTATGGTAGTTTCGATTGGGCCTGCATATATCGAAACTGGGTAGTTTCGATAGGTCTGCACATATCGATACTAAGTAGTTTCGATGGTCTGCAGTTGTCGCCTTCCCCAAAAATCCGAATGTTCTGCATGCGAATCTGATCATGTCGATATCTAAATTTTCTTTGATCAAAACATTCGTTTTTCATTCTAGATGCTATATCTAAGTTCACTTTCAAGTTTCATCCGCAAAAATCGTTATCTTTTAGCCAAAACCCGAAACTTCCCAAAACGAACAAAAACTCATAATGTGATCGAATCGTTACCTGGATTGAAATTCTGATTCGGAGGTTTTGCTCACGGGCTCAGCTGTAACGTGCTCCTCCAATCTCGTGACGATCCGTCGACTTTCTCTCTCTAGACCCGAGCTTTCCTTTCTCTCTCTAGAAGTTGCGTGAGTGTGGAATGAGCAGGGAAGAGGGCTGCCTTGCCTTATATATATACCTGGGCTTCCCTCGGCCCATTGAAGCAGAGCCCAAGCCCGCTCCCTTTTGTTTAAATGTTCCGAGTAAATCACCGGTCTCGCTATGTTTATTCGTTTTATTATTTTTGGGATGTTACAAGTCTACCCTCCTTAGAAAGGTTTCGTCCTCGAAACCTGCTAATCGTTAAACAATTGAGGGTATAGTCCCCTCATCTCGTCTTCTTTTTCCCACGTAGCTTCTGACCTTTTTCTATGCTTCCATTGTATCTTGACTAACGGTATCGACTTATTGCGTAGTCGTTTCTCAGCTCGGTCAAGAATGGCTATTGGTTCCTCTACATAATTTAGACTGTTATCCACTTCGATCTCGTCGTAAGGTATGTGAGCTGTGTCGTCAGCTAGGCACTTGCGTAAGTGCGACACGTGAAACGTAGGGTGTATTCCACTAAGCTCAACGGGTAGGTCGAGTCTGTAAGCAACTTGACCCACTCTTGCTAAAATCTTGAAAGGTCCGACAAACCTTGGGCTTAGTTTGCCACGCTTTCTGAATCGGATGATTCCTTTCCATGGTGATACCTTTAACAGTACCATGTCCCCTACTTGAAACTCTAAATCCCTTCTTCTCTTATCCGCGTATGATTTCTGTCTGTCTTTTGCAGCTTTCATTCGAGCTTTGATTTGATCAAATTTCTCAGAAGTGGCTTTGACCACTTCGAGACTTGCAAAATCCTTCTGTCCAATTTCCCCCCAACAAACCGGGGTTCTGCATCTCCTCCCATACAACATCTCAAACGGCGGCATGCCAATAGTTGAGTGATAGCTGTTGTTATATGAAAATTCTGCCAATGGTAGATGGCTGTCCCAGCTCCCACCAAAGTCAATGATACAGGCCCGGAGCATGTCCTCCAAGGTCTGAATGGTCCTTTCCGATTGTCCATCGGTTTGAGGGTGGTAAGCGGTGCTGATGTTCAGTCTAGTGCCCATTGCTTCGTTGAATTTCTTCCAAAACCTTGACGTGAATCTAGTATCTCTGTCGGACACAATCGACTGCGGCATACCATGTCTGCTCACAATTTCCTTGATAAATATTTCTGCTAGCTTTTCAGAAGAAGAAGTTTCTCGTATCGGCAAGAAGTGAGCACTCTTTGTCAAGCGGTCGACGATCACCCAAATGGTATCATTGCCTTTAGCTGTTTGCGGTAGCTTGGTAATGAAGTCTATTGTGATCTCTTCCCACTTCCATTCCGGTATTGGTAAAGGTTGCATTTTACCGCATGGTTTCTGGTGCTCGGCCTTAACTAGAGAGCACGTTAGGCACTTGCTCACGTATTGTGTCACATCATTCTTCATGCCAGGCCACCAGTATTCTTTCTTCAAGTCTTGGTACATTTTGTTTGTCCCGGGGTGGATAGAATAGCGAGACTTATGGGCCTCATTTAGTATTTTGGCTCTAAGCTCGCCAATCTTAGGTATCCACATCCGGCCAAACCTAGTTCGTACTCCGTATGCATTTGCATCTAAGTTCCCTTGTTGTCCTACTATTCTTTCCCATTTCACATTTCTTTCTAACAATGCTTCATCTTGTGCCTTTGATATTTCACCCATCAAGTCTGGTGTTATAATCAACTGACACGCTTTGACCCGGATAGGTGTTGATTCTTCCTTTCTACTTAAAGCGTCAGCCACTACGTTTGCCTTGCCTGGATGGTACAATATTTCACAGTCATAGTCTTTCCGTAGCTCTAACCACCTTCTTTGCCTCATGTTTAGTTTCTTTTGTTCGAAAAAATATTTCAAGCTCTTGTGATCGGAGTAGATGGTGCATTTAACTCCATACTAGTAGTGCCTCCATACTTTCAACGCGAAAACTACTGCTGCTAACTCTAAATCGTGTGTTGGATAATTAACCTCGTGAATCTTTTGTTGCCGCGATGCATAAGCAATTACCTTTCCTCGTTGCATAAGTACGCACCCCAAACCCTGCCCCGAAGCGTCAGAATAGACTACCAAGTCTTCATTTCCCTCAGGTAGAGTTAAGACTGGAGCTTGAGTTAATCGTGTCTTAAGTTCCTCAAACGCGTTGTTTTGGGTTGGACCTCATTCATACTTTACTTCCTTCCATGTCAGTTTGGTTAGTGGCGAGGCAATTCTTGAGAAATCTTGAATGAACCTTCGATAGTAGCCTGCCAATCCTAGAAAACTTCGTATCTCTGTTGGTGTCTTTGGGATGTTCCATTCCTTTACTGTCTCGATCTTTGCAGGATCCACCATGATGCCGTTTGGGTTTATTACATGACCTAGGAATTGGACTTCCCTAAGCCAGAATGCGCATTTGGAGAATTTTGCATACAACTTTTCCTGCTTTAGCACCTCCAGAACCTCCCTTAGGTGACAGTGGTGATCACCCTCGTTTTCCGAATATACCAGTATGTCGTCTATAAAAACTATCACTGATCGATCCAACATGGGTCGACATACTCTATTCATCAAATCCATGAACGCTGCTGGTGCGTTAGTTAATCCGAAGGACATCACGAGAAACTCATAATTCCCATAACGTGTGCGAAACGCGGTCTTTGGTACATCTTCCTCTCTTACTTTCAACTGATGGTAACCCGACCTAAGATCGATCTTTGAGAACCAACTCGCACCTTGCAGTTGATCAAAAAGGTCATCTATTCTAGGTAGTGGGTATTTGTTCTTTACTGTCCTCTTGTTCAGTTCACGGTAGTCAATGCACATGCGCATGCTGCCGTCTTTCTTCTTTACAAATAGTACCGGAGCGCCCCATGGTGAAATGCTCGGTCTAATAAATCCTTTTTCTGTTAATTCTTGTAGTTGAGACATCAATTCTTTCATTTCTGACGGAGCCAATCGGTAGGGGGCTTTGGCAACGGGCTCAGCTCCTGGCAGTAAGTCAATCTGAAATTCTATTTCCCGATCGGGTGGCAACCCAGGTAGATCCTCAGGGAATACTTCCGGAAAATTGCACACCACGGGTACGTTCTCGAGTTCTTTCGTTTTCATTCTATCGTCAATAACATATGCCAGATAAGCTTCGCAACCGCGCCTCATGTAACTTTCGACCTTGATCATCGAGATGATGTTCGGCATCGTGCAATTCCAATCCCCATAAACCGTAATTGGGCTGCCGCTTGGAGCCTTGAGGTGTATCCTCTTACGTTTACATATGATTTGAGCTTCGTTGGCAGCTAGCCAATCCATACCCAATACTATATCGAATCCTCCTAAGGTGAGAAGGAATAATCTAGAAGGAAACTTATGACCCTCTATTTCTATTATGCAATCCTCTGTTACTTGGAATACTGCCGAATTTTTACCATCGGCAGTTTGTACACTAAAGGCCTTTACTACTGTGTTGATAGTGCAATTCAGTTTACGACTAAATGCATTTGATATAAAGCTTTTACTAGCACCCGAGTCAAATAATATAGCCGCATGTTCATCATTAACTAGAAACGTACCTGACACAACATCAGGATTTCCCCTTGCTTCCTCCTCAGTCAGGGCGTAAGCTCGAGTCCTAGTCTTTGGTTGTTCCTGTTCTTTTTCTTTTCCCGAACCAGATTGTCTGGTTTTTCTGCAATCCTTAGTCAGGTGACCAAACAGTCCACATACTTCGCATTTAGTCTCTTAAGCAGTCACGAGAATAGTGCCCCGCCTTCCCACACCTGTAACATGTGGTGGAGCCGACCCGGCACTCGCCAAAATGTTGCCTTCCACATTTCTTGCAGGCTTCATATTTATCCGACCTTGGTTCTTATTTTCAGTAGTTACGTTCCCTCTTCTGGTACCTCTAGACGGGTTCTCCCACTTTCTCTTTTGTGTCTCAGGTGCCGGGTCCTCATTGGCGTAGTCGTCATAGACGATTCCGCTCAGATTCACTACCGACTCGAAGGTCGAGGGTAGGTTAGCTTTTATATGAACATGGACCCGTTGTGGCAGCCCCTTAACATAGTACTTGATCAAACGGTCTTCAGTTTCTACCAGGTGGGGTACTAGTTGAGCTAGCTCATTGAATCTCGAAGTATACTGGCGGTGCGTCTTGTTTCCAGCCTTAAGGTTTAGGAATTCATTTTCCACTCGATCAATTTCGTTCTGTGGACAGAACTTTTGGATGATCAGCTTCTTCAAGTCATCCCATGTCATTCTGTTTATAGCATTTGGTGACTTAATTCTCTAATATTCCTCCACCAACTTAGTGCTTCGTTGGTGAAAGAATGAGCAACATATTTAACAGCCTGGTCTTGTCGACACTCGCTGATGTTGATTACAGCATTCATCCTCTCAATCCATTCAAGCGTTACCACTGAATCCTTGCTCCCATCGAACTTGGGTGGGTCTCCGTCCTTAAAGCCTTTGTAAGTACACCCACGGTTGCTCGATCCTATCTTTATTTCATCCCCATCACTATCATATACTTTCTCTTCCTTGTCTCCTTCATCCTCCTCTTTGCTTTTCTTTATTGCCTCGGATAGTAGATCAGGCAATACCTTCTTCAAAGTGATCACAACTTCACGGGCAATAGCATCCCTGACTTCAGGTTCCAACTGTATAGGCCCTGGACTGTCGTCCCTAATTGGGGTCACTTCTGTTTCGTGCACACTTTCGGTGTGCTCTGCGTGCACACTCCCTTCTTCTTAAATTCTTTGGTTCAACGGAGGTCTACCTCGTCGGCCAGTGCGACCGCCACGAGGTCCTGTTCTTCCTCCTCGAGCCATAGTTCCTAGTTTTCCTGATGGTCATAAAGGGAATACATCAATGTCATTCTCACAGATCATAGTCTTGAAACAGTACGAACAAGGTAAATTTTTAATTACAGTGACCGGTTTGTGATTAGAAATTTACATTGCTTTTCGGGTTCCAATCTCTTCAAATTGGTCATGACATTGACATCTATTGGTTCTAGGTTTGAGTATCTATTCTTATCCAAGTGTATTAACCTTAGTACTTACTTACTGTGCTGGCGTTGGCGTTGGTTACCCATGACTGACATCCGTGTGTTTGTCCCATAATCAGTTTGAGTCCAGACATTTAGGGATGTCTGAATCTCTCAAACTATTGCTTTGATACCAACTTGTAAGGCCCCTTTCCCGGGTAACCTCACTTGTTGGATTTACTCATAAACATAGTCATAAAATACTGAATTTATATTAAAAACATTCGTCATCCAATTACATAAACATAACAGCGGAAGTCTTTACGATTAAAAACATAACATTGTTCGAAAACATATAAAACAAAAGAGGGATGTCAGTCTCGTGCCGGGTAACCTCCACGCCATCGCACGACCTTATCTTCCTTTACCTGAAATGTATACTAAAAGTCAGCTAACGCTGGTGAGTTCTAGTTTAATGCAATTAGGTATAAACATTCTTTTCTTTATAAGTATGCATAATTATATATATACACTTATATAAGTACACATTGACTTGAATTACTTCTCATTTATAATTCTTCGCAAATACATATAGATATATATTCACGTCATTGGTCTCATTTATTCTCATAACTTTTGCTTCTCTTTCTTCTGTATTTTGTGATTGCATATATATATATACATTCACCTTTTCTTTTCTTTTCTTTACGCTCATGGGTAATACTCTTAAGGGTGATCAACCCGTCTTTTAGTTACGAAGGTCACAAAGACAATCGCCGCGGTCCATCGTCATGGCCCACCTATACTTACAACCGTCCGGCAACAAGTGCCGTCCGTCATTTTATTCTTACAACCGTCCGGCAACCTTTGTCTGTCCGTCATGACTTACAACCGTCCTACCGTCGTAGGCCGTAATTCGCCCGTCTACCCGAAGGTATCCGTTTCCCATGCGACTATTATTTATACAACTGTTCTGCTATAAGATGCCAATTTTTCTTAGACCGTCCGTTAATAACTTTAGTACGTCCTAGCTGATGAAGGAACGCACTTGTGGCATTCGTACGTCCTAGCTGATGAAGGCCTTTACTACTGTGTTGATAGTGCAATTCAGTTTACGACTAAATGCATTTGATATAAAGCTTTTACTAGCACCCGAGTCAAATAATATAGCCGCATGTTCATCATTAACTAGAAACGTACCTGACACAACATCAGGATTTCCCCTTGCTTCCTCCTCAGTCAGGGCGTAAGCTCGAGTCCTAGTCTTTGGTTGTTCCTGTTCCTTTTCTTTTCCCGAACCAGATTGTCTGGTTTTTCTGCAATCCTTAGTCAGGTGACCAAACAGTCCACATACTTCGCATTTAGTCTCTTAAGCAGTCACGAGAATAGTGCCCCGCCTTCCCACACCTGTAACTTGTGGTGGAGCCGACCCGGCACTCGCCAAAATGTTGCCTTCCACATTTCTTGCAGGCTTCATATTTATCCGACCTTGGTTCTTATTTTCAGTAGTTACGTTCCCTCTTCTGGTACCTCTAGACGGGTTCTCCCACTTTCTCTTTTGTGTCTCAGGTGCCGGGTCCTCATTGGCGTAGTCGTCATAGACGATTCCGCTCAGATTCACTACCGACTCGAAGGTCGAGGGTAGGTTAGCTTTTATATGAACACGGACCCGTTGTGGCAGCCCCTTAACATAGTACTTGATCAAACGGTCTTCAGTTTCTACCAGGTGGGGTACTAGTTGAGCTAGCTCATTGAATCTCGAAGTATACTGGCGGTGCGTCTTGTTTCCAGCCTTAAGGTTTAGGAATTCATTTTCCACTCGATCAATTTCGTTCTGTGGACAGAACTTTTGGATGATCAGCTTCTTCAAGTCATCCCATGTCATTCTGTTTATAGCATTTGGTGACTTAATTCTCTAATATTCCTCCACCAACTTAGTGCTTCGTTGGTGAAAGAATGAGCAACATATTTAACAGCCTGGTCTTGTCGACACTCGCTGATGTTGATTACAGCATTCATCCTCTCAATCCATTCAAGCGTTACCACTGAATCCTTGCTCCCATCGAACTTGGGTGGGTCTCCGTCCTTAAAGCCTTTGTAAGTACACCCACGGTTGCTCGATCCTATCTTTATTTCTTCCCCATCACTATCATATACTTTCTCTTCCTTGTCTCCTTCATCCTCCTCTTTGCTTTTCTTTATTGCCTCGGATAGTAGATCAGGCAATACCTTCTTCAAAGTGATCACAACTTCACGGGCAATAGCATCCCTGACTTCAGGTTCCAACTGTATAGGCCCTGGACTGTCGTCCCTAATTGGGGTCACTTCTGTTTCGTGCACACTTTCGGTGTGCTCTGCGTGCACACTCCCTTCTTCTTAAATTCTTTGGTTCAACGGAGGTCTACCTCGTCGGCCAGTGCGACCGCCACGAGGTCCTGTTCTTCCTCCTCCAGCCATAGTTCCTAGTTTTCCTGATGGTCATAAAGGGAATACATCAATGTCATTCTCACAGATCATAGTCTTGAAACAGTACGAACAAGGTAAATTTTTAATTACAGTGACCGGTTTGTGATTAGAAATTTACATTGCTTTTCGGGTTCCAATCTCTTCAAATTGGTCATGACATTGACATCTATTGGTTCTAGGTTTGAGTATCTATTCTTATCCAAGTGTATTAACCTTAGTACTTACTTACTGTGCTGGCGTTGGCGTTGGTTACCCATGACTGACATCCGTGTGTTTGTCCCATAATCAGTTTGAGTCCAGACATTTAGGGATGTCTGAATCTCTCAAACTATTGCTTTGATACCAACTTGTAAGGCCCCTTTCCCGGGTAACCTCACTTGTTGGATTTACTCATAAACATAGTCATAAAATACTGAATTTATATTAAAAACATTCGTCATCCAATTACATAAACATAACAGCGGAAGTCTTTACGATTAAAAACATAACATTGTTCGAAAACATATAAAACAAAAGAGGGATGTCAGTCTCGTGCCGGGTAACCTCCACGCCATCGCACGACCTTATCTTCCTTTACCTGAAATGTATACTAAAAGTCAGCTAACGCTGGTGAGTTCTAGTTTAATGCAATTAGGTATAAACATTCTTTTCTTTATAAGTATGCATAATTATATATATACACTTATATAAGTACACATTGACTTGAATTACTTCTCATTTATAATTCTTCGCAAATACATATAGATATATATTCACGTCATTGGTCTCATTTATTCTCATAACTTTTGCTTCTCTTTCTTCTGTATTTTGTGATTGCATATATATATATACATTCACCTTTTCTTTTCTTTTCTTTACGCTCATGGGTAATACTCTTAAGGGTGATCAACCCGTCTTTTAGTTACGAAGGTCACAAAGACAATCGCCGCGGTCCATCGTCATGGCCCACCTATACTTACAACCGTCCGGCAACAAGTGCCGTCCGTCATTTTATTCTTACAACCGTCCGGCAACCTTTGTCTGTCCGTCATGACTTACAACCGTCCTACCGTCGTAGGCCGTAATTCGCCCGTCTACCCGAAGGTATCCGTTTCCCATGCGACTATTATTTATACAACTGTTCTGCTATAAGATGCCAATTTTTCTTAGACCGTCCGTTAATAACTTTAGTACGTCCTAGCTGATGAAGGAACGCACTTGTGGCATTCGTACGTCCTAGCTGATGAAGGCCTTTACTACTGTGTTGATAGTGCAATTCAGTTTACGACTAAATGCATTTGATATAAAGCTTTTACTAGCACCCGAGTCAAATAATATAGCCGCATGTTCATCATTAACTAGAAACGTACCTGACACAACATCAGGATTTCCCCTTGCTTCCTCCTCAGTCAGGGCGTAAGCTCGAGTCCTAGTCTTTGGTTGTTCCTGTTCCTTTTCTTTTCCCGAACCAGATTGTCTGGTTTTTCTGCAATCCTTAGTCAGGTGACCAAACAGTCCACATACTTCGCATTTAGTCTCTTAAGCAGTCACGAGAATAGTGCCCCGCCTTCCCACACCTGTAACTTGTGGTGGAGCCGACCCGGCACTCGCCAAAATGTTGCCTTCCACATTTCTTGCAGGCTTCATATTTATCCGACCTTGGTTCTTATTTTCAGTAGTTACGTTCCCTCTTCTGGTACCTCTAGACGGGTTCTCCCACTTTCTCTTTTGTGTCTCAGGTGCCGGGTCCTCATTGGCGTAGTCGTCATAGACGATTCCGCTCAGATTCACTACCGACTCGAAGGTCGAGGGTAGGTTAGCTTTTATATGAACACGGACCCGTTGTGGCAGCCCCTTAACATAGTACTTGATCAAACGGTCTTCAGTTTCTACCAGGTGGGGTACTAGTTGAGCTAGCTCATTGAATCTCGAAGTATACTGGCGGTGCGTCTTGTTTCCAGCCTTAAGGTTTAGGAATTCATTTTCCACTCGATCAATTTCGTTCTGTGGACAGAACTTTTGGATGATCAGCTTCTTCAAGTCATCCCATGTCATTCTGTTTATAGCATTTGGTGACTTAATTCTCTAATATTCCTCCACCAACTTAGTGCTTCGTTGGTGAAAGAATGAGCAACATATTTAACAGCCTGGTCTTGTCGACACTCGCTGATGTTGATTACAGCATTCATCCTCTCAATCCATTCAAGCGTTACCACTGAATCCTTGCTCCCATCGAACTTGGGTGGGTCTCCGTCCTTAAAGCCTTTGTAAGTACACCCACGGTTGCTCGATCCTATCTTTATTTCTTCCCCATCACTATCATATACTTTCTCTTCCTTGTCTCCTTCATCCTCCTCTTTGCTTTTCTTTATTGCCTCGGATAGTAGATCAGGCAATACCTTCTTCAAAGTGATCACAACTTCACGGGCAATAGCATCCCTGACTTCAGGTTCCAACTGTATAGGCCCTGGACTGTCGTCCCTAATTGGGGTCACTTCTGTTTCGTGCACACTTTCGGTGTGCTCTGCGTGCACACTCCCTTCTTCTTAAATTCTTTGGTTCAACGGAGGTCTACCTCGTCGGCCAGTGCGACCGCCACGAGGTCCTGTTCTTCCTCCTCCAGCCATAGTTCCTAGTTTTCCTGATGGTCATAAAGGGAATACATCAATGTCATTCTCACAGATCATAGTCTTGAAACAGTACGAACAAGGTAAATTTTTAATTACAGTGACCGGTTTGTGATTAGAAATTTACATTGCTTTTCGGGTTCCAATCTCTTCAAATTGGTCATGACATTGACATCTATTGGTTCTAGGTTTGAGTATCTATTCTTATCCAAGTGTATTAACCTTAGTACTTACTTACTGTGCTGGCGTTGGCGTTGGTTACCCATGACTGACATCCGTGTGTTTGTCCCATAATCAGTTTGAGTCCAGACATTTAGGGATGTCTGAATCTCTCAAACTATTGCTTTGATACCAACTTGTAAGGCCCCTTTCCCGGGTAACCTCACTTGTTGGATTTACTCATAAACATAGTCATAAAATACTGAATTTATATTAAAAACATTCGTCATCCAATTACATAAACATAACAGCGGAAGTCTTTACGATTAAAAACATAACATTGTTCGAAAACATATAAAACAAAAGAGGGATGTCAGTCTCGTGCCGGGTAACCTCCACGCCATCGCACGACCTTATCTTCCTTTACCTGAAATGTATACTAAAAGTCAGCTAACGCTGGTGAGTTCTAGTTTAATGCAATTAGGTATAAACATTCTTTTCTTTATAAGTATGCATAATTATATATATACACTTATATAAGTACACATTGACTTGAATTACTTCTCATTTATAATTCTTCGCAAATACATATAGATATATATTCACGTCATTGGTCTCATTTATTCTCATAACTTTTGCTTCTCTTTCTTCTGTATTTTGTGATTGCATATATATATATACATTCACCTTTTCTTTTCTTTTCTTTACGTTCATGGGTAATACTCTTAAGGGTGATCAACCCGTCTTTTAGTTACGAAGGTCACAAAGACAATCGCCGCGGTCCATCGTCATGGCCCACCTATACTTACAACCGTCCGGCAACAAGTGCCGTCCGTCATTTTATTCTTACAACCGTCCGGCAACCTTTGTCCGTCCGTCATGACTTACAACCGTCCTACCGTCGTAGGCCGTAATTCGCCCGTCTACCCGAAGGTATCCGTTTCCCATGCGACTATTATTTATACAACTGTTCTGCTATAAGATGCCAATTTTTCTTAGACCGTCCGTTAATAACTTTAGTACGTCCTAGCTGATGAAGGAACGCACTTGTGGCATTCGTACGTCCTAGCTGATGAAGGCCTTTACTACTGTGTTGATAGTGCAATTCAGTTTACGACTAAATGCATTTGATATAAAGCTTTTACTAGCACCCGAGTCAAATAATATAGCCGCATGTTCATCATTAACTAGAAACGTACCTGACACAACATCAGGATTTCCCCTTGCTTCCTCCTCAGTCAGGGCGTAAGCTCGAGTCCTAGTCTTTGGTTGTTCCTGTTCCTTTTCTTTTCCCGAACCAGATTGTCTGGTTTTTCTGCAATCCTTAGTCAGGTGACCAAACAGTCCACATACTTCGCATTTAGTCTCTTAAGCAGTCACGAGAATAGTGCCCCGCCTTCCCACACCTGTAACTTGTGGTGGAGCCGACCCGACACTCGCCAAAATGTTGCCTTCCACATTTCTTGCAGGCTTCATATTTATCCGACCTTGGTTCTTATTTTCAGTAGTTACGTTCCCTCTTCTGGTACCTCTAGACGGGTTCTCCCACTTTCTCTTTTGTGTCTCAGGTGCCGGGTCCTCATTGGCGTAGTCGTCATAGACGATTCCGCTCAGATTCACTACCGACTCGAAGGTCGAGGGTAGGTTAGCTTTTATATGAACACGGACCCGTTGTGGCAGCCCCTTAACATAGTACTTGATCAAACGGTCTTCAGTTTCTACCAGGTGGGGTACTAGTTGAGCTAGCTCATTGAATCTCGAAGTATACTGGCGATGCGTCTTGTTTCCAGCCTTAAGGTTTAGGAATTCATTTTCCACTCGATCAATTTCGTTCTGTGGACAGAACTTTTGGATGATCAGCTTCTTCAAGTCATCCCATGTCATTCTGTTTATAGCATTTGGTGACTTAATTCTCTAATATTCCTCCACCAACTTAGTGCTTCGTTGGTGAAAGAATGAGCAACATATTTAACAGCCTGGTCTTGTCGACACTCGCTGATGTTGATTACAGCATTCATCCTCTCAATCCATTCAAGCGTTACCACTGAATCCTTGCTCCCATCGAACTTGGGTGGGTCTCCGTCCTTAAAGCCTTTGTAAGTACACCCACGGTTGCTCGATCCAATCTTTATTTCATCCCCATCACTATCATATACTTTCTCTTCCTTGTCTCCTTCATCCTCCTCTTTGCTTTTCTTTATTGCCTCGGATAGTAGATCAGGCAATACCTTCTTCAAAGTGATCACAACTTCACGGGCAATAGCATCCCTGACTTCAGGTTCCAACTGTATAGGCCCTGGACTGTCGTCCCTAATTGGGGTCACTTCTGTTTCGTGCACACTTTCGGTGTGCTCTGCGTGCACACTCCCTTCTTCTTAAATTCTTTGGTTCAACGGAGGTCTACCTCGTCGGCCAGTGCGACCGCCACGAGGTCCTGTTCTTCCTCCTCCAGCCATAGTTCCTAGTTTTCCTGATGGTCATAAAGGGAATACATCAATGTCATTCTCTCAGATCGTAGTCTTGAAACAGTACGAACAAGGTAAATTTTTAATTACAGTGACCGGTTTGTGATTAGAAATTTACATTGCTTTTCGGGTTCAAATCTCTTCAAATTGGTCATGACATTGACATCTATTGGTTCTAGGTTTGAGTATCTATTCTTATCCAAGTGTATTAACCTTAGTACTTACTTACTGTGCTGGCGTTGGCGTTGGTTACCCATGACTGACATCCGTGTGTTTGTCCCATAATCAGTTTGAGTCCAGACATTTAGGGATGTCTGAATCTCTCAAACTATTGCTTTGATACCAACTTGTAAGGCCCCTTTCCCGGGTAACCTCACTTGTTGGATTTACTCATAAACATAGTCATAAAATACTGAATTTATATTAAAAACATTCGTCATCCAATTACATAATCATAACAGCGGAAGTCTTTACAATTATAAACATAACATTGTTCGAAAACATATAAAACAAAAGAGGGATGTCAGTCTCGTGCCGGGTAACCTCCACGCCATCGCACGACCTTATCTTCCTTTACCTGAAATGTATACTAAAAGTCAGCTAACGCTGGTGAGTTCTAGTTTAATGCAATTAGGTATAAACATTCTTTTCTTTATAAGTATGCATAATTATATATATACACTTAGATAAGTACACATTGACTTGAATTACTTCTCATTTATAATTCTTCGCAAATACATATAGATATATATTCACGTCATTGGTCTCATTTATTCTCATAACTTTTGCTTCTCTTTCTTCTGTATTTTGTGATTGCATATATATATATACATTCACCTTTTCTTTTCTTTTCTTTACGTTTATGGGTAATACTCTTAAGGGTGATCTGTATAATAAAATCATACACATAAGGTGGTGCTCCAAGATGACACTAGACATTACTATGCTTGAACATAGTAGTTTCGATTGATTAGCTTATATCGAAACTTGGTAGTTTCGATAAGTAACTTGTGTATTATCTTAGCTTCTGATCGGGGGCTCATATCGAAACTATGGTAGTTTTGATTGGGCCTGCATATATCGAAACTGGGTAGTTTCGATCTGCACATATCGAAACTAAGTAGTTTCGATGGTCTGCACTTGTCGCCTTCCCCAAAAATCCGAATGTTCTGCATGCGAATCTGATCATGTCGATATCTAAATTTTCTTTGATCAAAACATTCGTTTTTCATTCTAGATGCTATACCTAAGTTCACTTTCAAGTTTCATCTGCAAAAATCGTTATCTTTTAGCCAAAACCCGAAACTTCCCAAAACGAACAAACACTCATAATGTGATTGAATCATTACCTGGATTGAAATTCTGATTGGGCTCAGCTGTAACGTGCTCCTCCAATCTCGTGACGATCCGTCGACTTTCTCTCTCTAGACCGGAGCTTTCCTTTCTCTCTCTAGAAGTTGCGTGAGTGTGGAATGAGCAGGGAAGAGGGCTGCCTTGCCTTATATATATACCTGGGCTTCCCTCGGTCCATTGAAGCCGAGCCCAAGCCCGCTCCCTTTTGTTTAAATGTTCCGAGTAAATCACCGGTCTCGCTATGTTTATTCGTTTTATTATTTTTTGGATGTTACATAATTATTTAGAAAATCAATAAAGTACAATTATTTCTCTCGTTTTATATAAACAAATAGATTTAAATATTATAAAGTGTACAAATTTATAAGTTTATGCTTTTTAAGTAAATTTTTATAAACTTTTATGAGTTTACAAAAATTATATAAGTTTAAAAGTTTATAAGTGTAAATTAAAGATTAGGGTAAAAGGATTCTTTAAAATACAATTAATAATAAAAGTTTACTTTAAATAAATAGTTTATGTGAAATCACAAGTTTTATAAAAGTATAAAAACACTTTAATAGTTTTTAAGTATTTAAAACTATTTTTAAAGATTTATTTGTTATAACTTTTAGTTAAGTTTAATTAATTAAATTGGTTCTGGAAAATAAAAATGTAATTGAAAACCATTTTTAAGTTTATAAAAGTTTAACAGATTTTATAAAAATAATTAAAGTATTTAAAACTAAATGAAAAAGCATAAAAAAATGAAATGGGCAAAACCCGGCTCCCCGGATTCGAACTCGGGTCTCGCCCGGGTCACCCACACACACGCGCACTTAACCAGCCCGACTACGGGTTCGTTAGCTTAAAGCACAGAAAAATAAATACCTAAACAGATTCTCAAAACTCCCCCCATTCTCCTTATGAATCCTAGAATCAAATCCACAAAATACATATCGATTAGCCCTCTGTTAATGGAATTAAACAGAGGGCTTTTGATCGTTGAGAGATTTCAAGTCGATTGATCATCAAGGTTACCTGAAATGATGCAGAATCGAGGGAGATCGGGATGAAGGTGGTCGTCGACGGTCGCTGGAATCAAAGGATCAATGTGAATGCGATATGATGAAATTGATAGTTTAGATAGTTTATGTGTGGTGTCGTCTAAGTGTTTGAGGGGTTATTTATAGGCAACTTTATCTTTAAATGCGAAAACAGTTGGGGAGTTTACGAGTAGGCTTAAACGAGTTTGAATTCAAAATACGCATTGTTAGGCTCGATGTTGAGCATTGAATACAGTTAGGTTACAGTCGCACGCTTGAGTCGAGACTCGAGGTACACTGAATTTGGACGGAATCGCGATTTCGCGCAAAAGGGGTTGGAAACCGGCCTCTGCAGCGAGACCAGTTGGCATCTGGGAGTTTGAGTTTATTACGAACAGGCCCCTGAAGTTTTGAGCTTGTGTCATTTGATGTAAAGACTTAGGTTTTAAGTTTAGAATAAGTTTCTAAAATGGCAACTTTAGTCCCTTGACTTTTATACAAAATGAATATGTTTTATTTTTTTTATGAAACCTAGATTAGTTTCATAAGTTTTATTTCCTTTATCATTTTATATATTAATAAAATAATTTATAGGATTTATGTTTTGTAAGTTTAAGTATTTTTTTTTAATTAATTTTATTTATATAACTACAAATTTGTAAAGTTTTAAGGATTGAAATGTTATTTCAAAAAGAACACACACGTACACATATATACACATATATATACATATAAGCATAATTGATTTCCTTAAATTGATATCAAATGAAAATTTATTGTTTACGAAAATAGTTTTAAATAAGAATTTAAAATTAAAAATAATACGGGCAAGCGTTTAGAAAAAGGTACATTGAAAAATCCGGGATATTACAAATCATACCTAAGTCTATTTGTTACTATATATATACATATTCGTGTATATGTGATTACAGTTAGGCGTCGTATTGTATAATCTCTAATTGTTTTTAGAAGTTATAAACATTTATAATTATACATTTACATATGAATACCTTTGTATATACGTGACATGATATTTGTCCAAATTAATAAAAGTCTGAGTTTTCATATTTACCCGGAACGTATTCGTTAAGTTTCCAAGTGTTCGTGTCTTTTATCCAAAATTTCATAATTATGTATATTTACTTTACATTCGAGTACATGAATATGCACGTATATGTTCGAGAATAACTATCATGTTTCAAAATAATCATTTGATTTCATAAACAGGTGAATATTTATATTCATGTGTGTATTTATATGTATATATATATATATATCCATACGGTACATTTACGTTTATGAAAATATAGTTGTATGTTATGTGTCACAGCAGCATGCCAGCCCAAGGTGCAGGTTCAGGCCAATGTGGAACGGCCCAAGGTGAGTCAGTCGGTAGCCCAATATGAAGCAATGTGAAGCAGCCCGAGTTATCAGTGCAAGTCAGTTGTCAGTGCAAGATTTCCTTCTTTGGTTTAGTTTTTCTGTTTTAAGTTGTGGCTAGAATAAAGGAGATCATGGGGATGCCCATATTTCCAGTAACGTTATGTTTCCTTTTCTTTAGGTAGTTTTGAAGTGTTCTTGTAAGTTTTCCTTTAAAAGGGAGAACCTAGTTTGGATGAATATATTCAGAAAATTGCTCCAATCTCTTCTCTAATTCTTCTTTTCCCTTCTGCAAGTTCTTCTTAATCTTTGTCAATATTCGTTCGATCCTTATCAATTGGTATCAGAGCGGTGTTGATCCCATGGAAACTCGAAAAACAGCTCTCGAACAATACCAGCAACAAACAAATGAAAACTTTGAAAAATATTCTGCGATGATGGCTCAGTTAATCGCAGACATGAAAACTCTGCAGGAAAGGGATTCATCGAGTTCTTCTGGGTCCGGGTCGGGCGGATGGCGTGCTGGGGGTGAAGTTAAGCCGTACTTGAAACTTCATTTTCCCCGGTTTAGCGGTGACGACCCCACGGGATGGGTTTACCAGGCAGAACAGTACTTTGACTTCCAGAAAGTGGCAGAGGAAGATAAAGTTGATTTGGCTTCGTTCCATTTGGATGGAATTGCTCTTCAGTGGCATCGTTGGTTTACAAAAACACGAGGTCCATTGACATGGTCCGAATTCACGACGGCGTTACTTGACAGATTTGGACCAACTGATTACGAAGATCCTTCTGAGTCTCTCCATCGTTTGAAGCAAGTGACGACGGTGGCCGTTTATGTTGAAGCTTTTGAACGATTGTCCCATCGTGTCGATGGCTTACCGGAACCGTTCCTGGTTGGCTGTTTCATAGGAGGATTGAAAGAAGAAATTCGTTTGGAGGTGAAATTGAAGGCACCACGTAGGTTAACTGACGCGATAGGAGTGGCGAGATTGGTGGAAGAGAAGATATCCCTGCAACGAAGGGTTTTTAACCCTAACCGATCATCCGGATCTTCTTTTACCCCAAAGGCCCACTCCAGCCCGGGAATATTAGGCCCAGCCCCTAGCCCACGTTTAGCCCTTCCGGGCCCAAATCCAATCCGTAGAATATCCGGTGCCGAAGCTCGAGATCGCCGAGAAAAAGGACTCTGTTACTATTGTGATGAGAAATACGTTCCAGGGCATAAGTGTAGCAAGCCCCAATTGTTTATGATTTGTGACGCAGGGGAGTTGGAAGAGGAAGAGACCGCCGTCGAGACCACAGAAGAGGAGGTGACGGAGGACGCTCCCGCTGAGGTATCTTTTCATGCGATTTCAGGGTCTTGCTTGCCACAAACCTTACGGTTACCGGGTAAGATTTACAATAAAGACGTGGTAATTTTGATTGATGGAGACAGTACCCATAATTTTATAGAACAAGCCTTGGTGGATCGGTTTGGACTCGTGGTGGATACTGGCACCCGGTTAGAGGTGGTGGTTGCTAACCGTGAGAAGTTGACTTGTGTGGGGCGAGTGACGGGTCTGACACTCATCATCCAAGGATACACAATCACTACCGATTTCTTTGTTCTACCGGTGGCAGCATGTCAAGTGGTTTTGGGGGTGCAATGGTTGAAGACTCTTGGGCCGATCGAGTTCGATTTTCAGAATCTCACACTGGGGTTCCGATTGGCGGGTGCGTATCACAAATTACAGGGGTTAAGAGGGTCAGATTTAACAGTGTTAAAGACGAGTGAATTAATGGGAGTTCAAGGATCTGCCATATTACTTCAAGTTAGTGAGGTCACGGGTCACCTACCCAATCCACCGACACCGTGTCAAGCTGTCGAGCAGGTCTTGGACACCTTCTCTCAGGTATTTCGAGAACCCATTGAATTGCCTCCACAACGTTTTCATGACCACGATATACCCTTGTTACCGGGGGCGAAGCCGGTTAGTTCTAGACCGTATCGCCAACCTTATTTACAGAAAGCAGAGATTGAAAAGCAAGTACGTGAACTGCTCAAGAATGGATTAATCCGCCCTAGTCATAGTCCATTCTCTTCGCCGGTTTTGTTGGTTAAGAAGTCGGATGGGTCATGGAGGTTTTGTGTTGATTATCGTGCCTTGAACGATATCACAATTAAAGATAAGTATCCCATTCCGATGATAGACGAGCTTCTGGATGAGTTACATGGTGCAACTATTTTTTCAAAATTAGATCTTCGTGCCGGTTACCACCAGATACGGGTTCGAGAGGGCGACATTCATAAGACCGCTTTCCGCACGCACGACGGTCACTATTAGTTCGTTGTTATGCCATTCGGGCTCACTAACGCCCCAGCTACATTCCAATGTTTGATGAACGACATCTTCCGTCCGTATCTTCGTAAGTTCATTTTGGTATTTTTTGATGACATACTTGTGTACTCCAAAGATTTAACTGCTCATTTGGGTCATTTGCAAATTGTTTTGGAATTGCTCCGTGCTAATCATCTTTTTGCAAAGCATTCCAAATGTTGTTTTGGAGTTCCTCAAGTAAATTATTTGGGTCATATGATATCTTCCGGTGGCGTGGCAGTCGAGACGGATAAAGTTCAGGCAGTATTATCGTGGCCAACTCCCAAATCCGCTAAGGGGGTTCGGGGATTTTTGGGCTTGGCCGGGTATTATCGGAAGTTTATAAGAGGATTCGGGGGAATAGCTGCTCCCTTGAATAAGTTGGTGGGGAAAGGTTCTTTTGCCTGGAATGATGAGGCAGAAGCCGCTTTTCAAGCTTTGAAGGTAGCATTGACGACCACTCTGACGTTAGCTCTACCGGATTGGACCCATCCTTTTACGATCAAATGTGATGCCAGTGGCGTCGGGATTGGGGCGGTTTTGACTCAAAGGGGACGGCCTTTGGCCTACTACAGCTCGCCGTTGAAAGGCTCGATGTTGTCATGGTCCACATATGAAAAAGAAATGTTAGCTATAGTGAAGGCGGTGAGGAAGTGGAGACATTATTTGTTGGGTCGGAAGTTCATAGTTAAGACGGATCACATGAGCTTAAAATACTTGCTGGAGCAACGGATCTTTACGCCGGCACAAACGAGGTGGTTACCCAAGCTCTTGGGTTACGACTATAAGATTGAGTATAAAAAGGGTGTTTCAAACCGTGGCGCCGACGCTCTTTCCCGACAGGCTGAGATTAGTTACATGGCAATTTCCCATCCTTATACTCCCTTATGGGATGACATTAGAAAGGAGGTCACTTTTGATGTTTTCTATCAGCAGCTCCCTATGTCATTTCCTTTTGGTTCGAAGGGAGACCTAGTGAAACGTGATGGGGTGTGGTTTCGCAAGGGCTCGGTTCTATTAAGTTCACATTCTCCCTTGCTAGATTTCGTTATGAAACTTTGTCACTCGTCTCCAGAAGGGGGGCATTTTGGCTTCCACAAAACAATTGCGAGGGTTCGGCAGAATTTTTGGTGGGTCGGTCTCAAAGAGTATGTGAAGAAATTCATTAGAGAATGCCATGTGTGTCAACGGGCTAAAACGGATAGCATGCGACCCGCCGGACTATTACAGCCTCTACCGGTGCCAAAACAGATTTGGGAGGATGTTAGTATGGACTTTGTGGAAGGGTTACCGGGTTCTAATGGGTTCACGGTTGTGATGGTGGTGGTGGATAGACTTTCAAAATATGCACATTTTGTTCCCATGCGCCACCCGTTCACGGCGGTCTCGGTTGCTAGGGAATTTTTCACTCAAGTTGTTCGTTTGCATGGACTTCCTTCAACCATTGTAAGTGACCGTGATAAGATTTTTATAAGCTCTTTTTGGCAAGCTTTATTCAAGTTACAGGGCACATCATTATGCATGAGTTCGAGTTACCATCCCCAATCCGATGGGCAAACGGAGGTGGTAAATCGTACGCTCGAACAATACCTACGATGTTTTGTCGGGGACAAACCGAAGAAATGGGTTGAGTGGTTGCCCTGGGCTGAGTTTAGTTTCAACACTTCAGTCCATTCGGTCACTAAGATGTCACCTTTTCAAGCGGTGTATGGTCGTTTACCTCCAAAGGTCCTGCCCTATACTCCGGGGACGACTAAGGTTGATGTAGTTGATGGTTACCTTCAAACTCGTGATGAGTTGCTCAAGACGCTTCGACGTAACCTTATTGAAGCTCGTAATCGTATGAAGGTGTCTGCTGATAAACATAGGAGGGAGGTGCACTTTGAAGTGGGAGATTTCGTTTATGTCAAGTTGCAACCCTATAGGCAGACCAGTGTTGTTAATCGAGTTTCAGCCAAGCTAGCACCTCGATTTTTTGGCCCATATAGAGTTGTGAGCCGAGTGGGTCAGGTGGCATATCGGGTGGAGTTGCCACCAGGGTCCCTTATTCACAATGTTTTCCATGTAAGCATGCTGAAAAAATGTGAGGGCTCCCCTCCTGTTCGGCCTATAGAGTCCCTTGAAGAACCAGTTTCCTCTCCACCTCAATTATTACCAGAAAGCATCTTGGGTGAAAGGGTGGTACACAAAGGGAAGTATCGTCCAAAAACAGAAATCTTAGTGAAATGGGTGGGTCAAGAGCCAGATGATGCGACTTGGGAAACAAAATGGCGGTTCCAGCGTGCCTACCCTGATTTCCACCTTGAGGACAAGGTGAGTCAAAAGGAGGGTGGATTGTTATGTGTCACAGCAGCAGGCCAGCCCAAGGTGCAGGTTCAGGCCAATGTGGAACGGCCCAAGGTGAGTCAGTCGGTAGCCCAATATGAAGCAATGTGAAGCAGCCCGAGTTATCAGTGCAAGTCAGTTGTCAGTGCAAGATTTCCTTCTTTGGTTTAGTTTTTCTGTTTTAAGTTGTGGCTAGAATAAAGGAGATCATGGGGATGCCCATATTTCCAGTAACGTTATGTTTCCTTTTCTTTAGGTAGTTTTGAAGTGTTCTTGTAAGTTTTCCTTTAAAAGGGAGAACCTAGTTTGGATGAATATATTCAGAAAATTGCTCCAATCTCTTCTCTAATTCTTCTTTTCCCTTCTGCAAGTTCTTCTTAATCTCTGTCAATATTCGTTCGATCCTTATCATTGTATCACGTTTGTCATTTACCAACTTCCAGTTTAGTCCTTCGGGTCATATAATTAATTATCATTCAACGACATATCAAATAAATAAATAAATATATATACCGTTATATAGAATTCTTGATACTAACGCTATTCCGATCGTATTTATAATAAACCGTTTTATACCACAATTATCCTATAATTTTTTTCACGTTCATGTAATAATACCTTCTAATCGTACGTACCGCTCGTTAATCACGTTTAATATTCTCGTTTAATCGATTCACTTATTTACGAATACACTTTCTCATTTATTAACAAAGATATATTTAAGCCGAATGAGTTTCTCTATATTAAATATGAGTGTTTTATGGTCCGTTAATATTAATCATTAAGTTAATATTTATTTTTATCGTTAATAATTCGTTTAGGGCTCACGCAAATAACCACACATGCGTTTAACTTTTACGTAACTAAATATCATTACCATAGTGCGCGTTTTATACCTTTACGTTCACTCGGTTTGCATACGTAACTCGTTTGTATCCGTTGACTCGTATTGACCACTGTTGACCAGGTTTGACCACGGTCCGAGATGTCATATCCTGTCCAAAAAAGCATAATTTATACTCGGGAATGAAACCCGGCAACCAAATCAACCAATCTAAACTAAACATAATAAACCGTAACGTAACCTACTAAATTTTTACGAAACGTAACCCGAACCTTGTAGATCCACACCTGTAACGACAAGGAAACGAGAAAGGACTTACCGGAACCCATTTAAGCTTGTCGGAACCCTAGCAACGTCGCCTGCAAACCGAATTTTTAGCCGAAAAATCATGAATAGCCGGAATCCCAACTTTCTTACCGGATATGTCTCCAACCGCCTCTGTTCCTTGAAGCCAACCCCATTAACGCCACCGATCGGAGTTGCGGTGGTCGGGGTCGCCATTACTGTCGCCCGCCTGCCGCCCGCCAAAACCATGGCAGCGGCGGATCTGTACGAGGCTACACTCCTCGTCGCCGATCTACACCGCCTGAAGTCTAACTTCAACGTCCCCGCCGTCAAAAGCCAACACCTCTACCTTCTTCGTCAGCGGTGGTTTCCACCGTCACCGCCGTCCATAACCACCACGATGTCGCCGTCATGGAGAAAGGAAAAGGGAGGGGATGGTGGGTGTTGCCGGAGAATGACACGGGGTATCACCGGGAGAGGCTGCCGGCGTTTCCGTGGTTACCGGGAGGAGCCGCCGGAGGTGGCCGGTTTCCTCCCCCAAACTGCGCTCTTTTTTTCTGTCGTGACACACACACACACATATGTGGTTTTGATTTGTTTCAAAACAATCAGGAACAAGATATATATGTTGATTTTATTTATTTCTTTTATTATTATTTTTATTATTTATTATTATTATTATTAAGTAGGTTTCCTACCGGTATTGCGTGTCCACTCAAGTTCCTGTCACGACTAAAATTTCCGATTTATTAATTTAAAGTACTTAGGATTGTATGGCATTAATATAAATATTAATTAAATACTTAAATTAAGAAATCTCTACCTCAACATATGTCCAAGTTGGTACCCGCCTGTCTCGCGTATTCACCGTGTTCGTTCGCTTAAACGTTTCACACTCCACTGAAATTATTATTTCTCAAATAACAACAATAATCATACTATATTGATGATGATAAAAATAAAATTAATATATACTATATTCTTTGATTGTACCAAATAATAAATAACCGGGTTACGTTTACACCGATACTCGTTGTAGTAGCGCATCGCACATTGTATGACTCACGCGTAAACGTTCTCAGATTAATTATCCGAATAATTACTAAGAATTATTATTAATATTTAATATTAGTAATTAAATATCGCGTCGTGTGTCGGTTACTAACTGTGAACACGTTAATTTATTTAGTCGTACGCTGTGATGTTAGGTAAACACTATGTATTAATATCCATTATTTCGAACCATCATGTGATGCGTCAAGTAAGATTACATAACAAGTTCACATATTGGGCCCACAACTGGACCGTTAATGGGTCGAGCCCAATTATGATGAATTCATTCCAAGGATTATTAACCCTAATTCAGGTTTGTCACATTATCCCCTCGTTAAAGAAGTTTTGTCCTCGAAACTTAGTTTTAGGTAACCTTTAGGACTGACTCAACATACTCAGATGAGAGTTTCGCATCCTTAGTTCATTTTCGGACTTTTAGAGAAAATTTTAACTCATTTCAAATAGTAGTCGGTATACAAAGATAAAGTGGATATCACAACAACTAATGATATTGGATGTGTAAGGATTTGAGATATCGTCGTACCATATAAAAGTTCAACGGTATCGTTAAACTTTCATTACATCAAACGAGTAGATTTGGGAAAGTTCCTTGAGTATATCGACAAAGGAATGACGTTAGCTATACCCTGAAGTGATGAAGTCATCACTAGAGTCCCATGAACAAAAGTGATTACAATTAGTGAAGTCAGATCTATGTAATGAGTAAGTCATTAAGAGATTGTCTAATTGGTGTGAATTAAAATAGTGGGTTTTCACAAAGCAAGTGAATAACTCACACACCAAGTTAAATAATCAAAGATTGGATGAAGAATTTCATTATGTGATCCCTCTTTTCAGAGTGGAACTGTATGGCAATCATCATTGATAATGAAAGGCAAAGGTGCATTTGTGTACATGAATCCTCAATGTGTGTGGACACATACCCATTGTTCATATACGTGTTTTAACGTACGAATGACCAAATCATGATAGAACCTAAAAGAAAATTTTTGGAGGCCTAGTAAGATATGTCAGATGGTTTAATGAAATGTCCATGTGTCAGTTCGTAATCCGGTAATTGATCGTTCATCGTAACGTGTCAATGTCTCGGTGATCTCAATACTTATAGAATAAAATATTCTAATTGACATTTCATCTGTCTAATCAGTATGTAGGTCAAACTGATTCGATTGAGTTATAGGAAACACAAATATCAGCGTGTGTAATTTCTCACAAGGGAGCTGAAATGGTTTAGGGAAACCGCTAGTAGTTGTCTAGGTAACGAATTAGACAACTATGATATGGATTACAATTTCTCATGGAGACATGATCTCCTGAGATTGATCCCGGTTTTGTCGAATTTCATTACTAGTAACACTATCACGTATGTTATTCATAATTTGGTTTAGATTGAAATCTTAGCGAAATAGATGCCTGATCCGTAAACTCAAAATAATAACAATCTCATAGTAACATTGAATCGTCTACATTTCACGTGGTTTGTTTAAAGATGGAAGTGAAATCTCGATGAAGAAAGAGGATGTGAAAGTATTTAGGAATAGTCTAATTGATTTGGCTCAGCAAGTACAAACGGTAATTAAATCTTCATTGGGTTCAAAGAAAAGTGCTTGACAATAGTTTAGCTTTCTCTAAAAAAATTTGTAGTTGGGTCTAAATGAAGACGTAAAAGTCGTATCGTGAAAATAATCTCATAGAAGTAGTGTCTCTTGAAATCGATTCCAGGTTTACCAACCATTAAATTGGTAGGCATTGATATAATATCATTTTCAATTTAGTCTGGGGCTTGACTCTCTTTAGGTAGATATTAGAAAATAGACGAGAATCAAGTATAACTTCAGGAATTTGTCGAACGCGAAGACGTCATGCCCATAGGTTCCTTAGAGAAGATGTATAGTTATCCCAAAAAGAACTTGGAAAAAAAGAACGAATATACATAAAAAAGGATTTGAGAAGTCAAAAGAATTGCATATTTGCATACTTTCAAGAGAGCAATGCTAACTTTGATTCGTCCTTTGTTCATCCTCAGCACAAAGGTTTAAGCCATAAAATTAAGGTAATTAGTGCTAAGTGTCAGAGATTTGCCTTTTCCATAGCATGTTTAATAGTTTGAATGTTAGCCTCATACTTGTCTGACAACAAATGACAGTTCACACTTAGGTTTCCTAGTAATTTGTTTGAGCATAAACATGGCTTATTTGGTTATCGAAACAATGTCTAGGTTTAATAATGTATTGGATGTCCAAGGGAATATGTTTTATAAAGCACAAATGGACGAGGGAAGATCTTCGTTGCTCAAGATCCACTAAAGGGTTGATCAAATCAAATTCGAGTTTCTCTCGTTCCTTTCGAACTATAAGAATGTTATATGAAAATCTAGTAGGGAATCAGAAATGTTAAAGTTTGATTCATGTTAGACTGAAGATCAGTCACCTATGTTGCTAGATAAGTAACGAGATAGAAAAGAGAACTTATGTCTGAACCTTAAAAGGTGAAATAATTCTTTACAAGAAATTTCCAAATTCGGCAGAAGTACCGAGGTCAAATTAGTTCAGAATAGATATCTTCAGTGTTTTGGTCAAAATTGACCTGCCAATGAAGTCTCGATTAGAGTTTTAGATCCATTCGAATACAAAGATGAAAGGGACGATGTATATTCTCATGTTACCTGAGGTAGCACATCGCATCATTTGAAGTCTTTGGCTCAACCCTAAGGTTATGATAGTTACGATGAATATTCGAACGACTAGGAATCGGGATCAGAAATACAGATTAATCATGAACATTGACTCGAACAGTAAGACTCACTAGAGTTCTCATGCACCGCAAATTATGATTACGTGTGCACCCGTAATGATAATTTACTTTGTATGGTCCCTATAGTGTTTCTCTTATCCCAAGCTCTCATTTAAAAGAGATCTGAAATGTTACATCGTGTCACCGTGTTGCACTCTCATTTACAAGTGTATATGTTCTACGAGATTACTCTAAGTCATGTGTACCAATACTCATGAATCTGCCGACTAAGGCTGTTGCTGGATGGAGTTAATGATATAGAGACACAATCTATGTCTTCTAATACAGGACGTGTGCGGTGGAAGTCAGGCACTATGTTAGTGCGGAGATCCTCAAATTTGTGTCGAGAAAATCATGCTCCAAGTTCGTTTGTACGTGTGGATCCATATGATCCAAATGAGTTTATGAGTCTCATGACTCACATAGTTCTCTCTCGATTAGTCCTGTGCCTCCCACCTTGTGATCCTTTTGCTTGGGCAGTCCTGTCTGCCATAACTCATGGAGAAAGTCCTAGTCATCCAATCTGGCAATTCATGAAGAAGAGTATATATATATACCACACTAAATGATGTCAACATATGTAAGAAAGAAAGTTGACTCCACGACTGGGTAGTTCTAGTTGGGGTGCAGGTATAGGTACAGGTTCAGGTACTAGTTCAGCCTATTGTGAGACCAAGTCGGTAATTGACGATTTCTACCGTCGTCGTCCAAGCTCATCTCGTAACTCGATCTTCTAGGGCTACATTGTGCTGAGTACACGTCATCCTTGATTTTTAATCCGAATAGTGACACTTTGTTTAGTAATGTTGTAGATGTGTATTATTTCCACATTGTTGTACGTGTTAAATGTTTATAACGTGTGCCATGTCATATACCCTAGCATAACTACATACACTAATGGTCTACTAAATTTATTCGGCAACGGTTGGAATTTCTATGCTCAGGTCTTAGGTGATCTTAGTGTGATGTAAGTCTTGGAAATCTTGGTCCTTAAATGAGTCGGGTTAAAGCCTAGGTGTCACTGAGAAAACCTAATTCGCTAAAACCATTGGCTATGATACCAATCTGTCACACCCCCAAATTTATTTACTTAATAAATAAATAAATGTTGCAATGATTGGTAACATTACACAACAGCGTAATCTAAAATAAGGATTTCTAAAGTATTGAACACCATTACAAATATTAATATAACTAGTACATTGACCTAAAATCTATTTAGTTCAAAATGGGCATAAGGTTTGAAGATCATGCGTCATCGACTTCTAGAGTTTTAATCCGAATGGTTAACTTATTCCACCGTGTCATAGCTATGTGTTACCTGAAAAACATACTTAAAAATGTCAAAATAAAGGTTGGTGAGTTAACTGGTTTAATTGTCACAATGTGAAGCGGTTTTCCTTGAAAACATTGATGGTGTATACGTGGCCAAAATATAAAACCGTTTTCCTCGAAAACATTGAAAATATGTACACGGACTTAATGCGAGACCGTTTTCCTTGAAAACATATGATGATTTCATAGTCATAAAATGAGTAGTTTTCCTAATGAAAACATGTGATGACAATCATAAAATGAGTCGTTTTCCAAATGAAAACGTTTGATGGCGTCATAGTCATAAAATAAGTTTTTTTTCCTGAGAACAATGGTATGTGTACATGGCCATAATGTGAAACTGTTTTTTCTTGAAAACATTGACAAAAACATTTGCACGTAAACGAATAACAAAACCATTTATGTGTAAATGAGTGGCAGATCCATCTGCACGAAAACGTTTCAATGTATATGAAAAAAAAAGTAATGTTGACCCATCCGTAAACTAGCTAGGAATACGAATAATATGTACATACATGAGGCATAACCAAACCATGACACGGGTGTTTTGCTCCTCGCTCATACCTCACGAGCAATGTTTGAACACTATGCGGTCATTTGGCCAGAGGGACCCATGGTTAGCGCACTAACCATGACCGGGGGTGTCAAACTCAATAGTACTATCCATAGAATCCTAGGCTCTCCATAGCTAATGGTTACAAAATATGATGGTCAGGGGACTTTACGAGCTCCAAACGGGTTCACTCATGCAAACATAAAGGTCGGGTCTTGTTTTCTTGTTACCACATGAAAATGTTTGTAAGTATGTGTTCCATGTTTTCTAAAATGTATCAAGTATTGATGTTTCATGTTTTCAAATGTGTGATGCAAGTATGTTTCTCCCCCGATGTTTCTAAAACATTTAAAAGTTAAAAGGGGCAGTGAACTCACCTAGTAATATGTTAAGGGCGATGACATCCTTCACGAATCAACGAGAACCAAAGTCCACGTAATACCATAGTAGCGGGTCTATGTCCTACTCGAGTCATACAATTGCTGTAGGTACTTAATGAGTTTTATATACTAACCCTACTTAATGAGTCTAAACTCGTATTGAGTTATCATGCGTGCGGTTGAGCCATGTTGTCGACTTAACGATGGGTGATAATTGTTATTTAGGTCAAGTCGGGATTCTCAACTTATTTATACTCCAATGGTCACATTCGAACGTAACAGTTTATCAAGCTCACGGTTATGCATAACCATACGTATTTACAATTAATAATCACAATTCTCGTTCATACGACTCTTACAGAATATGTGCGACTCTATGTTTTAATGAAACTATCTTAGAGTTTTATAATACACGTGTTAATATATATGTTTGTGTGTATATATATATATGCATATAATCAAATCTTAAAATATGTATGTACAATTCTTGTAAATCATACCTAAGTCTATTTGTTACTATATATATACATATTCGTGTATATGTGCTTAAAGTTAGGCGTCGTATTGTATAATCTCTAATGGTTGTTAGAAGTTATAAACATTTATAATTATACATTTACATATGAATACCTTTGTATATACGTGACATGATATTTGTCCAAATTAATAATAGTCTGAGTTTTCATATTTACCCGGAACGTATTCGTTAAGTTTCCAAGTGTTCGTGTCTTTTATCCAAAATTTCATAATTATGTATATTTACTTTACATTCGACTACATGAATATGCACGTATATGTTCGAGAATAACTATCGTGTTTCAAAATAATCATTTGATTTCATAAACAGGTGAATATTTATATCATGTGTGTATTTATAGGTATATATATATATATATATAAATATATATCCATACGGTACGTTTGCGTTTATGAAAATATAGTTGTATCACGTTTGTCATTTACCAACTTCCAGTTTAGTCCATCGGGTCATATACTAAATTATCATTCAACGACATATCAAATAAATAAATATATATATACCGTTATATAGAATTTTTGATGCTAACGATATTCTGATCGTATCTAAGTCGTATAAACCGTTTTATACCACAATTATCCTATAATTGTTTTCACGTCCACGTAATAATACCTACTAATCGTACGTACCGCTCATTAATCACGTTTAATATTCTCGTTTAATCGATTCACTTATTTACGAATACACTTTCTCATTTATTAACAAAGATATATTTAAGCCGAACGAGTTTCTCTATATTAAATATACTTGTTTTACGGTCCGTTAATATTAATCATTAAGTTAATATTTATTTTTATCGTTAATAATTCGTTTAGGGCTCAACGCAAATAACCGCACATGCGTTTAACTTTTACGTAACTAAATATAATTACCATAGTGCGCGTTTTATACCTTTACGTTCACTCGGTTTGCATACGTAACTCGTTCGTATCTGTTAGGACATAGATTTGTAATGACAAAAGCTTGTAATAGTTAGATTTTATGTCTTTATGTTTTTGGTATGTAATTGTTTAAAAGTTGCTAAGTGTTTTAACTAGTGAGCCTAGAGGCGAACTTGTTAAGTTCGCCTGGTCTATCAGAGGCGAACTTAATAAGTTCGCTTAGGTATAACTGAGGCGAACTTGTTAAGTTCGCTTGGTCTGTTGGAGGCGAACTTAACAAGTTCGCTTACAGCAGGTGTGTTTCTATATATATGTGTTACAGAGTCATTAGACAAAAAATCGAACAGAGAGATCAGAGAGAACAATTTTGTCTGATTGAGTCTGTAACCGTTGTTGAATCTGAATATATTGAAGAAGTTTATTTACGCGTGTTGTTTTGAATTGTCGGTTAGTATACAAACGTTAACACGAAGGATTCCGCACTTCGTGTTATAGAAGCGTCATATCACGAGTTCGATCAGTAGTTGAGTTACCTGGACCTACAAGTGGTATCAGAGCTTATGCTCGTGAATTAAGTACGATTCTCGGTGATTAGTGACGGTTTTTGTGTACAATTCGACAAGAAATTCAACAATTTTGAAGTTTCTACAACAATGGACTTTTTCAAGTTCTTGAAGATCGTTTCTTTGCTGAATTCGTGATTTTGGAAGGGTTTTTGACGAAATTAGTCCGATAGAACTGTTCTATTTGATAAAATTCACAATCCTACGGTTCAATTTCCTTAAATTCCATCAATTCGCTGAGAAATCATGAATTTTGAAGGTTTCGGTTCGTGTTTGGGTGAAGAATCTGTTGAATCTATTACAACAGTTTAAGCGAACTTGCTAAGTTCCTGTGTAGGCGAACTTAGCAAGCGAACTTTTTAAGTTCGCTTCTCACATTTCAAGCGAACTTAGCTGTTAAGCGAACTTACCGGATTTCCTCCTTAAGCGAACTTGTCTTGTTCGCCTGATCTCAAGTTCGCTTAGTACTCCCTAAAGCGAACTTATTAAGTTCGCCTGAGGGTAAAAACAGTTCAATACTTGGAAATTTTTCATAAAATATTTTTTAACATGGCAAATATGGTTCAAGTCACAAACATGTTCAATTATGACAATGAGATAGGTACATCTCAAAAACCTCCGAAGTTGCTGAATCTAGCTGATTATTCAAATTGGAAAGATCGGTTTGACCAATTCGTATCTTTTACCGATACTAGTTTGTGGATTCCAATTTTGGAAGGATATACACACCCTACTTATTCATGGATGGGAAAAGATGATGTTCCAAAACCAGTGTCTGCTTTATCTACTGAAGAGAAGCTGTTATTTGATCGAGAAAAGAAAGCAATGGCTAGCATTTCGATGTCTCTACCAAAGGAAATTTATCACAGTTTTAAACAGTTCAAGTCTTCTCAACAGCTGTGGGAAGCTCTACAGAAAAGGTGTGAAGGGAGTTTAGATGTTAAGAAAAGTAGAAAAGAATTACTAAAGAAGCAGTTCCTAGTTTTTAAACATTTTCATAATGAATCTTTGGATGATCTTGCTACAAGATTCTATCATCTTCTTAGTGAACTGGCTAGTGCATCTGTGGTATATGAGACTGAAGAAATCAATGATAAATTCTTGGAGGCTTTACCATCAAAGTTTGATGTGTATACGGTTTTGATCAAAGAAAATGTTAAGTACAAAACCATGTCTCTTGAAGAAGTCCTAGGGAAAATTCAGTCACATGACATGAATATGAAGAAAAAAGAGACAAATATGGAGCATATCCAGGATCCGTCGATGTATTTTGCCAAATCTGTTGGTAAATCTGGTACTGGAGTAGCATTCTTTTCTGGTGATGCTCAAGAGTCTTAAAATGACCAGTGTTCTGGAGTTCCAATCTATTCTGGTCATACAAGCCATTCTGGATTTTCTGCTACTACTGCTTCAACATCAACTGGATCTCATGTGAATCAGAAAGTTGCTGATGATTATTTGGCTATGTTTTCTTCATTCATGGCATCATATGAGAATTTCATTGGAGGAAAAATACATGATCCTGAGGTAATAGAAGAAGATTTCAGACAGATTGACCCTGTTGATCTGGAAGAAATGAATATCCAATGGAATATGGCTATGTTAATGAGACAAGCTAAAGATTTCTTGAAGAGAACTGAGAGAAAATATATTGGTTCAAATAGTCGATCGCGTATGGGTTTTGATAAGAGTAAAGTTAGGTGTTACAACTGCCAAGAGTATGGTCACTTTGCTAAGGAGTGTGTGAAACCAAAGGTAGAGTTTGATTCTCAAAAGAAGCAATCTAACTTTCAGCATAATAGGAATCAGCCACATGGTTCATCTGGTAATCAAAATCATGGTCCTTCTGGAATTACAAATCATGCATCTGCATCATCAGCTTTAGTTGCTCAAAATGATGAAAACTATGATTGGGGCATTCATCTGGAAGATTTGGTGGGTGCTGTGAGTCAGGCTTTTGTTGCAGAAATTCATTCAGAAAAACCAGAAGAGTCTACTGATGATGAAAGTTCTAGTGATGATTCGTGTGATGATGATAGTGTTCCAAGTGTGGAAGATGTGGAAGAAAGAGAGCAAAGTATTGATTCTGATGTTGTGACAGGGGTTGCTGAGGAAGAAATTGTTCTTACAGAAAATGCGTCAGTTGGTGAAGATTCAGAGAACATTCCGATTGCCAAAGTATTCATGGCAGACATGTCTGACCCGACTAAGGTAAAAGACTCTGTTTGTCATATATTTTGTTCAAATTGCATTTCTGTTAAAGATAAACTACAAAAAGTCATGGATGATAACACAAATTTGATTTGTGACATGAAATCAATGCATTCAGTTAATCAGAAACTGAAAGATAATGATAAACTGTGCATTGATAGAATTGAGTCTTTGAAAAGAGACTTAAATTCTCTTAGGTTAAAATACAAAGAGAAGGGTTATCATCTAGACATGGCTTATGCTGAAATTGAAAAACGAAATGAAGTAGTTGCTCAAAAGAACAAGGAGATTTCTGAAAAAGAATCTGAGGTGATAAAGTTACATAGAAAGTTGGAACAGTTTGAGAATTCATCTGTAGTGTTGGATTATTTTAATGCCAATGCTGATCCCACAAAAAGGGTTGTTGGTATTGGGTTTGTTCCTCCTCCGTTCAATGCAAATTATGTAGTTGAGCCTGAAATCATTCATGAAGAGGAGATTGATCCCAAGACAGTATTAAAAGTGAATCCAGTGACGGGTGAAGACATGGTGTATGATTCTGATACAGAGGATGAAGTGTTTGATGATTCAAAGGTTGAAGGCATTCCGAGAGAAGTGAATATTGAGGAACCAAAGGTTGTGAAGAATGTTACTCGGGATAGGTGCATCTTAACAGAACCTGAAGAGGTGAAAGTGGTTCAAACTAAACTTTCTCCAATCTTACAATCAAGTGGGTTTGTTGCGGCTGGTTTTCAAAAGGAGAATTCTTCACATGGTTTTCAAAAGGTGAATTCTTCAAAAGTGCCAAAACAGACTTATGTTCCTAAGAGGCCGGTAAATTGTTCTGGGCATTCATCCGAAGCTTCTTCCTCTGGTGGTTCTTCAAATTCAATGAAAACATCGTATTTCAGAAGTTATCAAGAAAGACGAGTGTGTTTTCATTGCAATGAGCCTGGTCATATTTTGATTAATTGTCCATCCAAAAACAAGGGTAAAATGAAGACTGTTCCTTCACAACCGAGAGTGGTGAAAATTCTGAAAAGAAAAGATGAAGGAAAATCGTCTTCTAGTTTGAAGAAAGATATGACTGGACAATCTTTTGTTAATTTCCCTGGAATTAAACAACAGAATACATTGCATACTAAATCTTTTGGATGCAGAGAAAATCTTGAGATTCCAAAAGTTGGGATTTCAAAAGATACTCTTCAGGAGGTTAAATTGTCTAGACCTCAAAGAAGAAGGAGAAACAGAAAATTAAAGAATATTTTGGAAACATCTGAATCTGACAATAATATATCACATAATGTTTTTCAAAATAATAAAAATGGTTCTTCTTTGAAAAGGTCTGATTGTCAAACATCTGTTTCAAAATTGAATGATAAAATTAATTGTACATTACAAGAAGTTGTTTATTTTGATCAATCCGGACGACCCAAGACCACGATGGCTTGGGTTCCACTTTCTAACTGATTCTCGTTGTTTATGTAGGGACAAACAAGGAGGACTATCAACAATACATGGTATGTGGATAGTGGTTGCTCTCGACATATGACAGGGAATGTTAGATTACTTGAGGATGTGATTAAAATTGATGGTGGTTATGTCGCTTTTGCGGGTAATAAAGGCGGGTACATAACAGGCCAGGGAACGTTAAAGAATGACAAAGTAAAATTTGAAAAGGTGAATTATGTTGAGCAGATGGAACACAATCTTTTAAGCGTATCACAAGTCTGTGACAAGAAGTTTTCATTCCACTTCAACGATCATGAATGCTATATTCTGAAACCGGGTTTTATGATTCCTGATGAATGGATTCTCATGAAGGCTCCAAGGAGAAATGACACATATGTCCTTGACATGACTGTTGCCACTACAACGGATTCAATTCCAACATGTTTACTTTCCAAGGCGTCGGAATCTGATTCAATATTGTGGCACAGGAAGCTAGCTCACATAAACTACAGGAAGATGAACTACATTGTTAGGAATGATCTTGTGCTTGGTATTCCGAAAATGAAATTCTCAGTTCCTGATGATTGTATTCTGTGCAAGAAGGGGAAGCAAAGAAAGAAATCTCACAAATCGAAGTCGACGAATTCTATCATAACTCCTTTGGAGTTGCTGCATATGGATTTGTTCTGTCCTATCAGTATTAGGAGCATTGGTGGGAAATCGTATTGTTTGGTCGTAACTGATGATTACTCCAGATTTTCATGGGTTAAGTTTCTTTCTTCTAAAGCTGAGACTACTGAGTTAGTACAGTACTTAATCCTAGGTTTGGAGAACTTATTCAATCTGAAAGTCAGAAGAATCAGGAGTGACAATGGCAGCGAATTTAAGAATAGCAAAATGGGCTTATTCTGTCTACAAAAAGGAATTCATCATGAATTCAGTGCGCCATATGTTCCTCAACAAAATGGTGTCGCTGAACGAAAGAACAGGACGCTGGTCGAAACAGCTCGCACGATGCTTGCAGATTCTAAGCTTCCAGTCACCTTTTGGGCTGAAGCAGTGAAAACTGCGTGTCATGTTTTGAACCGGGTCTTGACCGTAAAGCCACATAACAAGACTTGCTATGAATTGTTAAATAATCGAAAGCCGAATCTGGAATACTTATTACCTTTTGGTAATCCTTGTACCCTACTGAAGGTTAGAGATGTCCCAACAAAATTCAGTGCAAAGGCTATTGAAGGGATTTTTCTAGGGTATGTGGTAAATTCAACTACCAAGAGGGTTTATAACAAAGAGACACGCCAAGTTGAAGAATGGTTTCATATTGACTGTTCAAATCGTTCTTTACCACAAATGGAGATTGGTCCGGATTGGGCATTTGATTATGAAAACTTATTCAAGTCTTTTCATTTATCTTCTGACATTTCTGATGAAGATGCTGCTGTTCTTTATGATTCTTGTCAAGAAGCACAGCACAATGGATTTTTACCAAATGCAGTTCCCAATTCATCGATTCCATCTACTTCTGTTCCCGATCCTAATGTTGCTTCTTGTTCCGGTCCGCAAGATTCAGAGAGTGCGGAGGATAATGCTATTTTTCAAGATTCTTCTGCTGATCCGCTGTTGAGTGATGATCTATTACCTTCAACACAGGCTCAGGGGGAGATTCCAACAAATTTAGACTCGGATATTCCAATTCCTCAAGATTTTTCTTATCAATCTGACTCTACTCAAGTTGATGTGTTGTCGGTTCCTGACGTTGCATCCATCAAGGAACTCAAAGATCATCCAGTGACAAATATAATTGGAAATTTACAGGATGGAGTGAAAACTCGTTCTCTTGGTGACAATACTTGTTTGTATACTTGCATTAAAGATTCTGGTGTTCTTGATGATTGCTCACATTCTTGCTTTATTTCGCAGGTTGAACCCAAGAATGTATAGATGGATTTAAATGACAATAATTGGATAGAAGCTATGCAGGGAGAACTTGCTCAATTTGACAAACTGAAGGTTTGGAATCTTGTTGATTTACCGAAAGGTGCGTATCCGATAGGAACAAAATGGGTGTTTAAATGTAAAAAGGACGATCGAGGTGTCGTGGTACGCAATAAGGCAAGATTAGTTGTCCAGGGCTTCAATCAACAAGAAGGAATTGATTACACCGAAGTGTATGCGCCGGTTGCGAGGCTTGAAGCTATAAGGCTGTTTCTAGCTTTTGATCCTTTCAAATGTTTTAAGGTGTTTCAATTAGACGTCAAGAGTGCATTTTTATATGGAAAGGTCAAGGAGGAAGTCTATGTGTGTCAGCCGCCGGGGTTTGAAGATCCACTGAATCCGAACATGGTTTTCAAGCTAGATAAGGCCCTCTATGGTCTTCATCATGCTCCTCGTGCGTGGTATGAGACTTTATCTACACATCTTTTGGCGAATGACTTTGTTCGTGGAAAGATAGACTCGACCTTATTCATAAAGAAATCAGGGGGAGATTATCTACTGGTACAGATTTATATGGATGATATTATATTTGGCTCGACAAATGAAGGGTTGTGCAAAGAATTTGAGGGTGTTATGAAGTCGCAATTTGAAATGTCTGCTATGGGAGAGTTATCGTTTTTCTTAGGTTTACAAGTAAATCAAAAGGAAGATGGTTTCTTTATTCATCAGTCCAAGTATGTCAAAGACATCTTGAGCCGGTTCAAGATGGAGGACTGTACTTCATACGATACTCCAATTCCGGTCAATCATAAGTTAAACTCTGACCCGGAAGGAAAAGATGTGGACTGTCGACTTTACAGAGCTATGATTGGATCCCTCATGTACTTAACCGCTTCAAGGCCGGATATAATGTTTTCCGTGTGTATCTGTTCCAGATTTCAGGCAAAGCCAAAAGAATCTCACTTAATTGCTGTGAAAAGAATCTTTCGGTATTTAAAAGGAAAACAACGTTTAGGGCTATGGTATCCTCATGGTTCTAACTTTGATTTCAATGCTTATACTGATTCTGATTTTGGTGGTTGTTGTCTGGACAGGAAATCTACAACAGGTGGTTGCCAATTCTTAGGTAATCGACTTGTATCCTGGCAATGCAAAAAGCAAACCACAGTCTCGATTTCAACATGCGAAGCAGAATACATCGCTGCTGCAAGTTGCTGTTCACAGATCCTATGGATACAACAACAATTGAGAGATTACGGTTTGAATTTCACAGGAACCCCAATGTTTATTGATAACAATGCTACTATGTCAATAACAAATAATCCTGTTAAACATAGTAAAACTAAGCACATCGAAATTCGATATCATTTTATACGTGATTGTGCAGAGAAAAGGTTGATTGAGCTGGTCAAGGTACACACTGAAGATAATTTTGTTGATTTGTTTACTAAGGCATTTGATCGTACCAGGTTTGAATTCCTAATTAAAATGATTGGTATGATCAATCCCGAATAAATTTTTTTTTTCAAAATCAGAATTTCATGGAAATTTTTTTTTTGGTTTCTTTTATTGCTTTATTACATTTCTGCAGTTACATTTTCAGTCAAAAAGTCTAAATTATTAAAAGTCAAAACAAATTAAAAAAAAATATTATAAAATTTGACATCATTTGAGGTTAGAGAAGAAATGATAGTACATCAGTGATTAGTTCATTTCACACGACCTTAGTAGATCTTGATATATGAATGATTAAAATAAGTTGATCTGATCTAAATTTCAAAGTCTGCATAAATAAGAAATGATAGTGTTATGAATGTTCTATTCTTGATAATTTGTTTTATAATTTGTGTATAAAATTTGAAACTTGAATTGTCAATAGGCTAAAAGCATTTTGAAACTAATAGTAGTGTGAAAATTAAATATAATATGATTACATTTGTGCTTTAAACCCATTTTATGCCTGGGTGTGTGTGTTAAAAGATCACTATCAGATAAAGAATATTAGCTTTTAATAAGGATTTTCCTATGAGATCAGTTTCGGGTTATGTCCTTTGCACTATTCATTCGATTTGCTTCAGTGCCCATGTCCCGAAAAGCATGCAATTTGAAGTATAATCAAGATATGTACTTGACAACATCTGTCAAACATATACTAGCCCTTGGATCATATTGATATATCATCTTTACTGATTTCATTGAATTCATAATCTAGATAACAGTTGGATCCACGTACCTGAATCTTATGATTCCACAAATATAAGCCAAAGCATTGAATCATTCGATTCTGAATCTCATTGATTCCTATACAATCCAATTTGGATTCTGCTATTCGTGTGCTAAGTGATGTCTCCTCATTCTGAATATTCGGATAATCTTTAGTAAAATCTTATATATGTCTTGAAGATAGTGCATTTATTTTTATTTGGCATATATGTGGTGTACACAATGTTTATCATCTAAATGGTACTAAATCACATGAATTTGGAGAATAAACGCTTATAGTTTCAAATAATATAATATTGACAATTTTAAGAATTCAGGCTTTATATTTCAAATTCGGTATAAATAAAAGAGCATTTTATAACCTGATCTTATTTACTTTGAAATTTATCGCGTATCATTTCAAATATTATTCAAATTGAATGAGTTTCAAAATGAAAAAGATGCAATATGCACAAAATTGAGTTAAATGGTTTCTTACTATAGGTTACCCTTTGTTATTGATAATATGTGTGATGAATTAATTGAATACTGATATGATCTTCTTGCTCATGATGTTCAAACCAAAAATATGTGATTCTGTTTGTAAAGAGAAAAACCAAAAATATGTGATTCTGTTTGTAAAGAGAAAACCCAAAAATATGTGATTCTGTTTGTAAAGAGAAAAACCAAAAATATGTGATTCAGTTTGTACAGAGAAAAATCAAAAATATGTGTTTCCATCTGTATAGATAAAATTCAAAAAGATTTTATTTTTTCTTTCCATGAAAATTCTAAACTTTTATTAAAATTGTTCGGGATTGGATCAAATATGTGTTGCTGACGGAAGTTCAAGATTTGAAAGGTTGAAGTTGGTAAAATTTGTGTTCAAGGCAAAAAGGTTGGAAAAGTAATTAAGTTCGCCTGTGAACAGTGAAGCGAACTTAATATGTTCGCTTAAATCGGTGAAGGGAACTTAATTTTCAGTCTAGGGTGAAGCGAACTTAAGGGTGAAGCGAACTTATCTTGTTCGCCGAAGGCTTAAGTTCGCTTAATTAAGCGAACTTAACCTGAATAAGTGTTGAATCAGGCGAACTTGTCTCATCATCGTCTTCCTCAGAACAAGCGAACTTGCCAGCGAACTTGCCCAAATTTCTCAAAAAATTTTAATTTGTGTTGTGAGTGCTAATTTCTGTTTGCATCTTGATAGAAATTGACGTGCGAATCTAACGAAGGTATTTTAGTTGGTTTTCATCCGCTAAATTGAGTGTATTTGAAGGATTTGGTTTCGATTGTTTGTCGGCTCGTTTCCAGAACGATTTTGACCTAAATTTTGACCCAAATTTAAAATTGATCCTTATTTTTGATTATCATGTGTTATTCGATTGTTTGTTCATGGTTGTTTCATGATGAAGATCGATTTGCCGGAAATTTGACATCTCGGTGTTTGAATTTGAAACGTCTCAGGTTCAAGCGAACTTGTTCCAAGCGAACTTGTCAGGCGAACTTAATAAGTTCGCCTCTCGCACTACTAAGCGAACTTATTAAGTTCGCCTAGGGGTCAGAAGTGAAAAAGACTTGGATTTTTTTTTTGTGTTTGAAATTGTTTTTTTTTGAAATTTTTTTAAAATTTTTGTTAAATGTTTTGTTTGTGTGTTTTATTAAATGTGAATCATATAGGTGTACGTTTTCTAATATTTGTTAAGTTGTCCAATATTTTCACAGATGGCTCGTCGTGTCGAATACAAGCATAATCAAGTGGCGTTGTTAGATCCAAATTTTCCTGAAGCAGTTCACTATCAGGGCATTATCAATTTTCTGAATCGATCAAGACTACATGTTGCATTATATGCGGATCCTTATATTAGCTTGGTGTACATCCAACAATTCAGGGATACTGTACATCAAGATATTGATGTGGAACCACATGTCCTTCGTGCAACAGTTAATAATATCGAGATTGCAATTTCAGAAGAGACAATTCGGGCTGCTCTAGTTTTGGGAGGCAATGCTGAAGATCCAATATCTTATCCCAATACTCTTATTATGGGTTGTTTTCAAAGGATGGGATATCGTGGAAGACAAAATGATACACAAGCTAGGAAAGGTGGATTAATGGGAGAATGGAGGTACTTTATGCATGTGATTATACAATGCATCTATCCGCGAAAAGCTGGTACCGATGGCTTGAAGATGGCTCTTCAAACAGTAATGGTGGCCTTAACTTTGAATAAAATATTCAATTTTCCGCTTTATTTTTATCGGGAGATGGTAATGCAGATAAATCCGGCTGAAGGTCAAGGTTTCTTGATGTATCCACGATTCATTCAAATGATACTCAATCATCTTATTCCGGATCTTCCACAACATGCCATACGATTGACTTTGACTCCTATGTCAAAACTTATCTTTACAGATTGTACAAAAGTGAAACAGCAAAATGTTGCGTTGATTCCAGTTAATACACCACTGTTTGGGCACTTAATCAATCCTGATTATGTTGCACCACCTAATGATAATTGGTTTCATCCCAATGAACTTGCTCAAGTTCAAGAAGTTAATGTTCAACCTCAACAACAACCACAGCAACAACCACAACAACAACCTACACAACAACAACAGATACCAGTTCCACAAATACATGTTCGTATACAACCACAAATACAAGTTCCTATACAACCACAAATTCCTATTCCTGAACAAATTCCTATTCCCCAAGCTGCAGTCAATATTCCTATTCAGGAACCAGTTCAAGAAGAGGTCGTTCATGATCCTAATCAAGTTCTAGGTATGAACATGGATGATTTTGTTGATGAAGCTGTGAACTCGCCCATTCATGAACAAGAAGGGAATGTGGTGACAGACGCTGAGTCTAGTTCCAGTTCAAGTGATACAACATCATCTGATGATGACAGCACTGATTCTGATGAATCTAGAGATTTTTCTCCAGGTCATTATGAACGGTTGGCTGCTATTCCACTGGCTAATGCTGGAAAACACATTAAATCTCAAGCCAGACGACCACGACGCAAGTCTGTTCGGGATCCTTCTTCCGGATCAGTACTTGGAAAAAGATCGTTGGTAGATGAAAGTTCTGACACTGACAGTGACTTTAATCCAGATCCTTCACGTCAAAAGTTAATGTCTGCGTCGATTGCTGCTGCACAATCTTCTCAAGGAGTTGAGGATGCAAATTTTGTTACTTCTCTGATCATTACTCCACCAAGATCTAAGGATCCATCTCCAGTTCCATCTCCTGTTCCTACAGAGATTCCTACTACTTCGAGTCCTTCTATTCCACAATCAACAGCTGGTCCTTCAAAGCCTTCTGATTCTGACATGATAACTTTCCTTGAATCTCAAGTGCTATCTCTACAAACACAGGTTAACTCTCTTGTGTCTATTGATTCTCAACGACAGCTGGTGATTCAGACTCAAGCTCAACAGATTGCTGATATGCAAGTTTTAGTGTCCAAACTCGTTCAGCGTCTTGACGCTCAGGGGGAGTTGAGGATACCTGATACTTGTCACATAGAGTCAATTCAGAGACGTGATGATGAAGACAATGATCCTGCTGGAAATATTGAGGGTGATCGTCAATACGCTGACGCTAATCGTATATCTAGAGTTCAGGGGGAGTCGACATCACAATCTCTTGAAGGAAACAAAGACAAAGATACTTCTAGTACTAATGAAGAAGAAATTCTGTTATTAGAATTCTTTCAAGATTCAGAAGAAGAGGAAGCTCAAAAGATTGAATGTCTTGATGACATTGACGATTTATTTAATGACATGCAAGATGATATGTCAGACACTGAGATAGAAGAAGGAGAAATAGTGGAGATTGAAATAGAGAAAGATAAAGACAGTGTTACATATGAAGGCTGTGACGGTCTTAAGGTGCCGTATAACTTCATCCAAGAGGATGTTGTTCCTGAGTTCTCTTATGACGGAATAACTGACTCTATGGACTCTATTGAAGAAGTCACATTGCCTGATGATACAGCTGAGTCAAAGATGGATACTGATGATGAGAATCTTCAATTCAATAAGGGAGCTGAAACTGAAACTACTCACACTAAGTCTCCAAAGATTAATGAAGAACCTGTGATGTTCAGAGATACAGGAATGACACGAGAATAGTGGAGAGAAGTTGTAAACAGTTGGATGAAGGTGCTACCCAAGTCTCCAGCACAACCTGCTCAGAAAGAGAAATATGTGAATAAAGAGCAGTGTGTAGGAAGGATCATTAGTTGGTTCTATGATGGTGAATCAAAATTGTTTGTAATCAAACGATCTGATGGCGTGCAATACTTAAAGCCAAGGATCAAATATTTCAATACCTTGCCGAGGTGTGAAATAAATGGTATAGCTACAAGTCCTCTCATAAATAGATCGAAGAATGGTTTGGCTGATGTGATAGCAAACTTGATAAAGAAAGAAGGTAGTTCGGGTAAGTATGAAAGGCTGAAACCACAGAAGGGAAAGAGAGTGAAGATTACAGATCCTAAGACTGGGAAAGTAACCTGGAGATACAAGTATAGACCAGTGCGTGCTATACACAAGATACCATTAAAGAATATTCCTCAAGACTTTCTTAGGAATATGAAATGGTGGTATGTTGATGTTAATACTGGTGAAGCAAGGGTTGAAGATAAAGATAATAAGATCATTGTGTGTTTCTATGACGCAATGAATCTTATTAATTTTTCAAAGAAAGATCAGAGAACGCTGAGAAAGAATGAGATAATGTATACTGATGAATGGAGAGAACAAGGTCTACAATATAAAAGAGTTTTGGAGATATGCAGAAGATACGGTGTGCATGCTGGAAGCAGACTACCAGACAACTGGAAGAGTTCAAGATAAAGACTGAAGACAGAAGATCAAGCTATTGTCAAGGGGGAGTCTGTTAGGACATAGATTTGTAATGACAAAAACTTGTAATAGTTAGATTTTATGTCTTTATGTTTTTGGTATGTAATTGTTTAAAAGTTGCTAAGTGTTTTAACTAGTGAGCCTAGAGGCGAACTTGTTAAGTTCGCCTGGTCTATCAGAGGCGAACTTAATAAGTTCGCTTAGGTATAACTGAGGCGAACTTGTTAAGTTCGCTTGGTCTATTGGAGGTGAACTTAACAAGTTCGCTTACAGCAGGTGTGTTTCTATATATATGTGTTACAGAGTCATTAGACAAAAAACCGAACAGAGAGATCAGAGAGAACTATTTTGTTTGATTGAGTCTGTAACCGTTGTTGAATCTGAATATATTGAAGAAGTTTATTTACGCGTGTTGTTTTGAATTGTCGGTTAGTATACAAACGTTAACACGAAGGATTCCGCACTTCGTGTTATAGAAGCGTCATATCACGAGTTCGATCAGTAGTTGAGTTACCTGGACCTACAGTATCCATTGACTCGTGTTGACCACCGTTGACCAAGTTTGACCACAGTCTGGGATGTCGTATCCTGTCCAAAAACGCATAATTTATACTCGGGAATGAAACCCGACAACCAAATCGACCGATCTAAACTAAAAATAATAAACCGTAACCTAACCTACTAAATTTTGAGGAAACGTAACCCGAAACTTGTAGATCTACACCTGTAACGACAAGGAAACGAGAAAGGACTTACCGGAACCCATTTAAGCTTGTTGGAACCCTAGCAATGTCGCCTGAAAACCGAGTTTTTAGCCAGAAAATCATGAATAGCCGGAATCCCAACTTTCTTACCGGATCCGTCTCCTACTGCCTCTGTTCCTTGAAGCCAACCCCATTAACGCCACCGATCCGAGTTGCGGGGGTCGGGGTCGCCATTACCGCCACCCGCCTGCCAAAGCCATGGCAGTGGCGGATCTGTACGAGGCTACACTCCCCGTCGCCGATCTACACCGCCTGAAGTCGAACTTCACCGTCCCCGCCGTCAAAAGCCAACACCTCTACCGTCTTCGTCAGCGGTGGTTTCCACCGTCACCGCCGTCCATAACCACCATGATGTCGCTGTCAGGGAGAAAGGAAAAGGGAGGGGATGGTGGGTGTTGCCAGAGAACGACACCGGGGTATCACCGGGAGAGGCTGCCGGCATTTCAGTGGTCACCGGGAGGAGCCGTCGGAGGTGACTGGTTTCCTCCCCCAAACTATGCTCTTTTTTTCTGTCGTGACACACACACATATGTGTGGTTTTGATTTGTTTCAAAATAATCAGGAACAAGATATATATGTTGATTTTATTTATTTCTTTTATTATTATTTTTATTATTTATTATTATTATTATTATTATTATTATTATTATTTAGGTTTCCTACCGGTATTGCGTGTCCACTCAAGTTCCTGTCACGACTAAAATTTCCGATTTATTAATTTAAAGTACTTAGGATTGTATGGCATTAATATAAATATTAATTAAATACTTAAATTAAGAAATCTCTGCATCAACAGATGTCCAAGTTGGTACCCGCCTGTCTCGCGTATTCACCGTGTTCGTTCGCTTAAACATTTCACGCTCCACTGAAATTATTATTTCTCAAATAACAACAATAATCATATTAAATCGATGATGATAAAAATAAAATTAATATATACTATATTCTTTGATCATACCAAATAATAAATAACCGGGTTACGTTTACACCGGTACTCGTTGTAGTAGCGCATCGCACATCGTAGACTCACGCGTAAACGTTCTCAGATTAATTGTCCGAATAATTACTAAGAATTATTATTAATATTTAATATTAGTAATTAAATATCGCGTCGTTTGTCGGTTACTAACTGTGAACATGTTAATTTATTTAGTCGTACGCTGTGAGGTTAGGTAAATACTATGTATTAATATCACATTATTTCGAATCATCATGTGATGCGTCAAGTAAGATTACATAACAAGTTCACATATTGGGCTTACAACTGGACTGTTAATGGGTCGAGCCCAATTATGATGAATTAATTTCCGAGGATTATCAACCCTAATTCAGGGTTGTCACATTAGGGCTACCCCAAAACCGTTTCCACCGGAACCCAATGTATCATTGCCAATTTCAACAGTATCATCCTCAACCCTGTCGTTTACATTCATTCCTCAATCATTCGCATTGGGAATGACTGGTTCTTCAACTATATTAACGATGTCCACTCCACGAGTTGCAACTTTAACGATAATCTATCATTGTTCTCAAGCATGAATGTCGGTTCTTCTATGCCCATGGGTGTTTCTGGAGCAATTACCACATCTCTAACCTTAGGTCTGATCTGTTCACTCATTCCGTAACGACTCCCCAATCCAAATTGATTTTCTTTAATCCCACCTTGAATCATGTATTCCCGATATCCTCCCTAGCTTTTGCAATCCTAAACACCATCAAAATTCCATTGTACACCTCTGCATCATTTCCCCAATCCATTACCCTTGAGATGCTAAGGGCATATGTAACATCCGTAAAAATCCCGACAAAGCACGTTTGGTACAGAAAGATTAAACATGACAAGATGGTGGGCTAGCGGGAGTTGGGCTTCAACCGGTTTTGGAGGAAAAGGGGAGGCGCTATGGCAGCTATAATCAGCCTCCATTCCATTCTCCTTTTTCGTCTAAAGAGAGAGAGTTTCTGGAGAGAGAAAGTCAATAATCACCACCATTTGCTCCAAGTTTGCTTATAAGTTGTTTCTCCAGTGATAGTGAAGAAGAATATTGTTGGATATTGGATGTCCAATCATCGATAATATCAACGTTACTAACGAGGTAAGATCAAAAGAGTTACACTTTGAGAAATGACCAATTAATAATGTTTAGTCGTAAACAATATAGTTCACGAAACGTGGATTATAATTCGGTGGATAAATATTTAGTGAAATACTTAATGGATTAATTCAGTGATTAATTATTTACAGAAATAATTAAAATACGAAAGGGTTAAACGTTCGGCTTAAGAGTTAAATGTTAAACGTTTACTGTTTACTAATTATTTGTAATTACTAAAGTCAAGGGTTTAAATGTAACAAACAGTTAATTGCAAATGGATTAACAATTATTTACCCGAGGTGTGGTTTGTAATTAGATGGATTATAAATATGACATCATTATCAAACCCTATATTCCAATCACACACCCAACCCAATTCGCCCCCCTCCTTCTCTTTCGGTTCGTGCCGATCGCCACCAAGACCACCACCACAGCAGGCAGCCGTGCTGTTGCCGCCGGCAGCCACCGCCGCGCATGTCCGTTATCACCGTTGCGCAAGTCTGTATCCGTCGTCACCCTCGTCCGCCGTCATTCGTGGCCGTGTATTTTTACTTGGACCGGTTTTGCGCAAATCCCGTGAGACGGGCATTCGTAGATTGTGGGTTTTGTGAACGAGTCACTAGCGAGACGCTTGTTGATTTGAAGTGCGAGTCTTTCGGGAATTGTCAAAGTAACTTAAATGTTAATATATTTTTATTTATTATTATTAATTTTTGTTTTTGCCTTTTTAGGTGGCGTGGTAGCCTCAGTCACATGGAGGTGCCTTCGCACATACTGAGGGCATACCGTTCGTAGTTTCATTCATTATAAGAAGAGAACGTATATTGTTATTTTTGTTTAAGTAAAACTTTTTATGTATCATTATATAAAAACTATTTAACTGTTTCATACATATTTTTTATAGTTTAATTGGACACCTTATTTAGGATTGATCGAACAGCTACCTCAGATGTGCACTTCCTACATCCGTAGTTGGAGGAGCGAGTGTTTTTTAGTATTTTGGGATGTTGTCGAATACCATGCACCGAATAGGGTTATGAGATAATTTTGATGGATTCAACACACCCCCCGTCCCACTCCTTTGACACGGGCTGAATATCGCAATCTCCACTAACTTACTCATACCGGGAGGACACACACAAACTGGATAAATTACCATCAACAGTTGTGACCTCTTAGAACAACCTACATGAAAATGTTGTTAATGGGTTATCCAACTGGAGGCCAACGATATCCCCAGATTATATGGAATGTGTGACAATCCGAACTTTTCAGTTTAACTTCGTTAATTAAATCCAGTTAAAGTTAACCTAGTTAACTTATCTCAAATCCCAAGGACTAATTCTGTCAATATCTGGATTCAAACTTCAGGGATCAAGTTGTAATTAGCCCAATTCTATTTCTGTTGACTCTGAAAGTCAAAATCAAGAGTTCTTATTCCTGTTTGACTTGTGAAAGTCAAACCTTATGTTCTTAAGGCTAATCCGCGAAGTATAGCCGAATTCGATTGGAATTCGTAACCGAAATAGACTTTAATGACAATCACGATCATCATTGAACCTTTAATCCTCGTTAAATTACCGAATTAATCCCAATTATGTCACTATAGTCGTAACCGCCGACTTCACTAACAAATACTATCAAATTCACCATAGCATGTATACCAAATCACAAATCGAATCTCTGCACACATTGTACGAGTCTCAGAGAACCTTTAGCACACTCCAATTCGGCCGGAGAAGCAATTAGGATCGCCGGAGACCGAGCTCACGCAAGTCAACACCTGTTTTGGTCGAGCACAGTCAATTCGAGCCTCAATTTGGTAAATTCTTGCATTATCAGTTTTGTTTTTACCCATCAATTGAAAGCCCTATCATATTCGTGGCTTAAAACATCGAATCGGTCATGAACCCAATCCTAGGGTTCATATGATACCGGTTTAATCGAACCCTGTTTTAAACCCTGTGTAAATCTAATCAAATGACACCATTAGCTTTGCAATCTGATACTATTTAAAAACCCCATATCAATTTAATCTTATATCATCGAATTTTACAAAATCCGTAATCTAGGGTTTATCCATAATCTGTTTTGGGGGTTTCGATCTAAATCATTGTCTCAATCTAATTAAACCACATGGCTCGATTCGGAATTCACTGTTTATTAATAGCCCTATGTTAATTTGATCTCACAACATCAAATCCTTCAAAATCCAGAACCTAGGGTTCATACACTTCGAGTTTAATCGAATACTAGTCTAGACACTTTTTAAATCCAATTAAATTATACTAACAGATTCAAAATTCCCTTTTTGTTAAAAGCCCCATTATTCCAGCAAGTTTTATTATAGGATTTGTTCAATTTAATTCCAAGTTCAACCTAGGGTTTTTCGGTGTTTTCAAACGAGAATTAACGACTTTAAACTTGTTAGATTTGCAATTAAATTCACATATAGATTCGCAAACATCTGTTGAACGAAACCCCTATGCTTTTGAATCAAATCGTAATCGAAATCGATGGATTTGGGACTGGGTTGGCTTCGGTTCGCGCAAGGGGGGGAGAACCCACCGGAATCGTTGATTAAAACCATTTGAATCTAATCCATGTTGCGATGACCCTATCGGGCGGACTGGTTAATCTCATGTGCATGCAGGGAGGAGACCCGGGTTCGAGTCTCCCTCCCTCCTGTTTTGGTTTTATTTATTTTTAAGCCTCTATTTTAATATTAAACCTATATATATATTATTAAATTAATATATTAAAATGTTTTTAAACCGGAAAACACCCGTAGGCTCGGGTTTGATTCGTAAACCGCATTTATTTAAAATAACTACTTTTAAATTAACATATTTATATCATTTTCAAACCCCGACTTCATATGAAATAAAATATTAATATTATTTTAACTCGTGACTCCTATTTCTAAATAATATATATATATGTTATTTCACTTTGTTTAAATACCTCGTGTGATGTTTAAACTATTTAATAATATAAGTTGTTATATTATTTACCTACGTTATTTGCTTGAATAAAAAAATAACATGTTTATTATTTTTGCCAATGATTAATTATTAATCTTACGAATCTAAAAATAATATATTAAATTATATTATTTTCCTAACTTTTATAAACGACATTAACATACGAATTTATTTATTTATTTAATATTATTCGTTAACAACATTCGACTCGTAACATTTTGATCCTTAATTAGTATTTTAAGAAATACATATATTTCCGTAGACACGTTCGTCTACTCTTAAATCCTTAAAAGCATTAAGATGTTCTAACATCCGTGTCGTCGTCACAAATCTCATATGTCCCTAACTTATGTGTTATAATTATAGGGCATACGTAAGCCGTACAGGCAAACACTTGAGATTCTAAATCTCATACTTGTGTGATACTACCTACTACGCAGCGCAGGTGAGTTTCACGGCCCCTTTTACTGTTTTTATTTGGGGGAGAAAACATGTCATAACCTTTTTGGTTTATTGTAATTCATATGATATCACTGTTGAGGATAAGCGTAACACACTATCATGAAAATTCCTCACACACATCGGACCGTTAATATGGTATGAACGAGTTAATTTTGGTAGTACTACTGGGTTTGACAAACCCCACCCGTGTTAGTCGCGCTAACTCGATTGGAGGTCGAACGGGTGTTATATTGACCTTAACACATTAGTCCGAGTTGATAGACCTGGCTGGAGGCAAACAAACAAACACACTATCAGTTTCGGTTGCGAGCACTTTAGCAAAACATAATTATAGGCATGCAACCTATTGATATACATATTGAATGTACATAATCCGTAAACGCTTTACTTTAAATGATTGAAACCTGTGAACTCACCAACCTAGTGTTGACTCGTTTTCTTACATGTTTTCTCAGGTTGGCACTCAGGATCACGTTAAGTCATGCATGTGTCTTGGACTCCAATTGAAATAATTATCTATTGAATAATATTTATGTTTTGTTTGTAATTGGACTTGGGCGCGTTGTTTTGCGCATTTACTTTCGTTTAACGCATCCGCATATACACTGTGAACCTTTATCTTTTATGTTATTACATTTCAAGTCCCATATAGTGTCGTTTGAAGTAACTGATGTCTGAGATCCTGGTTGGTCACCCTCCAAAACGGTAAAACTCCGTTAGTGGAATTTGGGGTGTAGGATCGTAAGATTACAAGGTGATTCTATTCTAGTTGATATTGGCGGAAACAATAACAACCAACAAAGTAAACAAGTAAACAGCAAGAATACTGATAAATGCACTGTTGTATTAGACTTCTGAGATTACAAGTTCACAAGTAAAACACTATCAAGAAACACTATGAAAGCACAGCAAGCACACTTTGTTTGAAGTATTTACAAGATATATATAGTAACTTAGAATCAAGACAGACCCTTGATTCTAAGGATCAGATCTAACACAAGCCGTTGATCTTGTTTATTAATCTAAATTACACGTAAAGGCTAATCTAGTTAACTTTACTGAAACGTCTTCTTAGGCATCATTGTTTGCATGCTTGGAGAAGCGCGTTATTGTCCTTTATTGGTTACACCAGTGAGGTTCCTTCTGCTTGGAGTGTGGCAGTTGCTTTTGCAGAAAGGTGTCAGAGGCGCTTCACATGGATAGTCAGCTGCAACGTTTGGTCTTCAGAGAATAAAGCTATCAGCAGCAGAGATGAGAATAATGTTGCTGATAAGCCTATCAGCAGCAACTTGTGTTGAACGCTGCTGATAAGCCTATCAGCAGCAACAAGTGTTGAATGCTGCTGATAAGCCTATCAGCAGCCATATGTGATGAATGCTGCTGATAAGCCTATCAGCAACATTTGTACTTAGAATAATTTGGTAGCAATCAGTCTTTGGTTTTACAAACTCCCCCTAGACTGATGCAACCAAAATTCTTCTAATTACTTTGCTGCTGAAGCTTTTGCATGTGGCTGACTATCCTTTCAACCTCATAGCCTCTTGGATCCTTGTTCAGTGGAAGTTCAGACAGAGTCTTGATGTCTTTGTGTGGCATTTTGTAGATTGTTTTGCTTGAACATCTCATCTGCTGCTTCTTTACATCAATCAGAGTGAACTCATCCAAATCAGCATTGTAGGACCAAGATACAAATGGAGAGTGGGACTTGAGTGGTTTGATATTCATGACCACATCTTTGCTAGGGTTGAAGTAATGTCTGATTGCCAGCATAAGATGTCTCCCACTCTCATTTGTAGGCTCATGAGCTTCACCCAGCTCCAAAATTCTTCTTAGGTCTGAATTTGGTAGTTGCAGAACCTCATCAACAGACCTGTATGTAGATCTTCTTCTTTCAGTTCTCCCCCTAAAGATCTCAAACCTTTGATCCTGTGGATTGTAGACCCATTCAACTATGTTTCTTGAGTCTTCAGGTTCAGATGAGGATTTGGATTTCTTTAAGGGAGGCTGTTGATGAGTGGGAGCTGGGTGGGATGATTTGGACTTGTTGGGTGGAGGAATGGAAGGTTTGGGGAGGAGAGTGGAAGGATGATGGACTGAGGAAGAGGTAGGTGAGGGAGAAGGCTTGGGTTTCTTTGTCTTTGGTTTTTCTTCTTCTTTGATAAGTACCCTTTTCTTGGAGCCCTTCTTCCCTAGTCTTTCTTCCTCATCCTTTTTAACTTTGAAGTAGAGGGCTTGCAGGTTCATGAAATTCATGGGACCTAGCCTCTTTTCACTATCTCCTCTAGCCTTAAGGGAGTCAATCATGACCTTCCTTTCTTCATGGGTCCGTTTATTAAAGGCAATGGTCTTTTTAGACTGTTGTTTGGCTTTTTCTTCTTCTTCAGCCTTTTTCTTCTTTGCCAACTGACCTTGCTGACCCATGAAGGCTCTGTAGACTTCTTTAGTTGATAGTTTCTCAAGGTAGTCTGCATCCTCACCTTGAGAGACTAGAGTCTTTATCCACTCCTCCCTCATTTCTTTAGCTAGTTCAGAATCGGTTATTCTGAACTTAGCTTCCTCTTTCTTCTTCTTCTCCAACTCTTCCTCTTCTCTATTGAATTGTTCCTGCAGTTGAAGAGCAAGAGCTGCATCTTCTTCAATCCGGTCAACTGCAGGAATCTTTCTTTTTAGTTCATCCAGCTGTTTAGCATACAGCTGGATGGTTTGTTCTCTTAGGAGAATGGCTGTTTTTCTTTCTTGAGCCTTTTTCATGTCAGCCATCTCCTCTTCTTCTCTTCTTCTTCTTTTCTCTTCCCTCTCTCTTTTCTCTTTTAGCAACCTCTCTTCATCTTCATCAGTCATGATTCCCTTTCCTTTGTTTACATTGGGTGCCTCTGCTTCAGCTTCACTGATCACAACAGCAGATGATGATGCTGCTAATGGGATCTCTTCCTCAGCTTCATTGGAAAATTAAGGAATTGACAAGGGACGATCACTGTCTTCATCAAGTTGATACTCAGGACCTTCTATTTCCCTCAGTTGATCCCTAAGTGAAGATCTTGTGCCAGCTGCTACAGATGTGGCTTCAACTTGTGGAGTATCTGAGTTGGAGTCAGTATCAGAAGTTGACACAGACTCTTCCTGAGGAATCAGTCCTTCTTTTTCAAGATGGGCTTTGATGGTGACCATCATTGCCTGGCTCTCCAATGAGAAAAATCTTGAATAGGAAGTCTGAGGGCAGCTGAAGGATGTTCCTGGTGTTGATGATGAGAGAGGAGCCGTTGCTGAGCAGAAGAGTGTGGTCAAGGGACTTAGTGCTCACCCAACCTAGCACGTCCAAGTCCTTGACCAGGAAGGCATACAGGAATCTTCGAAGGCCCAGAACTTCTTCTTCAGTGAGAAGACTGCTCCTTGTTATTTCAAGATTGCTAGGAGTCAGTCTCCTTTCTGCGGCCGCCGAGGATTCAGGATAAGCTACCCGTTTTGCTTTTTGAATTAGTCTTTCGAAGTGGGGTAGATTATCCTCCATCAAGTCATGGAACCTGCCAATGGCAAGTTCTGCTAAGAGATCTGCTGAGTTGTTGATGCAGTTTGATACGTATAGCTGTAGGACTTGGAGGGCATTGAGAGAGTTCCAGTTCAGCTCTTCTACTTCGCTGAATTCCCATCCAATCCAAAACCTCTCAGCTGATCCATCATACCCCCAAGCTAGAATGGAGTCAAATTCTAGCTTCTTTGATGATCTGAATAGTTGGGGGGTTGAGGATTGACCAATGATGGCTGCTGCTTCAGGAAGGATGCTGAATGATGTATTTGTTTGTTCTGTGTCTTCAACATCATTCAGCATTTCATCGACAGCCCTGACGACCAACTTCCAGTCTTCAGATGTCCCTTCTTCTTCGTTATCTGAGACTGGCAAGTCATGAATTTGTACAAAAGCCGGCTTGAATAGTGAGCTTTGAAGTACAACCTGCTCTTGAATCCAGTCGTCAAGACTGTCTGTATCTTCTTCCATAGAGACCATCTCCCCCTTTTTGGTTGCATTAGTAGACAAGTAAGCATCAGTTTGGGTGCCTACTGATACAAGAGAGGGAGTGGATAAAGTTGGGCATTGATGGGCTTCATGCATAGAGACTTGGTGTCGTAGTTTGGACACTTCAGCCTCTAGCATAGCCACCCTGGCCGTCAATTCCATGTTATGAAGTTTCAGTCTGTCCTCATCCACAGTTGTGGAATCCTTGGACCCAGATGGGGCCGTAGGCCGAGCCTCAGCATCCCCATCACCCGTGGTTTCTTGGCGCCTGGGATTCCTCTCAGTGAGGGGAGTTTCCAAGGAAATACCCTCACCATGAGTTGCCATGGTTGAGGTCTTAAAGATGTTGTCACTTTCCTCCTAGTCATTTGATGGACCAGCAGTAGTGACAGCCTCTTCCACATCCACTCTTTCATTACTCCTAGAGTGGACCTTCAAGGGTGAAGAACTTGGGTTGGGTGTTTCAGAGGCAAGACCAATCAGTACCTCCTTGATAGTGGTAGTTGGAGAAGGTACATCACTTTGGTCAGGTTCCTCAACACTTAAGTCCAAAGAAGATAGGAATGGCTCAAAGGGCTGTTCTATGGATCCGGGAAGTGATCCTAATCCTAATAGAGAGACTTACGAAGGAGTCTCCCTAACAGTGTGGCATTCCCTTATGATATTCTCACTAGAATGTTGTGATTCTGAGTGAGGGATGTTGGCTTGGGTTTGGGCCTTGGAGGCAAGAGAAGAAGGAGTTCTCTTTCCCCTCTTCCTTGTATACTTGGCTGCAACCGGGGCCCTGTGTTCCGGTTGAGCAATCAAACTATGGGTGAGTAGAGTATGTGCCTGTACATTCTCAGTAGAATGCACAGGGGTTCGATCAAGGGAAACGGCAGTTTGAGTTTGTGGCAGTGAGGTGGAGGGTGTGGGATCAGTATCAGCTGGGTTTGCTGAACTGTCACCCTGGGCACTTTGTGTGTTCAGCATTGTAGATAACAATGGAACATTGGCCCCTGAGAACTTTGATGAAACTGTTCTCATGCTTTGAAAAATGTTGTTCTTATGTCCCAGCATTACGTAGATTCTTGCAGTTTTTGAAAGTTCTTGGTGCTCAATATTGAACACTTCCTACAAGAATCTTGGGTACATGAAGAACTGTGATTTCACCCCTTCTTGAAGGTTGTATCTCAAACCTTCAAGAATGAGGTGGAAAAAATTGAAACCCGCCCCAGTTATCATACCGTGAATTGCCGACGCAAGTCCGGAGCTAAGTTGGTTCCAGCAACTCCTCTTCTGGGATATGCATTGGAGAAGAGTGTGGCAGAGATACTTCCATTTGGGACCCATGAGTGCCTTTTCTATCGTATACTCTGTTTGATTCCCAGTGTACCCTATGGATACAAAGGTCCTCATGTATACGTCTCTTGGGTAAGAGATGGTGTCCCCTTCATCTTGAAGCTTGAGGTGTTGGCAGAGCTTTGCTTCAATGATGATCATCTCTTTGCCGTCTACTGTTCCTTTGATTTGGGGAGTGCCCTGGTCAGTAGAATACACGGCTGAGCTCCAAAAATCTTCCATGTGGGAAGTATAGATGGTTGGGTTGACTGTTAGGGCATGGTGGATTTTGGACCGACAAAGGAAGTCGATCATATCATCAAAACCTTCTGATTTCTTGCCCTTTATTAGGCATGCCGTGAGGTTGTGATATGGGGAAAACTTGTCGTTGGGGTTGTTTATGTCTGCACCTACCATTATAATGGATTTGGAGGGAAGAGAGAAGGGTGTTTGAATGGTGGTTAATTATGGAGGGCTTTGAATGCTGTGGGGAAGGGAGAGAAAGTGATGGGAGATTAGGGTTTGAAATTGAATATGAAGAGGTTGTGGGAACGTTTGAAATTGTGATATAACGGCAGACGAAGAAAAAGCAACTTTACTTGTACAGTACAACCTGTTTCACTTTTCATTGTTACAGCTGTAAAGCACTCGAGCAGTCATGGTAAAGACTGAGAGTAGTTTTTACCACGGGTAAAAGTTAATGTAGACTTGTTTTACCCATCAGCAGCAAACTTGGTTGCTGCTGATGGTGAGCAATCCGCTGCAAACTTGGTTGCTGCGGATAGTGAAGTCTTTCAGCAGCAGATTTGGGTGCTGCTGACTGTTGTATTCATTCCGTAGCAAAGAGGTTGCTGCTGACCGCCTTAAAGTTGTTCGCAGGAAACTTGTTCCTGCTGATAACTTAAAGCGATCAGTGGCAAAAGCTTTGCTGCTGAAACTTTAAACCTGACAGCAGCTGAGAGGCAAAAATGCTGCTGACTTATAAATTTTATTTACAACATAAGACAGACATATTTACATCAAAGGATAGATGCACTCAACTGAACCGATGATGATGCTTGGTGGTTTCTTTGCCTTCCATTGTTAAGTTGGTCGTTTTCCAGCTTTCTTTGTCTTTTCAGCAACAGACGTTGTATGTGATGATTTTACTTGAGCAGCTGCAGATGCTGTTGAAGGCTTTGCCTTGGATCTTGCCTTATCAGCAGTAGACCCTTTCGCTGCTGATAGCTTTGCCTTATCAGCAGCAGATTTTGTTGCTGCTGAAAGCTTCTGCTTCGTTTTCTTAGGCTTAACTGGACTAACAACCGATGTATGTTGATCCTTCTTTACCCTTTGTCTTTGAGGGGCTTGATGAAGAATCTGGTTGAAAGGGTTAAACTTACAGTTTGCTGCAAAGTGGTCTGATTCTCCACATATGATGCAAGATTTTTGAGGCTTTGACAACAGCTCCCTTGGTGGAGAAAGAGATTTTCTGAATTGAGTTGTCTTAGCTTCAAAGCTTCTTACCTGTTTGTTCTTCTTTGTCTTCTCAAAAGCATGTTGCTTGAGGTTTCTTTGCTGCTGTAGGTAGTAGAAGCAGGTGCTGGCAGTGTGGTTATATTTACCATAGACAAAACATGATTTTGCCAGTTTATCCTTTGAAAGATGCACATAATCCTTTCTTTTGAAAAGGTCTTTGAAATTCCAAGCGTGAGCTTTGTTGTGCTCAAAAGTAGCTTCTTCCAATGTTTTTTGAACATACGGAACCCTTTCTTCAGGCGCATGATATGTGTCAAACACCTTCCTTGGCTGGACTGAATTGGAAGGAGGCTTTGAGTTGGTGGAGGTGGAAGACTGTCCCTTTTCAATAGTTAGCTTTCTTCCTTCTGGAGGATAGCTAATTCTGATTTTTTTGAAGGGTTTAGGAACTGGTATTGAAGGGATAATAGGGACTTCATCTTTAGTGACTATCACTTGAGGGGCAGGAGGAGATGAGGCATTAGTTGTTTCAGTGGAGTCTGAGCAAGTTGACTCAGTCTCTGATGAAGTAGTGCATTCTTGCACAGGGGTTTCTTTGACAGCAGGGTCAAGATTTCGGTTGGCCATGTCAAGATTTGCTAGATTGAAGCTTGGTTCATGGATGGCAACGTATTCAGTAGGAGGTGCGACGGTTTTATACTGGTCAGCATGATAACCCAACCCAGTTTTTACATTTTCATGGATTTAAACATCCAAAAGTCTTTGCAGCTTTTTGGATGCAAATTCATATTTTTCCACATGGACCTTTTGGTCTGCCAATTCAGCCCTTGCAGCTTTCAACTTAACCAGAATATCATCAATTTGAGTTTCAAGGTTTGTTTGTTCATGTTTTAATGATGAAATTTCTTTCTTTAAACAATCATTCTTTTCCTTGTAACTATTTTCAACCTTTTTAAATTCAGATTTCATTTGGTGAAATTCTTCATTTTGATCTATGAGCTTCTGGTTATGTTTCCTATATCCAAGGACCTTATCAATGCACTCTTGAGTACATAGATTTTCATATACCTTTGCTGGTACCTCTGATGTGTGTGAAGTTAGAGAGGATACCTCTAATGTGTCTGCCATGAGAGCTTGATTGTTGGCAGAAAGATCCTCAGGCTGGAAGCTCCAGTCAAAGTCAGTAGTTCCAACATTTGCACAGGCTGCAGTTTGTGCTGGAGGATTGACATGTTGCTGTTGTTGGTGTCTTGGCTGAGCTTGGTGTGCTTGTCTGGTAGGATAGTAGTCGCTTGAACTAGGACCTGAGTGGTCAGAGTGAAGCGCGGGAGAGGTGGTGGAAGAGGCTGATTGATGACTTTTCTTTCTTTGGCTTGAATTATTTCTAATTCATAGGCTTTTAGCATACAAAAGATCTCGGTCATCTGCAGAGTCTTCAGATTCTCAGTTCTTCTTATTAACACTGTGTAAAGTGTCCAGCAACTAGGAAGAAATCTGATGAACCTTTTGAGAATGTCTTCATTCTCCAGTTTCACCTTAGAGCACTGCAGCTCTCCTACCAAGTAGGTGTACCTGTTATACACACTGGTTAGTGACTCACCTTCATTGCAGACAAAGTTTTCGTAATGCTGCTTCAGGATGTCTTCAAGCCCGTTGCTTTGTGCCATTTTTGTTTTGATGTGACTTGATCAAGTATAGAGTTTTGAATAGAATCAGAAAGTGATTAAACAAATGTTAGTTTGTTTAATCTTGAGCCAAAGCTCTGATACCACTTGTAGGATCGTAAGATTACAAGGTGATTCTATTCTAGTTGATATTGGCGGAAACAATAACAACCAACAAAGTAAACAAGTAAACATCAAGAATACTGATAAATGCACTGTTGTATTAGACTTCTGAGATTACAAGTTTACAAGTAAAACACTATCAAGAAACACTATGAAAGCACAGCAAGCACACTTTGTTTGAAGTGTTTACAAGATATATATAGTAACTTAGAATCAAGACAGACCCTTGATTCTAAGGATCAGATCTAACACAAGCCGTTGATCTTGTTTTTTAATCTAAATTACACGTAAAGGCTAATCTAGTTAACTTTACTAAAACGTCTTCTTAGGCATCATTGTTTGCATGCTTGGAGAAGCGCGTTATTGTCCTTTATTGGTTGCACCAGTGAGGTTCCTTCTGCTTGGAGTGTGGCAGTTGCTTTTGCAGAAAGGTGTTAGAGGCGCTTCACATGGATAGTCAGATGCAACGTTTGGTCTTCAGAGAATAAAGCTATCAGCAGCAGAGATGAGAATAATGCTGCTGATAAGCCTATCAGCAGCAACTTGTGTTGAACGCTGCTGATAAGCCTGTCAGCAGCAACAAGTGTTGAATGCTGCTGATAAGCCTATCAGCAGCCGTATGTGATGAATGCTGCTGATAAGCCTATCAGCAGCATTTGTACTTAGAATAATTTGGTAGCAATCAGTCTTTGGTTCTACATGGGGATGTGATAGATTGGTATCAGAGCCATTGGTTATAGAGAACTAGGACTGCATTCTAGACTATAGCCACACACATTAGTTACTTGGCATAGATACTTACTCCTTATGTTTCAGGAATTATGTCTACACCACCATCTTCACCACCTACCAATCAGGAGAATGACATTCCTGTTATTGCATCACCGGAGCCCAAGAGGCGTAGGCTTGAGCCCACTGATAACTCTATTGTGTATGGAGAGCCCATGCATATCCGGAATGGGAGTGACTGGGATTGGTACCCCCGATTTACTGAGCAAATGGGTTGGACAGGAACGAGTTCCATCACCGTACTTTGGAGCTTCATCATCATCAGGACCACGTCTACCATTACTACCTTGCCACTTGGAGCAAGCCTTTGCAGCATTTGTAGCAACTATGGATCGAGAGATCCGAAATATGAGAGACGCAGCAGGAGCGATCACAGGTCTGTTAAGAGGAGAGAAACAAACGGATCACAGGATAGATCTGCTAGTAGCAGAACTTGCAAGCACTGACCGCTTGCATAATGCATTAGTGGACGAGGTAAGGGCGTTGCAGGCTAGAGTGAATGCACTCGAGGAGGCTGAAGTAGAATCTCAGGAAAGAATTGGAGAATTAGAGATACAACTTGCAGCAGCTTTAGAGCCAACTGAAGTACCCGATTTTGAGCCTGAGGATGAGCCCGAGGAAGTAGAGGAGGATGATGCTGAATCAGTCATCTCATCCGCCGGCAGTGGAGCTTGATATTCCATTCTATTCTATCTTATCTTATTTTTTTCATTTCTTTATGTTTCAAATAAAAACCTAAATGGGTAAGGATGTTCCCATTCCAATAAAATCTTAGTGAACTGTTTGAGTTGAACCATTTATTCTATGGCCTTATGATTTAAGTTAGCCTTGTACTAAAATCATAAACCTGCATGTCTTTACACATCTCCTTCTGTTTGCTTACACTTGAGTGATGTCAATATGCGATGTATTTACTCATTTCTTGTGTTTGTGAATATGAAGAATCATGGCCGGACGTGGACGTGGCGGCCGTAACGGTGGTCGTGGGAATATAAACCTGACACCAGCCGAACTGGCTGCGTTAATTAATGATAGTGTTATTGAAGCCTTAGCAGCACATATTGCAGGTAAACCTGTTAGCCGTTAACTCTAGACAACCAACTGTACACATTTATTCCACTCTTTCCTAAACCCAACCTACTTTTTCTAATCCAGGGCAAGCGAACAATCCACAGAACAATCAGCATGTCTGTACCTTCAAGACATTTATGGACTGCAAGCCCCACACATTCAGTGGAGCTGAGGGAGCTGTCGGATTACTCCGATGGTTTGAAAAGATTGAATCTGTGTTCTCCATGTGTAACTGTCCTGTGGCCGACCGAGTCAAATTTGCATCGGGAGCTCTAGAGGGTCCTGCCCTCACATGGTGGAATGCACAGGTCCAGATGCTATGAAGAATGTGTGTGTTTGTGAATATGAAGAATCATGGCCGGACGTAGACGTGGTGGTCGTAACGGTGGTCGTGGGAATATAAACCTGAAACCAGCCGAACTGGCTGCGTTAATTAATGACAGTGTTGCTGAAGCCTTGGCAGCACATATTGCAGGTAAACCTGTTAGCCGTTAACTCTAGACAACCAACTGTACACATTTATTCCACTCTTTCCTAAACCCAACCTACTCTTTCTAATCCAGGGCAAGCGAACAATCCACAGAACAATCAGCATGTCTGTACCTTCAAGACATTTATGGACTGCAAGCCCTACACATTCAGTGGAGCTGAGGGAGCTGTCGGATTACTCCGATGGTTTGAAAAGATTGAATCTGTGTTCTCCATGTGTAACTGCCCTATGGCCGACCGAGTCAAATTTGCATCGGGAACTCTAGAGGGTCCTGCCCTCACATGGTGGAATGCACAGGTCCAGATGCTAGGTCTGGACATGGCCAATGCATCACCATGGGAAGACTTCAAGATCCTGATGAAGGAAGAGTACTGTCCCAGGGATGAAATTCAGAAACTCGAGGGAGAATTCTGGAATCTGAAAATGGAGGGTTCTGAAATAAAACTCTACACCACTCGCTCGCATGAATTAGCGGGGATGTGTCCTCACATGGTCACACCACCCTACAAGAGAATTGAAATGTTCATCAGTGGATTAGTACCACAAATCCAGAGCATGGTTACTTCATCCAACCCCACTACCATTCAACAAACCATCCGTCTTGCTCACAAACTGACGGACCAAGCCGTTACCCAAGGGACACTACCTCCCAGGAAGTCAGCATCCAAGTCTACTGACAACAACAAGAGGAAGTTTGACAGTAGCAATAACAACATGGGATTTCACTCAAATTAGCCACAACAACAACAACATCGTAGGTTTGAACCTACGAAGAACTTCAACCAGTCGACCTCTTCGGGTCAGTATCAAAGTGGTTATATTGGGAGACACCCCAGGTGTAACAAATGTAATTACCACCACCTCGGTTCTTGTGACAAAAACCGTTGTCAGCGATGTGGCAAGGTCGGCCATGCTGCCAAAGACTGCAGAGGGGAACTACAAGCCAAGCAGCCCTTCCAACAACCGGGTTTTACCAAAGGTTGTTTTGAATGTGGAAAAGAGGGACACTTCCGGAAGGATTGTCCACAATTAAAGAAGGGTGACATCGACAACAACAACAACCACCAAAGCAATAATAACAACGAGGGCAATAATGCAGGGAATGGTGCAAAGGGGCGAGCCTTTGTGCTAGGATCCGGAAAAGCTCATTATGACCACAACGTGGTTACCGGTAAATTCCTTATTAAACAACTATTTTGCTTCTGTACTATTTGACACTAGTGTTGATAGGAATTCCATGACTAATAAACTTAGCAACCTACTAAGAAAAACCCCAACCCTGTTAGAAAACAAATACACCATAGAAATAACCAACGGAAAAATAATAGGAGCAACCCATGATCTTAAAGGTTGTAAACTTGAACTGACTAGTCATAAATTTGACTTTGATCTCATACCGGTCACACTCGGTAGTTTCGACGTGATTGTCGGAATGGACTGATTATCTAAGAACCAAGCTGAGATTATCTGTCGCGAGAAAATCGTTCGCCTTCCTCTTCCTAATGGAGGAACTCTCTCCGTCCAAGGCGAAAGGAGTTGTGCTATTATGGGCATTATACCCTTCATGAATGCACAAATAATAGTCTCACTTACCTCTAGTGGAGTTCTCCTATATAATACTTACCACACTAGTATCAGGGCGGCACAATTTGAAGCATTGTACGAACGTAAATGTCGATCCTCTATCTGTTGGACTGGAGTTGGGGATAGCCAACTTACAAGTCCCGATCTTGTATTCGAAACCTCTGAAAAGATCGTTCAAATCCGAAACCATATGGCGGCAGCTCGTGATCGTTAAAAGAGCTACGCCGATAAGCGTCGTAAACCGTTAGAGTTTCAAGTAGGCGACATGGTTCTACTCAAAGTCTCACCTTGGAAGGGTGTAATTCGCTTCGGGAAACAAAGCAAGCTGAATCCTCGTTATGTTGAACCATTCAAGATAGTGAAGAGAATTGGGTCAGTAGCGTATCAACTGGACCTACCTGAAGGACTTAGTGGTGTACACGATGTCTTTCATGTCTCAAACTTGAAGAAATGTCTAACAGACGAAACACTCGTTGTTCCTCTTGAGGAACTACACATCGATGAACAACTGTGGTTCGTTAAAGAACCAGTGGAAATCATGGATAGGGAAATCAAAACGTTGAAACGCAGTAAAATCCCTATTGTCAGAGTTCGTTGGAATTCGAAACGCGGACCGGAATTCACGTGGGAACGCGAGGATCAGATGATACGCAAGTATCCGCATCTGTTCAAGCAATCCACTTCAAACTCTTAAAGTACTATCCTAATTTTCGGGACGAAAATTCTTTCAACTAGGGGATGATGTGACATCCGGAAAATTTTTTATTTTTTTTTAAATTTCGGGACGAAAATTCTTTCAACTAGGGGATGATGTGACAATCCGAACTTTTCAGTTTAACTTCGTTAATTAAATCCAGTTAACCTAGTTAACTTATCTCAAATCCCAAGGACTAATTCTGTCAATATCTGGATTCAAACTTCAGGGATCAAGTTGTAATTAGCCCAATTCTATTTCTGTTGACTCTGAAAGTCAAAATCAAGAGTTCTTATTCCTGTTTGACTTGTGAAAGTCAAACCTTATGTTCTTAAGGCTAATCCGCGAAGTATAGCCGAATTCGATTGGAATTCGTAACCGAAATAGACTTTAATGACAATCACGATCATCATTGAACCTTTAATCCTCGTTAAATTACCGAATTAATCCCAATTATGTCACTATAGTCGTAACCGCCGACTTCACTAACAAATACTATCAAATTCACCATAGCATGTATACCAAATCACAAATCGAATCTCTGCACACATTGTACGAGTCTCAGAGAACCTTTAGCACACTCCAATTCGGCCGGAGAAGCAATTAGGATCGCCGGAGACCGAGCTCACGCAAGTCAACACCTGTTTTGGTCGAGCACAGTCAATTCGAGCCTCAATTTGGTAAATTCTTGCATTATCAGTTTTGTTTTTACCCATCAATTGAAAGCCCTATCATATTCGTGGCTTAAAACATCGAATCGGTCATGAACCCAATCCTAGGGTTCATATGATACCGGTTTAATCGAACCCTGTTTTAAACCCTGTGTAAATCTAATCAAATGACACCATTAGCTTTGCAATCTGATACTATTTAAAAACCCCATATCAATTTAATCTTATATCATCGAATTTTACAAAATCCGTAATCTAGGGTTTATCCATAATCTGTTTTGGGGGTTTCGATCTAAATCATTGTCTCAATCTAATTAAAGCACATGGCTCGATTCGGAATTCACTGTTTATTAATAGCCCTATGTTAATTTGATCTCACAACATCAAATCCTTCAAAATCCATAACCTAGGGTTCATACACTTCGAGTTTAATCGAATACTAGTCTAGACACTTTTTAAATCCAATTAAATTATACTAACAGATTCGAAATTCCCTTTTTGTTAAAAGCCCCATTATTCCAGCAAGTTTTATTATAGGATTCGTTCAATTTAATTCCAAGTTCAACCTAGGGTTTTTCGGTGTTTTCAAACGAGAATTAACGGCTTTAAACTTGTTAGATTTGCAATTAAATTCACATATAGATTCGCAAACATCTGTTGAACGAAACCCCTATGCTTTTGAATCAAATCGTAATCGAGATCGATGGATTTGGGACTGGGTTGGCTTCGGTTCGCGCAAGGGGGGGAGAACCCACTGGAATCGTTGATTAAAACCATTTGAATCTGATCCATGTTGCGATGACCCTAGCGGGCGGACTGGTTAATCTCATGTGCATGCAGGGAGGAGACCCGGGTTCGAGTCTCCCTCCCCCTTGTTTTGGTTTTATTTATTTTTAAGCCACTATTTTAATATTAAACCTATATATATATATATATATTATTAAATTAATATATTAAAATGTTTTTAAACCGGAAAACACCCGTAGGCTCGGGTTTGATTCGTAAACCGCATTTATTTAAAATAACTACTTTTAAAATAACATATTTATATCATTTTCAAACCCCGACTTCGTATGAAATAATATATTAATATTATTTTAACTCGTGACTCCTATTTCTAAATAATATATATATGTTATTTCACTTTGTTTAAATACTTCGTGTAAGGTTTAAACTATTTAATAATATAAGTTGTTATATTATTTACCTACGTTATTTGCTCGAATAAAAAAATAACATGTTTATTATTTTTGCCAATGATTAATTATTAATCTTACGAATCTAAAAATAATATATTAAATTATATTATTTTCCTAACTTTTATAAACGACATTAACCTACGAATTTATTTATTTATTTAATATTATTGGTTAACAACATTCGACTCGTAACATTTTGATCCTTAATTAGTATTTTAAGAAATACATATATATATTTCCGTAGACACGTTCGTCTACTCTTAAATCCTTAGAAAGCATTAAGATGTTCTAACATCCGTGTCGTCGTCACAAATCTCATATGTCCCTAACTTATGTGTTATAATTATAGGGCATACGTAAGCCGTACAGGCAAACACTTGAGATTCTAAATCTCATACTTGTGTGATACTACCTACTACGCAACGCAGGTGAGTTTCACGGCCCCTTTTACTATTTTTATTTGGGGGAGAAAACATGTCATAACCTTTTTGGTTTATTGTAATTCATATGATATCACTGTTGAGGCTAAGCGTAACACACTATCATGAAAAGTCCTCACACACATCGGACCGTTAATATGGTATGAACGAGGTAATTTTGGTAGTACTACTGGGTTAGACAAACCCCACCCGTGTTAGTCGCGCTAACTCGATTGGAGGTCGAACGGGTGTTATATTGACCTTAACACATTAGTCAGAGTTGATAGACCTGGCTGGAGGCAAACAAACAAACACACTTTCAGTTTCGGTTGCGAGCGCTTTAGCAAAACATGAATATAGGCATGCAACCTATTGATATACATATTGAATGTACATAATCCGTAAACGCTTTACTTTAAATGATTGAAACCTGTGAACTCACCAACCTAGTGTTGACTCGTTTTCTTACATGTTTTCTCAGGTTGGCACTCAGGATCACGTTAAGTCATGCATGTGTCTTGGACTCCAATTTAAATAATTATCTATTGAATAATATTTATGTTTTGTTTGTAATTGGACTTGGGCGCGTTGTTTTGCGCATTTACTTTCGTTTAACGCTTCTGCATATACACTCTGAACCTTTATCTTTTATGTTATTACATTTCAAGTCCCATATAGTGTCGTTTGAAGTAACTGATGTCTGAGATCCTGGTTGGTCACCCTCCAAAACGGTAAAACTCCGTTAGTGGAATTTGGGGGTGTGACAGAATGGTTTATCCAACGTACTATTCAGTACGTGACAGATCCGAGGTACAATCAGTGCGCCATGCCAACAAGGTTTCAAGATGCAGGAGGAAGATCTCAAATATTGGTTTGTAAATGTTTTTTTAACTAAATTTAAATTGTACTGCATATTTTTTAAACTAAAATTTTAATTAATGTTTATTGTTGAAAGTGGATGGATTTAGCCAAATTTACCAACAAACGGGCAGGTTCATGTATATGGGTTCGGAACACTATTCTCAAAATATATGGTCTGTTCAAAATATGACCGTTGATCGAGTTCATGGGAATGGTCAATGAAACCAAACAGTTATACCATCTGTCACATCTGCAAACCAATCCTGTCAACTTCACAATGGACAACATGGTGTCGCAAGATTTACGGAGATGGGAAAGGAGACGTGGTCAAAGAGGAGGCCGAGGAAACAACCGTCAAGAAGAACAAGTCTCACCGGAAGCTCAAATTCAGCAAAATATTATGCCTAATTTTATGAACTTCGGTGCGGATACCTCAAATTTGGGAGCGGGTACATCAGATACACAACAAGATACCAACATATCTTTGGAGATTTGGGAGAGGGTAACCCAAACTTTAACAACTCAAATATGTCTATACCAGACCTGTTTGGCTCGCAGGATATGTACACCCCGATAGGGAACATGATTCCCTTATCCCAAGACCAGTTCCCATCGTATAATAATTTCCCATTTTCCGATTTAAGCGAAAACCAATAATAACAATATGAGCAGCCTCTGTCACCACAAAAGTTAGACTTGGGACTTCATGTGACTCCTACACAAAGACGAGTACAACCTAGAAGAAATGCATCACGCTGACAATGTGGGACAGGACATCATTTATAGTTTTTATTTTAATATTGTACATTTAATCATGTCTTTTAATAATATTGTATGTTTAATTTTTACGTGCAAACACTAGTAAAATATATTTTTTATAACTTTAATTATTATTTACAAATTGACAAATTGATAAGTTTTATCAAAATAAGTTCTTTGCTAATGGGATTGATCTGCAATAATGAGAAGGTTACATATACTAAAACTTAAAAACAAGACTAAATTACAACTTTTATCCTTTATGTTTTTTAAATTTATGCAATCGGTCATTTCAAACTTTTACTTTCACTAATTGTCTTTTATTTTAAAAGTTCTCTTATTTCTTGTCATTTTGACTAACTGGAGCTAAATATTATGTTAAGTCAATGACATTATTGTTTTTTAGCCCTAAAGGACAATTATAATGTAAAGTTTACTTTATTTTTTTTCTTTTCTTTCTTTTTTTATGCTTTATTTATTCTTTTTATCACTTTTATTTTATAGATTTATTTTAAAATTTTATTAATTAATTAACCAACTTATTTATTTTATAAAGATATATATTTTTATTTAATTTATTTATTTTTGTTTGTTTGAATAAGCAATATACTTTTCTCACTTTTATTTTAAAATTTTCTTTAAAGTTTTATTAATTAATTAAAGAACTTATTTGTTTTATAAAAATAGATTTTTTTTAATATTTTTATAATTTATTTATTTTATTTTTTATTAAGCTATTTAAATTTATCATTTAACAATTATTATATATTTTTTATACTATTTATTATATATTAGAGAATTAGCAGGAGTTTAAAGTTTATTTTGTAATCATAAACTCAATCTTGAAATTTTATTAGTTAATTAACCAACTTATTTATTTTATAAAGATATATATATATATATATTATTTAATTTCCTTTATTTTCGTTTCTTCTACGAATACCGACTTAACCGTCACATGTTTGTCTGTAGAACCCCTTCTAACGGATTTCTTTTACGTGACAATTTTAGGTAAAATTCTAGAAAGGTTAAAGCCGGTTTGAACGGCCACAATGCCTGACCTTGACAACCGAAAACCAACGCTTCACCCATTTGGTTCTCTCTTTAATTTGGGACTTAATTATATTTTACCCAATACACATAATACATTTATATCGAACTAGTTTACCCTGTTTAACTAATTAACAAATTTCTTAGTTAAAACTTATTGGGTTAAAAATAGGCTACGAACAATCGAGCATCCATTAAACATTTGATTGACTGAAAACAAGGTCTCAAGGTCGAGTGTATGATTACAAAATAAACTTTAAACTCCTACTAACTCTTTAATATATAAAAATTAGTATAAAGAAATATAATAATTGTAAAATGACAAAAGTAAATAGCTTAACAAAAAAAAAAAAATTACAAAAATATAAAAAAAATCTATTTTTATAAAATAAATAAGTTGCTTAATTAATTAATAAAATTTTAAAGAAACCTTTAAAATAAAAGTGAGAAAAATATATTACTTATTCAAACAAACGGAAATAAATAATTAAAAAAATATATATCTTTATAAAATAAATAAGTTGGTTAATTAATTAATAAAATTTTAAATAAAATCTATAAAATAAAAGTGATAAAAAGAATAAATGAAGAATAAAAGAAAAAGAAAGAAAAAAAAATAAACTTTACATTACAAGAATTGTCTTTTGGGGCTAAAAGACAATAATGCCCTTAACTTAACAGAAATATTTAACTCCAGTTAGTCAAAAGAACAAAAAATAAGAGAACTATTTTAATAAAGGACAGTGAGTAAAAGTAAAAGTTTTAAAGTACCCATTCCATAATTTTGAAAAATATAAACGACAAAATTTGTAATTTAGTCCAAAAACAATTATCTAGGTATTAAAAAAATATTTGATGTAATGGGATTGATCTGAATGCATTCCACAACCCTAAAAACAATTATCTAAATGGCATTCAACATTTCTAAACCTCAAAACCATGCAATAATTGCATACGGGATTGACATTCACGTACCGTAACCCTACCGACGTTAATGGAGGAAGAAACATCCGGGAATCCGATTACCGTAAACCTAGGATCCGTGAACCCCATTCACGTAACAAGCTAGATCCGTGAACCCCATTCACGTAAGCATACAGATCCGGGAATCCAATTCACGTAACATACAGATTCGGGAATCCCATTACCGGATGTTTACCAGGTGAATGCCAACTAGGATGGTTCCGTGAATGGCATTCACGGAACACCCAAAAGCCTTATACTTTTCATGTCATTCCTAGAAACCATGAAAAATATCCATACTACCTATTTCAAAAAGAAAAAATTCGTTGAACATACTTGTCTTCAGTAGGGTTGAACATACTCATGATTTCTACTAGCTAGATCTCGTCAAGAAAACAAAAAACCACGAAATGAGATGTTACGATTGGTAAATCTTGATTTGTGAATGCACACAAAACCAATGAAGAATTATAATGTCTAGGTTACACAAAGATTCTAATTGATTGCAAAAGTATAGCAAGCCATACAGTTGATTCTATATCCCGTGCATGCAATATTATCTAAACCTAACCCAAATACCCATTACAATTGTTGTTCAGTAATCCTCAATGCAAGAAATTTAAAGTTTCTTGCTAGAACAACATCCACGTCGTTTCTAGTTCCCTCCAGACCAGATTGAACTCTTGTTGCCTTGATCATCCTCACTTGGACAACTGTGAATCAAGTATATCATGCAGCCCCCTCCTCTTCGAACATACTTAGGCACAACTCGCTAGTAGCTAGCTATCATTTAGCAACAAATGATTGTCTTAGTTTCTTAGGATTCATTGTGTCTGCTTGGGTTTTTGATCTCATCATTGCAACAAACTCGTCATAGTTGATCCGACCATCCTGCAAAGTTTATAATCATTTAGATTCAACTCATAATTTTGATCCATTTAATGTCGATTTAAATTACGTTTTATATATAACATGTGAGAAATTAACTTAAAAGGAAATTGATCAAACTAGTCAATCTAACATCTTAGACTAATCAAAAGTCTCCCACCATATAATATTTCATTTCAAAGTTAGATTATCAGTAAAACTAAAATTTTTAGTTACTTACATGATCAGAGTCGACTTCAGATATAACCTCCTTTATGTCCCTATCATCGTTCATTCCATAGTCACGGAGAGCTTGCTCTAGTTCTTCGATCGTAATGTACCTGAGAACAAATTAAATAGGCTCGTTACATACTACAAACCATGATTTCTTTTAATGTCAAACTCGAATTAATAGGAGTTACAAACCCGCTGTTATCTTTATCAAAATATTGGAAGGCGGTGTACAGATGGTTTTCTTTATCCATTCTATTCATATGCATTGTTGCGGTTATGAACTCTTCATAATCTATGGTTCCATTTCCATCTGCATCAGCCTGTTAAGTTTTTTTTAAAGGATTAATGAGAAGTTTCTATTACCGTAGTTGCCAAAACTTATAGAAATTAAAATAATATGGTAATTATTATACAGCTTCCATCAACTGTTTAACTTCAGATTCGCTTAGTCTTGTCCCTTGCTTGGATAGTCCACGTTTCAGTTCCTCAAGTGTAATTGTTCCACTATTATCAGAGTCCATGCCTTTGAACATTTGCTTCAGTCCCATGATTTCTTCCTCAGAAAGGCATCCTGCAATGACCTGTTCGGTCCAAAAACAATCTAGAAATCAGATAATTGATCCCTCAATCATACATAGACACTCTGGATTATCATTATAACTTAAGATATATGTGTGATCTAAAATATCTAGTAGGTACCCGAAGTGCGACTTTCTTAAAATTATTCATAGCTTTAAACTGTTTTAGCCTTCCAAGAACCGCATTAGAAAGTGGTGTATCCGGTGCTTCTCCATCTTCCTTAATCCATGGATGAGCTGAAAAATATAGAAAAAACAATAAATCTGATCCCATTTATATATCAATGCATCCATAATTAATTAATACGATTAATCTTCATGAAAAAACAGTATTCCATCATTGCATTTAGTATGCATAATGTACCAGTTTTTGGTCAAATTACTTTACAAAATTTCCATTTCGGAGTACTACTTACAAAGAACTTGATGGGCTGTCAACCTCTGCTTCGGATCCGAGGTCAACATCTTCTTTACAAGATCCTTTGCCTGAGGAGATATGGAGGGCCAGGGATCACTCGTGAAATCAATGTGCCCTTTCAAGATTGCATTGAATATTCCGTGCTCAGATTCTGTATCACCACACTAGAACATTAATCTTTCTAGGCTTAACGAATTAAGAAACCCTAAAAATTATCACCTGCCCAGAAAGGAGGAACTCCACTTAGAAGAATATATAGCATGACGCCGATACTCCATATATCAACTTCTGGTCCGTATTTTCTCTTCAAGACTTCGGGTGCAATATAATACGCGCTTCCCACAATATCTTTGAATAATTCACCTGCATCAAGGGACAAATTAGCATGATTCATGGATGCATTCAATACGATAAATATGAGATTTGCACTTTATTTCTTTTCAAAGCATAGGAAAAATGAGTAAATGTTTGTTTAGAAATACATTTAAAAATTAACGTTTACATTTATATGCGCATGTAAATTATAACATTCATATCATTTAAGTATAGAAACATATGTTCACATCGGGTAGGAAACATTGAATTAATCTGAACCAACGACATTTACGTCAATTTGTTGCACCTAATTTCTTCGGAAGCACGTATAAATTCTAAATACGTGCTTCCTTTTGCGTGAATAGCTAGATTAAGTCTGACATTATGATCTAATAGTTTCACACATGAATATAAAAATAGGTATGTAAGAAATTAATTAAATGATTTTTTGAGATTAACCTTGTTTGTAGAAGACAGAAAGGCCAAAGTCTGTAGCTTTAAGGGGAGAATCTTCATCCTTATTCAAAAGGAGGAAATTTTCTGGCTTAAGATCTCTATGAATAACCCCCATGGAGTGACATGTATGAACGATTTTAACAATGGTCCTAAGCAAGGATGCTGCAGCCCTCTCGGTATAATGGCCCTTGGCAATGATTCGATCAAACAACTCTCCACCAGCACACAACTCCATCACCAAGTGCACCGAATGTTTATCCTCAAACGCCCCTTTTAACTCGACAATATTGGGCTGGCCAGCCAAATGATGCATGATTTGTACTTCCCTCCTCACATCCTCAATGTCCTCTTTATTGGCAAGTTTCCTCTTTGCAATCGTTTTGCATGCAAACTGGTTTCCAGTCTTCTTACAAGTGCACAAATGGGTGACACCAAATTGCCCCCTACCAAGCTCTTTGCCTATGGTGTAAAGGGTTCGAATGTCTTCCATGGGACGTCCCAAAACTGTCCCGATAGGTGATTGCTTGCCATTCTTTGCAGGTTGAGCCGTAGGGACCTTTTCAGGAGGCGTTGTGGCTGTAATATTCTCTTCCTGTGATTTGTCTCCTTTCAAGGACTTTTGAGTTTCAGGTTCTGCATCTTGTGGTTGACCTTGGGAACAACAGTTCCCCATTGGGATGGTCGGAGGGAGGGAGAGCGACAACACGAATGGGTCTTTGGGTGATTGATCTAACCAACAGAAGGTTTAGGGAATTAGAAAGGAAATGTAGAGAGACAAGGATTGGAGAGGGATTGTAGGAATAGACATGATTGGTGGATTGAATTTTCCTATCTTTTTTGGGACATCAACAATATTCTATAGGGTTCAGAGGTAATTTAGCCTAGCATTTCACCGTACATATTGTCTTTCTTTTACCTGAATGATTAAGTTTATTCTTTTTTAATGGTTATTTAGACAGTTAATGGCAAGCTAGTACAAGTTGAGTATACATATGTAGCTTAATTAACAATGTTAATTTCACATCTCTCAAACGGATATAAGATTACTATTGTTATGAGGACGATCACTTTTAACAAGGGACCTTTTTTTAGATAAATGCTTAGTTCACTAATTAATCTTTATATAAAGATAACATAGTCTAATATGTCCCCTCAATAAAGCTAGAATCGTATCCACAAGCAACTTCGACATTGGAAAAGAAAACTGATAGACATGCAACTTCGACGGTGGAAAAGAAAACGACGAGAAGATTAGTACAATGGCAATATGATCATGTATAGAAATGAGCTAAATCTAAAGATCCATTCCAACAACTTTTTCATGTAAAAATGAAAACCAACTTTAACATGTTACACATATATGCATGGAACAGTAGATTTAAAAAGATAGATTGCTCTAATATTCACTACTAGAAAACTGGACATTTGCGATCACATTTTTAGTTGCAAAATGGTCGCAATTGCCCTGTTGCGACCGTTTTGTGACTGAAAATGCGGTATGAAAATGCACGTCGCAATTGTCCTGTTGCAACCGAATTGCGACCGCTACTCTATTTTGCGACCAAATTTGCCACGATAAAAAACGTCGCTAATTTTGCGACCGCAACATTTTGCTACCGTTATGCGACTGTTTTGCGACCGCTTTAATTTACGACCATTTTGCGATTGCTTCAGTTTACCACGGATTTGCCACCGCTTCAGTTTGCCACCGCTTTACGACCGTTTCAGTTGTGACCGTTTTGTTACCAAAATGTTTTTAAAATTTTTGTTTTTAAAATATAAACAGTTATTGAAATTTCAAAATTATATAATGCAATTCATTACAAATTAAAATTTCAAATTAGGTTATCCTTACATATCCAAACATTCCAAATAAATTGTTTATAGCCTAACTCTATAATTGTCCGTGTTGAGCTATAACTTTTAAGATTGTTTCAATGTTTGTCATCATTTTGAGAATAACATCTTTCTCCACATTATCTTTTTCCTTTTCAACCACCAACTCCTCAATAATTCCTTTCAACCTCTCTTTCTCTGCTTTTTTTTCTTTAACGAGCTCCTTGATAACCACATTTAATTTTTCTATCTACACAACAACCAATGTATAGAGTCAAAAAAGAATTAAAATAACATGTTTCAACCCGAACCCATTTTGGACAAACCCATTTTGACCGAACCAAATCAATATTTTTTTACAACAATCCTTTCTGTCCCGAACATGGTATGACCCGCCAGTGGCGAAGCCAGGAATTTTTTTCAGTGGGTCACTTTTTTCGCTGCTCAAATTTCTAAGTATCCGGCTACGATTTTTTTGGGCTGGTTCGGCGTTTCGGTTCGGGTGATCAAGTCGGGTCGGGTGATCAAGTCAGTCACATAATAAGATATGATACGATAACGAAAATACATCGTAAATAAAAAACAAATTGTAAATATACAATGTCATTATAAATAAATAAAAAAAACCATTAGATCATATAGTTGTTCTCTACGGCTTTTCATCTTTTAAAAATGATTCATTAAACAAGAATCAATAATGAAGATTAAACATTTAATAACCTAAAATTTTAAGTTTGGAATAAAAAAAACCGGAAACTAACCTTGTTTTTGCTTGTATTAAAATCGTCTTTGTGTGGGTTATTTTCTTTAATCGTCGCCTACTTGGAAGAATGTGTAGCATCCCAAAAGTTAGACATTTCTAATGTGTTAGTTTTCTTTATAATTAATACGTCAAGAAAAATTGAGAAAAAAAAATTATTTTAAGGGATTTAATTAGAAATATATTAAAACCACCCGAGTTTATTTAAAACCGACGTTTCGCGGGAGTTTCTGATCGCGAACGAGACGACACGTACCCGAAAAAAACCGGAAACTAACCTTGTTTTTGCTTGTATTGAAATCGTCTTTGTGTGGGTTATTTTCTTTTATCGTCGCCTACTTGGAAGAATGTGTAACATCCCAAAATTTAGACATTTCTAATGTGTTAGTTATCTTTATAATTAATACGTCAAGAAATTGAGAAAAAGAAATTATTTTAAGGGCTTTAATTAGAAATTATATATTAAAACCGTATGAGTTTATTTAAAACCGACGTTTCGCGGGAGTTTCTGATTGCGAACGAAACGACACGTACCCGAAAATTAACTCGTCTATATAAACTAGTTCCTTTGAGAAACTCCTCATTCAACACAAAACACAAACACACTTGTGTGTGTTTTAGAGAGGGAATGGAGGGAGGGGAACCGCCGGCCAGTGGCTGGTCTTCGGGGAGGACGGTGGCGGCAAGGTGGTGCGTATCCGACCAGCAGAAGCAAGAAGGAGAGCTCGCGATTTTCCGACGAGTTTTCTATGAATTCCGGCGAAACCCGTTTTCTCTGGTAACCTCAAGAATTGGGTCTTTTACTAGAAACGAGTTCCTAAAGGTCTGATATATACATACGCAGAGTTTAGGTTGAAACATGTGACGAATCAGGCCATTTTAGCGAATTCCTGCCACTTCTCGATTTTCCGACGACCTCAATAATTGGGGCCTTTGCTAGAAAAATGTTCCTAAAGGACCGATCTAAAGATTACAAGAAGGTTTGGTCCAAAACGATAAAGTTTTTCGGCCAAAACAAGGAAATCCAGCCACTGCCCGTTTATTCGGCGACGACAGCGGACTCTGGAAACGGCAACTCGCAGCTGGTGGGGCTCTGCAAGACGAGTTCATAGCCGCTTGAATCACCTCAATCAGAGTCTGTATAACCAAGTTATGAGCAAAACAAGTTTTGTTCTCACATGGTGCTTAGCAGTTTAGTACAAACGCATTTAGTACGGACTGTACGCGAAGGTATAACTTGTAAAACTTATATATCTAGTGTTGGTTAGTGGCAAGGGACTCGGGAAAATTATCTGGGACGTCTTTTGAGAACGTTTTTCAGACACATTAAAAATAAGTTATAATTATATAATCTTTATTATAATTATCAAGTTATGGACGAATTGAAGTATGGTTTTGGTACTAGAATATGAAGTGCGGTTTATTGGATTATTTGTGTAGTTTGATGTTGGAATTGGACAATTGGATTTTGTCGGGTTTAACAAAAAACAAACGGGATTCTGCCCAATTTTTGCTAAAAATAAATAAATATTTTTCTTTAACACTTAGACGTCCTCATTACGATTTGGGTATGATTTTAATAGACGAGGTTTTAGGAAGTGAGGTTTCGATAGAAATTAGTCACGCGTTAATAACGGGAGGATACAACGCGGTAGATAGCTAATTTAATAGTGTTATTTAGCATATGAGATTATCCAAGGATGCGCATGTTAACCGATAGGATGACAATCTATAGCAGAGGCTAAGGTGAGTTCTAGAGCCATCTTTTAAATGTTTTAAATAATGTTTTCGGGCTGGTGTGCATACGTAACGATGTGACTGTTTTATGAAACGATGTTTATAAATGATGTTGTGACGTTTTATGAAATGAGGTTTATGAATGATGTTTTTGAAAGGAAAAGTTATGAAAGGTGTTTACAAAATGTTTTGCAAGATATCATGTGGCATATGGCCAGACGTGGCAAAATCTTTCTTTCTTTAAAGACCAATATGGTAAAAATATTTGACATGACAAAACATGTCAAAAACTCTCTCTTTCTCTTTACTCTTTGTGAAAACATTAAATGTCAAGACCTTTACAAGTCAAGGTAAAACCCTGACTTCTCTGCCATTACTTATCTGGGCACACCATGATAAGTTCTAAAATGTTTTACGTGTCAAAACCATTTTCTTTCTCAATTTCTTCACTTTATGAATTCATGCTAACAAGGCAAGTATTCATTTTCTTTCTTTCTTTCTCTTTCTGTTTCAAAATCATTCGTTATCTTAAATCCTTGCAATAGTTTCTCCATGATAGATCAGGAAGACAAGGTGGCTATCTTTCCAGAGTAGTACCTCCAACAGAGATGTTCACATGAAAGAATGACGGGTCCAGGAGGGATTTATACACCATCCTTTCCTTAGACAGAACATCCTGTTTTTCAGATAGCTACATACTGGTTGGATGGTTACCCAATGCTTCTTTGATATTTCATGAGTACTCCGTTACTTAGTTTTTAAGATTTAAAACATCTTTCATTCATAACCTCTTGTAACACATGAATGCTATCCCAAAGATTTAAATCAAGGTTTATAGCATTTATGTAAACCTTTCTAGCATGCATACCGATCCAAAATATTTAAATAAAACATTTAAAAAGGGCCTCATAGAACTCACCTCTAACTTCCTTCTCCTTCACACAATTCTTTCGTGCTAATGTAAACAGCACAATAACTGGGATCAGGGTCCTAAGTCATTACAACATTACTTAACCATAAATTCCTAGCTTAACCAAGTCATTAGGAACTAGGCAGAACCTTACCTCAGAACTATCTCCTGTGTATTGGGGTTGAAAAGCTGGAAACCTGACTTCTCTACACGAACCGGGGCTCCTTGGTATGCTTACCGAGGTTAAGTGTGTGTTTCTAAGTATGTTTTGGTGTGTGGGATACTTCAAAATCAATCACAAGTCCCATCTATTTATAGGCTGCCCGACGGTTCCATAGCGGACCGTTATCCCTACACATGTTAGTCCGCTATCTAGTGTGGCGGTGTATTTTGCTTAGTGGGCACATAATGAACCGTTACACATCTCATGTCGGTCCGAAATGAATGAATTGCGGCTAGCGGATCGCAACGGATCCTATGTCGGTCCGATATCGATCCCCCACGTGTCAGTCTTTAGTGATTTATCACCCGACACGTGTCACTCCCCGGTTGATTCTTTGCCCTCTACATAGCGGACCGCTATCTCCTCAGATGTCGGTCCGACATCAGCCTTTCTTTCCAAATTTTCATTTTTAGCCCCTAAACTTTGATTTATTTATAATTTATCCCCCATACAATTTAACTTAATGTTACTTTAACCCCTAAGGGTTTCATCACATGATTATTTTAACCGTTATACTTGTATTTATTTGAATATTGGGGTGTTACAAATATACCCCCCTTACAAAGGTTTCGTCCTCGAAACCTGAAACTTACTCGAATAAGTAGGGATAAGATTGCCTCATCTCTTCCTCTGTCTCCCATGTGGCTTCAGACCCCTTTCGATGTTGCTACTAAACTTTCACTTGCTTGATCACTTTATTTCGTAATCTCTTTTCTTTATAGTCGAGTATAGCCACTGGCTTTTCGACATAATTCAATCTTTCGTCTACCTCTATATCATTTAGTGGTACATGAGAGGTTTCGTCTGCCAAACACTTTCGCAAGTGTGATACATGAAATGTCGAGTGAATTCCACTCAACTCTTCTGGAAATTCCAGTCTATAAGCAACTTTCCCTACTCGAGCCATAATCTTAAATGGTCCAATAAATCTTGGACTCAATTTCCCTCTCTTTCTGAATCTAATGATTCCTTTCCATGGAGCTAGTTTCAACAGAACAAAATCTCCAGCTTGAAATTCTATGGGCCTTCGCCTTTTATCTGCATAAGACTTCTGTCTGTCCTGTGCGGCTTTTAGGCGAGCTCTAATATGATCTAACTTTACACTTGTTGCTTGGACAATTTCTTTGCTTCCAAGTTATTTTTGTCCAACCTCTCTCCAACAGATGGGAGTTCTACATTTTCTTCCGTATAACATTTTGTATGGTGGTATGCCAATACTTGCATGATAACTATTGTTATACGAGAATTCTACCAAAGGTAAATGGCTATCCCAACTTCCACTGAAGTCGATAATGTAAGCACGCAACATATCTTCAAGTGTTTGAATTGTTCTCTCACTTTGACCATCCGTTTGAAGATGATATGCCTTGCTAATCAATAGCTTAGTTCCCATCTCTTTGTGGAATCTCTTCCAGAAACGTGACGTGAAACGTGTGTCTCTGTCAGATACAATTGAAACCGGCACTCCATGCCGTGAAACAATTTCTTTGATAAATGCTTCTGCTAACCTTTCTGAAGAGTAAGTCTCATGTATTGGTAAAAAGTGAGCACTCTTAGTTAGCCTATCAACTATCACCCATATGGTATCATAATCTATAGCTGTTTTTGGTAGTTTAGTTATGAAGTCCATAGTGATATGTTCACATTTCCATTCTGGAATATCTAGTGGTTGTAATCTGCCATAAGGCTTCTGATGCTCTGCTTTGACTTGAGAACAAGTCAAGCATTTAGCCACATATTTCATGATATCGAATTTCATATCGGGCCACCAATAATCTTGGCGTAGATCTTGGTACATCTTTTGTAGTACCCGGATGAATCGAATATCGAGATTTATGAGCTTCATCTAAAACTTTAACTTTGAATTCACCCATATGTGGTATCCACATACGGCTGAATCGAATCTTAACCCAATACTCATTTTCTTCCAAGTATTTCTCTTGTCCAGTCATTCTCTCCTTTTTAACATTTTCTGCTTTCAGTGCGTCTATCTGGACATTCCTGAGCTGAGTCATAAAGTCAGGAGTTACAACTAACTTATATGACTTCACCCTAATAGGAGGATGCTCTTCCTTATGGCTTAGGGCATCTGCCACTACATTGGCTTTACCTGGGTGATATAGGATTTCACAATCATAATCCTTTATCAGCTCTAACCACCTTCGCTGCCTCATATTCAGATCTTTTTGCTCAAATAAATACTTTAAGCTTTTATGATCTGTGTAGATTGTTGATGCGTAGTGTTTTAATACATAAAAATATAATAAATATATTTTTAGGATGGTTTTACGAGATCAGGTTTTAATTTTATAAAATGATAATTACTTTAACTTAAAAACACACACAATAGGCAAGTGTACCTAACACAGCGTAATATAGTTTAGTTAAGAACCAAGTATCGAACCAATGGACACAGTCGGATTCCAATACTAAACTTTTGTTTTTAGCCGGTTTAATTAGTTAGTGAGTTTTGTGTGCTTGTGGAACAGGAAAGTAAATGGCAGAAAAGTAAATGACGGTAAAGTAAATAGCAGAAAAGTAAAAACGTGCGTGAAATGTGTAAAAGAAATGTAACGAATAGAATAATAAATAACAGGAAAGTAAATATGTCAGAAATGATCAGGTTACGAATAGTATTGCTTTAGGTTTCGAATCCGCTTGGTACGTGATAATGTTAAGTTGACTAATCCAGTGATATGACTACTACAAATGTGTGACCCGGGTCACCGCTAGAGCCTCGTCCTCATGACATTTGATTTGCAAATTTAAAAGCTTTAACAAGTGGTAGTGCCTCTCGTTAAGACATCGAACGTAAAATGCTTTGTATTAGAGTTAAATAGGTGATTATATTTTGCTCACCTGGAGGCGGTGTAACAATGGGACCAAGTATAAAGACGTACCGTTCCCAACATGAGTTCACCAATTCTTGGTCGCATAATAAGTTCGTATAATGACGTACGATCTTAATAGTATTAACCAAGCCTTGGCTTATCAATCTGTACTTGTATACAGACGTACAAGCTTCAAGAGAAGATTGATTAAAAGGTTTTACACTTTAAAAATCAAGAACACTCACAAATATAAAGACTGATTTAGACAATAATAAAAGCCCACCATAATGGTGGTTTTAAAGACGAATAGTTAAAGACATAAACACATCACTTGGATTAATACGTTAAACATTAACATGCACCAAACTTCATCTTCACCCTAGCAATACAAAGAGTCTAGCCACGAATGGCCATACTAACTAGCATAACGCTGAGTTTCGTAGGCTCCCATATTGCGGAACAAGGAGGAAGATCCCCTCTACTCGCTACTACTACTACACTCTAACAACTAAATAAGCTTTCTCTGGTGTGTTCTTGGGGGTGTGTAAGGGATATATGAGGTGTGTGGAATGAAGAACTAAAACCATCTATTTATAGACCTCAAAATGAGCAATGCACGGTCGAGCATTGGATTGCACGGGCGTGCAAACACCTCGGGAATCAAACAGGGTACACAGGACAATGTACTGGTCCCTTGGAGAGCAAGTTGGGCCTTGCACGGTCGTGCATCCCCTCTTTGCCTCCTGTTTTATCTTTTAGCTACTTGTGTTGACCTGGTTTGACTTCTTGGGGGTCAATGCTCGGGTTTGGTCCTCCAAAAGCTTGATTTCTTCACGTTTTAAGCTGGTTTTTGCTTTGTTTATCTTGGAGCACCAAATAACCTGCAATTGTGAAATATTAACGTTTTAAGTATCAATTGTAAGGTTATTAATCAATTAGTACCATAATATGGGGATTATTACGCATGCAAAACATGTATAATTTAGAACATATCATAATACCTCACACTTAGACTTTGCTTGTCCTCAAGCAAACTCATGCATGGTCATGCTCATAACTAAAAACTTTACAAGGGAAATGGAACTCCAAGTAGTTGGAAATTATGGGATAACTCTTGAGTTGCTTATTCTATTTTTGATCTTTCCTATGATGGAATCCATGACAAGCCTACTAGAACTTCAATTATGCATAAAGTTTCACTCCTCACAATGTTCACTCAACTCTAAGGTTATATATGTATGGATAATGTAAGTTAAGTGGAACACTCAAGTTCGAATCAAATTATGCAATGATTATAAGCTTGTATGCAAATCAAGTCTTCACCAATTAACTAAGTATTATGCATGAATCAAGAGGACTTTAAAAGGGTTGTGTAGGATCGGTGAATACAAGATGGTTCTATTCTAGTTGAGATTGGCGGAAACAATCACAACTAAGCAATGTAAACAAGTAAAGAAGAAGAATACTGATAAATGCAATTTGTATTAAGTTTCAAAGATTACAAGATTACAGAGAAAACTCTTAAGAAAAAGCACACTTATACAATGACTCTAAGTACTACTTATATAGTAACTTAGAATCAAGACAGACCCTTGATTCTAAGGATCAAATCTAACACAAGCCATTGATCTTGTATTGAAGCTATTCTACATGTAACGACAATAAATACTACAAAAGTTATCTTTACTCAAACGTCTTCTTAGTCATCATTGCTTGAGTCCTTGGAAGAAGAGCGTCGTTGTCTTTTATTGTCTTGCACCAATAACATTCTTTCTGCATGGAGTATGTCAGTGTTGCAGCAGAAAGTTGTCAGTGGTAATGGTTGCTTTATCGAAGCCGGTCAGCTGCAACGTTTGATCTTCATAGGGAATGGCTATCAGCAGCAATGTTTTTGATCAGCAGCAAGAGACAACTGTCCACTGCTGTTGATGATTTGCCTATCAGCAACAACTTTGGTCTTCAGCAGATAAGGCTATTTACAGCAGATTTGTTCTTTAGCAGAAGAACAAGTATCCGCTGCAGATAAGCTTATCCCCAACAGTTTGTCGATCTGCAGCAAACTCTGAGGTCCACAACAGTTCTACTTAGAGAATTTTGTAGCCATCAGTCTTTATTTCTACAAACTCCCCCTAGACTGATGCTACCAAAACTCTCTTACTGCTTTTACTGCTGAAGCTTTTCCATGTTGCAGACTAACCTTTCTATCTCATAGCCTCTTGGGTCCTGGCTAGGATTGTTTAGAGGAAGCTCAGATAGAGTCTTTATGTCTTTTCTTATCATTTTGAATATGGCCTTGCTTGAACATATCATCTTCTGTCCTTTAACATCAATCAAGATAAACTCGTTGGTATCAGCCTTGAAGGACCAACTGGTGAATGGAGAATGGGATTGAAGAGGTTTGGCATCAATGATTACATCTTTACTAGGGTTGAAGTGATGGTTGATTGCTAGCAAAAGATGTCTCCCACCTTCATTCTCTGGCTTATGGGCTTCACCCAACTCCAATATTCTTCTTAGATCTGAGTTTGAGAGTTGCAGTACCTCATCAACAGATTTATAGATAGATTTTTTCAGTTCTTCCTTTCGCCTGAAGACTTCAAACCATTTGTCTTGAGTGTTGTAGAACCAGACAACTATTTCTCTTGAGTCTTCTGGTATGATGGTAGGTTTGGTTTTCTTCTTAGAAGGCTGCTAAGGAAGAGGAGCTGGGAGGAGGGATTTGGACTTTGTGGGAAGAGAGGAACGAGGTCTAGGCTGGAAAGTGGAAGTATGGTGGGAGGAGGAAGTAGTGGATGCGGGAGAAGGCTTGGGTTTCTTTGATTTGTGTTCATCAGTTTGAGTTATCACCCTTTTCTTGGAGCTTGTCTTCCCCAATCTTTCTTCCTCTTCCTTCTTGACTTTGGAGTACAAGGCTTGCAAGTTCATGAAACTCATGGGGCCTAGCCTTTTTCCACTTTCTCCTCTGGCCTTCAGGAAGTCTGTCATGACCTTCCTTTCTTCATGGGTCCTTATGTTGAATGCAATGGTCTTCTTGGATTTTTGCTTGGCTTTTTCTTCTTCTTCATCCCTTTTCTTATTTGCCAATTGACCTTGCTGACCCATGAAGGCTCTGTAGATTTCTTTATTTGATAGTTTCTCAAGGTAGTCTGCATCCTCACCTTGAGAAATCAGAGCCGCTATCCATTCTTCTCTCATTTCTTTGGCTAGTTCAGATCAGTTATTCTGAACTTAGCCTCTTCCCTTTTCTTCTTCTTCTTCTTCTTTATTAAACTGTTCCTGCAACTGAAGAGCTAGGGCTTCATCTTTTTGTAATTGAGAAGCTGCAGGAAATCTGGCTTTGAGATTATCCAGTTGTTTAGCATACAGCTGGATTTGTTGTTCCCTGAAGAATATGGCAGCTTTTCTTCCTTGAATTTTTCTTAGCTCTGTCATCTCCTCTTCTTCTCTTCTTCTTCTTTCCTCCCTTTCCCTTTGCTCTTTCATCAGTCTCTCTTCCACCTCTTCAGTCATTACTCCCTTCCCCTTGGCTTTGGTTGATGCCTCTGCTTCAGCTTCATGGATCACAACAACATATGTTTTAGATACTGTTGGGATCTCTGCTTCAGCTTCATTGGCAGTTTGGGGAGTGGATGGGGGAAGGTTTCTTGCTTCATCTTCTTCCCATTCACCCCAGTTACTTCCTTCCAACTTTTCCTTACATCCTCCAACTCTGTTCTTCTAGATTATGTTGCAGTGTTCAGAGTGGCGGTTGGTGAGGAGAGAAAAGAGAAATCTGAGTCAGAAGTGGCATCTTCTGCAAGGCGTCCCTCCTTTTCAAGACGAGCTTTGATAGTCTTGATCATTGCTTGGCTCTCTAAGGAGTTGACATTTCAGATATGTGTTCTGAGCTCAAAAATGTTGTATAGGAAGTCCGAGTTGAGGAGTAGGATCTCATTAATGTGGTTGAAGAAGACAAATGATCCATCACTCAGAAAGAAGGTGAAGCCAGAGGGCCTAGTGCATGACCATCCTAGCACTGCCAGTCCCCTGACCATCTCATTGTGTATGAAGCTTCTCCAGCAAACTGTTTCTTCGTCAGTTAAAGTACTGCTCCTGATCAGGTCAAGTCTACTTGGAGCCATTCTTATGCCACCCTGTTTGCTTCTTCTAATAGTGCTTCAAACCAGGGCAGATTTTCCTCCATTAAGTCTTGGAACCTGCAGATTGCAAGTTTTGCTGAGAGATCTGAAGAGGTGTTGATGCAACTGGATAAATACAGTTCAAGCACTTGAAGAGGATTTAGTGAATCCCAGTTCAACTCTTCTACTCCGCAGAACTCTTTCCCAATCCAGAATTTCTCAGATTAACCATCATACCCCCAAGCTAGTATGGAGTTAAAATCTAGCTTGTCTACAGTCAGTGTGAATTTGGGGGCAGTGGTTAGACTTATTATGACCGCTGCTTCAGGAAGAATGCTGACCGATGGAGGTGTGTCTTCATGGTGACTTGTATTTGTCAACACCTCATCACAGGCTCGAACAACCAACTTCCAATCCTCAGTGATTTCTTCCTCTTCATCTACTGAGTCTGGCAAGTCATGAACTTGAACAAAGTCAGGTTTGAATAAGGAACTTTGAAATGCAGCCTGCTCTTGTATCCAGTTCTCAAGGTAGTCAGCACCATCTTCTATGTGACTATCTCCCCCTTTTTGGTTGCATCAGTGTAAAGGGTGGTATCTGTTTGAGTTCCCACTGATACAAGGGAAGGAGTAGGCACAGTTGGGCATTGATGGGCTTCATGCATAGAGACTTGGTGCCTTAGTTTGGACACTTCAGCCTCTAGCATAGCCACCCTGGCCGTCAATTCCATATTTTTGAGTTTCAGACTGTCCTCATCCACAGTTGTGGAATCCTTGGAGTTGGATGGGGTCTTTGGCCTAGCCTCTGCATCCCCATCACCCTGGTTTTCTTGGCACCTGGGATTCCTCTCAGTGAAGAGTGTTTCAAAGGAGACATCCTCACTGTGAGTTGTCGTGGTTAGGGTCTTAGTGATGTTATCACTGTCCTCCTGGTTAGTTGATGTACCAGGAGTAGTGACAGCCCTTTCCACATTCACTCTATCAATACTCCCAGAGTGAACCTTCTTGGGTGATGAACTTGGGTTAGGTGCACTAGCAGCCAAGTCAATCAATACCTCCGAAATAGTGGTTGTTTGAGAAGGTATATCATCTTGACAAGGTGCCTCTACACTTAAGTTCAGAGAAGAAAAATAATAGAATGGCTCAGTGGGTTGTTATATGGATCCGGGATGTGATCATGATCCTAATAGAGAAGCTTCCAAGGAAGTCTCTCTAATGATGTGGCTATCCCTTTTGATACTCTCATCGGAATTTTGGGATTCTGAATGAGGGCTTTTAGGTTGGGATTGGGCCTTTGAGACAAGAAGAGAAGGAGTCTTCTTTCTTCTTTTTCTAGTATATTTTGCCGCAACTAGGGCCCTTTGTTCCAGTTGAACGATAACATCCAAAACAGGTGTAAGTAATTTATATGCCTGTGCATCCTTAGTAGTATGCACAGGGGTTCGAACAGTGGAAGTAGATTGTTGTTCAAGATGTGAAGAGGAGGATGTGGGATCAGTATCAGCTAGGATTGCTGAACTGTCACCGTAGGTGCTTTGTATGTTCATCATTATAGATAACAATGGAACATTGACCCCTGAGAACTTTTTGGAAACAGTTCTCATTCTTTGAAAAATATTATTTTTATGTCCCAGCATAAGATAGATTTTTACAGATTTTGAAAGATCTTTTAATTCGTTATTGAAAACCTCCTGGAAGAATCTTGCGTATATAAAAAATGATTGCTTTGCACCTTCTTGAATGTTATATCTCAAACCTTCAAAGATGAGATGTGCAAAGTTGAAACCCTGGCTAGAAACCATACCATGAACAGTAGAGGCAAGTGCAGAGCTCACTTGATGCCATCCACTTCTCTTCTGGGATATGCATTGTAAAAGAGTGTGGCATATAAACTTCCATGGAGGGCCCATCAGCGCCTTTTCGATTGTGTACTCTTTCTGATTTCCAGTGTACCCTATGGATACAAAGGTCCTCGTGTATTCTTCCTTCGAGTATGAAATGGCGGCCCCCTCGTCTTGAAGCTTGAGATGTTTTCGTAGAGTAGCTTCAGTGATGGTGATGTCTTTGCCATCTACCTTGGCTTGGATTTGGGGTATCCCCCTATTCGGTAGAGTATACGGCAGAGTTCCAGAAGTCCTCCATGTGAGGGATGTAAATGGTTGGGTTTACAGTGAGTGCATGGTGTATCTTTGATCGACAGAGAAAGTCGATCATGTCATTGAATCCCTCGGACTTCTTTCCTTTGATTAAGTATGCCGTTAGGTTGTGATATGGAGAGAACTTATCATTGGGATGATTTATGTCTACCTCTACCATTTTGTTGGGTTTGGAGGGAAGGAGGAAGGTTTTTGAAGGGTAGTTAAGGAGGGAAAGCTTTGAATGTTGTGGAGGCTTGAGAGAAAGTGATTTGAATGGGAGTTAGGGTGAAATTGAATGTGAAGAGGTGGTGAAGAAATTTGATTTGTGTTATAACGGCAGAGGAGAGAAAAAGCAAAAATACTTGTACAGTACAACCTTGTTCACTTTTTACCGCTACAGCTGTAATACACTAAAGCAGTCATGGTAAAGACTGAAAGTTTTTACAGCGGGTAAAGGTTAATTTGGACTTAGATTTACCCATCAGCAGCAAACTTGGTTGCTGCGGATAGTTAAGCCTATCCGCTGCAAGCTTGGTTGCTGTGGATGGTTAAGTCTGTTAGCAACAAACTCAATTGCTGCTGATGGATGCAATAATCCGCAACGAGGATGTTGCTGCTGACAGCCTTAAAGCTATCCGTAGGAAACTTGTTCCTGCTGATAACTTAAAGCAGTCAGTGGCAAATTCTTTGCTGTTGATGATTAAACCTGTCAGCAGCGAAAAAAGTTGCTGCTGACTTATAACTTTTATTTTCAACAAAGGACAAACACATTTACAAAAAAAAAATTTAGAGTTAGATTTTAATCAAAGTTCATCATACCAATAGATTCAACTAAATATCTAAATCTAGCTTCATCAAAAGGTTTTGTAAACAAATCAGCATATTGCTCATTGGTATGAACTTTGGTTAAAATAATTCTCTTTTTCTCAGCTTGATCTCTTATGAAGTGATACCTGATGTCAATGTGCTTTGTCTTGGAGTGCTGCACCGGATTTTTTGTGATTGATATAGCACTCATGTTGTCAATGTGAATGGGAGTTTCCATGAAAGTCATCCCATAATCCAGCATTTGGTTTTGTATCCAGATGACTTGTGCACAGCAACTTGAAGCTGCAATGTATTCTGCTTCTGCTGTAGAAGTTGAAACACATGTTTGCATCTTGCACTGCCATGAAATCAGTCTCCCTCCCAGAAACTGACATCCCCCTGATGTGGACTTTTTGTCCAAGTTGCATCCCCCATAATCACTGTCAGTGTATGCATACAGATTCAACTTATCATTTTTAGAGTACCATAGCCAAGTCTTGGGGCTCCCTTTAGGTATCTAAAAATTCTCTTGACAGCTTGAGGATGTGAATTCTTTGGAGCTGCTTGGAATCTTGCACAGAGACATACTACAAACATGATATATGGCCTTGAGGCAGTGAGATACATGAGAGACCCTATCATTGCACGGTACTGATGTTGATCAGTGTCTTGACCATCTTTGTCTGGAGTCAGTTGATGGTGCACTTGCATAGGGGTTCTTGCATCAGAGCAGTCAGCCATCTTGAATCTTTCCAAAATGCTCTTGACATATTTGGATTGGCTGATGAAGATTCCATTTGGAACTTGTTTGACTTGAAGACCCAGAAAGAAATTTAGTTCACCCATTGAACTCATTTCAAACTTTAAGTGCATCAGGATCTCAAAGTCTTTACACAACTTCTTCCTTGTTGATCCAAAGATGATATCATCAACGTATATTTGTAGCAGTAAGATTTCTCCCCCTTCATCTTTGATAAACAAGGTCTGGTCAATGGCACCTCTTCTGAAGTTGTTGCTTAGAAGATATCCAGACAAAGTTTCATACCAGGCTCTTTAGGCTTGATGTAAGCCATACAGAGCTTTGTCTAGTTTGAACACTTGGTTAGGATGTGAGGGATCTACAAAGCCTGGAGGCTGTTTGACATATACTTCTTCACTAATCTTCCCATACAGAAAGGCACTCTTGACATCCATTTGATAGGCCATGAAATTTTTTGATGCAGCATATGCCAGTAAGATTTTGATGGCCTCCAGCCTGGCAACAGGAGCAAAGACTTCATCGTAGTCAATCCCCTCTTCTTGAGTGTAGCCTTGAGCTACAAGTCTGGCTTTGTTCTTGACTACAATGCCTCTCTTATCTTACTTGTTCCTGAATACCCATCTTGTGTCAATGGCAGTTTGACTAGGTGGAAGATCAACAAGTTTCCAGACATCCTGTCTCTTGAATTGCAGCAAGTCTTCCTGCATTGCCTCAATCCAACTGCTGTGTTTCAGAGCTTCATCTATCTTCTTGGGTTCCACCTGAGATAGAAAACATGAAAACGAACATATATTGGCCTCATGAGATTTGCTTCTTGTTAGAACTCGTCGGTGAACTTGGCCAATAATATTTTCCAGAGGATGTTCCTTGTTGATCCTCTGTGCTGGTACCACCTCCAGCTGTATCCCTTGCTCAAGATTGCTTTGATTTTGATCAGGGATTTCTTCATTCATGGTGAAAGAGTCTTCAATATCAACAACTACATCAGTATTAGTAGCAGTAGTATTTGCAGCATCTACAGCATTTACCGAAGTGTCTTCATTCAAATTTTCATTTTCAGACAGGCTACTACTGGTGACATTGGAGAGTTTGGTTCTGGCTTCACTTGCTTCAATGGCTTCCATAACAGATGGAGGATCAATGGATGGTCTTTTCAGACTAATGGAAGATTTAGGAAAATCCAGTCTGTAGTCAGAGGAGAAAGAGGAAGCTAGTGCTTATGAAGAGGTAGATTCCATATTTGAGAGGATGAGAGGCTTAAATATTTGGGTGAAGGAGTCTATGTCAAAGAGCCAGTTTGGGCCTTTTCCCTGTTCACAGGCAATGTGTTCTCTACATTCCACATTGGCTGATTCTTCCACAATTCTTGTTCTTGAGTTGAACACTCTGTAGGCCTTGGATTGAGAGGAATAGCCCACAAAATATCCTTCATCAGATTTGGCACCAAACTTAGGAAGAACCCTATGTGTGATCAGAATTGTGCATGGACATCCAAAAGGTTTTACAAATCCAATGTAGGGAACTATTTATAAACACAGTTCATAAGGTGTCTTGTTGAGAGGCTTGACTATGAGAACTCTATTTTGCACATAGCAGGTTGTGCTTACTGCTTCTGCCCAGAATGTGAGAGGTAGTTTTGAGTCAGCCAACATAGATCTTGCTGACTCAATTAGAGTTCTGTTTCTTCTTTCAGCAACTCCATTTTGTTGAGGAGTTCTTGGAGCACTGTATTATCTTTATATTCCCTTGCTTTCACAGAAACAGTTCAAGGGGTGGTTCTTGAACTCTGTACCCTGATCACACCTTATGATCTTTACCTTCTGATTGCTTTGATTCTCTATCCTAAGAATGTAAGATTTGAGAATCTCAGCAGTTTCATTTTTAGTTCTCAAGAAGTATACCCATGAGAATCTGGTGTAGTCATCAGTTATCACCAGACAGTATGATTTCTTACCCATTGACATAATATTTGTAGGACCAAAGAGATCCATATGCAGCAGCTGTAGTGGAGTGTCATTTGTATTCAAAGTCTTTAGCTTGTGAGAACTCTTGTGTTGCTTTCCATTCAAACAGGAAATGCAATGATCTTCTAGCTGGAATTCTTTGTCAGGAAGCCCTCTGACAAGATAATCCTTCACCAATTTGTTGATGGTTTTGATGTTAACATGGCTTAACCTCTTGTGCCAGAGAGCTGATTCATCAACTGAAGCTTTTGACAGAAAACAGGATACACTGCCAGATGGAGTGACCTCATTCATGTCAAGCACATAAAGATTTTCTTTTCTCTGAGCAGTTAATAAAATCTTTTCTGGAGGAGGTTTGGATAAGTCAGGAGATAGTACAAAGCATTCTTTATCTGTGAAGAGCATCCAATGCTTTTGATCACAGACCTGGGAAACACTCATGAGATTGAAGTCCAATTCTTTGACATAATTTACCTTTTCAATACTCATTCTTTAATGAACACAATTCCTTGTCCAGTAATAGATCCTCCTTTTGAGTCACTTCCAAAGGCAACATATCCTCCATTGAAATGTCTAAAGTTGGAGAGGATGGATCTGTTGCCTGTCATGTGCCTGGAACAACTACTGTCTACCATCCAGGTGTTATTCTTGTGACCTGGCTATCCCTGCACATCAGAGAGATCTAGTTAGTGGGAGGAATCCAAGAACTTGCATCCTTGTAAAAAAGGGTTCTCGGATTATCAGTATCAGCATGTGTGCATTCAACGGAACCAATGATGATTCTTGGAGGAATTTTGGATTTCCAATGCTGAATTGGTGGTTTTTCAGCTCTTTTTGCTTTGTTAGCAGCAGCAATCTTGGTTGCTGCTGAAGACTTGTCTTTGGGTCGCTTGGGCTTTAATTGATCAGCAACATTTTGTTGGCTGCTGATGGTTTAACTTGGGCAGCAGCAATCTTGGTTTAATCTCCGAAGTATGCCTACCCTTCTTTATCTTACTGATAGGCTTTTGTTGAAGAAGAATTTGATGAAGAACCTGGTTGAGAGGATTAAACTTACAATTTGTAGCAAAGTGGTCTGATTCACCACAGATAATGCAAGATTGTTGAGGTTTTTGCAGATGCTTTCTTGGTAGGGATAGAGAGTTTCTGAACTGAGTAGCTTTGGCTTCAAAGCTTCTTACCTTTTTGTACTTGTTTGTTTTCTCAAAAGCGTGTTGCTTTAGGTTTCTTTGTTGTTGAAGGTAATAGAAGCAGGTGCTGGAAGTATGATTGTATTTCCCACACAGAAAGCATGATTTAGCCAGATTGTCCCTTTGAAAGTACACATAGTCCTTTCTTTTGAACAAGTCTTTGAAGTTCCAGGGGTGAGCTTTGTTGTGCTCAAATGTGGCTTCTGCCAATGTCTTTTGAACATATGGAGCTCTCTCTCCAGGCTCATGACATATGTCAAACCCCTTCCTTTGTTGGATTGATTTGGATTGAGGCTTTGAGTTGGTGGAGGTTGAAGGCTGTACCTTTTCAACAGTTAGCTTTCTTCCTTTTGGAGGATAGCTGATTCTTATTTGTTTGGTTGGTTGAGATACTGGTAATGTTTTTGAAGGGATGAAAGGGCTTGGATTGTTGGCTTTAATAACTTCACATGTAGGTGGCGATGAAACTTTATTGGTTTAAGTGGAGTCTAAGCATGTTGACTCAGACTCGGATGAAGTAGTGCATTCTTGCACAGGGGTTTCTTGGACAACAGGGTCAAGATTTCGGTTGGCCATGTCAAGGTTGGAAAGATTGAAACTTGGTTCATGAATGGCTACATAGTCAGCGGGTGGAGGAACAACATTGTAGGGTTGTTCAGCTTGGAATCCAAGACCAGCAGTTACCTTTTCATGAATTTGAGCATCCAAAGGTCTTTACAGTTTTTTAGATGCAAACTCATATTTTTGCACATGGACCTTTTGGTCTGCTAATTCGGCCCTTGTAGCTTTTAACTTAACCAGAAGATCATCAATTTGAGTTTCAAGATTTGTTTGTTCATGTTTTAATGATGAAATTTCTCTCTTTAAACAATCAATCTTTTCCTTGTAACTGTTTTCAACCTTTTTAAATTCAGATTTCATTTGGTGAAATTCTTCATTTTGATCTATGAGATTTTGGTTATGTTTCCTGTATCCAAGGACCTTATCAATACAAGCTTGAGTATAAAGATTTTCATATACTTGAGGTGGTACCTCTGATGTGTCTGCCATGAGAGCTTGATTGTTGGCAGGAATATCCTCATACTGGAAGATCCAGTCAAAGTCAGCAGTTCCAACAGCTGCACAAGCTGCAGTTTGTGCAGGAGGAGTGGCCTGTTGTTGTTGTTGTTGCTATCTTGGCTGAGCTTGGTGAGCTTGCCTGGTATGAGCAGCAGCTGGGTTTGCCTTTGGTGCCTTGCATTCTCTAGCAAAATGACCAAGTTGGTTACAGTTGTAACACCTCAATTTGCTTTTGTCTAAGCCAACCCTGGTGTTAGAGTTGTTGCTTGGAACGGGTCTTCCTGTTCTTGAGTAGAACCTTTTTGCTCTTAGAGAGAGCATGGCATAGGAGTGTTGTATATCCATTTCTTCAAGATCATCTGGATGAAAACATTCCAGATCTTCCTTAATAAAGGACATATTGCTTGAGTTTTCAGAGACAAAAGCAGCAGAGGTTGATGTTTGAGGTGGGGCTTCAAGAAGAAATGGTGAGTTGTTTGATTGACAGGTTGGAGTTTGGGGATGAGTGACGATGGGAGGATAATAGTTGCTTGAACTAGGACCTAAGTGGTCAGAGTGGATGGCATAAGAGGTGGTGGTGGATGTTGAGGCTGTTTGGTAGCTTGAGCTTCTTTCCTTGGCATGAATCATCTCTAATTCATAGGTCTTTAGCATACCGAAAAGCTCAGTCATCTATAGAGTCTTCAGATTCTCAGTTCTTCTAATGGACACTGTGTAGAGTGTCCAGCAACTGGGTAGAGACCTAATAAACTTCTTGAGAATATCTTCATTCTCCAGCTTCACTTTTGAGCACTACAGCTCACCTACAAGATAAGTATATCTGTTAAATAAAACAGTTAGAGACTCACCTTCCTTCCAGACGAAGTTTTCATATTGCTGCTTCATGATGTCTCTTCTATTTTCTTTTACTTCCTCTGAACCATCAAACATCTTCTCAAGAGCCTCCCATAGCTCCTTTGTAGTTTTGTATCCTCTGAAGTTGTGAAAAACTTCATTTGGTAAGCAAATCTGGATGGCTCCCAAGGCCTTGAAATCTACCTCCATTTTTTTGATGTCCTCATCAAAGTATTTGGAGGATTCTTTGGGAACCAATGTACCTCCGGAATCAGCGGAGGCCACCATGGGTATGTATGGTCCATCTTTAATGGATTTCCACATCCCATATTCTTGATAGCAGAAGAAGCTTTCCATTCTGTTCTTCCACATATCATAGTCTTCTCCAGACACCAGTCTTGGTGGTCTGCTGATGCTTCTAATGTCTTCAACTCCATTGTTTTGTGCCATTTTTTATTTGTGATAATGGGTGACTTTAGCAAAGGGATAGTTTTGAATAGAACCAGAGAATGATTAAATAAGTGTGAGTTTGTTTAATCTATGAGCCAAAGCTCTGATACCACTTGTAGGATCGGTGAATACAAGATGGTTCTATTCTAGTTGAGATTGGCGGAAACAATCACAACTAAGCAATGTAAACTAGTAAACAAGAAGAATACTGATAAATGCAATTTGTATTAAGCTTCAAAGATTACAAGATTACAGAGAAAACTCTTAAGAAAAAGCACACTTATAAAATGACTCTAAGTACTACTTATATAGTAACTTAGAATCAAGACAGACCCTTGATTCTAAGGATCAGATCTAACACAAGCCGTTGATCTTGTATTGAAGCTATTCTACATGTAACGACAATAAATACTACAAAAGTTATCTTTACTCAAACGTCTTCTTAGGCATCATTGCTTGAGTCCTTGGAAGAAGAGCGACGTTGTCTTTTATTGTCTTGAACCAGTAACATTCTTTCTACGTGGAGTGTGTCAGTGTTGCAGCAGAAAGTTGTCAGTGGCAATGGTTGCTTTATCGAAGCCGGTCAGCTACAACGTTTGATCTTCAGAGGGAATGGCTATCAGCAGCAATGTTGTTGATCAGCAGCAAGACACAACTGTCCACAGCTGCTGATGATTTGCCTATCAGCAACAACTTTGGTCTTCAACAGGTAAGGCTATCCGCAACAGATTTGTTCTTCAGCAGAAGAACAAGAATCCGCTGCAGATAATCTTATCCGCAACAGTTTGTCGATCTGCAGCAAACTCTGAGGTCCACAACAGTTGTACTTAGAGAATTTTGTTGCCATCGGTCTTTATTTCTACAGATTGTAATGTGGCTAAAATAAAAATAAAGGGGTGAAGATGAAAATCGTTTTGGGTTTTTAGGGATTTAAAAGGTTTGAAAGGCTGCAGCTATCGTGAAACACACAGCTACGGCTTCATGGCTTAAAATGGAAAATACTAACAGGTCTCTTTACAGTACTCGGATCATGAGGGTATAACTAATCTGAGGGCTCGTTTATGGTCAGATTGCCAAGTCCAAGATCTCTCATTAGTGCCAACTCTTTCCTTACTACGTAGTACACGTTACTGCCTCTTCGTATAGAAATTTCGGCTTGTAGCCTAACAGCTCCAACTTTGATCAGATGCATATAATCACTTTGGGAATGAGTTTGATTCTTGCTACATTCTCCATTGTGGCTCTAGTTGCCACACTTCACACATTTTTCGTATCTTTTGGCTCTTCTTTTGGCGACACTTTTTGACAAGCCGCAGAATGGTGGCAGTTGTTCTTGCTTGCGGCACCGTTTTCTAACATCCCTAGTTGCTTTGAAAACTTTCTCTCGGAGTTTGGGCGGTAATTCAGACTTTGCGAAATGAAGGCAGAAAAGCAAATTGAAATCAAAAGAATGCATATCCAGCTCTTTAAGGTCTAACCGGTAAAAGACCAACTTCTCTTTTTTTATATCAAGATAAATTCTTCAATAATTCTTTTTCCTCAATTTCCTTGAAATAATATTTCCATCAATTCCTTGCAGATAGTTCGGCTGTTTCTTCCTAATACATCCACCTTCTTGTATATTCCAATTCCTTTGAGTAAAACAGATTCTTTCCGAAGTTGCCTCAATGGTAATAAACTCGAAATAACGACATATGATGATTTTTCCATTTTGAAGACAGTTAGCCAATAATAGGTGTTTACGAATAGCTGGTTGGGTGATAATTGTAGGTAGTAGAAAAGAAATGGTTAATGCTAAAAGGGCGATCTAAGCGGATTATATTTTTGGGATTTTTGGATTTAAGGATAAGGGTAATAAAGTTCTAGGTGTCTCAATGACTTTCATATTTATACTAGTTCATGGTCTTGATATGTATAAGTCACACAAGTTCTAAATATGCATAAAATTCAATCGAAAAACACTCAGCAATGCCAAACACAAGATCATGCGAATAATTATATATTGCGTCAAAAATTTGATGCTGTGTAATAGGCTTGATTTTCCTCACATGAAAACGGATGGAATAGGGTTTAGCGAATCGTTATGCATAATATTCATTTGCTTCTACTTGCCATGTATTCATTTTATTTAATTAGGTGCGAACTCAAAGAGGTTTTAATTTTAGGGTTTAAAATTTTTGAAAATTTTCCGATTTTTGCAAAAGTTAGGTTTTTGTAATGTTTTAGTCAAATGAGTAGAAAATCATGAAATTTTACTGCTTAAAATTGTGCATTGCCCTCAATGTACAAATGCATGTAATGAAATGCTACGGAGGAATTTAAATGCATGAAGTTTTAAGGGAAAAAAACTGGTACTCCCCCGGTCAATTCGGTGTATAACCTAAGGCTAAAACTTATTGGTGCTGTCAACACTTTGCTTCAAAGGCTTCATCAAATTTCACAGAAATTTGATGTGGTTTACGATTCCTCAGGTTGTAGAGATGGAGTGTGACTTCTCAAAGAAGTAGAGAGACTATCTGGTGATACTATTCTACCTGACACATAAGGGAAAACATAAAAGCAAACAAGGAAAATGAAAGGTAGTAGTTAAGCTACTAAGGTCCTAGTATCGAAAGGGCATACCTGGGGCTGAAGTATGAGAAATTTAAATTTGACAGGTCAAACCTGAGATCCATGATTCTGCTGTATGCATTAACCTCTCAATTTATTCAAGATCATCGGGTTGCCTCCCGGAAGCGCTACGTTTATTTAAGGGTCTTTAGCCCGACCCGTACGTGTTTCATCAGTCTTTCTTTGGGTGGGAGCCAAAGACTTCCACCGTATCTCCTGTTCCTTCATTCAAGTCCTTTAGTTTTGGTAGCTTGTTAAAGTACTCATCGATCCACATAGTGTTTTCAAAATCCTTCCCAAGATTCAGTTTCTTTCCTTTGTTGAATTCCTTAGCTTTCTTTAGTTGGTAGTCCAGATTAGTATCGATGAATTGGGCATTTTCAAATGGGTCATTAGATAGGCATTCATTCCCCCTATGTTATAGGTCACTGATTGTTTTTTGACACAAAGTGTCAAGATTCCTTCATTCATATCAATAACGGCTCGAGCAGTGGCTAAAAATGGGCGACCCAAAATCAGAGGTACATAATAGTTGGGTCCCATTTCTAAAACCATGAAACTGGCAGGGAAGACAAACTTGCCGACTTTTACTAGTAAGTTTTCAATGACTCCTATGGGTGATTTGACTGATCCATCTGCGAGTTAGATAATTGCACTGACAGGTCGTAGATTCCCAATATTTAACCTTTTAAACATGACATATGGCATTACATTCACACTTGCTCCTACGTCAGTGAGAGCAAAGGTTATTGGTAATGGTCCGATAGAACAAGGTAGAGAAACTTTCCAGGATCTGAAAGTTTCTTTAGAAGGCATCTTTCAATGAGAGCGACACAATGATTAGTCCTTTTTACTGCTTCCTCCATGTTTCTTTTGTTTGTAAGGAAATATTTCAAGAAGCGTTCATACATAGGCATTTGTTGTATGATATCCAGGAAGGGAAGGTTGACATGGATCTGGCTTAATAGTTCGATGAATTTCTCTTATTGTTCGTCAGTCTTTTGCTTTACTAGCCTTCCTGGGTAAGGTATGTGGGAATGGAACGTTCTCTTTGTTGGAACTTTGGGAGGAGTATCTACTTTAGCAGGAGGTGGAGTTATCTTTGATTGTGGTTCTTGGGTAGTTGTTTCTATGATATGTGGATGAAGCGTTACTCCGGTAAATATCTCTCTCCTTGTTGATTGAACCTCTTCGTCTGGCATTGGTGGCTCTTGATAAACCTTGATATTCCTCGGAGTGATAGAACTTACATTTGCTTTTGAATTGGTTTCAGTATTACTCGGAAGACATCCTGGTTGTCTTTCGGATAGAAGTTTTGCAGTTTGCCCTAATTGTGTTTCAATGGACTGTAGAGTTGCTTTCTGTGTCCTAAACTCAGCTTCGTGAAGACTAAACTTCTCCTCATATTGTTTGTGATGGGAATCCGCTAGAAGGGCTTGACTTTCAGTTGTAAAGATTAACTTAGTTACTGCGTCCTCTAAGCTTAACCCATTGCTTGGTTTGCTAGTTCCTTGAAATTGTTAACGAGGCTGATAGTTTTGAGGTGGTCTTTGTTGAAACTGTTGCTGTTGTTGTTCGAAGCTGGATTGTCCCTGATTGTTGTTATCCTTCCAGCTGAAGTTTGGATGGTTCCTCCATCCAGGATTGTAGGTATTACTATAGGGGTTGTTTTGTAGGCGATTTGTGCCAATAAAGTCAACCTTCTTGGTATTAGTGGTGATACTCTTCACTTCTTCAGTAGCCTCAGCGGTGGTCTTGCCCTTACTAAGTTGATTGAGTCGAGTGGTAAGGGCGTCTACTTGAGCAGAAAGTGATGTGACAGTATCGACGGATGAACTCCTTGCCTGGCTCCCCTGGTGTTTCTTGGACTGTACCATTAATAGCTATTCATAGCTATTTCCTTATTTAGGTTGTAGGCTTCTTGTGGCCTCTTGTTTCCAAAAATACCACTTGCAGTAGCGTCTAGTGTCTGACGAGCTTGATTATGTAACCCATTGTAGAATGATGACACTTGTAACCAAACTTCTAGCCCATTGTGAGGACATTTCCTTAACATGTCCTTAAAGCGTTCCCATGCCTCATATAGTGATTCACCATCATCCTGAGTGAAAGTGGTGATATCATTTCTTAGTTTAGCAGTTTTAGTTGGCGGGAAGTATTTTGCCAGGAATTTCTGAGCTAGATCATCCCATGTAGTGATTGACCCGGTAGGAAGAGTGTTTAGCCATGCCTTAGCTCGTTCCCTTAAGGAAAAGGGAAAAATTCGGAGGCGAATTGCGTCATTCGACACTCCGATCAGTTTGAAAGTGACACAAATTGCAAGGAAATTTGCAATGTGGGCTTGTGGATCCTCATCGGGTAATCCATGGAAAGTGCAAGATGACTGGATCATGTGGATCACATGAGATTTGATCGCAAAGTTGTTAGCGTCAACAGTTGGCCTTGTGATACTAGACCCCAAAGCCTCTAGTGACGGTCTTGCGAAATCGAAAATAGTGTGGTTTTCAACGGCCATTCTTCTAGTACGGTTTTTCGTATTCGGCGGTGAAAGAATCTTTTGGGCTCTTCCAAACGTTGATATAAACCAGTAGTGGAGCTATGGATCATACACTACCTGCAACAAACGTAACAGAAGAGCAGATGGAAATTGATAGGTTAATCCGTTAACTTGGATTTTTCTTGAAATCACCGTGTCCCCGGCAACGGCGCCAAAAACTTGATGCGTAGTGTTTTAATATATAAAAATATAATAAATATATTTTTAGGATGGTTTTACGAGATCAGGTTTTAAATTTATAAAATGATAATTACTTTAACTTAAAAACACACACAATAGGCAAGTGTACCTATCACAGCGTAATATAGTTTAGGTAAGAACCAAGTATCGAACCAATGGACACGGTCGAATTCCAATACTCAACTTTTGTTAACGTTTAGCCGATTTAATTAGTGAGTGAGTTTTGTGTGTTTGTGGATCAGGAAAGTAAATGACAGAAAAGTAAATGGCGGTAAATTAAATAGCAGAAAAGTAAAAACGTGCGTGAAGTGTGTAAAAGAAATGTAATGAACAGAATAGTAAATAACAGGAAAGTATATATGTCGGAAATGATCAGGTTACGAATAGTATTGCTTTGGATTTCGAATCCGCTTAGTACGTGATAATGTTAAGTTGACTAATCCAGTGATATGACTATTACAAATGTGTGACCCGGGTCACCGCTAGAGTCTCGTCCTCATGACATTTGATTTGCAAATTTAAAAGCTTTAACAAGTGGTAGTGCCTCCCGTTAAGGACAACAATTACCCTCAAACCATCGAATGGTCATCTCCGGGTTGGTTTAAGACATCGAACGTAAAATGCTTTGTATTAGAGTTAAATAGGTGATTATATTTTGCTCATCGGGAGGCGGTGTAACAATAGGACCAAGTATAAAGACGTACCGTTCCCAACATGAGTTCACCAATTCTTGGTCGCATAGTAAGTTTGTATAAAGACGTACGATCTTAATAGTATTAACCAAGCCTTGGCTTATCAATCTCTACTTGTATAAAGACGTACAAGCTTCAAGAGAAGTTTGATTAAAAGGTTTTACACTTTAAAAATCAAGAACACTCACAGATATAAAGACAGATTTAGAAAATAATAAAAGCCCACCAAAATGGTGGTTTTAAAGACGAATAGTTAAATACATAAACACATCACTTGGATTAATATGTTAAATTTTAACATGCACCAAACTTCATCTTCACCCTAGCAATACAAAGAGTCTAGCCACGAATGGCCATACTAACTAGCATAACGCTAAGTTTCGTAGGCTCCCCTATTGCGAAACAAGGAGGAAGAGCCCCTCTACTCACTACTACTACACTCTAACTACGAAATAAGCTTTATCTGGTAAGTTCTTGGGGTGTGTAAGGGATATATGAGGTGTGTGGAATGTAGAACTCAAGCCATCTATTTATAGGCCTCAAAATGAGCAATGCACGGCCGTGCATTGGATTGCACGGGCGTGCAAACACCTCGGGAATCAAACAGGGTACATAGGACAGTGTACTGGTCCCTTGGAGAGCAAGTTGGGCCTTGCACAGTCGTGCAATGGGATGCACGGCTGTGCATCCCCTCCTTGCCTCTTGTTTTGTCTTTTAGCTGCTTGTGTTGACCTGGTTTTACTTCTTCGGGTTCAATGCTCGGGTTTGGTCCTCCAAAAGCTTTATTTCTTCACGTTTTAAGCTGGTTTTTTGCTTTGTTTATCTTGGAGCACCGAATAACCTACAATTGTGAAATATTAACATTTTAAGTATCAATTGTAAGGTTATTAATCAGTTAGTACCATAATATGGGGTTTATTACGCGTCCAAAACATGTATAATTTAGGACATATCAATTGTGCACTTAACTCCATACAGATAATGCCTCCATATTTTAAGTGCAAAAACTACTGCAGCTAATTCTAAATCATGGGTCAGGTAGTTAATTTCATTGGGTTTGAGTTGTCGTGAAGCATAGGCTATAACCTTGCCTCTCTGCATGAGTACGCATCCCAGTCCCTGATATGAAGTATCAGAGTAAACTACCAGATCTTCATTTCCTTCATGTAAAGACAACACCAGGGCATGTGTCAATTTCTCCTTTAGCTTTTGAAAAGCGTTATCTTGCTCTACTCCCCATACAAACTTTGTCTCCTTCTTCGTGAGTTTTGTTAATGGGGTTGCAATCTTGGAGAAATCCTAAATAAACCTTCTATAGTAACCAGCTAAACCTAAGAAACTGCGTATCTCTGTAGATGTTTTTGGTGGGTTCCATTTCATCACAGTCTCTATCTTTGAAGGATCTACCTGAATTCCTTCTGCGTTTATCACATGACCCAAGAACATATAATGTCCATATCTTGTACGGAAGGCTGCTTTGGGAATATCTTTGTCTCTAACCTTCAATTGATGATATCCCGACCTTAGATCGATTTTGGAAAACCAACTTGCTCCTTGTAATTGATCAAACATTTCATCGATCCTAGGTAATGGATATTTGTTCTTTGTGGTAAGTTTGTTCAACTCTCGGTAGTCTATGCACATACGCATACTACCATCCTTCTTCTTCACGAATAATACCGAAGCACCCCAAGGCGAGATACTCGGTCTTATGAAACCTCTGTCTAACAACTCTTGCAGTTGTGACATTAGTTCCTTCATTTCTGATGGAGCTAAACGATACGGTGCCTTAGCTACAGGCTTAGCACCACTTCTCTTTCTGTAGGTATTCCTGATAATTCTTCTAGGAATACATCAGGAAAGTCACAGACTATTGGCACATCGTTTAATTCCTTAGTTTTCACTTTGGAATCAATAGCATAAGCCAGGTAGGTCTCACTGCCTCGACTCATAAATTTCACAGCCTTCATCATAGAGATGATTTTAATGGCTGGTCTTATCTTATCACCGTGGATCGTGATCCAATTGCCATCAAGAGTCTGAATCTGAACTGCTTTCTGGTTACAAATGATCTGGGCATCGTTTGCTGCTAACCAGTCCATTCCTAAGACTATATTAAATCCTTCAAGGATCATTGGATACAGTCTAACGGAAAATCTATGTCCTTCAAGATTAATGAAACAATCCTAAATGACTTCTGCCACTTTCATCGTCTTCCCAATTGCCGTTTCGACTTCAAAAGTTTCGTTTAATCTTAAAGTAGGTCTAGCTAAGGAAGGATAGAAATCTATAGATACGAAACTTCTACTAGCTCTTGAGTCAAATAACAAAGTACCAGGTACGCTATTAACGAGAAATGTACCTGATACTACGTCAGGCAATGCTTTTGCTTCCTCGGTCGTTAATGTATAGGCCCTACTTTTGGCTTTTGGAGCTTCCTTCTCTTTCCCATCTTTAATTACTACTGGTGCTGAAATCTCTAGGGTTGGGCATTCTATGATTCGGTGTCTAAGTTCTCCACACTTGTAACACCTCAACCCTGATTTACTTGGGCAATTGGTGGCTATATGTCTATGCTTACCACAACTGTAGCAAGTATTAGATCTATACTTGCATTCTCCAGTGTGTATTTTACCACATTTGGTACATTTAGAAGTACCACTCTGTTCCTGCTTCCTTCCTCCTCCTCCTCCTCCTCCATTCTTCTTATTTTGACCTTTAGAAAAGTCTGACCACTTCCTCTTTGATTCCACAGGGCAGGAACCGAAGACTTCATCGTACATTGTCGACACAAGCTGTACGGTAGACAGATAGGTTTTTAAGTCAGGAGTCTTTACTAATCTTCTTATCTCGGATCGTAAACCCTGTACGTACCGCTTGATGCGTACAGATTCAGGAGTCGTCAAATGGGGTACCAAACGAGCCATTCTATTAAACTTGGTAGTATAATCTCTATGAGTCATACTACCAGCTTCCAATCTAAGGAAATCTCTTTCGAGTTTGTCCATCTCATTATCTGGACAGAACTCCTCTATCAGCACCCTTTTTAATTCTTCCCAAGTCATTCGATCAATAACTTTATCTCCCAAAGCTATGACCAAGTTTTCCCACCAACATAAAGCTTCTGAAACAAACGAGTGGGCTGCATACTTGACCTTTTGGTCATCTCTATACTCACTAATCTTGATTACCGCCTCTATTTCTCTTATCCATTGATGAGTAACAGTGGCATCCCTCGTTCCTTCAAACTTAGGAGGGTTTCCGTCTTTGAATGCCTTGTAAGGACATCCCTTCTTCCCTTTCTTTGAAGGTCTTACCTCATATGAATCATTAGATTCATAATCATAATCGAAATTATCCTCATCATCTGGCTTTTCTACCGGTTGAGTCTCATCATTCTTCTTTCTATTTTCCTCTAAACTTGTTAATAATATTGGCAAAGCCGTGTCTAGAGCTTTGGCAACAGCCAAGTCTACAAGATTTTTTAAGCTGAGGATCTATCACAGGTTCCTCTACTAGCTCTTCTCTCTCGATATGTTCTATTCCAGGTTCGGAATTGGTGGTAGACCGCGTATGCCTTCTAGGAGTATTAGGATTAACCCTTACTCCTCTTCTGCCTCTACCTCTACCAACCATTTCTACAAAAGATATGGAGTGTTTTAGTATTCGCATGATAGATTGATAGCTAGAACACAAGTGTATTGTAAACATTAATAACTGTGGCCACGACGAAATTAATTATTTACGCCACTTTCGGTGCTCTAGTTATCCTCTATTATGTTCCTACTAAATACTCATACCTTTTTCCTTTACCCTAGGCATCAGGCTATCATGACTAGCATCTCTACTGGCACTCTTACTGTCTCTTACCCCTAGTTTAAGTCTAGATACCTGGGCAAGTATCTAAATTTCTTAAACTATAGCTCTGATACCAACTTGTGACACCCACATCCCGGATCAACCGAGATGCCGGCCACTTGTCGGATTTACTCATGAATATATAGTAAACAGAGAAACGTACACAACGTAAGTCTTAAAAAATACTATTTTATATCATAACTTGTTTAATGTACATTCTAAAGAAAGTACAACATAACTATTCTAATGCAAGTTGCCAAATATGCCAGATAGCCGCCAGATGCCTCTATTCTAGCCCCCTGTCTTTACTGCTGGAAACTACATCTTTACCTGATACACATGTTTAAACATCTGTCAACTTACGCCGGTGAGTTCTAAGTGTTAGTCAAAATATCTTTGACCTTTGTTTCATTCATAAATGGATTTATATGACACGTATTCAAAACATCATATTAACTTATTGCCCAAACATAATATTTTAAACTTGCACACTTGTCTTTCCTGAGGTCACGTTAACCTCCAAGCGGTCGTCACCACTTATACATACCCTTGCACAAGGTGTCCATACTACATCCCACAAAGAAATGTAGTACATCTCTACGTCTTAAGTTGCAAGATATCATGTGACATATGGCCAGACGTGGCAAAATATTTCTTTCTTTACAGACCAATATGGTCAAAATATTTGACATGGCAAAACATGCCAAAAACTTTATCTCTTTCTCTTTACTCTTTGTCAAGACATTAAATTTCAAGATCTCTGCAAGTAAAGGTAAAACCCTGACTTCTCTGCCATTACTTATCTGGGCACACCATGATAAGTTCTAAAATGTTTTACGTGTCAAAGCCATTTTCTTTCTCAGTTTCTTCACTTTATGAATTCATGCTAACAAGGCAAGTATTCATTTTCTTTCTTTCTCTTTCTCTTTCAAAATCATTCGTTATCTTAAATCCTTGTAATGGTTTCTCCATGATAGATCAGGAAGACAAGGTGGTTATCTTCCCAGAGTAGTACCTCCAAGAGAGATGTTCCCAGGAAAGAATGACGGGTCTAGGAGGGATTTATACACCATCATTTCCTTAGACAGAACATCATGTTTGTCAGATAGCTACATACCGGTCGGATGGTTACCTAACGCTTCTTTGATATTTCATGAGTACTCCTTTACATAGTTTTTAAGATTTAAAACATCTTTCATTCATAACCTCTTGCAACACATGAATGTTATCCCAAAGATTTAAATCAAGGTTTATAGCATTTATGTAAACCTTTCTAGCATGCATACCGGCTCAAAACATTTAAATAAAACATTTAAAAAGGGTCTCATAGAACTCACCTCTAACTTCCTTCTCCTTCACATAATTCTTTCATGCTAATGTAAATAGCACAATGACTGGGATCAGGGTCCTAAGTCATTACAACATTACTTAGCCATAAGTTCCTAGCTTAACCAAGTCATTAGAAACTAGGCAGAACCTTACCTCAGAACTATCTCCTGTGTATTGGGGTCGAAAAGTTGGAAACCTGACTTCTTTACGTGAACCGGGGCTCCTTGGCACGCTTACCGAGGTTAAGTGTGTGTTTCTAAGTATGTTTTGGTGTGTGGGATATTTCAAAATCGATCACAAGTCCCATCTATTTATAGGCTGCCCGACGGTTCCATAGCGAACCGTTATCCCTACACATGTCGGTCCGCTATCTAGTGTGGCGGTGTAATTTGCTTAGTGGGCACATAACGGACCGTTATACATCTCATGTCGGTCCGAAATGAATGATTTGCGGCTAGCGGACCGCAACGGATCCTATATCGTTCCAAAATCGACCCCCTACGTGTCAGTCTTTAGTGATTAGTCACCCGACACGTGTCACTCCCCGGTTGATTCCTTGCCCTTTACATAGCAGACCGCTATCTCCTCAGATGTCGGTCCGACATCAGCCTTTCTTTCTAAATTTTCACTTTTAGCCCTTAAACTTTTATTTATTTATAATTTATCCCCCCTACATTTTAACTTAATGTTACTTTAACCCCTTAGGGTTTCATCACATTATTATTTTAACCCTTATACTTGTATTTCTTTGAATATTGGGGTGTTACACTTTATGTGGACATTCACATAACGTAGTAAAGAAAATGCTAAAAAAAGATCTCACCGAATATGTAAACACCAGCTTTTATTCTCTTTATGTATCCAATTTATTTTTATTTTTTTACATGGACATGGTTCATAGTGTTTAAAAAATTTAATCTTTAATTTATTATTTATCCATTCAGGTTTGTAAACTTCAGGCTGCTCAATGGATGGATTATTCTTGCTTTGTATTTTTGGTAAATACCTCATTTTATGGTCCTTGGGAGTATGTGACCAAATTTTTTTTATTTTAATATTATTCTAAGTTTTGTCATTTGACTTTGTGTGGTTAATAAGTTTTGTTGTGAATTGTGATGGCACCAAACATAATCAAACTTGATATTTTTTTTTTTTTTTTGTCTAAAGTGTCTTATTTTTGCAAATGCTTTTCTTTTGTTTTTTATGCAATTAGACCAAATCTTATGATTACAGAAGTTAAAACTAATTGATTTCTTTATGAGTGAATTTTAACATTTTAATGTTCTTTTTCTTATTTAGTTCCATCAATTTAAAAAAAGTTATTGATTTGCAAATAAAAAAGAAAAATCAAAATCTTATGGGCTATTTTTAATTCTACTCATCTACGATCAGAAAAGAAAATCTATAATTAATAAATAAATGCCTTTTAAAGACAGATGTTATAATTCTGTGAGACAAATATTCTTTTTCATTTTTTTATTATTATATGTAAAACGTACTTTCAGTTTTATGAAGTATGTATAGATTTATAAAATATATCGTTTTCATTATTCATCATGTGTAATACACGGTTAAAACTCTTAGTATTATATAAAGATGGAAAAATTTTAAACAAAAAATCGAATGTTGTATACAAAGAAATATTTATTGATTTATGAATTGTATTCATTATTTTTTTAGTCTCAAATTATTTTTTTTTTCAAATTGTTTTATTTATACCCACGTGTAATACACGGGTTCTAACACTAGTTAATAGAATAAGTTAAAAAAAAATTTAAAAGTTCATATTTTTTTTTCAAGGTTCGGGGCAAATATTTTTTTAAACTAATGGGGTCAACCTCGAAAAAATACTGGGGTCGTTAGGCATTCGGGTACTATACCGCTACTTAAAATTTGAAATCCCGCTTCGGCATATATACCTCCGCCCCTGTGACCCGCTATCCAACCTACCTGTTTTGTCATGCTTAATTGGAATTTATAAATAAACCCTAGTCACAGATGTACTTCTCATCTATAACTTAAAGACTTGTGAGCTGAAAACATGGCTACTTTATAAGCAAAGAATATTATTTTTGTAAATTACATGGTAAAAACATATTAAACAGTGATTTTAAAATTAGAAAACTTGTCATATGTTTCTAGTTCTCTGATCTTAAGAGCCTAGAACAACAACTAGAGTAATCAACTTTTAAATCTTCCAATAAACTAGTAAAATCAAAACACAATTTCTGGATGATGAAGAAGGATTTAAGAGCTTAGAACCTAACTTTTGATACTAAAATTCATATGAAATCAAGTACAAATAAGGCTACAAAATTTTTGGATAATTTCAAAATTTTTGAAATCAAGTACAATACTGTATCAACTAAGTAAAATACTCTAGTTTCAGTCCAAATTCATTTTCACTAAGCATGAATACATGTGCATAGATACACAAGAGTACATATATTAATTGTCATAATCCAAACACTGAGTTACAATCTGACTTCAGTTTTAAACCTAGATCAGTAAAATTGCAAAATCTACAAGGTTTTTGTTGCAAATTAACAACACTATATTTGAATTTATAACATTCCGATGCCTCCTTTTTTAAAACAGTTAAACAGGTAGGTAGCAGAAAAATTCCAAAAATTGATATGAAATCAAACTGTTGACTCAAACTTAATTGGCTAAAATATTTGGATTAACAAAGAAGGGTTTTGGCACATGAACATGTATGTTTAATATGAGAACACAGAGAAATTTAACCAAACTATATGAACAATTTAATCATTCATGTTGCTTAGTAAATGAAGAGTAAACATACCTCGGGGTCTTGTCTTCCATGTACATACGGGTCACAAACATTGCTTAAACCGACTCAAAACATTGACCCGTGACCCAATCGGTTGTATATGTGAACAAACCCGATTAAGTTCAACAATTCTATGATTATCATAAGCATATACAGGAGCAAACAACTAACTATAGAGTTTTCTAATGGCAATAAAGACAAGGAGGGGTTAATTTATGACATAATGTATCTTGGAACTACTAATATAGCTTCAGTGTATAGAAGTATACGATTACGTTTTGAGTATAAAGTGGTTATCTAAATACTCTAGTGTTTAAGAGAGGTGTGGGACAGCGTTTGCAACAGGATTAACCGTTATACACTTTCTCACAGAAGATTCGAGTTGTCCAGAAGATTAGTGGATCCCGATGTTTGGTTTAGATAGGAGTCAGGGGATGTACTCTGCTAAAGAGAGTAATGTCCTCCTACCTGCTAGTGTCTAATATCAAGGGTGAAGTTTTCTCGTATATATGGAATGTACGTTTATTAAGTCTTATAGGATTTGGTTAAGATGGACACACAAAGTTTTCAAGACTAAGAATCCAAGTATAAGTTTGAAAATAGGATAAGTCAGTTGAGTTTCAAGTTCCAGTATTTAGCTTTACATGACCCTTTATTGATCATGTTTAGTTTTAAGAATACGGGATTGAGTATTTGTACAAGTTTTACATGACTCAAAAGTCTCTGACCTCATAGTTGTGTATACGAAGTTTTAATGTTTTAGCAACGTGTATTTAGGCTTTTAGTCCCCGTTGTGATTTATAGTAAGTCTTTTACGTGACAAGAGTTGAATGAGGAAAGTCTCCAAGCATAGGGCAACGGGAAAAGTTTCGATAAGGTTTATGATAGTGTGTTTACAAATGATTTATCTTGATTCATAACAGAAAGTATAGTTTCCTTTTGTATAGAATGTAATTAAGATGTTCACAAACGACGAGTTAGGAATCAATAAGTAGTACGAGTAAGATTTATAAAATATAGGTGTGATTGTCAAGCGAAAAGTTGGTCAAGTTTACAAGTGTTAAGTATATACAAGAAGTAAGGGTCATGGTTGTTTAGGGTAATGATTCGTAAGTCGGGTTGTTTTTGAAAAAGTGTTTACGAATTTGAAGATTTGTTTGAGATTTTTTCCTCAGGTACACGTGTCACTTAGGATTTTTATAGTTTAATGCAACGTTGTTAATTATTTCAAGTACCAACGTAAATTGTTTTTGACGAAAGTGTTTGGGTAGGTGTGTTAAGTTTACAATGATGAAAGGAAAGTTAAACTAGTAAATGATGACAAGATGAAATTTCAAAATAACTTTCATTAGATGTTTCAAAATTTGGGCTTCTAGCCCTTACATAAGACAAAATTTAAAATTTAATAGAAATGGAGGCTTCATGCACGTCTTAAGTAGCTCTCCACCAAGAAACAGATTAGTACTACCACAAGTATTGCTAGGGTTACTCGGTGTCACACCCCGACCGATGGCGGAATCATCGAGGCGGACAATGTGATGGTTGTTCAAAAGCACATGATAACTAAAGGTTGCATAATTCATTAATTAAATTTAAAAGTAACAAGTTCCAAATACAATACATTTCAAATAACCTAGTCTAGTTCAAAACCTTAATTTATTTAACTAGGTCCATAGTTCCTAAGTGGAGAGATCTTCGGCAAGCAGTCACATATCCAAACCTGAAACATTATTTAAATCAAGTGTCAACTAAAAAGTTGGTGAGTACATAGGTTTAGTATTTCCTGTAAATAGTAGTTGTAAATCGTTTTGCAACTCATTGTTTATATTGTTAAACATAGTATGTATGATGTATCATTTATTTAATCACAAATCAAACCGAGTTTGAGACGTTTGAACAGAGCACAACAGCTAAGTCCGGTATGTTTGAATATAGTTACCCACTATATCCGATATGTTTGAATATAACACGCGGTCATATCCGAGTATGCTGTAATAAACACCCTAACGGGGTGGGCTGGTCAGGCACAATAGATCTATCAATATTACAGTTGGTTGTTTTGTGTATAAATGTATGTACATCCAAAGAATAAGCATATAGTCTCATGTATAACACGTATAAACAATGTGAGTAGCATGTATAATGTTTCACCCCAAAACTTATAAAAATATAAAATAGGGGCTATGTAACTCACCTGGCTAGCGGATATGTTAATCCACGAGTGCGGGTGATAAGGATGTTGAAACCTAGGCACGATGAAACCCTATGTGGATGGATAAGTTTTATTGTATGTTTATGAGCGTATTCGTATTTAATGAGTGTAGGTTTTATAATAATATCCTCAATAATTATTTGTATAAAATAGGGTAGAAAATGATAACGGTTTTGTAGAACTTTAACTCATAAATATATATATATATATATATATATATATATTGTTTTAAACAAATATTTATTATGTTTAACGCATTTATATATAATAATAACAAATAAAAGAAAATTCTTTATTTGACTAATCATATATTATATATATATTAAAATTTGTTCTAACAAGTTTATAAAAAAATATTGCAAGACTTATAAAGGTGGGACATTGTATATGTGAAAAGGTATTTTGATAAGTTTTATAAAAATGTTACAAAGTTTATAAAAATAGGACATTTTGTATATTATAATGTATTTTAATAAGTTTATAAAAATGTTACACGGTTTATAAAAATAGGACATTTTATATATTATAATGTATTTTAATAAATTTATAAAAAAAATATTAAAAAAAATGGGATGGTTTATAAAAATATAGTTTAATTGATTTTAAAATAAACGAACGAGTAAACCGATTTGTTTTAGTATTTAATGTATAAAAAGAGTATTAAAACAAGTTAAAATAAATAAATAAAATAAATAAAATGAAAACAGAAACAAAAAGTTTGGGCTGAAGGCCAACCGGGCTCGAACCCGCGACCTACAGCATAAACACACACACGCATAACCAGTCGGGCTACTGCCCATCGCTGGTTATGTGTGTATCATTTAATTGATATACACAACCAAGAAATTGGTCGCTGGTCCTCGGCAACCGCCAAGCCGTGTCCGAGGACACTTGGTTTGCCCGGTAACTCACGGGCGATGGTCGCGATTTCGATTGGTGTAGTTGGCCAGCTGATATCAGAAGGCAAGGGAAACAATTTGAGGCTCGAACCTGGTCGCGAAGGGTCTGGTCGGTAGAGGTTTGAAGTCCGAAAATGTCAAAGATGGAAATCGATGTTCCGGATGAAATTAGCCCTTAATATCTTGGTCACAGCTTCACTCAGGGACGACGAATGTGATGTCGTCTTCAATTTGAGGTGAGAGTGGGTGGAGGAGGGTGGGCGAGCTCGTGCAGGTCTGTAAATGGCCATTTATAGTCGAGCTCGATCCTTATATTAAGACACGTAATTGAGTATGTCCAGACACTCGTCTGGACGAGACGAATCTGTCGAGACCTCTTGCAGGCGTGGAGGTTTACTGTCGGGGGTGTATTAGCGGCGTGGACTTTCGGCCATAGACACAATCAGGCTTTCCGTATGTTCAATCGACAAATTGGTCGAGGGCTTTTGTTCGCGTGGGGACGACGAGGTCAGGGACACCTTTGTCGGCTGTCGAGGTGCAGGGAACAGGTGTGTCGAGATGTCGCCGGAAAAACGCTTGGACCGCCGGACAAACGTAGGTGGTGACCGGAAACACGAACTGGGAGTTGGCAACTTTAGTCCCTGAAGTTTGATTTCGTTTTAATTAGGTCCCTGCGATAATTACGGATGGGTCCCTGAGGTTTGGTTTGTCCAGCATTAGCCCCTCGACTGATTTCTGTTTTAAAACCCTTTAGTTTGATTAATTACAAAACGACCCCTAAACTTTTTATTTAATAAATTAATCTAATTTCTTTTAAATCAATTAAATTTTATATTATATTTTAAATGTTTTTATAAACATATTTTATTATTATTATTATAAATGATTTTTATAAAAGTTATTTATCTCATTTAAATAGGTTATTTCATTGAATGTGCAACTTTTAATTCTAGATTTTTTATATAGTATTTTATATAAATTTCTAAAATTCATAAAATTTTAATTAATTTAAATCCGTAAGATAAAATACCTATTTGTACAAAACTAAATAAAAACTCTTACATTTCATTTAAATAGAGAATGATTACATGATAAATATAATACAAGTGCGAGAACGAAAATCCGAAACGTCACACTCGGATGGCAAACCTAGCCTCTGCCCTAGTGGTCTCGGTGCGGTGCTCGAGGATTTCTCTGTCTTCTTCCAAAGTTACGATCTTTTCTTCCTGGATCCAGATTTGATCGGCCAGGTCGTTGATCCTGTGGTTTAACAGGTCGTGCCGAGCCCTATGCTCCATCTCCCTCCTCATAAATTCTTCGGTTTCCAGAAACCTAGGAATGTTAGGCACCGGGATCCCCATTGCCACGGCAGGTACTCCGGCATGCCTAGCCCTTAGGGTAGGGGTAGGTGCTAGGTACGGGTCCCTTGGTGGTGATGAGAACCGGTGGTGAAGATGAGGTGGTTGATAGGGATTCCTCGATGGTGATGTCCTAGGGTTTCTGGTCCAATTGGTGTTGAGCTCAGCTCTTGCCCTAGCATTAGGGTAGGGACTTGGTTGATACACCGGTGACTCGTTACTCTCTTCGCGGTCGGACTCTCCTCTTGGACGATACACTGGTGAAGAGTGTGAGTGGGAGTCCATTACCTAGCAAGAGTAGAAAGAAAAGGTTGTAAGTAAGTTGATCAAATATATTCAAAAGTTTTTATACATAATACTGAGTTATCACAGTAATGTTTTCAAAAATACTTTTAATTGGAAGTTGATGGGCTAACGAGGAAGATTCCCGGAAGAAAGGGGTGGTCATCAGGACTCACTTAAGTACCCTATTTCCCTAGCCAGAACTTCCTCATGGGCCTACAACCTCTCTCAGTTGTTGTCACCGATGTTTCGGTTTATGGTACTATGTCGAGGCTTCATTGTGGGTTAGAGTCTTAAACGTGGAGCTTGTTTATTCTATAGTAGGCTTCTTTCTCTACAAGGAAATTACTTAGGTTACGAATTTCTTTGTTAAGGTACTTTGGGTTTAAAAGACGTTAAGTTTTTACAAGAAACGATGATGTGTAAGTTTTAAGGACGTATGAAGGTTTTGAGATGTAAGAGTGTGACATAGCTTAAGTAAATCATCAAATGAAGTTTTGAGTGATAAAATGAAAACACAAGGGTTTCCCCTTAAGTGTCAAGTTTATAAAACAATGAAGTTTGTAAAAGGACTTGTAGGACAATACATAGTTTTAAATGGGCTGTTATTTCAAGGATCGTGAAGCTTAAGGACGTATGAAAACTTTGAGATGTAATAAGGTGTAACGAAAGTTTTGAGTCAGTTATTAAATGAAGCTTGGTTAAGTGCTAAGGAGGTAAGGTAAAAATACAAGGGTTACCTCCTAGGTGTCATATTTATAAAATAATGAAGCTTTGTAAAGAATTTGTAGGGTAATACATAGTTTTAAGGGTTGTATTACAACGATCGTGAAGTTTATTGGGTAGTATCTACGAGTATAAGTTTATGTATATAGTTTTTAAGTATAATCTCGTAAGAATTTCTCCTTGAAGGTAACTCCTTCAAGTCATGACGAGTAAGCATGCTGTCATGTGACCACTCTTGAAAAGACGGAACATAAGAATCATGGAGTAAAGGTTATAGCGGAAAGTTTTTGAATCATGAATTTATGAAGTGTATAGTATTTGAGATGGTACTCATTTAGTGCATATCACTAAGTGAGTATTTTGACATATCAAGAGAAATTTGAGCTCACTAATGTTTAGAGAAGTCGTGCATTCCTATAAGTGGATACTCATCCCAAGAATTCCCAGGAAAGCATACGGGTCCAACGGTTGATTTGGATTTATACGAAATGCTTTCCTTGACAGAATTTCCCAGAATACAGGTATCCACCCTTCCGGTCCGCACAAGTTCTCACACATTATCTAGAACTTAAATATTCTTGACGAGAGTTTAGTGGTGGATTAGGCTTAAAGCCTAAGAACGTGTCCTCGATGTAGTACGTAGGTAAGTAGAATCGTAGAATCTCCAAGCGTTCACGTATAAGATTTAAGAATAGTATGAGGAGATAATTCCTAGTAAAGGACATGAGATAACTCATGTTTGGGTCTCCTAAGTTATAGTCTAGGTCATGTGTCTAATAACCTAATTCCCTATAACCAAGGCTCTGATACCAATCTGTCACACCCCAACCGACGGCGGATTATACGTCGGGGCGGACGCAGTTGTTCAATAGCACAAGGTTGACTATTAAAGTTTCGATATTTCATTAAATAATAATTTAAGATTCAATACAAGGAATATAACAAGAAATACAACGTTTAATTTATAAGTAGACTAGGTCCAAAAGCATCCTATGTGATCACAGATAAGCCTCATGATGTAGAACCTGAAACATGTGAAAGAATCTGTCAACTACAAAATAGTTGGTGAGATACAAAGGTTTTGACACAGTTTAACAAGTATTTGAAAAGTATTACAATTCACAATGATTCATGCATTCTATAATGTAAGTATGAGAAAAACAAACATGTTAGACATTGTGCACATCAACCCTCCAACCAAGTTTAGGCATAACCCGCAGGTTACCCTTATAAGTCTCAAGTTTAAAGTTTAATGTAGTAACAAACACCAAGGGCTCCCCCCCCGAAGGGGTCAATCAATCAAGGTGGATTGGTCAAATACAATAGATCTATCATTGTTACTATCGGCTTGATCAAAGCTAATGAATGTGCTAGTTTTAAGTTTAATCTAAGCATACAAGTCTCAAGTTTAACATAAGAATAAACACGTAGTCATAGTTGTACAAGAATTGTATAAGTTTAAGAATTGTGAACATGTTTCACCCAAAAAGCATAAAAAGAAAAAGAGGCTAAGTATACTCACTTGGATGATGAAGAGTATCCGATACGAGTAAGTTTGCAAGACTTTGGGGGAGAATATCCTCACAATAGGCCTAAGAATATAAGTCTAAAGTTTCAAGTTTACTTCTACAAGTCTAAGACAAAGGATCTAGGATTTCAAGATTCGACTAGGGTTCCAAGTGGGAGATGGGCATGGTTGTGTTTTGTAAAGTTTAAACAAAAGTCTCAAATGAAGGTTTTAAATGAATTTCGCAAGATTTGAATACCGAAGTAAGTTTATAGTTTAGAATAATCATTAATTAAAATAATTATTTAAAAGTTTCACAATTATTCATTATACAAGAATAATCAAAAATAGTTTTCTAAGCATTTAAAAATAATTCAAGTGTAAGACTAAATAATCATTAAAGATTTATAATAATTATTCAAGAAATAATTATTAAAGATTTATTTAAAGGATATATAATGATAATTATTATTTTAAATTTTAAATAATAATTAAAGTTTTAAAATAATCATTTTAAGAATGCATGATTATTAAGGATAGATACTTATTTAAAATATTTATTTAAACAATATAAATCATTTACGATTTATTAAAGTATTAGGTATTTATTAAATTAGCTTATAGTTACATAATGTTTAAAATGTGGTTTTAAGTTTAAATAGATAGTAAGCATTTATAAGTTTTAAAATGTTAAATAAGGTTTCTTGTAAAATTTATATGTTGGTTATAAGTCTTTAAAGTTTAAATAAAGTTATAAGTTTATAAGGTTTATTTAAAAATAAGTAATCATATTTATTTTTTCATAAAAAGGTTAACAAATGGATTTCTGTTTAGGTAAAATATAAAGTGTAAATTAAAGATTTGGGTAAAAGAATTTTTTAAAATACAAATAATAAAAGTTTACTTCAAATAAATAGTTTTTGTATAAATACAAGTTTTATAAAGGTCTACAAGTATTTTTTTTTTTTAGTTCTTAAATATTTAAAAACTATTTTTAATGTTTAAATATCATAAGTTTTAACAATAGTTTAATTAAATACATTAGTTCTGGAATATTAAAGTGTAAATAAAAATCCATTTTAAGTTTATAAAAATATCAGAGAATTTATAAAAATAATCGGATGTGTACAAAATGAGCGAAATAGTGTAAAAAAAATGAAGTGCAAAAACCCAGGCCGCCCGGACTCGAACCCGCGCCCTGCCCTGGGTCGCTGATTGCACACACATACTAACCACCCCACCTACGGGTCTCGGTGGTAATGTATCTGAACAAGAAAGTTTTAAACAGCAACTCAACTCATCCCCCAAATTGATATGAACCCTAGATCAAGAATTCGTAAATACACCACGATTATCCCTCTGTCTTCGTAGATTGACAGAGGGCTTTTGATTAGATGATGAAAACGAAGAATATGGCCATCAAAATTACCTGATAAGGTGCCGAGATGAGCGAGAACGAGTTGGCTTTGCCTTCGGCTGTCGCGAGAATCGAACCGGGAAATGCGGGTGTTAAACGATCAAATTGAGAGTTTAGGTGGTTTGAGTGTGAAGTTGTCAAGTGATTACTGTATGTATTTATAGTCGAATTGAGCATTTAATGTGTGGTTAGGTTCCGGGTGGTGGTTGGGCCGATGGCTCCTTGCTCGAGCCTCACGCGGCCATTAAAGTCGGAATTGGTTATCGGGATGCATTGTGTTTCGGTCGCATGCGCGAGCCGATGCTCGAGGTTCAGTGAACCTGGCCGGAAACGCGAGTTCGAAGGAAAAGGGTGGAAAACCGTGGGATGCGGGACTCGAACCCATGGTCAGTTTTGGGTTCTGGGTGTTTGGAAGAGTGGCAAAACAGGCCCCCGAGGTTTAGAAGTGTTACCATTTCATGTCTAAATGTGACTTTAAGTTAAATCCAAGTTTTGGAAATGACAGTTTTGGTCCCCGAACTTTTATAAATTCAAATATGTTTTAACTTTAAAATTTCCTTTAAAGTTTTATACGTTTTATTATATATATATATATATATGTTTTATAAGAATTAAATTGTTTTTCTATAGTTTTTATCACTTTATAAATTCATATAAACAAATCCCAAAATTTATAATTTATAAGGTTTGTTATAAATTTAAATGGTTACATGAATTTATATTATATATAAATTTATAAAGTTTTAAGAAATATATATATATATATATATATATATGTTTCAAGTATAATTTATATATATTAATATAAAATTAATATTTATTGTTTTTAAGGAAGTAGTTTTTAACACGAAGTCGAGTTTAATTCAGTAACACGTGAAAGGTAAGTCGGAAAAATCTCGGATATTACATTTCACCTCAGAGGTATAAAAAGGAAAAATGGGCTATGTAAACTCACCTGTAATGAAGCTAGTAATGGTACAAACTGACAAAGATGAATAGGCCTCGTGAGTATCTCTCACAATAAACCTACATGGGTAATTGTATTCTAAATTTAATGTATGTCTAAATGGAAAATGAGGAAATCCTAAGATTTAAGGTCTCATAGGGTTTTATAAGGTTTGAGATTGAATATGGGATTGTATATATATTTTGTAGGAAAATATAAGTTTATGACTAGTTTTGAAATAATAATAAAAGTAGTTTATAAAATTAATTAAGATTTCTATTTAATTATATAGTAACTATGTTTGAATTTATTTATATAAACATTCTAAAAATAATAAAATTATGGAATGGGATAAGTTTGAATAATAGTACACTTGGATTTATTTATATAATCATTCTAAAAATAATTAATAAATAAATTATGGAATGGAAAATGTTTTAATTAAACTATTAAATAATCTCTTTTATTTAAATGAATTATAAAAGAGTTTATTAAATAAATGTAAGTTTTAAATGTAATTAATTGAACTTGTGTAGATATTTATAAAAATAATTATTTAAGTATTTTTATAGGTTTTAAATAATTATTCTTAGCAAAATAATTATACTGTCTTATCAAGCTCAGAGTCGTTCACAGAAGACTCCATTGCCATAAATTGACCTCCTCATTAGAGTTGTCTACTCCGTCATCTAGACGGTTACTATTAATCATCTCTCGAATATTTGGATCAATGTGTGTACCTCATAAGCTATTCATGGTGCATTCGTCCTCAAAGGACCATACCATGTCGTCCTCGAATGAATCATACCATCCTGTTCCCGAATGAATCCTACGATCAAGTTTTCGAAGATACCGTATCGTCTTGTTCCCGAAGGAACCACATCGTCTCGTTCTCGAAGGAACAATATGAAGCATTACCCATCATACTCAACTTATCGGGTAAGTATTCATTCAGACGGAACACTAGGTATACGACCTCCACTTTCATATTTTCAAACACACAACTACCTTCTAGTCTTTCCTTATAGCATACTTGTCAGGGTTTTACATTTCACATCATCAATTTGTGGTACCCCTTCTTCTTTCATACCCTTTGACGGTCTTAGGGATGGGCATCCCATCTGACAGACAATAAATATTCTCTAGCTACTCGTGCCTGTTAGCCTTTTATGTATGAAATTCTTCTAAAGTCACCTTCGTTGGTCTTACTACGGATAATTGACACATGCGGTGACATTTGTACTTTCATTTCCTTTCTAGTTTCAGTGGGTCCCTCAAAGGCTTTCCAGTTCTAGCAACCCTCGCGGCTATTGATTAGACTCAGCCCTAGTAGAGCGTTCTCTGAGTCGCCTTGAATTTCTTCTTAGTGCCCGTGCCTTACTTCACATTGTTGGTCAAAACTTGTCCTTCACTTTCATTCTAGACAAACAATCCTTGGGTCGGATCTGGTTTCATTTGGTTTAGTCTGCACACCCTAATTAACATCGCAGTTCCCGTTACTTGTTGTTAGTATATCTATCTTCTCGCTTCAGGACACACTCATCTTAGTTGTCTAGGATTGTCTTCTACATGGAGCGATGCCATTTGTGAATTCGTGCACTCATATATGCTTTGGACATCCACTTGTGTGGGTATTTCCATCATGCTCATGCATACTTCGACAGTAGACCGATTTTTTTTATTCATCATAACGTGTGTGTGCTAGGCGTAGTCCACACTAGCTCCTTGGCATTCTTCATACATACGTCTGACTTAGGTAAAACCGAAGTTTCATTCCTTATATTGCCCGTGGCTCGTACTTGCTGACATCATTCACCTTTGTAGGGTACACCATCTTTGACTCTGTTACTATTAGTAATGAGGTTATTAATCTCTTAAAATCGTTCCTCGGGTGACTAACATCTAGTAGTCATAGTTGAGTAATAAGGTCAACTCTAATACGTAAAAGTCAGCTACGCTAAATGTGCACACTAAAAAGTCAGCTACGCTGGTGAGTTCTAGTTTTCGTTCGATTTAAGAAATGGTTCATCATTCAAAACATTCATTAGAGTTTAACATCACGTATAAGAAAACATGGCCTTTCATTCATAAACCTTCCAACATTTAAACACATTGAACGGATCATTTGTTTAAAACATTTAACATTCATTTAAGTCATACATTACTATCTAAAATCTGTATCTTTCTTTACTCGTCTCTGTGTCCCCGAAGGAACCCTGCATGTCGTGGGCAACCGTTACGTATCACCGTCGTTGCCACAACATCCCGTCAATTCCCTTTTTGGTATTGCCCCCAAGGCTAACTGCACAAGGACCGACAATACCCATTCGGTTGCCCCTATGACTCTCATGTCCATAGACCGACAACCTCCATTGAAGGCTATGGCTCTCAGCCATAGACCGGCAACTTCCATCGACGGTTATGGCTCTCAGCCATAACACCGTCAGATCATAATTTAACCTGACGTAGGGTCACGTTAACCCCTGAGTAACCGTCGTTACTCCATACCAGTTGTACATCATCAAACCATTGGCAGGCCACTAAGACACTGCCCTTGTTGTTCTTATGGCAACTATGGCTCGCTGTCCATAATCTACCACAAGGCTGGGAATCTCATTCCCAGACTTCATTCGTCAATTCCATTAATTCGACAGATTAGATTTGTAATGACTTCTTTAAAACCTTTGCCCTTTTTTCTTCTCTTTTCATAAAACCTTTTTACCCGTTCTCGAAACCCTTTACCTTTACTTTAAACCATTTCTTTATAAACATTCGTTAGTAAACATTCCGTTCATAAAACTTTCTTTCCATAAACTGTTCGTTCCAAATCATTTCATTTCGTAAACATAGTTTCATAAACATCATTTCAAATGTATGCACACCAGCCCGAAAACATTATATAAAAAATTTAAAAGAGGGCTTCTAGAACTCACCTGATAAGTTATTCATGGGTTGTCCTAACAAATGTCCAACAAAAGTCACACACGATCTGAATTGATTAATTGAATAAACATCAGACCAATCCCGACTCTAACGGTTTGCTAATTCTGACTTAGGCGAACTTAGGCTAAGTTCGCTTGATATTGGCCGAGCGAACTTAACAGGTTCGCTCCCTTAATGCCTAGCGAACTTGACAGATTCGCTGCACTCTAAAAACTTATCAAGTTCGCCACCTAAAGCCGAGCGAACTTAACAAGTTCACTTGTGGGCTGCCTATTATTCCAAAACAAACCCTATTACTTATAATCCCGTCTATCAAAATCGTGCCCAAACCATACTCAGGACGTTTAAGTTGTAAAAACATATTTATTTATTTTTAACGAAAATCGGGCAGAGTCCCGTTTGTTTTTGGCTAAACCCGACAATATCCAATTGTCCAATTAAAACATCAAATTTCATCAATAATCTAATAAACCGCACTTCAGATTCTAATACCAAAACAATACTTCAATTCGTCCATTACTTGATGATTATAATAAATATTATATAATTATAACCCATTTTAACGTGTCCGAAAAATGTTCTTGAAATACGTCCCTGATACTTTTCCCGGGTCCCTAGCCACTAACCAACACTAGATATATAAGTTTTATGAGTTATACCTTCGCGTGCGGTCCGTACTAAACGTTTTTGTACGAAAATGCTGAGCACCACGCGAGAAGAAACTTGTTTTACCCATAACTTGACCATACGAACTCCGATTGAGGTGATTCAAGCGGCCTTGAACTCGTCTCGCCGAGCCCCACCAACGTCGCCTGTTGCCGTCGCCAGAATCCGCCGCCGCCGCCGGAAATACGGGCAGTGGCCGGATTTCCTTGATTTGGCCGGAAAACGCCATCTTTTGGACCAAACCTTCTTGTAGTCTTTAGATTGGGTCTTTAGGAGTGTAGATCTGGGCTTAGATCGAAAAAGCCCCAAAATATATTCCTCGCCAGAATTCTTTCTTGACTTGTCGGAAAACTGTGATTACCACCACCTCCGGCCGTGGATCGCCACCCTTCAGCTCCGCCCCTACACCTCCACCTACCACAAGCTCTTCCACCTCTCTTCTCGCCGGAATCCGATCGCCGAAAAACGGCTCTTGGCCAGATTTCTCTCTAGAACACACACATGTGTGTGTTTTGTTTTGTGACAAATGAGGATTCCCACAAGGAATCCCATTTATATAGGCGGGTTCATTTCGACTATTACGGTGCCTCGTTCATGTTTAAAACTCCCATGAATTTCGGTTTTAATTATTAAACTCGTGTTTTAGAATATCTTTGGCAATGAAATATTATTCTTAAATAAAGCCGGAATGAGGTTAATATAACTTCTCTTTTTTTTAATATTCGTTCGTGTGTCGGTGTATTTATTATTCCCGTCCGATAACGTATAACGCAAGTCAGATACGCGACATCACTCGGTCATGTAAAATCTCGTTATCTTTCTCGCGGAATTTCTTTGCTTTACCGCAACGAAATAAGCTTTGTAAAAATCTAAATTTTGGGATGTTACAGTGCTTCACCGGATTGTTTGTGATTGAGATAGCACTCATGTTGTCAATGTGAATTGGAGTTGCCATAAAACTCATCCCATAGTCCAACATTTTTGTATCCAAATAACTTGTGCACAGCAACTTGAAACTGCAATGTATTCTGCTTCAGCTGTAGAAGTTGAAACACATGTTTGCTTCTTGCACTGCCATGAAATCAACCTCCCTCCCAGAAACAGACATCCCCCTGAAGTGGACTTTTTGTCCAAGTTGCATCCCCCATAGTCACTGTCAGTGTATGCATACAGATTAAACATGTCATTTTTTGAGTACCATAGTCCAAGTCTTGAGGCACCCTTTAGGTATCTAAAGATTCTCTTGACAGCCTGAAGATGTGAAGCTTTGGGAGCTGCTTGAAATCTTGCACAGAGACATACTGCAAACATGATATCTGGCCTTGAGGCAGTGAGATACATGAGAGACCCTATCATTGCACGGTACTGATGTTGATCAGTATCTTGGCCATCTTTGTCTGGAGTCAGTTTATGATGAACTTGCATAGGGGTTCTTGCAGCAGAGCAGTCAACCATTTTGAATTTTTCCAAAATGCTTTTTACATATTTGGATTGGCTGATGAGGATTCCATTTGGGACCTGTTTGACTTGTAGACCCAAGAAGAAATTTAGTTCTCCCATTGAACTCATTTCAAACTTTGAGTGCATCAGAATCTCAAAGTCTTTGCACAGCTCTTTCCTTGTTGATCCAAAGATGATATCATCAACATAAATTTGAACTAGTAAGATTTCTCCCCCTTCATCTTTGATAAACAAGGTCTGGTCAATGGCACCTCTTCTGAAATTATTGCTTAGTAGATATCCTGATAAGGTTTCATACCAGGCCCTTGGTGCCTGATGTAGGCCATATAGAGCTTTGTCTAGTTTGAACACTTGAGTAGGATGTGCAGGATCTATAAAGTCGGGAGGCTGTTTGACGTATACTTCCTCACCAATCTTCCCATACAGAAAGACACTTTTTACATCCATTTGATAGATAGTAAAATTTTTGGATGCAACATATGCCAGGAAGATTCTGATGGCCTCTAGTCTGGCAACAGGAGCAAAGACTTCATCGTAGTCAATTCCTTCTTCCTGAGTGTAGCCCTGAGCTACAAGTCTGGCTTTGTTTTTATTACAATGCCTCTCTCGTCTTGCTTATTCCTGAAAACCCATCGTGTGCCGATGGCATATTTGCCTGGTGGAAGATCAACAAGTTTCCAGACATCCTGCCTCTTGAATTGCAGCAATTCTTCCTGCATTGCTTAAATCCAGCTACTGTGTTTGAGTGCTTCATCTATCTTCTTGGGTTCCACCTGAGATAGGAAACATGAAAACAAGCATATATTGGCCTCATGAGATTTGCTTCTTTTGAGAACTCCTTGGTGTATTTGGCCAATAATATTTTCGTGAGGATGTTCTTTGTGGATCCTCTGTGCAGGTACCACCTCCAGCTGTATCCCTTCTTCCAGATTGCTTTGATTTTGATCAGGGGACTCTTCATTCAAGGTGGAAGAGTCTTCAACAGCATTGTCCAGTTCAATATTTTCAGCAATAGCATTATCATCAGTTACAACATTTACTGAAGAGTCTGCATTTAGATTTTCAGTATCAGACAGACTGCTGCTTGTTACGTCAGATAGTCTTGTTCCTGCTTCACTTGCTTTAATTGCTTCCACAACTGCTGGAGGATCGATTGATGGTTTTCTCAGACAGAGAGAAGATTTGGGAAAATCCATTCTGTAGTCAGTGGATGAAGTGGATGCAGGAGATTGTGTAGACGTAGACTCCATATTCGAGAAGGTGAGAGGCTCAAATACTTGGGAGAAAGAGTCTATGTCAAAGAGCCAGTTTGGGCCTCTTCCCTGCTCACACACAATGTGTTCTCTACATTCCACATTTGCAGATTCTTCTACAATTCTTGTTCTTGAGTTGAATACTCTGTAGGCCTTTGATTGAGAGGAGTAGCCTACGAAATATCCTTCATCAGATTTTGCACCAAACTTAGGAAGAATCCCATGTGTGATGAGAATTGTGCATGGACACCCAAAAGGTTTTAGAAACCCAATGTATGGAATTATTTGGAACCAAAGTTCATAGGGTGTCTTGTTGAAGGGTTTGACAATTAGAACTCGGTTTTGCACATAGCAGGCTGTGCTGACCGCTTCTGCCCAGAATGTGATTGGCAGTTTAGAGTCGACCAACATAGATCGTGCTGACTCAATAAGAGTTCTGTTTCTTCTTTCAGTAACTCCATTTTGTTGAGGAGTTCTTGGAGCGCTGTATTGTCTTTCTATCCCCTTGCTTTCACAGAAAGAGTTCAAGGTGTGATTCTTGAATTCTGTACCTTGATCACACCTTATGATCTTCACCTTTTGATTGCTTTGATTCTCTACCCTGAGAATGTAGGATTTGAGAATTTCAGCAGTTTCATCTTTAGTTCTCAAGAAGTATACCCATGAGAATCTGGTGTAGTCATCAGTTATCACCAGACTGTATGACTTCTTGCCCATTGACATGACATTTGTAGGACCAAAGAGATCCATATGCAGCAGTTGTAGTGGAGTGTCATTTGTATTCAAGGTCTTAGGCTTGTGAGAGCTTTTGTGTTGTTTCCCCTTTAAGCATGCAATGCAGTGGTCTTCCAACTGAAATTCTTTGTCAGGAATCCCCCTGACAAGATTATTTTGCACCAATTTGTTGATAGTTTTGATATTAACGTGGCTTAATATCCTATGCCAGAGAGCTGATTTATCAACTGATGCCTTTGATAGAAAGCAGGAAACACTCCCAGATGGAGTGACATCATTCATGTCCAGCACATAGAGATTTTCTTTTCTCTGAGCAGTTAATAAAATGCTTTCAGGAGGAGGTGTGGATAAGCCTGAAGTCAGTACAAAACATTCTTTATCTGTGAAGAGCATCCAATGCTTTTGGTCGCAGACCTGGGAAACACTCATGAGATTGAAGTCCAATTCTTTAACATAGTTGACCTTGTCAATGCTCATTCTTTCATTGGACATAGTTCCTTGTCCAATGATGGATCCTCCATTTGAGTCACTTCCAAAGGCAACATATCCTCCATTGAAATGTCTAAAGTTTGAGAGGATGGATCTATTGCCTGTCATGTGCCTGGAACACCCACTGTCTACCACCCAGGTGTTATTCTTGTGACCTGGCTGTCCCTGCACATGATATATTTCTAATTAGTAGGATGAACCCAAGATTCTGCAGACTTGAAAAAGATGGTTGTTAGTTTATCCTTTTCAGTATGTTTGCAGTCAATGGAACTAATAACAGTGCTTGAGGATGATTTGGCTTTCCATTGTCTTATTGGTGTTTTTCTAGTTTTCCTCACACTATCAGCAGCAGATTTTGCTACTGATGTTTCTGGCTTGTTGACAGTGGATCCTGCTGCTGACAGCTTTGTTGAAGTATCAGCATTCTTTGCTATTGTAGGCTTTTCCTTGGATTTTGCCTTATCAGCAGTGGGCACTTTTGCTGCTGATGTCTTTGCCTTATCAGCAGCAGGTTTTGCTGTGGAGGATTTTAGCTTATCAGCAGCAGACTTGGTTGCTGCTGAAAGCTTATGCTTTGTTTTCTTGGGCTGAACTGGACTAACAGCCGATGTATGCTGATCTTTCTTTACCCTTTGTCTTTGAGGAGCTTGATTAAGGATCTGGTTGAATGGGTTAAACTTACAGTTTGCAGCAAAGTGGTCTGTTTCACCACAAATGATGCAAGTTTGTTGAGATCTAGGCAGCTTCACTTTTGAGGGAGATAGAGACTTTCTGAACTTTGTTGCTTTGTTTTCGTAGCTTCTTACCTTCTTATTTTTGTTCGTCTTTTCAAAAGCATGCTGCTTTGAATGTCTTTGATATTCTAGGTAATGAAAGCAGGTGCTGGCCGTGTGGTTATATCTGCCACACACAAAGCATGATTTTGCCAGTTTGTCCTTTGAAAGGTAGACATAGTCCTTTCTTTGGAACAGATCCGTGAAGTTCCATGGATGAGCTTTGTTGTGTTCAAAGGTGGCTTCTTCTAAGGTCTTTTGAACATATGGACCTTTTTCTTCAGGCTTTCGACATACATCAATTACCTTTCTCTTTGTGATTGGCATGAGCTGAGGCTTGGGGTTTGTAGGTTCTGATGTCTGTCCCTTTTCTAGCTTGCTTCCACATGGAGGATAGCTGATCTTGATCTGTTTGAATGGTATAGGGGCTATGACAGCTGGAGGATCAGCCGAAACTGCATCTCTATTCAGAACAGCTTCATATGGGACTGCACTGGTTTCATCATGGTCTGAGTGAGTTGACTCAGATTCCGATGAGGTAGTGCAGTCTTTGATGAGAGGTTCATCCGTTGAAGGATCAAGATTTCGGTTTGCAGTGTCAAGATTTTCAACATTGAAGCTTGGTTCGTATATGACAATATAGTCAGCGGGAGGAGGAACAACATTGTACTGATCATTGTTATACCCAAGTCCAGTTTTTACTTTCTCATGGACTTGAATATCCAAAAGTCTTTGTAACTTTTTGGAGGAAAATTCATATTTTTCAATATGAACTTTTTGTTCTACCAGTTCAGCTCTGGTAGCTTTTAGTTTGACCAGTAGATCATCAATCTGAGTTTCAAGATTGGTTTGTTCGTGTTTTAGCGATGAAATCTCTTTCTTAAGGCAGTTAATCTTTTCTTTATAAGTATTTTCAACCTTTTTGAACTCAGATTTCATCTGATGAAACTCTTCATTTTGATCTATAAGGTTTTGGTTGTGCTTTCTATAACCCAAAACTTTATCAATACAGGCTTGAGAGCAAAGATGTTCAAATACCTGAGGTGGTATCTCTGTAGTGTCTGCCATTAGAGCTTGATTGCTGACTGGTAGTTCTTCATATTGAAAGCTCCAATCGAACTCAGAGGTTCCAACAGTTGCACAGGCTGCAGTTTGAACTGGAGGAGTAGCTTGATGTTGTTGTTTGGGTTGGGCTTGGTGAGCTTGTCTTGACTGAGAAGTGACTGGATTTGCTCTCGGTGCCTTGCATTCTCTAGCAAAGTGACCCAGTAGGTTACAGTTGTAACATCTGAGTTTGCTTTTATCCAAGCCAACTCTGGTGTTGGAGTTGTTGCTTGGAATGGGTCTCCCGGTTCTAGAGTAGAACCTCTTTGCTATTATAGAGAGCATGGCATATGAGTGCTGTATGTCCATTTCTTCTAAATCATCTGGATGAAAGCATTCCAGATCCTCCTTGATAAATGACATATTGTTTGAGCTTTCAGAAACAAAAGCAGCAGAGGTTGATGTTTGAGGAGGAGCTTCTAGGAGAAATGGTGAGCTGTTTGTATGAGAGATTGGAGTTTGAGACTGGGTGATGATGGGAGGATAGTAGTTACTTGAACTAGGACCCGAGTGTTTAGAATGGAGTGCAGAGGAGGTGGTGGTGGATGTTAAGGCTGTTTGGTAGCTTGAGCTTCTTTCTTTTGCCTGAATCATCTCTAGCTCATAGGTTTTTAGCATTCAAAAGAGCTCAGTCATCTGGAGAGTCTTCAGATTCTCCGTTCTTCTGATTGACACTGTGTAAAGTGTCCAGCAGCTTGGTAGAGACCTGATAAACTTCTTGAGAAAATCTTCATTCTCTAGATTCACCTTTGAGCACTGCAGCTCCCCTACAAGATAGGTAAATCTGTTGTATAAAACAGTTAGAGACTCACCTTCTTTCCAGAAGAAGTTTTCATACTGCTGCTTCAGGATGTCTCTTCTGTTCTCTTTGACTTCCTCCGATCCAGCGAACATTTTCTCAAGAGCTTCCCAGAGCTCTTTGGCAGTTTTGTAGCTTCTGAAGTTATGAAAAACTTCATTTGGAAGGCACATTTGGATAGCTCCTAGTGCCTTGAAGTCAATCTCCATCTTTTTTATATCCTCTTCTGAGTACTTGGAGGATCCTTTGGAACTGATGGTCCTCCAGAGTCAGCAGATGCCACCATTAGAATGTAGGGTCCATCCCTGATGGATTTCCACATTCCGTACTCTTGATAGCAGAAAAAACTTTCCATGCGACTTTTCCACATGTCGTAGTCTTCTCCCGACACCAATCTTGGTGGTCGGTTGATGCTACCATTGTCTTCAAACCCGTTGCTTTGTGCCATTTTTGTTCTTGGTGACTTGATGAAAGAGAGAGAGTTTAGAATAGAACCAGAAGTGATTAAACAAGTGTTAGTTTGTTTAATCTGAGCCAAAGCTCTGATACCACTTGTAGGATCGTGAAATTACAAGATGGTTCTGTTCTTAGTTGAGATTGGCGGAAACAATAACAACTACACAATTACAATCGAGTAGACAGAAAGAATACTGATAAGAACACTGTTGTATTAAGCTTTGCGAATAAACGATTACAAGTGAAAACTCTAATTCAAAAGCACACTTACAGTGAAGTGTTTACACAGTATTTATACTAACTTAGAATCAAGACAGACCCTTGATTCTAAGGATCAGGTCGAACACAGACCGTTGATCTTTTATACAAAAACTAATTTTACACGTTAAAGCTAAACTAGCTAACTTTATTGAAGCGTCTTCTTTATGCATCATTGCTTGCATGTCTGGAGAAGAGCATTGCTGGGTTTTATTGGTTGTGCCATTGAGGTTCCTTCTGCTTTGAGTGTGTCAGTTTCTTTTGCAGAAAGTTGTCAGTGACGCTTGGTATGGATAGTCAGCTGCAACGGTTTGTCTTCAAGGAACATAGCTATCAGCAGCAAGAATGAGAATGATGCTGCTGATAAGCCTATCAGCAGCAACATTGGTCTTCAGTAGATAAGGCTATCCGCAGCAGATTTGTTCTTCAGCAGGAGAACAGGTATCCGCAGCAGATAAGCTTGTCCGCAGCAGTTTGTTGGTCAGCAGCAAACTCTGAGATCAGCTGCATTTGTACTTAAAGAATTTTGTAGTCATCAGTCTTTGTTTCTACAGTTGCCAGTTCTTGAGTAATCGAGTTGTTTCCTGGCAATGCAAAAAGCAAACCATAGTCTCCATTTCTACATGCGAAGCAGAATACATCGCTGCTGCAAGTTGTTGTTTACAGATTCTGTGGATACAACAGCAATTAAGAGATTACGGTTTGAATTTCACAGGAACCCCTATGCTTATTGATAATAATGCTACAATGCATATAACTAATAATCCTGTTAAGCATAGTAAAACAAAGCACATTGAGATTAGATATCATTTTATTCGTGATTGTGCAGAGAAAAGGTTGATTGAGCTGGTAAAGGTTCACACTGATGATAATTTTGCTGATTTGTTTAACAAGGCATTTGATCGTACCAGGTTTGAATTTCTAATCAAAATGATAGGTATGATCAATCCCGAATAAAAGTTTTTCAAAATCAGATTTTCATGGACAATTTTATTTTTAATTTCTTTTATTGCTTTATTACATTTCTGCATTTTAAATTTTCAGTCAAAAAGTTCTTAATTTATAAAAAGTCAAAACAAATTGAAAAATATAAAATTTGATATCATTTGAAGTTAGAGAAGAAATGATAGTACATCAGTGATTAGTTCATTTCACACGACCTTAGTAGACCTTTGATATATGATTGAGTAAACTGAGTTGATTTGATCTAAATTTCAAAGTCTGCATAAATGAGAAATGATAGTGTTGTGCATGCTCTAATATTGATAATCTGTTTTCAAATTTGTATATGAGTTTTGAAACTTGAATTGTCAATAGACTAAAAGCGTTTTGAAACTAATAGTAGTGTGAAAATTAAATATGATATGATTACATCTGTGATTTGAATCCATTATATGCCTGGGTGTGTGTGTAAAAGATCATTATCAGATAAAGAATATATGGTTTTAAAGAATTTCATGAAACCAATATCGAATTATATCTTTAGCACAAATCTATTTCAGTTCACATTGCTGCCCATGCCCCGAAAAACATGCAATGTTTTGTTGAACTAAGATATGCTTTCAAAATCTGTTGAAACATATATTCGCCCTTGGATCAGTTAGATACATCATCTAGTCTGACTCCATTGAAACTTGTCCAGATAATAGTTGGATCCTCATACCTGAATCTGTTGATTCTAATTATACAGCCAATTCATTAGAATCTTCTGATTCTGAATCATCATGATTCTTATATCCTTTGGGATCTGCTTCTATACTAGTGCTAAATGAGATAATTTCATCTTGGAAATTGATCTAATCTTAAAACAAACTGTATATGTCTTGAAGATAGTGCAAATTATATTTCTGTTTGTCATATATGTGGGGTACACGATGTTTTTCATCAAAATGGTACTAAATCACATGAATTTGGAGAATAAACGCTTATAGTTTCAAATCATATAATATTGACAAATTTAAGAATTCATGCTTTATATTTCAAATTCGGTATAAATAACAGAGCATTTCATAACCTCATCTTATTTACTTTGAAATTTATCGCGTATCATTTCAAATATTATTCAAATTGAATGATTTATAAATACTGAAAAAGATACATAGAGTACAAGATGAGTTGGATTGTTTCATATCATAGGTTACCCGTGGTTATTGCTAAAATGTATGATGAACTACTTGGATACTGATATGATCTTCTTACTCATGATGTTCATTCAAAAATATGTGATTTCAGTTTGTACAGATAAAAATCCAAAAAAAAAATATGTGTTTCAGTTTGTATAGATAAAATTAAAAAAGATTTTGTTTTTTATTTTCCATGAAAATTTTAATCTTTTATTAAATTGTTCGGGATTGGATCAAATACATGCTGCTGACGGAAGTTCAAGACGTGACGGATTGAAAGTTGGTAAAAATTTTGTTCAAGGCAAATGTTGAAGACATTAAGTTCGCCTCTTTCTGGTGAAGCGAACTTAATATGTTCGCCTGAAATTGGGGAAGCGAACTTATTATGTTCGCCTAGGGCTTGTTAAGCGAACTTAATCTGAATAAGGGTTTATCCAGGCGAACTTATCTATTTCATCGTCTTCCCAGTTTAAAGCGAACTTGTTCAAAATTTTTTGAAATTTCAAATTCAGTGGTTGTTGAGGAGTTAATCGGTTCATTCTATATCGAAATTGGATTGTGATTCTAACCAAGGTATTTTCATCGATTTTTGTCCGTTAATTTGAGATAAAATCGACGTTTTTGTCTCGGTTTTTATCCCAAGATTGTGTTTGCCCAAATTGAGGATATTCAAGTTTTAAATCGTGAAATTGATCATTGATAATGACTTAGTAGTGCTAGTCGATGGGTTTGTAATGGTTATTTCAAGATTTTATCACAGATTGAAAGTTTTGATTTCTGGTTGAATTCGAATCGATAGACAGTTCAGGTGAACTTGTTCAAGCGAACTTGTCCAAGCGAACTTAATAAGTTCGCCTCTTGAAACACTAAGCGAACTTATTAAGTTCGCCTAGGGGTCAGAGGAGTTTTGGACTTGTGAAAAAAAAAATTTTGTTTGAATTTTTTTTAAATTTTTTTTGTTTTAAATTTGTTTGTCATATTGTTTATGTTTTGTTATTTGTCTAATATGTGATTGTTGTCCAAATATTTTTCAGATGGCTCGTTGTGTCGAATACAAGCACAACCAGGTGGCATTGTTAGATCCTAACATGTCAGAGGCCATACACTTTCAAGGAATAATAGGATTTCTGAACCGCTCACGACTACATGTTGCCTTATCTGCTGATCCATACATCAGTCTGGTGTATATTCAACAGTTTTGGGACACCGTACATTCAGATACTGACGTAGAACCTCACGTTCTTCGTGCCACAGTCAACAATACTGAGATTGCTATATCTGAAGACACTATTCGTGCAGCTCTTGCACTAGGTGGTGCTGCTGAAGATCCTATATCCTATCCTAATCCTTTGATTATGGGATGCTTTCAAAGAATGGGTTACCGTGGACGCCCTAATGATACTCAAGCACGTAAAGGTGGTTTGGTGGGTGAATGGAGATACTTCATGCATGTGATTATTCAGTGTATCTCTCCTCGTAAAGCTGGTACTGATAGGTTAAAAACTGCTTTACAAGCTGCAATGGTAGCTTTGACATTGAATAAGCGCTTCAATTTTGCAAGATATATCTATCGGGAGATGGTTATGCAAATTACACCTGCTGAAGGTCAAGGATTTTTGATGTATCCTAGGTTTATCCAGATGATTCTAAATCATATTCTTCCTGATTTCCCACAACATCCGATTAGATTGACTTTGACGCCGATGTCTAAGCGTATCTTTACGGATTGCACTAAAGTGAAACAAAAGAATCAAGCGTTGATTCCTGTTAATGCTCCATTGTTTGGTCACTTAATCAATCCTGATTATGTTGAACCACCAAATGATAACTGGTTTCATCCTAATGAGTTAGCTCAAGTTCAAGGTCAAAATGTTCAACAACAACAACAACCACAACAACAACAACAACAACCTATTCCACAAGTACAAGTTCCACAACAACAACAAGTTCCCGTACAACATCAAATCCCTATTCCAGAACAAGTTCCAATTCCACAAGCTCAGGTTGATATACCAATTAATGAGCCTGTTCTACAAGAGGTCGTTCATGAACATGAACAAGATCTTGGAATGAATATGGATGACTTTGTTGATGCTGCTGTGAACTCGCCCATTCATGAAGCTGAAGGGAATTTGGTGACTGAGAATGAGTCGAGTTCTAGCACAAGTGATACAATTTTACCTATTTCTGAAGAAACCGATTCTGATGAGTCTAGGGATTTCTCCTCAGATCATTATGAAAGGTTGGCTCGTATACCTTTGGCTAATGCTGGCAAACGCCTTAAATCAACAGCCCAAAGACAACGACGTAAGTCTGTTCGGGATCCTCCTTCCGGATCAGTACTTGGTAAAAGAACATTAGTTAGATGAGAGTTCTGACATTGACTTTAATCCGGATCCTAAAGCTCCAAAGCTTATGGCTGCTTCAATTGCTGCGGCTCAATCTTCACAAGGTGTGGAAGATGCTACTTTTGTCGCTTCATTGATTGTGACACCTCCAGGTTCTAAGGAACAATCTCCTATTCACACTCCTGTTCCTCCAGTGATTCCTACTACCAGTACTTCCGTTCCTCAATTGTCAGCTGGTCCGTCTAAGCCTTCTGATTCTGAAAGGATTACTTTCCTTGAATCGCAAGTGCTTGCCTTACAAACCCAGGTGGATACTCTTGTATCTGCTGATACTCAATGACAGCTGGTGATTCAGACTCAAGCTACGCAGATTGCTGCTATGCAGGCATTAGTATCCAAGCTTCTTGAGCATCTTGACGCTTAGGGGGAGTTAAGGATACGTGATGCATGTCACACTGAGTCTATTCAACGACATGATGATGAAGACAATGATCCTTCTGGTAATATTGAGGGTGATCGTCAATACGCTGACGTTGATCCTATTTCTAAAGTTCAGGGGGAGTCAACATCACAATCAATTGATGGAAACAAAGATACCTCTGGAGGATCAAGTATTTCAATACCTTGCCAAGGTGTGAAATGAATGGTCTATCTTCAAAGCCACTTATTAATAGATCTAAGTTTGGATTAGCTGATGTGATAGCAAATCTGATCACGAGAGAAAGTAGTCCGGGAAAGTATGAAAGGCTAAAGCCTCAAAAAGGAAAGAGAGTGAAGAACATGGAACACAAGACTGGGAAAGTAACCTGGAAGTACAAATTCAGACCAGTACGTGCTGTACACAGGATACCATTGAAGAAGATTCCTCAAGACTTCCTTGGGAATATGAAATGGTGGTATGTCGATGTTAATACTAGTGAAGCAAGGATTGAAGACAAAGAGAATAAGGTCATTGTATGTTTCTATGATGCAATGAACCTTATCAATTTTTCAAAGAAAGATCAGAGAACACTGAGAAAGAATGAAATCATGTTCACTGATGAATGGAAATAACAAGGTTTGCAGTACAAGCGAGTGTTGGAGATATGTAGAAGATATGGAGTGCATGCAAGAAGCAGATGGCCGGATAATTGGAAGAGCTCATCATGAAGACAGAAGACTGAAGATCAAGCTATTGTCAAGGGGGAGTCTGTTAGGACATAGTTTGTAATGACAAAAGCATTGTAATAGTTTAGATCTTATGTCTTTATGTTTTTGTATGTATTAATGTTCTAAGTGTTTTTAAACAAGTTGCTAGAGGCGAACTTGTTAAGTTCGCCTAGTCTAACAGAGGCGAACTTGTTAAGTTCGCCTAAGTCTATCTGAGGCGAACTTGTTAAGTTCGCTTAGTCTGTTAAAGGCGAACTTGTTAAGTTCGCCTAATGCAGGTCAATAGTCTATATATAGATGTTTACAGAGTCAGTTTTGCTCACAGAATAGATTTGAACAGAGTCGATCAGAAATAGTCTGTAAACTCTATTGTGATCAGAACTAAAGTGTCACAGCCCGACCGATGGCGGAATCATCGAGGCGGACAATGGAATGATTGTTCAAAAGCACATGATAACTAAAAAGTTGCATAATTCATTAAATAAATTTGAATACAACAAAGATCCAAATACAATACATTTCAAATAACCTAGTCTAGTTCAAAACATTGATTTATTTAACTAGGTCCATAGTTCTTAAGTGAAGAAATCTTCAGCAAGCAATCACATATCCAAACCTAAAACATTATTTAAATCAAGTGTCAACTAAAAAGTTGGTGAGTACATAGGTTTTTGTAGTTCCGATAAGTAGTAGATAAAACGTATAGCAACTCATTGTTTATCTTGTTAAACATAGTATATATGGTGTATCATTTATCTAACCACAATTCAAACCTTGTTTGACGCGCTTGAACAGAGCACAACAACTAAGTCCGGTAATGTTTGAATATAGTTACCCACTATATCTGGTATGTTTGAATATAACACGCGGCTATATCCGAGTATGCAGCAATAAACACCCTAACCGGGTGGGCTGGTCAGGCACAATAGATCTATTAATATTACTGTTAGTTTTCTTGTGTTTAAAGTAAATGTATGTACACCCAAGATAATAAGCATATAGTCCACATGTATAACACGTATAAACAAAGTGAGTAGCATGTATAATGTTTCACCCCAAAATATGTAAAAATGTAAAATAGGGGCTATGTAACTCACCTTGCAAGCGGGTATTTTTCCACGCGTGTAGGTGATAAAGATGTTGAAGTCTAAGCACGTTGAAACCCTATGTAGATAAATGGGTATTATTGTATGTTTACATGTGCGTATTAGTATTTAATTGTGTATAGGTTTATAATAACATTTCTTAGTGTTATTTGCATAAAAGTTGGTCCAGATTTACTTGAAATTACTGATTTGATCGAAACTGTTTATAGTTGTGACAGGTTTCGAAACTGTGTTCAATCGAAACTACTAGTTTCGATTGACCATTTACAAGTGATACACAGAACTGTCGAAACTACTACTAGTTTCGATTGATCAGTTATAAGTGATACACAGGCTGTCGAAACTACCATCTATCGAAACTACTAGTTTCGATTGATCATTTATAAGTGATACACAGGCTGTCGAAACTACCATCTATCGAAACTACTAGTTTCGATTGACCATTTACTCAATCGAAACTAAGTAGTTTCGATGGCCCAGACTTTAGAAAATAAAACAATAATTTTTTCAGAACAATAGTTTGTCCGGTAATCGATGGTTTGGAGTCGTGACTTCGATTGGTTCAGCTTGCCTTATGATAACAGAAGGTAAAGAAACGAAGTTGAGGATTCTTACGTGGTCGCAAAGGGGCTGGACGGCAGAGTCTTAAATCTGAGAATGTCCAGAATGAGAATCGAGCTTCTGGATGGGATTAGCCTCTACAACCTTGGTCACAGCTTCACACAGAGATGGCGATTGTAATGGTGCCTTCAATTTGGAGTGAGATTGGGTGGAAGAGGGGTAGCGAGCTCGAGCAGGTCCGACTATGGCTATTTATAGCCGAGTTTGTTTCTTATGACAAAGCGTGCAATTGGGCACATCCCGACACTCGTCTGGACGAGACGAAGTTAACGAGCTATTAAATACGCGTGGAGGTTGACTGTCGGGCTCGAATTCGAGGCGTGGGTTCTCGGCCACCAACAAGATCATGCGATTCGTATGTTGGGGAGACCAATTGGTCGGGGCCTTTTGTTCGCATGGGGAAGACGAGTTCAGGGATGCCTGTAGCGGCTGTCGAGGTGCAGGGAATAGCCCTATCGGGGTGTTCGCCGAAAACTATCTCGGACCGCCGGACAATGTAGGGGATAACCGGATTTGCGAAAAGGGTTTTGGCAGATTTAGTCCCTGAAGTTGGGCTTTGATTTAATTTAGCCCCTGAGATAATTACGTATGAGTGCTTATAGTTTGGTTTGTCCATGTTTAGTCCCTTAACCGGTTTTTAACTTAAAACTTTCTAGTTTAAAAAGTTTCAAAACAACCCCTTAACTTTTATAAAAATAATTAATCTAATTTCTTTTAAATTTTCAAACATAATTTATAAACTTATATTATTATTATTATTATCATAAGTAATTTTTTTTATAAAGGTCATTTATCTTATTTAAGTAGGTTATTTTATTAGATATGAAACTTTTAAATTTAGATCTTTATATAAATTTTATTTTATTTTTATATAAGTTTTTAAAACTCATAAAATTTTAATTATCTTAAATCCGTAAGAATAAAAATAAAATACTTATTGTATAAAACTAAATAAAAACACTTGTATTTTATTTAATTTGAGAATGATTACACGATAAACATATTACAAGTGCGCGAATGAAAATCCGAAATGTCACAGTCTCCCCAAGTTAAAGGAATTTCGCCCCGAAATTCAACTAGCGGAGGTTATGAAAAAGATGCGGATACTTGGTCCTCATTTGGTCTTCACGTTCCCAAGTGAACTCGGGTCCACGTTTAGACTCCCAACGGACCTTGATAATGGGGATGCGGCTACGCTTGATTTTCTTGACTTCTCGGTCCATGATTTCCGCGGGTTTCTCAACAAAGTGCATTTTCTCGTTAATGCGCACTTCATCAAGAGGGATGTGGAGATTCTTGTCGGCTAGACACTTTTTCAAATTAGATACATGAAAATTCAGATGAACGTTGCTGAGTTCTGAAGGAAGATCGAGTTTGTAGGCCACTTTTCCTACCCTTTCAAGTATCTTGAATGGGCCCACATATCGAGGTGCAAGTTTTCCTTTCTTTCCAAATCGGACTACGCCCTTCCAAGGTGATACCTTTAGGAGAACTATATCCCCAAATTCCAAGGGTTTTCGTCTTTTATCGGCATAGCTCTTTTGCCGACTCCTTGCTACTCGAATGTTGTTCCAGATAAGAGAGATTTTATCGGTGGTCTCTTGGATAAGCTCGGGACCGGTGATTTGTGCTTCACCAATTTCGTTCCAACAAATCGGTGAACGACATTTCCGTCCATAAAGAGCTTCAAACGGCATGTTAATACTTGTGTGGTAGCTGTTGTTGTAGGAAAATTCGATCAGTGGTAGGTGAGAATCCCAATTGCCACCAAAGCCGATGACACAAGCTCTAAGCATATCCTCGAGAGTTTGGATTGTTCGCTCGGTTTGTCCATCAGTTTGAGGATGGTAAGCCGTATTTAAATCCAAACGAGTACCAAGTGCAGATTGTAATGATTGCCAAAATCGGGGAGTAAAACGCGAATCACGATCGGAGATGATGTTCAAAGGGATTCCGTGATGACTTACGATCTCATCAATGTAGATCTGAGCCAATTTCTCGACTCGATAGTCCTCACGAATAGGCAAGAAATGGGAAGACTTCGTAAGTCGATCGATAATAACCCAGATACTATCGTGCCAACTAGAAGTGCGTGGGAGTTTGGCGATGAAGTCCATAGAAAGGTTCTCCCACTTCCACATGGGAATTTCAGGTTGTTCGAGGAGTCCGGAAGGCTTCTGGTGTTCGGCCTTCACTTTAGAACAAGTTAAGCATTTTGCCACAAAGAGGGCAATATCCTTTTTCATGTCGGGCCACCAATATTGCTGACGAAGACCCATGTACATCTTATCAGCTCCGGGATGTACCGAATATCGAGTTTTGTGGGACTCGTTCATCAAAAATATATGAAGGTCGTTGCGATCGGGAACCCAGATACGGTCCAAGTAATACAATAAGCCGTTGGCTTTGGTTTCTAGTAAGAGTTCTACACCACATGCCATCTCTTGATACATGTTTCCCTCGGTAACCGAGGTGTGTTGTGCTTGAAGAATACGGGCTTGGATATCGTTATGAATACAAACACTATGAAGCATGATACGTTCTTTACGACTCAAGGCGTCGGCTACAACATTTGCTTTGCCGGGGTGGTAGTGAATCTCGCAGTCGTAGTCGTTAAGAAGTTCAACCCATCGTCGTTGCCTCATATTAAGCTCTTTTTGATTGAAAATATGTTGGAGACTTTTGTGGTCGGTGAAAACCACGCATTTGGTGCCATAAAGATAATGTCTCCAAATTTTCAAGGCGAAAACGACAGCACCAAGCTCGAGATCATGGGTCGTATAGTTCTTCTCATGGATTTTGAGCTGATGTGATGCGTATGCAATTACTTGGCCACGTTGCATTAGAACACAACCAAGACCTTGGTTAGATGCATCACAATAAACAACAAAGTCGTCATTACCACTAGGAAGGGTTAGAACAGGAGCATTGCAGAGCTTGTGCTTGAGAGTTTGAAAAGCTTCCTCTTGCTTGGGTCCCCACTCGTAAGATTTACCTTTATGAGTCAAGGCAGTGAGCGGAACCGCAATCTTGGAGAAATTTGAGATGAATCGACGATAGTAACCTGCTAGTCCAAGGAAAGAACGAATCTCGGCAGGAGTCTTAGGAGTACTCCAATTATTTACCGCTTCGATTTTTGCCGGGTCCACATGAATTCCCTTATTGTTGACTATGTGTCCAAAGAACTGAACCTCCTTTAGCCAGAATTCACATTTGGAGAACTTGGCGTATGGTTGTTCTTTCTTCAAGAGCTCCAAAATCAAACGAAGATGTTGTTCATGCTCCGCTTTCATTTTAGAATAGATGAGGATGTCGTCAATGAAAACGATCACGAACTTGTCCAAATAAGGTTTGCATACACGGTTCATGAGATCCATGAAAACCGCAGGTGCATTAGTCAAGCCAAAAGGCATGACCATGAACTCGTAGTGACCATATCTAGTCCGAAAGGCAGTCTTCGGAATGTCTTCATCGAGAACACGAAGTTTATGGTATCCGGAACGAAGGTCAATCTTGGAGAAACATGTTGAACCTTGAAGTTGATCGAAAAGATCATCGATACGGGGTAAAGGATAACGGTTCTTGATTGTAATCTTGTTGAGTTCACGATAATCGATGCACATTCGAAACGATCCATCCTTTTTCTTTACGAACAGCACGGGAGAACCCCAAGGTGAATGGCTCGGGCGGATGAATCCTTTAGATGAGAGTTCTTGTAATTGACTTGCGAGCTCTTGCATCTCAGAAGGTGCAAGATGATAGGGAGCTTTTGCCACGGGAGTTTCTCCTGGCACAAGGTCAATACGAAACTCTACTTGTCTAGGAGGAGGAAGACCAGGTAAATCCTCGGGGAATACCTCGGGAAAGTCTCGAATGATCGGAATATCCTGTAGTTTCTTACCTTTGTCTTTCGTGTCAACTACGTGGGCCAATAAGGCAACGTACTTTTTCCGCAAGTACTTTTGTGCCAATGTGCAAGACATAAGTTGAAGACCACGACACGGTTTTTCACCGAAAATAACTAACGTGTCGCCCGAAGGGAGAGGTATACGAATGCACTTTTCATAGCAAATAACCTCGGAATGGTGCTTGGATAACCAGTCCATGCCAATTATAATATCAAAGCTTCCAAATTGCATTGGAAGGAGATCAACAGAGAACACATGATCATTAAGATTGCAGTTGCGGATAACAGAATTTATAGTAATAGATTTTCCGTTTGCTATCTCCACGGAATAAGAATTGTCAAGTTTCGTTCTTTGTTTAGTAAGTCGAGATTCAAAGGTAAGAGACACAAAACTCCTATCCGCACCGGTATCAAATAAAATGGATATATAATGATTGTTTAGGAGAAACGTACCGTTTATCATGTCGTTGTTTGCTTGTGCCTCATTAGCGTTTATATTAAACGCTCGTCCTTGAGGACCACCTTGACGATGAAGTTTTGGGCATCGGTCACGGAAATGGTTTGGATCTCCACATTCGTAACATGCCTGACCATTGAGAGGTGCCGGATAGATTGGACGGTTGGCTGGAGCATCTTGATGGACGGGAGGACGGGTACGGCAAGTAGTGACCACGTGTCCATATCGTCCGCAGCTTGAACACAATTGGCATGGTAAGTTGGCAGGATGATGGTACTTGCAGGTCTGTCATTGGGGATTCGGGCCCAGATAAGGTTTCGGGTTTTGACCCAAAGGGGCCACTTGAATAGCAGGTACAGCGGGAGTTACGGCTGCGAAGTTTCGACCTTTTCGTTTCTTGTTGCGGTTAGAAGACTCGGGTTTTACATCTTTGACGACCGCTAGAGTGGAGACAACCTTCTTGGAACCCTTTCTTGTTAAGGTTCCGGCTTTGACATGGTTGTCGGATAGCAGCTTCAAGTGTAGGAGGATTGCTTCCTAACACAGCATCTTGAATTTGCATAGGCAGCCCGCCTATGTATTTTTCAATTTCCCGAGCAAGGGGAGTGATCATATGAGGTACCAGTAGGCTCAGCTCTTGAAATCGGGTGGTGTAAGCCAGATTATCCCCGCTATCTTGGGCAAGATCCCAAAACTCAGTCTCGAGCTTCCTCATTTCATTTCGAGGACAGAATTCATCAGTCATGGCTTTCTTCAGATCATCCCATGATAAGGATGTAGCAACCTCAATACCACGAGTGCGTTTCTCACCGTTCCACCAGGTGAGGGCTCTCTTTTGAAGTACACTTGTGGCATAGCGAACCCGAAGATTATCGAGACAGTCACTGTTTAAGAACGTGATTTCCATACTTTCAAACCATTATAGTAGGCCGGAAGCACCTTCAGTCCCGTAAAATTTTGTAGGGTTGCACGAGTTAAAGTGCTTAAACGTGCATGGAGGCGGGTTGGTACCACCGTTTCCCTGGATGTTGTGAGACCCGTCACTGTTGTTATTGGCTTGGGTCATTTGTCCTACCAGTTGGGCAAGAAGAGTAGCAAGATCCGGGTTGGAAGTGCTAGAGTTTGCACGTCGAGGAGGCATTCTAACACCATAAGAAAAGACAATGATACTTTAGATAAAGGGGATATATATGAGTTATAGTGGGAAATAATGTAAGTAGAAATGCGGAATTCCTCATGTCGCGTGCCAATGTATGTGTATTTATTCAAGGTTGATGGGGAAAATAAGCCATCTATTCCGGGTAGGAGATGATGTCATAGATCATTATTCGCGTAATAGGAATTTCCGGGATTCGCATGCACTACAAATCATTATTACGTGTGCACCCGCAATAAAGATTTGTTTTGCATGTTCATCTAGTTCTTCCTATCTTACTATAACGTCCCCAAAATTTTTGAGTTTAGGTTCGGATCGTATTCTTGCGAATACAATGACTTATCAACGTTAAGTAATTCCTCAGAACTTTCAAGGAGACATGCTTTAGCCTACAGGTAAACACTCACTTCAGGAATTCCCAGGAAAGCATACGGGTCCGTTTATTTGGATTTATACGAAATGCTTTCCTAGACAGAAAACCCAATGTGCAGGTGTCACCCTTCCAGATTGCATATGTCCTTTACTGGTTTTAAGAAATTAAGTCGTTGACGAGATTTTCAAGATTTTAATAGATTTGAGAGTCTATGAGTATAAAATTGTGTAGGAATGTTGCAAATAGTATGGATGAGGAAAGGGTATGGATAAGGAGGTGTAGTGTATTTGTTTGCATAAGTTTGTTTGTCAAGTATGTATCATGTATTTAAGCCTTGTATGTATAAGTCTCATGTACCAAACTTGGGAAAATTGAAATAATACCTAACTACAAATAATTCACATAACAATTAATCATTAAGCACATAAAAGGAAGTCCTAGGGTTATAGTCTACGTCATTGTGTCTAATAACCTAATTCCCTATAACCATGGCTCTGATACCAATCTGTCACACCCCGACCGATGGCGGAATCATCGAGAATGATTGTTTAAAAGCACATGATAACTAAAAAGTTGCATAATTCATTAAATAAATTTGAATACAACAAAGATCCAAATACAATACATTTTAAATAACCTAGTCTAGTTCAAAACATTGATTTATTTAACTAGGTCCATAGTTCTTAAGTGAAGAAATCTTCAGCAAGCAATCACATATCGAAACCTGAAACATTATTTAAATCAAGTGTCAACTAAAAAGTTGGTGAGTACATAGGTTTTTGTAGTTCCGATAAGTAGTAGATAAAACGTTTTGCAACTCATTGTTTATCTTGTTAAACATAGTATATATATGGTGTATCATTTATCTAATCACAATTCAAACCTTGTTTGACGCGCTTGAACAGATCACAACAGCTAAGTCCGGTAATGTTTGAATATAGTTACCCACTATATCTGGTATGTTTGAATATAACACGTGGCTATATCCGAGTATGCAGTAATAAACACCCTAACCGGGTGGGCTGGTCAGGCACAATAGATCTATTAATATTACTGTTGGTTTTCTTGTGTTTAAAGTAAATGTATGTACACCCAAGATAATAAGCATATAGTCCACATGTATAACACGTATAAACAAAGTGAGTAGCATGTATAATGTTTCACCCCAAAATGCGTAAAAATGTAAAATAGGGGCTATGTAACTCACCTTGCAAGCGGGTATTTTTCCACGCGTGTAGGTGATAAAGATGTTGAAGTCTAAGCACGTTGAAACCCTATGTAGATAAATGGGTATTATTGTATGTTTACATGTGCGTATTAGTATTTAATTGTGTATGGGTTTATAATAACATTTCTTAGTGTTATTTGCATAAAAGTTGGTCCAGATTTACTTGAAATTACTGATTTGATCGAAACTGTTTATAGTTGTGACAGGTATCAAAACTGTGTTCAATCGAAACTACTAGTTTCGATTGACCATTTACAAGTGATACACAGAACTGTCGAAACTACTACTAGTTTCGATTGATCAGTTATAAGTGATACACAGGCTGTCGAAACTACCATCTATCGAAACTACTAGTTTCGATTGATCATTTATAAGTGATACACAGGCTGTCGAAACTACCATCTATCGAAACTACTAGTTTCGATTGACCATTTACTCAATCGAAACTAAGTAGTTTCGATGGCCCAGACTTTAGAAAATAAAACAATAATTTTTTCAGAACAATAGTTTGTCCGGTAATCGATGGTTTGGAGTCGTGACTTCGATTGGTTCAGCTTGCCTTATGATAACAGAAGGTAAAGAAACGAAGTTGAGGATTCTTACGTGGTCGCAAAGGGGCTGGACGGCAGAGTCTTAAATCTGAGAATGTCCAGAATGAGAATCGAGCTTCTGGATGGGATTAGCCTCTACAACCTTGGTCACAGCTTCACACAGAGATGGCGATTGTAATGGTGCCTTCAATTTGGAGTGAGATTGGGTGGAAGAGGGGTAGCGAGCTCGAGCAGGTCCGACTATGGCTATTTATAGCCGAGTTTGTTTCTTATGACAAAGCGTGCAATTGGGCACATCCCGACACTCGTCTGGACGAGACGAAGCTAACGAGCTATTAAATACGCGTGGAGGTTGACTGTCGGGCCCGAATTCAAGGCGTGGGTTCTCGGCCACCAACAAGATCAGGCGATTCGTATATTGGGGAGACCAATTGGTCGGGGCCTTTTGTTTGCATGGGGAAGACGAGTCCAGTGATGCCTGTAGCGGCTGTCGTGGTGCAGGGAACAGCCCTGTCGGGGTGTTCACCGGAAACTATCTCGGACCGCCGGACAATGTAGGGGATAACCGGATTTGCGAAAAGGGTTTTGGCAGATTTAGTCCCTGAAGTTTGGCTTTGATTTAATTTAGCCCCTGAGATAATTACGGATGAGTCCTTATAGTTTGGTTTGTCCATGTTTAGTCCCTTAACCGGTTTTTAACTTAAAACTTTCTAGTTTAAAAAGTTTCAAAACAACCCCTTAACTTTTATAAAAATAATTAATCTAATTTCTTTTAAATTTTCAAACATAATTTATAAACTTATATTATTATTATTATCATAAGTAATTTTTTTTATAAAGGTCATTTATCTTATTTAAATAGGTTATTTTATTAGATATGAAACTTTTAAATTTAGATCTTTATATAATTTTTTTTTTTATATATTTTTTAAAACTCATAAAATTTTAATTATCTTAAATCCGTAAGAATAAAAATAAAATACTTATTGTATAAAACTAAATAAAAACAATTGTATTTTATTTAATTTGAGAATGATTACACGATAAACATATTACAAGTGCGCGAATGAAAATCCGAAATGTCACATAAAGCATCTCATTCCCACTTTCTTGTGAGTTAAGGTACACGTTGTATTTCATACTTAAATGGTACCTTAACTCACAAGAAAGTGGGAATGAGATGCTTTAGTTTCAAATCTTATAATATTGACAATTTGAATTTGTGTGTCATAGCCTGATCCTATTTTCTTTGAATGTTTATCGCGTATCATAACATGCAATATGAAAGTCTTGAAAAGATAGAGTGTGAAAATCTTGAAAGATATTGGTTTGATTGGTCAAGGCTTGAAAGAATGACATAGGATACCATTTGATATTATATGGATTTTATATCCAAGATGTGTGATTGATATCTCATATATACAGATATGATCTTTTTACTCGTGATGTTCGACCAAAAAGATATGATTTTTTATTTTACATTTCAGTTTGTACAGAGAAAAACCAAAAAGATTTTGTCTTTCTTATGTTTGAAAAACCAAAAAGATTTTATTTTTCCAGCTTCCATGGAAATCTTAATTGTTGGTTATTCTTGGTTGTTCTCCTTTGCAAAAACTGAATTTTGCAGACAGAAGTTGACAAGGGGTCCTTCTCCCAAGTTTTCTTCTAGAATAAAGAGAGAAAGTGCAGATGAACAAGACGAAGACTACAATGTGTTTGATGATATATGAAGATGGATGACAATCTTCTAAAGCTGTTGTCAAGGGGGAGTCTGTTGGAGCATATTCTGGTGACAACGAGCTTGAAGATATTATGTCTTAGTCTTAGAGTCTTTGACTTGTAATTGATAGAATTGTTAGCAACAGTTAAAGGGGAGTCTGTTAGGACATGTTTTGTAACTGTTGATAAAATTATGGGTAAGTTCATAGAGAAGTTCGCCTAAGAATCTTTAGGAGCGAACTTGTTAAGTTCGCTTAGCCTATTAGAGGTGAACTTAATAAGTTCGCCTTAACATCTTTGAGGCGAACTTGTTAAGTTCGCCTATAGCAGGTCTGGTATTTATAAATAGACAATTTATAAATTCAGAACTGAGTTTTAGACAGAATAGATGAAATCAGGAGGAACTGATTAGAGACAGAATTATTGTAACCTGATATTGTGGTGGAAATACAAAGCGTTTATTTACACTGTTTTCGTTGATTGAGTTACACGAGCACATTGATCATGGATTCCGCACGTTATCACCATGTCATACCGCGAGTCTAGAGATTCGTCACGCACCAAATTATTCGTCACGCACCGAATTAGGGACCTACACTAAGACACCAAGTCTCTATGCATGAAGCCCATCAATGCCCAACTGTGCCTACTCCCTCTCTTGTATCAGTGGGCACCCAAACTGAAGCTTATTTGTCCACAGATGCAACCAAAAAGGGGGAGATGGTCCCAATGGAAGAAGACTCAGACAGTCTTGACGACTGGATTCAAGAGCAGTCTGTATTTCAAAGCACACTATTCAAGCCAGCTTTTGTACAGGTTCATGACTTGCCAGCTTCAGATGACAAAGAAGAAGAGACATCTGAAGACTGGAAGTTAGTCGTCAGGGCTGTTGATGAGATGCTGACTGATGCTGAAGACACAAAACAAACATATACATCTTTCAGCATCATCCCTAAAGCAGCAGCCATCATAAGTCAATCTACTGCCCCCCAATTTCCACTGACTTCAACACAGCTAGAGTTTGACACAATACTAGCTTGGGGGTATGATGGAAAGTATGAGAGGTTCTGGATTGGTTGGGAGTTTGGCGGAGTAGAAGAGCTAAACTGGGACTTTCTCAACAGCATCCAAGTCCTTCACCTATACCATCTACAATGCATCAACAACTCTACGGACCTCTCAGCAGAACTTGCATTTGGTAGGTTCTATGACTTGATGGAGGATAATCTACCCAACTTTGAAAGACAAATACATGCAGCAAAAAGGGTAGCCTATCCTGAATCTTCAGCAGCAGCAGAAAGAAGACTGACTCCTAGAAGACTTGAAATAATAAGGAGCAGTCTTCTCACTGAAGAAGAAGTTCTGTGCTAGAGAAGATTCCTGTACAACAGAATGGTCAGGGATGTAGAAGTACAAGGATGGATAAGCACTGACTCCCATGACTTCACTTTCTTCTTGAGCAATGGATCTTCTCTATCAATCAACATCAAAGAGATCTTGCTCCTACCTTCAGCCTTCCTCCACAAGGTCTTTGAGCTCAGATCACTCATCTTCAATGTCAACTCCTTAGAAAGTCAAGACATGATCAAAATCATCAAGGCTTCTCTTTATAAGGAGGAATTTGGATCTGATTCAGACCTATCCTTTCTCTCTTCTCCAACAGTCAGACTGAACACAGAAGAAGAATAAAAAAGAAGATAAGAGGAAAAGATGAAAGAGGCATGGAAAGATGTGACAGGTATGGAATGGGAAGAAGATGAAGAAAGTTCCCCTCCCTTGTCCATTCCCCAAAATGCCAATGAAGCTGAGGCTAAGATTCCAATAGTAGCACCATCATCTGCTGTTGTGATCAGTGAAGACGAAGCAGAGGCATCCAACAAAGATAAGGGAAAGGGAATTATGACCAAAGAAGATGAATAAAGGTTGCTCAGAGAGAAAAGAGAGAAGGAAGAAAGAAGAAGAAGAAGAGAAGAAGAGGAGATGGATGAAATAAAGAAAGCTCAAGATACACTCACATCCATTCTCCTCAGAGAACAACAGATCCAGCTGTATGCAAAACAGCTGGATGATCTGAAAGTAAAGATTCCTGCAGTTTATCAAATTGAAGAAGATGAAGCTCTTACTCTTTAACTGCAGGAACAATTTGATAGAGAAGAAGAAGAGATTCAGAAGAAGAAGAAGAAAGAGGCTAAGTTCAGAATAACTGATTCTTAACTAGCCAAAGAAATGAGAGAGGAATGGGTAAAGGCTCTGATTTCTCAAGGTGAGGATGTAGACTACCTTGAGAAACTATCCAATAAAGAAATCTACAGAGCCTTCATGGGTCAGCAGGGTCAATTGGCAAAGAAGAAAAAGGCTGAAGAAGAAGAAAAAGCCAAACAAAAGTCCAAAAAGACCATTGCCTTTAATCAAAGAACCCATGAAGAAAGGAAGATCATGATTGACTTCCTTAAGGCTAGAGGAGAGAGTGGAAAGAGGCTAGGTCCAATGAATTTCATTAACCTGCAAGCCCTCTATTTTAAAGTCAAGAAGGATGAGGAAGAAAGATTGGAGAAGAAAGGCTCCAAGAAAAGGGTAATCATTCAAGAAGAAGAAAGGAAAACAAAGAAACCCAAGCCTTCTCTCTCACCCAACACTTCCTTAATCCAACAACCTTCCACTCTCCATCCTAGACCTCCCTCCTCTCCTCCCTCAAAGTCCAAATCCTCACACCCAGCTCCTACTCATCAACAACCTCCAAAAAAGAAAAACAAACCCACTTCCAAACCAGAAGACTCAAGAGAAATAATCAGATGGTCATACAGCCCTCAAGACCAATGGTTTGAAGTGTTCAGGGGGAGGACAGAAGCTAAAAGATCAATTTATACATCTGTTGATGAGGTACTACAGCTTCCAGATTCTGATCTAAGAAGAATGATGGAGCTGGGTGAAGCCAATGAGCCTGAGAATGAAGGTGGGAGACATCTATTGCTGGTAATCAAACATTACTTCAACCCCAGCAAAGATGAAACATTGATGTCAAACCTCTCCAATCCCACTCTCCATTCATCAGCTGGTCCTACAATGCTGACAAGGATGAATTCACACTGACAGATGTTAAAGGACAGAAGATGAGGTGTTCAAGCAATGCTATCTTCAAAATGGCAAGCAAGGACATCAAGACTCTATCTGAGCTTCCTCTTAACAATCCCAGCATGGACCAGAGAGGATATGAGGTTGAAAGAATAGTCAGCAACATGCAAAAGCTTCAGCAACAAAAGCAGTAAGAGAGTTTTGGTAGCATCAGTCTAGGGGGATTTTGTAGAAATAAAGACTGATGGCACCAAAATTCTCTAAGTACAAATGCTGCTGATCTCAGAGTTTGCTGCTGACCAACAAACTGCTGCGGACAAGCTTATCTGCAGCGGATACTTGTTCTTCTGCTGAAAAACAAATCTGCTACGGATAGCCTTATCTGCTGTAGAACAGAGTTGCTGAGGATAGGCTTCTCAGCAGCATCAACACTTGATGCTGCTGATAGGCAAATTATCAGTAGCTTTGGATGGTCACATCTTGCTGCTGATCCTCATCTTTGCTGCTGACAGCCTTGTGCCTTGAAGATAAATCGTTGCAGCTGACTATCCATGCCAAGCGTCACTGATAACTTTCTGCAAAATCTACTGACACACTCAAAGCAGAAGGAACCTCAATGGTGCAACCAATGACGGACAACAATGCTCTTCTCCAAGCATGCAAGTAATGATGCATAAAGAAGACGCTTCAATAAAGTTAGCTAGTTTAGACTAAACTTGTATTGTTAGCTTTATACAAAAGACCAACGGTCTGTGTTAGATCTGATCCTTAGAATCAAGGGTCTGTCTTGATTCTATGTTAGTATAAATACTGTGTAAACACTTCATTGTATGTGTGCTTTTTGATTGAGTTTTCATTTGTAATCGTTTATTCACAAAAACTTAATACAACAGTGTTCTTATTAGTATTCTTTCTGTTTACTCGATTATACTTGTGTAGTTGCTATTGTTTCCGCCAATTTCAACTAAGAACAAAACCATCTTGTACTTTCACGATCCTACAGATTGTAATGAACATAATAGCTATAATGACTTTATTTCTATGAATGATGTTTGTTTTACTGATTCAGTTGATACTATGTCAAGAAACTAGTTTGAAAGGTTTATGACAGAAGAAATTTCAGTCTTCACCCCAGCATCAAGATGTTAAAGTGATAGTCAAAGTGACTCAGACTATTTGTCTACAAGAGATAGTGAAGAAAGTGCATATGATTCAGACAGATCTGTAGAGACATCCACAGAATCATACAATGAACCTGATGGTGAAGCAAAAAAAATGAAAAATGCCGACAAAGAACCTGATTAAGGATCATCAACCACTCACGTTGATCAAAAGAAAGAGAAATTCATCAAAGGCAAAAGCAGAAAGCAAATCAAAGTGCCAGTTCAACAACAATCATCCTCATCATCTTATCAACCACCACATAAAAGAAAATCCTTTAAGCATGTTAATTGTTTTAGTTGTGGGAAAATTCTTTTACTGATTCGGTTGATACTGTGTCAAGAAACTAGTTTGAAAGGTTTATGACAGAAGAAATTTCAGTCTTCACCTTAGCATCAACAAGTCAAGGTGATAGTCAAAGTGACTCAGACTATTTGTCTACAAGAGATAGTGAAGAAAGTGCATATGATTCGGACAGATCTGTAGAGACATCCACAGAATCATACAATGAACCTGATGGTGAAGCAAAACAAATGACAAATGCCGACAAAGAACCTGATCAAGGATCATCAACCACTCATGTTGATCAAAAGAAAGAGAAATTCATCAAAGGCAAAAGCAGAAAGCAAATCAAAGTGGCAGTTCAGCAACAATCATCCTCATCATCTTATCAACCGCCACATAAAAGAAAATCCTTTAAGCATGTTAATTGTTTTAGTTGTGGGAAGGGCGGTCATACTACTAGGCAGTGCAGTAGTGCATCTTATCATAATAATTGGGTCAAATTTGAATGACCTAGGATGCATAGTGTGGGAAACTTTAATAGACACCAACAAGATTACAATCTATTTTTTCATAAAATTGATAAAATTCGTCAAAATGTGAATCATTTTCTAAAGGGTACATGTTGGTGGAGAACCAGAACTGATAGAAATGCTAAAATTGATGTTCCACCCAAGTTGAGAAAGATCTGCTTACTTACTTCAGAATTATCAACTGGGGATATATTGCCTTTACGGGTGATGAAAAGGGAGGAAAGATCACAGGACAAGGAACTGTATGCAATGGAACTCTTACCTTGGAGAAAGTCAATCTTGTTCCAGAACTATGCTATAATCTAATGAGTGCATCACAAGTTTGTGATAAACAACTGTCTGTGCTGTTCAACAATGCTGAGTGTCTCTTTCTCAAACATGGAATTGTTGTTCCAGAAGATCTGATCCTGTTGAGGACTCCAAGAAGAAACAACACATATGCAGTTGACATGAATGATCCAGAAACAAAAGCTTCTATGGCTTGCTTGTTATCTAAAGCATTTGATTCTGAATCAGTTCTCTTGCATCGTCGACTTGGCCATGTGAATTTTAAAAACATAAATTTTTTAGTGAAACAAGACCTTGTGAGAGGTTTGCCCTCCAAGGACTTCAATTTTTCTTAAAAATTCATGGCCTGTGCTAAAGGCAAAAAGCACAAAAGGTCGAATAAGTCCAAAGAAGTGAATTCCATCTCTGTTCCTCTTCAATTACTTCATATGGACCTTTTTGGTCGAGTAAGTGTTAAAAGCATATCTAAGAAATCTTATTATTTGGTTGTGACAAATGATTTCTCCAGGTATTCTTGGGTTAATTTCTTAGTAACTAAATATGAAATTGCTGAAGTATTAAAGAGTCCGATTCTTAAAATCTAGAATATCTGCAAGCGGTTGGTTATTTCTATCAGAAGTGATGATGGCACCGAGTTCAAAAATCATGTCTTGAATGAATTTTGCGAAAGCAAAGGAATTTCTCGACAATTTAGTGATGCAAGAACTCCACAGTAGAATGGAGTAGCTGAAAGAAAGAACTGAACCTTAGTCGAAGCCGCTAGAACGATGTTGATATATTCAAAGCTTCTAATAATCTTTTGGGCAGAAGCAGTTAACACTGCCAATTATGTCCTGAATCATGCTTTTGTGGTCAAGGCTGACAACAAGACTTCCTATGAGTTGTTTCATGGACGAAAGCCCCTGATTGAATTCTTAAGAGCCTTTGGATGTTCATGTACTTTACTGAACACTGCTGAGAATCTTGCAAAGTTTGGAGCTGTCGGTGACGAGTGTTACTTCATTGGATATTCGTCATCTCAAAAATCTTACCGTGTTTACAATAAAAGGACAAAGATCGTGCAGGAATCTTATTACGTTCACTGGCAAGAAGCAAATACTACAAATAATGGAACCGGTCCTGACTGGTACTATGATGCAGATATTATCTTCAACAATTTCATACCTCCTACACCACTCATACCTGAACCATCTCCATCCCCTGAAAAATCATTCATTCCATCCATCCAAGCAGAAGATGAATTTATGCCTTTCTCAACAAGAATTACACCTATTGTTGCCGATCCGTTGTCCATCTCAGTTAACAGTACAGTAAACTCTTCTCACTCTGAGGCTGCTGAGACTGATCCTGTAAATACTTTTGGTGATGTCAGTTCTGGTCAAATAGCAATTGTAAATTCAAAAGTTGACCAAGACTTGACAAATGATCCCTCTGTCGACTCTGACAGAGATTCTGATAATAATGATGGGCAAGTGAACATTCCTGATGAAAATTTAACAAACCTTCCTACTCAAGATGAAGTTGCTGATGGGCCATCTTTCAAAACATTGTCTAATCATCCTTTGGAGAATGTGATTAGGCCAATAACTGAAGGTGTTAGTACTAGAAGTTATTCAACTCCCTACGACACGACCCATTGTGCTTGTTTTCTATCACAGGATGTTCCAAAGAATATCTCCATGGCCCTGAAGGATTGCAACTGGATAGATGCTATGCAGGAAGAACTGGCTCAGTTCAGGAAATTGAGAGTCTGGTGGTTGACTTCCAAAGATTAAGTACCCAATTGGTACACGCTGAGTCTTCCGGAACAAGACTGATAAAAGAAACATTGTAATCAAGAATAAAGCAAGGCTGGTTATGCAAGGATTTGCCCAAGAAGAAGGTATTGATTATGAGGAAGTTTTCGCTCATGTGGCTCGTTTGAAAGCAATAAGGATTTTCCTGGCTTATGCGTGTTTCAAGAAATTTAAGGTCTACCAAATGGACATTAAAAGTGTATTCCTATATGGGAAGGTCAAGGAGGAAGTCTTTGTGTGCCAGCCTCTAGGGTTTGAAGATCCAGATTATCGGAGTCGAGTCTACAAGTTAGACAAAGCTCTGTACGGACTTCATCAGGATCCTAGGGCTTGGTATGATACTTTGTAATCTTATCTTCTATAGAATGGCTTTGAACGGGGGAAGATTGATATGATTTTATTCAAGAAGAAGATCGGAAAAGACAATATGCTAGTGCAGATTTATGTGGACGACATCATTTTCGGGTCGACCAATGAGAAGTTGTGTAGAGACTTTGAGGATGTTATGAAGGCCAAATTTGAAATGAGAAAATGGGTGAGCTCACGTTCTTTCTTGGAATGGAAGTAAAGCAGTCACATGATGGAACCCTGATTCATCTGGCCAAGTATATTCATGACATGCTCAAAAAGTTCCAAATGGCTAACTCTAAGGCAGCATCCACACATTTTGCTGCTCAAACTCCCATCTCTACCGACCCAGAAGGAATGCCTATTGGCAGACATCATTATCGTTCAATGATAGGTTCTCTGCTATACCTCACTGCAGTCGTCCGAACATCATGTTCTTTGTTTGCTATTGCGCCCGTTATCAGACGAATCCCAAGGAATCCCATGAAATAACAGTTAAAAGAATCTTCCGCTACTTAAAAGGCTTGTCCAAGTTAGGGCTTTGGTATCCAAAAGCCAATAGCTTTGATTTGGTGGCTTTCTCTAATAGTGATCATGGTGGACGTCAGCTTGACTGAAAATCCGTGTCAGGAGGATGTCAATACTTTGGGCACTGTCTAATGTCATGGCAACGCAAGAAACAAACATCAGTCTCCATTTCTTCTGCGGAAGCTGAGTATATCGTTGCTTCCAGTTGATGCTCTCAAATCCTCTTGATTCAACATCAAATAATGGATTATGATATCAACTTGAAGCAGAATCCGATGTTCATTGACAATGAAGCTTGTGTGAAAATAGTGAAGAACCCGATCTATCATTCTTAAACAAAGCACATCGATGTGCGGGTTCATGCCATTCGGGATGCATATGAGAAAGAATATATTCAAGTCCTTCCAGTAAACACCAATGATCAGAAAACTGATATCATCACAAAGGCATTTGATAAATCCAGGTTTCTTGATCTCGTGCAGAAATTAGGTTTGTTAAATTTTGAGTAACATCTTCTATCCCTCATGCATTATGTATATATCTCTGTTCATATTTTCTTTCAAAATTCCAAAAATATTTTCTTGACCAGAATGAGTTGATGATCGAGCTGCAAAAATATGTTGTCTTATGTTTAGAATATTCCATTTAAAGAGGTTGTCTATAAATACAATTTTTGGGGGAAAGTGTCTGTGAATAGAAAAGAAAATAGTTTTAAAAAGATATGTTTCTTTGCTGCTTTTGCATAACTGTTATTGTGGGAAATGATTGTTAAACTGACATACTTGATCACTGTTTGAATAGGATCAAAAGGGGGAAGCGGTTATACTGAAGGACATGTTGGTAGGCTCAGCATTCAAACAAATAGACTGCAACTTAGTGATAAATATAGTGACTGCTGAAAAAGTTTATACCAATCTTGTCCAAGTCTGCACATAACCATAGTCCTGTCACAAAAGGGTTACGAGTACTTACTATATATATATATTCAAAAGAAAAGCAAAAGAACAAAAAGACATGCAATTACGTGCATTAGGCAATAAAAGACATGCAATGACGTGCAAATCCAAGCAAAAGACACCAATGATGTGCTCTCTAGTACTGAATTTATCAATCTTGAGCAAAAGACACGCAATGTCAATGTCGTGCATTTTAAAATCAAAAGATACACAATGTTAGTGTGTATATATATATATAGTATATATTTTCCTTTTTGGGTCCCTGTGACTTTTCACACCCGTGCTAGTTACGCTTTGTTAGCTATCTTAGTTTTCTCGTTGATCAACTCTCTGATTATGCGTTAGCATAGACCTGAATCTCTCATCATTGCACTTAAAAGACCATGAGTATTGGTAGGTTATACCTGACAAGTGTGGGGAACACTGACTTAATCTTAATTGTTACCAGAACATGATAAACGTTCGCTAGTTTTATGCTGAAAGAATGGTGCATGGGCTTCAGAGGACAGACATACCAACAGTCGTTCATAGGCCGTGGACATCCAAAGGCAATAAGAAAAGGTTGTGTGACAAGTTGTTTCGGTATGATTCCACTTGATCAGGTTTGCACATTCAATATCTTAGTTTGAAAAAAAGTTTTGTTTTTAGCTTCATATTTTGTCTCTCCTCTTATGCTAAAGGCTTGTTGGTACACATATGTCCTTGTATATAAGTTTTATGAGTCTTCATTTCAAGTATCAAGATTTAAAGTCGATTTATTTCGGTCAAAAGTTCAAATTTCTTTGTTTTAATTTTTACCCTAGCGATTCTCTGGGCCGACTATCAAGAGTTGGACCCAATAAAACTTTGGTATATATTTGTGTCTAAAAGTGGGAACACCATTCTCTTTCAAAAACCCTAGTTGCTGTCTGTGGCGATTTTTCTCTCCAAAACCCTTTCATCTTCACTTAGCTCGTAATCTCTAAAATTCTTACGTTTTAATGGTAAATGCTTTACTAATGTTTCTTGGGTGGATTAAATAACTTCGGAATCAGGGTTTAGTTAAGTACTTGATCATTTACATTGCAAATCAAGTTAAATTTTGTAGGGTTGAGTAATTTGTAAGCTAATGTCATCATTGTATCTTTTGAACAATTGTACTTTGTTTTATTTCCCTGTATTTTAAGTATTTTCTGTTTTAGTCTAAGTTTGGGCCATCGAAACTACCTAGTTTCGGTTAAGGTTGTTAAACCGAAACTAGTAGTTTCAACAGATGGGAAGTTTTGATAGGGTGTTCATTCATGTAAACGGCTGAAACTAGTAGTTTCGGTAAGCATAGTTTCGATACATACCAGCTTCCTATAAATAGCCTACTTTGAGAATGTTTAGGGTGTGAGTAGCGGCTGTAACCCTTGCATTCTTTCTTTCACAGTTTTCCTTGAATCAATACATTCAGTGATTTTATTTATTATGTTCTTACACTTTCATATCATTCTGTATTGTGTTCTTGTGTATGGTTAGCCTGTTATCTTCACCATTTGCTGTCTTTTACCTCTGTTTGACCACCATACATAGCCTTTCCGTAGCTGTGTGTGTAATTGATCTATTTGAGTGATTTTACCTAAAATCAGGACCTACCATTGGTATCAGAGCTTAATGCTCTTGATTTCTAAGTATTATCAGGTTTTGGGATCGATTCAAGTGATCTGTAGCCTCTGTTTGAAGTTTTTCTGGTTTTTGAAGATCTGTGCAGTTTTCCATTGAAGTTTCGAGTACTGTTTCATAGATTTCGGGTTTATTTGGTTCAGTTTCTCAATTTGAAGACTGGGGTCGTATTCAGGAGTACTTTTGAAAGATTTTCACCGGATTAGATTTTCATTATCACCACCTTGATTATTAGAGCTGTTTATCCACGGAGGTTTTCTTAAACTTGGAGAAGAAGGCATCGAAACTATTAGGGGACATTCTCTGTTTTCTGTTACTCATTGAAACTTCTTGTCTGTACCTTTGCCTGGAAAAGCTGTTCACCTAAAATTTCTGTTGGTTCTCCTTGGTGTTTCATTCTAGTTTCTCTTCACCGAAACTAGTTATTTCAGGCTCTTGGTCTTCTATCGAAACTAGGAGTTTCGGTCAGTATTTTGTCACCCGAAACTAGCTTCTATTCATTTGTAAGTTATGAGAAATGGCATCTTCAAGCAACAATGAGTATGCTGGGGGAACAAACCACCTGTCTTGGTGTCCATAGAGACTCTGATGATTGGACCAAGAAGATGAAGACTTTCTTTCAATTCCATGACCACACTCTCTTGCAATCAATCACTGATGGTCCACACAAGCCAGTTACTACCACTGCAGATGTTCAGCATCCCAAGACTGTTGCTGAATATGATGAAAAGGATATTGCTGTAATTGCCCGAGATAACAAAGCTTATGGATATATTGCTATGGCTCTTCCTATGGATGTGTTCAACATACTTGCTGAGTCTACCACCGCTAAGGATCTTTGGGTAGCCTTATGTACTAGGTATGAAGGAAGTGCTGAGGTTAGGGAAAGTAAGAGAGATTTGATCAATAAGCAGTATGAGATGTTTAGCAGTGTTCCTAAAGAGGCTATGTCTGAGTTAATCAACCGGTTCTCAAGCATTGTTTCAAAGTTGAAGGGTTTAGGAACTGAGTATCCAACTGTTGAGTTAAACAAGGAGCTGCTTGATTCACTACCTGAGGAATGGAATATGTACAGAATTATGATCAAGAAAACTGAGAAGTTAAGTGACTTTTCACAGCAAGAACTCTACTACATTCTAGAGTCTTATGAGTTGGAGATAAAGAAAGGTGCAGTCACTCCAACAAATCAGTCAGGAAATACCGCTCTTCTTGTTGGTCAAAATTCCTCCACTGCATCCAGCAAAACCATTATGGCATACTTTCAGAGTGATGTGCCACCTTCTGTTTCTGGAATTCAGCCCACTAGTTCCTCCACCTCTCAGAAGCCAACCACTATGATTCTTGATGAGTATCTACCTATCATGACTGCCTTCATGTCATGCTATGATGCACTAATTTCTGAAAACCTGACACCGGTCAGTTTCTAACCTGATGACCTGGAGCAGATCAACCCTGATGATTTAGAAAAGACGGATATTGACTAGTGTGTGGCCATGTTGACTTTTAGGGCCAAAAGATTCATAAAGAGGACTGGGATGGACAGGTTCAAGTAAGGAAAGACTTTGGGTTTTGATATCAAGAAGGTGAGATGCTACAATTGTGACCAGCTGGGTCATTTTGCAAGGAATTGCAAGGAGCCATCATCAAAGGAGCATCATGAGAAGAACTCATCTGGAAAGCAACCTGCTAATTCTTCCAAATCCACCACATCTTCCAGCTCAACAGCTCTGGTCTGTCAAGCTGATGGACACTATCACTAGGGAGAACATAATGAGGAAGCAGCAGATAAGGCTTTGATGGCAGGCATTGAAGAAAAGGAGAAGTGTGTTATGATTGAGGTAGCTGAGGATCTCCCTGCTATACCAGCTGAGGTAAGGTCTAGACTTTTCAATGCTCAATCATGTTTAAATGAAATTGAAAAATATAGATTCATCAACCAAGCATTGGTCGATGAACGTGATCATATAAAGGTGAAATATGATTTTGTGGCTAAAAATGAGAAATTATACTTAAAGAAAGTTCGTGATATTTCTGGAGAAAACCGATCTTTGATTGTACAACTTACTACACAAAAGAATAATATTCAAATTTTAACTGAAAGGCTTCAAAAGGCTGAAAAGGCCAATTTTCAAGTTGAAGATATGAGCATGGATCAGAAAATTTTGTTTGGAATCATCGATAAACAAATTCATAAGAAAGGCACAGAAGGCATTGGGTATAACTCTCACCCACCACCATATTCTAAGTCTGGTAGATTTGCTGATATGCCAGCTCCTCATGTTCCCATACCTTTTGTTTGCAAGTTTTCTACTGATAATTATATGAAAACTTCAGATTCTGACAGTTTTACTTCCTGTGTAGAGTCAAATTGTGTATGTTCCGAAGATGATTGTGATGAGAGTTCTAGTAAGGGAAATGTTTTAAATGAACTTGAGTCGAATGAATGCAATAATATGTCCATGTCAAAACTAGATATTTGTGAACACGTTGAAAATTTGTTTTTTTGTTCTATGCCTTTTGAGCATGACAGTTTGAGAAATGACATTTCTATGTTTAAGAATGCTTTACCTTTTGTTCTTAAATATGTAAATGCTATGAGTTGTATTGCAAATTTTAAAAGTGGGGGAATTGTTGTGATTGATGTTCCACAATAATCCATGAGCAATCTGGAATTTTTCAGATTAAAAGAAGATCAAAGTCTTCAAGAAAGATTTGTTGAAGAAAGAGTTGCCTCTAATTCTGATGCCTCAACATCACAATCATCTCCGTCATCCTTTGATGACAATTATCAGGCTAAGCCGTCATGTGATAAAGTTTGTTTTAGTTGTGCAAAATCTAATCATGTTTTCAAAAGTAGTAAATTGTCTACATATCAAATCAAAGAAGAAAATGTACCATCTTTTGTTCCAAATTCAGCTGAATGTGATTCAAATGTTTTCTCTAAATCACAACATAGAAGAGATTTGAGACGTAAAAGGATTAAAAATGATATAAATAGGTTGAAAAGAACTTGGAAAACTAAGAATAATGATCTTTTTGATGAACATATTTCATTAAAGGAGGATTCAGATTATGATTTCCAAGAAGTGTCTTGTGATGTTAAGAAGTTCCAAGTCAGTAATGACTTGGGTACCAAAATCTGATGAAGTTGGTCTGTGTAGGGGCAACCGAGGAGGACAGGAGACAATATCTGGCATGTCGACAGTGGTTGCTCAAGACATGACCGGTCATTTTTCTCTGTTGCAAGATTATCATCCAATAGATGGAGATTTTGTCGCCATTGCAAGAAATCCAAGACGAGGAAAGATAAAAGGACAGGGAACCGTGTCCAATGGTGTAAACAGCTTGGAGCATGTCAACTACGTCCTATAGTTGAAATACAATCTGATGAGTGTGTCCCATATTTATGAAAAATACTTTTATGCCCTCTTCAACTCTAGAGAGTGTTTGATTCTAAAACTTGGAGTGGTTATTCCCGAAGACCTTATTCTTATGCGTGCTCCTAGAATATTCAACACCTACAGTATGGATATGAATAATTCATCAGGAATTGAATCCTGCTTTCTCTCAAAAGCTTCAAAAGATGAGTCCTTTCTTTGGCAAAGACGATTGGGACACGTCAATTTCAAGACAATGAATCGTCTCGTTCGAGGAAACTTTGTCACCAGTTTGCCTCTGAAAGATTTCTCTCTCGTGGAACATTGTCTCTCTTGTTCTAAGGGCAAGCAACACAAATCCACCAACAAGCCCAAAACCATTAATTCCATTGACTCTCCTCTTCAATTGCTTCACATGGATCTTTTTGGTCCTATGAGCGTCATGAGTCATGGTTGGAAATCCTATTGCTTGGTGGTAACCGATGACTTCTCTCGGTTTACTTGGGTATTCTTCCTTGTGAGAAAAGATGAGACACAGATACTCTTAAGATTCATTTGCTGCAGATCGAGAATTTGTTCAATGTAAGTGTGAACACTATCTGAAGTGACCACGACACAGAGTTCAAGAATGCCATTCTGGATTCTTTTTGTGAAAGTAAAGGTATCTCTTGGCAGTTCAGTGAACCTCGTACTCCGCAACAAAATGGTGTGGCTGAAAGAAGAAATCGTACGTTAATAGAAGCTGCTAGAACCGTGATAGTTGTCACACCCCGGGTTTAGCACACCCGGGCGCGCGACCAACTATTGGTACATGTTTCTTATTTTATCTCATCAGAGATTTATAAACACAGCGAAATATTTTAATAACTCATGTTCTTTTCAAAAGACGGGGAATCTCCCGTTTCATTTAATTATAACATGGATAAAACCCTGATATTGTATACAAAAGTGTTAATTTACAAAAGTAAGGTTTATATGAGCCATTTCTTTCAACTGGTGTCTAGGGTGGACGTTCCCTTTTTCATAACATCATTTTCTTTGTCATCACATGGCTATATCAATATCAAATCATCCTTGGTTACCTGTATAAATGTTTGAAAATAAACTGGTGAATACATGTACATTGGAATCATAATCTGATAAGCGTGAATAAATAGAACAAATTGCCCATAGTTTCTGGCCAATTTACACAGTCAACGGACTAACCACCAGCCACACCTGGGACCTTGGATATATTTTTATGTCTATCTGCCTTACGCTTTCGGCGATGGGCTTTACAACAACCAAGGGTTCAACCCCTAGCCCTGTTACAGCGTTCATCTGTAACACGTGTATATATACGTGACTCTATGGGCTGACTGGTATATAGTAAATCACCTTATGCAATGAATGGTTTTATAAATTCATTCAAGTCAGAGTATAATCAAAACAGTTTTCAGTTTTGAAATCATTTTATAAAAATACAAGTATTTACCTTTTCAGAGTCTCGGCTTAGTAGACTTCTATAGTGAGTGTTCTAGTGGGAAGATTCTCTACTTAGATCGTCTACCTTGGATTCTCTAGATGAGCGTTTCCTAGCTTCTCGGGTATTTCTAGGATGATCTGGCACCTCGGGAACTTAAACGCACGAGCGGGAATGGTTTTATGAACGTCAATCGATTTCTATTTATAGTCTGATTTGGGGTCCGTAGCGGGCCACTATGGTCAGAGATAGCGGTCCGCTATCCGTCTTATGTTGATGTCATCCCTACGCGTCCACATCTGATTGGACTGCATCTCGTATTGCGGCTAGCGGACTGTTATGGAAGTGCGTAGCGGTCCACTATGGTGACACGCGTCATATTTTTAGAACTGAGTTGTCACACCCCAACCGACGGCGGAATACGTCGAGGCGGGACATGTAGACTGTTCAAAAGCTCATGATCAACTAAATTGCATAAATTTTGTAGGTCCCGGAAGCCTCGTCGCGCAGCGGAAATAACACGACCTGTTCTGTGATTTGTGTGGGAACAAAGAGAATGAAGCAGATAAACAAGAACAAAGACAACAGATAATGAAACGAAACAAAATCCATAACAAAGAAGTCATCCCGTATTACAGACTACATACCGAAGGAACACACATCTCTCATCTAAGCTCACGGTCCAGGGGTCGGGAGAGCTCTTCCCGACCCGGACATCTCTAAACCTGTTCCAGAGTTCCACCTACAAATGAAGACAAGTCTTCTATTTATAGGGGAAGGAACACTACCTGCGTACTTGACAAGTACGCAAGGCTTTGCCTTGCGTACTTGTCAAGTACGCAGGACCAAAGTGGTGTGCGGGCTAAGTACTCAGGAACACCCTCCTACGTACTAGCCACGTACACCGATACATAGAATTTTATCTATAGTTACAAAACATGCTTCTACAAACTCCCTCTTTTGTTCTTAAGTGTTGTTCTTACTAGTTGCTCTGATACCACTTGTAGGTCCCTTCGTGTGTGTCGGATCGTTGCATGCAAGTGGTCTACTAGTCGGACCGGGTGCGGAATACCCGTGACTAGGCGGAGAGTCTAACTAAAATTAAGTAAACCAAACACGAGAGTCACAATAAAAGCTCTTTCTATTATAAACACTCGACGGTTACACAGAGATTACAAATTGCGTACTTAACAAACTGAGTTCGTCTAAGATATGAGTTCTAGATGCAGATGCAGCATTGGAATCAGGAGTTACAATCGGTACAGTAGCACGAGTAGAGAAACTGGAGTCATCGCCGCCACCCAATAATTCATAAACATTTGCGGCGTCATCTGCAGATATATCAGGAAGATTGAATGACTTGAATAGCGCATCATAATCAAAACCCCAAGCTGGACCTGTTGGTTCGGGTTGAATGCTGTGTTTACTACAATCCACTTCAAACCATTCCTCGACAGTACGAGTTCCTATGTTGTACACTCTCTTGCAAGGCGAGTTGGCAACGTATCCTAAGAAGATGCCTTCCACTGCTTTTGCATGAAACATAGACTGGTAGTCTTTGTACTGTAGCAACAAGGAACAAGGACTACCAAAAGGAACTAGGTAATCAAGATTGGGAAGTCGATTGTTGATCAACTCGTAACAAGTCTTGTTGTGCCTCTTCTAAACCAGAACTCTGTTTAAGACGTGACAAGCTGTATTAACGGCTTCTGCCCAGAAAGTGACAGGAAGCTTTGCATCCGACAGCATAGTCCTTGCAGTCTCAATTAGTGTTCTTTTCTTCCGTTCAGCAACTCCATTCTGCTGAGGCGTGTACGGCGCGCTGAATTCGTGACGGATCCCTTTCTTGAGACAGAAAAGCTCCATCAAATTATTCTTGAACTCAGTTCCGTTGTCGCTCCTTATCCTTCTAACTTTCAGGTTGCAAAGTGATTCCAAGCTCAGGATCAAGTATTGAAGAATATCAGCAGTCTCGTCTTTAGTACCTAAGAAATGCACCCAAGAAAAACATGAGAAATCATCAGTTACTACAAGACAGAACGACTTACCTCCAATACTCCTGATACTTATGGGGCTAAACAGATCCATGTGTAATAGCTCCAAAGGGGTATCAATAGAGTTTTGGAGCTTGGGCTTGTGAGACTTCCGTTGCTGTTTGCCCTTTTTACAAGGCATACAGTCATCTGCAACGGTAAATCTCTGCTTAGGAACCCCGGTTACCAAACCGTTTCGGACAAGATGATTCATTTTACGATACGAAATATGTCCAAGTTTCCTATGCCACAAGATGGAGTCGAGCTCTGTCGCTTTGGTAAGCAAACAAGTAGAAACTGATGAGGTGGTTGTTGCCACGCTCATATCGATCTGATAGGTGTCGTTTGTTCTTGGCACTCTCATCAGGATCCAATCTTTTGGAACTTCAATACCGGGTTTGAGAATCAGGCATTCTGACTTGTCAAACATCTCCGAGTACTCCTTATCGCACATTTGGGAGACACTCAACCGGTTATGCTTCAGCTGCTCGCTGAAGTTGACATTGTCAAAGCTGACACAACCGTTCGAACCACGCCTTGACACGTGATGCTGCCGCCTTTTTCTCCGGCAAAGGCCACATAGCCGCCTCTGAATGGTTTAACGTCTTGAAGCAGGGCCATGTTTCCTGTCATATGCCTGGAACATCCACTATCTACATACCAGCAGTTAGAGATAGTACCCTTCGGACGTTCCAGCACGAGTCAGAAAAGAATTAGTTAGTTTTGGAGACCCAAGCCATTGTGGTCTTGGGTCGTCCATCCTTTTCAAAATAAACTACTTCCTTTAACTCACAGTCATGATGACTGTTCAAAATTGATGAATCTTTAGAAGAAATAGAACTAGGAGATTGAGAAGTTTTGGATTTGGCAGTCCAGGATCTCTTCTGTTTCTTAACCGGAACAGGAGACTTTGGTTCAACTACAGCAGGTGAACTTGTGGAAGCTTCACCTGATTGAACTGAAGTCAGCTGTTCAAGCTTTCTCAACCTCTTGTTCCGTCTCCTCCTCTGTGGCTTAGAGAGTCTTGCCACAAGTTTCTCACCAGTACGTGTACTACCAGAGGTAGATACACGAGGTACAGCGGGTTGCTTTACCTTTCTTCGAACAGATGGTTTAGCTATAGATATGATCTTCGGCTTTACCATCGGTTTGACTGGTGGTTTCACGACATTTTGCTTTGGATGTTTGGGAGATGGTTTCACTGGTGGCGACCTGGGGATAACAGCTGGTTGTGAAACAACAGGCCGTTTCCCTTTGTTCTTAGAAGGACAGTTCACAAAAATGTGACCAACCAAGCCACAGTGAAAACAGTTCCTCTTGTCTACATAAGTTCTCTTGTAAGGCTCATTAGATATGGCCTTAGATAACTCAGCATTATGAGAAGGAGGAGTTGGTTTATGAACATTAGTCTGAACCTTACCAGTTTGGTTTTTGGGAGTATAATATTTTTCCAAATTTTCTTTATACCCAAGCCCATAGTGAGCTGAAAAAGCCCCTTTCTTTACTTGGTTAAGATTTTTATACCCCCCGTAATACATTACCTTTATTTTATCATTTGTTTCAATGATATCGGGTTCAGCTAAAATGCAGTTATCACTATTAATGATAACGTTTTTCTTTACCTTATGTTTAGTAAACAACTCCTCAGATACTACTCCTTCAGGGAAAGAGTTAACCGACCCTCCTTCAGAAGCAGTAACAAACTTCTCACTAGATGTGGAGTTAGCCTTACTTGAGGATTCATCCTTTTTATGGGAATCATCCTTATCAGAGGACTCATCTAGACAAGTGAGATCAATGTCTATTAAGCTATTGACAAACTTCCCGCTCACTGGTGGAGGAATGACATTAGTACCCAACCCAAATCCATTCATTTGTCTCACTACAGATTCATAGTGTTCCACCACAAAGCGAGAATTTTTCAACTTCTCATTACAACATTTTAACTGCAAGATCTCATTATGCGGTTTGTTGATTTCATTGTTCCGTTTTTCCAACCCCTTATAAGCAATATCTAAGTGGAGCTGTTGATCGCTCATTTTTAAAGAATATTCACGTTTTTCCTTTTTCAACGTTTCAATAGACTCCTTAAAACGTTTTTCGTTTTCTTTATAGTTTAGAGCTGCCATACTTAGGGGTTCGATTTTGTCTTGGAGCTTAGAATTTTCAAGTTTTAGCCCTAGACACTTAGAACATGAAACAACAGAAAAGGGATTAGAATCTACCTCATGAGATGAACTTGTTGCTTCTCCATTGGCCATGAGAGCAACAACAGTAGTCGATTCCTCTTTCTCTGCTACAGAAGCTTCCTTTCCTTCAGTTTCCTTCACCTCCTCTGTAGCAACAGTTGTAGATTCTTCTAGGTCAGCCATAGAAGCTTCCCTTTTCTCTTCTTCCATCATCTCCATGATCTCAGCCATGAGACCAACCTGGGTTTGTGCGATGATGGCATCCTCAAGATGAACACCCCAGTCAAAGCTGTCGTCCTGTTGTGCTACCAGTGCATTGGACGTTCCACCTTGGCTTTGATTGTGGTGGTTTGGATTGTTTTGGCCATGGCTGTTTCCTTGGCTGGGTCGGGTAAAACCAGAGGTAGGTGCTCTGTCTTTCTGACACTCACGAGCAAAGTGTCCATAGTTCAGACACTTGTAGCATTTTGCCTTAGATTTGTCAAACCCGACCTTGGCATTAGGATGCCCGCCAATAAACTTTCTTCCTGTTCTGTTCAGGAAACGCTTGGCTCTCCTCAAAAGCATGGCTATATTCCATTGAATATCCATGTCCTCTATGTCATCAGGATCCACTTGATTAAAATCTTCTTCAATCGTCTCTGGATCAGTAAGCTTGCCACCTATGAAATTTTCATATGCAAGCATACAAGATGAGAATAATGCTACATGATCTTCAGCTATTCTAGCTATAGCTGAGTTGTTAGCTGAAGACGTAGCAGGAGGATTTCTTGAGGTATTTTGATGATGAGACCCCAACCCTGATCCTGAAGCATAGCAAGCATGACCACCACACCCAGTTAAGTGGTCTTCTTCAGTAGGATTTCCAGTGAAGAGGGCAATTCCAGAGCCCGATGACTTGGATGTGGAAGTCGTCCCGTGATACATAGAAGGGTCTTGTATCTGGGGTCTTCCAGAGCTCTCCTTTCTTCTTAGGTTCATGTCATGAGCTTGAACCTTTCCTATTGCCTCTTCAACTGTCAGCTCATAGAATTTAGGATTTTCCCTCATCAGGGTTGTGTACATCTCAAATTTGGGTGGTAAAGCATCCAAAAACTTTTCCACCATCTCTTCATCCGGATACTTGAGTTCAAAAGCCTTCAACTTAGTCTGTAAATGATAGAACCTAGAGATGAGGTCATCTAAAGATTCGTTCTCAAGAAATCTGAAGCACTCATACTGCTTCCTGAGAAGATCCCGCTTACTCTTCTTGATGTCACTATTTCCTTCGAATCTCTTCTGTAAAGCTTTCCAGAGATCCTTAGGATTGTCATACCCTCGAAAACTGTGGAATAATTCTCGAGTTAATGCCATAGTGATCGAACCAAGTGCCTTCTTCTCTCGATCATATGCTTTCTTTTCTTCCTCATCGAGTTAAGAAATAGGCTTGGGCAATTCATCATCAAGATAGATGTGTGTGGGATGCTTATATCCCTCAAGGATTGGTATCCATAGCGATGAGTCGGTATAAGAAATGTAGTGCTCAAAACGTGCCTTCCAATTGGAATAATCGTTTACGTTTAGCAACTTTGGTGGTTTCTGAGGTGTACCGATCTCATTATCATAGTTTAACATGTTTCCAAGATTCTGAAGGTTCTACATAGTGAACACTTAGTCAAAATTCAGAAAAATCAGACACAGTTGCGCACTTGGGATTGGCCTTGCGCACTTAAGAAATAGTCTTGCGTATTTAAGACTTGCTCTTGCGTACTTGTAAGTACGCAGGAGGAAAAGATTAAGTACGCAGGATATAACTTAAGTTCGCATAAGTCCAGTTTTGCGCACTTGTAAGTACGCAGGAGATAACTCTTGCATATTTAGTAAGTACGCAGAAAGCTGTACTTTTTGCCAAAAATGGTAAGTACGCAGGATACCTTTTCAGCAACTCTCACCGCTGGAGATGGTAAAAATTGGCCTGATGATTAATGCAAATGAGCCAAGGGGTCAGAAACTTGTTTCTAACCAACCTTTGATGCTCAAATAACTCAAATACACAACAAAAATTGGTTTTTGAGAGATTTTTGCTTCTAAAAAAGTGCTCAAGAGCTACCCCTTTTTCATCACAAAAATCAACAAAAATACCTCTTTTTGCTTGTAAAACTCAGTAAAAACGTCTCCAAACTCACTTACAACACTCGAATTCAAGAGCAATGCTCTGATACCACTTGTAGGTCCCGGAAGCCTCATCGCTCAGCGGAAATAACACGATCTGTTCTGTGATTTGTGTGGGAACAAAGAGAACGAAGCAGATAAACAAGAACAAAGACAACAGATAATGAAACGAAACATAATCCATAACAAAGAAGTCATCCCGTATTACAGACTACATACCGAAGGAACACACATCTCTCATCTAAGCTCACGGTCCAGGGGTCGGGAGAGCTCTTCCCGACCCGGACATCTCTAAACCTATTCCAGAGTTCCACCTACAAATGAAGACAAGTCTTCTATTTATAGGGGAAGGAACACTACCTGCGTACTTGACAAGTACGCAAGGCAAAAGCCTTGCGTACTTACTAAGTACGCATGGTTTGGTCATGCGTACTTGACAGCCTTGCGTACTTATCAAGTACGCAGGACCAAAGTGGTGTGCGGGCTAAGTACTCAGGAACACCCTCCTACGTACTAGCCACGTACACCGATACATAGAATTTAATCTATAGTTACAAAACATGCTTCTACAAATTTATTGAATTGATTTAAAAGTACAAATACATTTTTCAAATAACAATGCTAACAAATAATCCAATTTTCTTTCTCACTAGGTCCATAAGCTCTTATGTGATAAACTTGTACTTCAAACATTTCCACCTGAAACATGTTGAAAATGAGAGGGTCAACTATAAATAGTTGGTGAGCATACATAGGTTTAGAAATCTCAAGTGGTTTTCAAGTGTTGTATACAATTCACATGACATATGGTAAATAAGGCATCGTATGAAGAATCTATAGTTGAAACTAGGTGTACAATCAAACCTTGTGCAGGAATGCTGAAGGTAGGAGTAAGATCTCCTTGATGTTGATTGTTAGAGAAGATCCATTGCTCAGGAAGAAGGTGAAGTCATGGGAGTCAGTGCTTATCCATCCTTGCACTTCGACATCCCTGACCATTCTACTGTACATGAATCTTCTCCAGCACAAAACTTCTTCTTCAGTGAGAAGACTGCTCCTTATTATTTCAAGTCTTCTAGGAGTCAGTCTTCTTTTTGTTGCTTTTGAAGATTCAAGATAGGCTACCCTTTTTGCTGCTTGTATTTGTCTTTCAAAGTTGGGTAGATTATCCTCCATCAAGTCATAGAACCTGCCAATAGCAAGTTCTACTGAGAGGTCCGTAGAGTTGTTAATGCATTGTAGATGGTATAGGTGAAGGACTTGGATGCCGTTGAGAAAGTCCCAGTTTAGCTCTTCTACTCCGCCAAACTCCCACCCAATCCAGAACCTCTTAGACTTTCCATCATACCCCCAAGCTAGTATTATGTCAAACTCTAGCTGTGTTGAAGTCAGTGAAAATTGGGGGGTAGTGGATTGACTAATGATGGCTGCTATTTCAGGAATGATGCTGAAAGATGTATATGTTTGATCTATGTCTTCAGCATCACTCAGCATCTCATCAACAGCCCTGACGACTAACTTCCAGTCTTCAGATGTTTCTTCGTCTTCGTCATCTGAAGCTGGCAAGTCATAAACCTGTACAAAGGCTGGCTTGAAAAGTGTGCTTTGAAATACAACCTGCTCTTGAATCCAGTCGTCAAGACTGTCTGAGTCTTTCTCCATTGGGACCATCTCCCCCTTTTTGGTTGCATCAGTGGACAAATAAGCATCAGTTTGGGTGCCCATTGATACAAGAGAGGGAGTAGGCATAGTTGGACATTGATGGGCTTCATGCATAGAGACTTGGTGTCTTAGTTTGGACACTTCAGCCTCTAGCATAGCCACCCTGGCTGTCAATTCTAAGTTATGAAGTTGCTGTCTGTCCTCATCCACAGTTGTGGAATCCTTAGATCTAGATGGGGCCTTAGGCCTGGCCTCTGCATCCTCATCACACAGGGTTTCTTGGCGCCTGGGATTCCTCTCAGTGAGGGGAGTTTCCAAGGAAGCATCCTCACTATGAGTTGCCGTGGTTGAGGTCTTAGCGATGTTGTCACTGTCCTCCTGGTCATTTGATGGACCATCAGTACTGACAGCCTCTTCGACATCCACTCTTTCAAAACTCCTAGAGTGGACCTTCAGGGTAGAAGAACTTGGGTTGGGTGTGTTGGAAGCAAGATCAATCAGTACCTCCGAGATAGTGGTAGTTGGAGAAGGTACATCATCTTGATTAGGTTCCTCAACACTTAAGTTCAGAAGAGAGAGGATTGGCTTAGGGGGCTGTTCTATAGATCCGGGAAGTGCTCCTGATCCTAATAGAGAGACATCCGAAGGAGTCTCCCTAATAATGTGGCTGTCCCTTATGATATTCTCACCAGAATGTTGAGATTCTGAGTGAGGGCTGTTAGGTTGGGTTTGGGCCTTGGAGGCAAGAGAAAAAGGAGTCCTCTTGCCCCTTTTCCTGGTATATGTCGTTGCAATCGGTGCCCTGTGTTCCGGTTGAACGATAACATCTAAAACAGGTGTAAGTAATTTTTGTACCTGTGCATCCTTAGTAGTATGCACAGGGGATCGAATGGTGGAAGCAGACTGTTGTTCAGGATGTGAGGTGGAGGCTGTGGGATCAGTATCAGCTGGGATTGCTGAACTGTCACCCGGGGTACTTTGAATGTTCAGCATTGTAGATAACAATGGAACATTGACCCCTGAGAACTTTTTGGAAACAGTTCTCATGCTTTGAAAAATATTATTTTTATGTCCCAGCATGATGTAGATTCTTGCAGGTTTTGAAAGTTCTTTTAGTCCTTGATTGAAAACCTCCTGCAAGAATCTTGGGTACATAAATTTTTTTTGCTTTGCACCCTCTTTAAGGTTATATCTCAAACCCTCAAAGATGAGGTGTGCAAAGTTGAAGCCTAGGTTAGTGACCATACCATGGAAGGCGGAGGCAAGTGCGGAGCTCACCTGATGGTCCATGGAGGGCCCATCAGCGCCTTCTCGATCGTATACTCGGTCTGATTTCCAGTGTATCCAATGGATACAAAGGTCCTCATGTATTCGTCCTTCGAGTATGATGTAACATCTCTAAATTTAGTATTCATATTTCAGTTCAATATAATGCAAATTCAAATTCAATGTTCGTGCACTGCCATATTATTTTGCTTACCTTAAACGAAATGCAATGATTCAATACAAATTTACAAGTTTTGCTCGATTATATACACTTAAACGCTATACATGTAACTATTTATTTTAAACTAATCAAACCTGAAAAAAAGTCAAGGACTAAAGTTGAAAATATGTCAAGAAACCCTAGTCAAGCACGGTCGTGCTTCGTCCTGGCACGGTCGCGCCAAGTGCCTCGGCACGATCGCGCGACTGGTCCTGGAACGATCGCGCCCGGTGCCTAGGCACGGTCGCGCCATATTTGGGCACGGTCGCGCCTGTGTAACAGTTGAAACGTAAATGCAGTTTAATCACCCGATCGTTGAGAATCCGTAACAGTTCTACGTTTCTTTTCCCTTAACGAATGTATTACCATTTTCAAATTTTACAACGTCCCAATTTCATACCATCAATCTCGAAATCTCTCTCAAGCAATTCAAGCAAAAAAACTCGAATCCTCATCTGAACCCAAATCCTCCCAATCAAGAAAGGAATTCGCATCTCCTGAATCTCGTCATGTCTCTGGACTCTCTGGCCTAGCCGGAATTACAGCCGAAGTCGCCGGAAACCGCTACCGCCGACGCCGAAACTCCCTTCTACCGATCGCTATAAATTCCTTACTGTTTGAGGTAATTGAATCATCCCTCCTTTTCGTTTCGGTCCATAAATCAAAAGCCCTCTATCAATCTGGGCTTTCATTACAGAAATCTTCCAAATCAGAATGATTATTTTGATAAGAAAATATTTAATCGAATCCATACTTAAACACAATTTACATGCAATTAAATTATATGAAAAGACTCGTAATAACTCAGTAATCAAAAGCCCTATCAAATCCAGCACTATAAATACAAGATTTGTTCAATTCGTGTCTGATTTGGAAGAGACACGGTCGCGCTAATCATCTAGCGCGGCCGTGCCTCATAGAGCGCGGTCGTGTCCTCCTGTCCAGACCTAGTCATGCCCTCTGGGCTAATCTCTGTTGTGTCTAAGAATCATAGACACGACCGTGCCGAACTAAGGCACGGTCGTGCCTCGCGTATTATCCAAATTGCCTCTATTTGATCAAACCCGGTCGCGCCCCGACTAGCGCGGTCGCGCCCGTGGTTCGAGCGCGGTCGTGCCTTTCCTAGGCACTGTCGTGTTTAGGACAGAAGCTTTTGGGCAGAATTATTATTATTATATTTTAATCAGTAAAGATTTCAGATTAAAGTTTTTAAATAAAAATAGCTAGTTTTATAAAAAAAAGGGTATTTGAAAAGACCAAATAATTAATCTTGAAATAAATGGAAAATCATTTAATTAAAAGTTTATAAAATTAAATTTGTTATTAAACTTTTCATTTAAAACATTTTATTTGTAAGTTACATACTTTATAAATAAATAAATAAAATTATTTATTCATTTTTAAATAAAAACATTTATTTATTTATTAAATTACATTTAACACATACTTTATTTTCATAATCAATGATTTTATAAAAATTCTATTTTACTATTCAATTTCAAACCTAATCAAGTTGTTTCAAAAATATTTTTACTTCAAACTCTATATATTTTATTCAATACTTTTAAATACAAATCAATAGTTTTATACACAAATTCAACTTTCATTTAGACTTAAACTTTATGCATCTATTTGATTCAATACACATTACTCTTTAGGTTAAATTGTGCATTTCGAGGATCATATTTGCTATCTATAATCCTTGTTAGCTACACTTCCATACCAAGTGAGTATTCACAAACCCTTTTTACTCTTTTACACTTTTGGGGTGGAACACGAACTCTACACACATTACACATTTACATTTACACAAACAACACAAGTGCAAAAATCCTATTTACATACATGTGTGCAAAATTTGAGCTTTGTGCCCGAGTGCTAGGTGTGCTAACCTTTGTATGCTCTTATGTGCAGTCATTAACTATACAAGCCGATGGTTTTCAATGATAGATCTATTGAGTCTGACAAACCCACCCATGGTGCGTGGTGATTGAAACCGACAACACAATTTTTGCATGCTAGTCACAAGGTTTGGTTGTACATGGTTACACAATAGCTGCTCCCCATAAATGCCTTATTTTATCATGTTTTGTAAAGGATTTGTTTTCAACTATATGCTATCTACATACAACTGTGTTATAGTCACCAACTTTTTAGTTGACTTTATTTTATTAATGTTTCAGGCCCCAATATGTGAGATTGATTCAAGACGTGTTCAACATAGGATTTGGACTTAGCAATTTAAATCAAGAACTTTATGAATTGTTTTATGTTTCTTGTTTGAATTTGGTTTGTACTCGGATTATTTGTAATGGAAATTTAACTTTAATATATTTCAATTTAGTCAACCATGAGCTATGAACAGTCTTACATGTCCCGCCCCGATGATTCAGCCATCGGTCGGGGTGTGACAGATTGGTATCATAGCCTTGGTTATAGGGAATTAGGTTATTAGACACCTTAACCTAGACTATAACTTTAGGACACCCACTTATACTATACTTCATGATTTTTGTGCTATGTGTTACATGCTATGTGCTATATGTTATATGTTACATGTTTAGTATGATTACTTATTATTGTATTATGATGACTTATGTGTTTTAAATCCATGACTTATTAGGATATTCTTAATAATTAAATAAATAATATGTTTTCCTATATTCTAAAACCTCATAATATTTCTATCTTCTTTTCTACCTTTATCCTTTCTAAGCATGTGGAAACCTCTTGAAGCAAAAATCTTTAAAATTTTTATTTCTTCGTTAAGGTTTTTAAACTTGTTAAATTATTTGAGGACACGTGCAAACTGGAAGGGTGACACCTGTATTTTGGGTTTTCTGTCTAGGAAAGCATTTCTCATAAATCCCAATCAACCGAGGGACCCGTATGCTTTCCTGGGAATTCCCGAGATGAGTGTTTACTTATAGGCTAAAGCATGTCTCCTTGAAAATTTTATAAGTTTAATTAACCTTAATGTGCCATGGTATTCAAGTGATTTTGTCACTTTTGAGTACAATCCAAACTAAGAATATCTATTTTATTTTGTATCTCATTCTATTAAATCCTATCAAATCTCATAAGTTCTCACAATTTTTCTTGTCTTGTGACAATCTGTAGAATGCCTCCTCGTCGTGCTCCCGCAACCAACGCCAACACCGACATTGCTGCTATTCTCACCCAATTGGTGACACAACTCACCCAAGCCAATGGTGCCACCAATGGCAACAATGGTGGAAATGGAAGCAATAGTGTTAATAATGGTGGAAATGGTGGAAATGGCGGAAATGGTGGTAACAATCCACCTCAATGCACCTTCAAGCACTTCAACTCGTGCAATCCCCTAAAGTTCTATGGTACCAAAGGAGCTACTGGACTCCTTCAATGGTTTGAAAGCATTGAGAATACCTTTCTCAATAGTGACTGTCCCGACAACCTCCGTGTTCGTCATGCTACAAGTGTCCTACAAAAACAGGCACTTACATGGTGGAATGGGGAGAAAAGAAATAGGGGTGTCGATGTAGCTATGGCCTTACCTTGGGATGAGGTCAAAAGGCTTATGACCGAGGAGTTCTGTCCTCGAAATGAAGTGAAAAAGTTAGAAGCTGAATTTTGGGATCTTGCCCAAGATAGCGGGGAAAGCTTAGCATATACAACTCGGTTCCATGAGTTGAGTCTTCTCGTGCCCCACATGGTCACTCCTTTGTCCCGTTGTATCGAGAAGTATATTGGTGGGCTACCAAGACAAATCCAAGATACTGTCTTAGGTAGAAATCCTGCTACTCTGGAGGATGCTATTCGTCTATCCGCTACCTTAACTGATAACCATGTGAAAGCGGGAACACTTACTAAGAAGGGTACTAAGAAAGTTTCTGAAACCGTAACCCCTCCTACTCACATAAAAGAAGCCACAACCGAGCCCTCTCACAATAATAGAAAGAGGAAGGTTAGAAATTTTGCTGTGGTTACTCCTCTTGTTCCCGTCAACCAAACTGCACCTATGATTCAAGCGCCGGCTAAAAAGCCATATGTTGGGATCTACCCTCTTTGTGCCACTTGCAATTTTCATCATCCTCAAAACATCCCATGTCGCCTTTGTACTTATTGTGGGAGATATGGTCATACGGTCAGTGTTTGTAGGACCAAAGCCCTTACGGGCCCAGTCAACCCTCCAAACTGAACCATACCTCAAGTGGCTAACGAAGGTGCTCCCGCCATTGCTAATGGGCGTGATTGCTATGAGTGTGGTGACCCGAACCATTTTCGTGATCAATGTCCAAGACTTGCAAATGCTAGGCAAGGTGGAGCTTGTGGGCGTGCGTTCAACATAAACGCCAACGAAGCTCAAGCCAACAATGACGTGGTCAATGGTACGTTTCTTGTTAATAGTCAATATGCCTCCATTTTATTCGATGCCAGAGCCGATAAAAGTTTTGCGTCACTTAATTTTGAACCTTTACTTGCAAAGACTCGGTCCCAATTAGAGAAAACATTTACCGTTGAAGTAGCAAATGGTGACTCCCTTACAATTGAGTCCATTATCTATGATTGCTCTTTAGAACTTAATGATCACACATTCCCAATCAACCTTGTTCCAATGCCACTAGGAAGCTTTGATATTATCATAGGTATGGATTGGCTATCAAATCATCATGCCGAAGTCATTTGCTTTGAAAAGTGTATCCAAATTCCGCTACCATCGGGAGAAACCTTAAGAGTTTTTGGTGAAAAGCCTTGCAAGGGACTTAAGTTGATGTCGTGTACTACCGCCCAAAAGTACTTACGAAAGAAGTACATTGCTTTCTTAGCTCACATTGTTCAAAAGGTTGTCAAGGAGAAGAGTATCCAAGACATTCCCATTATTCGAGATTTTCCCGAGGTTTTTCCTAAGGATTTATCCGGTCTTCCTCCCGTTCGTCAAGTAGAGTTCCGCATTGATCTTATACCTGGAGCTAACCCCGTTGCTAGAGCTCCCTATCGTCTTGCACCATCTGAAATGCAAGAACTTGCAAGTCAACTTCAAGAACTCTCCGACAAGGGATTCATCCGTCCGAGTCATTCACCGTGGGGTGCACCCGTCTTATTTGTTAAGAAGAAGGATGGATCATTTCGCATGTGTATTGACTACCGTGAACTCAACAAACTTACTATCAAAAACTGTTATCCTTTGCCTAGAATCGATGATCTCTTTGATCAACTTCAAGGTTCTACTTGCTTCTCGAAGATCGATCTTCGATCCGGTTATCATCAGCTTCGTGTTCAAGAAGATGACATTCCTAAGACTGCTTTTCGAACAAGGTATGGTCATTACGAGTTCATGGTTATGCCTTTCGGGTTAACCAATGCACCCGCAGTTTTCATGGATCTTATGAATCGTGTGTGCAAACCGTACCTTGATAAATTCGTGATTGTCTTCATTGATGATATCTTAATCTATTCCAAGACTAAAGCCGACCATGAAGAACATCTTAGATTGGTTTTGAATCTCTTAAAGAAGGAACAACTTTATGCCAAATTCTCCAAATGTGAATTTTGGCTAAAGGAAGTTCAATTTCTTGGTCATATTGTCAATGACAAAGGAATTCATGTTGATCCTGCTAAGATTGAAACGATTAAGAATTGGAATGCCCCGAAGACTCCTACCGAAGTTCGTTCATTCCTTGGTCTTGCGGGTTATTATCGTCGTTTCATCTCAAACTTCTCAAAGATTGCTGTCCATCTTACCGCTTTGACCCACAAGGGTAAGACTTATGAATGGGGACCAAAACAAGAAGAAGCTTTCCAAACCCTCAAACAAAAGTTGTGCAATGCTCCTATATTGACTCTCCCCGATGGAATCGATGATTTAGTTGTCTATTGTGATGCTTCTAACCAAGGTCTTGGTTGTGTTCTCATGCAACGAGGCAAAGTAATCGCTTATGCATCAAGGCAACTCAAAGTTCATGAAAAGAATTATACAACGCACGATCTCGAGTTGGGTGCGGTCATATTCGCGTTAAAGATTTGGAGACATTACCTATATGGCACGAAATGTGTGGTGTTCACCGACCACAAAAGTCTTCAACATATTTTCAACCAAAAAGAACTCAATATGAGGCAACGACGTTGGGTCGAACTCCTTAACGACTACGACTGCGAGATTCGCTACCATCCCGACAAAGCAAATGTTGTAGCCGATGCTTTGAGTCGAAAGGCCCATGTTATGCTTCATTGTGCCCGTATTCAAACCGATATTCAAACCCGTATCTTAGAATCTCAACATGTCTCGGTAACCGAGGGTAAGATGTATGAAGAAATGTCGTGTGGTGTTGAACTTCTACTTGAATCAAAACCCAATGGCCTACTATATTACTTTAACCGTATTTGGGTTCCCGATCGCGACGATCTTCGTGCATTTCTCATGAACGAGGCTCATAAGACTCGTTATTCTATTCATCCTGGTGCGGATAAAATGTACCAAGATCTTCGCCAACAATATTGGTGGCCCGGTATGAAGAAAGACATTGCTCTTTATGTGGCCAAATGCTTAACCTGTTCCAAAGTCAAAGCCGAACATCAACGTCCATCTGGTTTACTCGAACAACCAGAAATTCCTGTGTGGAAATGGGAGAATCTAGCTATGGATTTTATTACCAAACTCCCTCGTACCTCAAGTGGTTATGATAGTATTTGGGTGATCATTGATCGACTCACCAAATCTGCTCATTTCTTGCCTATCCGTGAAGACTATCGGGTTGAGAAACTAGCCCGAATTTACATTGATGAAATTGTGAGCCGTCATGGTGTTCCTTTGAACATAATATCTGATCGAGATGCCCGGTTCACTTCTCGATTTTGGCAATCTCTCCAAACTGCTCTTGGTACTCGATTGGATTTGAGCACGGCTTACCATCCGCAAACTGATGGTTAAACCGAGCGAACAATCCAAACTCTTGAAGACATGCTTAGAGCTTGTGTAATCGATTTTGGTGGAAATTGGGATTCACATCTATCCCTCATTGAGTTCTCTTACAATAATAGCTACCACACAAGTATCAACATGGCTCCATTCGAAGCTCTCTATGGTCGCAAGTGTCGTTCTCCTATCTGTTGGAACGAGATTGGTGAAGCACAAATCACCGGTCCCGAGTTAATTCAAGAAACATCCGACAAGATCAAATCCGTGACAATATTCGAGTAGCGAGGAGTCGGCAAAAGACTTATGCCAACAAACGTCGAAAACCCTTGGAATTCCATGTCGGTGATCTTGTTCTTCTTAAGGTGTCTCCATGGAAGGGCGTGATCCGTTTTGGAAAGAAAGGCAAGTTAGCACCTCGTTATGTTGGTCCATTCAAAATCCTTGAAAGGATTGGGAAAGTGGCTTACAAGCTTGAGTTACCTCCATCTCTTGGAAATGTGCATCCTACATTTCATGTATCTAACCTGAAGAAGTGTCTCGCTGATGAAAATCTCCATATATCGCTTGACGACGTGCGCATTGATGAAACGATGCACTTCGTTGAGAAGCCGGTGTAAATTATAGATCGTGAAGTCAAACAGCTCAAGCGAAGTCGCATTCCCATTGTCAAAGTTCGTTGGGAATCTAAGCGTGGTCCTGAGTTCACTTGGGAACGAGAAGACCAAATGAAGCTCAAGTACCCTCATCTTTTTACTAATACTGTTGTATCCTCTAGCTAAATTTCGGGACGAAATTCTCTCAACATGGGGAGACTGTAACATCTCTGAATTTAGTATTCATATTTCAATTCAATATAATGCAAATTCAAATTCAATGTTCGTGCACTGCCTTATTATATTGCTTACCTTAAACGAAATGCAATGATTCAATACAAATTTACAAGTTTTGCTCGATTATATACACTTAAACGCTATACAAGTAACTATTTATTTCAAACTAATCAAACCTGAAAAAAAGTCAAGGACTAAAGTTGAAAAAATGTCAAGAAACCCTAGTCTAGCACGGTCGTGCTTCGTCCTGGCACGGTCGCGCCAAGTGCCTCGGCACGATCGCGCGACTGGTCCTAGAACGATCGCGCCCGGTGCCTAGGCACGGTCGCGCCATATTTGGGCACGGTCGCGCTTGTGTAACAGTTGAAACGTAAATGCAGTTTAATCACCCGATCGTTGAGAATCCGTAACAGTTCTACGTTTCTTTTCCCTTAACGAATGTATTACCATTTTCAAATTTTACAACGTCCCAGTTTCATACCATCAATCTCAAAATCTCTCTCAAGCAATTCAAGCAAAAAAACTCGAATCCTCCTCTGAACCTAAATCCTCCCAATCAAGAAAGGAATTCGCATCTCCTGAATCTCGTCAAGTCTCTGGACTAGCCAGAATTGCAGCCGAAGTCGCCGGAAACCGCTACCGCCGACGCCAGAACTCCCTTTTACCGATCACTATAAATTCCTTACTGTTTGAGGTAATTGAATCATCCCTCCTTTTCGTTTCGGTCCATAAATCAAAAGCCCTCTATCAATCTGGGCTTTCATTACAGAAATTGTCCGAATCAGAATGATTATTTTGATAAGAATATATTTAATCGAATCCATACTTAAACACGATTTACATGCAATTAAATTATATGAAAAGACTCGTAATAACTCAGTAATCAAAAGCCCTATCAAATCCAGCACTATAAATACAAGATTTGTTCAATTCGTGTCTGATTTGGAAGAGACACGGTTGCGCTAATCATCTAGCGCGGCCGTGCCTCATAGAGCGCGGTCGTGCCGACTAGCAGCGCGGTCGTGTCCTCCTGACCAGACCTAGTCATGCCCTCTGGCCTAATCTCTGTTGTGTTTAAGAATCATAGACACGACCGTGCCGAACTAAGGCACGGTCGTGCCTCGCGTATTGTCCAAATTGCCTCTATTTTATCAAACCCGGTCGCGACCCGACTAGCACGGTCGCGCCCGTGGTTTGAGCGCGGTCGTGCCCTTCCCAGGCACGGTCGTGTTTAGGACAGAAGCTTTTGGGCAGAATTATTATTATATTTTAATCAGTAAAGATTTCAGATTAAAGTTTTTAAATAAAAATAGCTAGTTTTATAAAAAAAAAGGGTATTTGAAAAGACCAAATAATTAATCTTGAAATAAATGGAAAATCATTTAATTAAAAGTTTATAAAATTAAATTTGTTATTAAACTTTTCATTTAAAACATTTTATTTGTAAGTTACATACTTTATAAATAAATAAAATTATTTATTCATTTTTAAATAAAAACATTTATTTATTTATTAAATTACATTTAACACATACTTTATTTTCATAATCAATGATTTTATAAAAATTCTATTTTACTATTCAATTTCAAACCTAATCAAGTTGTTTCAAAAATATTTTTACTTCAAACTCTATATATTTTATTCAATACTTTTAAATACAAATCAATAGTTTTATACACAAATTCAACTTTCATTTAGACTTAAACTTTATGCATCTATTTGATTTAGTACACATTACTCTTTAGGTTAAATTGTGCATTTCGAGGATCATATTTGCTATCTATAATCCTTGTTAGCTACACTTCCATACCAAGTGAGTATTCACAACCCTTTTTACTCTTTTACACTTTTGGAGTGGAACATGAACTCTATACACATTACACATTACACATTTACATTTACACAAACAACACAAGTGCAAAAATCCTATTTACATACATGTGTGCAAAATTTGAGCTTTGTGCCCGAGTGCTAGGTGTGCTAACCTTTGTATGCTCTTATGTGCAATCATTAACTATACAAGCCGACGGTTTTCAATGATAGATCTATTGAGTCTGACAAACCCACCCATGGTGCGCGGTGATTGAAACCGACAACACAATTTTTGCATGCTATTCACAAGGTTTGGTTGTACATGGTTACACAATAGCTGCTCCCCATAAATGCCTTATTTTATCATGTTTTGTAAAGGATTTGTTTTCAACTATATGCTATCTACATACAACTGTGTTATACTCACCAACTTTTTAGTTGACTTTATTTTATTCATGTTTCAGGCCCCAATATGTGAGATTGATTCAAGACGTGTTGAACATAGGATTTGGACTTAGCAATTTAAATCAAGAACTTTATGAATTGTTTTATGTTTCTTGTTTGAATTTGGTTTGTACTCGGATTATTTGTAATGGAAATTTAACTTTAATATATTTCAATTTAGTCAACCATGAGCTATGAACAGTCTTACATGTCCCGCCCCGATGATTCCGCCATCGGTCGGGGTTTGACATATGAGATGGCTACTCCCTCATTTTGAAGCTTAAGATGTTTTCTGAGTGTGGCTTCCGAGATGGTGATATCCTTGCCGTCTAGTTTGGCTTTGATTTGGGGAATCCCCTGTTCGTTAGAGTAGACGGCGGTACTCCAGAAATCCTCCATATGTGGGATATATATGGTAGGGTTGGTTGTGAGGGCAAAGTGGATCTTTGATCGATATAAGAAGTCGATCATATCATTGAATCCTTCAGATTTCTTTCCCTTTGTTAGGTATGCTGTAAGGTTATGGTATGGGCAGAACTTATCGCCAGGGTTATTGATGTCTGCCATTGTTGTATGATTTGGAGGGAAGGTTTAGAATATGAAAGGCTTTGAATGTTTTAAGGATGAAGGGCTTTGAATGTTGTGGAGACTGGAGAGAATGTGATGTGGTTTTAGGGTGAAATTGAAGGTGAAGAGGTGGTGAGGAAATTTGATTTGTTCTGATAACGACAGAGGAGGGAAAAAGCAAAATGACTTATACATTATAACCTAATTCACCTTTTACTGTTACAGCTGTAATACACCGAGGCAGTCATGGTAAAGACTGACGTTAATTTTTACAGCGGGTAAAAGTTAATTTGGACTTAGATTTACTCATCAGCAGCAAACTTGGTTGCTATGGATGAGTAAGCCTGTCCGCTGCAACCGTGGTTGCTGTAGAAGGTTAAGTTTGTCAGCAGCAAACTCATCTGCTGCTGATGGATTTAATAATTCACAGCAAGGATGTTGCTGCTGACAGTCTTAAAGAAATTCGCAGGAAACCTGTTCCTGTTGATAACTTAAAGCAGCCAGCTGCAAATCTTTTGCTACTGAAGATTAAACCTGTCAGCAGTTAACTCATCTGCTGCTGACGGATTTAATGGTCCGCAGCAAGGATGTTGCTGCTGACAGTCTTAAGGATATCCGCAGGAAACCTGTTCCTGCTGATAACTTAAAGCAGTCAGTTGCAAATCTTTTGCTGCTGAAGATTAAACCTGTCAGTAGCTGAACGACAAAAATGCTGCTGACTTATAACTTTTATTTACAACATAAGACATAACGCATTTTAAAAATATAATTTTTAGAGATAGATTTTAATCAAAGTTCATCATACCAATGGATTCAACTAAATATTTAAATCTAGCTTCATCAAAAGGTTTTGTAAACAAATCAGCATATTGCTCATTCGTATGAACTTTGGTTAAAATAATTCTCCTTTTCTCAGCTTGATCTCTTATGAAATGATACCTGATGTCATTGTGCTTTGTCTTGGAGTGCTGCACTTGATTGTTTGTGACTGATATAGCACTCATGATGTCAATGTGAGTTGGAGGTGCCATGAAAGTCATCCCGTAATCCAGCATTTGATTTTGTATCCAGATGACTTGTGCACAGCAACTAGAAGCTGCAATGTATTATGCTTCAGCTGTAGAAGTTGAAACACATGTTTGCTTCTTGCACTGCCATGAAATCAGTCTCCCTCCCAGAAACTGACATCCCCCTAAAGTGGACTTTTTGTCCAAGTTGCATCCCCCATAGTCATTGTCAGTGTATGCATACAGATTAAACATGTCATTTTTAGAGTACCATAGCCCAAGTCTTGAGGCACCTTTTAGGTATCTAAAGATTCTCTTGACGGCTTGAAGATGTGAAACTTTTGGAGCTGCTTAAAATCTTGCATAGAGACATACTGCAAACATGATATCTGGCCTTGAGGCAGTGAGATACATGAGAGACCCTATCATTGCACGGTACTGATGTTGATCATTGTCTTGGCCATCTTTGTCTAGATTCAGCTGATGATGCACTTGCATAGGGGTTCTTGCAGCAGAGCAGTCAGCCATTTTGAATCTTTCCAAAATGCTCTTTACATATTTGGATAGGCTGATGAAGATTCCACTTGGGACCTGTTTCACTTGTAGACCCAAGAAGAAATTTAGTTCACCCATTGAACTCATTTCAAACTTTGAGTGCATCAGAATCTTAAAGTCTTTGCACAGCTATTTCCTTGTTGATCCAAAGATGATATCATCAACATAAATTTGAACTAGTAAGATTTCTCCCCTTCATCTTTGATAAACAAGGTCTGGTCAATGGCACCTCTTCTGAATTTGTTGCTTAGTAGATATCCTGAGAAGGTTTCATACCAGACTCTTGGTGCCTGATGTAGGCCATAGAGAGCTTTGTCTAGTTTGAACACTTGAGTAGGATGTGCAAGATCTATAAAGCCTGGTGGCTGTTTGACATATACTTCCTCACCAATCTTCCCATACAGAAAGAAACTTTTTACGTCCATTTGATAGACAGTGAAATTCTTGGATGCAGCATATGCCAGGAAGATTCTGATGGCCTCCAGCCTGGCAACAGGAGCAAAGACTTCATCATAGTTAATTCCTTCTTCCTGAGTGTAGCCTTGAGCTACAAGTCTGGCTTTGTTCTTGACTACAATGCCTCTCTCGTCTTGCTTGTTCCTGAAAACCCATCGTGTGCCAATAGCATATTTACCTGGTGGAAGATGAACAAGTTTCCAGACATCCTGCCTCTTGAATTGGAGCAAATCTTCCTGCATTGCCTCAATCCAGCTGCTGTGTTTGAGTGCTTCGTCTATCTTCTTGGGTTCCACCTGAGATAGAAAACATGAAAACAAGCATATATTAGCCTCGTGAGATTTGCTTCTTGTGAGAACTCCTTGGTGGACTTGGCCAATAATATTTTCATTAGGATGTTCTTTGTGGATCCTCTGTGCTGGTACCACCTCCAGCTGTATCCCTTGCTCCAGATTGCTTTGATTTTGATCAGGGCCTCTTCATTCATGGTGGAAGAGTCTTCAGCATCATTAGCTACATCACTGTTTTCAGCAATAGCATCATCAGCAGCTACAACATTACCGAGGAGTCTTCATTTAGATTTTCAGTTTCAGACATACTGCTGCTGGTTACATTAGACAGTCTTGTTTCGGCTTCACTTGCTTCAATTGCTTCCACAACTGATGGAGGATCAATTGATGGTCTTCTCAGACTGATAGAAGATTTGGGAAAATCCAGTCTTTAGTCAGTGGATGAAGTGGAGGTAGGTGTTTTTGTAGACGTAGACTCCATATTTGAGAAGGTGAGAGGCTCAAATATTTGGGAGAAGGAGTCTATGTCAAAGAGCCAGTTTGGACCTTTTCCCTGCTCACAGACAATATGTTCTCTACATTCCACATTTGCTGATTCTTCCACAATTCTTGTTCTTGAATTGAATATTCTATAGACCTTTGATTGAGAGGAATAGCCCACGAAATATCCTTCATCAGATTTGGCACCAAACTTAGGAAGAACCCCATGTGTGATGAGAATGGTGCATGGACACCCAAAAGGTTTTAGAAACCCAATGTAGGGAATTCTTTGAAACCAAAGTTCATAGGGTGTCCTGTTGAGGGGTTTGACAATTAGAACTCTATTTTGCGCATAATAGGCTGTGCTAACTGATTCTGCCCAGAATGTGAGTGTCAGTTTTGAGTCAGCTAACATAGATCTTGCTGACTCAATAAGAGTTCTATTTCTTCTTTCAGCAACTCCATTTTGTTGAGGAGTTCTTGGAGCACTGTATTATCTCTCTATCCCCTTTCTTTCACAGAAACAGTTTAAAGTGAGGTTTTTGAACTTTGTGCCCTGATCACACCTTATGATTTTCACCTTTTGATTGCTTTGATTTTCTACCCTCAGAATGTAGGATTTGAGAATTTTAGCAGTTTCATCTTTAGTTCTCAAGAAATATACCCAAGAGAATCTGGTGTAGTCATCTGTTATCACCAGACAGTATGACTTTTAGCCCATAAACATGACATTTGTAGGACCGAAGAGATCCATATGCAGCAGTTGCAGTGGAGTGTCATTTGTATTCAAGGTCTTGGGCTTGTGAGAACTCTTGTGTTGCTTCCCCTTTAGGCACGCAATGAAGTGGTCTTCTAGCTGAAATTCTTTGTCAAGAAGCCCTCTGACAAGATTATTCTTCACCAATTTGTTAATAGTTTTGATATTAAAATGGCTTAATCTCCTGTGCCAGAGAGCTGATTCATCAACTGAGGCTTTTGATAAAAAGCAGGAAACACTCCTAGATGGAGTGACTTCATTCATATCCAGTACATAGAGATTTTCTTTTCTCTGAGCAGTTAATAAAATGCTTTCTGGAGGAGGTGTGGATAAGCCTGGAGATAGTACAAAGCATTCTTTGTCTATGAAGAGCATCCAACGCTTTTGGTCACAGACCTGGGAAACACTCATGAGATTGAAGTCCAATTATTTGACATAGTTGACCTTATCAATGCTCAATCTTTCGTTGGACACTGTTCCTTGTCCAGTAATGGATCCTCCCTTTGAGTCACTTCCAAATGCAACATATCCTCCATTGAAATGTCTGAAGTTGGAGAGGATGGATCTGTTGCCTGTCATGTGCCTGGAATAACCACTGTCTACCACCCAGGTGTTATTCTTGTGACCTGGCTGTCCCTGCACATGATAGATTTCTAATTAGTAAGAGGAACCCAAGAGTCTGCAGACTTGAAAAAGATGGTTGTTAGTTTATCCTTTTTAGTATGTTTGCAGTCAATGGAACCAATGATAATGCTTGGAGATGGTTTGGCTTTCCATTGCTTTGTTGGTGATTTTCTAGTTTTCCTCACATTGTCAGCAGCAGATTTTGCTACTGATGTTTCTGGCTTGTCAACAGAAGAACCTGTTGCTGATAGCTTTCCTTTAGTGGCAGCATTCTTTGCTGCTGAAGGCTTTGCCTTGGATTTTGCCTTATCAGCAGTGACCACTCTTGCTGCTGTTGGCTTTGCCTTATCAGTAGCAGATTTTGCTGCGGGGGATTTTAGCTTATCAGCAGCAGATTTGGTTGCTGCTGAAAGCTTCTGCTTTGTTTTCTTGGGCTTCCCTTGATTACCAACAATTTTTCTGGCTGCTGATGGTTTAACAGCCGATGTGTGCTGATCCTTCTTTACCTTTTGTCTTTCAGGGGCTTTATGAATGATCTGGTTGAAGGGGTTAAATTTACAATTTGCAGCAAAGTGGTCTGATTCACCACAAATGATGCAAGTTTGTTGAGATTTAGGCAGCTTCACTATTGGGGGAGATAGAGACTCCCTGAACTTAGTTTCCTTGACCTCGAAGCTTCTTACCTTCTTGCTTGTGTTAGTCTTTTCAAAGGCATGCTGCTTTGAATTTCTTTAATATTCCAGGTAATGAAAGCAGGTGATGGCAGTGTGGTTATATCTGCCACACACAAAGCATGATCTTGCCAGTTTGTCTCTTGAAAGGTAGACATAGTCCATTATTTGGAACAGACCCTTGAAGTTCCATGGATGAGCTTTGTTGTGTTCAAAAGTGGCTTCTTTTAGGGTCTTTTGAACATATGGAACTTTTTCTTCAGGCGTACGACATATATCAAACACCTTCCTCTTTGTGATCAGCTTTGACTGAGGCTTGCGGTTTGTGGGTCCTGATGTCTCTCCCTTTTCAATGTTTAGCTTTCCTCCATTTGGAGGATAGCTGATCTTTATCTGTTTGAATGGGACAGGGGCTGGAATCACTGGAATATCAGCAGGAACTTCAGCTCTATTTAGAATAGCTTCAGATAGGGCTGCACTGGTTTCATCATGGTCTGAGCAGGTTGACTCAGATTCCGATGAGGTAGTGCAGTCTTCAACGAAAGGTTCATCCGTTGAAGGATCAAGGTTTTGATTTGCAGTGTCAAGATTTGTAACATTGAAGCTTGGTTCGTGAATGGCAATATAGTCAGCAGGAGGAGGAACAGATTTGTATTGATCACTATTATACCCAAGTCCAGTCTTTACCTGCTCATGGACTTGAATATCTAAAGGTCTTTGTAACTTTTTAGAGGAAAATTCATATTTTTCAACATGAACTTTCTGTTCCACCAGTTCAGCTCTGGTAGCTTTTAGTTTGACCAGAAGATAATCAATTTGAGTTTCAAGATTAGTTTGTTCGTGTTTTAACAAGGAAATCTCTTTCTTAAGGTAGTTAATCTTTTCTTTATAAGTATTTTCAACCTTTTTGAACTCAAATTCATCTGATAAAACTCTTCATTTTGATCTATAAGGTTTTGGTTATGCTTTCTATAACACAAAACTTTATCAATACAGGCTTGAGAGCAAAGATGTTCAAATACCTGAGGTGGTATCTCTGTAGTGTCAGCCATAAGAGCTTGGTTGTTGGAAGGCAGCTCTTCATACTGGAAGCTCCAGTCGAAGTCAGAAGTTCCAACAGTTGCACAGGCTGCAGTTTGAACTGGAGGAGTAGCTTGATGTTGTTGTTGTCTGGGTTGGGCTTGGAGCTTGTCTTGACTGAGGAGTAGCTGGATTTGCTCTTGGTGCCTTGCATTCTCTAGAAAAGTGACCCAGTAGGTTACAGTTGTAACATCTTAGTTTGATTTTATCCAAGCCAACTCTGATGTTGGAGTTGTTACATGGAATGGGTCATCCGGTTCTAGAGTAGAACCTTTTTGCTCTTATAGAGAGCATGGCATACGAGTGTTGTATGTCCATTTCTTCTAAGTCATCTGGATGAAAGCATTCCAGATCCTCCTTGATAAAGGTGTTAGGACATAGATTTGTAATGACAAAAGCTTGTAATAGTTAGATTTTATGTCTTTATGTTTTGTTATGTAATTGTTTAAAGTTGCTAAGTGTTTTTACAAGTGTGCCTAGAGGCGAACTTGTTAAGTTCGCCTGGTCTATCAGAGGCGAACTTAATAAGTTCGCTTAGGTCTAACTGAGGCGAACTTGTTAAGTTCGCTTAGTCTGTTTCAGGCGAACTTAACAAGTTCGCTTGCAGCAGGTTAGTTTCTATATATATATGTGTTTACAGAGTCATTAGACTGAACAGAGAGAACGATTTGTCTGATTGAGTCTGTAAACCATTGTGAATCTGAATATATTTGAGAAGTTTATTTACGCGTGTTGTTTGAATAGTCGGTTAGTGTCACACCCCGAAAACGACGATTCGCAGCGGAAACGAGACGTAAGCATGGTGGTCACATAAGTTGGAGCCCAATGATAATAAGCAAACACATTTAATTTAAAACATCGGAAATGTTCAACGAGATAAAAGATAAGTCTTACAATTATCCAAACTTGAAAGCATTAAAATTTAAAACACGAGTTTTAATGATCCAACACACGAGGATCCAAAATAAAGTTTAAAATGTCCCAACAGAAATTCGATGCAAGCGTTTGCCCAAAAGCCCGTTTTCATAACCGCGCGAGAGCATCTAAGTACCTGAAAAACATGCTTAAAAACATCAACATAAAGTTGAGCGAGTTTCACGGGTTTAACGATAACATAAACGAATTTAACGAACTATCAAGTAACTTGGACAAACATGTGATATGTCATAAGCTTGCAAGGAATACAACATGATGACAGTACCTAGAGCTTATAATCAAACCGAGACACGAATACAACATATCCCCACGAATCCTTTCAAAATATATTCTCTCGTACGAACGACCGATCAGCGCTACTGATCACGAGAGTGGGCAGTCAGTCCCAAATAGATCTATCAACACACCTTGCGGCCTACACGAGGCTAATGATTATAACGGCGGGGCTATTCATGAACGACATACATGAACACATAACGAAAGCCCTTACTCGAGACCATCAAACGAACACATAACGTAAGTCCAGTATCATGATAAACGAACGAAAGCATGTTCTTCCCCCATAGTTTATAAAGCAACAAAATAGTTTAAAAAGGGGGCCGTGAAAACTCACCTTGATAACGAACGGCGGAAAAACGAATGTTAGCAAAAATACGCCCACGAACGCTAACGGTGCCCTAAACATGAGGGGTACATTACTAATTGAAACTCACGTCTTACTAGCAAGTTGTTCACCCAACCTACTTAGACTTGTAATATTTTTAAGAAAATATTTATTTGAACGACCCGTTGGTGACTTCGACACGCGGTTATGTTTTTAACGAAAAATGGTGTATCATACACACATACGAAGACTTCAAGTGTTATTACCTAACAACGATCAACATGAAAGTATGAAACTAATAACATATATATATCTACTCATACATATGCTTATGAGTTCTAAATCACATGTGAAAACACTAAAATCACAATATTTGCACATAAGCACTTTTCAAGCAAAACGACTAACTTTTAAGGAACAAACTTCCAAATTTCTAACACATGAGTTCATATAACATCATATATCATCAAAATATACTTAATAAAATATATTTCATTAAACAAAACAATCTTTCATTATTTTGACATAAAGTACCTATACATGGCAATTTCTAGCACATATGCGATAACCGAAACATCATACCACATAAGTAAACACATGGGTCATAACACTAACTCATCATATACATTATTAGCTGAAAATATGTCATAAAATAAGTTTAATTTGCTGTTTGAAATCAGACCTAACTAGCATTCATTTTTCAAGGCGGAAAACACCGATTTTACGACTAGTCATGCCTAAAATGTTATCCAAAAGCATCAAAACACCAAGGATCATATTATTTATTAAAAATATGGATTTTTAACATAAAATATAATCTTTTTACAGCCATATAATCAGACCTAACTTATCCATCATTTTACATGTAATAATCCATCATTTAAGTACCCTTTTTGTAACAAATCATGGTCAAAACTCTAGCTAATCATCACAACATAAAATACCCTTTTAGAGCTGATCATTATACATAAAATACATCATATTTATCACCTTATTTCCAGATTTCAAATAATCCTAACAATTCATGTACAAACCTAGCTTTTATCATGCTTTTTAAACCACAATCTTTAGTAACAAGCATCCAAACGTAGGGGTTTAAGATCCATACATAAAATAACAAGTTTTTATGTAATAATACACTTTATTTTTCTGTTTTAACTTGGTCATAACAAAATATTTGTTTGCATGCAAGAATCCAACATTATTCATCATCATTTTGCAAGATATGAACACATAAACACACATTCATTCACATGACTACATGCATGCATATATAAATACTAAAACCCTTTTATAAAAACCCTTATTTGCTGAATTTTAATGGTTCATAAAAAGTCTTTTAGTTGGTGATGAACAACTCTTGCAAGGATCACTATTTTTATCAAAGAAAAAGAAAGAAGCAAAGAAATATGAGGTTCATACCTCTTGAACTAAATCAAGGGAGATACTAGTGAAATGCAAGTTGATGGATGGTTTTGTTGAGTATTTGGCTCCACACTCTTGAATCTTCAAGAAAATGCTCCAAGAACACCAAAAACTCAAGAACACTTGAAAGAACACTTAGAGAAAAGATGATAGAAAGGTGTGGGATTGAAGTGAAGATTGAAGGGGTATTTATAGGTGGGGTGAGGGATGAATTCAGCCAAGAGAGGAGAGAGGAGAGAGGATTTGACATCTTCCATTCAAATTTCATGCAAGTTGAATGATCAAATTTGGTGGAGTGTAGTTTTGTACAAAGTGTGTAAGGAATCAAATGAGTGTGTTTAACACTTGATTAGGGTGTGGGACCCACTTTTTATGGCTGATTTTTGGGAGAGAGAAAAGATGCCATCTTTTATTTTATAAACCTCTACACACATGTAGGTGATCTTTTATAAAAACTACAACACTTTTATAAAATGTTACCACTTTAAACATGGTTTTTCGTCAAAATAAAAATATATAAAATACCCACTAATTATTTGCTATCATAATTAGTGAAAATAATAATTTTTGCTAACAGTTCATTTTAACTCATCCGGTACGCGATTGTACCGGGTACGCGATTGTACCGGGTAAAACGCAACGAAAATCGTCGAAAGCGGTATTTAACACATTGCACATAAATTTCACACATAATCCACTAATATAAACCAGTTTATATAATTTTCATCAAAACTGATATTTTTATGGTTAACCGGGTCGTCACCAACGTTAAATACGGGCATTTTACCGATACGCGGTATCGAAATTTCTGAAATTTCACGAAATGCAAACCTATGCATACGAAGGGCTTTGCTAGACTTTATAATAACCTAATTAACTGAAATTAAGTCTAAGACACACACAATTAAATTGCAAACGCGTTCTAAGGTTTAACGGTAAATAACCTGAAAATTGCCGGATGTCACAGCCTCCCCTCCTTAAAGAAATTTCGTCCCGAAATTTTACGCTACAAAGCCTGGTTACGTGCAGACTTAAACAATTGAGGGTACTTCCGTTTCATCTCATCTTCACGTTCCCACGTGAACTCGGGACCACGCTTTGAATTCCATCTGACCTTGACCAACTTAATACGACTACGCCTGGTCTTGTGAATCTTCCAATCCGAAACCTCTACGGGCTCTTCACGAAAATGGAGCTTGTCATCAACACATACCTCACCTGGAGGTATCATGAGTGTCTCATCAGACAGACACTTTTTCAGATTGGACACATGGAATACGTTATGAACTCCACTCAGTTCTCGCGGTAACTGCAGTCGGTAAGCAACTGGCCCTACACGAGCAATAATCTTGTAAGGTCCAATGTAGCGGGGGCTAAGCTTATCATGCTTGCCAAACCTAGCTACCCCCTTCCAAGGAGAGACCCTCAGCATAACTCTGTCTCCCACTTGGAATGCTAATGGTTTCCTTCTTCTATCAGCGTATTTCTTCTGACGGTCCTGGGCAACCTTCAAACGATCACGGATCTTGAAAACCTTATCGGTAGTTTCCTGGATAAGCTCTGGTCCAGTTATATGCTTGTCACCAACTTCTGCCCAACAAAGCGGTGAGCGACATTTTCTCCCATACAGGGCTTCAAACGGAGCGGCTTTCAATCCAGTTTGGTAACTGTTATTATAAGAGAACTCAGCCAACGGTAGGTGAGTATCCCAACTTCCACCAAAGTCAATTACGCAGGCACGGAGCATGTCTTCTAAAATCTGGATGGTCCTCTCACTTTGACCATCACTCTGTGGATGATACGCAGTGCTTAAATCCAAACGAGTACCCAAGGATTTTTGTAGTGACCGCCAAAACTTCGATGTGAAACGACTATCTCTATCGGAGATGATCGAAGTCGGAACACCATGTCGGGATACTACTTCCTTAAGGTATATGCTGGCCAATTTCTTCATTCGGTAAGATTCTTTCACGGGTAGGAAATGTGCCGATTTCGTCAAACGATCCACAATTACCCAGATGGAATCATAGCCACTAGACGTTCGGGGTAATTTGGTGATGAAATCCATGGCAATAAAGTCCCATTTCCACTGCGGAATCTCCGGTTGTTGCAGAAGTCCAAATGGCTTTTGGTATTCGGTCTTGACTTTTGCGCAAGTCAAACATTTACCAACGTATGAAGCAATATCACCCTTCATGTTCGGCCACCAGTAGTGCTCCTTGATATCCTTATACATTTTTGTCGATCCTGGGTGAATCGAATATCTTGATTTATGGGCCTCATCCAAAACCATTTCTCGTAAATTGCCTGCCAGAGGCACCCATATTCTATCCATGAAGTACAAGGCATCGTCAGACTTGGGTATAAGTTCTCTAACCATACCACGAAGATTTTCATCCTTTAAATTCTCTTCTTTTAGAGCTTCTTGTTGTGCATCACGAATCTGAGCTGTGAGGTTTGTGTGAATGGTCAATCCTAACGCACGCACGCGTAAGGGCTTGACTCGCTCCTTCCTACTCAAGGCATCGGCCACGACATTAGCCTTGCCTGGGTGATAACGAATATCACAATCGTAGTCATTGAGCAATTCCATCCAACGTCTCTGCCTCATATTCAGCTCTTTCTGGTCAAAAATGTGCTGGAGACTCTTATGATCTGTAAAAATTGTGCACTTAGTACCGTAAAGGTAGTGCCTCCAAATTTTGAGTGCAAAAACCACCGCACCCAGTTCCAAATCATGTGTCGCATAATTGTGTTCATGCACCTTGAGTTGACGAGACGCATAAGCTATGACCTTTCCATTCTGCATTAGGACACAACCAAGACCTTGGCGAGAGGCATCACAGTACACCACGAATCCATCTGTCCCCTCAGGAAGAGACAAGATAGGGGCACTGCACAGCTTCTTTTTCAACAATTGAAACGCTGCCCCTTGCTTTTCTCCCCAGATATACTCCTTGTCCTTCTGGGTCAATAGCGTTAGGGATTGCGCTATCTTGGAGAAATTCTCGATAAACCTTCGATAGTAACCCGCCAAACCTAGGAATTGTCGTACCTCGGTCGGACTCTTCGGCGCTTCCCAATTTTTAATTGCCCCAATCTTTGCTGGGTCCACGTGTATACCCTTCTCATTGATAACGTGTCCAAGAAAATGAACTTCTCGGATCCAGAACTCGCATTTGGAAAGTTTGGCATATAGCTTCTCATTCCTCAACATCTCCAAAATCAGCTTCAGATGGTGCTCGTGCTCTTCCTTGGTCCGTGAATAGATGAGTATATCATCGATAAACACTATCACGAACTTGTCCAAGTATGGTCTGCACACTCTATTCATGAGATCCATGAATACCGCAGGAGCGTTTGTCAAACCAAAAGGCATGACCAAAAACTCGTAATGACCATACCGGGTTCGGAATGCAGTCTTCGGAATATCTTCTTCAACAATCCTCAATTGATGGTAGCCTGAACGTAAATCGATCTTCGAATAATAACTCGATCCTTGCAGCTGATCGAACAAGTCGTCGATTCTCGGTAATGGATACCGATTCTTGATGGTAAGCTTGTTCAATTCTCGATAATCGATACACATCCGCATAGAACCATCTTTCTTTTTCACGAATAAAACCGGCGCTCCCCAGGGCGAGAAACTCGGTCTTATAAAACCTTTATCCAACAATTCTTGCAATTGCTTGGATAGCTCTTGCATTTCAGATGGTGCCAAACGATAAGGAGATCGAGCTATCGGCGCTGCTCCGGACACTAGGTCAATCCTGAACTCGACTTGCCTTTGCGGTGGCAATCCAGGTAACTCTTCAGGAAATACCTCCGGGTAATCACGAACTACAGGGATCTCTTCAAGCTTCTGCTCCTCAACCCTAGTGTCAACCACGTGGGCTAAGTATGCTGGGTATCCTTTTCGCAAATACTTCTGAGCTTTCATCATATTAACGATTCTCAAAGGGGCACTCTCATCACCTTGAATTTCCAACGGTTCACCAGTCGGAGGTAGAAGACGAACTATCTTCTTATCGCACACAATCTCTGCATGATTCTTTGATAACCAATCCATGCCAATAACGACATCGAAACTTCCAAGTTCTACTGGTAAAAGGTCAATACTATACATACGATCTCCCAAACGCAAGGTACACTCACGAAAAACTTCGTCGGCTTCTATTAATTTTTCGTTAGCTAACTCTATAGAATACTTAACATCTAATTTACTTGATTTTGAGCTAAGAAAAGGCTCAAAGTTTTTGGAAACAAAACTTTTATCGGCTCCGGTATCAAATAAAATGTAAGCATAACGGTCATTTACGAGAAACGTACCGGTAACAACCGATGGATCCTTTCATGCTTTCTGGGCCTCCATCGCGAATGCTCTGCCACGATTTCCCTGGTTCTTCAGTTTTGGGCAATCCTTCCTAAAATGCCCTACAGTTCCACATTCAAAACATCCATGGTTCGATTCTTCTTTCTTCACAGCCAATTTCACACGGCAGGTTTGGGCTTGATGTCCAAATTTGCCACAACGTTCACAGACGTTGCACTGACCAGTGTGAAAATAACCACATTTGTTGCACTTTGGGTTAGGACCCTGATACCTTCTTGTTTCCATGGTGTTGGCTGCATACATCCTTCCCTGATTCCTCCTTTTGTTCTGAGAGTTATTAGCATGACTCCCAGATCCTTCAGACCACTTACGCTTTCCTTCAGTTTGCAGTTTTCCTTTCTCAGTCGTTTTATCAACAACTTCCACTGGCTTCTTCCCTGAACCACTCTTCTTCAATGTCCCCATACGAACAGCATCGTTAGTCAGGGAGTGTGCTAATTGAACAGCACTCTGAATAGTCGTAGGGTTTGCTGACGTCACCATACTACGGATCTGAGATGCCAAGCCCCAGATATAACGCTCAATTCTTTTGTGCTCCGGTGTTACGAGATGGGGTACAAGTCGTGCCAATTGATGAAACTTGGACGTGTATTCCCTTACCTCAGCATCTACCATGGTCAAATTCCAGAATTCCGCTTCTAATTTTTGAATTTCGTTGCGTGGACAATACTCACGCAGCAACATTTCCTTCAACTGATCCCAAGTGAGACCATAGGCATTAGCCTCACCGAGACCCTGAATTTGAGTATTCCACCAGGTTAGAGCTTCATCTTGAAATGAACTTGTTGCATACTTCACGCGTTGAGCTGCAGTACAGTTACTTATGATCATCACAGACTCCATTTTCTCAATCCAGCGGACAATGCCGATTGGTCCTTCAGTTCCAGAAAAGAGTCGGGGCTGACATGCTTGAAAGGTCTTGTAAGAGCACCCTTCAATATGGTTCGCCTGGTTCACGTTCCGGTTGGCCGCTTCGTTAGCAAGGGCGGTGTTGACATGTTGCGAAATCAACTGGGCCAATTCCTCGGCCGTAGTGGGGAGTGGGTTAGCATTTTGGTTTTCTCTTCGCGGTGGCATGTTCCTTTTCCCAATACAAATAATACAACGAGTGAGACAATATATATCACGCAATATCCATGCCATTCATGTATGTACGAAAATAACTTAACAAACACCACGATAAACCAAAATCAACCACTTCATGTCATTTTTGTTAAAAATTAGAGTTCAAACTTAGATACATCATTAAACCAAATGATTACAAAAATGGGCGTGGTATACGACCAAACCCTAACAAGTTTCTCTAATATAACAAAATGAAAAGACATGAAATCAAAAGAAACAACATCCCCAAAGACATGAACTAACGGGTGTGGCGCGGGAAAACACCGATGCGAGCAACAGTGGCGGCGATCAGAACACACGTAACTGCAAGGGCTAGAGAGTCCTCGAGGCGCTCCTCAAGTGCATCCACACGCTGTAAGGCCTCAACCTCTCTGACTTCCGCTTCCATGGCTCTCGCGGTAGCCTCCTCGGCCATCTTTATTGCTTCTTCGGCCTTCTTCTCGCTCCCTTCCAACCTTCTCCTCAATTCAGCCATATCTTCTCGGGCCTGAACTTGATCTTTCTTCATAAGTTTCACATAGCCATCCACACGCTTAAACCTACGAGTAATCCTATCCATGCTAACTCCAATGGAATCTATCCTCGACTCCTCACGGGCACATCGAGCAGCTAGCAAGGGCACTGTGCGCTCGATGGGCTGACCAGTGAGGGGTAGCATCCTCTGAGAAGAAGAGGACTCACCAATATGGCGAATAATCGGTACGCCCTATTCATTCGTCCATTCACGCACTTGCTCGGACAGCCAATCCCATTTTCTGGCGACAAAAGGTCTTGTCCTCTTAGGAGGACGCTCAACGATATAACCAACGGTTGCCGAATCATCATCATCTCTTTCGGCTAGCTTTCTCTTCTTAGCCGGTGACACTGATTTCCTAGCAGTAAACTTCAGAAGTGGACCTTCAGGATGTTCACGATAAGATCGATGAGATGGAAAACGTAATTCTACCGTTGTTGGCCTAACAGGCTCAATGGCAGTCATAGCGTCATCGTTCTCATGGACAGGGCTAATAGTCTCGGGGATCACTGGAATAGGCTCAACACTAGCTGGAGTCTCCTCCATAGGTTTCTTAACCAAAGGACTTGTCTCAACTGGCTCTTCCTCACTAGACTCCTTTTCATCATCAGATTCCTCTTCGCTAGACTCCTCTTCATTATCAGATTCCTCTTCGCTAGGCTCTTCTTCATTAGATGGTACCTCTTCATCTTCAGATTCTCCTATCCACCCATTCCCATAATACGGGTGATTAGCAAAATCTGGCATGTTCGGGTCAAATCCGAAATCAAATACCGAATCTGGAGACATCGGTGAAACTGGTGTGAACTCTGGCTCACTATCAGACGAGATCGAGATGACGGAAGGTGAAAGAGACATCTGTGACATGAAATATATACATGGTGTGAATAATTTTGCCAATAAATGTAAGCACGTACGTATGCAACACATTTAAGGCACGCAAGGGGGTAAAGAGGATATCTAATACGTAAGCACATACGCATGCATACAACTAATGCACATAAGGAACAAAGGAATATTCTATTATATCTAATTAATAATAACACTTACTCCTAATATAAGATGCATGCGGTATGAAAACGTCTTTAACCCAAAAACCCAATTTTAAAAGTTATAGTCTAGATTTTTAAGAAAAACATTTTCTAGTTCGCTATAACCATGGGCTCTGATACCAACTTCTGTCACACCCCGAAAACGACGATTCGCAGCGGAAACGAGACGTAAGCATGGTGGTCACATAAGTTGGAGCCCAATGATAATAAGCAAACACATTTAATTTAAAACATCGGAAATGTTCAACGAGATAAAAGATAAGTCTTACAATTATCCAAACTTGAAAGCATTAAAATTTAAAACACGAGTTTTAATGATCCAACACACGAGGATCCAAAATAAAGTTTAAAATGTCCCAACAGAAAACCGATGCAAGCGTTTGCCCAAAAGCCCGTTTTCATAACCGCGCGAGAGCATCTAAGTACTTGAAAAACATGCTTAAAAACATCAACATAAAGTTGAGCGAGTTTCACGGGTTTAACGATAACATAAACGAATTTAACGAACTATCAAGTAACTTGGACAAACATGTGATATGTCATAAGCTTGCAAGGAATACAACATGATGACAGTACCTAGAGCTTATAATCAAACCGAGACACGAATACAACATATCCCCACGAATCCTTTCAAAATATATTCTCTCGTACGAACGACCGATCAGCGCTACTGATCACGAGAGTGGGCAGTCAGTCCCAAATAGATCTATCAACACACCTTGCGGCCTACACGAGGCTAATGATTATAACGGCGGGGCTATTCATGAACGACATACATGAACACATAACGAAAGCCCTTACTCGAGACCATCAAACGAACACATAACGTAAGTCCAGTATCATGATAAACGAACGAAAGCATGTTCTTCCCCCATAGTTTATAAAGCAACAAAATAGTTTAAAAAGGGGGCCGTGAAAACTCACCTTGATAACGAATGGCGGAAAAACGAGTGTTAGCAAAAATACGCCCACGAACGCTAACGGTGCCCTAAACATGAGGGGTACATTACTAATTGAAACTCACGTCTTACTAGCAAGTTGTTCACCCAACCTACTTAGACTTGTAATATTTTTAAGAAAATATTTATTTGAACGACCCGTTGGTGACTTCGACACGCGGTTATGTTTTTAACGAAAAATGGTGTATCATACACACATACGAAGACTTCAAGTGTTATTACCTAACAACGATCAACATGAAAGTATGAAACTAATAACATATATATATCTACTCATACATATGCTTATGAGTTCTAAATCACATGTGAAAACACTAAAATCACAATATTTGCACATAAGCACTTTTCAAGCAAAACGACTAACTTTTAAGGAACAAACTTCCAAATTTCTAACACATGAGTTCATATAACATCATATATCATCAAAATATACTTAATAAAATATATTTCATTAAACAAAACAATCTTTCATTATTTTGACATAAAGTACCTATACATGGCAATTTCTAGCACATATGCGATAACCGAAACATCATACCACATAAGTAAACACATGGGTCATAACACTAACTCATCATATACATTATTAGCTGAAAATATGTCATAAAATAAGTTTAATTTGCTGTTTGAAATCAGACCTAACTAGCATTCATTTTTCAAGGCGGAAAACACCGATTTTACGACTAGTCATGCCTAAAATGTTATCCAAAAGCATCAAAACACCAAGGATCATATTATTTATTAAAAATATGGATTTTTAACATAAAATATAATCTTTTTACAGCCATATAATCAGACCTAACTTATCCATCATTTTACATGTAATAATCCATCATTTAAGTACCCTTTTTGTAACAAATCATGGTCAAAACTCTAGCTAATCATCACAACATAAAATACCCTTTTAGAGCTGATCATTATACATAAAATACATCATATTTATCACCTTATTTCCAGATTTCAAATAATCCTAACAATTCATGTACAAACCTAGCTTTTATCATGCTTTTTAAACCACAATCTTTAGTAACAAGCATCCAAACGTAGGGGTTTAAGATCCATACATAAAATAACAAGTTTTTATGTAATAATACACTTTATTTTTCTGTTTTAACTTGGTCATAACAAAATATTTGTTTGCATGCAAGAATCTAACATTATTCGTCATCATTTTGCAAGATATGAACACATAAACACACATTCATTCACATGACTACATGCATGCATATATAAATACTAAAACCCTTTTATAAAAACCCTTATTTGCTGAATTTTAATGGTTCATAAAAAGTCTTTTAGTTGGTGATGAACAACTCTTGCAAGGATCACTATTTTTATCAAAGAAAAAGAAAGAAGCAAAGAAATATGAGGTTCATACCTCTTGAACTAAATCAAGGGAGATACTAGTGAAATGCAAGTTGATGGATGGTTTTGTTGAGTATTTGGCTCCACACTCTTGAATCTTCAAGAAAATGCTCCAAGAACACCAAAAACTCAAGAACACTTGAAAGAACACTTAGAGAAAAGATGATAGAAAGGTGTGGGATTGAAGTGAAGATTGAAGGGGTATTTATAGGTGGGGTGAGGGATGAATTCAGCCAAGAGAGGAGAGAGGAGAGAGGATTTGACATCTTCCATTCAAATTTCGTGCAAGTTGAATGATCAAATTTGGTGGAGTGTAGTTTTGTACAAAGTGTGTAAGGAATCAAATGAGTGTGTTTAACACTTGATTAGGGTGTGGGACCCACTTTTTATGGCTGATTTTTGGGAGAGAGAAAAGATGCCATCTTTTATTTTATAAACCTCTACACACATGTAGGTGATCTTTTATAAAAACTACAACACTTTTATAAAATGTTACCACTTTAAACATGGTTTTTCGTCAAAATAAAAATATATAAAATACCCACTAATTATTTGCTATCATAATTAGTGAAAATAATAATTTTTGCTAACAGTTCATTTTAACTCATCCGGTACGCGATTGTACCGGGTAAAACGCAACGAAAATCGTCGAAAGCGGTATTTAACACATTGCACATAAATTTCACACATAATCCACTAATATAAACCAGTTTATATAATTTTCATCAAAACTGATATTTTTATGGTTAACCGGGTCGTCACCAACGTTAAATACGGGCATTTTACCGATACGCGGTATCGAAATTTCTGAAATTTCACGAAATGCAAACCTATGCATACGAAGGGCTTTGCTAGACTTTATAATAACCTAATTAACTGAAATTAAGTCTAAGACACACACAATTAAATTGCAAACGCGTTCTAAGGTTTAACGGTAAATAACCTGAAAATTGCCGGATGTCACAGTTAGTATACAAACGTTAACACGAAGGATTCCGTACTTCGTGTTATAGAAACGTCATATCACGAGTTCGATCAGTAGTTGAGTTACCTGGACCTACAAGTGGTATCAGAGCATATGCTCGTGAATTAAGTACGATTCTCGGTGATTAGTGACGGTTTTTGTGTACAATTCGACAAGAAATTCAACATTTTTGAAGTTTCTGCAACAATGGAGTTTTTCAAGTTCTTGAAGATCATTTCTCTGCTGAATTAATGATTTTGGAAGTGTTTTTGACGAAATTAGTCCGATAGAACTGTTCTATTTGATAAAATTCATAATCCTACGGTTCAATTTCCTTAAATTCCATTAATTCGTTGAGAAATCATGAATTTTGAAGTTTTCGGTTCGTGTTTGGGTGAAGATTCTTTTGAATCTGTTACAGCAGTTTAAGCGAACTTGCTGAGTTTCTGTGCAGGCGAACTTAGCAAGCGAACTTATTAAGTTCGCTTCTCACATTTTCAAGCGAACTTAGCTGTTAAGCGAACTTACCGGATTTCCTCCTTAAGCGAACTTGTCTTGTTCGCCGGATATTAAGTTCGCCGGATATTAAGTTCGCTTAGTACTCACTAAAGCGAACTTATTAAGTTCGCCTGAGGGTAAAACAGCTCAATACTTAGAAATTTTTCAGAAATTTTTTTTAACATGGCAAATATGGTTCAAGTCACAAACATGTTCAATTATGATAATGAGATTGGTACATCTCAAAAACCTCCGAAGTTGCTGAATCTAGCTGATTATTCAAATTGGAAAGATCGATTTGACCAATTCATATCTTTTACCGATACTAGTTTGTGGATTCCAATTTTGGAAGGATATACGCATCCTACTTATTCATGGATGGGAAAGGATGATGTTCCGAAACCAGTGTCAGCTTTAACTACTGAAGAGAAGCTGTTATTTGATCGAGAAAAGAAAGCAATGGCTAGCATTTCGATGTCTCTACCAAAGGAAATTTATCACAGTTTTAAACAGTTCAAGTCTTCTCAATAACTGTGGGAAGCACTACAGAAAAGGTGTGAAGGAAGTTTAGATGTGAAGAAAAGTAGAAAAAAGTTACTAAAGAAGCAGTTCCTAGTTTTTAAACATTTTCAAAATGAATCTTTGGATGATCTTGCTACAAGATTCTATCATCTTCTTAGTGAACTGGCTAGTGCATCTGTGGTATATGAGACTGAGGAAATCAATGATAAATTCTTGGAGGCTTTACCATCAAAGTTTGATGTGTATACGGTTTTGATCAAAGAAAATGTTAAGTACAAAACCATGTCTCTTGAAGAAGTCCTAGGAAAGATTCAGTCACATGACATGAATATGAAGAAGAAAGAGACAAATATGGAGCATATCCAGGATCCCTCGATGTATTTTGCCAAATCTGTTGGTAAATCTGGTGCTGGAGTGGCATTCTTTTCTGGTGATGCTCAAGAGTCTTCAAATGATCAGTGTTCTGGAGTTCCAATTTATTCTGGTCATACAAGCCATTCTGGTTTTTCTGCTACTACTTCTTCAACATCATCTAGATCTCATGTGAATCAGAAAGTTGCTGATGATTATCTGGCTATGTTTTCTTCAATCATGGCATCATATGAGAATTTCATTGGAGGAAAAATACATGATCCTGAGGTAATAGAAGAAGATTTCAGACAGATTGACCCTGTTGATCTGGAAGAAATGAATATCCAATGGAATATGGCCATGTTAATGCGACAAGCTAAAGATTTTTTGAAGAGAACTGGCAGAAAATATATTGTCTCAAATAGTCGATCGCGTATGGGTTTTGATAAGAGCAAAGTCAGGTGTTACAATTGCCAAGAGTATGGTCACTTTGCTAAGGAGTGTGTGAAGCCAAAGGTAGAATTTGATTCTCAAAAGAAGCAATCTAACTTTCTGCATAATAGGAATCAGCCACATGGTTCATCTGGTAATCAAAATCTTGGTTCTTCTGGTAATACAAATCATGCATCTGCATCATCAGCTTTAGTTGCTCAAAACGATGAAAACTATGATTGGGGCATTCATCTGGAAGATTTGGTGGGTGCTGTTAGTCAGGCTTTTGTTGCAGAAATTCATTCAGAAAAACCAGAAGAATCTACTGATGATGAAAGTTCTAGTGATGATGATAGTGTTCCAAGTGTGGATGATGAGGAAGAAAGAGAGCAAAGTATTGATTCTGATGTTGTGATAGGGGTTGCTGAGGAAGGAATTGTTCTTACAGAAAATGCTTCAGTTGGTGAAGATTCAGAGAATATTCCGATTGCCAAAGAATTCATGGCAGACATGTCTGACCCGACTAAGGTAAAAGACTCTGTCTGTCATATATTTTGTTCTAATTGCATTTCTGTTAAAGATAAACTACAAAAAGTCATGGATGATAACACAAATTTGATTTGTGACATGAAATCAATACATTCAGTTAATCAGAAACTGAAAGATAATGATAAACTGTGCATTGATAGAATTGAGTCTTTGAAAAGAGACTTAAATTCTCTTGGGTTAAAATACAAAGAGCAGGGTTATCATCTAGATATGACTTATGCTGAAATTGAAAAACGGAATAAAGTAGTTACCCAAAAGAACAAGGAGATTTCTGAAAAATAATCTGAGGTGATAAAGTTACATAGAAAGCTGGAACAGTTTGAGAATTCGTCTGTAGTTTTGGATTATTTCAATGCTAATGCTGATCCCACAGAAAGGGTTGCTGGTATTGGGTTTATTCCTCCTCCGTTCAATGCAAATTATGTAGTTGAGCCTGAAATCATTCATGAAGAGGAGATTGATCCCAACACAGTATTAAAAGTGAATCCAGTGACGGGTGAAGACATGGTGTATGATTCTGATACAGAGGATGAAGTGTTTGATGATTCAAAGGTTGAAGGCATTCCGAGAGAAGTGAAATTGAGGAACCAAAGGTTGTGAAGAATGTTACTAGGGATAGATGCATCTTGACAGAACTTGATGAGGTGAAAGTGGTTCCAACTAAACTTTCTCCAATCTTAGATTCAAGTGGGTTTGTTGCGACTGGTTTTCAAAAGGTGAATTCTTCAAAGGTGCCAAAACAGACTTATGTTCCTAAGAAGCCAATAAATTGTTCTGGGAATTCATCCGAAGCTTATTCTTCTGATGGTTCTTCAAATTCAAACAAAACATCTTATTTCAGAAGTTTTCAAGAAAGACGAGTGTGTTTTCATTGCAATGAGGCTGGTCATATTTTGATTAATTGTCTATACAAGAACATGGGTAAAATGAAGAGTGTTCCTTCACAACCGAAAGTGGTGAAGATTCTTAAAAGAAACGATGAGGGAAAGTCGTCTTCTAGTTTGGAGAAAAATGTGATTGGTCATTCTTTTGTTAAATCCCATGGATTTAAACAACAGAATTTACTGAATGCAAAATCCTTTGTTTGCAAAAATAAACTTGAGATTCCAAAAGTTGGAATTTCAAAGGATTCTGTTCAGGAGGTTAAATTGTCTAGACCTCAAAGAAGAAGAAGAAACAGAAAATTAAAGAAAATTTTGAAAACATCTGAATCTGACAATAATATATCACATAATGTTTTTCAAAATAATAAAAATGGTTCTTCTTTGAAAAGGTCTGATTGTCAAACATCTGTTCCAAAAGTGAATGATAAAATTGATTGTAAATTACAAGAAGTTGTTTATTTTGATCAATCCGGACGACCCAAGACAACGATGGCTTGGGTTCCACTTTCTAACTGATTCTCATTGTTTATGTAGGGACAACCAAGGAGGACTATCAACATTACATGGTATGTGGGTAGTGGTTGATCTTGACATATGACAGGGAATGTTAGATTGCTTAAGGATGTGATTAAAATTGATGGTGGTTATGTCGCTTTTGCGGGTAATAAAGGCGGGTACATAACAGGCCAGGGAACGTTAAAGAATGACAAAGTAAAATTTGAAAAGGTGAATTATGTTGAGCAGCTGGAACACAATCTTTTAAACGTATCACAAGTTTGTGACAAGAAGTTTTCGTTCCATTTCAATGATCATGAATGTTATATTTTGAAACTGGGTTTTGTGATTCCTGATGAATGGATTCTCATGAAGGCTCCAATGAGAAATGACAAGTATGTCCTTGACATGAGTGTCGCCACTACAACGGATTCAATTCCAACATGTTTACTCTCCAAGGCGTCGGAATCTGATTCAATATTGTGGCACAGGAAGCTAGCTCACATAAACTACAGGAAGATGAACTACATTGTTAGGAATGATCTTGTGCTTGGTATTCCGAAATTGAAATTCTCAGTTCCTGATGATTGTATTCCGTGCAAGAAGGGGAAGCAAAGAAAGAAATCTCACAAATCGAAGTCGACGAATTCTATCGTAACTCCTTTGGAGTTGCTGCATATGGATTTGTTCGGTCCTATCAGTATTAGGAGCATTGGTGGGAAATCGTATTGTTTGGTCGTAACTGATGATTACTCCAGATTTTCATGGGTTAAGTTTCTTTCTTCTAAAGCTGAAACTACTGAGTTAGTACAATACTTAATCCTGGGTTTGGAGAATTTATTCAATCTGAAAGTCAGAAGAATCAGGAGTGACAATGGCAGCGAATTTAAGAATAGCAAAATGGGCTTATTCTGTCTACAAAAAGGAATTCATCATGAATTCAGTGCGCCATATGTTCCTCAACAAAACGGTGTCGCTGAACGAAAGAACAGGACGTTGGTCGAAACAGCTCGCACGATGCTTGCAGATTCTAAGCTTCCAGTCACGTTTTGGGCTGAAGCTGTGAATACTGCGTGTCATGTTTTGAACAGGGTCTTGACCGTAAAGCGACATAACAAGACTTGCTATGAATTGCTAAATAATCGAAAGCCGAATCTGGAATATTTACTACCTTTTGGTAATCCGTGTAGGATCGTGAGAATACAAGATGGTTCTGTTCTTAGTTGAGGTTGGCGGAAACAAAATCAACTACACAATTTATAATCAAGAAAACACAAAGAATACTGATAAACACTGTTGTATTAAGCTTTTGTGAATGCAAAGATTACAAGTGAGAAACTCAATGAATAAGTATGACAAGCACTACAAGCACGCTTACAATGAAGTGGCAACTCAGTATTTATAGTAACTTAGAATCAAGACATACCCTTGATTCTAAGGATCAGATCGAACACAAGCCGTTGATCTTGTTTATTAATTTACATTACACGTAAAGGCTAATCTAGTTAACTTTACTGAAACATTTTCTTTATTCATGATTGTTTGCATGCTTGGAGAAGTGTATTGTTGTCCGTCATTGGTTGACCATAGCGGTTCCTTCTGCTTTGAGTCTGTCAGTTGCTTTTGCAGAAAGGTGTCAGAGACGCTTGGCCTGGATAGTCAGCTGCAGCGTTTGGTTTTCAGTGAATAGAGCTATCAGCTGCAAAGAGTGAAGGTTGCTGCTGGTAAGCCTATCAGCAGCAACTTGTGCTGAATGCTGCTGATAAGCCTATCAGCAGCAACTTATACTGAATGCTGCTGATAAGCCTATCAGCAGTAACTTGTGCTGAATGCTGCTGATAAGCCTATCAGCAGCAAATTGTGCTGAATGCTGCTGATAAGCCTATCAGCAGCAACTTGTGCTGAATGCTGCTGATAAGCCTATCAGCAGCATTTGTACTTAGAATAATTTTGTAACAATCAGTCTTTGGTTCTACAAACTCCCCCTAGACTGATGCTACCAAAATTCTTCTAGTCCCTTTGTTGCTGAAGCTTTTGCATATGGCTGACTATTCTTTCCACCTCATAGCCTCTTTGATCCTTGCTGGGATTATTCAATGGAAGTTCAGACAGAGTCTTGATGTCTTTGTGTGGCATTTTGTAGATAGCTTTGCTTGAACATCTCATCTGCTGCTTCTTTACATCAATCAAAGTGAATTCATCCAAATCAGCATTAACCAAGATACAAATGGAGAGTGAGACTTGAGTGGTTTGATATTCATGACCACATCTTTGCTAGGATTGAAGTAGTGTCTGATAGCTAGCATAAGATGTTTCCCGCTCTCATTTGTAGGCTTATGAGCTTCACCCAGCTCTAAAATTCTTTGAAGATCGGAATCAGGTAATTGCAGAACCTCATCAACAGACCTGTAAGTGGATCTTCTTCTCTCAGTTCTCCCCCTGAAGATCTCAAACACTTGATCTTGTGAATTATAGAACCAGTTAACTATATTTCTTGAGTCTTCTGGTTTAGGAATGGGTTTGGGTATCTTCTAGGGAGGCTGTTGATGAGTGGGAGCTGGGTGGGATGACTTGGACTTTTTGGGTGGAGGAGTGGAAGGCTTGGGGATGTTTGTGGATGGTGTTTGGAGAGAGGAAGTAGTTTCTGGTGCAGAGGTTCTTTGTTTCTTGACTGGTCTCTTTTCCAGTCTTTCTTCCTCTTCCTTTTTCACTGTTGTATACAGGGCTTGTAGGTTCATGAAGGACATGGGACCTAACCTTTTTCCACTTTCTCCCCTTGCATTAAGGAAGTCAGTCATCTTCTTCCTTTCTTCATGGGTCCTTAGATTAAGGGCAATGGCTTTCTTTGACTTCTGTTGAGCTTTTTCTTTCTCTTCATCTTTCTTTTTCCTTGCCAATTCCCCCTGCTGACCCATGAAGGCTCTATAGATCTCTTTGTTTTCCAGTTTTTCAAGGTAGTCTGCATCCTCACCTTGAGAGATCAGAGCTTCAGTCCACTCCTCCCTTAATTCTTTTGCTAATTTATAATCAGTGATTCTAAACTTAGCATCTTCCTTCCTTTTCTTTTTAGCTTCTTCCTCTTCTTCTTTTGCAAACTGTTCCTGCAGCTGTCTAGCAAGTTGTTCATCTTCCTCAACTTGAGACCCTGCATGGACTTTTACCTTCATTTCATCCAGCTGTTTGGCATACAGCTGGATTGTCTGTTGTCTTAGAAGAATGGCTGCCTATCTATCTTCATGCCTTTGTTTTTGAGCCATCTCTTCAGCCAACTCTTCTTCTTCTCTCTTCTTTCTCTTTCTTTTCCTTTTGCAACTTTTCTTCATCCTCTTTTGTCATGATGCCCTTCCCTTTATTAACATTGGATACCTCTGCTCTGGCTTCACTGATCACAGAAACAGCTGATTGTTGTGCTGTTGGGATCTCTGCCTCGGCTTCATTGGCATGTTGAGAGGTAGATAAGGGAAGGTCTTCAGTTTGGCACTCAGGATCTGTAAGTTCTAGCAGCCTTTCTCTCACAGAGGATCTTGCTTCATAAGCTACAGCGCAGATGTTAACTGGAGGGGAATCTAAGTTGGAGTCAGTGTCAGAGGATGACACATCTTCTTCCTCATCAATCCTTCCTTCCTTCTCAAGGTGAGCTTTGATAATTGCCATCATCACCTGGCTTTCAAGGGAGTTGACATTGCAGATGTTGGCTTTTAGAAGATAGATCTTGTGGAGGAAATTTGTTGGTAGCTGAAGGATGTTCCCGGTGTTGATGATGAGAGCAGAACCGTTGCTTAGGAAGAAAGCGTGGTTAAGGAGCCTAGTGCTTACCCATCCTAGCACGTCCGAGTCCTTAACCAGGAAGGCATACAGAAATCTTTGAAGGCCCAGAACTCCTTCTTCAGTGAGAAGACTGCTCATTGTTATTGCAAGATTGTTGGGAGACAGTCTTCTTTCTGCGGCCGACGAAGATTCAGGATAAGCTACCCGTCTTGCTGTTTGTAGGAGTCTTCTGAACTTGGGTAGATTATCCTCCATCAGGTCATAGAACCTACCAATGGCAAGTTCTGCTGAGAGATCCGTTGAAGAGTTGATGCAGTTAGATAGATATAGTTGTAGGACTTGGAGGGCATTGAGTGAGTTCCAGTTCAGCTCTTCTACTCCGCTGAACTCCCGTCCAATCCAGAACCTCTCAGCTGATCCATCATACCCCCAAGCTAGAATAGAGTCAAACTCTAGCTTCTTTGAAGATTTGAAGATTTGGGGGGTAGTGGATTGACCTATGATGGCTGCTGCTTCAGGGATGATGCTGACCAATGTAGATGTTTGATCTTTGCCTTCAACATCAGTCAGCACTTCATCCACAGCCCTGACAACCAACTTCCAGTCTTCAGAGATCTCTTCTTCTTCATCTTCTGATACTGGCAAGTCGTAGACCTGTACAAAAGCTGGCCTGTAAAGTGAGCTTTGGAAGGCAGCCTGCTCCTGTATCCAGTCTTCAAGGCTGTCTGTATCATCTTCCATAGAAACCATCTCCCCCTTTTTGGTTGCATCAGAAGACAGGTAAGCATCAGTTTGGGTGCCTACTGATACAAGAGAGGGAGAGGCTAAAGTTGGGCATTTATGGGTTTCATGCATAGCGACTTGGTGTCTTAGTTTGGACATTTCAGCCTCTAGCATAGCCACCCTGGCCGTCAATTCCATGTTATGAAGTTTCAGTCTGTCCTCATCCACAGTTGTGGAATCCTTGGACCCAGATGGGGCCGTAGGCCTAGCCTCAGCATCCCCATCACCCGTGGTTTCTTGGCGCCTGGGATTCCTCTCAGTGAAGGGAGTTTCCAAGGAAACACCCTCACCGTGAGTTGCCGTGGTTGAGGTCTTAACGATGTTGTCACTGTCCTCCTGGTCAGTTGATGGACCAGCAGTAGTGACAGCCTCGTCCACATCCACTCTTTCAATACTCCCAGAGTGGACCTTCAAGGGTGAAGAACTTGGGTTGGGTGTTTCGGAAGCAAGACCAATCAGTACCCCCTTGATAGTGGTAGTTGGAGAAGGTACATCACTTTGGTCAGGTTCCTCTACACTTAAGTTCAAAGAGGAGAGGAATGGCTCGAAGGGCTGTTCTATGGATCCGGGAAGTGATCCTAATCCTAATAGAGAGACTTCCGAAGGAGTCTCCCTCGCAATGTGGCTTTCCCTTATGGTATTCTCACCAGAATGTTGTGATTCTGAGTGAGGGATGTTGGCTTGGGTTTGGGCCTTGGAGGCACGAGAAGAAGGAGTTCTCTTGCCCCTTTTTCTTGTATATTTGGCTGCAACCGGGGCCCTGTGTTCCGGTTGAGCAATCAAACTGTGGGTGAGTAATGTATGTGCCTGTGCATCCTTAGTTGAATGCACTGGGGTTCGATCAAGGGAAACAGTAGTTTGAGTTTGTGGCAGTGAGGTGGAGGGTGTGGGATCAGTATCAGCTGGGTTTGCTGAACTGTCACCCTGGGCACTGTGCGTGTTCAACATTGTAGACAACAACGGAACATCGGCCCCTGAGAACTTTGATGAAACTGTTCTCATGCTTTGAAAAATATTGTTCTTATGTCCCAAAATTGAGTAGTTTCTTGCAGTTTTTGAAAGATCTTGGTGCTCAATGTTGAACACTTCCTGCAAGAATCTTGGGTACATAAAGAACTGAGATTTCACCCCTTCTTGAAGGTTGTATCTCAAACCTTCAAAAATGAGGTGGGAAAAATTAAAACCTGCTCCAGTTATCATACCGTGAATTGCCGACGCAAGTACGGAGCTTAGTTGGTTCCAGCCACTCCTCTTTTGAGATATGAATTGGAGAAGAGTGTGGCAGAGATACTTCCATTTGGGACCCATGAGTGCCTTCTCTATCGTATACTCTGTTTGATTCCCAGTGTACCCTATGGATACAAAGGTCCTCATGTATATGTCTCTTGCGTAAGAGAGGGCGTCCCCTTCATCCTGAAGCTTGAGGTGTTGGCGGAGCTTTGCTTTAGTGATGATCATTTCCTTACCGTCTACTGTGCCTCTGATTTGAGGAGTGCCCTGTTCAGTAGAGTACATGGCTGAGCTCCAAAAATCTTCCATGTGTGAAGTATATATGGTTGGGTTGACGGTTAGGGCATGGTAAATTTTGGACCGACAGAGAAAGTCGATCATACCGTCGAAACCTTCGGACTTCTTGCCTTTTATTAGGTATGCAGTGAGGTTGTGGTATGGAGCAAACTTGTCGTTGGGGATGTTTATGTCGGCGACTGCCATTGTTATGGATTTGGAGGGAAGAAAGAAGGGTGTTTGAATGGTAGTTATGGAGGGTTTTGAATGCTGTGGGGACGGGAGTGAAAGTGATGGGAGATAGGTTTGAAATAGAATGTGAAGAGGTTGAGGGAACGTTTGTGATTGTGATATAACGGCAGACGAAGAAAAAGCAACCCTACTTGTACAGTACAACCTGTTTCACTTTTCGTTGTTACAGCTGTAATACACCAAGGCAGTCATGGAAGGGACTGACGGTAAATATTACAGCGGGTAAAAGTTAATTTAGACTTATGTTTACCCATCAGCAGCAAACTTGGTTGCTTCTGAAAGATAAGAGTATCCGCAGCAAAATTGGTTGCAGCTGATGGATAAGCCTATCCGCTGCAAACTTGGTTGCTGCGGAGAGATAAGTCTGTCAGCAGCAGATTTTGCTGCTGAAAGGTTTAAAGATCTGCAGCAAAGGAATTGCTGCTGAAAGCCTTAAAGCTATCCGCAGGGAACATGTACCTACTGATAACTTAAAGCTATCAGTGGCAAAACTTATGCTGCTGATGCTTTTACCTGTCAGCAGCTGAAGGACAAAAATGCTGCTGACCCATAACTTTTATTTACAACAAGGGACAAAAGGACACATTTTAAGGAGAAACTTGAGATGGATTTTAATCAAAGTTCATCATACCAATTGATTCAACTAAATATCTGAATCTAGCTTCATCAAAATGTTTTGTAAACAGATCAGCATATTGCTCATTTGTATGAACTTTGGTTAAAATAATTCTCCTTTTCTCAGCTTGATCTCTTATGAAATGGTACCTGATGTCTATGTGCTTTGTCTTTGAGTGCTGCACCGGATTGTTTGTGATAGAGATAGCACTCATGTTGTCAATGTGAATTGGAGTCTGCATGAAGGTCATTCCATAGTCAAGCAGTTGATTTTGGATCCAGATGACCTATGCACAGCAGCTTGAAGCTGCAATGTATTCTGCTTCAGCTGTTGAAGTAGAAACACATGTTTGCTTTTTGCATTGCCATGAGATGAGCCTTCCTCCAAGAAATTGACATCCCCCAGATGTGGACTTTTTGTCCAAGTTACAACCCCCATAGTCACTGTCAGTGTAGGTATAGAGATTGACATTTTCATTCTTTGTATACCATAGCCCAAGTTTTGGAGCTCCCTTTAGGTATCTAAGGATCCTTTTGACAGCTTGAAGATGAGACACTTTTGGAGCTGCTTGAAATCTTGCGCAGAGACAAACTGCAAACATGATATCTGGTCTTGAGGCAGTGAGGTACATGAGAGACCCTATCATTGCTCGGTACTGATGTTGATCAGTGTCTTGTCCTTCTTTATCCGGAGATAATTGATGGTGCACTTGCATAGGAGTTCTGTTTGACTTGAAGTCCTAAAAAGAAATTTAGTTCACCCATTGAACTCATTTCAAATTTGGAATGCATCAGAACTTCAAAGTGTTTGCAGAGCTTCTTTCTTGTAGATCCAAAGATAATGTCATCAACATAAATCTGGACCAACAAAATTTTGCCCCCTTCATCTTTGATGAAAAGTGTCTGATCAATGGCCCCCCTTCTGAAGTTGTTGCTAAGTAGATATCCAGATAAAGTTTCATACCAGGCTCTTGGGGCTTGGTGTAAGCCATAGAGAGCTTTGTCCAGTTTTAAGACCTTATTTGGATGTGCATGATCTACAAAGCCTGGAGGCTGTTTGACATAGACCTCTTCATCAATCGTGCCATACAGAAAGGCACTCTTCACATCCATTTGATAGACCATAAAGTTTTTGGATGCTGCATAAGCCAGAAAAATTCTAATGGCTTCCAGACGGGCAACAGGAGCAAAAACTTCATCATAGTCAATGCCTTCTTCTTGAGTGTAACCTTGAGCTACCAGTCTGGCTTTGTTCTTGACTACGATGCCCCTCTCATCTTGCTTGTTTCTAAAGACCCATCTTGTTCCAATGGCTGTTTGACCAGGTGGAAGATCAACAAGCTTCCAAACATCTTGTCTTTTGAATTGCAGCAATTCTTCCTGCATTGCTTCAATCCAGCTATTGTGCTTGAGAGCTTCATCAATCCTTTTGGGTTCCACCTGTGATAGAAAGCAAGAGAACAAACAAATGTTGGCTTCATGAGACTTACTTCTTGTCTGGATGCCTGTGTGGACTTGGCCAATGATGTTTTCCAGAGGATGCTCTTTGTTTATTCTCTGTGCAGGTATCACATCCAGCCGTATTCCCTCTTCAAGATTATTGTGGTTTAGATCAGGATTGTCTTCAGATGTGTGGAGAGGAGCTTGGAGGATCTGATCATTGTGTTCCACATAGTCAGCAGCATTAGCATCAGAGGCCTCTTCAGCATGAATTGAGGAGGCTTCATTTAGGATTTCATTGTCAGAGAGATTGCTGCTTGTGGTGTTGGATGTACCGGCTTCACCTGCACTGGCTTCAATAGCTTCTGCCACTGATGGAGGATCAATGGATGGCCTTTTCATCCTGATGTAGGGACTGGGAAACTCTAGTCTGTAGTCAGAAGAAGAGGTTGAGGTAGAAGGTGTTGAGTTTGAAGAAGGAGGCTCCATATTTGAGAATATGAGGGGCTCAAATATCTGGGTGAAGGAGTCTATATCAAAAAGCCAGTTGGGACCTTTGCCTTGTTCACAGACAACGTGTTCCCTGCATTCCACATTAGCAGATTCTTCCACAATCCGAGTCCTAGAATTGAACACTCGGTAGGCCTTCGATTGAGAGGAGTAACCCACAAAGTAACCTTCATCAGACTTTGTACCGAATTTAGGAAGGACTCCGTGTGTGATGAGGATGGTACATGGACATCCAAAGGGCTTCAGGAAGCCAATGTAGGGAAGTCTTTTGAGCCAGAGTTTTCTGGAGAGGCTTAACAATAAGGACTCTATTCTGCACATAACAAGCTGTGCTTACTGCTTCTGCCCAGAAAGTAAGGGGCAGCTTTGAGTCAGCCAGCATAGATCTTGCTGATTCAATCAGAGTCCTATTTCTTCTTTCAGCAACCCCATTTTGTTGAGGGGTTCTTGGAGCACTGTATTGCCTTTCAATGCCCTTGCTCTCACATAAAATGTTCAAGGTATGATTTTTGAACTCTGTTCCCTGATCACACCTTATGATCTTTACCTTCAGATTGCTTTGATTCTCTACCCTAAGAATATAGGATTTGAGAATCTCGGCAGTTTCATCTTTTGTTCTTAGGAAGAATACCCATGAGAATCTGGAGAAGTCATCAGTTATCACCAGACAGTAGGACTGTTTGCCCATTGACATGACATTCGTAGGACCAAAGAGATCCATATGCAGTAGCTGGAGAGGAGTGTCATTTGTGTTCAATGTCTTGGGCTTATGGGAACTCTTGTGTTGTTTTCCCTTCAAGCAGGCAATGCAGTGATCGGCTAGCTAGAATTCTTTGTCAGGAAGCCCTCTGACAAGATTGTCTTTCACTAATTTATTGATTGTTTTGATGTTAACATGGCTTAACCTCCTGTGCCAGAGAGCGGATTCATCAACTAATGCCTTTGATAGAAAACATGAAACACTACCAGATGGAGTGACTTCATTCATGTCAAGCACATATAAGTTGTCCTTTCTTTGAGCAGTTAGGAGAATCTTCTCTGGCGGGGGTTTAGATAGGCCAGGAGCTAACACAAAGCATTCTTTGTCAGTGAAGAGCGTCCAATGCTTTTGATCACATACTTGGGAAACACTCATGAGATTGAAGTCAAGTTCTTTAACATAGTTGACTCTTTCAATGCTCATCCTCTCGTTGGACACAGTGCCTTGTCCAGTGATAGATCCACCTTTTGAGTCACTCCCAAAGGCAACATATCCTCCATTGAAATGTCTGAAGTTGGAGAGGATGGACCTGTTGCCTGTCATGTGCCTGGAACAGCCGCTATCTACCACCCAGGTGTTATTCTTGTTACCTGGCTGTCCCTGCACATGAAAGAGATTTAGTTAGTGGGAGTGGTCCAAGAGCTCTCCTTTTTGAAGAAAAGAGTTCTTGGACTTTCTGATTCATCATGCGTGCATTCAACAGCACCGATGATGATTTTGCTGACAGGAGCAGAGATTTTGGCTTTCCATTGCTTAAGTAGTGGTTTTCCAGTTCTCTTTTCTTTATCGGCTGCGGATTTGGCTTTGGCAGCTGATGAATTTGCTCTATCAGCAGCTGATTTTCCTGCTTGAGGTTTTGGCTTGTCAGCAGCGGCAGGTTTTGCTGCTGATGGCTTCAGCTTATCAGCTGCAGATGTTGCTGCAGATGGCCTTGGCCTTTCAGCAACAGATTTTGCTTTTGCTGCTGAAGGCTTAGTTGGAGCAGCAGCAGATTTAGTTTTTGCTGCTGACTGCTTTGTTTGAGCAGCAGCAGATTTGGTCGCTGCTGAAGGCTTTGCCTTTTGCTGCTGCTTGTGTTTTTCTGCAGTTTCAACTCTTCTACTGGCTGCAGATGGCCTATCAACTGAAGTATGCTGATCCTTCTTTTGTTTATGCGCTGATTGAAGAAGGATCTGGTTGAAGGGGTTAAACTGACATTTTGCAGCAAAGTGGTTTGATTCCCCACATATGATGCAGGACTGCTGAACTTTGGGCTGCTGCTTCCTTGGTGGAGAAGAAGAGTTTCTGAACTGAGTTTTCTTGGTCGTAACTCTTCTAACCTGTTGCTGATTCTTTTGATTTGGCATGAACTGAGGCTTGGAGTTTGTAAGTCCTGATGTCTGTCCCTTTTCAATGTTTAGCTTTCTTCCACCTGGAGGATAGCTGATCCTGATCTGTTTGAATGGTACAGGGGCTGGAACAGCTGGGAGAACAGTAGGGACTGGGACTCTATTCAGAACAGCTTCAGATGAGGCTGTACTAGTTTCATCATGGTCTGAGAAGGTTAACTCAGATTCTGATGAGGTAGTGCAATCTTTAACAAGGGGTTCATCCATTAAAGGATCAAGATTTCTGTTTGCAGTGTCGAGTTTTGCAACATCGAAGCTTGGTTCATAGATGGCAACATAGTCAGCTGGATGAGAAACAGTATTGTACTGTTCCTTGCCATATCCAAGTCCTCCAAGCTTTACCTTTTCATGGACTTGAATATCTAGAAGTCTCTGTACCTTTTTAGAAGAAAATTTATATTTTTCAACATGAACTTTCTGTTCTGCCAGATCAGCTCTGGTTGATTTAAGTTTTACTAATAGATCATCAATATGAGTTTCAAGATTGGTTTGTTCATGTTTTAGAGATGAAATCTCTTTCTTAAGGCATTCAATTTTTTCTTTGTAAGTGATTTCAACCTTTTTGAACTCAGATTTCATTTGAAGAAACTCTTCATTTTGATCTATCAGATTTTGGTTATGCTTTCTATAACCTAAAACTTTGTCAATGCAAGCTTGAGAGCAAAGATGTTCAAATACCTGAGGTGGTATCTCTACATTGTCTGCCATAAGTGCTTGGTTGGAGGCAGGAACATCTTCATATTGAAAACTCCAGTCAAAGTCTGAAGTTCCAACATTTGCACAGGCTGCAGTCTGTGCTGGAGTAGTTCCTTGCTGCTGCTGCTGCCTGGGCTGACCTTGGTAACCTTGTCTTTGATGGCTGGCACCCTGATTGGCTTTAGGTGTCTTGCACTCCCTAGCAAAGTGACCCATTTGGTTACAGTTGTAACATCGGATCTTGCTTTTATCAAGCCCAACTCTGGTGTTTGAGTTGTTGCTTGGAACTGATCTCCCGGTTCTAGAATAGAACCTTTTTGCTCTGAGGGAGAGCATGGCATATGAGTGCTGAATATCCATTTCTTCAAGATCATCTGGATGAAAGCATTCCAGATCCTCTTTTATGAAGTACATGCTGCTTGAGTTGTCAGAGACAAAAGCAGTAGAGGTTGGCTGTTGAGGAGGTGCCTCGAGAAGAAATGGTGATGAGTTAGATTGTGAAGCGGTTGGGGTCTGAGGGTGAGTAACAATGGGAGGATAGTAGCTGCTTGCACTAGGACCGGAATGATCAGAGTGAAGCGCTGAGGAGGTAGTGGAGGAAGTGGTAGCTGATTGATAACTGGAGCTCCTTTCTTTAGCTTGAATCATTTCTAATTCATAGGTTTTGAGCATGCCAAAGAGCTTAGTCATCTGAAGAGTCTTCAGATTCTCTATTCTTCTGATGGACACAGTGTATAATGTCCAACAACTAGGAAGAGATCTTATGAACTTCTTGAGAATGTCTTCATTCTCCAGCTTTACCTTGGAGCACTGCAGTTCACCTACAGGATAGGTAAATCTGTTATATAAAATAGTTAAGGACTCACCTTCCCTCCAGACGAAGTTCTCATACTGCTGCTTCAGTATGTCCCTTCTGTTCTCTTTGACTTCTTCAGAGCCAGCAAATATCTTCTCCAGCGCCTCCCAGAGCTCCTTGGCAGTTTTGTAACTTCTGAAGTTGTGAAAAACTTCATTTGGAAGGCACATTTGGATGGCTCCTAGTGCCTTGAAGTCCACCTCCATTTTCTTGATGTCCTCTTCAGAGTACTTGGAGGTTTCCTTCGGGACTTGTAGCCCTCCACCATCAGCAGAGGCCACCATGGGAATATATGGACCCTCCTTGATGGATCTCCACATTCCGTATTCCTGGTAACAGAAGAAGCTTTCCATGCGATTTTTCCACATGTCATAGTCTTCTCCAGATACCAACCTTGGTGGTCGGTTGATGCTGCCAATATCTTCAAAGCCATTGCTCTGTGCCATTTTTGTTTTGATTTTGGGTGACTTGATCAAAGAGAGAGTTTAGAATAGAACCAGAGATGATTAGACAAATGTTAGTTTGTTTAATCTGAGCCAAAGCTCTGATACCACTTGTAGGATCGTGAGAATACAAGATGGTTCTGTTCTTAGTTGAGGTTGGCGGAAACAAAATCAACTACACAATTTATAATCAAGTAAACACAAAGAATACTGATAAACACTGTTGTATTAAGCTTTTTGTGAATGCAAAGATTACAAGTGAGAAACTCAATGAATAAGTATGACAAGCACTACAAGCACGCTTACAATGAAGTGGCAACTCAGTATTTATAGTAACTTAGAATCAAGACAGACCCTTGATTCTAAGGATCAGATCGAACACAAGCCGTTGATCTTGTTTATTAATTTACATTACACGTAAAGGCTAATCTAGTTAACTTTACTGAAACGTTTTCTTTATTCATGATTTTTTGCATGCTTGGAGAAGTGTATTGTTGTCCGTCATTGGTTGACCATAGCGGTTCCTTCTGCTTTGAGTCTGTCAGTTGCTTTTGCAGAAAGGTGTCAGAGACGCTTGGCCTGGATACTCAGCTGCAGCGTTTGGTTTTCAGTGAATAGAGCTATCAGCTGCAAAGAGTGAAGGTTGCTGCTGGTAAGCCTATCAGCAGCAACTTATGCTGAATGCTGCTGATAAGCCTATCAGCAGCAACTTGTGCTGAATGCTGCTGATAAGCCTATCAGCAGCATTTGTACTTAGAATAATTTTGTAACAATCAGTCTTTGGTTCTACAATCCGTGTACCCTACTGAAGGTTAGAGATGTCCCAACGAAATTCAGTGCAAAGGCTATTGAAGGGATTTTTCTAGGGTATGTGGCTAATTCAACAACCAAGAGGGTTTATAACAAAGAGACACGCCAAGTTGAAGAATGGTTCCATATTGACTGTTCAAATCGGTCTTTACCACAAATGGCGATTGGTCCGGATTGGGCATTTGATTATGAAAACTTATTTAAGTCTTTTCATTTACCTTCTGACATTTCTGATGAAGATGCTGCTGTTATCTATGATTCTTGTCAAGATGCTCAGCACAATGGATTTCTACCAAATGCAGTTCCCAATTCATCGATTCCATCTACTTCTGCTCCAGATCCAAATATTTCTTCTTGTTCAGGTCCACAAGATTCAGAGAGTGAGGAGGATAATGCTATTTTTCAAGATTCTTCTGCTGATCCGTTGTTGAGTGATGATCCATTACCTTCAACACAGGCTCAGGGGGAGATTCCATCAAATTTAGACTCGGAAATTCCAATTCCTCAAGATTATTCTTATCAATCTGACTCTACTCAAGTTGATGTGTTGCCGGTTCCTGAGGTTGCATCCATCAAGGAACACAAAGATCATCCAGTAACAAATATAATTGGAAATTTACAGGATGGAGTGAAAACTCGTTCTCTTGTTGACAATACTTGTTTGTATACTTGCATTAAAGATTCTGGTGTTCTTGATGATTGCTCACATTCTTGCTTTATTTCGCAGGTTGAACCCAAGAATGTAGAGATGGCTTTAAATGACAATAACTGGATAGAAGCTATGCAGGAAGAACTTGCTCAATTTGACAAACTTAAGGTTTAGAATCTGGTTGATCTTTCGAAAGGTGCGTATCCGATAGGAACAAAATGGGTGTTTAAATATAAGAAAGACGATCGAGGTGTCGTGGTACGCAATAAGGCAAGGTTAGTTGTCCAGGGCTTCAATCAACAAGAAGGAATTGATTACACCGAAGTTTATGCGCCGGTTGCAAGGCTTAAGGCTATAAGGCTGTTTCTAGATTTTGCTTCTTTTAAAGGTTTTAAGGTGTTTCAATTGGACATCAAGAGTGCATTTTTATATGGAAAGGTCAAGGAGGAAGTCTATGTGTGTCAGCCGCCGGGGTTTGAAGATCCACTGCATCCGAACATGGTTTTCAAGCTAGATAAGGCCCTCTATGGTCTTCATCAGGCTCCTCGTGCGTGGTATGAGACTTTATCTACACATCTTTTGGCGAATGACTTTGTTCGTGGAAAGATAGACTCGACCTTATTCATAAAGAAATCAGGGGGAGATTACCTACTGGTACAGATTTATGTGGATGATATTATTTTTGGCTCGACAAATGAAGGGTTGTGCAAAGACTTTGAGGGTGTTATGAAGTCGAAATTTGAAATGTCTGCGATGGGAGAGTTATCGTTTTTCTTAGGTTTACAAGTAAATCAAAAGGAAGATGGTTTCTTTATTCATCAGTCCAAGTATGTCAAAGACATCTTGAGCCAGTTCAAGATGGAGGACTGTACTTCATATGATACTCCAATTCTGGTCAATCATAAGTTAAATTCTGACCCGGAAGGAAAAGATGTGGATTGTCGACTTTACAAAGCTATGATTGGATCCCTCATGTACTTAACCGCTTCAAGGCCGGACATAATGTTCGACATGTGTATCTGTTCTAGATTTCAGGCAAAGCCAAAAGAATCTCACTTAATTGCTGTGAAAAGAATCTTTCGGTATTTAAAAGGAAAACAACGTTTAGGGCTATGGTATCCTCATGGTTCTAACTTTGATTTCAATGCTTATACTGATTCTGATTTTGGTGGTTGTTGTCTGGACAGGAAATCTACAACAGGTGGTTGCCAATTCTTAGGAAATCGACTTGTATCTTGGCAATGCAAAAAGCAAACCACAGTCTCGATTTCAACATGTGAAGCACAATACATTGCTGCTGCAAGTTGCTGTTCACAAATCCTGTGGATACAACAACAATTGAGAGATTACGGTTTGAATTTCACAGAAACCCCCATGTTTATTGATAACAATGCTACTATGTCCATAACGAATAATCCTGTTAAACATAGTAAAACTAAGCACATCGAAATTCGATATCATTTTATACGTGATTGTGCAGAGAAAAGGCTGATTGAGCTGGTCAAGGTACACACTGAAGATAATTTTGCTGATTTGTTTACTAAGGCATTTGATCGTACCAGGTTTGAATTCTTGATAAAAATGATTGGTATGATCAATCCCAAATAAAAGTTTTTCAAAATCAGAATTTCATGGAAAATTTTCTTTTAAGTTCTTTTATTGCTTTATTACATTTACTTTTTCAGTCAAAAAGTTTAAATTATAAAAAGTCAAAACAAATTGAAAAATATAAAATTTGACATCATTTGAGGTTTTGAGAAGAAATGATAGTACATCAGTGATTAGTTCATTTCACACGACCTTAATAGACCTTGATATATGAATGATTAAAATAAGTTGATCTGATCTAAATTTCATAGTTTGCATAAATAAGAGATGATAGTGTTGTGAATGCTCTATTCTTGATAATTTGTTTTATAATTTGTGTATAAAATTTGAAACTTGAATTGTAAATAGGCTAAAAGCGTTTTGAAGCTAATAGTAGTGTGAAAATTAAATATAATATGATTACATTTGTGATTTAAATCCATTTTATGCCTGGGTGTGTGCGTTAAAAGATCTCTATCAGATAAAGAATATTAGCTTTTAATAAAGATTTTCCTATGAGATCAGTTTCAGGTTATGTCCTTAGCACTATTCATTCGACTTGCTTCAGTGCCCATGTCCCGAAAAGCATGCAATTTGAAGTATAATCAAGATATGTACTTGACAACATCTGTCAAACATATACTAGCCTTTGGATCATATTGATATATCATCTTTACTGATTCCATTGAATTCATAATCCAGATAACAGTTGGATCCACGTACCTGAATCTTATTATTCCACAAATATAAGCCAAACCATTGAATCATTCGATTCTGAATCTCATTGATTCCTTTACAATCTAATTTGGATTCTGCTATTCATGTGCTAAGTGATGTCTCCTCATTCTGAATATTCGGATAATCTTTAGTAAAATCTTATATATGTTTTGAAGATAGTGCAATTACTTTCTATTTGGCATATATGTGGGGTACACGATGTTAATCATCTAAATGGTACTAAATCACATGAATTTGGAGTATAAACGCTTATAGTTTCAAATTATATAATATTGACAATTTTAAGAATTCAGGCTTTATATTTCAAATTCGATATAAATAAAAGAGCATTTTATAACCTGATCTTATTTACTTTGAAATTTATCGCGTATCATTTCAAATATTATTCAAATTAAATGAGTTTCAAAATGAAAAAGATGCAAAATGCATAAAATTGAGTTGAATGGTTTCATACTATAGGTTACCCTTTGTTATTGATATTATGTGTGATAAATTAATTGAATACTGATATGATCTTCTTGCTCATGATGTTCAAACCAAAAATATATGTTTTTTGTTTGTCTAGAGAAAAACAAAAAATATGTGATTTTTGTTTGTATAGAGAAAAACCAAAAATATGTGATTTCAGTTTGTACAAGAGAAAAATCAAAAATATGTGTTTCCGTCTGCATAGATAAAATTCAAAAAGATTTTGATTTTTACTTTCCATGAAAATTCTAAACTTTTATTAAAATTGTTCGGGATTGGATCAAATATGTGTTGTTGACGGAAGTTCAAGATTTGAAAGGTTGAAGTTGGTAAAATTTGTGTTCAAGGCAAAAAGGTTGGAAAAGTAATTAAGTTCGCCTGTGTACAGTGAAGCGAACTTAATAAGTTCGCTTAAATCTTAATTTTCAGTCTAGGGTGAAGCGAACTTATCTTGTTCGCTGAAGGCTTGTTAAGCGAACTTAACAAGTTCGCTTAATCAAGCGAACTTAACAAGTTCGCTTAATCAAGCGAACTTAATCTGAATAAGTGTTGAATCAGGTGAACTTGTCTCTCATCGTCTTCATCAGAACATAAGCGAACTTGCCCAAATTTATAAAAATTTTAAAACTGTGTTGTGAGTGTTATTTTCTGGTTGCAGCTTGATCAAAATTGAATTGCGAATCTCACAAAGGTATTTTCGTTGATTTTCATCCGCTAAATTGAGTGTATTCGATAGTTCTTCATCTCGGTTTTTGTCGGACTGTTCCAGGACACTTTTGACCTAAGTTTTGACCTAAATATAAAATTGATCATCATTCTTGGTTATATTGTGTTATTCGATTGATTTTATATGCTTATTTCACTATTTCGATCGATTTGCCGAAGTTTGAATAATCTGTGTTTGAATTTGAAACGTCTCAGGTTCAGGCGAACTTGTTCCAAGCGAACTTGTCAGGCGAACTTAATAAGTTAGCCTAGGCGAACTTATTAAGTTCGCCTAGAGGTCGTTCATGATCCTAATCAAGATCTAGGAATGAACATGGATGATTTTGTTGATGATGATGTGAACTCGCCCATTCATGAACAAGAAGGGAATGTGGTGACAGATGCTGAGTCTAGTTCCAGTTCAAGTGATACAACATCATCTGATGATGACAGCACTGATTCTGATGAATCTAGGGATTTTTCTCAAGGTCATTATGAACGGTTGGCTGCTATTCCACTGGCTAATGCTGGAAAACGCATTAAATCTCAAGCCAGACGACCACGACGCAAGTCTGTTCGGGATCCTCCTTCCAGATCAGTACTTGGAAAAAGATCTTTGGTCGATGAGAGTTCTGACACTGACAGTGACTTTAATCCAGATCCTACACGTCCAAAGTTAATGTCTGCATCGATTGCTGCTGCAAAATCTTCTCAAGGAGTTAAGGAGGCAAATTTTGTTGCTTCTCTGATCATTACTCCTCCACGATCTAAGGATCCATCTCCAGTTCATACTCCTGTTCCTCCAGTCATTCCTACTACTTCAAGTCCTTCTATTCCACAATCCACAGCTGGTCCGTCAAAGCCTTCTGATTCTGACAGGATTATTTCCTTGAATCTCAAGTGCTTTCTCTACAAACACAAGTAAACTCTCTTGTGTCTATTGATTCCCAACGGCAGTTGGTGATTCAGACTCAAGCTCAACAGATTGCTGATATGCAAGCATTAGTGTCCAAACTCGTTCAACGTCTTGACGTTCAGGGGGAGTTGAGGATACCTGATACTTGTCACACTGAGTCAATTCAAAGACGTGATGATGAAGACAATGATCCTACTGGAAATATTGAGGGTGATCGTCAATACACTGACGCTAATCCTATATCTAGAGTTCAGGGGGAGTCGACATCACAATCTCTTGAAGGAAACAAAGACAAAGATACTTCTGGTACTAATGACGAAGAAATTCTGTTATTAGAATTCTTTCAAGACTCAGAAGAAGAGGAAGCTGAAAAGATTGAATGTCTTGATGACATTGACGATTTATTTAATGACATGGAAGATGATATGTCAGATACTGAGATAGAAGAAGGAGAAATAGTAGAGATTGAAATAGAGAAAGATAACGACAGTGTTACTATGAAGGTTGTGACGGTCTTAAGGTGCCGTATAATTTCATCCAAGAGGATGTTGTTCCTGAGTTCTGTTATGACGGAATAACTGATTCTATGGACTCTATTGAAGACGTCACACTGCCTGATGATACAGCTGAATCAAAGATGGATACTGATGATGAGAATCTTCAATTCAATAAAGGTGCTGAAACTGAAACTACTCACACTGAGTCTCCGAAGATTAATGAAGAACCTGTGATGTTCAGAGACACAGGGATGACACGAGAACAGTGGAGAGAAGTTGTAAACAGTTGGATGAAGGTGCTACCCAAGTCTCCAGTACAACCTGCTCAGAAAGAGAAATATGTGAATAAAGTGCAGTGTGTAGGAAGGATCATAAGTTGGTTCTATGATGGTGAATCAAAAATATTTGCAATCAAACGATCTGATGGCGTTCAATACTTAAAGCCAAGTATCAAATATTTCAATACCTTGCCAAGGTGTGAAATAAATGGTCTAGCTTCAAAGCCACTCATAAATAGATCGAAGAATGGTTTGGCTGATGTGATAGCAAATCTGATAAAGAAAGAAGGTAGTTCGGGTAAGTATGAACGGCTGAAACCACAGAAGGGAAAGAGAGTGAAGATTACAGATCCTAAGACTGGGAAAGTAACCTAGAGATACAAGTATAGACCAGTGCGTGCTATTCACAAGATACCATTAAAGAATATTCCTCAAGACTTTCTTGGGAATATGAAATGGTGGTATGTTGATGTTAATACTGGTGAAGCAAGGGTTGAAGACAAAGATAATAAGGTCATTGTGTGTTTCTATGACGCAATGAATCTTATTAATTTTTCAAAGAAAGATCAGAGGACGCTGCGAAAGAATGAGAACATGTATACCGATGAATGGAGAGAACAAGGTCTACAGTACAAAAGAGTTTTGGAGATATGCAGAAGATACGGTGTGCATGCTGGAAGCAGACTACCAGACAACTGGAAGAGTTCAAGATAAAGACTGAAGACAGAAGATCAAGCTATTGTCAAGGGGGAGTCTTTTAGGACATAGATTTGTAATGACAAAAGCTTGTAATAGTTAGATTTTATGTCTTTATGTTTTGTTATGTAATTGTTTAAAGTTGCTAAGTGTTTTTACAAGTGTGCCTAGAGGCGAACTTGTTAAGTTCGCCTGGTCTATCAGAGGCGAACTTAATAAGTTCGCTTAGGTCTAACTGAGGCGAACTTGTTAAGTTCGCTTAGTCTGTTTCAGGCGAACTTAACAAGTTCGCTTACAGCAGGTTAGTTTCTATATATATGTGTTTACAGATTCATTAGACTGAACAGAGAGAACAGAGAGAACGATTTGTCTGATTGAGTCTATAAACCATTGTGAATCTGAATATATTTGAGAAGTTTATTTACGCGTGTTGTTTGAATTGTCGGTTAGTATACAAACGTTAACACGAAGGATTCCGCACTTCGTGTTATAGAAACGTCATATCACGAGTTCGATCAGTAGTTGAGTTACCTGGACCTACAAAAGGACATGTTGCTTGAGTTTTCAGAAACAAAAGCAGTAGAGGTTGAGGTTTGAGGAGGAGCTTCTAGGAGAAATGGTGTGGTGTTTGTTAGAGAGGTTGGAGTTTGTGGATGGGTGACAATGGGAGGATATTAGTTGCTGGAACTAGGACCTGAGTGGTCAGAGTGAAGTGTTGATGAGATGGTAGAGGAAGAAGAGGCTGATTGATGATTGGAGCTCCTTTCCTTGGCTTGAATTATTTCTAATTCATATGTTTTTAGCATGCCAAAGAGCTCTGTCACAGTAGCTTGGGAGAGATCTGATATAGTGTCCATCAGCTTGGGAGAGATATGATAAACTTTTTGAGAATGTCTTCATTCTCTAACTTTACTTTGGAGCACTGCAGTTCTCCCACCAGGTAAGTGTACCTGTTATACAACACGGTTAGTGACTCACCTTCCTTCCATACGAAGTTTTCGTATTGCTGTTTCAGGACGTCCCTTATGTTTTCTTTGACTTCCTCTGAGCCAGCAAACATCTTCTCAAGAGCCTCCCAGAGCTCTTTAGCAGTTTTGTAACTTCTGAAGTTGTGAAAAACTTCATTTGGAAGGAACATTTGGATAGCTCCTAGTGCCTTAAAGTCCACCTCCATCTTCTTTATGTCCTCTTCTGAGTACTTGGAGGGCTCCTTCGGAACTAGTGGTCCTCCAGAGTCAGCAGAGGCCACCATGGGAGTGTAGGGTCCATCCCTGATGGATTTCCACATTCCGTACTCCTGATAATAGAAAAAGCTTTCCATGCGATTCTTCCACATGTCGTAGTCTTCCCCAGATACCAATCTTGGTGGTCGGTTGATGCTGCCGATGTCTTCAAATCCATTGCTCTGTGCCATCTTTGTTTTTGTGATTTTGGGTGACTTGATTGAAGAGAGTTTAGAATAGAACCAGAAGTGATTAAACAAGTGTGAGTTTGTTTAATCTGAGCCAAAGCTCCGATACCACTTGTAGGATCGTGAAAGTACAGGATGGTTATGTTCTTAGTTGAAATTGGCGGAAACAATAACAACTACACAAGTATAATCAAGTAAACAGAAAGAATACTTTTAAGAACACTGTTGTATTAAGCTTTTGCAAATAAACGATTACAAATGAAAAACTCAATCAAAAAGCACGCATACAATGAAGTGTTTACATAGTATTTATACTCACTTAGAATCAAGACAGACCCTTGATTCTAAGGATCAGATCTAACACAGACCGTTGATCTGTTGTATATAGCTAATTATTACACGTTTAGTCTAAAACTAGTTAACTTTATTGAAGCGTCTTCTTTATGCATTATTACTTGCATGCTTGGAGAAGAGCATTGTTGTCCGTCATTGGTTGCACCATTGAGTTTCCTTCTACTTTGAGTGTGTCAGTGGCTTTTGCAGAAAGTTGTCAGTGACGCTTGGCATGGATAGTCAGCTGCAACGATTTATCTTCAAGGCACAGGGCTGTCAGCAGCAAGGATGATGATCAGCATCAAGATGTGACCATCCAAAGCTGCTGATGATTTGCCTATCAGCAGCATTAAGTGTTGATGCTACTGAGAAGCCTATCCGCAGCAACTCTGGTCTTCAGCAGATAAGGCTATCCGCAGCAGATTTGTTCTTCAACAGAAGAACAAGTATCCGCTGCAGATAAGCTTGTTCGCAGCAGTTTGTTGGTCAGCAACAAACTCTGAGATCAGCAACATTTGTACTTAGAGAATTTTGTAGCCATCAGTCTTTATTTGTATAGTAAAAGATACGAACTGATCAAACCTATCTTTCCAATTAGAATAATCAGCAAGATTCAACAACTTCGGTGGTTTTTGAGATGTACCAATCTCATTATCATAATTGAACATATTCGTTACTTGTACCATATTTTCCATTTTCCTAAAAAATTTCCAAGTGTTGAACACTCACTACCCTTAGGCGAAGATAATAAGTTCGCTTCTGTGATACCCAAGCGAACTTAATATGAAGCGAACTTAATAAGTTCGCTTAAACCCGAAACCAGAAAATCTGATTAAGTTCGTCTAAAAATAAATTCGCTTAATTTGTGAAAAGCGAACTTGACAAGTTCGCCTGGACACAAAATCAGCAAGTTCGCTTGCTTCGGCAGATTCAAACTCAAGAACAGTTCAAACCAGAAACCGCGAACCAAGAATCACCAAAAAACTTCATAATTCACTGATTTGAAGGAATTAGTCAAAATCAAACCATAGGATTGTGTAATTTCTCAATTAGAACCTTTCTATCGGATCAATTTATTCAAAATCCTCTTCAAAAACACCAAATCAGAAGCAAATTAAACTTGAAAACTCCATGGAAATGAAAATGTCAAAGATGATGAATTTCTTGTCAATTTGCATACAAAACCGTCTAGAATCACCAAGAATCACGAGCAAAAGCTCTGATACCACTTGTAGGTCCTCATGGCATTTCTACGGATCGTTCTCGTGATAATGTAGAACCAAAGACTGATTGCTACCAAATTATTCTAAGTACAATTGCTGTTGATAGGCTTATCAGCAGCATCCAACACTTGTTGCTACTGATAGGCTTATCAGCAGCATCCAACACTTGTTGCTGCTGATAGGCTTATCAGCAGCATTCAACACTTGTTGCTGCTGATAGGCTTATCAGCAGCATCCAACACTTGTTGCTGCGGATAGTCTTATCAGCAGCATTATTCTCATATCTGCTGCTGATAGCTTTATTCACTGAAGACCAAACGTTGCAGCTGACTACCCATGTGAAGCGCCTCTGAAACCTTTCTGCAAAAACAACTGCCACACTCCAAGCAGAAGGAACCTCAGTGGTGCAACCAATAAAGGACAATGACGCGCGTCTCCAAGCATGCAAACAATGATGCCTAAGAAGACGTTTCAGCAAAGTTATCTAGATTAGCCTTTGCGTGTAATTTAGATTAATAAACAAGATCAACGGCTTGTGTTAGATCTGATCCTTAAAATCAAGGGTCTGTCTTGATTCTTTGTTACTATATATATTGTGTAAACACTTCATAGTAAGTGTGCCTTTTGAAAGTGCTTGTGCGTGCTTGTGCTTGCTGTGCTTTCATAGTGCTTCTTGATAGTGTTTTACTTTGTAATCTTGTAATCTCAGAAGTTTAATACAACAGTGCATTTATCAGTATTCTTGCTGTTTACTTGTTTACTTTGTTGGTTGTTATTGTTTCCGCCAATATCAACTAGAATAGAATCACCTTGTAATCTTACGATCCTACAAGTTGTATCAGAGCTTTGGCTCAAGATTAAACAAACTAACATTTGTTTAATAACTTTCTGATTCTATTCAAAACTCTATTCTTGATCAAGTCACACAAAACAAAATGGCACAAAGTCATGGATCTGAAGACATCGGCAGTATCAACCGACCACCAAGGTTGGTGTCTGTGGAGGACTATGATATGTGGAAGAACCGTATGGAAATCTTCTTCTGCTACCATGAATACGGAATGTGGAAATCCATAAGGGATGGACCTTATGTTCCCATGGTGGCCTCTGCTGACTCTGGAGGACCACTAGTTCCTAAGGAACCCTATAAGTATTCTGAAGAAGACATCAAGAAAATGGAGGTGGACTTCAAGGCATTAGGAGCTATCCAAATGTGCCTTCCAAATGAAGTTTTTCACAATTTCAAGGCTCCCAAAACTGCAAAGGAATTATGGGGAGCCCTGGAAAAGATGTTTGCTGGATCTGAGGAGGTCAAGGAGAACAGACGTGACATTCTCAAGCAACAGTATGAAAACTTCGTCTGGAAAGAAGGTGAGTCACTAACAATTTTATATAACAGGTACACGTACCTGGTTGGAGAACTGCAGTGCTCCAAGGTAAATCTGGAGAATGAAGACATTCTCAAGAAGTTCATAAGATCTCTTCCTAGTTGTTGGACATTATATACAGTGTCCATCAGAAGAACAGAGAATCTGAAGACTCTTCAGATGACTGAGCTCTTTGGCATGCTCAAAACCTATGAATTAGAAATGATTCAAGCTAAAGAAAGGAGCTCCAGTTATCAATCAGCTACCACTTCCTCCACCACCACCTCAGCGCTTCACTCTGATCATTCTGGTCCTAGTGCAAGAAACTACTATCCTCCCATTGTTACTCATCCTCAAACACCAACTGCTTCACAATCCAACTCATCACCATTTCTTCTTGAGGCACCTCCTCAACAGCCAACCTCTACTGCTTTTGTCTCTGACAACTCAAGCAGCATGTACTTCATAAAGGAGGATCTGGAATGCTTTCATCCAGATGATCTTGAAGAAATGGATATTCAGCACTCATATGCCATGCTCTCCCTCAGAGCAAAAAGGTTTTATTCTAGAACCGGGAGATCAGTTCCAAGCAACAACTAAAACACCAGAGTTGGGCTAGATAAAAGCAAGATCCGATGTTACAACTGTAACCAAATGGGTCACTTTGCTAGGGAGTGCAAGGCACCTAAAGCCAATCAGGGTGCCAGCCATCAAAGACAAGCTTACCAAGGTCAGCCCAGGCAGCAGCAGCAAGGAACTCCTCCAGCACAAACTGCAGCCTGTGCAAATGTTGGAACTTCAGACTTTGACTGGAGTTTTCAATATGAAGATGTTCCTTCCTCCAACCAAGCACTTATGGCAGACAATGCAGAGATACCACCTCAGGTGTTTGAACATCTTTGCTCTCAAGCTTGCATTGACAAAGTTTTAGGTTATAGAAAGCATAACCAAAATCTGATAGATCAAAATGAAGAGTTTCATCAAATGAAGTCTGAATTCAAAAAGGTCGAAGATACTTACAAAGAAAAAATTAACTGCCTTAAGAAAGAGATTTCTTCATTAAAACATGAACAAACCAATCTAGAAACTCAGATTGATGATCTATTAGTAAAACTTAAAGCTACCAGAGCTGAACTGGCTAAACAGAAAGTCCATGTTGAAAAATATGAATTTTCATCTAAAAAGTTACAAAGATTGTTAGATATTCAAGTCTATGAAAGGTTAAAAACTGGACTTGGATATCATAGTGACGAGTACCAGACAGTTCCTCCTCCTGCTGATTATGTTGCCATTCACCAACCAAGCTTCAATACTGCAAACCTTGACATGGCAAACCGAAACATTGATCCTTCAATGGATGCATGTTTTGTGGAAGACTGCTCCACCTCTTCAGAATCTGAGTCAACCTGCTCAGACCACGGTGAAACTAGTGCAGTCCCATCTGCTCCTCTCTCTGAAGCCGGTTGTCCTGTTGTTACCTCAACCATTCCAGCTCCCATTCCATTCAAACAAATAAAGATTAGCTATCCTCCAGGTGGAAGAAAGCTAATCATTGAAAAGGGAGAGACATCAGGTTTCACCAACCCCAAATCTCAGTCAAAGTCAAAGGCGTTTGATGTTTCTCATACACCTGGAGAAAAAGGTCCATATGTTCAAAGGTCACTAGAAGAAGCCACCTTTGAACATAACAAAGCTCATCCCTGGAACTTCAAAGATTTGTTTCAAAATAAGAACTATGTGGACTCTCACAGGGACAAGATAGAAGTATCATGCTTTGTGTGTGGCAAATACAATAACACTGCCAGCACCTACTTTCACTACCGTGAACACCAAAGAAACTCAAAGCAGCATGCCTTTGAGAAAGCAAACAGAAACAAACAGGTGAGAAGCTATGATGCAAAGGCAACAAAGTTCAGAGAATCTCTATCCCCTCAAAGAGTGAAGATGCAGAAACCTCAACAAACTTGTATCATATGTGGGGAATCAAACCACTTTGCTGCAACATGCAAGTTCAACCCTTTTAACCAAGTTGCAAATCGTTCATCTGTGTTCAACCCGTCAGCAGCAAACAAAATCGCTGCTAATAGAGTAAAGTCCAGGAAACAAAAGGCAAAGCCTCCAGCAGCAAAAGTCTCTGCTGCTGACAAAGCAAAATCAAAAACAACAGCATCAGCAGCAAAAGTATCTGCTGCTGACAAAGCAAAAACTGCTACTGCTCCAGCAAAGCCCTCAGCAGCAAAATCAGCTGCGGATAAGCCAAAATTGTCAGCAACAACATCTTCTGCCGACAATGCAAAGAAAGCTAGAAAACCACAAACACAGCAATGGAAGGCCAAACAATCTCCAAGCATAACTATTGGTTCCATTGTCTGCAAGCATGCTGAAAATGGCAAATTAGCAACGATCTTCTACAATGCTGCATGCTACAATGATCCTCCCACTAATTAGATATCTTCCATGTGCAGGGACAGCCAGGCAACAAACACAATACTTGGGTGGTAGATAGCGGCTGTTCCAGGCACATGACAGGCAACATGTCCATCCTCTCTAACTTCAGACATTTCAATGGAGGATATGTTGCCTTTGGGAGTGACTCAAAGGGTGGATCCATCACTGGACAAGGAACTGTGTCCAATGAAAGGATGAGTATTGAAAGAGTCAACTATGTTAAAGAACTTGACTTCAATCTCATGAGTATTTCCCAAGTATGTGATCAAAAGCATTGGATGCTCTTCACTGACAAAGAATGTTTTATGTTAGCTCCTGGTCTATCTAAACCCCCTCCAGAGAAGATTCTCCTAACTGCTCGTAGAAAGGACAACTTATATGTGCTTGACATGAATGAAGCCACTCCATCCGGTAGTGTTTCATGTTTTCTGTCAAAGGCATCAGTTGATGAATCCGTTCTTTGGCACAGGAGGTTAAGCCATGTTAACAACAAAACAATCAATAAATTAGTGAAGGACAATCTTGTCAGAGCGCTTCCTGACAAAGAATTCCAACTAGACGATCACTGCATTGCCTGCTTGAAGGGAAAACAACACAAGAGTTCCCACAAGCCCAAGACATTGAACACAAATGACACCCCTCTCCAGCTACTGCATATGGATCTCTTTGGTCCTACGAATGTCATGTCAATGGGCAAACAGTCCTACTGTCTGGTGATAACTGATGACTTCTCCAGATTCTCATGGGTATTCTTCCTAAGAACAAAAGATGAAACTGCTGAGATTCTCAAATCCTATATTCTTAGGGTAGAGAATCAAAGCAATCTGAAGGTAAAGATCATAAGGTGTGATCAGGGAACAGAGTTCAAAAATCATACCTTGAACATTTTATGTGAGAGCAAGGGCATTGAAAGGCAATACAGTGCTCCAAGAACCCCTCAACAAAATGGGGTTGCTGAAAGAAGAAATAGGACTCTGATTGAATCAGCAAGATCTATGCTGGCTGACTCAAAGCTGCCCCTTACTTTCTCGGCAGAAGCAGTAAGCACAGCTTGTTATGTGCAGAATAGAGTCCTTATTGTTAATCCTCTCCAGAAAACACCCTATGAACTATGGCTCAAAAGAGTTCCCTACATTGGCTTCCTGAAGCCCTTTGGATGTCCATGTACCATCCTCATCACACATGGAGTTCTTCCTAAATTCGGTGCAAAGTCTAATGAAGGTTACTTTGTGGGCTACTCCTCTCAATCAAAGGCCTACCGAGTGTTCAATTCTAGGACTCGGATTGTGGAAGAATCTGCTAATGTGGAATGCATGGAACATGTTGTCTGTGAACAAGGAAAAGGTCCTAACTGGCTCTTTGATATAGACTCCTTCACCCAGATATTTGAGCCTCTCATTTTCTCAAATATGGAGTGTTCTTCTTCAAAATCAACATCTTCTGCCTCAACCTCTTTTACTGACTACAGACTGGATTTTCCCAGTCCCTACATCAGGATGAAAAGGCCATCCATTGATCCTCCATCAGTGGCAGAAGCTATTGAAGCCGGTACAGGTGAAGCCGGTACTTCCAACACCACAAGCAGCAATCTCTCTGACCAAGAAATCTTTAATGAAGCCTCCTCAATCCATGCTGAAGAGGCCTCTGATGCTAATACTGCTGACAATATGGAGCACAATGATCAGAACCTCCAAGCTCCTCTCCTCACAACTGAAGACAATCCTGATCTAAACCAAAGTAATCTTGAAGAGGGAATACGGCTGGATGTGATACCAGCACAGAGAATAAACAAAGAGCATCCTCTGGAAAACATCATTGGCCAAGTCCACACAGGTATCCAGACAAGAAGTAAGTCTCATGAAGCCAACATCTGTTTGTTCTCTTGTTTTCTTTCTCAGGTGGAACCCAAGAAGATTGATGAAGCTCTCAAGCACAACAGCTGGATTGAAGCAATGTAGGATGAGTTGCTGCAATTCAAAAGACAAGATGTTTGGAAGCTTGTTGATCTCCCACCTGGTCAAACAGCCATTGGAACAAGATGGGTCTTCAGAAACAAGCAAGATGAAATGGGCATCGTGGTCAAGAACAAAGCCAGAATGGTAGCTCAAGGCTACACTCAAGAAGAAGGCATTGACTATGATGAAGTCTTTGCTCCTGTGGCCCGTCTGGAAGCCAGCAGAATCTTTCTGGCATATGCTGCATCCAAAAACTTTATGATCTATCAAATGGATGTGAAGAGTGCCTTCTTGTATGGAAAGATTGGTGAAGAGGTCTATGTCAAACAGCCTCCAGGCTTTGTGGATCCTGCACGTCCAAATAAGGTCTTAAAACTGGACAAAGCTCTCTATGGCTTACACCAAGCCCCAAGAGCCTGGTATGAAACTTTATCTGGATATCTACTTAGCAACAACTTCAGAAGGGGGGCCATTGATCAGACACTCTTCATCAAAGATGAAGGGGGAGAAATTTTGCTGGTCCAGATTTATGTTGATGACATTATCTTTGGATCTACAAGATAGAAGCTCTGCAAAGACTTTGAAGTTCTGATGCATTCCAAATTTGAAATGAGTTCAATGGGTGAACTAAATTTCTTTTTAGGACTTCAAGTCAAACAGGTACCAAATGGAATCTTCATAAGCCAATCCAAGTATGTCAAAAGCATCTTGGAGAGGTTCAAAATGGCTGACTGCTCTGCTGCAAGAACTCCTATGCAAGTGCACCATCAATTATCTCCGGATAAAGAAGGACAAGACACTGATCAACATCAGTACAGAGCAATGATAGGTTCTCTCATGTATCTCACTGCCTCAAGACCAGATATCATGTTTGCAGTTTGTCTCTGCGCAAGATTTCAAGCAGCTCCAAAAGTGTCTCATCTTCAAGCTGTCAAAAGGATCCTTAGATACCTAAAGGGAGCTCCAAAACTTGGGCTATGGTATCCAAAGAATGGAAATGTCAATCTCTATGCCTACACTGACTGTGACTATGGGGGTTGTAACTTGGATAAAAAGTCCACATCTGGGGGATGTCAATTTCTTGGAGGAAGGCTCATCTCATGGCAATGCAAAAAGCAAACATGTGTCTCTACTTCAACAGCTGAAGCAGAATACATTGCAGCTTCAAGCTGCTGTGCACAGGTCATCTGGATCCAAAATCAAATGCTTGACTATGGAATGACCTTCATGCAGACTCCAATTCACATTGACAACATGAGTGCAATCTCTATCACGAATAATCCAGTGCAGCATTCCAAGACTAAGCACATCGACATCAGGTATCACTTTATCAGGGATCAATCTGAGAAAAGGAGAATTGTCCTATCCAAGGTTCACACAAATGAGCAATATGCTGATTTGTTCACTAAACCTTTTGATGAAGCAAGATTTCGATATCTAGTTGAATCAATTGGCATGATGAACTTTGAATAAGACATATCTCAATTTTTATCCTTCCTTGTAAATATGTCTATGTTTTTGTTCTTAATAAAAGGTTATAGTCAGCAGCACTTTTTCACTGCTGACAGATTTACCCTTCAGCAGCAAAGTCTTTGCCACTGATCGCTTTAAGTTATCAGCAGGAACAAGTTTCCTGCGGATAGCTTTAAGGCGGTCAGCAGCAACCTTTTTGCTGCAGAATGAATACAACAGTCAGCAGCTACCAAATCTGCTGCTGAAAGACTTAACTATCCGCAACAACCAAGTTTGTAGCGGATAGCTCACCATCAGCAGCAACCAAGTTTGCTGCTGATGGGTAAAACAAGTCAACATTAACTTTTACCTGCGGTAAAAACTACTCTCAGTCTTTACCATGACTGCTCGAGTGCTTTACAGCTGTAACAATGAAAAGTGAAACAGGTTGTACTGTAGAAGTAAGGTTGCTTTTTCTTCGTCTGCCGTTATATCACAATTTCAAACTTTCCCACAACCTCTTCATATTCAATTTCAAACCCTAAACCAATCACTTTCTCTCTCGTCCCCACAGCATTCAAAGCCCTAAATAATTAACCACCATTCAAACACCCTTCTCTCTTCCCTCTAAATCCACAACAATGGCAGGCGCAGACATAAACAACCCCAACGACAAGTTTTCCCCATATCACAACCTCACTGCATGCCTAATAAAGGGCAAGAAATCTGAAGGTTTCAACGATATGATCGACTTCCTTTGTCGGTCCAAAATCCTCCATGCCCTAACAGTCAACCCAACCATCTACACTTCCCACATGGAAGATTTTTGGAGCTCAGCCGTGTATTCTACTGAACAGGGCACTCCCCAAATCAGAGGCATAGTAGACGGCAAGGAGATGATTATCACTGAAGCAAAGCTCCGCCAACACCTCAAGCTTCAGGATGAAGGGGACGCCACCTCTTACCCAAGAGACGTATACATGAGGACCTTTGTATCCATAGGGTACACTGGGAATTAAACAGAGTATATGATAGAGAAGGCACTCATGGGTCCCAAATGGAAATATCTCTGCCACACTCTTCTCCAATGCATATCCCAGAAGAGAAGTGGCTGGAACCAACTCAGCTCCGGACTTGCGTCGGCAATTCACGGTATGATACTGGGGCGGGTTTCAATTTTTCTCACCTCATTCTTGAAGGTTTGAGATACAACCTTCAAGAAGGGGTGAAATCTCAGTTCTTCATGTACCCAAGATTCTTGCAAGAAGTGTTCAATATTGAACACCAAGATCTTTCAAAAACTGCAAGAATCTACTCAATTCTGGGACATAAGAACAACATTTTTCAAAGCATGAGAACAGTTTCATCAAAGTTCTCAGGGGCCGATGTTCCATTGTTGTCTACAATGTTGAACACGCAAAGTACCCAGGGTGACAGTTCAGCAAACCCAGCTGATACTGATCCCACACCCTCCACCTCACTGCCATAAACACAAACTACTGCTTCTTTTGATCGAACCCCTGTGCATTCTACTGAGGATGTACAGGCACATAATCTACTCACCCCCAGATTGATTGCTCAACCGTAACACAGGGCCCGGTTGCAGCCAAATATACAAGGAAGAGGGGCAAGAGAACTCCTTCTTCTCTTGCCTCCAAGGCCCAAACCCAAGCCAACATCCCTCACTCAGAATCACAACATTCTAGTGAGAATATCATAAGGGAAAGCCGCACTGTTAGGGAGACTCCTTCGGAAGTCTCTCTATTAGGATTAGGATCACTTCCCGGATCCATAGAACAGCCCTTTGAGCCATTCCTATCTTCTTTGGACTTAAGTGTTGAGGAACCTGACCAAAGTGATGTACCTTCTCCAACTACCACTATCAAAGAGGTACTGATTGGTCTTGCTTCTGAAACACCCAACCCAAGTTCTTCACCCTTGAAGGTCCACTCTGGGAGTAATGATGGAGTGGATGTGGAAGAGGTTGTCACTACTACTGGTCCATCAAATGACCAGGAGGACAGTGACAACATCTTTAAGACCTCAACCACGGCAACTCATGGTGAGGGTGTTTCCTTTGAAACTCCCCTCACTGAGAGGAATTCTAGGCGCCAAGAACCCACGGGTGATGGGGATGCTGAGGCTCGGCCTACGGCCCCATCTGGGTCCAAGGATTCCACAACTGTGGATGAGGACAGACTGAAACTTCATAACATGGAATTGACGGCCAGGGTGGCTATGCTAGAGGCTGAAGTGTCCAAACTACGACACCAAGTCTCTATGCATGAAGCCCATCAATGCCTAACTTTAGCCACTCCCTCTCTTGTATTAGTAGGCACCCAAACTGATGCCTACCTGTCTACTGATGCAACCAAAAAGGGGTCTCTATGGAAGAAGATAAAGACAGTCTTGACGACTGGATTCAAGAGCAGGTTGTACTTCAAAGCTCACTATTCAAGCCAGCCTTTGTCCAAATTCATGACTTGCCAGTCCCAGATAATGAAGACGAAGAAACATCTGAAGACTGGAAGTTGGTCGTCAGGGCTGTCGATGAAATGCTGAATGATGTTGAAGACACAGAACAAACAAATACATCATTCAGCATACTTCCTGAAGCAGCAGCCATCATTGGTCAATCCTCAACCCCCCAACTATTAAGATCATCAAAGAAGCTAGAATTTGACTCCATTCTAGCTTGGGGGTATGATGGATCATCTGAGAGGTTTTGGATTGAATGGGAGTTCAGCAGAGTAGAAGAGCTGAACTGGAACTCTCTCAATGCCCTCCAAGTCCTACATCTGCATTTAACTAATTGCACCAACACCTCAACAGATCTCTCAGCAGAACTTGCCATTGGCAGGTTCCATGACCTGATGGAGGATAATCTACCCAGGTTCCAAAGATTCCTACAAACAGCACATCGGGTAGCTTATCCTGAATCCTCGGCGGCCGCAGAAAGGAGACTGACTCCTAGCAATCTTGAAATAACAAGGAGCAGTCTTCTCACTGAAGACGAAGTTTTGGGCCTTCAAAGATTCCTGTATGCCTTCCTGGTCAAGGACTTGGACGTGCTAGGTTGGGTGAGCACTAAGTCCCTTTGCCACACTCTCCTGCTCAGCAACGGCTCCTCTCTCATCATCAACACCAGGAACATCCTTCAGCTGCCCTCAGACTTCCTATTCAAGATTTTTCAGCTCAGAGCCAACATCTGCAATATTAACTCACTGGAGAGCCAGGCAATGATGGTCATCATCAAAGCCCATCTTGAAAAAGAAGGACTGATTCCTCAAGAAGAGACTGTGTCAACTTCTGATACTGACTCCAACTCTGATACTCCACAAGTTGACATCACATCTGCAACTTTTGGCACAAGATCTTCCATCAGGGATCAACTGAGGGAAATAGAAGGTCCTGAGTGTCAACTTGATGAAGACAGTGACCGTCCCTTTTCAATTCCTCAATTTGCCAATGAAGCTGAGGCAGAGATCCCAATAGCAGCATCATCATCTGCTGTTGTGATCAGTGAAGCTGAAGCAGAGGCATCCAACGTAAACAAAGGAAAGGGAATCATGACTGATGAAGAGAGGTTGCAAAAAGAGAAAAGAGAGGGGGAAGTGAAAAGAAGAAGAACAGAAGAAGAGGAGATGGCTGACCTGAAAAAGGCTCAAGAAAGAAAAACAGCCATTATCCTAAAAGTACAAACCATCCAGCTGTATGCTAAACAACTGGATGAACTGAAAAGAAAGATTCCTGCAGTTGACCAGATTGAAGAAGATGCAGCTCTTGCTCTTCAACTGCAGGAACAATTCAATAGAGAAGAAGAAGAGTTGGAGAAGAAGAAGAAAGAAGAAGCTAAGTTCAGGATAACCGATTCTGAACTAGCTAAAGAAATGAGGGAGGAGTGGGTAAAGACTCTAGTCTCTCAAGGTGAGGATGCAGACTACCTTGAGAAACTTTCAACCAAAGAGATTTACAGAGCCTTCATGGGTCAGCAGGGTCAATTGGCTAGAAAGAAAAAGGCTGAAGAAGAAGAGAAAGCCAAGCTATAGTCCAAGAAGACCATTGCCTTTAATAAAAGGACCCATGAAGAAAGGAAGGTCATGATTGACTTCCTTAAGGCTAGAGGAGATAGTGGAAAGAGGCTAGGTCCCATGAATTTCATGAACCTTCAAGCCCTCTACTTCAAAGTTAAAAAGGATGAGGAAGAAAGACTAGGGAAGAAGGCCTCCAAGAAAAGGGTACTTATCAAAGAAGAAGAAAAACCAAAGACAAAGAAACCCAAGCCTTTTCCCTCACCTACCTCTTCCTCAGTCCACCATCCTTCCACTCTCCTCCCCAAACCTTCCACTCCTCCACCCAACAAGTCCAAATCATCCCACCCAGCTCCCACTCATCAACAGCCTCCCTTAAAGAAATCCAAATCCTCATCGGAACCTGAAGACTCAAGAAACATAGTTGAATGGGTCTACAATCCACAGGATCAAAGGTTTGAGATCTTCAGGGGGAGAACTAAAAGAAGAAGATCTACATACAGGTCTGTTGATGAGATTCTGCAACTACCAGATTTAGACCTAAGAAGAATTTTGGAGCTGGGTGAAGCTCATGAGCCTGCAAATGAGAGAGGGAAACATCTTATGCTAGCAATCAGACATTACTTCAACCCTAGCAAAGATGTGGTCGTGGATGTCAAACCACTCAAGTCCCACTCTCCATTTGTATCTTGGTCCTACAATGCTGATCTGGATGAATTTACTCTGATTGATGTAAAGAAGCAGCAGATGAGATGTTCAAGCAAAGCAATCTACAAAATGCAACACAAAGACATCAAGACTCTGTCTGAACTTCCACTAAACAATCCCAGCAAGGATCCAAGAGGCTATGAGGTTGAAAGGATAGTCAGCCACATGCAAAGGCTTCAGCAGCAAAGTAATTAGAAGAATTTTGGTTGCATCAGTCTAGGGGGAGTTTGTAGAACTAAAGACTGATTGCTACCAAATTATTCTAAGTACAATTGTTGCTGATAGGCTTATCAGCAGCATCCAACACTTGTTGCTGCTGATAGGCTTATCTGCAGCATTCAACACTTGTTGCTGCTGATAGGCTTATCAGCAGCATCCAACACTTGTTGCTGCGGATAGTCTTATCAGCAGCATTATTTTCATATCTGCTGCTGATAGCTTTATTCACTGAAGACCAAACGTTACAGCTGACTACCCATGTGAAGCGCCTCTGACACCTTTCTGCAAAAGCAACTGCCACACTCCAAGCAGAAGGAACCTCAGTGGTGCAACCAATAAAGGACAATGACGCGCGTCTCCAAGCATGCAAACAATGATGCCTAAGAAGACGTTTCAGCAAGGTTATCTAGATTAGCCTTTGCGTGTAATTTAGATTAATAAACAAGATCAACAGCTTGTGTTAGATCTGATCCTTAGAATCAAGGGTCTGTCTTGATTCTAAGTTACTATATATATTGTGTAAACACTTCATTGTAAGTGTGCCTTTTGAAAGTGCTTGTGCGTGCTTGTGCTTGCTGTGCTTTCATAGTGCTTCTTGATAGTGTTTTACTTTGTAATCTTGTAATCTCAGAAGTTTAATACAACAGTGCATTTATCAGTATTCTTGTTGTTTACTTGTTTACTTTGTTGGTTGTTATTGTTTCCGCCAATATCAACTAGAATAGAATCACCTTGTAATCTTACGATCCTACAAGTGGTATCAGAGCTTTGGCTCAAGACTAAACAAACTAACATTTGTTTAATAACTTTCTAATTCTATTCAAAACTCTATTCTTGATCAAGTCACACAAAACAAAATGGCACAAAGTCATGGATCTGAAGACATCGGCAGTATCAACCGACCACCGAGGTTGGTGTCTGGGGAGGACTATGATATGTGGAAGAACCGTATGGAAAGCTTCTTCTGCTACCATGAATACGGAATGTGGAAATCCATAAGGGATGGACCTTATGTTCCCATGGTGGCCTCTGCTGACTCCGGAGGACCACTAGTTCCTAAGGAACCCTATAAGTATTCTGAAGAAGACATCAAGAAAATGGAGGTGGACTTCAAGGCATTAGGAGCAATCCAAATGTGCCTTCCAAATGAAGTTTTTCACAATTTCAAGGCTCCCAAAACTGCAAAGGAATTATGGGGAGCCCTGGAAAAGATGTTTGCTGGATCTGAGGAGGTCAAGGAGAACAGACTTGACATTCTCAAGCAACAGTATGAAAACTTCGTCTGGAAAGAAGGTGAGTCACTAACAGTTTTATATAACAGGTACACGTACCTGGTTGGAGAACTGCAGTGCTCCAAGGTAAATCTGGAGAATGAAGACATTCTCAAGAAGTTCATAAGATCTCTTCCTAGTTGTTGGACATTATATACAGTGTCCATCAGAAGAACAGAGAATCTGAAGACTCTTCAGATGACTGAGCTCTTTGGCATGCTCAAAACCTATGAATTAGAAATGATTCAATCTAAAGAAAGGAGCTCCAGTTATCAATCAGCTACCACTTCCTCCACCACCACCTCAGCGCTTCACTCTGATCATTCTGGTCCTAGTGCAAGCAACTACTATCCTGCCATTGTTACTCATCCTCAAACACCAACTACTTCACAATCCAACTCATCACCATTTCTTCTTGAGGCACCTCCTCAACAGCCAACCTCTACTGCTTTTGTCTATGACAACTCAAGCAGCATGTACTTCATAAAGGAGGATCTAGAATGCTTTCATCCAGATGATCTTGAAGAAATGGATATTCAGCACTCATATGCCATGCTCTCCCTCAGAGCAAAAAGGTTTTATTCTAGAACCGGGAGATCAGTTCCAAGCAACAACTCAAACACCAGAGTTGGGCTTGATAAAAGCAAGATCCGATGTTACAACTGTAACCAAATGGGTCACTTTGCTAGGGAGTGCAAGGCACCTAAAGCCAATCAGGGTGCCAGCCATCAAAGACAAGCTTACCAAGGTCAGCCCAGGCAGCAGCAGCAAGGAACTCCTCCAGCACAAACTGCAGCCTGTGCAAATGTTGGAACTTCAGACTTTGACTGGAGTTTTCAATATGAAGATGTTCCTGCCTCCAAACAAGCACTTATGGCAGACAATTCAGCGATACCACCTCAGGTATTTGAACATCTTTGCTCTCAAGCTTGCATTGACAAAGTTTTAGGTTATAGAAAGCATAACCAAAATCTGATAGATCAAAATGAAGAGTTTCATCAAATGAAGTCTGAATTCCAAAAGGTCGAAGATACTTACAAAGAAAAAATTAACTGCCTTAAGAAAGAGATTTCTTCATTAAAACATGAACAAACCAATCTAGAAACTCAGATTGATGATCTATTAGTAAAACTTAAAGCTACCAGAGCTGAACTGGCTGAACAGAAAGTCCATGTTGAAAAATATGAATTTTCATCTAAAAAGTTACAAAGATTGTTAGATATTCAAGTCCATGAAAGGGTAAAAACTGGACTTGGATATCATAGTGACGAGTACCAGACAGTTCCTCCTCCTGCTGATTATGTTGCCATTCACCAACCAAGCTTCAATACTGCAAACCTTGACATGGCAAACCGAAACATTGATCCTTCAATGGATGCATGTTTTGTGGAAGACTGCTCCACCTCTTCAGAATCTGAGTCAACCTGCTCAGACCACGGTGAAACTAGTGCAGTCCCATCTGCTCCTCTCTCTGAAGCCGGTTGTCCTGTTGTTACTTCAACCATTCCAGCTCCCATTCCATTCAAACAAATAAAGATTAGCTATCCTCCAGGTGGAAGAAAGCTAATCATTGAAAAGGGAGAGACATCAGGTTTCACCAACCCCAAATCTCAGTCAAAGTCAAAGGCGTTTGATGTTTCTCATACACCTGGAGAAAAAGGTCCATATGTTCAAAGGACACTAGAAGAAGCCACCTTTGAACATAACAAAGCTCATCCCTGGAACTTCAAAGATTTGTTTCAAAATAAGAACTATGTGGACTCTCACAGGGACAAGATAGCAGTATCATGCTTTGTGTGTGGCAAATACAATCACACTGCCAGCACCTACTTTCACTACCGTGAACACCAAAGAAACTCAAAGCAGCATGCCTTTGAGAAAACAAACAGAAACAAACAGGTGAGAAGCTATGATGCAAAGGCAACAAAGTTCAGAGAATCTCTATCCCCTCAAAGAGTGAAGATGCAGAAACCTCAACAAACTTGTATCATATGTGGGGAATCAAACCACTTTGCTGCAACATGCAAGTTCAACCCTTTTAACCAAGTTGCAAATCGTTCATTTGTGTTCAACCCGTCAGCAGCAAACAAAATCGCTGCTAATAGAGTAAAGTCCAGGAAACAAAAGGCAAAGCCTCCAGCAGCAAAAGTCTCTGCTGCTGACAAAGCAAAATCAAAAACAACGGCATCAGCAGCAAAAGTATCTGCTGCTGACAAAGCAAAAACTGCTACTGCTCCAGCAAAGCCCTCAGCAGCAAAATCAGCTGCGGATAAGCCAAAATTGTCAGCAACAACATCTTCTGCCGACAATGCAAAGAAAGCTAGAAAACCACAAACACAGCAATGGAAGGCCAAACAATCTCCAAGCATAACTATTGGTTCCATTGACTGCAAGCATGCTGAAAATGGCAAATTAGCAACGATCTTTTACAATGCTGCATGCTACAATGATCCTCCCACTAATTAGATATCTTACATGTGCAGGGACAGCCAGGCAACAAACACAATACTTGGGTGGTAGATAGCGGCTGTTCCAGGCACATGACAGGCAACAGGTCCATCCTCTCTAACTTCAGACATTTCAATGGAGGATATGTTGCCTTTGGGAGTGACTCAAAGGGTGGATCCATCACTGGACAAGGAACTGTGTCCAATGAAAGGATGAGTATTGAAAGAGTCAACTATGTTAAAGAACTTGACTTCAATCTCATGAGTGTTTCCCAAGTATGTGATCAAAAGAATTGGATGCTCTTCACTGACAAAGAATGTTTTATGTTAGCTCCTGGTCTATCTAAACCCCCTCCAGAGAAGATTCTCCTAACTGCTCGTAGAAAGGACAACTTATATGTGCTTGACATGAATGAATCCACTCCATCCGGTAGTGTTTCATGTTTTCTGTCAAAGGCATCAGTTGATGAATCCGCTCTTTGGCACAGGAGGTTAAGCCATGTTAACATCAAAACAATCAATAAATTAGTGAAGGACAATCTTGTCAGAGCGCTTCCTGATAAAGAATTCCAACTAGACGATCACTGCATTGCCTGCTTGAAGGGAAAACAACACAAGAGTTCCCACAAGCCCAAGACATTGAACACAAATGACACCCCTCTCCAGCTACTGCATATGGATCTCTTTGGTCCTACGAATGTCATGTCAATGGGCAAACAGTCCTACTGTCTGGTGATAACTGATGACTACTCCAGATTCTCATGGGTATTCTTCCTAAGAACAAAAGATGAAACTGCTGAGATTCTCAAATCCTATATTCTTAGGGTAGAGAATCAAAGCAATCAGAAGGTAAAGATCATAAGGTGTGATCAGGGAACAGAGTTCAAAAATCATACCTTGAACATTTTATGTGAGAGCAAGGGCATTGAAAGGCAATACAGTGCTCCAAGAACCCCTCAACAAAATGGGGTTGCTGAAAGAAGAAATAGGACTCTGATTGAATCAGCAAGATCTATGCTGGCTGACTCAAAGCTGCCCCTTACTTTCTGGGCAGAAGCAGTAAGCACAGCTTGTTATGTGCAGAATAGAGTCCTTATTGTTAAGCCTCTCCATAAAACACCCTATGAACTATGGCTCAAAAGAGTTCCCTACATTGGCTTCCTGAAGCCCTTTGGATGTCCATGTACCATCCTCATCACACATGGAGTTCTTCCTAAATTCGGTGCAAAGTCTGATGAAGGTTACTTTGTGGGCTACTCCTCTCAATCAAAGGCCTACCGAGTGTTCAATTCTAGGACTCAGATTGTGGAAGAATCTGCTAATGTGGAATGCATGGAACATGTTGTCTGTGAACAAGGCAAAGGTCCTAACTGGCTCTTTGATATAGACTCCTTCACCCAGATATTTGAGCCTCTCATTTTCTCAAATATGGAGTGTTCTTCTTCAAAATCAACATCTTCTGCCTCAACCTCTTCTACTGACTGGATTTTCCCAGTCCCTACATCAGGATGAAAAGGCCATCCATTGATCCTCCATCAGTGGCAGAAGCTATTGAAGCCGGTACAGGTGAAGCCAGTACTTCCAACACCACAAGCAGCAATCTCTCTGACCAAGAAATCTTTAATGAAGCCTCCTCAATCCATGCTGAAGAGGCCTCCGATGCTAATACTGCTGACAATATGGAGCACAATGATCAGAACCTCCAAGCTCCTCTCCTCACAACTGAAGACAATCCTGATCTAAACCAAAGTAATCTTGAAGAGGGAATACGGCTGGATGTGATACCAGCACAGAGAATAAACAAAGAGCATCCTCTGGAAAACATCATTGGCCAAGTCCACACAGGTATCCAGACAAGAAGTAAGTCTCATGAAGCCAACATCTGTTTGTTCTCTTGTTTTCTATCTCAGGTGGAACCCAAGAAGATTGATGAAGCTCTCAAGCACAACAGCTGGATTGAAGCAATGCAGGAAGAGTTGCTGCAATTCAAAAGACAAGATGTTTGGAAGCTTGTTGATCTCTCACCTGGTCAAACAGCCATTGGAACAAGATGGGTCTTCAGAAACAAGCAAGATGAAATGGGCATCGTGGTCAAGAACAAAGCCAGACTGGTAGCTCAAGGCTACACTCAAGAAGAAGGCATTGACTATGATGAAGTCTTTGCTCCTGTGGCCCGTCTGGAAGCCATCAGAATCTTTCTGGCATATGCTGCATCCAAAAACTTTATGATCTATCAAATGGATGTGAAGAGTGCCTTCTTGTATGGAAAGATTGGTGAAGAGGTCTATGTCAAACAGCCTCCAGGCTTTGTGGATCCTGCACGTCCAAATAAGGTCTTAAAACTGGACAAAGCTCTCTAGGGCTTACACCAAGCCCCAAGAGCCTGGTATGAAACTTTATCTGGATATCTACTTAGCAACAACTTCAGAAGGGGGGCCATTGATCAGACACTCTTCATCAAAGATGAAGGGGGAGAAATTTTGTTGGTCCAGATTTATGTTGATGACATTATCTTTGGATCTACAAGAAAGAAGCTCTGCAAAGACTTTGAAGTTCTGATGCATTCCAAATTTGAAATAAGTTCAATGGGTGAACTAAATTTCTTTTTAGGACTTCAAGTCAAACAGGTACCAAATGGAATCTTCATAAGCCAATCCAAGTATGTCAAAAGCATCTTGGAGAGGTTCAAAATGGCTGACTGCTCTGCTGCAAGAACTCCTATGCAAGTGCACCATCAATTATCTCCGGATAAAGAAGGACAAGACACTGATCAACATCAGTACAGAGAAATGATAGGTTCTCTCATGTATCTCACTGCCTCAAGACCAGATATCATGTTTGTAGTTTATCTTTGCGCAAGATTTCAAGCAGCTCCAAAAGTGTCTCATCTTCAAGCTGTCAAAAGGATCCTTAGATACCTAAAGGGAGCTCCAAAACTTGGGCAATGATATCCAAAGAATGGAAATGTCAATCTCTATGCCTACACTGACTGTGACTATGGGGGTTGTAACTTGGATAAAAAGTCCACATCTGGGGGATGTCAATTTCTTGGAGGAAGGCTCATCTCATGGCAATGCAAAAAGCAAACATGTGTCTCTACTTCAACAGCTGAAGCAGAATACATTGCAGCTTCAAGCTGCTGTGCACAGGTCATCTGGATCCAAAATCAAATGCTTGACTATGGAATGACCTTCATGCAGACTCCAATTCACATTGACAACATGAGTGCAATCTCTATCACGAATAATCCAGTGCAGCATTCCAAGACTAAGCACATCGACATCAGGTATCACTTTATCAGGGATCAATCTGAGAAAAGGAGAATTGTCCTATCCAAGGTTCACACAAATGAGCAATATGCTGATTTGTTCACTAAACCTTTTGATGAAGCAAGATTTCGATATCTAGTTGAATCAATTGGCATGATGAACTTTGAATAAGACATATCTCAATTTTTATCCTTCCTTGTAAATATGTCTATGTTTTTGTTCTTAATAAAAGGTTATAGTCAGCAGCACTTTTTCACTGCTGACAGATTTACTATTCAGCAGCAAAGTCTTTGCCACTGATCGCTTTAAGTTATCAGCAGGAACAAGTTTCCTGCGGATAGCTTTAAGGCGGTCAGCAGCAACCTTTTTGCTGCGGAATGAATACAACAGTCAGCAGCTACCAAATCTGCTGCTGAAAGACTTAACTATCCACAGCAACCAAGTTTGCAGCGGATAGCTCACCATCAGCAGCAACCAAATTTGCTGCTGATGGGTAAAACAAGTCTACATTAACTTTTACCTGCGGTAAAAACTACTCTCAGTCTTTACCATGACTGCTCGAGTGCTTTACAGCTGTAACAATGAAAAGTGAAACAGGTTGTACTGTACAAGTAAGGTTGCTTTTTCTTCGTCTGCCATTATATCACAATTTCAAACTTTCCCACAACCTCTTCATATTCAATTTCAAACCCTAAACCCATCACTATCTCTCTCGTCCCCACAGCATTCAAAGCCCTAAATAATTAACCACCATTCAAACACCCTTCTCTCTTCCCTCCAAATCCACAACAATGGCAGGCGCAGACATAAACAACCCCAACGACAAGTTTTCCCCATATCACAACCTCACTGCATGCCTAATAAAGGGCAAGAAATCTGAAGGTTTCAACGATATGATCGACTTCCTTTATCGGTCCAAAATCCTCCATGCCCTAACAGTCAACCCAACCATCTACACTTCCCACATGGAAGATTTTTGGAGCTCAGCCGTGTATTCTACTGAACAGGGCACTCCCCAAATCAGAGGCACAGTAGACGGCAAGGAGATGATTATCACTGAAGCAAAGCTCCGCCAACACCTCAAGCTTCAGGAAGAAAGGGACGCCACGTCTTACCCAAGAGACGTATACATGAGGACCTTTGTATCCATAGGGTACACTGGGAATTAAATAGAGAATACGATAGAGAAGGCACTCATGGGTCCCAAATGGAAATATCTCTGCCACACTCTTCTCTAATGCATATCCCAGAAGAGAAGTGGCTGGAACCAACTCAGCTCCGGACTTGCGTCGGCAATTCACGGTATGATAACTGGGGCGGGTTTCAATTTTTCTCACCTCATTCTTGAAGGTTTGAGATACAACCTTCAAGAAGGGGTGAAATCTCAGTTCTTCATGTACCCAAGATTCTTGCAAGAAGTGTTCAATATTGAACACCAAGATCTTTCAAAAACTGCAAGAATCTACTCAATTCTGGGACATAAGAACAACATTTTTCAAAGCATGAGAACAGTTTCATGAAAGTTCTCAGGGGCCGATGTTCCAATGTTGTCTACAATGTTGAACACGCAAAGTGCCCAGGGTGACAGTTCAGGAAACCCAGCTGATACTGATCCCACACCCTCCACCTCACTGCCACAAACTCAAACTACTGCTTCCTTTGATCGAACCCATGTGCATTCTACTGAGGATGTACAGGCACATAATCTACTCACCCCCAGTTTGATTGCTCAACCGGAACACAGGGCCCCGGTTGCAGCCAAATATACAAGGAAGAGGGGCAAGAGAACTCCTTCTTCTCTTGCCTCCAAGGCCCAAACCCAAACCAACATCCCTCACTCAGAATCACAACATTCTAGTGAGAATATCATAAGGGAAAGTCACACTGTTAGGGAGACTCCTTCGGAAGTCTCTCTATTAGGATTAGGATTGCTTCCCGGATCTATAGAACAGCCCTTTGAGCCATTCCTATCTTCTTTGGACTTAAGTGTTGAGGAACCTGACCAAAGTGATGTACCTTCTCCAACTACCACTATCAAAAAGGTACTGATTGGTCTTGCTTCCGAAACACCCAACCCAAGTTCTTCACCCTTGAAGGTCCACTCTGGGAGTAATGATGGAGTGGATGTGGAAGAGGCTGTCACTACTACTGGTCCATCAAATGACCAGTAGGATAGTGACAACATCTTTAAGACCTCAACCACGGCAACTCATGGTGAGGGTGTTTCCTTTGAAAATCCCCTCACAGAGAGGAATCCCAGGTGCCAAGAAACCACGGGTGATGGGGATGCTGAGGCTCGGCCTACGGCCCCATCTGGGTCCAAGGATTCCACAACTATGGATGAGGACAGACTGAAACTTCATAACTTGGAATTGACGACCAGGGTGGCTATGCTAGAGGCTGAAGTGTCCAAACTACGACACCAAGTCTCTATGCATGAAGCCCATCAATGCCCAACTTTAGCCACTCCCTCTCTTGTATCAGTAGGCACCCAAACTGATGCCTACCTGTCTACTGATGCAACCAAAAAGGGGGAGATGGTCTCTATGGAATAAGATAAAGACAGTCTTGACGACTGGATTCAAGAGCAGGTTGTACTTCAAAGCTCACTATTCAAGCCAGCCTTTGTCCAAATTCATGACTTGCCAGTCCCAGATAATGAAGACGAAGATACATCTGAAGACTGGAAGTTGGTCGTCAGGGCTGTCGATGAAATGCTGAATGATGTTGAAGACACAGAATAAACAAATACATCATTCAGCATCCTTCCTGAAGCAGCAGCCATCATTGGTCAATCCTCAACCCCCCAACTATTAAGATCATCAAAGAAGCTAGAATTTGACTCCATTCTAGCTTGGGGGTATGATGGATCATCTGAGAGGTTTTGGATTGGATGGGAGTTCAGCGGAGTAGAAGAGCTGAACTGGAACTCTCTCAATGCCCTCCAAGTCCTACATCTATATTTAACTAATTGCATCAACACCTTAACAGAACTCTCAACAGAACTTGCCATTGGTAGGTTCCATGACCTGATGGAGGATAATCTACCCAGGTTCCAAAGATTCCTACAAACAGCACATCGGGTAGCTTATCCTGAATCCTCGGCGGCCGCAGAAAGGAGACTGACTCCTAGCAATCTTGAAATAACAAGGAGCAGTCTTCTCACTGAAGATGAAGTTCTGGGCCTTCGAAGATTCCTGTATGCCTTCCTGGTCAAGGACTTGGACGTACTAGGTTGGGTGAGCACTAAGTCCCTTGACCACACTTTCCTGCTCAGCAACGGCTCCTCTCTCATCATCAACTCCAGGAACATCCTTCAGCTGCCCTCAGACTTCCTATTCAAGATTTTTCAGCTCAGAGCCAACATCTGCAATATTAACTCACTGGAGAGCCAGGCAATGATGGTCATCATCAAAGCCCATCTTGAAAAAGAAGGACTGATTCCTCAAGAAGAGACTGTGTCAACTTCTGATACTGACTCCAACTCTGATACTCCACAAGTTGACATCACATCTGCAGCTTTTGGCACAAGATCTTCCATCAGGGATCAACTGAGGGAAATAGAAGGTCCTGAGTGTCAACTTGATGAAGACAGTGACCGTCCCTTTTCAATTCCTCAATTTGCCAATGAAGCTGAGGCAGAGATCCCAATAGCAGCATCATCATCTGCTGTTGTGATCAGTGAAGCTGAAGCAGAGGCATCCAACGTAAACAAAGGAAAGGGAATCATGACCGATGAAGATGAAGAGAGGTTGCAAAAAGAGAAAAGAGAGAGGGAAGTGAAAAGAAGAAGAAGAGAAGAAGAGGAGATGGCTGACCTGAAAAAGGCTCAAGAAAGAAAAACAGCCATTCTCCTAAGAGAACAAACCATCCAGCTGTATGCTAAACAGCTGGATGAACTGAAAAGAAAGATTCCTGCAGTTGACCGGATTGAAGAAGATGCAGCTCTTGCTCTTCAACTGCAGGAACAATTCAATATAGAAGAAGAAGAGTTGGTGAAGAAGAAGAAAGAAGAAGCTAAGTTCAGGATAACCGATTCTGAACTAACTAAAGAAATGAGGGAGGAGTGGGTAAAGACTCTAGTCTCTCAAGGTGAGGATGCAGACTACCTTGAGAAACTTTCAACCAAAGAGATTTACAGAGCCTTCATGGGTCAGCAGGGTCAATTGGCTAGAAAGAAAAAGGCTGAAAAAGAAGAGAAAGACAAGCTATAGTCCAAGAAGACCATTGCCTTTAATAAAAGGACCCATGAAGAAAGTAAGGTCATGATTGACTTCCTTAAGGCTAGAGGAGATAGTGGAAAGAGGCTAGGTCCCATGAATTTCATGAACCTTCAAGCCCTCTACTTCAAAGTTAAAAAGGATGAGGAAGAAAGACTAGGGAAGAAGGCCACCAAGAAAAGGGTACTTATCAAAGAAGAAGAAAAACCAAAGACAAAGAAACCCAAGCCTTCTCCCTCACATACCTCTTCCTCAATCCACCATCCTTCCACTCTCCTCCCCAAACCTTCCACTCCTCCACCCAACAAGTCCAAATCATCCCACCCAGCTCCCACTCATCAACAGCCTCCCTTAAAGAAATCCAAATCCTCATCTGAACCTGCAGACTCAAGAAACATAGTTGAATGGGTCTACAATCCACAGGATCAAAGGTTTGAGATCTTCAGGGGGAGAACTGAAAGAAGAAGATCTACATACAGGTCTGTTGATGAGATTCTGCAACTACCAGATTCAGACCTAAGAAGAATTTTGGAGCTGGGTGAAGCTCATGAGCCTGCAAATGAGAGAGGGAAACATCTTATGCTAGCAATTAGACATTACTTCAACCCTAGCAAAGATGTGGTCGTGGATGTCAAACCACTCAAGTCCCACTCTCCATTTGTATCTTGGTCCTACAATGCTGATCTTGATGAATTCACTCTGATTGATGTAAAGAAGCAGCAGATGAGATGTTCAAGCAAAGCAATCTACAAAATGCCACACAAAGACATCAAGACTCTGTCTGAACTTCCACTAAACAATCCCAGCAAGGATCCAAGAGGCTATGAGGTTGAAAGGATAGTCAGCCACATGCAAAGGCTTCAGCAGCAAAGTAATTAGAAGAATTTTGGTTGCATCAGTTTAGGGGAAGTTTGTAGAACTAAAGACTGATTGCTACCAAATTATTCTAAGTATAATTGTTGTTGATAGGCTTATCAGCAGCATCCAACACTTGTTGCTGCGGATAGTCTTATCAGCAGCATTATTCTCATATCTGCTGCTGATAGCTTTATTCACTGAAGACCAAACGTTACAGCTGACTACCAATGTGAAGAGCCTCTGACACCTTTCTGCAAAAGCAACTGCCACACTCCAAGCAGAAGGAACCTCAGTGGTGCAACCAATAAAGGACAATGACGCGCGTCTCCAAGCATGCAAACAATGATGCCTAAGAAGACGTTTCAGCAAAGTTATTTAGATTAGCCTTTGCGTGTAATTTAGATTAATAAACAAGATCAACGGCTTGTGTTAGATCTGATCCTTAGAATCAAGGGTCTGTCTTGATTCTAAGTTACTATATATATTGTGTAAACACTTCATAGTAAGTGTGCCTTTTGAAAGTGCTTGTGCGTGCTTGTGCTTGCTGTGCTTTCATAGTGCTTCTTGATAGTGTTTTACTTTGTAATCTTGTAATCTCAGAAGTTTAATACAACAGTGCATTTATCAGTATTCTTGCTGTTTACTTGTTTACTTTGTTGGTTGTTATTGTTTCCGCCAATATCAACTAGAATAGAATCACCTTGTAATCTTACGATCCTACACATAACTTGCATAAAACACTTAGAACATTATACATAACAAAAACATAAAGACATTAGATCTAAACTATTACAACGCTTTTGTCATTACAAACTATGTCCTAACATATATCACGATAGGTTTTAGGTCATAACACACGACATAATTTACTATGTTTTCCATGCACTGATTTTTATAATTACGTGTGCACCCGTAATTACTCGAATCGTCGCATGGTCCGTATAGATCCTTTCGTTGTATGCAGGTCAAGAGAGGGCACTAAATTACTTAGTTCATGTGTGTTGTTTTCACATATAAGTTGCTAATAAATGACTGCGTCCCTAGATAGTAAGGTCAACCAGGAAACTAAAGAGTAATAACGTAGTATAACTTAAAGTTTCATAGCTTACTCGTGTTTGAACAAGAATACGTCAAACCCCGAGTAGTTTCAACTGTTACAGCTTCCTCGTGTTTGAACAAGAATACGTCAAACCCCGAGTAGCTTCAAAGTATTATAGTTTTCAACTTTAGTGAATAAAGTGTATGATCATGTCGTGCGTATGATGTGATCAGTCAATTGGAACAATTGTAAAAAATTTAGTTCCATGTATAATTTAAACACTCAAGTTTCATGTATGATCTAGTGTTATGCTCATTGTAAGCAAATTGGTTTCATGTATAATGTGAATAGTTTAGTACCATGTATATGGTAAACAAATGGGTTTTATGTATAAGGTGAACTATTTAGTATTTATGTATTTTGTAAACAAACAAGTTTTCATGTATAATGTAAACAATTGAGTATCATGTGTATCGTGAACAACTAAGTTTCATGTATCATGTAATGAATCTTATATCATGTATATTGTGAATCAACTAAGTTTTATGTACTATGTGACCAATCCAGTATCATGTATATTACAAACAACATGTATCATGTAATCAATCTTCTATTATGTATAATGTAAACAACTAAGTTTTATGTGATCAATCTAGTATTGTGTTTCTTGTGAACGTTCATACGTAAGTTATTGAATATCATGAGTGACGTAAACTAACGAATTTTGTACTTGATCGACTGTTGCGGACAAGCATGTTGTTTGGTGTTCATGTATAATGTGGGCAGTTGGGTTTTGACTTTTTAAATCTCGTTGAGGTTTACCGGGATGGTTAACGTCTACGCGAAATGATTCATCTATTTGATGTGGCAAGTACACTCATACATTACCGAAGGTGCAAGATAACGACGAGGTTCTGAAAATAATCTGAGTAATGTGCTTACGAATAACTGATTTTGTTTGTAAATAAATAAGTAATTGTAATTTATTCTTGTTTCTAAATAAATAAGATGGTGAAAATAATGAGTTGAATAAATAAATGGATAATTATACGAAGGCCTTTTTTATTATAAAAATATTTCAAACTTAAGCCATGATTTATAATTGCTAAACAAGTAATTGTAAATTAATTTAGCCAAGGTTTAGTAATTACAAATTTTACGAAGTAAAAGTCACAATTAGTTAAGATAATGTTTTATAAAATGAGTTGTATTAAATTTTCTTTCAAGGTAAGAAGGTTTATTGAAAATTTATATCCCAAATCATATCCACAAACTTAGGGTTTGATAAATGCTTTGTTTGAAAAAAATAACGATGTTGTTTGAATGAGATAATAAAATAGTTTGTTTACAGAGAATATTCTTAGGTACGTGTACTAGTTTGCAATGAATGAAAAGGTGATGTTTGGGGGTTTTCTGATGAACATATGACGGATGCACTTCTCACTATTTATTCCAAACATAAGTAAATGGTTCTAAAACTGAAATTTAAAGACAAGAAATAAAAGTCTCCTGCTAACGTCTCATGTAGCTTTCCACTAGGAAGCAGATAGCACTAAGACGAACATCGCTATGGTTACTGAGATAGCAAATCTGGCCTCAGCTCTAGCTGCTTCCGCTCGTGCCTCAAGTATTTCCTTGTCTTCTTCCAGGCTTGCAATTTTCTCCTCCTGGAACTACACTTGATCCACTAGGCTATCTATTCTCTGACCTAGTAGATCGTGTCTCATCCCGTGCTCCATCCCTTATCTCATAAACTCTGAGGTTCTCACGTATGGGTGGATAGCATTAAATGGGACTCCTATAGCACTAGTGGGCGCCATGGTTTACCTGCCCTTGGGTTAGGGTGATATGGGTAGGGTGCTAGGTAAGGGTCTATCAGAGGGGATGGTAACTGGTTGTGTAGATGGGGTGCTTGATACGGGTTCCTTGATGGAGGTGGTCCAGATGCTCGAAGTCTCGAACCAGTGTTCCTAATCCAATCTGCTCTGATGTCAAACATTGATCTAGCAGCTGGGGGTGTTGGTGACCGATAGTCCGGTGATCCATTATTTTCTTCCTGTTCAGACTCTGCTCCGGGATAGTATACCGGGGAGGGAGGAGAGTAGGAATCCATGTCTAGCAGAAAAAGAGGAAAGACGGTAAGCGGTAATAAAGTACTAAGTGTTAAATATAGGAGTTTTCATGAATTTAGAGTTTGACTAGTCATAACACCGAGTCTTCACAATATCATTTTAGAAGTAACACTTGACATATAAGTAGTGTATCCATAACGAGTATTCCCAGGAAACACGGGTGGGTCACAAGGGACACACTTAAGTACCCGGTCTTTCCTTAGCTAGAATCTCTCATGGGTCTACACTTACTCTTCCAGCCATTATATACTAATAACACTATCGTTTGGGCTCATGGTCATGATGAGAATCATTATGGACTGGGCTTTGAGTCCCAAAGGTGAGGTTTATTTACTCCAGCAGGCTTCCTCTTCTTGGAGGGTAAGTGGTCTCCTTAGTTTCTTATTAATGGACATTAGGCCCAAAGGTTTAAGTTTTGTTCACAAAAGATGATGGTGACACAGTGTGTAAGGATGAGGGTGTATAAAGACTTAGGTATGAATAAGTGAGTGGTAAAACTTAGTATAACACTTAATGGAATCAAATAGGTAGCATGTATATATCAATGTTTATAAGAACATGAGTTATCAAGTAGTGTAGTGCATAGACTATCATGTATTGTGTCATACGATGTAGTACTTGATGTAGTACTTAGAATAACATGTAAGATAATCACACGAAGTTTTAAACATGTAGCACTTAACAATGTGGCAAGTATCATATAACATATAGCATGGCATAAGATGGGTGTCCTACGGTTATAGTCTATGTCATGGGTGCCTAATAACCTAATTCCCTATAACCATGGCTCTGATACCAATATGTCACACCCCAACCGACGACGGAATACGTCGGGGCGGTAGATGTAGACTGTTCAAAAGCTCATGATCAACTAAATTGTATAAATTTATTGAATTGATTTAAAAGTACAAATACATTTTTCAAATAACAATGCTAACAAAAAATCAAATTTTCTTTGTCACTAGCACCATAAGCTCCTATGTGATAAACTTGCACTTCAAACATTTCCACCTGAAACATGTTGAAAATGAGGGGGTCAACTATAAATAGTTGGTAAGCATACATAGGTTTAGAAATCTCAAGTGATTTTCAAGTGTTGTACACAATTCACAAGACATAAGGTAAATAAGGCATCTTATGGAGAATCTATAGTTGAAACTAGGTGTACAATCAAACCTTGTGACTGAAGGGCATAACCCGCAGGTTATCCTAATGTAGGGCATAACAACACATGTTATCCTGATGTAGGGTCGGTAACAATCACCCTACCTGGGTGGGTTTGTTAGACACAATAAATCTATCAAGGTTACCGTTGGCTTGAACTGAGTTAATGATTGTATGAGTGCGTCATGTATATGTAGTTCAACTCATAGCATTCATGCACAAAAGCACAAATTACACAAGTAGTCATAATGTAGAATTGTATATTGTAATTGCAAATATTTTTCAATGCAAAACATGTTTCACCACAAAGTATGTAAAAATGTAAAAGGGGCTATGTAAACTCACTTGTATCAAATGTAGTAATTAACACGAGCTATAGGTAGCACAAGTGATTCTTGTAAATCACAAAGTTAACCTAAACTGAAAATGTATGAACTTGAATTATTATCATGTACAAAGTCTAAGGCAAGTCTAGGGTTCAACGGGTTTTGAGTGCGGGGATTTGTACAAAAAGTATTTGTGAAATTTTATAAAATAGATGTGTGTAAGTTGATTTTTGTAATAGAATAAGAGTTTAATGAAATTTTTAAATATGTATGAATTTAATAATATAATAATTGACTTAGATTTTAACTCAAAATTGATAAATAATAAATACATTCTTTGTATTTAATAATCTATAATAGTGTGACGTTGAAAAAGATGAGTGTAAATATGTATTGGCTTATATATTTCTGAGATTATACTAAATATAATTAAAAACTTAAATGAATTATTAATGTAAAAAGGTAATTAATTTAAATAAATAAATTCTTTTTACTTATTTATCTAATATTAAAATGATACGTCCTTTTAAAGTATGAACATGTAAATATATGAGTAAATATATATATTTAGAAATGTCCCATTATTTAAATAAAATTTAAACCCTAAATAGGTAATTAAATGAAAAAATGATTCGAAAAGGAATCCTTTTTTTTTTTAAAATATGCATTTTATAAAATCTTTATCGAATTTTATAAAATAAGTACTTGAAATGTTAGAAATTAATGATTTTAATTATTATGACTTTAAATTAGTTTTTATGGAGTATTAAAACTATTTAAAATGTAAAAATTATGGTTCTTATTTAAAACTTGGTCATAAATGCTCAAATCAGATCCAATGAGTATTGGGTGTATTAAATAGTTTTTATAAACTTAAAACCTTCTTTAAAACTTATAAAATAAAAAAAGGAACGCCACCCGGTTCGAACCCGGGTGGGTTCTGAGAAGGGAGAAGCGATTACCGCTGGACCAGGGGACTAGTCTATGTAATGATCCCGATTTGCTTGGGTTATGACAAGAAATCAACAAGGGGCCGGGTTTGGTTAAAGAAATGCGCAAAAAGAGACCGAATATATGGGTTGTAGGTTTCGAACCCACGCCATCTAGTCCAGCGGTGCAGTGGCTTACAGGCTGTGCTAGATGGTTTCGCTGGTATTCAATGGTTTCCGTTTAACTAAATAGGAATCCGGATTCAAACTTTATCCCTAAATCAAAATCGTATGATCAGGACAAGAATTCTAATTGAAATTGAGCCCGATGTGAAATGTTAATACGAATTGATAAGGGGCTATCTATTTACATTCAAAAACGAATCGAATGATGTAAATATTACCTGGTTTGGTTAGGTATTGATGGCTGTCGGCTAAAATGTTAGAGGCGGGGTTCTTGATGCTCGATCGAGGTACTGGGATGCAATGCCAGTCGATAAAGGTTTTAGAGAGTTTGTAAGGGGATGCGCGAAGGTGAGGAAATGATTTAATTCGATTGATTTCTCCATAAAGGTTTGATTTGATTCGGTCTTGCATATGACAACTGTTAGGAACCAATTACGCGTGAATTCGAAAACCTGACGATGAATCGAGTCATGTTTTGGGACTGAATACACGCGAAGTCGGTTAGGGCATGATTTACGGGCTTTAAAACGCATTGATCATTTGATTTGTAGCTAATTTGATTCGGCTTTGACCAAGAAAATTCAAACTAGTCGAAATTGGAAGTTAACCGCGCAATTGATCGAATTGAGGTATTAATTAGGTTTGAAAACAATTGATAATTGTTCTAGTATTCAAGGCACGTCCATGAGGGTCGGATTGATCGACTTTTAGATGAAGGATTTCACCAAATTGGTCCTGTTTGACTTTTAAAATTCAAATCTGGTCAAAGTTTGTGAATGGGTCAAATTCAAGGTGAAAAGGTTCAATTCCAAGGGTGGGGGTTCAAGTCGGGAGTCCAAATGTCTAGAGGGTTCAACTTGTTTATGTAAATTATATATTTATAAATTGATTTTTGTTTAGAACTTTATAGATTTAATAACCAAACAAGTCGTGAAAAGTTTTAGTATGAATATATTATAAAATTTACTTTCATATACATTTCATATGTAGTAGTATATGTATATATATATATATATATTCATATATATATATATATATATATATATATATAGAATGAATTGTAAAATTACACAATCCTTTGGACTGACTTTAAATTTAAAAATGCATGTGTATGTATGTAATAATCACAAATTATGTAGTGGTATGGATGTGACCTTGAAATTGAAATATAACATATGGTAGGGAAATTGAAATAATGTTTATTGCACTAGAACAAGTACATGAAAATCAAGGATGTTACATGAGTCATAGGGTGTCGGCACACGATTTTTGCGGCTGAAGGCAGTTGTCGGACCGTTATTCAATTGATAGCGGCCCGCCATCCTAATATTGACCCCTTGCGAACCAGTATAGGTTTAAATAGCGGTCCGCTATTCATTTGAAAATTAGTTTTTTTTTCACTTTTGGTCCCAAATCTTTTATGTAATTATACTTATGGTTCTTTAACTTATATTTCTATAATATTAGGCACGACAAATTTTCAAATGTTACATTCTCCCCACCGTTTGAATGATCTCGTCCTCGAGATTTACTTGAACAGGTGTGGATATTTCTTCATCATTTTTTATTCTAGTTCCCAAGTGTATTCAGGACCACGTCTGGAATTCCACTTGACTTTGACCAGTTTCAATTATTTCTTTTTCAACTTTTTTGTCTGACGATCTTCTATTTGTAGAGGTTGTTCTACAAATCTGTGTTTTTCATTTACCTCTATATCTTGAAGAGGCGTTATCAAAGATTCATCAGTTATACATTTGCGAATATTAGATATATGGAATATGTCATGTATTCCATTCATTTCTTCTGGTAATTCCACTGATAAGCCACCGGTCCAATTCGTTTGATTATTTTGAAGGGTCCGACAAACCGAGGACTGAGTTTAACCTTCTTTCCAAATCGGACAATACCCTTCCAAGGTGATACTTTTAATAACACCCTGTCTGCGATTGTAAATTCTAGTGCCTTTCTTCTTTTATCAGCGTAGCTCTTTTGTCAATCTCTTGTTGCTTTCAATCATTCTTGTATTTGGGCTACCTTGTCAGTGGTTTCCTGAACAAGTTCAGGTCCTGATAGTTGATTTTCTCCTATAGCAGCCTAGCATACCGGCGTTCGGCATTTTCTACCATATAAGGCTTCAAAAGGTGCCGCCTGAATGCTTGTGTGATAACTATTGTTGTATGAAAATTCCATTAGGGGTAGGTGATCATCCCAACTACCACCTAAGTCTATCAAACAGGATCGAAGCATATATTCTAAGGTCTGAATTATTGTTTCCCTTTGCATATCTGTCTATGGATGATAGGCAATGCTCAAGTTCAGACGAGTTCCCATGGCCTTTTGGAAACTTTACCAGAATCGAAATGTAAAACGACTAACTCTATCTAATACTATGGATAATGGCACTCCATGTAAAGATACGATGTCATTTACATACACACGAGCCAATTTATCCATACTGAAGGTTTCCTTTATAGGTAGAAAATGAGCAGATTTAGTTAATCTGTCAATGATAACCCATATAGTATCATTTCCCCGATTGGTTCGAGGAAGTTTAGTAATAAAATTTCCAAACTAGTATTTATAATTGTTGCAATAAACTAGAAGGTTTCTGATATTCTGCCTTCACTTGTGCGCAAGTAAGACATTTTGCAACATATATGGCAATATCTTTCTTAATGCCTATCCACCGGTAATTGTCCTTGAGATTTTTATACATCTTATCGCTTCCTGGGTGCATCATATATTTTGATTTATGTGCTTCTTAGAGTATTCTTTCTCGAAGATTTCCGGTTATCGGAACCCATATTCTTTTATTCATATGAAGTATTTCATCGTCTCCTTTAACTAATTGTGTAATCATGCTTTCCAGTCCTTCTTGTTCTAAGTCTTCTTCTGTTTGAACAGAATGTTGAGCATCTTTTATTTGAGACATGAGATCTATACGAAGTTCAAGTCTAAGAGTGTAGGTCCACATGACTCATCTACTGATCGATCTCGTGACAGGACGTCTCTATAACACGGAGTGCGGAATCCTACCGTGTTAACGTTTTTATATGAATTGACAATAGAAACAACAGGTAAATAAACTTCTCTTTGTATTCCACAAAACACAGAGTTTACAGATTCACAGAATACACTCGTTCAACCCCTAGAACAGAATCTGTAAACACCTATTTATAGACACAAACTCTGCAATAGGCGAACTCGACTAGGCGAACTTAACAAGTTCGCCTCTAATAGACTAGGCGAACTAGACAAGTTCGCCTCTAGCAGAACTTGTTCTAACACTTAGACAAAATCTATACAAATACATAAAAACATAAAGACAATAAGACCTAAACTATTACAAAGCTTTTTTCATACATTTTATGTCCTAACAGACTCCCACTTGACAATAGCTTGATCTTCTGTCTTCAGTATTTATGACGAGCACTTCCGGTTATCTGGTAATCTACTTCGTGCGTGCACTCCATATCTCTGACAGATCTCCAACACTCTTTTATACTGCAATCCATGTTCTCTCCATTCATCAGTAAACATAATCTCATTCTTTCTTAACGTCCTCTGATCTTTCTTTGCGAAGTTAATAAGATTCATTACATCATAGAAACTATCAATGACCTTATTATCTTTATCATCAATTCTAGCTTCACCAGTATTCACATCTACGTACCACCATTTCATATTCCCCAAAAAATCTTATCGTATTTTCTTCAATGGTATCTTCTGTATAGCACGTACTGGCTTGAACTTATACTTCCAGGTCACAATCTCAGTCTTTTGATCTACAATCTTCACTCTTTTTCCTTTCTGTGGCTTTAATCTTTCATACTTCCCTGATCCACTTTCTTTTTTAGTCAAGTTGGCAATCACATCGGCTAATCCACACTTTGATCTATTAATCAGTAGTTTCGTAGCTAGACCATTCATTTCACACCTTGGCAAGGTATTGAAATACTTGATCCTAGGCTTTAAGTATTGAACACCATTAGATCTCTTAAGAGAAAACAACTTCGTGTCATCATCAAAAAACCAACTGATGATTCTTCCAATACACCTCTCTTTATTCACATATCTTTCTTTCTGAGCAGGTTGTATATGTGATTTGGGTAGTACTTTCATCCAACTGTTAACTACTTCACTCCACTGTTCTCTAGTCATTCATGTATTTCTATACATCACAGGTTCTTCATTCGGCTTAGGAGACACAGGATGAATAGTATCAGCATCAGCATCTATCTTGGATGGAGCAGTATCATCAGGAGTAGTGATATCTTCAACAAAGTCCATAGAATCTGTTACTCATTCATAAGAAAACTCAGGAATGATATCATCTTGGATGAAGTTATACGGTACATTCAGACCATCACGGCCTTCATATGTAACTTTAGCTTTACTCTTTTCTATCTCAATCTCTATAATCTCTCCTTCTTTAACTTCATTATCCAACACATCCTCTTCAACATCATCAAATAATTCATCAATATCATCCAGACATTCTAACTTCTCAGCTTCTTCTTCTTCAGAATCAGCAAAGAATTCCAATAATAAGATTTCTTCATTCACTACAGAATCATTCTTTGTTCCTTCAATAGTTTGTGGTGTCGACTCCCCCTGAGCTCTTGATATGGGATTTACGTTAACAGCCTATTGACGATCACCCTCAACATTACCACTAGGATCATTGTCATCATCATCCTTTCGTTGAATTGACTCAGCATGAAAAGTATCATGTATCCTTAACTCCCCTTGAGCGTCAAGACGCTCAACAAGTTTGTAAACCAATAACTGCATGTCAGCAATCTGTGTAGCTTGAGCCTGAAGGACCAACTGTCTCTAAGTATCAGTAGTCACAAGAGTATCTACCTGAGTCTGCAATGCAATCACCAGCGATTCAAGGAAGGTAATCCTTTCAGAATCAGAAGGCTTTGAAGTACCAGCAGAAGATTTAGAAAATATAGGAACATGAGTAATCACAGGAGACAGATGTTTAGATGAAGGAGGTGTAACCAGTAAGGATGCAACAAAAGTAGCATCCTCAACACCTTGAGATGAATGTGCAGCAACAATAGAAACAGACATAAGCTTCTGAGCTTTTGGAACCGGATATGCATCACTAGCAGAATCCGAGCTCTCATCGATTAATGTTCTCTTTCCAAGTACTGATCCGGAAGGAGGATTCCGAACCGACTTACGCCTCGGCCTCCTGGCTATAGATTTAATGTGTTTTCCTGCATTAGCCAAAGGCATAGTAGCCAATCTCTCATAATGACCTGAGCTAAAGTCTCTAGAGGAATCAGACTCAGTAGCCTCAGAATCAGGTAAAATAGTATCATCGGAACTCGTATCCACCACATTCCCTTCAGCTTCATGAATGGGTGAGTTCACAGCTTCATTTTCAAAATCATCCATATTCATACCCAAATATTGTTCATTTTCTTGAGCAACATCTTCCTGAACTGGTTCATTAACAGGAATATGTACATGTTCTTGTGGAATAGGAACTTGTTCTTGTGCTTGTACCTGAGCTTGAACTTGTTGTGGTTGTTGTTGTTGATTCTGGACTTGTCCTTGAACTAACTCCTCAGGATGAAACCAATTATCATTAGGAGGCTCAATATAATCAGGATTGATTAAGTGATCAAACAAAGGAGTCGGAACTGGAATCAAAGCAACATTTTGTTGTTTAACCTTGGTACAACCAGTAAAGATTCTTTTGGACATAGGAATCAAGGTCAAACGTATTGGATGCTGTGGTAAATCTGGAATTAAATGGTTCAGAATCATTTGCAAGAACCTAGGGTACATTAAAAACCCTTGACCTTCAGGAGGATTGATTTGCATGACCAACTCACGGTATATATACAAAGCAAAGTTAAACCGTTTGTTCAGGGTCAATGCAACCATTGCAGCTTGTAACGCACTCTTCAAACATCAGTACCAGCCTTTCTTGGAGATAAACATTGGATGATTATGTGCATAAAATATCTCCATTCTCCAACTAAACCACCTTTTCATGCTTGAGTATCATTTGGTCTGCCTCTGTAGCCCATCCTCTGGAAAAAACACCCCATAATCGGTGTTCCAGGATAAGACATAAGATCTTCATTACCACCTCCCAATGTCAAAGCAGCACGAATAGTTTCCACTGAAATAGCTACCTCTGTATTATTCACCATTGCACAAAGGACGTGAGGTTCAACATATGTGTCTTGATGTACTGTATCCCAGAATTGTTGGATATATGGTAAGCTGATGTACTGATCTGCGGATAAGACTACATGTAATCGTGAACGATTAAAGAAATTGATAATTCCTTGAAAATTAACAGCCTCAGACATATTTGGATCTAACAACGCCACTTGATTATGTTTGTACTCAACACGACGAGCCATATGTAAATGTGTTGGACATAGTATCAAACATTAGTAATAGTACACACACATATATGATACACACATTAGTCATATAACAAACAAAAAAAATCAAACAAAAAAGTTTCCCACAAAACAAATTATAAGTCCACACACTGCTTAGCCCTTAGGCGAACTTAATAAGTTCGCTTAGTGTTGCAAGAGGCGAAAATAATAAGTTCGCCTGAACCAGTTTGTCGATACAAATTCAACAGAAGATTCCAAAATGTTCAAATCGTCAAATATTTTCAAATCATACAAAGTATAAGCATCGGATCACAACAACTAAACAATATTAAGCTTCAATTTCAAGATTTACACCCAGATAAACGTGATTTACTCATACAATCGTATGAACATCAAAATACGAAGACCACATGGTTAAAGGAGTAATTTCCCATCGATTTAACGGATAAAAATCCATGAAACATTCAATGTCGATCCAGAAACAAACACGAAAATTTCAAATCGAAACACCTGAATTCAAAATTTCACAATTTCGCTAAAACCCAGTAAGTTTGCTCACAGAAGTTCGCTCACACAGTGAAAATGGTAATAAGGATAAGTTCGCCTGAACAAAATATTTATTCACACAATTAAGTTGGCTTCATTAGGCGAAATTCTTAAGTTCGCTTAACAAGCCCCATGTGAACATATAAAGTTCGCTTTATCAGGAACAGGCGAACATATTAAGTTTGCTTCAAACCTTTGCCTTGAACAATTTCGTCAACTTTCAACACGTCAGACTCTTGTGTTCCCGAACAACAAGCCCCATGTGAACATATAAAATAACATTGTCATCCTCACTATCAGACTCTTGTGTTCCCGAACAAGAAGCAACATTAGGAGCTTGAGCAGATGTAGAGGGAACATATGATTGTGGAACCGCGGTCGGTAGAAAACCACTATTCTGTGCATCCTGACATGAATCATATAATACAGCAGCTTCCTCACGAGAAATATCAGAAGGTAATTGAAAAGACTTGAATAAATTGTCATAATCAAAAGCCCAGTCTGGTCCAATCGCCATTTGAGGTAAAGACTGATTAGAACAGTCTATATGAAACCATTCCTCAACCTAAAGAGTCTCTTTGTTATAAACCCTCTTGGTAGTAGAATTTGCAACATACGCCAGAAAGATCCCTTCAATAGCCTTAGCACTGAACTTGGTTGGGACATCTCTAACTTTCTACATGGTGCATGGATTACCAAAAGGTAGTAAATATTCCAGATTTGGCTTTCGATTATTAAGCAACGCAAAGCATGTCTTGTTGTGTCGCTTAACGGTCAAAACTCTGTTCAAAACCTGACACGTAGTATTCACAGCCTCAGCCCAAAAAGTAACTGAAAGCTTAGAATCTGCAAGCATCGTACGTGCCGTTTCAACCAAAGTCCTGTTCTTTCGTTCAGCAACTCCATTTTGTTGAGGTACATATAGCGCACTGAATTCATGATGAATTCCCTTTTGAAGACAGAATAAACCCATCTTGCTATTCTTAAACTCGCTGCCATTGTCACTCCTAATTCTTCTGACTTTCTGTTTGCACAAAATCTCTAAACTCAGGATTAAGAATTGTACCAACTCTGTGGTTTCGGCTTTAGAAGCAAGGAACTTAACCCATGAAAATCTAGAGAAATCATTTGCTACTACCAGACAGTAAGATTTACCACCAATGCTCCTGATACTAATCGGTCCGAACAAATCCATATGCAGTAGCTCCAAAGGAGTCACAATTGAATTCTTTGACTTAGATTTGTGGGATTCTTGTGTTGTTTCCCTTTCTTGCAAGGTATACAGTCATCAGGAACAGATAATTTCATCTTCAGAACACAAATAACCAGATCATTCTTCACGAGATAATTCATTTTCCGATAATTGATGTGAGCAAGTTTCCTGTGCCACAAAATAGAATCCGACTCAGACGCCTTGGAGAGTAAACCTGTAGGAATTGAATCCGTTGTTGTAGCAACACTCATGTCTAGGACATATGTGTCATTTCTCCTCAGAGCCTTCATTAGAATCCATTCGTCAGGAATAACAAAGCCCAGTTTCAAGATATAACACTCAGAATCATTGAAATGAAATGAAAACTTCTTGTCACACACTTAAGATACACTCAAAATATCGTGTTCAAGTTGCTCCACATAGTTCACTTTCTCAAATTTGACTTTATCATTCTTCAAAGTACCCTTACCAGTTATGTACCCGCCTTTATTTCCAACAAAAGCGACATAACCACCATCAATATTAATAACATCTTCCAGCAAACGAATATTCCCTGTCATATGTCGAGAACAACCACTATCCACATACCACGTATTGTTGATAGTCCTCCTTGGTTGCCCCTACATAAACAAAGAAAATCAGTTAGAAATAGGAACCCAAGCCATTGTGGTCTTGGGTCGTCCAGATGGATCAAAATAAACAACTTCAAGCAGTTCACAATCAACATTGTCATCAACCTTTGGAACATAAGATTCACAATTAGACCTTCTCAATGAAGACAGAGTATGATTAATTGGAAAAATATTATTAGATTTATGATTATCAGATTCAGATATTTCCAAAAGTTTCTTTAATTTTCTATTAAGTCTTCTTTTGGAATTCCAACATGTGGAATCTTTTGGAATTCCAACATGTGGAATCTCAAACTTATTTTGAAAAACAACTAGTTTAGAAATATGCTTATCATGTTGCTTAAATCCCGAAGATTTAGCAAATGATTGACAAAGCACATTCTTTACAACACTAGAAGTAGGCTTTACCACATTTGGTCTTTTCAGAATCGTCACCACTCGTTGTTGTGAGGGAACACTCTTTAATTTGCCTTGATTCTTATAAGGACAGTGAATCAGAATATGACCATCCTCATTACAGTGAAAGCAAACTCTTCTATCTTGATGATTTCTGATATAAGGAGTTTTTCTTAAATTTGATGACCCTTCCGATGAACAAGCTTCAGAGGATTTTACTGAACAGTTGACTGGCTTCTTTTGAACAAAAACTTGTTTAGTCACCGTTGATGAATTCTTATTCTAATGACCAGCAGCAACAAAACCACTTGATTGTAACATTTTGGAAAGGTTAAGTTGATCAACTTTCACTTCATCAGGTTCTGTTAAAATGCATCTATCATAGGTAACTTGTTTCACCACATTCGGTTCAACAATTTTCACTTCCTTAGGAATGCCTTCAACCTTATTGTCATCAAAAACTTCATTATCAGAATCAGAATCATAGATCATATGTTCACCAGTTACTGGATTTACTTTCAACACCGTCTTTGGATCAATTTCCTCTTCATGAATAATTTATGGTTCAACCACATAATTTGCATTGAATGGTGGAGGAACAAATCCAATTCCAGCAACCCTCTTTGTAGGATCAGCATTAACATTAAAGTAATCCAATACCACAGATGAATTTTCAAAATTCTCCAGCTTTCTATGTAATTTGATCACTTCAGATTCTTTGTCAGAAATCTCTTTATTCTTCTGAGCGACAATTTCATTTCGCTTCTCAATCTCAGCATAAGCCATATCCAGATGATATGCTTGTTCCTTATATTTCAATCCCAAAGAGTTCAAATCTCTTTTCAAAGACTCAATTCTATCTATACACAATTTATCATTATCTTTCAATTTTTGATTAACTGAATGCATCGATTTCATATCACAAATTAAATTTGTGTTATCATCCATTACTTTTTGCAGTTTATCTTTTATACTGATGCATTTAGAGCAATAAATGTGACAGACAGAATCTTTTACCTTTGAAGGATCTGACATATCTGTCATGAAGACTTTAGCAATCGAAATATTTTCAGAATCAGCACCATCAGAAGAATTTTGAGTTAATACTATATCATCTTCAGATACACCAGATGCAATATCAGACTCAACATTGTGTACTTGATCATGCTCTTCATCAGTACTTGGCAAACTCTCACCATCACTTGAGCTATCATCATCAGTTGACTCTTCAGATTTTCCAGAATGAACCTCAGCTACAAAAGCTTGACTTACAGTACCAACCAAATCTTCAAGATGAATACCCCAGTCATAATTTTCATCATTCTGAGCAATCAAAGCAGATGATACAGATGCATGATTAGAATTTCTAGAGCCAGAGGAGCCATGTGACTGATTACGATTGTTCTGAAAGTTATTAGGCTTCTTCTGAGAATCAAAATCAATTTTGGCTTTCACACATTCTTTGGCGAAATGACCATACTCTTGACAATTATAGCAACGAACTTTGGTTTTGTCAAATCCTATACGTGAACGACTGTTAGAACCAATATACTTTCTTCCAGTCTTCTTCAAAAAATCCTTTGCTTGTTGCATCAGCATAGCCATGTTCCATTGAATGTTCATCTCTTCCAGATCAACAGGATCAATTTGTCTGAAATCCTCTTCAATAACATTTGGATCATGAATCTTTCCTCCAATAAAATTTTCATAAGAAGCCATAAAGGAAGAAAACATCGCTAAATAATCATCAGTAACTCTTTGATTCATATTATGTGTTCCAGATGATGAAGAAGCTGTATTTGCAGAGAAACCAGAATGACTTGGAACCCCAGAAGAATGATCATTAGAAACATCTTGAGTATCACCAAAAAAGAATGCAACCCCTGCACCAGTTTTGACAGAAGTCTTAGCAAAATACATTGAAGGATCTTGAATATGCTCCATATTGGTTTCCTTCTTCTTCATATTCTTATCACGTGATTGAATCTTGCCAAGAACCTCTTCAAGAGACATAGTTTTATACTTAACATTCTCTTTTATCAAAATTGAATGCACATCAAATTTAGATGGTAATGCCTCCAAGAACTTATCATTTATCTCTTCAGTCTCATAAACCACTGAAGCACTTGACAATTCACTCAGCAAAAGATAGAATCTCGTTGCAAGATCATCTAAAGATTCATTTTGAAAGTGTTTGAATACTAAGAACTGCTTCTCCAGTAATTCTTTTCTGCTTTTCATAACATCCAAACTACATTCACACCGCTTTTGTAACGCTTCCCACAATAGTTGAGAAGTCTTGAATTGTTTAAAGCTATGATAAATTTCTTTAGGAAGAGACATTGAGATACTAGCCATAGCCTTCTTTTCCCTATCAAAAAATAATTTTTCTTCTATGGTTAACGCAGATACCGATTTAGGAACATCATCCTTTCCCATCCAAGTGTATGTCAGATGAATATAACCTTCCAAGATTGGAATCCATAAACTTGTATCAGTAAAGGACATGAACTGATCAAACCGATCTTTCCAGTTAGAATAATCTGCAAGACATAACAATTTGGGTGTTTTTTTAGATGTACCATTCTCGTTATCGTAATTTAACATGTTTGTCACTTGCACCATATTAGCCATTTTCAGAAAAATTTCCAAGTCTTGAACAAGTACTCCCATCAGGAGAAGATAATAAGTTCGCTTCAAAGCCAAACAAGCGAACTTGATATCAAGCAAACTTGATAAGTTCGCTTAAAACAAGAAAATCCGGTAAGTTCGCCTACTGAATAAGTTCGCTTAAACTGAGAGAAGCGAACTTGATAAGTTCGCTTGCTAAGTTCGCCTGCAACAGAATCTCAGCAAGTTCGCTTGCTTCAGCTATAACAAACTCAGGAAGAACTTGGACCCAAACACGAACAAACATGTAACATCCCAAAAATAAAATGACAGTTAAAATAACGGAATAAACGAACGAGGCATGTCGGGTCGGGCCGGATGGGCCGGCGGGCTGGAAGGGGAGCCTTCCCTATAAATAGCCAAGGTCACCACCTATTTCCCTCATTTACAACTTCTAGAGAGAGAAAGTTGGCGGATCGACCCGAGATTTCAGCAAAGTGTTGCTCCATAGCTCGTGAGAAGAACCTCCGGATCAGAAACTCGATTCAGGTAACGATCGGGCCTAAATCTGAGTTTTTGTTCGTTTTTGGGTTTTTCAGGTTTTGGGTGAAAAGGTAACGTTTTCACGGATAAAACTGAAAGATAAACATAGATTTGAGTTCTTTAATAGAAAGCAAACGTTTTGAAGTAAACAAGTTTGGGATCTTGACGTGATCAGACCCGAAGGAGAAAGTTAGGGTTTTTGCGAAGAAACTTATCAAGTACGCATGAAGATGATCCTGCGTACTTACCAAGTACGCAAGAAGAGGATCCTGCGTACTTATTAAGTATGCATGAAAAGGGTTATGCGTACTTAACAAGTACGCATGAAGCAGGTACTGCGTTTTTATCAAGTACGCATGAAGCAAAGTCTGCACACTTATTAAGTACGCAAGAATAAGTCACTGGGCACTTGCTCAGTGCGCAGGCATCAGGCTGGTTAAGTAAAGTCAGTATGTTTAGAAGGTTAAACCGTTAGAGTCAGGATTGGGTCTGATGTGTATTTAACTAATCAATTCAGATCGGAAGTGACGTTGTTGGGCCTTTGTTTAGGACAACCGAGACTAGCTTATATGATAAGTTCTAGAAGCCCTCTTATAAATGTTTTAATAATGTTTTTGGGCTGGTGTGCATACGTAACGATGTGACTATTTTATAAAACGATGTTTATGAATGTTGTATGTGACGTTTTATAAAGTGATGTTTATGAACGATGTTTTGGAAGGAAGGGTTATGAAAGAAGTGCTTATGAAATATTTTTCCAAAAGAGGTTTATGAAGTGTTTATGAATGAAGGAATGATTTTTAATAAAACGTACGAATTCTTTAACTGAAGTTTTGAAGTAAAAGAAGTGAATGTTTACGAAAGTCACAAACGAACGAATCTGCCAATATTCCTTAGGGAATGAAGGTTATGGGTATGGGAAGTATGTTATGGGCCTTTACCTTTTAGGGGCCTTTGTGGCTGGCCAACTGTTGTACAACTGGGGCGATGACGGTCGCCAAGGGGATTATCGTGATCCTTGAAGTTTGGTACGATTTACCTTACGGGGTAGTCGTGCTTGAAGTTTGGTACTTGTGCCCTACGGGGCGCAGTGCTTGAAGTTTGGTACGTGTCATCCTTGTGATGCCGTGCTTGAAGTTGTGTTGAATAACCCGAAGGACAGTACGGTGATTAATGGGCCTAGTGGTGGTGATCTTTAGGTTATTCAGCCAGTATGTGACGTTTGGATTTGACGGTTACGAGAAGGCGCAGATTCGATATGTTCGTTGACTTATGTTTATGAAGTGTTATGTTTTGTTATTGCATTATTTTAATTACGCTTTTTATTAAATGAAGTGTGAAGTTATGTTTTTGGCAAATTATTTAAAGTTAAAGTTTTATGTTAAAACTAGAACTCACCAGCGTAGCTGACTTTTTAGTATGCACATTCAGGTTAAGGCAGGTTACGATGATGGAAGGTGATGCTGGGCGGCTTGATGAGTTACCCGGATGACATGAAGACTGGCATCCCGTTATGATTAGTTTATGTTATGTTTATGTATTAGACTATGTTACGCTTCCGCATGTTGAACGATGTAATGACTTTGTTTTAATGAATTTTTCTGCTGTGTTATTTTGATATTCCAGTTTAAGAACTGTTTGTAAATTAGTGAATCCAACAAGTGAGGCCTCTCGGGTTTGGGGCCTTACAAGTTGGTATCAGAGCAATAGTTTGACAGATTCGAACACTCCCAGTGTCTGAACTTAAATTGTGAATGGGACCGAAAGCGGATGCCAGTACGGGTAACTCGAGCCACAGTATCAGGTATGAAGGTAGTATATATATTTACATATATAGTATGCCTTAGAAAGGGTTAGGTAAGGACTTGTGTTCTGATGGAATCACAAAGGTGGTCAAATAAAAATCGAAAGGTAGTGTAATGGTTAATTATAGATGGCCAGTGTATATTAACATCTTACAGTGCTTATTGAATTTTATTTGTTAACTAGCGTGATGACATTGGATTCCTTGTCTTATAGAACGAAATGGCAAGGAGAGGAAACGGAAGACGTGGTGGGGGCCGTACCGGTGGTCGTACCGGCGGTCGAAATGGTGGGTGTGGCAGGACCCTGTGCGCCAAAAGTGTAGTGAAGAAGGAAGTTTTCACACTGAACCGGCAGTTAGTGTGCATGGAACTGAGCAGACACTGGTTGAAGAACAACCTTTCACTTTTGAACTAGAAGTGAGAGCAGCTATAGCTCGAGAGTTCACCGAGTTGATGAAGACTTCTCTGCCAGGTTTGTTAGCTGAAGCATTGAAGAAGGTTAATGGGGAAGGTGGGTCTAGCAAGGTAACTGGTGCCCAGAACAACGAGACGGACAATGCACCGCATGCACGCGGATGCGACTACAAGTCATTTAAAGCATGTGACCCACCGGTCCTCACTGGAAAGAAAGACGCGGTGGCTACGTTTGATTGGGTGATCCATATGGAAGCTGCCATTCATCTGAGTGAATGTCGAACGGATCAAGTTGTAAAATTTGCTGCTAACTCCTTGAGGGAGGAAGCATCCCATTGGTGGGAAGGTGTACGTCAAGCAAAAGGGAGCGAGGTTGTGGATGCAATGATATGGGCTGATTTGAAAACCTTGGTGATCAAGAATTTCTGCCCAAGGAACGAGATTGAGAAGGTAGAGGGGGAATTTCTGGGTTTGAAGGCCGGGAGCATGAGGCACCGGCAGTACACAACCCGATTCAATGAACTGGCACGTCTGGTGCCACATCTTGTCACGACTGAGGAAAGAAAGATTGCAAGCTACATTCAAGGAATGCCAGACCAGGTCCGCACATATGTTAAGGCAAACGCCCCTACTACCTATGATTCAGTAGTAGAACTGAGCGACGTGGTATTTGATGATCTGGCGCTGAATGTCGTTGCCATTGAAGAGCCTAAGATGAAGCTGAGTTTTCCCGCTAAACGATCGGGTGGGAAGTTGTTTGGGGCTCGGGACAAACAAACCAGGGTAGGCGAGACGGCGGTCTGTGGGGTAAGATATGCGGGTGAATGTCGGTTAGGATCTAATCTATGCTTTAAATGCGGCAAAACCGGACACTACTCCCGTGAATGCCCGCAAGGCCTCAAATGCTACAACTGTGGGGAGAGTGGTCATATGAGCCGGGAATGCATCAAGCCCAGGATGGGTTAAGCCGGGAAAGGGAAAGGCCCGGAGAAGAAAGACGAGAGACCCCGAGCAAAGACTCGCGCCTATGCGCTGACGCAGGAGTAGGGCAGAGTGGACCCTGACGTGGCGTCAGGTACATTTATCCTTGACAACATTTTTGTATCTGTGTTATTCGATTCGGGTGCCAGTAAAAGTTTTATATCTCCGACTTTTTGTAAAAGTGTAAAGTACACTATGATTAAACTAGAAAAGGGCATTTAGCGTAGAAACCACTGAGGGTAGAACTGCGAGGGTGACTAATGTACTTGACAATTCCACGATAAAAATAGAAGGCCATAGATTTCCCGTCAGGTTGTTTGTCATGATTTTGGGTGGGTTCGATGTCGTGTTAGGAATGGATTGGCTAACTGCCAATGAATCACAAATTATATGTAAACGAAAGATAATCCGACTCAAGGCTCGGGACGGTAGCAAAGTCGAAGGAACTAGACGATGTACCCATGGTACGCGAGTACCCGGAGGTGTTTCCAGAGGATTTGCCTGGATTAGCACCCGACAGAGAGATTGAATTTCGAATCGACTTAGTACCAGATGCCCAGCCCGTGGCTAAGGCTCCATATCGACTAGCACCAGTGGAGATGAAAGAGTTATTGGCACAACTAGACGGGTTACTTGAAAAAGGATTTATCTAACCGAGCATCTCGCCATGGGGTGCTCCGGTGTTGTTTGTGAAGAAGAAAGACAGATCGATGAGAATGTGTATTGATTATCGCGAGTTGAATAAACATACGGTGAAGAACAAGTACCCTTTACCAAGGATCGACGACCTGTTCGATCAATTGCAAGGCGCAAGTTGGTTCTCAAAAATCGACCTTCGGTCCGGGTACCATCAGTTGAAGGTGAGGGAAGAAGACATACCGAAAACTGCATTTCGCACGCGATACGAACATTTTGAGTTCCGCGTAATGTCTTTTGGATTGACGAACGCCCCCGCAACGTTCATGGATTTGATGAACAAGTTGTGTCGACCGATGCTGGACCGATCGGTAATCGTATTCATCGATGATATACTCATCTACTCCAAGAAGGAGGGTGATCACGCATGTCACTTAAATGAGGTATTGGAAGCTCTTAAGAAGGAAAAGTTGTATGCTAAACTCTCCAAATGCGCGTTCTAGCTTAGGGAAGTCCAATTCCTAGGTCATGTCATTAACCCGAACGGCATTATGGTTGACCCAGCAAAGATAATGACGGTAAGGGAATGGAATATTCCTAAGACGCCAACTGAAATCCGCAGTTTCTTTGGATTGTCAGGCTACTATCGGAGATTCATCCAGAATTTCTCAAATATAGCTTCGCCATTGACAAAGTTGACTCGGAAGGAGGTAAAGTACAAATGGGGTTCGACCCAGGACGAGGCATTTAAGGAATAGAAGGAGAAACTAACCCAAGCTCCAGTCTTGGCCCTTCCCGAGGGCAATGAAGACTTGGTGGTATACTCTGACGCTTCGGGTCTGGGATTAGGGTGCGTATTGATACAAACGCGGGAGAGTGATCGCGTATGCCTCACGGTAGTTGAAGATTCACGAAGCTAATTATCCGACTCACGATTTGGAACATGCTGCTGTCGTATTCGTATTAAAAATATGGAGGCACTACCTTTACGGGGTGAAGTTTACTATTTACTCCGAGCAAAAAAGTTTGAAGTACTTCTTCAAACAAAAGGAACTTAATATGAGGCAGAGGCGATGGTTGGAACTGTTGAAAGACTATGCCTGTGAAATAATATACCATCCTGGAAAGGCAAACGTGGTGGATGACGCTCTAAGCCGAAAGGATGTGCCTACTCCTATTAGAGTGAAAGCTTGCCAGTTCGTGGTAACATCGGATGTGATGAGAGAAATTGAAAAGGCTCAAGATGAGGCACTTAAAGAAGAAAACATAAAGAAGGAAAGGATGCTTGGCCAACAGGAAAAGTTGGAATATAACACCCTTGGTGTTAGGACACGTTTTGGACGGGTATGAATACCTATGGGTGGCGAGCTTAGAACCAAAATCTTGGATGAGGCTCATAAGTCTCGGTACTCTATCCATCCTGGTACCAATAAAATGTACCAAGACCTAAGGAAGGAATACTGGTGGCCTGGAATGAAACATGAAGTGACAAAGTACGTAAGCAAGTGCTTGACTTGCTCACAAGTAAAGGCCTAACACCAGAAACCGTATGGAAAGATTCGACCACTTGATGTACCGAAATAGAAGTGGGAACACATTACCATGGACTTCATAACTAAGCTACCACGCACAACTAAAGGTCATGTTACCATTTGGGTAATTGTGGACCGTTTAACGAAGAGTGCTCATTTCCTACCTATTCGTGAGACGTTCTCGTTAGAAAGGTTAGCGGAAGTATTTATTAAAGAATTTGTAGCACGGCATGGGATGCCTTTGACGATCGTATCAGACCGGGACACACGATTCACATCGAGGTTCTGGAAAATATTTCACGAGGCGATGGGCAAGAGACTCAATGTTAGCACGGCATAACACCGCAAACGGATGGTCAGTCCGAAAGGACCATTCAGACATTGGAGGATATGCTTCGTGCTTGTATTATCGATTTCGGCGGCAGTTGGGACAGTCATCAGGCGTTAGCCGAATTCTCCTACAACAATAGTCATCACACGACGATTGGCATGCCGCCTTACGAAATGTTGTATGGGAGAAGATGCAGGACCCCGGTTTGTTGGGGTGAGATTGGACAGAAGGAATTAGGAAGTCTTGAAGTCGTAAGAGAAACGTCAGAAAGGTTTGATCAAATCAAAGCAAGGATGAAAGCCGCACAAGATCATCAGAAGTCCTATGTGGATAAACGACGAAAGCCTATTGAGTTTGATGTTGGGGACAGAGTAATGTTGAAAGTGTCACCCTGGAAGGGGATCATACGATTCAGGAAGAGAGGGAAGTTAAGTTCGAGGTTTGTCAGACCATTCAGGATAATGGCGCGGGTTGGTGAAGTCGCTTATCCATTAAAGTTGCCTGATAAGTTAAGTGGGATTCATCCTACCTTCCACGTATCACACTTGCGAAAGTGTTTGGAGGATGAATCGGCTCACGTACCACTTACTACCATCGAGGTCGACAACAGCCTTAACTACATCGAAGAACCCATGGCCATCTTAGACAGAAAGGAGAAACGTTTGCGTAATAAGACTATTCAATTGGTTAAAGTCCAATGGAAGCATCGAAGGGGATCGGAAGCCACTTGGGAAACGGAGACGGAAATGAGGGATTCATACCCTCAACTATTTGACTTATGATAGGTTTCGGGGACAAAACCTATTGTAAGGAGGATAGACTTGTAACATCCCAAAAATAAAACGACAGTTAAAATAACGGAATAAACGAACGAGCCATGTTGGGACGGGCCGGATGGGCTGGCGGGCTGGAAGGGGGCCTTCCCTATAAATAGCCAAGGTCACCGCCTATTTCTCTCATTTGCAACTTCTAGAGAGAGAAACCGTAGAGAGAGAAAGTTGGCAGATCGACCCGAGATTTCAGCAAAGTGTTGCTCCATAGCTCGTGATAAGAACCTCCAGATCAGAAACTCGATTCAGGTAACGATCGGGCCAAAATCTGAGTTTTTGTTCGTTTTTGGGTTTTTCGGGTTTTGGGTGAAAAGGTAACGTTTTCACAGATAAAACTGAAAGTAAACATAGATTTGAGTTCCTTAATGGAAAGCAAACGTTTTGAAGTAAACAAGTTCGGGATCTTGACGTGATCAGACCCGAAGGCAAAAGTTAGGGTTTTTGCGAAGAAGCAGTTCGTGCGTAGTTATCAAGTACGCATGAAGATGATCCTGCGTACTTACCAGGTACGCAAGAAGAAGATCTTGCGTACTTATCAAGTACGCACGAAGAGGGTCATGCGTACTTATCAAGTACGCATGAAGCAGGTACTGCGTATTTATCAAGTACGCATGAAGCAAAGTTTGCGCACTTATTAAGTATGCAAGAATAAGTCCCTACGCACTTGCTAAGTGCGCAGGCATCAGGCTGGTTAAGTAAAGTTAGTATGTTTAGAAGGTTAAACCGTTAGAGTCGGGATTGGGTCTGATGTGTATTTAACTAATCAATTCAGATCGGAAGTGACGTTGTTGGGCCTTTGTTTAGGACAACCGAGACTAGCTTATAAGGTGAGTTCTAGAAGCCCTCTTTTAAATGTTTTAATAATGTTTTTGGGCTGGTGTGCATACGTAACGATGTGACTATTTTATAAAACGATGTTTATGAATGTTGTATGTGACGTTTTATAAAATGATGTTTATGAACGATGTTTTGGAAGGAAGGGTTATGAAAGAAGTGTTTATGAAATATTTTTCCAAAAGAAGTTTATGGAGTGTTTATAAATGAAGGAATGATTTTTAATAAAACGTACGTTTTGAAGTAAAAGAAGTGAATGTTTATGAAAGTCACAAACGAACAAATCTGCCAATATTTCTTAGGGAATGAAGGTTATGGGTATGGGAAGTATGTTATGGGCCTTTACCTTTTAGGGACCTTTACCTTTTAGGGGCCTTCGTTACTGGCCAACTATTGTACAACTGGGGCGATGACGGTCGCCAAGGGGATTATCGTGATCCTTGAAGTTTGGTACGATTTACCTTACGGGGTAGTCGTGCTTGAAGTTTGGTACTTGTGCTCTACGGGGCGCAGTGCTTGAAGTTTGGTACGTGTCATCCTTGTGATGTCGTGCTTGAAGTAGTGTTGAATAACCAAAGTATCGGGCCCTAGGATTTCTTCACCCGAAGGACAGTACGGTGATTGATGGGTCTAGTGGTGGTGATCTTAAGTTTATTCAGCCAGTATGTGACGTTTGGATTTGACGGTTACGAGAAGGCGCAGATTCGATATGTTCGTTGACTTATGTTTATGAAGTGTTATGTTTTGTTATTGCATTATTTTACGTACGCTTTTTATTAAATGAAGTGTAAAGTTATGTTTTTGGCAAATTATTTGAAGTTAAAGTTTTATGTTAAAACTAGAACTCACCAGCGTAGCTGACTTTTTAGTATGCACATTCAGGTTAAGCCATGTTACGATGATGGAAGGTGATGCTGGGTGGCTTGATGAGTTACCCGGATGACATGAAGACTGGCATCCCGTTATGATTAGTTTATGTTATGTTTATGTATTAGACTATGTTACACTTCCGCATGTTGAACGATGTAATGACTATGTTTTAGTGAAATTTTTCGCTGCGTTATTTTGATATTCAAGTTTAAGAACTGTTTGTAAATGAGTAAATCCAACAAGTGAGGCCTCCCGGGTTTGGGGCCTTACAAAACATCACTGAAAATCATCATTTCTCACAGATTAGAAGGAATTTGAAGAAATTGGATCGTAGGATTTAGTATTTTATGAATTAGAACATTTCTATCGGATTAATTTCACCAAAAACCACTTCAAATCCACGAATTTAGCAGCAAAATCAACTTCAAGAACTTGAAAACCCCATGGATACAAAAACTTGAAAAAATCAACAATTTCTTGTCAAATTGTACACAAAATCGTCTCTAATTACCAAGAATCGAACACAAATCACGAGCAAAAGCTGTGATACCACTTGTAGGTCCACATGACTCATCTGCTAATCGATCTCGTGACAGGACGTCTCGATAACACGGAGTGCGGAATCCTACAATGTTAACGTTTGTATACGAATTAACAATAGAAACATCAGGTAAATAAACTTCTCTTTGTATTCCACAAAACATAGAGTTTATAGATTCACAGAATACACTCGTTCAACCCCTAGAACAGAATCTGTAAACACCTATTTATAGACACAAACTCTGCAATAGGCGAACTTAACAAGTTCGCCTCAAATAGACTAGGCGAACTTAACATGTTCGCCTCTAATAGACTTGGCGAACTAGACAAGTTCGCCTCTAGCAGAACCTGTTCTAACACTTAGACAAAATCTATATAATTACATAAAAACATAAAGACAATAAGACCTAAACTATTACAAAGCTTTGTCATATATTCTATGTCCTAACAAAGAGCACAAACCCGTTTAGGTTTCTCTCTTTCTTTTCTACTTAAGGCATCTGCAACAACATTTGCCTTTCCTTCGTGGTAACAGATTTCACAATCATAGTCACTTAAGATCTCTAACCATCTTATTTGTCTCATGTTTAGTTCTTTCTGACCAAAGATATATTTCAAACTCTTATGGTAAGTATAAACTGTAAATCTAACTCCATAGAGATAGTGTCTCCATAATTTCAGGGCAAAAATTATGGCACCTAACTCAAGATCATGAGTTGTGAAATTCTTTTCATGAGTCTTTAATTGACGAGATGCATTGGCAATAACTTTGTTTCTTTGTATTAACACGCAACCAAGACCGTTGTGAGAAGCATCACAACTACAAAGTCTTCATCGGCATCTGGCAAAGCCAGTATTGGTGCATGAGTCAGTTTTCCTTTCAGATTTTGGAAAGCTTCTTCTTGCTTTGTTCCCCATTCATACTTTACATTCTTACGAGTTAAATTAGTTAAAGGAACTGCAATTTTTGAGAAGTCCTGAATAAATCGTCTGTAGTATCCTGCAAGACCCAAGAAACTACGGACTTCTGTCAAAGATTTAGGAATTTCCCATTTGGATATGGCTTCAATTTTGGATGGGTCTACTTGAATACCTTCTGCATTCACAATATGACCCATAAATTGTACCTTTCTAGCCAAAATTCACATTTATAGAATTTAGCATACAATTTCTCTTTTCTCATAAGTCCAAGTAACATTCTGAGATGATTTCCATTATATTCCGCATTTCTAGAATAAATAAGTATATCGTCAATGAAGACAATAACAAATTTATCTAGATAGGGTTTACAGATACGATTCATCATATCCATAAATGCGGCAAGCACATTAGTAAGTCCAAACGGCATAACCGTGAACTCATAATGTCCATATCTGGTTTGGATAGCAGTTTTAGGAATATCTTCTTCTTGAACTTTCAGTTGGTGATATCCTGATCGAAGATGTATCTTTGAAAAATGGCAGGCGCCTTGTAATTGATCAAACATATCATCAATTCTTGGAAGAGGATAACGATTTTTAATCGTTAATTTGTTTAGCTCTCTGTAATCAATGCACATCCGCATTGTACCGTCTTTCTTTTTAACGAAAAGAATTGGAGCACCCCAAGGAGATGAACTTAGGTGAATGAATCCTTTTTCAAGTAATTCATCCAATTGATTCTTCAATTCTTTCATTTCAGTTGGGGCTAATCGGTATGGAGCTTTGGAAATAGGAGCCGTTCCTGGTACAAGATTAATCTTGAACTCTACTTCTATTTCTAATGGTATACCAGGTAATTCATCTAGAAATATATATGCATAATCATCTACTACCAGTACATCTTCTATTTTCTTTTCTTTTGTACTGGTAGAAATCTGAACCAAGTATGCAATGCATCCCTTCTGAAGGCATTTAGTTGCTTTCAGCACTGAGTTGATTCCCAGAGGTCGATTTTGTTTGTCGCCATAGATTGTTAAAGGTTTTCCAGAAGGCATATGGATTCCTATTGTCTTTTTATTACAAAGGATATGGGCTTGGTTACTGGCTAACCAATCCATTCCTAAGACAACATCAAATCCTGCTAATGTCATAGGCATTAATCGTACAAGTAAGATGTGTCCTGATATTGTGATAGCACAATCATTTAGGAATTCGAAAATCTTGACGAGATTTCCTTCGGCCGTTTCTACTTCATAAATCCTATCTAGAGGAACTAAAGGCTTGTTTAATAGATTATAGAATTTATAATCTATAAAACTTAAATTTGCACCAGAGTTAAATAATACACTAGGATAAATATTGTCAATGAGGATTATACCAGTGACTGCATCTGGAACAGCTGCAGCATCACAAGTATTAAGTAGGAAAACTCGTACATTCTTTCTATTTCCTTTATTTGCCTTTGCCTCACTAGATCCTGCTTGATTAAGCTTTGGGTAGGTTGATTTAAAATGGCCAGTCTCTCCATAATTGAAATAGGAAATGCTTTTCTTCTTTGGGCAGTTTTCAAATATATGTCTAGTCTGCTTATAGAAATGATAGTAAATTTTCCCGAAGAAGCATTCTCTATTATGCCTCTTCTTGCAGATTTTACATTCAGGGGTAGAAAAATTAAATCCTCCTTTGGCAGGCTTATTTCTTCTTTTCCTAGGAGAATTAATGTAGGTCCCTCGGGTGTGGCGGATCGTCACATGCAAGTGGGTCTACTAGTCGGACCGGGTGCGGAATACCTGTGACTAGGCGGAGAGTCAAACTAAACAAAGTAAACCGACAAGAGAAAACACTTTAAACGTTCTTTGTGTTATAAACACTTGAAGGTTACAGAGAGAAGCATTGAGATTACAATTTACGTATTTGCTAGTGTGACTGCCTATGCCTGTGTACTTAACTTCTGTCAACCTATCCTATTTATACAAGACCTGATGCCTGCGCACTTAGCAAGTGCGCAGGGCAAATGCTCTTGCGTACTTAGCAAGTACGCAAATGTATTCTTGCGTACTTGCTAAGTACGCAAGAGCTTTCTCCAGCGCACTTACAAGTGCGCAAAACACTTAGAGAATTTTGCAACATTCAATATGTAAAAGTAAATACAACTCGATAAACTAATACATAAAGACTCTTAGTTACAAAGACAATTACAAACAAGAAAATACACACTAAGACTCTATCTATCTATCCAGAGTGTTTGTCACAGGAAAGTGCTTCAACAAACTCCCCCTTGACAACAGCTCTGGATAATCTTCAGTCTTCAGTCTTCACATCTTCAGTCTTCACAGCACTTGATATTTAGCTTCCATCTTCTTCTTGTATTCAAGGCAGAACTTAATCACCTTGTCATATTTAGAAGCAAGGAGCTTTGTCCATTCATCAGTGTAGACGCAATACGTGTCTGCTAGTGCCTCCAAATCTTTCACAGAAAAGTTGATGAAGCAGACTTCATCAAATATTCTGATCAGTTCCTTTGGCACTATGTTTCCACTGTCTGAACGTACCTTTCCCATGATCACAGCCTCACCCGTCTTTGGATCTACGTACCAGTACCACATGTCACCAAGAATATCCTGATATAACTTGCTCAGGGGAATCTTAGTTTCACATCGCACTGGCTTGTATACCAATTTCTTTAAATGATTCTTAGTCACAGGATGTCTAGTGTGCTTATCCTTGCCTCTCTTGGGCACTTGAGGCTTGAACATCTCGAATTTCCCAGATCTTGCTTCCCGTTGCAGAACCACCGACAAACCCATCGCCACTGCGTGATTAGAATGACCCAGCAGCTCTCTCGGTTTGCTAGGTTCACGAGGTCGTATTTGGGTAAGGAGCTGAACGCTTCACTGGTGGGTTTCAAGTATTGAAACCCGCTAGATCTTTTGATTGCAATCAGCTGCTTATCCTCCTCGAACCTTACAGCCAAGATCATCCCTATTGCTCCGTGTTTGTCTATTAAAGACGTCTTTTGCCACACAGGAGCTGGACCCTTTGATGAAGTAGAAGGCATATCTGTTTCTTTCGGTGCCTCTGGGTCCACAGGTGCAGGGTCAACTGGGGAGGCTTCAGTCGAGGCTTCCACATTACTAGCATGCTCGACTGAACCTATGTTGAGCTGAGCTTCGAAGGATAGAAATTCAAAGATCTCTCAATCTTTGAATTGGAGTAGTCACCGCCACCTGAGCTGTTGTGGTAGGGAGGGTCACTATCACAGGGATCTCCTTTGTGATGGAAGTGACGGCCACGTCAAGTTGCACCTGTGGCCTCCTCCTCCTACGGTACAGTTGCTGTGAAGGTGGGGTGGAGGCTGAATCAGGACTAGCAGCTGAAACTTGTACTTGCTGCTGAACCTCCAGCTCACTGGGTATAGAAAGTTGTTGCCTATCGCCACTGTTCTTGTGAATGCTTTCTCTTTGTTGTCTTTGTATAGCAGCGTCAGAGTCAGAGTCTGGCTCGTATTCGCTGCTAGAAGATTGTCGCTTTCTCTTGGAGGACGACGCAGGTAGGGTTACCTTTGCCGTTCTCCTTGGGTGTACCTGCGATGGTGCATCATCGGAATCAGAAGAATCTGACTCAGTCTCTTCTGATTCGGATCCCTCAGCACCATCATTTCCCCCTTATTCGTCCCCACCATCAGACGATCCATCATCACTGTCCACTTCCTCCTGTTGTTGTTGCTGTTGTTCGTCGGAATGTTCACTCAATTTAGGCTCTGAATCGTGACTATACCATCTCCAGTCACCTGGTGCCACGTATGCTTCATTTATGAGGTGGCCAAAGAGTTCTGTATGCACAGGAGTAGGATCTACACTGCCTGGCTTTAGGAATTGTGCGAATACTCTTTTGTCCACCCTCTTTACTTGCAGTCTCTCCCCTATAGCAGGTAGGTTTGGCAACGTGTCGTTAATCAAAAGTTGCACAAACCTAGGGTATAATAAGAACCTAAACCTCTCCGCTGTGTTGATCTAGTCAGTGATGGCTTTGAAAATGTAGCGGGAGAAGTTGTAGCCCTTATTGAGAGAAAGGCCGACCATGGCTACTGCAAGGTCATGACCCATGGCATCTTTTCCAGCTTTCCTTGATGAGATGCACATGATCATGATGTCGGCGAAGTATCTCCATTGGTCTAACACCCACATCTTCTTATAAGAAGCATAGTCTCTCGCACCGACATAACCCATTCTTTGTCTCCAACAGCCGTCCACGAAGTAGTCTGGATAGGCTGTCGGGTCGGTCGAGAGATCTCTGAATTGAAGGACCCTTCTAATAGTATCTTCAGAGAAAGCGATAGCATGACCAGCAATGGTAGCCCTTATAACGTTGGGGGTTACCGTGCAATTGTGCTCCGCAGTCTCCCAAAACTGCTCCAGATAGGGTCTTGACACGATCGGGTCAGCAGAAATAGCGTAGCTGATTCTTGAATGGTTCAAGAAATCAACTATTTCTCTATATTGCAGTGCTGCACCCTTCCATTCTGGTTCAGTGTTAGCTAACAGGTCGAATTCATTAGTAAACGCCCGAGCCATAATCTGCAAAAACACACAGAAAACATAATCAGAACAACACGTATCATTCGAAATGGATAAACATGACTCAGTATAGCAATTACTCTTAGGAATTTTTGCCAAGTGTTGGTCCTGCGTACTTAGCAAGTACGTAGGATTTTCCTCTTGCGTACTTAACAAGTACGCATGAATTGCTTCTTGCGTACTTGCTAAGTGTGCAAGAACTACACTTGGTGAAAAATTTCATAAATTTGAAATTCAACTGATGTTCAAAAATGGGTGTGTATTGGGTCGCCACTAGGTCGAAATCGAAGATTCTACCCTATGGGACCAATATCAACACCAAGACACTGCTATACATGACCAATTTTGACCTAAAACGGTCGCCCGAACCACTGACGGTTCGATTTCAAGCACAGGGTCAGAATTAAAGACGAAATTGGACGATTAAGGTCTCATAGGTGATCGATTAATGATTCTTAACAAGTTTTAATTATTAGGTTTTACCCAAAGAACCCAAAAATTGTCTAAAAATCTCGAACAAAAACCTAAAATAATCGGTCCAAAATCATGAGTTTTTGCGGATGGATTGAGCATAGATTCTCACCGAATGGATGTTCTGAGATGATGAAACTTGTAATGGGATGAAAAGACGGTTTAGGAACACTTGGATTTTGAGTAAAAGTTTGCAGAGGGAAAATTTAATTTGAATGCGATGAAAAACTCAGAAAATTTCTAAGTCCCATATTTATACCCAACACCAAAAGGCCGTGCGTACTTTGCAAGTGCGCACGCTTTAACTCTCGCGTACTTACAAGTGCGCAAGACTTAACTCTTGCGTATTTACAAGTGCGCAAGACTTAACTCTTACGTACTTGTTAAATACGCAAGGCTTACTTCATGCGCACTTACAAGTACGCATATATCCTTAAGTGCGCAAACTTTCAACTCAAATTTATGAAGTTTTTCAAGTCAAATAACGAACAAGATAAGAAATATTCAATCCGGAGAATTCAAATACAATTCAGGAAGGTTAAACACAAATATTTTTGGCTTTTCTAAATAAAATTGAACTATGCATAAACTTAAAATCTTTTTGATCTTTTCTCATAGAAATAGACAAGTATTCACACAAACTATTTTTGATCAAAGACACGAGCAGAGGATCATATCAGGCTATCTTTTAGCAAAAACGATACAATATAAACAACAAAGAATATGAGATCATGTCATGAATTACTATTTATTCATACGTAATAAGCACATAAACAAATAATTCAAGTTGACAATATTATAAGATTTGAAACTATAAGCATCTTTGTATCATGTTCTTGTGTATTAAGGTATTAACTATAAGATATACAACGTGTACCCCACTGATATGCTACAATAATGTAAATTGCACTATCTCAAGGCATCTAAGATTTCCCAATGATTTTCTAAATTTTCAGAATGAAGTTACATCTATTAGCACAGGAAAAATCAAACAGAATCCATAAGGTTTATCAGGAATCATAAGATTCAGAATCGAGTGATTCATTTGTCTTGGTTTCATTTGATTTTCTTCATTGAATATAGGTATGATGATTCAGGATAATATATATGGTGTTTGAGTTTAAGGTAAGGGGATCCAACTTTTATCTGGATTTGATTTCAATGAATCAGGAGTGATTCAAGGGTGAATACATGCTCAACGGTTAATGTAGAGACATGTCTTGATTCAATCTCTCCTTGCATACTTGTGAGTATGGGCAGTGAGATGAACCGCATTAATTGTGCTAACGACATAACCCGAAACTGATCTCAAATGAAAATTATTGCCAAAATCTAACATCCTTTATCTGATAATGATCTTTTCTATTCTTTTACGCACACACACTTGCAAACATGGGTTCAAATCACAGTTGTAATTTAGATTTAGTTTCCACACTACTAGTGATTCAAAAAGCATACAGCCTACTGACAATTTAAATTACTTGTAAATAAGCAGATTAAAAACATAATAATTTAAACAATTAAGTAAGCAGTCTGTGACGTTTAGATCATTTCTGATGTGCTATCATTTCCTCTTTTCTCAAGTTAACTTTGAAATTTGCTCCATTTTCTATTTTGTTTTTGATTTTGTAAAATATCTTGAAAATTAAAAGAACTGTACAGAAAATTTAAAAGAAATAAAGTTTAACTTCCATGAATTGAATTGATTTAAGAAAAATAAATTTTCACTCAGGATTGAACATTCCTATCAAGTTGACAAGATGCTCAAAATGGGATCGATCAAATGCCTTTGTGAAAAGGTCAGCAAGATTGTCATTCGTGTGAACTTTTATAAGTTCAATTAAATGTTTTTCAGCACAATCACGGATGAAATGATGACGAATTTCTATATGTTTAGTTTTGGAATGTTTCACCGGGTTATTTGTGATGGACATGGTGGCATTGTTGTCAATGAATAAAGGAGTTCCAGTGAAGTTCAAGCCGTAGTCTCTCAATTGCTGCTGAATCCACAATATCTGAGAACAACCGCTCGCCGCAGCAATGTATTCTGCTTCACAAGTTGAGACAGAAACCGTTGACTGCTTCTTGCACTGCCAGGAGACTAGTCTATCTCCTAAGAATTGACATCCACCCGAAGTTGACTTTCTGTCAAGGTTACAACCGCCATAGTCTGAATCAGTGTAGGCTTTGAAGTCGAATGACTGCTGCTTAGAGTACAAAAGACCCAATTGGGGTTTCCCTTTCAGGTATCTGAAAATTCTCTTCTCGGCTATCATAAGTGACTCCTTCGGTTAAGACTGAAACCTTGAGCACAAGCACACAGCAAACATTATATTGGGTCTTGAAGCTGTGAGATACATAAGTGATCCAATCATCCCACGGTACAATCTGCTATCTACATCCTTTCCATCTTTGTCAGGATGCAGACCATGATTGACTGGGATAGGTGTGCCATAAGTACTACTATCATTCATCTTGTATTTTGACAAGATGTCCTGCACATACTTGGTTTGATGTAGATAAATGCCATCCTCTCTTTGACTGACTTGCAGACCCAGGAAGAACGACAATTCACCCATATTACTTATTTCAAACTTGGACTTCATCACCTGCTCGAATTCCCTACACATCCCTTCATTGGTAGATCCAAAAATAATGTCGTCGACGTATACTTGTATAAGAAGAATGTCACCTTCTGCTTTCCTAATGAAGAGATTCGAGTCAATCTGTCCACGGTCGAAACCATTAGACAGTAAATGCTTAGATAATGTCTCATACCATGCCCGCGGTGCTTGATAAAGACCATAAAGTGCTTTGTCGAGCCTATACACTTTATTGATATTATGCGGATCTTCAAAGCCGGGATGTTGAGTGACATAGACCTCTTCATGAACTTTACCATAAAGGAAAGCACTCTTCACATCAAGTTGATAGACCTTGAAGCCGACATATGTGGCATAACCCAAGAATTGTCGAATGGCCTCAATTCTAGCAACTGGGGCATATACTTCCATGTAATCCAAGCCCTCTTGCTGATAAAAACCCTGAACAACCAATCTTGCTTTGTTCTTCACAACAACATGACGATCATCCGTCTTGCATTTGAACACCCATCTGGTTCCAATTGGCTGAAAGCCTTTTGGCAAGTCAACCAAATCCCACACGTGCAACTTTTGGAATTAAGACAATTCATCTTGCATCGCCTCAATCCACCAGTGTCAAGTATCTCTGTGTAAAGAGTAGTGTTCTCAGTGATGGTTCGATGACGAGTCTGAACACCGGCATAAGGATCACCAATAATGTTGTCGATTGGATGATTCCTATGCACTCTCGTCTCCGGTACAATCGGTTCCTGAATTTGTGAATCGAGATTCGTGCTAAACTCCCCCATTTCCTGTGTTCCAGAGGAAGAAGATTCAATGTTAATTTGTTCAGCTGGAGCTTCATTTACTACAGTTGTGTTAGGATTGGCTTGAGAGTCATCTCCAACAATATGAACATCTTCGCTGTTATCACTGTCATGAGTTCCATATGCAGATGCAGCATTGGAATAAGCAGTTATAATCGGTACAGTAGCACGAGTAGAGAAGCTGGAGTCATTGTCGCCACCCAATAATTCATAAACATTTGCGGCGTCAACTGCAGATATACCAGGAAGATTGAAAGACTTGAATAGCGCATCATAATCAAAACCCCAAGCTGGACCTGTTAGTTCGGGTGGAATGCTGTGTTTACTACAATCCAATTCAAACCATTCCTTGACAGCACGAGTTCCTATGTTGTACACTCTCTTGCAAGGAGAGTTGGCAACGTATCCTAAGAAGATGCCTTCCACCGCTTTTGCATGAAACTTAGACTGGCGGTCTTTGTACTGTAGCAACAAGGAACAAGGACTACCAAAAGGAACTAGGTAATCAAGATTGGGAAGTCGATTGTTGATCAACTCGTAACAAGTCTTGTTGTGCCTCTTCACAACTAGAACTCTGTTTAAGACGTGACAAGCTGTATTAACGGCTTCTACCCAGAAAGTGACAGGAAGCTTTGCATCCGACAGCATAGTCCTTGCAGTCTCAATCAGTGTTCTGTTCTTCCGTTCAACAACTCCATTCTGCTGAGGCTTGTACGGCGCGCTGAATTCATGACGGGTCCCTTTCTTGAGACAGAAACGCTCCATCAAATTATTCTTGAACTCAGTTCCATTGTCACTCCTTATTCTTCTAACTTTCAGCTTGCAAAGAGATTCCAAGCTCAGGATCAAGTATTGAAGAATATCAGCAGTCTCTTCTTTAGTACATAAAAAGTGAACCCAATAAAAACGTGAGAAATCATCAGTTACTACTAGACAGAACGACTTACCTCAAATACTCCTGATACTTATGGGGCCAAAAAGATCCATGTGTAATAGCTCCAAAGGGGTATCAATAGAGTTTTGGAGCTTGGGCTTGTGAGACTTCTGTTGCTGTTTGCCCTTTTTACAAGGCATACAGTCATCTGCAATGGTAAATCTCAGCTTTGGAACCCCGGTTACCAAACCGTTTCGGACAAGATGATTTATTTTACGATACGAAATATGTTCGAGTTTCCTATGCCACAGATAGAGTCAAGCTCTGTCGCTTTTGTAAGCAAACATGTAGCAACTGATGAGGTGGTTGTTGCCACGCTCATATCGATCTGATAGGTGTCGTTTTATCTTGGCGCTCTCGTCAGGATCTAGTCTTCGGGAACTTCAAAACCAGGTTTGAGAAACAGGCATTCTGACTTGTCAAACATCACCGAGTACTCCTTATCACACATTTGGGAGACACTCAACAGGTTATGCTTTAGCTGCTTGCAAAAGTTGACATTGTCAAAACTGACACAACTTTTCGAAACCACGCCTTGACACGTGATGCTGCTGCCTTTTTCTCCGGCAAAGGCCACATAGCCGCCTCTGAATGGTTTAACATCATGAAGCAAGGCCATGTTTCCTGTCATGTGTCGGGAGCACCCACTATCTACATACGAGCGGTTAGAGATAGTACCCTTCAGACGTCCCTACACGAGTAACAAAAGAATTAGTTAGATTTGGAGACCCAAGCCATTGTGGTCTTGGGTCGTCCATCCTTTTTGAAATAAACTACTTCCTTTAACTCACAGTCGTGATGACTGTTCAAAACGGATGAATCTTTCAACGAATTAGGACTTGGAGATTGAGAAGTTTTGGATTTGGCAGTCCAGGATCTCTTCTGTTTCTTAACCGGAACAGGAGACTTTGGTTCAACAACAGCAGGTGAACTTGTGGAAGCTTCACCTGATTGAACTGAAGTCATCTGTTCTAGCTCTCTCAACCTCTTGTACCTTCTTCTTCTCTGTGGTTTAGATAGTCTCGCCATAGATTTCTCACCAGTACGTGTACTACCAGAGGTAGATACACAAGGTACAGCAGGTTGCGTTACCTTTCTTAAAACAGATGGTTTAGCTTCAGATTTGATCTTCGGTTTTACCATCGGTTTGACTGATGGTTTCACCACATTTTGTTTTGGATGTTTGGGAGTTTTCACTGATGGCGACCTGGGGATAACAGCTGGTTGTGAAACAACAGGCCGTTTCCCTTGGTTCTTTGAGGGACAGTTCACAAGAATGTGACCAACCAAGCCACAGTGAAAACAATTCCTCTTGTCTATTTAAGTTCTCTTGTAAGGCTCATTAGATCTGGCCTTAGATAACTCAGCATTATGAGCAGGAGGAGTTGGTTTAGGAACAGGAGTCTGAACCTTTACAGTTTGGTTTTTGGGGGTATAGTATTTTTCCAAATTCTCTTTGTAACCAAGCCCATAGTGAGCTGAAAAAGCCTCTTTCTTTACTTGGTTAAGACTTTTATAACCCCCATAAAGCATTACCTTTAGTTTATCATTTGTTTCATTGATATCGGGTTTAGTTAAAATGCAATTATCACTATTAGTGATAATGTTTTTCTTTACTTTCTGTTCAGTCAACAACTCCTCAGATACTACTCCTTCAGGGCAAGTGTTAACTAACCCATCTTCAGAAGCAGTAACGAACTCCTCACTAGATGTGGAGTTAGCCTTACTTGAGGATTCATCCTTTTTAGGGGAATCATCCTTCTCAGAGGACTCATCTAGACAAGTGAGATCAATGTCTATTAAGCTATTGACAAACTTCCCGCTCACTGGTGGAGGAATGGCATTAGTACCCAGCCCTAACCCATTCATTTGTCTCACTACATATTCGTAGTGTTCCACCACAAAACGAGAGTTTTTCAACTTCTCATTAGTACATTTTAACTGTAAGATCTCATTTTGCAGTTTGTTGATTTCATTGTTCCGTTTTTCCAACCCCCTGTATGCAACGTCTAAGTGAAGCTGTTAATCGCTTATTTTTAGAGAATATTCACATTTTTCTTTTTACAACTTTTCAATAGAATCTTTAAAACATTTTTCATTTTTGTTTATAGTTTAGAGCTGCCATACTTAGGGTTCGATTTTGTCTTGAAGCCTAGAATTTTCAAGTTTTAGCCCTAGACATTTGGAACATGAAATAACAGAAAAAGGATTAGAATCTAACTCAGAAGATGAACTTGTTGCTTCTCCAATGGCCATGAGAGCAACAGCAGTAGTCGATTCCTCTTTATCAGCTACAGGAGCTACCTTTTCTTCAACTTCCTTCTCCTCCTCTGTAGCTGCAGTAGACTCTTCTAGGTCAGCCATAGAAGCTTCCCTTTTTTCTGCTTCCATTATCTCTATGATCTCAGCCATGAGACCAACCTGAGTTTGTGCGATGATGGCATCCTCCAGATGAACACCCCAATCAAAGCTTTCATCCTGTTGAGCTACCAGTGCATTGGACGTTCCACCTTGGCTTTGACTGTGGTGGTTTGGGTTGTTGTGGCCATGGCTGTTTCCTTGGCTAGGTCTGGTAAAACCAGAGGCCGGTGCTCAGTCTTTCTGACACTCACGAGCAAAGTGTCCAAAATTTAGACACTTATAGCATTTGGCCTTAGATTTGTCAAACCCGACCTTGGCATTAGGATGCCCGCCAATAAACTTTCTTCCTGTTATGTTCAGGAAACGCTTGGCTCTCCTCAATAGCATGGCCATATTCCATTGAATATCCATGTCCTCCTTGTCATCAGGATCCACTTGATTAAAATCTTCTTCAATCGTCTCGGGATCTGTAAGCTTGCCACCTATGAAATTCTCATACGCAAGCATACAAGATAAGAATAATGCTACATGATCTTCAGCTATTCTGGCTATAGCTGATTGGTTAGCTGAAGACGTAGTAGGAGGATTTCTTGAGGTATTTTGATGATGAGACCCCAACCCTGATCCAGTTGCATAGCATGCATGACCACCACAACCATTTGAGTGGTCTTCATCAGTAGAGTTTCCAGTGAAAAGGGCAATTCCAGAGCCCGATGACTTGGATGTAGAAGTCGTCCCATGATACATAGAAGGGTCTTGTATGTGAGGCCTTCCTGAGCTCTCCTTTCTTTTTAGGTTCATGTCATGAGCTTGAACCTTTCCTATTGCCTCCTCTACTGTCAACTCATAGAATTTTGGATTTTCCCTCATCAGGGTTGTGTACATCTCAAATTTGGGTGGCAAAGCATCCAAAAACTTTTCCACCATCTCTTCATCTGGATACTTGAGTTCAAAAGCCTTCAACTCAGTCTGTAGATGATAGAATCTAGAGATGAGGTCATCTAAAGATTCGTTCTCTAATAACCTGAAGCACTCATACTGCTTCCTGAGAAGATCCCACTTACTCTTCTTGATATCACTATTTCCTTCGAATCTTTTATGTAAAGCTTTCCAAAGATCCTTGGAATTGTCATAACCTCGGAAACTGTGGAACAATTCCCGAGTTAATGTCAAAGTGATCGAACCAAGTGCCTTCTTTTCTCGATCATAAGCTTTCTTTTCTTCGTCAGAAAGCTTAGAGATAGGTTTGGGCATGGTTTCATCAAGATAGATGTGTGTGGGATGCTTATATGCCTCAAGGATTGGTATCCATAGCGATGAGTCGGTATAAGAAATGTAGTGCTCAAAACGTGCTTTCAAATTAGAATAATCGTTTACGTTCAGCAACTTTGGCGGTTTCTGTGGTGTACCGATCTCATTATCATAGTTTTACAGGTTTCGAAGATTCGACATAGTGAACTCTTAGTCAAATTTCAGAAAAATCAGACACAGTTGCGCACTTGATTTTGGCCTTGCGCACTTCAGAAATGGTCTTGCGTATTTAGATTTGCTCTTGCGTACTTGATAAGTACGCAAGAGTAAATGATAAGTACACAGGATATAACTTAAGTTCACAGAAGATCAGTCTTGCGCACTTGTAAGTACGCAGGAGATTAGTCTTGCGTATTTCGCAAGTACGCAACAGAACTTTACTTTTTGCCAGAAATGGTAAGTACGCACAACACCTTTGTTGAAGCACTTTCCTGTGACAAACACTCTGGATAGATAGAGTCTTAGTCTTAGGTTGTTTTGTCTTGTTTGTAATTGTCTTTGTATGTAAGAGTCTTTATGTATTAGTTTATCGAGTTGTATTTACTTTTACATATTGAATGTTGCAAAATTCTCTAAGTGTTTTGCGCACTTGTAAGTGCGCAGGAGAAAGCTCCTGCATACTTAGCAAGTACGCAAGAACAACTCTGCGTATTTGCTAAGTACGCAAGAGCATTTTGCCATGCACACTTGCTAAGTGCGCAGGCATCAGGTCTTGTATAAATAGGATAGGTTGACAGAAGTTAAGTACGCAGACATAGACGCAAATTGTAATCTCAGTGATTTTCTCTGTAACCTTCAAGTGTTTATAATACAAAGAACGTTTAAAGTGTTTTCTCTTGTCGGTTTACTTTGTTTAGCTAGACTCTCCGCCTAGTCACGGGCATTCCGCACCCGGTCCAACTAGTAGACCCACTTGCATGTGATGATCCGCCACACCCGAGGGACCTACAAGTGGTATCAGTGCCAGGTTGACGACAAGGACAAGGATCCCGAAGCCGGTCCTAGTGGAGGTGAGCACCAAGCTTTAGCAATCGTGCCCATCTCTGCTGTTCCAATGGCTTAGGGGGAGTCGACTCATCAAGAGGGTGGTGATACCTTTGGTGGTGGTGGTGGTGAGAAAGGAAAGTCAGTGACTGAAGTACTTAAGGACTTATCTGATGATGAGATCCTATATCTAGAGCCTGACTATTCCAATGAAGCACAGATTGATGCTCTCTTCAGTCTAGAAGAAGGAGAGATCGACTCTGGTGACGATTGGGATGATGATGACGAAGATGTTGTGATCGAAATTCCCAAGGGTGACGGGGAAGGAGAGTACGAGCTAGAATATGGAGAGATCTTTGAATTTCCATCCTTCGACGCTCTGCTCGACATAGGTTCAGTCGAGCAGGCCAGTAATTAGAAGCCTCGATTGAAGCCTCCCCAGTTGACCCTGAAGCTGTGGACCCAGAGGCACCGAAAGAAACAAATATGCCTTCTACTTCATCAAAGGGTCCAGCTCCTGTGTGGCAAAAGACGTCTATAATAGACAAACACGGAGCAACAGGAATGATCTTGGCTGTAAGGTTCGAGGAGGACAAGCAGTTGTTCACCATCAAAAGATCTGGTGGGGTTCAATACTTGAAACCCACCAGTGAAGCGTTCAGTTCCTTGCCCAAATACGACCTTGTGAACCTAGTATACCGAGAGCTGCTGGGTCATTCCAATCACACAGTGGGGATGGGTTTGTGGGTGGTTCTGTAGCGAGAAGCAAGATCAGGGAAGTTCGAGATGTTCAAGCCTCAAGTGCCCAAGAGAGAATAGGATAAGCTTGTTGTACATCCTGTGACTAAGAAGCACTTAAATAAATTGGTACACAAGCCTGTGCGATATGAAATTAAGATTCCCTTGAGCAAGTTAACTCAGGATATTCTTGGTGACATGTGGTACTGGTACGTAGATCCAAATATGGGCGAGGCTGTGATCATGGGTAAAGGACGTTCAGAGAATGGGAACCTAGTGCCAAAGGAGCTGATCAGAATATTTGATGAAGTCTGCTTCATCAACTTTTCTGTGAAAGATCTGGAGGTACTAGCAGAACACTATTGCGTCTACACGGATGAGTGGACAAAGGTCCTTGCTTCTAAATACGACAAGGTGATCAAGTTCTGCCTTGATTACAAGAAGAAGATGGAAACTAAAGATCAAGCGCTGTGAAGACTGAAGCTGTGAAGACCGAAGACTGAAGATTATCCAGAGTTGTTGTCAAGGGGGAGTTTGTTGAAGCACTTTCCTGTGACAAACACTCTGGATAGATAGAGTCTTAGTCTTAGGTTGTTTTGTCTTGTTTGTAATTGTCTTTGTATGTAAGAGTCTTTATGTATTAGTTTATCGAGTTGTATTTACTTTTACATATTGAATGTTGCAAAATTCTCTACGTGTTTTGCGCACTTATAAGTGCACAGGAGAAAGCTCCTGCGTACTTAGCAAGTACGTAAGAACAACTCTACGTACTTGCTAAGTACGCAAAAGCATTTTGCCCCGCGCACTTGCTAAGTGCGCAGACATCAGGTCTTGTATAAATAGGATAGGTTGACAGAAGTTAAGTACGCAGACATAGACGCAAATACGCAGATTGTAATCTCAGTGCTTTTCTCTGTAACCTTCAAGTGTTTATAATACAAAGAACGTTTAAAGTGTTTTCTCGTGTCGGATTACATTGTTTAGCTAGACTCTCCGCCTAGTCACGGGCATTCCGCACCCGGTCCGACTAGTAGACCCACTTGCATGTGACGATCCGCCACACCCGAGGGACCTACAACCTTTTCAGCGACTTTCACCAAACTATTCTGGTCACTGGAAAGTCGCCGGAGATGGTAAAAGTTGGACTGATGATCAATGCAAATTAGCCAAAGGGTCATAAACTTGTTTCTAACAAACCTTTGATGCTCAAAACACTCAAATACACAACAAAAATCAGTTTTTGAGCGATCTTTGCTTCTAAAATAGTACTCAAGACCCCTATTTTATCTCAAAAATCAACAAAAATACATCTTTTTGCTTGTAAAAACTCGGTAGAAACTCTCCAAACTCACTCACAACACTCGAAATCAGGAGCGATGCTCTGATACCACTTGTAGGTCCCTCGGGTGTGGCGGATCGTCACATGCAAGTGGGTCTACTAGTCAGACCGGGTGCGGAATACCCGTAACTAGGCGGAGAGTCAAACTGAACAAAGTAAACCGACAAGAGAAAACACTTTAAACGTTCTTTGTATTATAAACACTTGAAGGTTACAGAGAGAAGCACTGAGATTACAATTTGCGTATTTGCTACTGTGACTGCCTATGCCTATGTACTTAACTTCTGTCAACCTATCCTATTTATACAAGACCTGATGCCTGCGCACTTAGCAAGTGCGCAAGGGAAAATGCTCTTGCATACTTAGCAAGTACGCAAATGTATTCTTGCGTACTTGCTAAGTACGCAGGAGCTTTCTCCTGCGCACTTACAAGTGCGCAAAACACTTAGAAAATTTTGCAACATTCAATATGTAAAAGTAAATACAACTCGATAAACTAATACATAAAGACTCTTACATACAAAGACAATTACAAACAAGAAAATACAAACTAAGACTCTATCTATCTATCCAGAGTGTTTGTCACAGGAAAGTACTTCAACAATTAATTTTCTGGTTCTCCGTAGCCCGCTTGGCCACTTCCCTTGCTTTCCCTTCCTCTTGTTTCCTTATCATACCGTCAGTTAGGATTCCTCCTAGCTTTACGTCAAATGCAATGGTCTGAGGCATAGTAGCCTTAACCATATCTCTAATTTCCTCCGCAAGACCCCAGATATATCTCTTGAAAAGATTGTGCTCAGGAGTAGATAAGTGTGGAACCAAACGAGCATATTCAAACATTTTGGAGACATACTCCTGATGTTTAGTTCCTTCTATACGGAGATTTAAAAATTTGGTTTCAATTCTATCTCTTTCATTGATGGGACAGAATCTTTATGTTACCATTTCTTTAAATTCTTCCCATTCCATGGCATAGGCTTTATGCCCGCCCATGGCTTGTATAATGGAATTCCACCATTCCAACGCTTCATCCTTAAATAAATTTGATGCATAAAGCACCATATCTTCATCAGCACATTTGCTGATGGAGATAGCAGATTTAGTTTTCTTCAGCCACCTCAGGGATGCCACTTCTCCTTCATTTCCAGCATACTCTAGAGATTGACAAGCTCGGAATGCATGGAATGTACATCCCGTCTTTCTCTTTCTTTTCTTGCTAACTTCTTTATCATTACTTGATGAATTATCTCCATTCGAACTATGGTTTTCTTCATGATGATTATTTTTAGATTCAACCACTTTATTTTTCATTTCATCTTCCTTTATAGCTTTCAGAAGTTTAGGAAGGGCTTCTTCTATTCCTTCTGCAACCATTTTCTTTATTTCTGCCTTTTGTTGCAGTTGTTTAGAATTTTTATTTTGAATTTGTTTGCTCTTGCCCCTTGTATTATAAGAAGGACGTTGTTTCAACATTCTATTCACAAGAGAAATTTTATTAATATTTGAAAGATATATTACAAAGATTGGAAAGTAAATTCACATATAACCCTGATTACGGGCATTTTCTAGCATTTGTCTTAACGCTCTATTCTGGGCGTAAACAGATGCTAATCTATAATTTTCTCTTTCCAATTTTGCTACTCATTCCTGTAAGGCTCTAATATGATCATTATCAAAGCTTTCCTCATTTTCTTGAGGATTTTGTATATTCGTAGGCTCATAATACTCATATGGCCTATTCGAATCTTCTCTTTCTTCTCCTTCAGGAACATGATTATTTTCGTAAGGGATTTCAGGTAGTCCCTGATAATAATAAGGATTATAACATGGATTTTCTCCATAATCAGGATTTCAGCTTACGGCCATTAGAGCAGAATGAAAACTGATGGAAGATACATAAGGATTTGCCGGAGGTGTTAATTCTCCTAAGCTTCGGTATGTACTTCCTGAATGTCTTGAACTTGTTCCAGTTTCTAAATCTGTTTCATTTGTAAGCTAGAATTCATATCCAGGTGAAGCATATTTTTGAACATAGAAGGGACCTTTTCCTTTTCCAGTCATCTGAATAAAACAAAATATTTTTATTTATACTTTATATTTTACCTAATAAATCGTCCTATTTATTATATTTTGTAGACTAGGATGGTTATCGTTCTAGAGTAGTACCTCCAATTAAATTGTTCCCAGGAAAGAATGACGGGTCTGGGAGAGATTTATACACCATTTTTTCCTTAGACAGAATATTTAGTTTACCAAATAACTACATACCGGTCGGATGGTTACCCTTACGTCTAGTTATTTTACTCTTTCTTGTTATCTTTTCTTTTATTTTTCTTTTATTTTTCTTTCTCCATTTGACGAACTCTTTCCTTGAGTTGCCTTGATTCTTTCTTGACTTCATCAGTTTCTCTTAAGGCACAATCAAGGAATTCTATGGGTGTTCCAAGATGAGCTGAAAAATAATTATACCGAGGAGGGGGTTCACGAATACCAAATAATATGTCGTTAAACACATTATGGTATGGATTATCAGGACCATCAGTTAGTTCATGGATATACTCTTCTAACATTGTTGGAAGAGTATAAGGATTTTCTTTACCATTTGGATAGAGGTATAGGTCTTGAGTTTCTTTTTCATGTTCTGCTTCCTCATGTATTTCTTGATATAACTCTTCCATTTCTTTTGCAGATACGTGTACATGTTCTGTTTACATTCTAACATGCCTTTTTGGTTTAGTAGACCGACTTGGTCCAGATTTATGTCTACCTGATTTACTGGAGGTTGAGTATCAGTTCTCCGATTCTCAAAATCCGAAGTAGCTTCCATCGAGGATGAGCTAGATTGATTTTGATGATAAGATTCATTGTCAGAGACAATGATAGGATCAAAAAGGGATTCACCAGTATCAGGAATGATTACAGGATTTTCCATGGATCCAGTAGGGTAATAACGTCCTTCCTCAAATCATCCGAAGATACAAGTATAGTAACTATTTCCATACATCTGTATAATTATCACTTAATTATTATGGAGATCTACCTACTTTTCTTAGCATGCAATCTATATTGGTTTAAGCTTAGATACCATACCTGAGTATCTTAATTGCTAAAACCAAATAATATAATAATCCTGTTACAACTTAGATACTAATCAATAGTATCTAATATGCTGAAACAAATGGCTCTGATACCAACATGTCACACCCCGGTTTAGCACACCCGGGCTCGCGACCAACGATTGGTACATGTTTCTTATTTTATCTCATCAGAGATTTATAAACACAGCGGAATATTTTAATAACTCAGGATATTTTCAAAAGACGGGGAATCTCCCGTTTCATTTCATTATAACAAGGATAAAACCCTGATATTGTATACAAACGTGTTAATTTACAAAACCAAGGTTTATATGAGCCATTTCTTTCAACCGATTTCTAGGGTGGACGTTCCCTTTTCATAACATCATTTTCCTTGTCATCACATGGCTATATCAATATCAAATCATCCTTGGTTACCTGTAAAAATATTTGAAAATAATTTATCAGCATAAACTGGTGAATACATGTACATTGGAATCATAATCTAACAAGCGTGAATAAATAGAACAATTTGCCCATAGTTTCTGGTCAATTTACACAGTCAACGGACTAACCACCAGCCATGACAGGGACATTGGATATAATTTTATGTCTATCTGCCTTACGCTTTCGGCGATGGGCTTTACATCGACCAAGGGTTCAACCCCTAGCCCTGTTACAGTGTCTCATCTGTAAAACACGTGTATATATACGTGACTCTATGGTTGACTGCAATATAGTAAATCACCTTATGCAACGAATGGTTGTATAAATTGATTCAAGTAAGAGTATAACTAAAAATTGTTTTCAGTTTTGAAATTATTTTATAAAAATACAAGTATTCACCTTTTCAGAGTCTCGGCTTAGTAGACTTCTAGAGTGACTGTTCTAGTGGGCAGCGTCTCTGCTTAGATCGTCTAGCTTGGATTCTCTAGATGAGCACTTCCTAGCTTCTAGGGTATTTCTAGGATGATTCGGCACCTCGAGAACTTAAACGCACGAGCGGGAATGGTATTATGAGAGTTGAAATTTCTCTGGAAATCAATTTGTGATGTTTTGATTTTGAACGACAATCGATTTCTTTTTATAGGCTGATTTGTTGAAGCACGTTTGTGTGATAGACGCTCTGGATGTTGTCTTAGCTTTTGTACTTGTCTTTATGTATTTGTATATGTATTTAATTATCTGTATGTATTGATTATCGAGTTGTAATCACATATGTATGTACTTAGTCTTGTCTGTTTCTGTTAAGTGTTGTGCGCACTTAGTAAGTGCACAAGATGTATATCGTGCGTACATAGCAAGTACGCAAGAACAAAGTATACATACTTGCTATGTACGCAGGAGTTAAGCCAGGCGCACTTGCTAAGTGCGCAGGCAACAGGTCTAGTATATATAGCCAGTTAGTGACAGAATTATGTACGCACTCATTCTCTCTATAACCGACTGTGATTATCAATATATGAAGTTTGAAAGTATCTTGTGTTTTGTTGTTGATTTACTTTGTGTTGATTGATATTCCACCTAGTCACGGGCATTCCGCACCCGGATCGACTAGGAACACACTTGCATGTGACAATCCGAGACACCTGAGGGACCTACAAGTGGTATCAAAGCATTTGCTCTTGATTTCGAGTGTTGTGAGTGTCTTAGGAGCATTTTTGACACAATCTATAGCCTTTTTACAAGGAAAAGTGATCGATTTTGGTGATTTTTGTGATAAAATAGAGGTAGCTCTTGAGCGCTATTTTAAAAGCAAAAATCCTTCAAAATCCGACCTTTTTCTTATTTGTTTGAATGTTTTGATCATTAAGGGTTTGTTAGAAACAAGTTTCTAATCTCTTGGCTTGATCAATTTGTTCATATTGTAGGTCCCTTCGTGTGTGTCGGATCGTCACATGCAAGTGGTCTACTAGTCGGACCGGGTTGCGGAATACCCGTGACTAGGTGGAGAGTCTTACAAAACAAAGTAAACCAAACACGAGAGTCACAATAAACGTTCTTTCTATTATAAACACTCGACGGTTACAGAGAGAATACAAGCTGCGTACTTAGCAGAACTGAGTTCGTCTGAACAAATGGTTTCTGCGTACTTAGCTTCTGTGAACCTATCCTATTTATACAGACCTGATGCCTGTGAACTTAGCAAGTGCGCAGGACCAATTGCTCTTGCGTACTTAACAAGTACGCAGAGTTGTTCAGTTTTCTCCATCGCACATGTAAGTGCGCAAAACACTTAACAGAAAAACAACAAACATTATGTAAAAGTAAATACAACTCGATAAACTATTACATAACGACTCTTACATACAAAGACAAATTACAGACATTAGAAATACAAACTAAGACTCTATCCAGAGTGTTGTCACAGGAAAGTGCATCAACAAACTCCCCCTTGACAACAGCTCGGGATCTTCATCGTCTTCAGTCTTCATTCTTCAGTCTTCACAGCACTTGTTCCTTAGCTTCCATCTTCTTCTTGTAATCATGGCAAAACTTGATTAACTTGTCGTATTTGGTCAAGAGAAGCTTTGTCCATTCGTCAGTGTGGATGCAGAACTTGTCTGCTAGTACCTCCAGATCGTTCACAGAGAAATTGATGAAGCAAACTTCATCAAAAACCCTGATCACTTCCTTTGGCATTGTGTTTCCACTATCTGACTTACCTTTACCCATAACCACAGCCTCGCCCGTTTTTGGATCAACGTACCAGTACCACATGTCACCAAGAATATCCTGAGGTAACTTGCTCAGGGTAATCTTAGTTTCACATCGCACTGGCTTGTATACCAATCTCTTTAAGGGTTTCTTAGTCACAGGATGCACAGCGTGCTTATCCTTGACTCTTCTGGGCACCTGAGGCTTGAGGTATTCAAATTTCCCTGATCTTGCTTCCCGCTGTAGTGTAACCCACAAACCCATTTCTACTGCATTACTCGAGTGACTAAGCAGGTCGCGTTTTGCGAGGTTCACAAGGTCGTACTTGGGCAAAGAGTTGAACGCCTCACTGGTGGGTTTCAAGTATTGAACTCCCCCAGATCTTTTGATGGCGAACAACTGCTTGTCCTCCTCGAACCTAACAGCCAAGATCATACATGTCGCTCCGTGCTTGTCTGTGATAGACGTCTTTTGCCACACGGGAGCTGGACCCTTTGTAGATGCAGAAGGCATGTCTTTCTCTTTTGGTGCCTCGGGGTCCACAGGTGTAGGGTCGACTGGGGAGGCTTCAGTTGTAGCTTCAACATTACTTGCCATGTCAACTGAGCCTGTGTCTGTTTCGAGCAGAGATTCAAGCGATGGTATTTCAAAGATCTCACCATCCTCTAACTTGTACTCTAGTTACCCGTCGCCCTTGGGAATCTCGATTATCACATCATCATCATCATCATTCCAGTCATCACCAGAGTCAATCTCTCCTTCTTCCAGATTAAGGAGAGCATCGATCTGTGCCTCTTTGGAATAGTCAGGCTCTAAGTAGAGGATCTCATCATCAGATAAGTCCTTGACCACGTCAGCCGCTGACTTCCCTTTAACTCCACCACCACCACCTGAGGTATCACCACCCTCTTGCTGAGTAGACTCCCCCTCAGCCAATGGAACAGAAGAGATGGGCACAATCGCCAAAGCTAGGTGCTCACCTCCACTAGGACCGACTTCAGGATCCTTGTCTTTATCATCATCCTTAGTCAGATCGACTGGATGACAAGACTCGGCACCGGTGGATTTCTTTTCTTTGTCTTTCTCTTTCTCTTTCTCTTTCTCTGTCTCCTTCTCTATCTCCTTCTCCCCCTGAGCACCGAGCATCTTGGTCAGTTCTTCAACTAATTTGACCATCGCTTCGTGCTCTTTTCTCTGCAAGTCCATCCTCAGCTCAAGTGAAGTTCTGTGGCCTAGAATCATTTCGTTAGTCTTCATTAACAGTTCATTCTGTGCCATGACATTCTTCAATTGCTCATTTGTCCCTGTTCTCTGGCTGTGGAGAATCCTAACTTCATCGGCCAGGGAATTAATCTGTGCTTGTTGAGCATCAGACTCCTCCTTTGACTTTTGAATGGTCTTCAACAGTTCAGTAACTTGGGTCTCTAGCACATCGATCCTTGCATCATTTGGATCAGGATGCCTAGATGATGAGGCTTCGGCATTATGGATGGGAGAGGAGAAGATTGTGTCAAAGTCAAACCCTTGTGAAAAGTCACCATAGTTGAAGGGTTGACCTGATGGCTCTTTGGTGGGTGTTGGGATGGGGGATGTAATGATGGGATTTATGGTTGGGGTGATGGTGACTGACTCCGTGAGAAGTGGAGCAGTCACCGTCACCTGGACGGTTGGAGTAGGGAGGGTCACCGTCACGGGAATCACCTCTGTGACTACCGTGACTGCCACATCTGCTTGTACCAGTGGCCTTCTTGTCCTTGTAAACATTTGCCGTGCTGGCGTGGTAGATTCTGACTTTGGACGGGCAGCCTCAACTTGTACTGGCTGCACAGTCGGAATCTCTTCAACCCTGGGGATAGCAACCTCTTGCCTATCACCCCTTTTCTTGTTGGCACTCTCATGCCTCTGTCTTTGTAGAGCAGCGTCAGAGTCGGAATCCGGCTCGTATTCGCTGCTCGAGCTTTGTCGTTTTCGTTTTGAAGACGACTCAGGCAGGGTTACATGTGCCGACCTTCTCGGATGTACCTGTGATGGTGCATCATCGGAATCAGAAGAATCTGATTCTGTTGCCTCCGAATCGGATTCCTCAGCACCACCAACACCACCTTCATCATCACCTTCATGTTCATCAACACCTTCATCTTGTTCTTCATCAAAGTGATCACTCATCTCTGGTCCCGAGTTGGGACTATACCAGTTCCAGTCCTCTGGAGCGACGTATGCTTCATTAATCAGGTGGCCGAAGAGTTCAGTATGCTCAGGGGTAGGTTCTACACTGCCTGGCTTTAGAAAATGTGCAAAGACTCTCTTGTCCACCCTTTTTACCTGCAGTCTCTCCCCGATAGCACGCAGATTTGGCAATGCATCATCGATCAGTAGTTGCACAAACCTCGGGTATAAAAGGAACCTAAACCTCTCTGCTGTATTTATCTGGTCATTAATTGCTTTGAAAATATAGCGAGAAAAGTTGTAGCCCCGATTGAGAGACAGCCCGACCATGGCCGCTGCAAGGTCATGACCCATGGCATCTTTCCCGGCTTTCCTGGATGAGATGCACACGATCATGATGTGGGCAAAGTAACGCCATTGATCCAATACCCACATCTTCTTGTAGGAATCATAGTCCCTTGCCCCGACAAACCCCATTCTGTGCCTCCAACACCCATCCCGTAGTAATCTGGATAGGATGTCGGGTCGGTAGCAAGGTCTCCGAACCGCAGTACTCTCCTGATTGTATCTTCCGAGATAGCAATAGCCCGACCGTCAACTATTTCCCTTATGACATTAGGGGACACCGTGCAATCGTGCTCTGCAGTCTCCCAGAATTGCTCCAGGTACGGTCTTGAGACTGTTGGGTTTGCCGAGATTGCATAACTGATTCTTGATCTGTTGAGAAAATCCACAATCTCCCTGTATTGCAAGGCTGCGCCTTTCCAATCTGGTTCGGTGTTAGCCACTAAATTGAATTCGTCAGTGAATGCACGAGCCATAGCCTGCAAACACACACAAAAAACATATTCAGAACAACTTATAACACTGGAAGTAGACACACTTGACATAGTATAGTAGTTACACTTTGAAAAAAAATTTCAGACTTAGAAAAAATTTGTAAGTGTTGGTCCTGCGCACTTAGCAAGTGCGCAGGTTTTTCCTCTTGCGTACTTAACAAGTACGCAAGAATTACTTCTTGCGTACTTGCTAAGTGCGCAAGAACAACCCTTAGCAAAAAAATTCAGAATTTAAAATCGTTCAAAGCGTGGGTTGATTAGGTCGCCACTAGGTCGGAATCAAGGATTCTAACCTATGGTACCATTATCAACACTACACTCATTCAATTTTTGACCGAGACCCGTCGCCGACCCACTGTCGATTCAATGTCAATCGACGGATCAATCGAGGACCATTAGATGATTAGGGAGTCGATTAAGGCTTCCTATTAGGTTGTTACAGATAGTAAGTTACCCAAACAACCCCAAGTTACCCCAAATTTTGTCGGCATTAACCTAAAAGATTCTAGGTCAGAATATGGTCCAAAGAGACGATTAAACGGATGAAATCGGTCTAAAATCTCACCACAGAGATGAAATATGATGATGAAAGTATGGACGGGACGAATAGATGATTGGACACAAACTGTTTTGAGAGTAAAAATTGCATAGGGAAACTTTGGGTTTGAAAGCGTGAAGCTTAAAAAAAATTTAAGTCTCTGATATATACCCCCAACTTAATGTTCGTGCGTACTTGTTAAGTGCGCACGAGTTAACTCTTGCGTACTTAACAAGTGCGCAAGGCTTAATTCTTGCGTACTTGTTAAGTGCGCAAGTGTTACTTCGTGCGTACTTGACAAGTGCGCACAACCCTTAAGTGCGCAATTTACAACTCAGAATTTATGAAGGTTTTCAAGTCAAATAACGAACAAGATAAAACTATTCAACCAAGAGGATTCAAATACAATTCATGAAGATTAAACATAAAATATTTTTGGTCTTTTTCTGATTTAAACTTGAACTATGCATAAACTTAAAAACTTAAAATCTTTTTGTTCTTTTCAAGATAGATATATACATTCATTTACACAAACTATTTTTGATCAAAGACACGAGCAGAGGATCATATCAGGCTAACTTATAGCAAAAACGATACAATATAAACATCAAGGAACTATGCATAAACTTAAAAACTTAAAATATTTTTGTTCTTTTCAAGATAGATATATACATTCATTTACACAAACTATTTTTGATCAAAGACACGAGCAGAGGATCATATCAGGCTAACTTATAGCAAAAACGATACAATATAAACATCAAGGAATATGGGATCATGTCATGTATTACTCTTTATTCATACGTAATAAGCACATAAACAAGTAATTCAAGTTGACAATATTATAAGATTTGAAACTATACGCATCTTTGTATCATGTTCTTGTGTATTAAGGTATTAATTATAAGATATACAACGTGTACCCCACTGATATGCTATGATATTTTGCACTATCTTCAAGGCATCTAAGATTATTTTCAATTATTTTCTTAATTTTCAGAATGAAGTTACATCAATTACACAGAAAAATCAAGCAGAATCCACAAGGATTATCAGGAATCATAAGATTCAGAATCGAGTGATTCTTTTGTCTTGGTTTCATGTGATTTTCTTCTTTGAATATCGGTATGATGATTCGGGATAATGAACATAGTGTTTGATTATAAGGTAAGGGGATCCAACTTTTATCTGGATTTGATTTCAATGAACCAGGAATGATTCAAGGGTGAATACATGCTCAACGGTTAATGTAGAGACATATCTTGATTCAATCTCTCCTTGCATACTTGTGAGTATGGGCAGTGAGATGAAACGCATTAATTTTGCTAACAACATAACCCGAAACTGATCTCAAAAGAAAATTATTGTCAAAATCTAACATCCTTTATCTGATAGTGATCTTTTCTAATCTTTTACTCACCCACGCTTGCAAACATGGGTTCAAATCACAGTTGTAATTTAGATTTAGTTTCCACACTACTAGTGATTCAAAGACGCATACAGCCTACTGACAATTCAAATTACTTGTAAATAAACAGATTAAAAACATAATAATTTTACACAGATAAGTAAGCATGACGCAATCATTTCCCATATGAGCAGTGTATGGTGTTTAGATCATTTCTGATGTACTATCATTTCCTCTTTTCTCAAGTTAACTTTAAAATTTACTCCATTTTCTATTTTGTTTTTGGTTTTTGTAAAATATTTTAAAGACTAAAAGAACTATACAGAAAATTTTAAGGAATTAAAAAATTTAACTTCCATGAATTGAAATGATTTAAGAAAACGTAGTTTTCACTCAGGATTGAACATTCCTATCAAGTTGACAAGATGCTCAAAACGGGATCGATCAAATGCCTTTGTGAAAAGGTCAGCAAGATTGTCATCCGTGTGAACTTTTATAAGTTCAATTAAATGCTTTTCAGCACAGTCACAGATGAAATGATGACGAATCTCTATGTGTTTAGTTTTGGAACGGGTTATTTGTGATGGACATGGTAGCATTGTTGTCAATGAATAGAGGAGTTCCAGTGAAGTTCAAGCCGTAGTCTCGCAATTGCTGCTGAATCCACAATATCTGAGAACAACCACAAGCTGCAGCAATGTACTCTGCTTCACAAGTTCAGACAGAAACCGTTGACTGCTTCTTGCACTGCTAGGAGACCAGTCTGTCTCCTAAGAATTGACATCCACCAGAAGTTGACTTTCTGTCAAGGTTACAACCGCCATAATCTGAATCAGTGTAGGCTTTGAAGTCGAATGACTGCTGCTTAGAGTACCAAAGACCTAATCGGGGTTTCCTTTTCAGGTATCTGAAAATTCTCTTTACAGCTATCATATGTGACTCCTTCGGTTGAGACTGAAACCTTTAGCACAAACATACAGCAAACATTATATCGGGTCTTGAAGCTGTGAGATACATAAGTGATCCGATCATCCCACGGTACAACCTGCTGTCCACATGCTTTCCATCTCTGTCAGGATGCAAACCATGATTGATTGGGATTGGTGTGCCATAAGTAGTGCTATCACTCATCTTGTATTTTGACAAGATGTCCTGCACGTACTTAGTTTGATGTAGATAAATACCATTCTCTCTTTGTTTGACTTGCAGACCTAGAAAGAATGACAGTTCACCCATATTGCTCATTTCAAACTTGGACTTCATCACCTTCTCGAATTCCCTACACATCCCTTCATTGGTTGACCCAAAGATAATGTCGTCGACATATACTTGCACAAGAAGAATGTCACCTCTTGCTTTTCGTATGAAAAGAGTCGAGTCAATCTGTCCACGGTCGAAACCATTAGACAGTAAATGCTTAGATAATGTCTCATACCATTCCCGCGGTGCTTGATGAAGACCATAAAGTGCTTTGTCGAGCTTGTACACTTTATTGATATTATGCGGATCTTCAAAACCGGGAGGTTGAGTGACATAGACTTCTTCATGCACCTTACCATAAAGGAAAGCACTCTTCACATCAAGTTGATAGACCTTGAAGCCGACATATGTGGCATAAGCCAAGAACAGTTGAATGGCCTCAATTCTAGCAACTGGGGCATATACTTCATTGTAATCCAAGCCCTCTTGTTGATAAAAACCCAGAACAACCAATCTTGCTTTGTTCTTCACAACTACATGACGATCATCCGTCTTGCATTTGAACACCCATCTGGTACCAATTGGCTGAAAGCCTTTTGGCAAGTCAACTAAATCCCACACGTGCAACTTTTGGAATTGAGACAGTTCATCTTGCATCGCCTCAATCCAGCAGTTGTCAGTGAGAGCCTCCTTCACATTCTTCGGCTCTAACTGGGACACAAATGCAGCATGCAGACATGTTTCCATGACACCAGTGTCAAATATCTCTGTGTAGAGACAGGTGTTCTCAGTGATGGTTCTATGACGAGTCTGAACACCGGCATAAGGATCACCAACAATGTTGTCGATTGGATGATTCCTATGCACCCTCGTCTCCGGTACAATTGGTTCTAGAATTTTTGGATCTAGATTCGTGCTTAACTCCCCCATTTCCTGTGTTCCAGAGGAAGAAGATTCAATGTTAATTGGATCAGCTGGAGCTTCATTTCCTATAATTGTGTTAGGATTGGCTTGAGCGTCATTTCCAACAACATGAACACCTTCACTGTTATCACTGTCATGAGTTCCAGATGCAGATGCAGCATTGGAATCAGGAGTTATAATTGGTACAGTAGCATGAGTAGAAAAACTGGAGTCATTGTCGCCACGCAATAAATCATAGACATTTGCGGCGTCTTCATCAGATAAGTCAGGAAGATTGAAAGACTTGAATAGCGCATCATAATCAAAACCCCAAGCTGGACCTTTTGGTTCTGGTGGAGTGCTGTGTTTACTACAGTCCACTTCAAACCATTCCTCGACAGTACGAGTTCCTATCTTGTACACTCTCTTGCAGGGCGAATTGGCAACATATCCTAAGAAGATGCCTTCCACCGCTTACGCATGAAATTTAGACTGACGGTCTTTATACTGTAGCAACAAGGAACAAGGACTACCAAATGGAACTAGGTAATCAAGATTGGGAAGTCGATTGTTGATCAACTCATAACATGTCTTGTTGTGCCTTTTCACAACCAGAACCCTGTTTAAGACGTGACAAGCTGTATAAACTGCTTCTGCCCAGAAAGTGACATGAAGCTTTGCATCTGACAGCATAGTCCTTGCAGTCTCAATCAGTGTTCTGTTCTTCCGTTCAGCCACTCCATTCTGCTAAGGTGTGTACGGGGCGCTGAATTCGTGACGGATCCCTCTCTTGAGACAGAAAAGTTCCATCAAATTATTCTTGAACTCAGTTCCGTTGTCACTCCTTATTCTTATAACTTTCAGCTTGCAAAGAGATTCCAAGCTCAGGATCAGGTATTGAAGAATATCAGCAGTCTCGTCTTTTGTACCTAAAAAGTGCACCCAAGAAGAACGTGAGAAATCATCAGTTATAACTAGACAAAACGACTTACCTCCAATACTCCTGATACTTATGGGGCCAAACAGATCCATGTGTAATAGCTCCAAAGGGGTATCGATAGAGTTTTGGAGCTTGGGCTTGTGAGACTTCCGTTGCTGTTTGCCCTTTTTACACGGCATACAGTCATCTGCAACGGTAAACCTCAACTTAGGAACCCCGGTTACCAAATTGTTTCGGACAAGATGATTCATTTTACGATAAGAAATATGTCCGAGTTTCCTATGCCACAAGATGGAGTCAAGTTCTGTCGCTTTTGTAAGCAAACAAGTAGCAACTGATGAGGTGGTCTTTGCCACGCTCATATCGATCTGATAAGTGTCGTTTGATCTTGGTGCTCTCATCAGAATCCAGTCTTCAGGAACCTCAAAACCAGGTTTGAGAATCAGGCATTCTGATTTGTCAAACATCACCGAGTACTCCTTGTCACACATTTGGGAGACACTCAACAGGTTATGCTTCAGCTGCTCGCAGAAGTTGACATTGTCAAAGCTGACACAACCGTTTGAAACCACGCCTTGACACGTGATACTGCCCACTTTTTCTCCGGCAAAGGCCACATAGCCGCCTCTGAGTGGTTTAACGTCTTGAAGCAAGGCCATGTTTCCTGTCATGTGCCGGGAGCATCCACTATCTACATACCAACGGTTAGAGATAGTACCCTTCGGACGTCCCTGCACGAGTAACAAAAGAATTAGTTAGATTTGGAGACCCAAGCCATTGTTTTCTTGGGTCGTCCATCCTTCTCAAAATAAACTACTTCTTTCAACTCACAGTCATGATGACTGTTCAAAATTGGTGAATCTTTGGATGAATTTGGAACAGAAGATTGAGAACCTTTAACTTTCTTGTTCCAGGATCTCTTTTGATTCTTAACCAGAATAGTAGACTTTGGCTCAACCACAGCTGGTGAACTTGTGGAAGCTTCACCTAATTGAGTCTTAGTCAGCTGTTCCAGCTTTCTCAACCTCTTATTCCTTCTTCTTCTTTGTGGCTTATAGAGTCTAGCCACAGATTTCTCACCGGTGCGTGTACTACCAGATGTAGACACACGAGGTACAACAGGTTGCTTTACCTTTCTTGCAACAGATGGTTTGGCCTCAGATTTAATCTTCGGTTTTCCCATGGGTTGTACTGGTGGTTTCACCACATTCTGCTTTGGACTTTTGGGAGATGGTTTCACTGGTGGCTGTGAAACAACATGCTGTTTCCCTTGGTTCTTAGAATGACAGTTCACAACAATGTGCCTAACCAAGCCACAGTGAAAACAGTTCCTCTTGTCTACATAAGTTCTCTTGTAAGGCTCATTAAATCTGGCCTTAGAAAACTCTCCATTATGAGCAGGAGGAGTTGGTTTATGAACAAAAGTCTGACCTTTTTCAGTTTGGTTTTTGGGGGAATAATACTTTTGCAAATTCTCTTTGTAACCAAGCCCATAATGAGCTGAAAAAGCCTCTTTCTTAACTTGGTTAATATTTTTATAACCCCCGTAAAGCATTACCTTAAGTTTATCATTTGTTTCAATGATATCAGGTTCAGTTAAAATGCAGTTATCACTATTAGTGATAATGTTTTTGTGGACTTTCTGTTCAGTCAACAACTCCTCAGAGACTACTCCTTCAGGGCAAGTGTCAACCGACCCATCTTCAGAAGCAGTAATATACTCCTCACTAGATGTGGAGTTAGCCTTACTTGAGGATTCATCCTTTTTAGGGGAATCATCCTTATCAGAGGACTCATCTAGACAAGTGAGATCAATGTCTATCAAGCTATTGACAAACTTCCCACTTATTGGTGGAGGAATGGCATTGGTACCAAGACCTATACCCTTCATTTTCCTCACTACTGATTCGTAGTGCTCCACCACAAAGCGAGAGTTTTTCAACTTCCCATTTGTACATTTTAACTGCAGGATCTCATTTTGCAGTTTGTTGATTTCATTGTTCCGTTTTTCTAACCCCCTATACGCAATATCCAAGTGAACTTGTTGCTCACTTATTTGTAAAGAATATTCACATTTTTTCCTTTTTTAACGTTTCAACAGACTCTTTAAAACGTTTTTCTTTTGCTTTGTAATTATGAGCTGCCATAGTTAGGGGTTCGAGTTTGTCTTGGAGCTTAGAAATTTCATGCTTTAGCTCTAGACACTTAGAACAAGAAATAACAAAGAAAGGGTTAGAATCTACCTCAGATGATGAACTCTGTGCTTCTCCAATGGCCATGAGAGCAACGGCAGTGGTAGACTCCTTTTCAACAGCTACAGAAGCTTCCTTCTCCTCAGCTTCTTTTCTCTCAGCCACCATCAGCTCCATGATCTCAGCCATGAGACCAACCTGTGTTTGAGCAATGATGGCGTCCTCTAGATGAACACCCCAATCAAAATTTTCGTCATGCTGAGCTAACAGTGCATTTGACGAACCACCTTGGTGTTGATTGTGGTGGCTAGTGTTGTTGTGGTCGTGGCTGTTTCCCTGGCTAGGTCTGGTGAAACCAGAGGCCGGTGCTCGGTCTTTTTAACACTCACGAGCAAAGTGTCCATAGTTCAGACACTTGTAGCATTTGGCCTTCGATTTATCAAATCCAACCTTGGCATTAGAATGTCCACCAATGAACTTTCTTCCTGTTCTGTTCAGGAAACGCTTGGCCCTCCTCAAAAGCATGGCCATATTCCATTGAATATCCATGTCCTCAATATCATCAGGATCCACTTGGTTAAAGTCTTCTTCAATAGTTTCGGGATCCGTAAGCTTGCCGCCTATGAAATTCTCATACGCAAGCATACATGATGAAAACAATGCTACGTGATCTTCAGCTATTTTGACTATTGCAGAATGGTTAGCTGAAGACGTAGCTGGAGGATTTCTTGAGGTGTGTTGATGATTGGTTCCCAACCCAGATCCGGATGCATAACAAGCATGACCACCACACCCATTTGAGTGGTCTTCTTCATTAGAGTGTCCAGTAAAGAGGGCAATTCCAGAGCCCGAAGATTTTGAAGTGGAAGTCGTCCCATGATACATGGAAGGGTCCTGTATCTGAGGTCTTCCCGAGCTCTCCTTCTTCATAAGATTCATGTTATGAGCTTGAATCTTACCAATAGCCTCATCTACTGTTAACTCATAGAATTTCAGATTTTCCCTCATCAGGGTTGTATACATCTCAAACTTTGGTGGCAAAGCATCAAGAAATTTTTCCACCAGTTCTTCATCGGGATATTTCAGTTCAAAAGCTTTCAACTCCGTTTGTAAATGATAGAATCTAGAGATGAGATCATCTAACGATTCATTTTCCATGAAATTGAAGCATTCATACTGCTTCCGGAGAAGATCCCGCTTACTCTTCTTAATGTCACTGTTCCCCTCATATCTTTTCTGAAGTGCTTTCCAAAGATCCTTGGAGGTGTCATAGCCTTGGAAACTGTGAAACAATTCCCGAGTTAATGACATAGTGATTGAGCCAAGAGCCTTCTTTTCCCGATCATAAGCTTTCTTTTGTTCTTCATCAAGCTTAGAGATGGGCTTTGGCACCTCTTCATCAAGATAGATGTGTGTGGGATGCTTATATTCCTCAAGGATTGGTATCCATAATGATGAGTCGGTGTATGAAATGTAGTGCTCAAAACGCGCCTTCCAATTCAAATAATCGTTTACATTTAATAGTTTAGGCGGTTTCTGAGGTGAACCGATCTCATTATCATAATTTAACATGTTTCCAAGATTCTGAAGGTTCGACATAGTGAATTACTTGGTCAAAAAATCAGAAAAGTCAGACACTGTTGCGCACTTGGTTTTGGCCTTACGCACTTGAGAAATGGTCTTGCGTAGTTAAGATTTGCTCTTGCGTACTTGTAAGTACGTAGGAGGAAATATTAAGTACGCAGGATATAACTTAAGTTCGCACAAGTTCAGTCTTGCGCACTTGTAAGTACGCAGGAGATAACTCTTGCGTAGTTAGTAAGTACGCAGAAAACTGTACTTTTTACCAAAAATGGTAAGTACGCAGGACACCTTTTCAGCAACTCTCACCAAACTTTTCCGGTCACCTGAAAATCACCGGAGATAGTAAAAAATAGGCTGATGATCAATGCAATCGAGCCAAAGGATCAGAAACAAGTTTCTAACCAACCTTTGATGCTCAAAACACCAAAATACACAACAAAAATCGGTTTTTGAGAGATTTTTGCTTCTAAAAAAGTACTCAAGAGCTACCCCTTTTTTATCACAAAAATCAACAAAAATACCTCTTTTTGCTTGTAAAACTCAATAAAACGTCTCCAAACTCACTTACAACACTCGAATTCAAGAGCAATGCTCTGATACCACTTGTAGGTCCCTTCGTGTGTGTCAGATCGTCACATGCAAGTGGTCTACTAGTCGGACCGGGTTGCGGAATACCCGTGACTAGGTGGAGAGTCTTACAAAACAAAGTAAACCAAACACGAGAGTCACAATAAACGTTCTTTCTATTATAAACACTCGACGGTTACAGAGAGAATACAAGCTGAGTACTTAGCGGAACTGAGTTCGTCTGAACAAATGGTTTCTGCGTACTTAGCTTCTGTGAACCTATCCTATTTATACAGACCTGATGCCTGCGCACTTAGCAAGTGCGCAGGACCAATTGCTCTTGCGTACTTAACAAGTATGCAGAGGTGTTCTTGCGTACTTGCTAAGTACGCAGGAGTTTTCTCCTGCGCACATGTAAGTGCGCAAAACACTTAACAGAAAAACAACAAACATTATGTAAAAGTAAATACAGCTCGATAAACTATTACATAACGACTCTTACATACAAAGACAAATTACAGACATTAGAAATACAAACTAAGACTCTATCCAGAGTGTTGTCACAAGAAAGTGCATCAACACATATCTTCAAAATTTGAAGATCTGAGCTATTTCCGGCGATAGAAAAAAGTTGGTGGAGCAGGTGGATAAAGCATTCTGCGTACTTACCCTTTTTGGTAAAAATGACAGTTTTGTACGTACTTGCTAAGTACGCAAGACCATTCTTGTGCGTATTTAATTTCTCTTCCTGCGTACTTAACAATTACTCATGTGTACTTGCTAAGTACGCAAGATCAAATAGTAAGTGCCAAAATCAAATTCTTAAGTGCGCAAGGCCATTCTTAAGTGCGCAAGTTGTGTTGACTTTCTGAGTTTTTGACTAAGTTTTACACTATGGCAAATCTTCAGAATCTTGGTAACCTGCTTAACTATGATAACAAGATAGGTACTCCGCAATAACCAGCAAAGCTGCTGAATGTTAAAGATTATTCGAATTAGAAAGAACGCTTTGAGCAATATATTTCATACACTGATTCCTCTTTGTGGATACCTATACTTGAGGGTTATAAGCATCCGACTTATACATATCTTGATGAGATTGTTCCCAAGCCTATATCTAAGCTAGATGAAGAAGAAAAGAAAGTTTATGACAGAGAAAAGACGGCACATGGATCTATCACAATGGCCCTAACTAGAGAGCTTTTTCACAGCTTCAGCGGATATGATAATTCGAAAGATCTCTGGAATGCATTGCAGAAAAGATTTAAGGGGAACAGTGACATCAAGAAGAGCAAAAGAGATCTCCTGAGAAAGCAGTATGAGTGCTTCAGATACCTAGAGAAGGAAACTACAGATGAACTTATATCTAGATTCTATCATCTGCAAACTAAGTTAAAAGCTTTTGAGCTAAAGTATCCTGATGAGGAATTAGTTGAAAATTTTATGAATGTGTTACCACCAAAGTTTGAGATGCATACCACTCTGCTGAGAGAGAACCCCAAGTTCTATGGGATGACGATTGAAGAAGCAATTGGAAAGGTTCAATCACACGATATGAACATGAAAAGAAAAGAAAGCTCATGGAGACCTCAAATCCAAGACACTTCAATGTATTATGGGACGTCTTCCACAGCTAAGTCATCGGGTTCAGGAATCGCCTTATTCTCAGGGAACTCTCATGAAGAAGATAACTCGAATGTTTGTTGTGGTCATACATGCCTTACAGCATCTGGATCTGGTTGTCACCACCAACATTCCTCAAGAAATGCTTCCTCCATATCTTCAGCTAACCAGGCTGTTATAGCCAAGATAGCTGAAGATCATGTAGCATTGTTTTCATCATGTACGCTTGCCTATGAGAACTTCATTTGTGGTAAGCTTACAGATCCTGAAACTATCGAAGAAGATTTTAATCAGGTGGAACCAGATGATTTGGAGGATATGGATAATCAATAGAATATGGCCATGATCTTGAGAAGGGCCAAGCGTTTCTTGAATAGAATTGGCAGGAGGTTCATTGGTGGGCATTCAAATACCAAGGTGGGTTTTGATAAATCCAAACCCAAGTGCTACAAGTGTCAGAACTTTGGACACTTTGCTCATGAATGTCAAAAGGATAAAGCACCTGCTTCAGGATTCATTAGACCAAGCCAGGGAAACAACCAAGGAATTGGTCAAGGGTACAACAAGTCTAACAATCGCAATCAAAGTCAAGGTGGAATGCCCAATGTTTTGGTAGCTCAAAGGGAAGCTTCTATAGCTGACCAAAGGGAGTCTACAACTGCACTTGCCATCATGGATATTGGGGTGGCATCAAATTCGTCAAATGAGGTAGACTCTAACTGTTTTGCTGTTATTTCTTGTTCCAAATGTCTTGGCTTGAAAGAAGAAAATTCTAAGCTTCAGGACAAGGTCTAACCCCTTTGTATTGCAGCTTTAAGCTACAAAGAAAATGAAAAACGTTACAAAGATTCAATTGAAACTTTAAAGAAAGAAAGACGTGATTTTTCACTTAAAATTAGTGAACAACAGTTTCATTTGGATGTTGCGTACAAGGGGTTGGAAAAGAGAAATAATGAAATTACCAAGCTGCAGAATGAGGTCTTGCAGTTGAATGGTAAAATTGAGAAGTTGAAAAATTCTCGCTTTGTGGTGAAACATTATGAATCAGTAGTGAGACAAGTGAATGGCTCAGAGTTGGGTACTAATGCTATTCCTCCACCAGTAAGTAAGCAGGAAATTTGTCAATGGCTTAATTGATATTGACTTGTCATGCCTTGATGAATCCTCAAGTCAGGATGATTCCTCTAACAAGGATGATTCCTCAAGTAAGGCTGACTCATCTTCTGATGAGGAATTCTTTTCTGATGAAGGCTCTGAGAACACCAAAGTTGAGGGTGTTGTCTCAGAACAGTTGCTTGATAAACATAATGTCAAGAAACCCATTGTTACTTATCATAACAATTGCATTTTAACTGAACCTGATACTGTTGAAACAAATGATAAACTGAAAATGATGCTTTATGGAGGTTTCAAATCCATTATGCAAATTACGAAAGAAGATTTTGCTAATAATTTGGGGAAGATTTTTCAAGAAAACATTGATAAACACTACACCCCAAAGAGTCAATTAAAATCAAGTCAAGCACAAGATGCTTGTAATGTTCATCAAACAACTCCTAACACTCATCAAGCCGGGTCATCTGCATCCAAAAGCAGAGAGCCTTACAAGAGGACTTACAAGGAAAGAAGAGCTTCTTTTCATTGTGGTATGGTCGGTCACATCCTAGTAAACTGTCCTGATAAGAACCAAGGGAAACGACTAGTTGTTCAACAACAAACTGTTTCCCTAAGACACCGTCAGTGAAGTAACCCAGAAGTACGAAATCAAAAGAGGTGAAACCACCAGTGAAACCTATGGTGAAGCCAAAGATCCCATCTGAGGCTAAGCCATATGTTCCAAAAAGGGAAAGCAACCTGCTAAACCCAATGTATCTACCTCTGCTAGTACACAAACTGGTGAGAAGCCTGTGGTTAAACTTTCCAAACCACAGAGGAGAAGAAGGAACAAGCCGATTCTAGTGGAAGTGAGCAACAAGCTTTGGCGATAGTGCCTATTTCTATTGTTCCAACGGTTGAGGGGGAGTCGACTCACCAGGAAGGCGGTGATGCTTCTGGTAGTGGAGGTAATAAAGGAAAGTCTACGACTGAGGTGCTATACGACCTATCTGATGAGGTCATTCTATTGATTGAGCCAGACTATTCCAAAGAAGCTCAGATCGATTCTCTCAGCAATCTGGAGGAAGGAGAGATCGAGTCTGATGATGAATGGGATGTGGATGATGAAGACGTAGTGGTGGAGTTTCCCAAGGGGGACGGTGAAGGAGTATATGAGCTTGAGGATGGAAATATCATTGAAGCTAGATCCTTTGAAGCTACTTCTAACACAAGTTCAGTCGAGCCTGAATTTGTTTATGAGGCTAGTGGTGCAGCAACCTCGACTGAAGCCTCTCCCATCGATCCTCAACCTGTAGATCCCGAAGCCTGGAAAAACAGATATCCACAAGGATGGTTTACTAAGGATCAAGCTCCAGTCTGGAAAAAGACATCTATCATACACAAACACGGAGCTACAGGTATGATCTTGTCTGTCAAGTTCGATGACGACAAGAAGTTGTTCGCTATTAAACGAGCTGGTGGGGTTCAATACTTGAAACCAACCAGTGAAGCGTTCAGCTCCCTGCCGAAGTACGATCTGGTGAGCCTTGAAAACCGTGAGCTGTTGTGTGACACTAGTCATGCATCAGTAATGCGTTTGTGGAGAACACTACAGAAAGAGGGAAGATCGGGGAACTTCGAAATGTTTAAGCTGAAAATGCCGAAGAGAGTCCAGGACAAAAACTTCAAGCATCCCGTGACTAACCGAAGCCTAAAGAAGCTGGTCTACAACCCAGTGATATGTGAAACCAATATTCACCTTAGCAAGTTTTCTCAGGATATCCTTGGTAACATGTGGTACTGGTACATCGACCCAAAGACTGGTGAGGCAGTGGTGATGGGAAGATTAGGTCCGAAAGTGGAAGCTTGGTGCCAAAGGAACTGATCAAAGTCTTTGATGAAATCACTTTCATTAATTTCTCTATGAAAGATCTGATGGCCCTAAATGAAAAATTTTGCATCTATACGGACGAGTGGACAAAGCTTCAAGCATCAAGATATAACAAGTTGGTCAAGTTCTGCCTTGACTACAAGCTGAAGATGGATGCTAAAGTTGGTGGAGTTTGAAGACCAAAGACAATCCAGAGCTGTTGTCAAGGGGGAGTTTGTTGAAGCACGTTTGTGTGACAGACACTCTGGATGTTTTCTTAGCTTTTGTACTCGTCTTTATGTATTTGTATATGTATTTAAGTATCTGTATTTATTGATTATCGAGTTGTAATCACATATGTATGTACTTAGTCTTGTCTGTTTCTGTTAAGTGTTGTGCGCAATTAGTAAGTGCGCAGGATGTATATCCTGCATACTTAGCAAGTACGCAAGAACAAAGTCTGCGTACTTGCTAAGTATGCAGGAGTTAAGCCCTACACACTTGCCAAGTACGTAGGCAACAGGTCTAGTATATATAGCAAGTTAGTGACAGAATTATGTACGCACTCATTCTCTTTGTAACCGGCTGTGATTATCAATAGACGAAGTTTGAAAGTATCTTGTGTTTTGTTGTCGATTTACTTTGTGTTGATTGATACTCCACCTAGTCACGGGCATTCCGCACCCGGATCGACTTGGAACACATTTGCATATAACGATCCGAGACACCCGAGGGACCTACATGATTTGGGGTCAGAGATATGGGTCCGCTATCCGTCTTATGTTGACGTCAGCCCTACGCGTCCACATCTGATTGGACCGCACCTCGTATTGCGGCTAGCGGACCGTTATGGAAGTGCGTAGCGGTCCGCTATGGTGACACGCTTCAGATGTTTAGAGTTGAGTCATAGGACACGTGTCGGCACACGATTTTTGCGGCTGAAGACGGTTGTCAGACCATTATTCAATTGATAGCGGTCCACCATCCTACTCTTGACCCCTTGCGGACCATTGTAGGTTTAAATAGCGGTCCTCTATTCAGTTGAAAATTAGTTTTTTTCACTTTTGGTCCCTGATCTTTTATGTAATTATACTTATGGTTCTTTAACTTATATTTCTATAATATTAGGCACGGAAAATTTTCAAATGTTACAATAGTTTACTCTAAGCTTCCCGTCATGTTTTGGACCGTGGCAGTTAATACTGCTTGTTTCGTTCAGAATCAAGTTCTTATTACTAAGAGCTGCAACAAGACCCCTATGATATAATGTACAAGCGAAAACCTGTTATTGATTTCTTCAGGAAATTTGGGTGTGTTTGCACATTGTTGAATACTTCGGACCAACTGAACAAATTTGAAGCCAAAGCTGGTGAATGTTATTTTGTGGGCTACTCTTCTAATCAAAGAGCATTTCGTGTCTACAACAAGAGAAGAAGAATTGTGCTGGAGTCCATTGACATCAACTGCCATGAAAGCAATCATACGGAGGCTAGGGATGGTCCCAATTGGCTTTTTGATGTCGATTCTTTGGTTAAATAATTTAATCTTCCTGTGTTAACTAACATATCTGTTTTAGCTAATCCTCTTATGTCTGTGAATAACCTAGGTACCTCTATTGCTTCAAGCGCATCTTTAACCAGTCAACATGTGGATGTTCCTCCTATAATTGCTAATGTTGACTCCACTCAGGACTCTTCGGACTCTGTAGCAACAAGTGAAACTGTTGAGGAAGAAAGTCCTCTAATAGTAGATGTTGCTCCACAATCCTCTGCTGAAGATCCTATTAAGGAAGAACCTGTTATTCCTAACAACAACATCACCAATTTTGAAACCAATCTGGAAGAGGATGTAATTCCACAGCGACGGGTTCACAACGATCATCCCTCTGATAACATCATTGGTCCTCTCAACGTGGGAGTTTGAACTCGTAGTGCTACTGAAGCAATGAATGAGGTCTCTTCACTTGCTTCATATCTCAAGTTGAACCAAAGAATATCAAAGCCGCATTGCTTGAGAACAGTTGAGTGGAAGCAATGCAAGAAGAGTTACATCAATTCACCAAGTTACAAGTGTGGAATCTAGTGGACCTCCCAAAGAACAAAGTTCCAATCGGCACTCCTTGGGTCTTCCGTAACAAGAAGGATGAAGGAGTAATCGTGGTTCACAATAAAGCCCGCCTGGTTGTTTAGGGGTTTTATCAAGAGTAAGAGATTGACTTTGAGGAAGTCTTTGCCCTAGTGGCACGCTTGGAAGCCATCATTGTTGGAACCTAGTAGTCCATCGAATTCAAGTTCTTAGTTTGAAATTGTACAAGTGTAAAGTTTTCGGACGAAAATTTCTCGATCGAAAAAGTTTTCAGACGGCAGAGTTTTCGGATGAGAACATTACATTATAAATATGTCTTGTTTTGAATGTTGTTGAGAGTTAGAACTTTGATCAGATTTGTGGTCTTCTGTATGTGTGCTAAATATGATTAGTCTGAGTTCTGTAATTAGCATCTTTTGTTATTACAAGTGAAGATTTGTGATTATCTTGTGTCGATGGCGTATTATTTTAGTTTTGGTGTATGATCCGTCGGTTTCGATCTTTGATTCTCTTAGATTGTTTCTGCCTTTCCAGGAGTTATTTGGTTATTGGATTGCTTGAAGTATAGCATATCGGGTGGACTAACAAGTGTATCAGAGCTGTTAGTTGAAGCTCTACTTATTTCAAGTGTTTTTCCTTGATTGAGATCGATTTAGAGAGTATTTTCCTGCCATTGTTGAGTTTTCTAATCAGACTTTCATGGAGATGGATAATGGAATTGAGTTTGGGGCTTGATTTCATTTTTAGACCAGTTGCAGGTACGGATTGGAGGTGCTAAGTTTGAAGCGTCCGAAATCTCAGTTGAAGGAGCCGAAATCTCTTTCGTTCGAAATCTTATCCGAGAAGTTTTTTTGTCCAAAATCTCTCTATCAGAAATCTCTTGTCCGAAATCTCAGACTTTTCGATCGAAAAGGTTTTTGATCGATAAAGATTTCCTCCGAAATCTTCAGAGTTGTGAAAATTTTCAGATTCTGTGATTTAGTTTGTTTGTGCTAAAGATGGTTGGAAAAGTGTACGAGACTGAGAAATTTGTGGGTAAATCACCACCAATGATGAAATCCATTGCTGACTTTCCAAATTGGAAAATTATGATGAAAGCATACTTTTGATTTACCGAGCATACATTGTGGGATTCGATTGTTAAAAGGCCATATGTACCAAAGATGGCTAATGTAGATGGACTAGTTCTAATAGCAGACCCAGATCAATATACTGAAGAAGACAAGAAGATGACTGAAAGGGATAACCATGCCCTAGGAGCAATTATTCTCGCTTTGCCAACTGAACTCTACTTGAATTTTGAACAACATGATACTGCTCGTGAACTGTGGAATGCTTTATGTTTGAGGTTCGAAGGGAATGAAGCATTGCAAGAGAGTCGTACAGATCTTCTACTTAAGCAATAAAACATGTTCAGTTATAAGAAGGGTGAATCACTTAGTGAACAAGTTAATCAATTCACAACTATGATTAATAGGCTGAGAGAGATGGGGGTTAAGATGGAAGAGTATGATATATGCAAGAAACTACCGGATTCATTACCTGATATTTGGAGTATTCCGTGTATGTTAATCAAGAAAACCACCTGTAGGATCGGTGTTTTACAAGATGGTTTTGTTCAGTTGAGATTGGCGAAAACTATCACAATTATGCATTGTAAACAAGAAAACAAAGATAATACTGACAAATGCAAAGTGTATTAATCTTCAATGTTTACAAGTTTACAGAGAAAACTCTAAGGAAGCACCCTTGTAAAATGAAAAGATACAATACATATAAAGGAACTTAGAATCAAGATAGACCCATGATTCTAAGGATCGGACCAAACACAAGTCGTTGATCTTTGACATTTACAAGTTACACTACTATTGGTAGACAACTAAAATACAAGTAGCTAAAATACAACTGCAGTGAAAAGACTTCTGTAATGAAAAGACAACAGCAACACTAAGGTCTTCTCAGTAATCATTGTAGGACAGATCAGAATAGGAGCATTGCCTTTTGTCATCTGCACCAAAAACATTCCTTCTGCTAATAAGTGTGTCAGTGTTGTAGTAAAAGGTGTCAGTAGTAAAGTCAAAGCTGCTGATGATTTGCCTATCAGCAGCATCAATGTTTGATGCTGATGAGAAGTCTATCAGCAGCAACTTTGAACTTCAGCAGAAAAGGCAATCCGCAGCATAAATGTTTATCAGCAGGAGAACATAGCTATCCGCAGCAATTGCTTTATCAGCAGTAACATTGTAATTCAGCAGCAAAATTATGGAGTCCACAACATCTATACTTAGAGAATTTTGTAGCCACCAGTCTTTATCTCTACAAACTCCACCTAGACTGATGCTACCAAAATTCTCCTACTGCCTTTGTTGCTAAAGCTTTTGCATGTGTGCAACAATTCTTGCAGTCTCATAGCCTCTTGGGTCCTTGCTTGGATTGTCAAGAGGAGTTTCAGATAGAGATAGGATGTCTTTGCTTGGCATGCTAAAGATGTCTTGCTTGAACATCTCACCTTTTGTCCTCTGACATCCATCAATGTGTATTCATCTTTGATAGCATTGTAGGACCATTTGATAATTGGAAAGCGAGATTGGAGAGGTTTTGCATCAATGACAACATCTTTGATATGGTTGAAGTGATGTTTGATCACTAGCAACAGATGTCTCCCACTTTCATTATCAGGCTCATAAGCTTCACCCAGTTCCAACATTCTTTGAAGATCAGAGTCTAGAAGCTGCATCACCTAATCAACAGATTTGTAAACTGTTCTCTTCGTCTCTACCCTTCCCCTGAACACTTCAAACAACTGATTTGAATCACTTTAGAACCATTGTACAATTTCTCTTGATTCTTCAGATGTGGTAGGAGGTTTAGTTTTCTTTTTGGTAGGCTGTTGATGAGGGGAGCTGGGTGAGATGACTTGGACTCTTTGGAAGGGGGAGGAGAGTGATCTAGGAGGGAAAGTGGAAATTTGTTGGACAGATAGAGGAGAGGATGAGTGAGTAGGTTTGGGATTCTTTGGTTTTCTTTCTTCTTGGTGAGTATCTACCCTTCTTTTAGAACCTATCTTCTTCAGTCTCTCTTCTTCTTCCTTTTTCACTTTTAAGTAGAGGGCTTGTAGGTTCATGAAGCTCATGGGACCCAGCCTCTTTCTAATTTCTCCTCTATCTTTTAGGAAGTCAATCATGACCTTCCTTTCTTCATGGTTTCTAACATTGTAGGCAATGGCTTTCCTAGATTTCATCCGGGCTTTTTCTTCTTCTTTAGCCCTCTTCTTCTTTGCCAGTTCACCATATTGACCCACGAAGGCCCTGTAGATCTCCTTATTGGATAATTTCTCAAGGTAATCAGCATCCTCACCTTGAGAAATCAGAACTGCCATCCACTCCTCCCTCATCTCTTTAGCAAGTTCAGAATCAGTAATTCTGAACTTGGCTTCTTCTTTTCTCATCCTCTCCCTCTCTTCATCTTCTTTATTTAACTGTTCCTGCAGTTGAAGAGCTAAGGCTTCATCTTCTTTTATTTGTGAAGCTGAAGGAACTTGAACTCTTGCTTTATCCAGTTGCCTAGAATGCAACTGGATTTGTTGTTCTCTGAGGAGCATGGCAGCTTTTCTTTCTTGAGCCTTTTTAAGCTCAACCATCTCATCCTCTTCTCTTTCTCTTCTTCTTCTTTCCACTTCCTTCTTTTCTTCCTCTACCCTCTTTTCTTCTTCCTCTGTCATGATCCCTTTCCCTTTGTCTTTATTAGATGCCTCTGCTTCAGCTTCATAGATCACAATAGCAGTGTTGGGAGTTACTATTGTGACCTCAACCTCAGCTTCATTAGCAGTTTGAGGAGAGGACAAAGGGGGGGCAGTTTCTTCATCTTCACTTAATACCCACTGTTCTCCAGTTACTGCCTTCAATTCTGTCATAATCTTTTGTTTCTCTTTTCTTGCAGATTCTTCTTCAGTGTTTAGGATGATAGTTGGAGAGAGGGAAGGGACGAGTCTAATACAGATTCATCCATTGCAATCCATCCCTCCTTCTCAAGAAAGGATTTGACAGTGGTGATCATTTCTTGACTTTTCTTGGAGTTGACATTGCAAATGTGTGATCTGATTTCAAATACCTTATAAAGGAAGTCTGGATTGAGCAGTAGGATCTCATGGATATTGTTGATTATGAATGTAGATCCATTACATAGAAAGAATTAAAATCCTAAAGGTTTAGTGCTCGACCATCCATGAACTTCCAGGCCTCTAACCACCTCATTGTACATAAATCTTCTTAAACATAGGACTTGTTCTTCAATTAAAATCCTGCTTCTTATCAACTCCATTTGTTGGCTTTGCCCTTCATGTCTTTCTTCTGCCACTCTTGAGGACTCTGCCACTTCATTCTTAAGCCTGGGATAAGCCACCTTCTTAGCTTCTTTAAGAAACCATTCAAACTAGTGCATGTTGTCCTCCATGAGATCATAGAATCGATCAATTGCAAGTTGGGCAGAGAGTTTCGTTGAAGTATTGATGCATTTTTCTGTATACAGGGCTAAAATGTCAAAGGCACTCAAGTTATTCCAATTGAGTTCTAGAACTCCAACAAACTCCCATCCAATCCAAAATCTTTCCATTAGTCCATCATATTCCCATGTTAGGATTGTATCAAACTCCAGATTGTTGCAGTTAGTGGGAAATGAGGGGATATGGCTTGTCTTGAGATAGCAGCAGCAGCTGGAAGTATAGTGGCTAAGAGAGGCATTTCTTCATTTTTATCTTCAATTTCCATTTCCTCGGGAAATACTTCATCTACAACCCTGGTCACTAACTTCCATTACTCAGAGATCTCTTCCTCTTCATCTCTGGGAGGCATCAAATCATGGACTTGAACAAAGGCAGGTTGAAATAGTGTTCTTTGAAAGGCAATCTGCTCTTGTATCCAATCCTCCAGACTATCAGTGTCGTTTTCAGAAGTAACTGTCTCCCCATTTTTGGTTGCATCAGTGCATTGAAGGAGATCTGTTTGAGTTCCTACTGATACAAGGGAAGGAGAAGTCATAGTTGGGCATTAATGGGCTTCATGCATAGAGACTTGGTGTCTTAATTTGGACACTTCAGCCTCTAGCATAGCCACCCTGATCGTCAATTCCAAGTTATGAAGTTTCAGTCTGTCCTCATCCATAATTACGGAATCTTTGGAACTAGATGGGGCCTTAGGCCTAGCCTCTGCATCCCCATCACCCTGGTTTTCTTGGCGCCTGGGATTCCTCTCAGTGAAGGATGTTTCAAGAGAAACATTCTCACCTTGAGTTGCCATGGTTAGGGTCTTAATTATGTTGTCACTGTCCTCCTGGTCAATTGATGGACCCGAAGTAGTAACAGCCCCTTCCATATCCACTCTTTCATAACTCCCAGAGTGGACCTTCTTGGGTGATGAACTTGGGCTGGGTATATCAGCAGCCAAGTCAATCAGTACCTCCTTGATAGTGGCATTTGGAGAAGGTATATCATCTTGACAAGGAGCCTCTACACTTAAGTTCAGAGAAGAAAAATGTATGGGCTCAGTGGGGATTTCTATGGACCTGGGATGTGGTCCTGATCCTAATAGGGATCCTTTCGAGGAACTTTCCCTAATCATATGGCTATCCCTTATGGTATTCACATCATAGTGTTATGACTCTGGATGAGGGCTTTTTGGTTGGGATTGGGCCTCTGAGCCAAGAATAGAAGGACTTTTCTTGCTCTTCTTTCTTTTCCTAGTATAGCTCACCTTAATTGGGGCCCTTTGTTCCAGTTGGGTTTAAAGAACAGGGGTAAGTATTTGTTGTACATGTGCACCCTTCAATAGGTTGCACATGGGTTCGATCAAGGGCAGCAATTGTGTGTTCAGGATGTGAAGTAGAGAGTGTGGGATCAGTATCAGTTGGGACTGCTGAACTGTCACCCTGGGTACTTTGTATGTTCATCATTGTAGATAACAATGGAACATTGACCCCTGAGAACTTTGTTGAAGCAGTTCTCATGCTATGAAAAATATTATTTTTACGTCTCAATATTATGTAGATTATTGTAGGTTTTGAAAGATATTTTAATTCATGGTTAAAAACTTCCTGCAAGAATCTAGGGTACATAAAGAAGGATTGTCTTGCCCCTTCCTTAAAATTATATCTCAAACCTTCGAAGATCAAATGAGAAAAGTTAAATCCTTGCCCAGTTACCATACCATGAACAGCAGAGGCAAGAGAAGAGTTCAGTTGATTCCATCCACTCCACTTCTGAGATATACATTGTAGAAGATTGTGGCACAAGAACATCCATGGAGGACCCATCAGTGCCTTCTCGATTATGTATTCATCTTGATTTCTAGTGTACCCTATGGATACAAAGGTCCTCATGTATTCTATTTTGGTGTATGAGTTGGTTGCACCCTCGTCCTGAAGCTTGAGATGTTTTTTGAGTGTAGCTTCTGTAATGGTGATGTCTTTGCCGTCTACCTTGGCTTTGATTTGGGGAGTCCCCTGTTCGATAGAGAATACGGTAGTATTCCAGAAATCTTCCATATGGGGTATGTAGATTGTGGGGTTGACTGTCAGAGTAAACTGTATTTTTAACCGACACAGAAATTCGATCATATCATTGAACCCTTCTGATTTCTTACCCTTAACATGATATGCCGTTAAATTGTGATAAGATGAGAAATTGTCATCAGGGTTATTGATGTCAACGTTTGCCATTGAGGTTTTGGAGGGTAGGATGAAGCTTTTAAAAGTTGGTTAAGTGTGGAGAAGCTTTGAATGCTTGGGAGAAATGGAGGGTTAGGTCAAAATTGAATGTGAAGAGGTGATGGAGGGAATTTGATTTTGTTATAATGGCAGAAGTTTGGGCAACGGTTACTTATACCATACAAAAAGATGAAGCGTAGCACACTATAGCAGTCATTTACAGTGACGCTTGTGTTAAAGTTGTAACACACAGTAGCAGTCATGGTAAAGACTGATAGTCACTTTTTACAGCGGGTAAAAGTTAATTTGTACCATTTTTACCCATCCACAGCAAACTTGGTTGCTGCGGAAGGTTAAGTCTATTAATTCCAAAACATGGTTGCTGCTGATGGATGTAATGGTCTGTAGCAAAGATATTGCTGCTGATTGCCTTGAAGCTATCGGTAGCAAACTTGTTCCTGCTGATAACTTAAGACAGTCAGCGGCAAATACTTTGCTGCCGATGACTAAACCTATCAGCAGCAAAAATGTTTGCTGCTGATCATTTATTTTTCAGAAAACTTTATTTACAACAAGAGAGAGACAAACACATTTATTTTAAAGATTTTACAGAAAGATTTTCATCAAAGTTCATCATGCCAATGGATTCAACTAGATATCTGAATGTAGCTTCATCAAAGGATTTTGTGAATAAGTCAGCATACTGCACATTTGTATGAACTTTGGTTAAAATAATTCTTCTTTTCTCAGCTTGATCTCTAATAAAATGATACATGATGTCAATGTGTTTTGTCTTGGAGTGCTGCACAGGATTATTTGTAAATGATATGGCACTCTTGTTGTCAATTTGAATAGGAGATGCCATGAAAGTCATTCCATAGTCCAGCATTTGATTTTGTAAATGATATGGCACTCTTCTTTTCTCAGCTTGATCTCTAATAAAATGATACATGATGTCAATGTGTTTTGTCTTGGAGTGCTGCACAGGATTATTTGTAAATGATATGGCACTCTTGTTGTCAATTTGAATAGGAGATGCCATGAAAGTCATTCCATAGTCCAGCATTTGATTTTGTATCCAGATGACTTGTGCATAGCAACTGGAAGCTGCAATGTATTCTGCTTCTGTTGTAGATGTTGACACACATGTTTGCTTCTTGCATTGCCAAGAAATCAATCTTCCTCCCAGAAATTGGCATCCTCCTGATGTAGACTTTTTGTCTAAGTTGCATCCTCCATAGTCACTGTCAGTGTATGCATATAGATTTGAATTTTTCATTCTTAGAATACCATAGCCCAAGTCTTGGGGCTCCCTTCAGGTATCTAAAGATTCTCTTGACAGCTTAGAGATGTGAGGTTTTTGGAGCTGCTTGAAATCTTGCACACAGGCATACTGTAGACATAATATCTGGTCTTGAAGCAGTTAGATATATGAGAGATCCAATCATTGCCCTGTACTGATGTTGATCAATGTCTTGGCCATTTTTTAGGAGACAATTGAAGATGCACTTGAATTGGAGTTCTTGTAGCAGAGCAATCAGCCAGTTTGAATCTTTCCAAGATACTTTTGACATATTTGGATTGGCTGATGAAGATTCCATTTGGAACTTGTTTGACTTGGAGACCCAAAAAGAAATTTAGTTCACCTATTGAACTCAATTCAAACTTTGAGTGCATTAGAATCTCAAAGTCTTTGCATAATTTCTTCTTTGTTGATCCAAAGATGATGTCATCTACATAGATTTGAACCAACAGAATTTCTCCCCTTCATCTTTGATAAACAATGTCTGATCAATGGCACCTCTTCTGAAATTGTTGCTGAGCATATATCCTAACAAAGTATCATACCAGGCTCTTGGGGCTTGGTGTAGTCCATATTGAGCCTTGTCTAGTTTGAAAACTTTGTTTGGATGTGAGGGATCTACAAAGCCTGGAGGATGTCTGACATATACTTCCTCACCAATCTTCCCATATATAAAGGCACTCTTGACATCCATCTGATAAACAGTAAAGCTTTTGGATGCAGCATATGCTAGGAAGATTCTAATAGCCTCCAGTCTGGCAACAGGAGCAAAGACTTCATCATAGTCAATTCCTTCTTCCTGAGTGTATCCCTGAGCCATAAGTCTGTCTTTGTTCTTAATTACAATCCCTCTTTCATCTCGCTTGTTCCTGAAGACCCACCTTGTGCCTATAGTAGTCTGGCCAGGTGGAAGATCAACTAGAGTCTACACCTCTTGCCTTTTGAATTGCAGCAACTCTTCTTGCATTGCTTCAATCCAAATGCTGTGTTGCAGAGCTTCATATATCTTCTTTGGTTCAACTTGAGACAGAAAACAGGAGTATAGACAGATATTAGCTTCATGAGTCTTGCTTCTAGTTTGAACTCCTTGTTGAACTTGATTCTTTGTGCTGGAATAATATCCAATTGTATTTCATGGTCAAGATTACTTTGATTTTAATCTGGAATATCTTGAAGAGAGTTGGTTGCAAGGGAATTTTCAGTAGTAGCAGCATCTTTCAATAAATCTGCAGCATCTGCAGCATCAGATGCAATACCCTCATCTTGATCTTTATTGTCAGAAAGACTGTTGTTGGTGACATTTGAGTTGTTTGTTTTGGCTTCACTGGCTTCAATAGCATCAAAAACAGATGGAGGATCAATGGATGGTCTTTTGATTCTTATAGAGGGACCATTGAAGCCTAATTTGTAGTTATCACATGATGTAGATGCTTGCTTTTTGGAAGAGGTAGATTCCATATTTGAGAAGATGAGAGGTTCAAATACTTGTGAAAAGGAGTCAATATCAAAAAGCCAGACTGGTCCTTTACCCTTTTCACATGGAATGTGTTCCCTACATTCCACATTTGCTGATTCTTCAACTATTCTTGTTTTGGAATTGAATACTCTGTAAGCCTTGGCTTGAGAGGAATATCCCACAAAGTATCCTTCATCTGATTTTGCACCAAACTTTGGAAGAATTCCATTGGTGATAAGAATGGTACATGGACATCTAAAGGGTTTCAAGAATCCAATGTAGGGAAATCTTTTGAACCACAGCTCATAAGGTGTTTTGTTGAGAGGCTTGACAATGAGAATGTAGGATTTAAGAATTTCAGTTGTTTCATCTTTTGTTCTCATTTTGTTGAGGAGTTCTTGGAGCACTGTATTGTATTTCAATGCCTTTCCTCTCATAAAAACAATTCAAGGTCTGGTTCTTAAATTCTGTACCTTGATCACACCTTGTGATTTTGACTTTCTGATAACTTTGATTCTCAACCCTCAGAATGTAGGATTTAAGAATTTCAGTTGTTTCATCTTTTGTTCTCAAGAAGTATACCCATGAGAATCTGGTGTAGTCATCAGTTATCACCAGACAATATGACTTCTTTCCCATTTACATGACGTTTGTAGGACCAAAAAGATCCATATGCAGCAGCTGTAGTGGAGTGTCATTTGAATTCAATGACTTGGGCTTGTGAGAACTCTTGTGTTGCTTCCCCTTCAAGCACGCAATGCAATGATCTTCAAGCTGGAATTCCTTGTCAGGAAGACCTTTGACAAGATTTCCTTTCACCAACTTGTTGATAGTTTTCACATTCACATGGCTTAATCTCCTGTGCTATAGAGCGGATTCATCAACTGATGCTTGGACAGAAAACAAGATACACTACCAGATGGAGTGACATTGTTCATGTCAAGCACATATAAGTTATCTTTTCTTTGAGCAGTCAACAAGATCTTTTCTGGAGGAGGTTTGCTCAACCCAGGGGAGAGCACAAAATATTCTTTATCTGTGAAAAGCATCCAATGCTTCTGATCACAGATTTGAGACACACTCATGAGATTGAACTCTAGTTCTTTTACATAGTTCACCTTTTCAATACTCATTCTTTCATTGGACACAGTTCCTTGCCCAGTGATAGATCCTCCCTTTGAATCACTTCCAAATGCAACATATCCTCCATAAAAATTTCTGAAATCAGAGAAGATGGATCTGTTACCTGTCATGTGCCTGGAACAACCATTGTCTATAAATCATGTGTTATCATTATTACCTGGTTTTCCCTGCACATGAGAGAAATCTAGTTAGAGGAAGGGACCCAAGAGCTTGCAGACTTGGGTGAGTGTGTTTTAAGATCACGATCATCAATATGTTGGCATTCAATGGATCCAAAGAAAATGCTATGAGAGGGAGCTATTTTTGCTTTCCATTGTTGAGTAGGTTTTCTAGATCTATTTACTCTGTCAGTAGCGGATGGCTTTGACAGCTTATGGTTTAAACTGATCATCAACAGTCGTGACTGCTGAAGGCTTTAGCTGATCAGCAGCAAACTTGATTGCTGCTGAAGGCTTTAACTGATTAGCAGCAGATTTGGTTGCTGCTGAAGGCTTTGGTTTGTTTTTCAAATTTTCGGCTTCATGTGATTAGAAGCAATGTACTGTTCAGCAAACATCAGCTTCTCCTTCTTTACTTTCCTATTGAAAGTGGGTTTTTCTGTTGGGGTTCTTCTATAGACTTGCTTCTGGTTAGGAAGAATCTTGACTACAGTTGAAACTGATTGAGAGATCTGATTGAATAGATTGAATTTATAATATGCAGCAAAGTGGTCTGATTCACCACTTATGATGCAAGATTATTGAGCTTTTGGGATCTGCTTCCTTGGTGGAGAGAGAGATTTTCTGAAGGTAGTTTCTTTGGCTTCATAGCTTCTTACCTTCTTATTCTTGTTGGTCTTCTCAAAAGCTTCTTGTTTGAGATTTCATTGCTGCTGAAGGTAATAGAAGCATGTGCTGGTGGTATGATCGTATTTTCCACAGACAAAGCATGATTTAGCAATTTTATCCCTTTGAAAGTACACATAGTCCTTTCTTTTGAACAAGTCTTTGAAATTCCAGGGATGAGTTTTGTTATGCTCAAAGGTGGCTTCCTCTAATGTTTTCTGAACATATGGAGTTCTCTCTCCAAATGTATGACAAATGTCAAACACCTTCCTTGGTTAGTTTGCTTGATGATTTGTAGAGATGGAGGATTGCCCTTTTTCAATATTTAACTTTCTTCCTTCAGGATGATAGCTAATTTTGATCTGTTTGGTGAGTTGAGGTACTGGTATAGAGGAAATAAAGGGACTTGGCCCATTGGTTTGGATTACTTTACCAGATTTGGTGGTTTTGAGAATTACTTCATTGGTAGGGAGTAATGGAGTTTCACTTGTTTGAGTGGATTCTGATCATGTGGACTCAGATTCAGATGAGGTGTTGCAGTCTTGCACAGATGATTCTTCCTTGGTAGGATCAAGGTTTTAGTTTGCATGGTCAAGGTTTGTGATAATGAAGTTTGGTTCATGTATGGTTACATAATCAGCAGGTGGATGGACGGAGTTGTATGGCTTTTCAGCTTGAAACCCAAGACCAGCAGTTACCTTCTCATGAATTTGAGCATCCAAAAGTCTTTACAGCTTTTTGGAGGCAAACTCATATTTGTCAACATGAACCTTTTGGTCTGCCAACTCAGCTCTTGTAGCTTTTAACTTAACCAATAGATCATCAATCTGAGTTTCAAGATTTGTTTGTTCATGTTTTAAAGATGAAATCTCTTTCTTTAGACAGTTAATCTTTTCTTTGTAACTGTTTCAACCTTTTTGAATTTAGATTTCATTTGATGAAACTCTTCATTTTGATCTATAAGATTTTGGTTATGCTTTCTATATCCTAGAACCTTATCAATGCAATTTTGAGAACAAAGGTGTTCAAATACCTGAGGTGGTATCTATGTTGTGTCTACCATGAGAGTTTGGTTGTTGGCAGGAAGATCTTCATACTGAAAGCTCCAGTCAAAATCAGCTGTTCCAACATGTTGAGTTGCACATGCTGCAGTTTGAGCAGTTGGGGTGTTGCCTTGATTTGCTTAACCTTGATGAGCTTGTCTTGGTTGTGTAGCAGCTGGGTTTGCCTTTGGTGCCTTGCATTCTCTAGCGAGGTGACCAAGCTGGTTACAGTTGTAACATCTTAGCTTGCTTTTGTCCAACCCAACTCTAGTGTTAGAGTTGTTGCTTGGAATAGGTCTTACAGTTCTAGAGTAGAACCTTTTAGCTCTAAGAGATAACATAGCATAAGAGTGTTGTATGTCCATTTCTTCTAATTCATCTGAATGGAAACACTCCAGATCTTCTTTGATAAATGACATATTGCTTGGGTTTTTAGAGACAAATGCAACAGAGTTATTTTGAGGTGGGGCTTCAAGAAGAAAAGGTGAGTTGCTAGTTTGTGAGTTGGGAGTTTGCGGATGGGTAAAAATGGGAGGATATTAGTTACTTGAACTTGGAAGTGAGTGGTCGGAGTGTAGTGCAGAGGAAGTGGTGGTTAATGAGGATGAATGACCTGAGCTTATTTCTTTGGATTGAATCATTTCCAACTCATATGTCTTCATCATTCCAAACAGCTCAGTCATTTTGAGAGACTCTAGGTTTTCAGTCCTTCTGATTGACACTGTGTAGAGTGTCCAGCAACTTGGAAGAGATCTATAAACTTTTTGAGAATGTCTTCATTCGCTAGCTTCTCTTTAAAGCACTACAGCTCTCCCACAAGATAGGTGTACCTGTTGTATAGAGTGGTAAGAGACTCACCATACTTGTAGATAAAGTTTTCCTACTATTGCTTTAGAATGTCTCTTCTATTTTCTTTCACTTATTTAGAACCAGCAAACATCTTTTCAAAAGCTTCCCATAGCTCTTTGGCGGTTTTGTATTCTCCAAAGTTATGAAAAAATTCATTTGGTAAGCACATTTGTATAGCTCCCAGAGCTTTAAAGTCTACCTCCATCTTCTTGATGTCTTCTTCAGAATATTTGTAGGTTTCTTTAGGAACAAATGGACCTCCAGAGTCAGCAGAAGCAACCATAGGTACATACGGACCATCAATTATGGATCTCCACATTCCATATTTCTGGTAGCATAAGAAACTTTCCATTCTTTTCTTCCACATGTCATAATCTTCTCCAGACACCAGTCTTAGTGGTCTGTGAAGGCTTCCAACATCATCAAATCCAGTATTCTGAACCATAGTTTGGATAGATGGTTTAGCAGTAAAGAGATAACATAACCAAATAGTGATTAAACAAGTCTTAGTTTGTTTAATCTGAGAGCCAAAGCTCTGATACCACTTGTAGGATCGGTGTTTTACAAAATGGTTCTGTTCAGTTGAGATTGGCGGAAACAATCACAACTATGCAATGTAAACAAGAAAACAAAGATAATACTGACAAATGCAAAGTGTATTAATCTTCAATGTTTACAAGTTTACAGAGAAAACTCTAAGGAAGCACCCTTGTAAAATGAAAAGATATAATACAAAAGGAACTTAGAATCAAGACAAACCCTTGACTCTAAGGATCAGATCAAACACAAGTCGTTGATCTTTGACAGTTACAAGTTACACTACTATTGGTAGACAACTAAAAGACAACTGCAGTGAAAAGAATTCTGTAATGAAAAGACAGTAGCAACACTAAGGTCTTCTCAGTAATCATTGCAGGACAAATCAGAATAGAAGCATTGTCTTTTGTCATCTACACCAATAACATTCCTTCTACTGATAGGTGTGTCAGTGTTGCAGCAAAAGGTGTCAGTAGTAAAGTCAAAGCTGCTGATGTTTTGCCTATGAGCAGCATCAATGTTTGATGCTGATGAGAAGCCTATCAGCAGCAACTTTGGACTTCAGCAGATAAGGCAATCCACAACATGATTGTTTATCAGCAGGAGAACATAGCTATCCGCAACAATTGCTTTATCAGTAGTAACATTGTAATTCAGCAGCAAAATTGTAGAGTCCGCAGCATCTATACTTAGAGAATTTTGTAGCCACCAGTCTTTATCTCTACATCACCCCAGATTTGAAGAGTAAAACTCTTGATGATATCATATGTCTTTTGGAATCTTATGAACTTGATGCAAAGAAAAGAGAGTTGAACAATCCAGATAAGTCACATAACACAAGTTCAGCTAATGCAGCTCTATTCTCAGGATCTGGTGAAAGCAGTGCAGGTGTTTCAAAGGTTGAAAAGGGTAAAAATTGTTGTAGTTCTGAAAGTGCAAGTGGAGAAAAGTTTAAAGTAGCTGGTCATATTCCTGATGATCTGATTGCCTTATTTGGAGCATTCATGAATAGTTACAATGCCTTTGTGACTGGCAAACTCCAACTAGCAGCTCTGGATGCTGAAGATCTTGTGCAAATCAATCCAGATAACTTAGAGTACATGGACCTACAGTGGCGGATGGCCATGATTGCAGTCCGAGCCAAAAAGTACTTGCAGAAAACTAGAAGAGATAACATATAGTTTGGAAAGAAAGTTGGTTTTGACAAAGCAAAGTTGAGATGTTATAACTGCCAACAGCTTGGGCACTTTGCAAGAGAATCTCCAAAAGAAAAGAAGAAGAAAGCTGATGGAAATGGGGTTAAACTGATTGAGCTTATTGATGAAGAGGATAAATCCAAGAAAGCTCCAACAACACTAATGTCAAAGCAATTAAGAAACTATGAATGGGAGACTGAGACTGACAATGCAATGGAAGAGTTTGATGAAGCTTTGATGGTAGAAGACGAAAGCTTAGTGAAAGAAGTAGTTAGTAAAAGTGAAAGTGTAGAGTCAGTGGAAGCATTGAAAGCTGACAATAAGGGAAAAGCTTCAGCATCTGATTCTGGAGAGAATCACGAGAGTGATAGTGAGGTAAATTCTGAAACTACTTCATTTACTGACTTTTCTGATTGTTTAGAGCGTATGCAAAATTATCATGCAGCAAATGAGTTCTTGATTGCTGAGAATAATAAGTTAAAGAGGATAAATAAGGAAATTAATCAAAATGAGGTCAACTATACCAGAAAATTGAAAGCATTATTGAAAGATAATGTTACTTTTAAAGAATATTTGGATAAAAAGGATGTTTTAATAAAAGACCTTTCTGAAAAATTAATTGCTTCCGAAACCGATCTTATTAAAGAACGTGTTTTGATTTCAAAGTGGAAAATGCAAAGAAATATTCTTGATGAATGTGTGAGCAAACAAAGACTGATTTACATCAAAGATGGTTTAGGTTATAACAAAGCACCTCATCTTGATAATTTTGTGCCTTTTTCTAGAACCTCATGAGTCAAATGAGTTGATTAATGAGATTGATACTAATTTTCATGATATGTACATTAGTGTAGAAACTAAGACAGGTACTGTAGAAGAAGAGGTTGGTCTTGAAGGTTCAAAAAGTTTTTCTGCCTTTAAAAAACAATGTTCTAGAGAATTTGTTAGATATTTTAAGCAATAGTTTGACTGTGATTGTGTTTTAAAGAAGTTTGTAATAGCATGCGATAACCATGCTGGTGATACTTTTTTTGATGTTAGTACTTTGAATAATTTTTCATGCACTAATAATACTGATTGTGATGATTCTAACTGTGTTTCTGAGATGTCATCTACATCTTCATTTTTTGCTAAAGTTGTTCATACTCCAAAGTGTAGGTCCTCATGGCGCGTCTACGGATCTATCTCGTGATAAGACGTGATGTTTACTCGAAGTGCGGAATCCAACGAGTCAACGTTTATACGCATAAAAGACAATGCAAACAAGCAAGTAAATAACCTTCTCAATTCGTATTTCAAATCACAATGATGTTTACAGACTCAATCGGACTTCTCTGGTCTGATCTCTCTAGTTCGTTATGACTGACTCTGTAAACACACATATATATAACCAACTGACCTGATATAAGCGAGCTTACTAAGTTCGCCTCTAACAGCTTAAGCGAACTTAACAAGTTCGCCTCAGTTAGACCTAAGCGAACTTATTAAGTTCGCCTCTGATAGACCAGGCGAACTTAACATGTTCGCCTCTAGGCTATACTTGTAAAACACTTGGTAACATTTGACATTTACATAACAAAAACATAAAGACATAAAATCTAACTATTAAAGCTTTTTTCATTACAAACTATGTCCTAACAGACTCCCCCTTGACAATAGATTGATCTTCAGTCTTCAGTCTTTATCTTGAACTCTTCCAGTTATCCGGTAGTCTGCTGCCAGCATGCACTCCATATCTTCTGCATATCTCCAAAACTCTTTTGTACTGTAGACCTTGTTCTCTACAAAAATCAGTGAACATTATTTCATTCTTTCGCAACATCCTCTGATCTTTCTTTGAGAAATTGATAAGATTCATTGCATTATAGAAACATACAATGACCTTATTTTCTTTATCTTCAATCTTTACTTCACCAGTATTAACATCAACATACCACCATTTCATATTCCCAAGAAAGTCTTGAGGAATCTTCTTTAACGGTATCTTGTGAATAGCACGCACTGGTTTATACTTGTATCTCCAGGTCACTTTCACAGTCTTTGGATCTGTGTTCTTCACTCTCTTTCCCTTTTGTGGTTTCAGCCGATCATACTTTCCTGAACTCCCTTCTTTCTTGATCAAGTTTGCTATCACATCAGCCAAACCATTCTTCGATCTATTAATGAGTGGCTTTGAAGCTAAACCATTTATTTCACACCTTGGCAAGGTATTGAAATATTTGATCCTCGGCTTTAAGTATTGAACACCATCAGGAACGTTTAATTGCAAATAATTTTGATTCATCATCATAGAACCAACTTATGATCCTTTCTACATACTGCTCTTTATTCACATATTTCTCTTTCTGAGCAGGTTGTGCTGGAGACTTGGGTAGCACCTTCATCCAACTATTTACAACTTCTCTCCACTGTTCTCTTGTCATCCCTATATCTCTGTACATCACAGGTTCTTCATTAACCTTCGAAGACTCAGTGTGAGTAGTTTCAGTTTCAGCAGCTTTATTGGATTGAATAGTCTCATCATCAGTATCTATCTTTGAATCAGCAGTGTCTTCAGGTAGTGTGACGTCTTCAACAGAGTCCATAGAATCTATTACTCCTTCATAAGTGAATTCAGGAATAACATCATCCTGGATGAAGTTACGGCACTTTAAGACCATCACAACCTTCATAAGTAACACTATCTTTATCTTTCTCTATCTCAATCTCTACTATTTCTCCTTCTTCTATCTCATTATCCGACATATCATCTTCCATATCATTGAATAAATCATCAATGTCATCAATACATGCAATCTTTTCAGCTTCCCCTTCTTCTGAATCTTGAAAGAACTCCAATAATAGAATTTCTTCTTCATTGGTACCAGAAGTATCTTTGTTTCCTTCAAGTGATTGTGATGTCGACTCCCCCTGAACCCTAGATATAGGATTAGCGTCAATGTATTGACGATCACCCTCAATATTTCCAGCATGATCATTGTCTTCATCATCACGTCTTTGAATAGACTCTGTGTGACAAGTATCAGGTATCCTCAACTCCCCATGAGCGTCAAGACGCTGAACGAGTTTGGACACTAATGCTTGTATGTCAGCAATCTGTTGAGCTTGAGTCTAAATCACCGGCTGCCGTTGTGAATCAGTAGACACAAGAGTGTTTACTTGGGTTTGTAGAGAAAGCACTTGAGATTCAAGGAAAGTAATCCTTTCAGAATCAGAAGGCTTTGACGGACCAGCTGACGATTGTGGAATAGAAGGACTTGAAGTAGTAGGAATGACTGGAGGAACAGGAGTAGTCACTGGAGATGTAGCTTTTGATCTTGGAGGAGTAATTATCAATGAAGCAACAAAATTAGCATTCTCGACCCCATGTGAAGATTGTGCAGCAGCAATCGAAGCAGACATTAACTTTTGAGTCTTAGGATCTGGAGTAAAGTCACTATCAGACTTAGTACTCTCATCAACCAATGATCGTTTTCCAAGTACTGAACCGGAAGGAGGATCCCAAACAGACTTTCTTCTTGGTCGTCTGGCTTGAGATTTAATGCGTTTTCCAGCATTAGCCAGTGGAATTGTAGCCAACCGTTCATAATGACCTGAGGAAAAATCCGTAGATTCATCCGAATCGGTGCTTTCATTAACAGGTAAGATCGTCTCACTTGAGCTGGAACTAGATTCATCATCCGTCACCACATTCCCTTCAGCTTCTGGAATGGGCGAGTTCACAGCGTCATCAACGAAATCATCCATGTTCAATCCAAAATCATGTTCATGTGCATGAACGACCTCCTCTTGAACAGGTTCATGAATAGGTATTTCAACCTCAGCTTGTGGAATAGGAACTTGTTCAGGAATAGGAATTTGTGGTTGAACGGGAACTTGTACTTGTGGAACTGGTATCTGTTGTTGTGGAACTTGTTGTTGTGCTGGTTGTTGTGGTTGTTGCTGTTGTTGTTGTTGAACATTGAATCCTTGAGCTTGAGCAACTTCATCAGGATGAAACCAGTTGTCATTAGGTGGTGCAACATAATCAGGATTGATTAAGTGACCAAATAAAGGAGTATTGACTGGAATCAATGCAGCATTCTGCTGTTTCACCTTCATGCAGTCGGTAAAGATACGGTTTGACATTGGAGTCAAAGATAATCTTATTGGATGTTGTGGAAGATCCGGAATAAGGTGATTGAGAATCATTTGAATAAAGCGAGGATACATCAAGAATCCTTGAACTTCAGCCGGATTAATCTGCATGACCATCTCCCGATAGAAGTAAAGTGGAAAATTGAATCGCTTATTCAATGTTAACGCCACCATAGCAGTTTGAAGAGCCATCTTCAAGCCATCGGTACCAGCTTTGCGAGGAGAGATGCATTGAATAATCACATACATGAAATACCTCCATTCACCGACTAAGCCACCTTTACGTGCTTGGGTATCAGTCTGTTTCCCACGATATCCCATTCGTTGAAAACAACCCAGAATAAGAGTTCCTGGATAAGATAATGGATCTTCAGCATTTCCACCCAAATCAAGAGCAGGACGAATCGTCTCTTCAGAAATAGCAATCTCGGTATTATTAACAGTGGCACGAAGAACATGAGGTTCAACTTCCGTATCTTGATGTACTGTGTCCCAAATTGTTGTATGTACACGAGACTTATATAAGGATCAGCAGATAAAGCAACGTGAAGACGTGATCTGTTCAAAAATCCTATAATGCCTTGAAAATTCACAGCCTCGAACATGTTAGGATCTAACAATGCCACTTGATTATGTTTATATTCGACACGTCGAGCCATCTGAAAAAGTTGGACAACAAACATATTAGCAAAAAATAACAAACACGAACAAACAACAAAACAAAACAAAATTAAAAAAATTTTGAACACAAAAAAAAATTACAAGTCCAAATCTTCACTGACCCCTAGGCAAACTTAATAAGTTCGTTTAAATCAGAAATCAACAATCTGAACAAGTTCCCCTAAAATAAGTTCGCTTAACCCTGTGAGAAGTGAACTTGACAAGTTCGCCTGCTGCTAAGTTCGCATGCACAAGAAATCAGCAAGTTCGCTTGCTGTAACAGAATCAAGATCAAGAACTTTTTCAGACCAAAAAGGCGAACCAAGAACATCCAAAAATCGTCATTAATCACTGAATTGAAGGAATTAAACAAAATTGGACCATAGGATCGTGTAATTTGTCAATTAGAATCTTTCTATCGGATCAATTTCATCATAATCCTCTTCAAAAACACCAAATCAGATCAAAATCAGTCTTGAAAACTCCATTGAAATGAAAAACTCAAAAAATGATGAATTTGATGTCAATTTGCATATAAAATCGTCTAGAATCACGAGCAATAATCGATCTCGTGATAAGACGTGACGTTTACTCGAAGTGCGGAATCCAACGAGTCAACGTTTATACGCATAAAAGATAATGCAAACAAGCAAGTAAATAACCTTCTCAATTCGTATTTCAAATCACAATGATGTTTACAGACTCAATTGGACTTCTCTGATCTGATCTCTCTAGTTCGTTATGACTGACTCTGTAAACACACATATATATAACCAACTGACCTGATATAAGAGAACTTACTAAGTTCGCCTCTAACAGCTTAAGCGAACTTAACAAGTTCGCCTCAGTTAGACCTAAGCGAACTTATTAAGTTCGCCTCTGATAGACCAGGCGAACTTAACAAGTTCGCCTCTAGGCTATACTTGTAAAACACTTGGTAACATTTGACATTTACATAACAAAAACATAAAGACATAAAATCTAACTATTACAAGCTTTTGTCATTACAAACTATGTCCTAACACAAAGGACTATGTGCCAATGTGCAAAGCAACGTTTGTAACAGAAGATGTTATCATTGATGAATTTGGAAATCCTTTGATAAAAGAGTATGATCTTTCGAGTGAGCAGCCAAAGAAAAATGAGTATATCGCTCTAGAAAACCATATCTTGACAAGTGAATCAGAGAGCAGAGTCAAAGTTGTTATAAGGTCACCAAGTCAAAGTAAAGTCATAAAGTCTAGGGAATCTGATGTCAAAGGCAAATCTAATGATATCAAAGACCAGTTCATTGATGTCAAGGATGAATCTAAACAATTAAACAACAAAGTTGCTAAAGTATGTGGTCAACTTAAAGGTGATTGTGTAAAGTCTGTGTTTGAAGTAGGAGAATGATCAAAGTCAAAGTTAAATGATAAGTCAAAGTCAAATATACAGTCAAAGTTCAAGTCAAAGTCAAAATTCAAAAGCTACAATTGCTATACTTGTGGTCAAGTAGGTCACTTTGCTAGGAACTGCAAACAAAAAGTGGTGTCAAACCAAAGAGAATTCAGTAAGAGAACAAAGAAAAATCCAAATCAACAATCGACCGAAAAAGCAAAAGTGTTCGAGTCAGGAGCGAGACATAGATACAATCGTGATTATATGTTTTCTAGAAAGGTTGTTGATCTTCATTTGAATGATTGTTCTGTTGATAGGTCATCAAAATTCATGGACAAGAGAGTCCAGAATGAACCGAGATATGTCAAGAAATTAATCACTTCAAGAATTTTTCCAAAACAAAAATTCATTAAGAGATATGAAAGGAAAAATGGAAATTTTTGGAAAGTTAAAACTGACAATTTATCTTCACATACTTCTGGATCAAATGATGTTCTGAATATGAATGTTAAGAAACAAGTTGTTGTGACTAAGACTGTAAAAAGTCAAAGTCAGCCCGGATCTAAAATGATCTGGGTACCTGTTTCTTATTAGAACGTCTTAATGTGCAGGGTAAACCGGGGAGGACTGTCAACAATGCTTGGCATATTGATAGCGGTTGCTCAAGGCATATGACAGACCAAAGAGAAATTTTGAGTGATTTCAAATTTTTTGATGGAGGATTTGTTGGAGACAAGAAGGGTGGTAAAATATCTGGTCAAGGAACTGTGTCAAATGACCTTATTACTTTTGAGAAAGTGAATTTCGTATCCCAGCTGGAATAAAACTTATTGAGTGTGTCACAAGTTTGTGATAAAGACATTCCAGTTCACTTTACTGCCAAAGAATTCTTATTTCTGAAACGTGGACTTGAAATTCCTGCATATATGATTCTAATGAGAGCCCCTCAAAGGTTTAACACATATGTGGTGGATATAAATGATCTTTCATCACCCGTGAATGTGTCATGTTTATTGTCAAAAGCCCTGATTCTGAGTCTTACCTGTGGCATAGACGTTTGGGGCATGTGAACTTAAAGAATATCAACACCTTGGTGTAAAGATCTTGTGAGAGGTTTACCAAAGAAAGAGTTTTCACTTCAAGATAATTGTTTATCATATGTAAAAGGAAAACATCACAAGAAATCTCATTCTACAAAAACAATAAATTATTTTACTCGACCTTTATTCTTAATTCACATGGACTTGTTCGGTCCAGTTCATGTTCGTAGCATTGCGAAAAAGTTGTATTGCTTAGTCATTAAGATGATTTCTCACAATTTTCATGGGTGTTTTTCCTTGCTTCTAAGGATGAAACAACTGAAACTGTTATTGAATTTATCAAAAAGAATTGAAAACATCTGTGATACTAAGATTTCAATTATTCATAGGGATAACGGCACGGAGTTAAAAAATGGTCTAATAATTTATTTCTGTGCAGAAAAAGGAATTATTCAACAATTCAGTGCTGCTAGAACTCCTCAGCAGAATGGAGTCGCTGAAAGGAAAAAATCATACTCTTATTGAAGCAGCAAGAACGATGTTGGTTGATTCTCGGTTACCCATTATTTTCTGGGCAAAAGCGGTCAATACAGCTTGCTATGTTCTGAACAGAGTCTTGACGGTCAAACAACACTCAAAGACTCCATATGAGCTGTTATCCAAAAGGAAGCCTTACGTAAAGTTTTTCAGAACTTTTCGGTGTACGTGTACATTGTTAAATACTTTAGATTCTTTGCCTATATTTGCAGCAGTTGGAGATGAATGTTATTTCTTGGGCTACTCATCTTACCAGAAAGCGTTTCGGGTTTATAACAAGAGAACCAAGATAGTTGAAGAATCGTACTATGTTGAATGGCAAGATTCTACTACTCCTCATGATCAAAATGGATCGGATTGGTTCTTTGATGTGAATGTGATTTTCAAAATTTTTAATCAGAAGGTTTAAGTATTGCAAGTTCTTCAGACACATTAGATGATTTCTCCACAAGTGGTAATCAAAATATTCATGATTGGTCCTCAACCTGTAAGAGTTCAGACTGAATCTTCAGAGGATATTTCATTATCAACACAGACTCAAGAAGTACAAATTGATATTTTGGAGAGTGAAGAAATTTCCGAAGCAGCTCAATCTGCTAATAATGAACAAGTCACTCCAGATGTTCAGCAAGAAGATTCTGTTTCTTCTGATAATCAAGTTGATCCACAAACTTCTTCAAGTGTTGATGAATCTATCAACAACTCATCTGATGTCAATATTACAAATTTGCCTGAGAAGTAGAAGACGTTCCAACACATCGAGTTAATTCAGTGCATCCTGTTGAGAATATAATTGGATCAATTGATGAAGGAGTAAGAACAAGAAGTCCGTCAAGAGTTATAAACATTTGTTTGTATTCATGCTTCTTATCTCAAGAGGAACCCAAAAATGTGACTATTGCTCTTCAAGATGCTAATTGGATTGAAGCAATGCAAGATGAACTTTTACAATTCAAGACACTTAATGTATGGCATCTGGTGGATTTGCTAGTAGAAAAGTATCCAATCGATACTAAATGTGTATTTAGGAACAAAAGAGATGACCGCGGGATTGTTGTGCACAACAAAGCTAGATTAGTTGTGCAAGGTTTTTATCAAGAAGAAGGTTTAGATTACGATGATGTCTTTTCACCAGTGGCCAAAATTGATGCTATCAGAATGTTTCTAGCTTATACTTCGTATATGAAATTCAAGGTGTATCAAATGGATGTGAAAACCGCATTTCTATATGGGGTGGCTAAAGAGGAAGTTTATGTAAATCAACCACCAGGATTTGAAGATCCTAGGCACCTGTTTCATGTTTACAAGCTGGATAAAGCGCGGTTTGCATCAGGCACCTCGTGCTTAGTATGAAACTCTATCCATGCACATGGTTACAAATGGTTTTTCACGTGGAACAATTGACAAGACCTTATTTTTGAAGAAGTTTGGAGATGATCTGTTCCTGGTTCAAGTTTATGTGGATGACATTATATATGGTTCGACGAATGAAAATTTGAATAGAGAATTCAAAGGTGTCATGAAGCTGAAATTCGAAGTGAGTCTTATGGGTCAGATGCAGTTTTTCCTTGGTCTACAAGTAGAGCAATCAGATTTGGGTACACTCATTCATCAGGCGAAGTATATCAACGACATCTTGACAAAGTTTAATATGAAAGATTGTAAACTGCTTCTACTCCTATTGCTCCACATGGACCTCTCTCTGGATCCAACCAGAGTTAAAGTTAATCAAAAGTACTACCGTTCCATAATCGGATCTCTTATGTACTTAACTGCGAGTCGACCAGACATCATGCTCGCTGTATGCTCGTGTGCTAGATATCAAGCGTCACCTTGAGAAACTCATGAGATTGCTGTCAAGCGGATTCTGCGTTATCTTAAAGGCGGTGTCAATCTTGGTCTGTGATACCCGTCAGAGTCTGGTTTTAATTTATATGCTTTTACTGACAGTGATTATAGAGGTTGCAGTTTAGATCGCCAATCTACATCTGGTGGATGTCAGTTTTTAGGGGAGCGATTGGTGTCATGGCAGTGTAAGAAACAAACGAACGTCTCCACATCAACTGTTGAAGCAGAATATACAGCTGCATCGAGCTGTTATTGTCAAGTTATCTGGATTCAGCATCAACTCTTAGACTTCGGGATAAATTTTCTAGACACACCAATTTTCTGTGATAATGAATCTGTGCTGGGTATCGTGAAGAATCCAATTCAACATTCCAAAACCAAACACATTGCGATCATGTTACATTTCATTCGTGATTGTTTAGATAATGGCTTGATAAAGGTGGTCCATGTTGATACCTTAGAGCAGAAAGCCGATAATTTTACAAAACCTTTTTCAACTTGTCGGTTTAACTCTCCGGTTGAAATGTTGGGGATGATTTCTTTTTTAGGACATTTTTTGTTATTAAAAAAAAAATTAATAATAATAATAAAATAAATAAAAATTATATATAATTGTTGAATAACGTCTGATTTTGATTGAAAGACCATGTTTGTTCCACAAAAATATTTTTTTTTTGTTTCGTGTTTTCTTTTAGTGATAAAATTGTGTGTTGTGCTGTTTACATCTTAGTTTCATGTTATGTTCAATGTTTGTCTTTATTTTGAGGTAAATGTGTTTAGTTGAATAAAGTACATCACAATTTTAGGGGGAGAATAAAAGAAAATGAAAAAAAAATATGAAAAATACAAAAAAATAAAATAAGTGATAGTACTTTGGTTGTTTGTGAGTATTTGTGTTGAGTTGATATGATATTGTCCTGATCCTGATAAAATTTGAAAATGTGACTGATTGACGTGCATATAGGAAATGATAGTATATTTGTGTGCTGAGCTTATGTATGAATTGGATATGATAGTGACATCGATTACAATTATTGATGTGTCGGTAGGTCATGCATGTAATAAAATAGGCGATATTTGTGTGACTAATTAAATTGCAATCTTTGTGTTTTACCCACGTCGAATATCGGTTGTTTCATCATTCGAATGCTAGGTGAATCTAGACATACCATGAGACCAGGATCTTGATGTGTTCTTAGCACAATTTGTTTGCTCTAGTGCCTATATCCGTCAAATATATAATCTAGAGTTAAACACCTCTTACACAGCTGATGGTTCCGGTGAAAATCTCGATGGAAACCAAGAAGTCAGTCTGTTTGCCCTTGATTCAGTTTCTGAATTCATTGTATATCCAGATAATAGTTAGATACCAGCTACCCGAATCATCTGATTCTTTACAAATCTCAATTCATACGAATCTATCTGATTCTTTGTCCATACACATATACTTATCTGAAGATTTCATGACTCCATATATATCATTCATCTCAATTCACTTTCAAACCAAGACAATTCATTCTATACTTCAAATCCACTTGGATTATTTTTCTGTGCTAAGAATACGACCTTCACTCTGGTGATTTGAATATGATCTAGTGAAATCTTACATTGTGTCTTATTTCATTCCGTCTCGATTGTGGGGTAAACATTGTATTGATTAAATCTTACCTTAATCATCACACGATATCTGCTAAAATATGATGCATGAGTTTAAGTGGATAAACATACTGGCAATTGATGTTGAACTGTATAGATCTTGATTTGATATGAAGTGTAATGAGACAGTGTGCAATTATGATCTTATGTCAATTTCAGTTCACCAAAAAGAGAAAAGAAAAAGATTAAAATATATATTTTTTTAAATAATGTGATATTAAATAAGTGTTATTCATTCTTTGTGTTATATAGTGTTATAGTTGCTGTTTAGTATACATAAAGTTTGGTGAAACCATTTTGGAACAGGTCTTAATGGTATTGAGATTGGATTGATTAATAAAAGTTTTAACAAGTACAAAGTTTTCGACCGAAAAATATGTATCCGAAATCTGGTTCGTCCGAAATTGTTTTTCGTACGAAATCTCTGAACGTATATATACATACTTCTCGATCGAAATCAGTTTTACCACCATTGTTGAGTTTTCGAGTTGGATTTCTGAATTTGTCCAAGTGCTGTGTTTTCATGAGAAATCTTCCACCTAGTGTGTGTTTGTTTGCGACATCGATTGTTTTGACATTGAGGTACATTTTCTTAATCCATGGAGTAAGATTGGATAGATCCATGGCCTTAGAATTTTCAGGTTTGAATCGTTCGAAATCTTTTTGATTGGTCTGAAATCTCTGTTGAGTGGATCGAAATAGTTTTCGGATGAAAATGAAGAGTCATAACTTTGATTTGTCCGAAAAAGATTTCGATCGAATCCGTTTTCGATCGAAATGGATTTTTGATAGTGGGTTTTCGTTCGAAATCTCTGGAGTTATGTTTTTGCTGAGAAATTGTGTTTTCGTTCGAAAAGGTTTTGGAACAAGGAGTTTTCGACCGAAATCTTTTGAGTTGAAATTTTCATTAGTTTGAGTTTTCGATCGAAAAAGATTTAGAGCGGGACTTTTCGTCCGAAATCTTTGGAGTTGGCAAATTTTCAAATTTTTCTGATTTTTTATGTTTTGCTTGAGCAGGTATGAATCGGTTAAAGTTTGATGCTCGGAATAACATTTGTGCATGTTTGACTTCAAGTACCAGGAAATCAAAAGGGTATGAGGAGATTGTTTGTTTTATAAACAAATCGAGGATTCTTACAACCATATCTACTCAAGTTACTGTCAACGAAACACATATCATAGAGTTTTGGGAGAATGTTGAATACAAGCATGTTAACAAGAATATATGGATTGAAAGTACAGTTGGTGGGAAGAAAATTAAAGTGGATGAACAAGTTATTCGAGAGGTGTTGAATTTCAGAGATAATGTTAACTTTCTGTATAGAAACAACTACACTCATGTTTCACAGATTATACAAACTATGGGCTGTGAAGGTGACTTTCCAAGAAGACAAGTGACGAAGACCTTGTTAGGGAATCAGTGGAGATACTTGGTGCATGTCTTTATTCACTGTCTAGGACCAAGAACAGGAGCATTTGATCAGATAGGCGAGGTGTTCAATCATGCTTTAGTTTGTCTGGCGACTCACCGAAGATTCAATTTTTCAAGAATGATATTTGAAGCAATGATCAACAACTTTGTAGGACTAAGGCAGAATAACAAGTTTTTGCTTTATCCGAGATTCTTACAAATGATAATCAATACTCTACTACCAGATCTACCAAATGATGGAGTTGAATTGCCTTTGGAGCATATGTCTGAGACCATATTCAGCAGCATGAACACAATAAGAAAGAAAAGTAAGTTTTCTGGTCAAGTTACTCCATTATTTCAAAACATGCTTAAAGTAAATCATGATCCTGAATTTGGAATAGATGATGAAGTTGACGATATTTTGAGTAATGGAGTTGAAGATAATGATGGTAATGATGATGATGATAAAGGGGGTGATGGTGGTGAAGGTGGTGATGGTGGTGCAGTACAAGGTAATCAAGAAGGTGAACAACCGGTAAATACTGAAAATGTTCAAGAACCTGAAGTTAGTGCAAAGAATGTTGATAACGATGGGACTGTGAAAGAGAATGAACCTGTAAATGAATCGGTGATAGAATCAGAGAAGGTTCAAGATGATTCTCAAGTAAAAACACTTGAAGTTCCAGCTACTGCAACAAAATCTCCACTCAAGAGAAAAGAAATTGAAGCTAAAAAGAACGTGCCTTCTAGACCTCCTTCGTCTAAGGGTATCGTGATCAAGGAGCCTGAACTCAAAAGATTGAAGACTATGGCACAGAATGTTATAAGTCAGTTGAAAAATCAAATTGAAAATTTACAAAGCAGAGAAACTTCTAATGAAAGAGAGATTAGGGAATTGAGAACTAGTGATGCAAAGAAACAACAACTTGATCAACAAGTTCAAATAAAAAAGTTGCAAGGTATTGTACAAGATCTTGTGAAGCATCTTGGAATGTCTGTGTCTAGTAAGAATGTTACCGCTAAACCTGTGCAAGAAAATGTACATCAAGAAGGACCTTCTACAGTCAATCTTCCTCAACAGAATGAGTCTCCAATCATTGGAGCAGATTTATTTGGTTCACAAGACATGTTTGATGTTGATTCTCTGATTAATCAGCAAGGTGAAGGTATGGAGGTTGATGATGAAGAGAAAGAGAAGGGAGAAGATGAGAAAGAAGAATAGGATGAGAAGAAAGAGGAGGAAGAGGGAGTAATAATTACTAACATAAAAAAGGATGATAAAGATCCGTCTGATGATGATGATAGCAGCAGTGGTCTGGAATTGGTGGTGGTGGAGCCAATGATAAAGAATCAAGTGATGATGAAGATTCTAACAAAGTCTACGAAAAATATGAATATGAAGAAAAACATATGTATGTTGAAGGTGATGGAAATGTTGTTGGAAGATTGGATAGAGTGGTTGATGAAAGAATTCCTTTTGATGAACTGTTTGAAGAGAGTGAAACTAATGAAGCTAAAAAGGAATCAACTACAAAGAAAGAATCTATAGACAAAAGTTTGTGGTTGAAAACAAGTAAAATTTCATCTACTGTTGAAAGAATTACACAAAAAATAAGGAGTCCAAGAAAGGCTTTGAAAGGATTGATCCTAGGGTGGAAGTATGACAGTGAGAAGAAAATGTATGTGACAAAAGGGTTACGGGTGACATTCAATACTTTGATACATGCCACAAGTTACAAACATTACCGAGATGGGATATAAGAGATCTGAGTAGATTGGACTTGATAAATTCTTCAAATAACACAAGAGTTTTTGATTTTGAGGTGTTTCTAAGGAATCAGTGTGGGCACGATAGATTTACAGCATTCAAACCCCAAGTTCCAGTGTGTAGAAAGATCAAGAAGAAATACAGAACAAATGATCAAACAAAGTATAAATACATAGTCAAGCGGGCTAACACGGTGACTGCTGTATACATTCCTGACAAGAAAGAAAGCTCCATAAAGGATTTTGACAGATGGTTCTATGATTCCAGGACACATGAAGAAGTAATACAACAAAGAGGTTTTCCTGAAGTTAGAATCTTTGATCCAATGGACCTTTTCAGCATGTCCAATGAAGATCTGAAGATTCTATATTACAATACTATCCAGTGTGACATGAGCCTGATGATAAAGAATGAAGCTAAGTTGTATATGAGAGTTGTTTCAAGATGTTTATCATTAAGAGTTGAAGCGAGAATCATAAAGAAACGCTTACAGGATCTGGATGCTAAGAAAGTGAAGAGAGAGACAAAGCATGATGCCGGCAAGATAGAAGACTTATAATTCAATGGACTAGGGGGAGATTGTTGTAACCTAGTAGTCCATCGAATTGAAGTTCTTAGTTTGAAATTGTACAAGTGTAAAGTTTTCGGACGAAAACTTTCTCTATCGAAAATGTTTTCGATCGAAATAGTTTTCGGACGGCAGAATTTTCGGACGAGAACTTTACATTATAAATATTTTTTGTTTTGAATGTTATTGAGAGTTAGAACTTTGATCAGATTTGTGGTCTTCTGTATGTGTGCTAAATGTGATTAGTCTGAGTTCTGTAATCAGCATCTTTTGTTAATACAAGTGAAGATTTGTGATTATCTTGTGTCGATGGCGTATTATTTTAGTTTTGGTGTATGATCCGTCGGTTTCGATCTTTGATTCTCTTGGATTGTTTCCGCCTTTCCAAGAGTTATTCGGTTATTGGATTGCTTGAAGTATAGCAGATCTGGTGGACTAACAATCAGAATGTTTCTCGCCTACGCAGCCTACATGGACTTCTCTGTCTATCAAATGGATGTTAAGAGCGCATTTTTGTATGGAAAGGTTCAAGAAGAAGTTTATGTCAAGCAGCCACCAGGCTTCATTGATCCAATCTATTGAGACTGTGTCTACAAATTGGACAAGGCATTTTACGGTCTTCTCAAGCACCTCGTGCGTGGTATGAAACCTTATCTAAGCATCTGCTTGATAATGGTTTTACATGGGGAGCCATTGACTAAACTTTGTTTAAACGGAAGGATGGTGCAGATACCATTTTGGTGCAAATCTATGTTGAGGATATCATTTTTGGATCCATAAATCTGAGGTTGTGTAAGGAGTTCGAGTAAGTGATGCGTTCTAAGTTTGAAATGAGATCTATGCGATAAATGAAGTTCTTTCTTGGATTGCAAGTAGATCAGTCTGAGTCAGGGATTCTTATTCCTCAAGAGAAATATGTCAAAGAAATCATGACCAAGTTCAAAATGATGGAGTCTCATCCATACAGGACTCCCATGGAAGTTCGACATTCTCTGTCTCCTGATTTGGATGGTGAAAGCGTTGATCAGCACCTCTATCGCTCGATGATAGGATCTCTCATGTATCTCACTGCTAGCAGACCTGACGTCATGTTTGTTGTGTGCTTGTGTGCACGCTTTCAGGCTAATCCTAAACTCTCTCATTTAATTGCTGTCAAACGTATTTTTAAGATATTTGAAGTACAAGCCAAAACATGGACTTTGGTATCCCAAAAATAACTTGTTTGATCTTGTGGCATATTCATATTCAGACTACGGGGGTTGCAACATAGACTGCAAATCCACTTCTAGGGGCTGTCAGTTTCTTGGAAACCGTCTTGTATCCTTGCAATGTAAGAAACAGACCACCGTTTCTCAATTCACAGCCAAAGTTGAATACATTGTTGCAGCCTTGTGTTGTTCCCAAGTGAGATGGATCCACCATCAAATGCTTGATTATGGAATTACCTTTCATGAAACTCCCATCCTCTATGACAACACCGCAGTTCCTCACATCACCAAAAATCCTCTCCAGCACTCCAAAACCAACCACATCGAGATCAAACACCATTTCATCCGTGACTGTGTCTAAAAAAACATATCAGGATCGTCGAAGTGAAAACCGACAAGCAAACTGTTGACATCTTCACAAAAGCATTCGATTCTATCAGATTTGAGAAATTGGTGGAGATGCTAGGGATGCTCAACTTTCAGTAAACTTTTTGCATATTGTCTTGTCTGTTTAAACTTGTTAATCGGGAAGATTTCCAAAAATATTTTATTTTCTCTATAGTTATTTCTTTTTATCAGGTTAGAAAGCAAATCTTTTGGGGGAGAAATTAGAATTTTGTGAGGAAAGAAAAGAATTGCTTTGTATATAGTTTGCTTAAGAAAACTTCTGATCCTTGATCTCACTGACGTTATCAATTTTGTTTCAGGAAAATCTGATCCGACCTTGTGAGAAGTGATTGAGTCTGATCATATCTCTTGGAGCATGGAATGGACCATAAGTGATGGTGCTTACTGAGGTATAGCCGGTAGGCCCGACATATGGTTACAACTCTTTAGTAGTGTGAAAATCTAAATCCCAAATCATACACGTGTGTTTGAACCCATTTTTGAAACATCTAACACATTTTCTACTAAGAAAACCGATTCAATCAGATATAGGCTTAAATGTTGGATTTTGATTCATGCGCAAGGTGACCGTCAAAGTAACGAAAGTTACCACCGATGACCCCGTCTGTTTTGTTTACGCAAAGATCTCGGGTGTTCATCTTTTCCCATCCAATTGGATGATTTGACCCCGTCTGTTTTGCTTAAGCAATGTTCTCGGGTGTTCAACCTTTTCCTATCCGCTTGGATAATTTTATGGCATCTTCTGTTTTGCTTACGCAAAGATCTAGAGTGTTCGTACCTTTTAATATCCACTTGAATATTTTCATTTTACAAGTTCTTATATCCAGTTGGATCTTATTTTATTTTTGGTGGTGAATTTGACTTACCGAGATGGTACCCTGGTTAACCTGTAAGAGATGATAAGATAAATGCGGGTATTTCTTGAGGACTGATAGGCTTTCAAAACCAATATATTTCAAAACGTGGGGTACATCGTGTTTCGTGCTTAAATGGTACCTAATATTCACATGAAATCCTGTACAAACAAATGTTCGGGTTTACCTTGCACAAATATCGGCTATCTTCAAGGATTCATAGTAGCCGATTGCAAAAGGAAGTGTTTGAAGAGTATGACCAGACATGATCTCACGTTGGATCTTTTCCAAAGGCTAAGTGTACATATCCTTTTATTTGGTTTTTACCTTTATTTTCTTCCAAATGAAAATTAATCTTCCTTATTAACTTGTTTAAATAGTGTACATATGTTTGTTTTCTTTTGTTTTTGTCCAACTATTTCAAGCCTCCCGAAATTACAGAGCCTCCTGAAACTACCTTGCCACCCGAAACTACTCTGCGCTATCGAAACTAGTAGTTTCGACAGGGGCATTTTGGTTATTTATCAAGTTTAAAATTGAATATCTTCATAATCAGGTTCTTTTTCATGCTCACTTTCACTATCACTCTTCCAAAAACCCTTTACACTCTTTTTCACACACAAATCCATGTTTCATCGGTCTAAGTTTATGAAATTAGAGTATCTTTTCTGATTCCCCCCGTGTAGAAGCATGTTTTAGTAACTATAGATTAAATTCTATGTATCCGCGTACTTAGCTTGTACATCAGATTGGTGTTGCGTACTTAGTAAGCACGTAAGGCTTTTGCCCTACGTACTTATCAAGTACGCACGACCAATACCCTGCGTACTTAGCTAAGTGCGCAGGTATTGTTTCAGCCCCTATAAATTGAAGACTTGTCTTCATTTGTAGGTGGAACTTCTGGAACTAGGTTGAGAGGTGTCCGGTAGGAATGAGCTCTCCCGCCCCTGGACCGTGAGCGTAGACGAGAGATATGTACTTCTTCGGTATGTATTGTGAGATGACTTCGTTGTTAGGGATTACGTATCGTTTTTGTGTTGATTCTCTTCTTTATGTTCGTGTTCTTCTCAATCTCGTTCTTCACTGTTCCCACATGAATCGACGGGCAGATCGTTGTTTTTTCGCTGTGCGACGGGGCTCCCGGGACCTACAATTGGTATCAGAGCCTCGATGTTCGTTGATTTGTGTTCTAGATTCGAGTTTTTAGGGTTTTGAGCAGATCTAAGTTCTTCACTGGTCGTAACTTTTTCTGTCAATAATCCTTAGATTCGTCTTTGTTATCGCTTCATTTGGTTTTTGGAAGGCTGAGGGTTTGTTAGAAGATGATTTCTAAGCTTTTGGAAGCATCAATTTCTCAGACCCAACACTTTTCGAGCATTCTCCTCAAGATCAGTCAAGAACGCTGCTGTACTGACTAAGTACGTAGAATCACCTTTTATGCGTACTTACTAAGTACGCATGGGTTAGCCCTGCGTATTTACTAAATATGCATGAGGAGTTGACATGCGTACTTACTAAGTACGCATGTCCATTTGGCTGTGCGAACTTATCAAGTACGCATGAACATTTGGTTTTACGAACTTGCTAAGTACGCACGAACTATCGTCTAGGATTAAAAAAAAATTGACGGATCGTTTGTACCTTGTTTCGGGCCATTTTTGAGATGATAGCAGTTTTGGTTTTTCGGGACCGAATTTTGTATTTGATGTGGCTTGGCGAAACAAGGACAAGATTTTTGTTGTATGATACCAATTGTCATGCATTGGTGAGGTGTTCAAACCTGAAAATGTGGGCTACAAGTATCCAGTATACTTCTTTAATAGGGAATGAATGTTGAATCAAGTTGAGCAACTGGGTCGTCATCGGCTAAAGGTCTCGTTTTATTTGTGAAGATGTTGCTGCTTTGGGTCTTTGCAAAAAGAATCATATTGTTTAGGTATTCAAACATGAATATGTAGGCTACGAGTATCTATGATACTTCTTTAATAGGGGATGAATATTGTAACAACTTGAACCCAAGGATTTGCTATTTTGGATCTTTGCAAAGGAATAAAATTCTAGATTTGACTAGTTTGTGGTTTTTGAGGATTTGAGTGAAGCGATGATGAAGCTGGTCATAGTTTACAGAGAAATGAGGGGGGTAAAATCTAAAAGTAATCATGGGACATTAAACAGGTGGTGGAAAAGCCGTTGGTACTTCCTATATATATACCTCTTTGACGTAACATGGATCTCAACTATAATTTCTCGTGTAAACTATATTTTTCGTGCTCTTTGGTCAAGCTTGTGTTCAAGATTTGATATGATTTAGTTTTGATTGGATTTCTCATTTGGAATCTGGGCGGAATGCCAGATAGACAACCTAGTTATGGAACTTCATGGTGGTGAATGTATACAGATTAGGAGGTGTTAACCAGGAATGAAGATCTAATTGAAGAATGTTGGACTTTGGATTCAGGATGATCACTGCCGAGCATGATTTTGTGTTTGATTCTATCGAGTGTTTTCAAGATGAAGCTGGATATTCGTTGGATTATTAGTTGAAGATGGAACCGTTTATCATTTGCCGACGGGATAGGAAATGTTCCCTTGTTTCTGGTCTAGTCAGGAGGAGCTTAAACTGAAAGGGGAAATTGGAAATGAACATCTTCGGGAATTTGGTTGACTCGTGAAAAGACAGGATAGAGTTGAACACATCTGGTTTGAAGACTTAAGTTTATCTTACTGGAATTCGTATGGGAGCTGATTGGTTTGATACAGGTTATTGAAAATTCAAACTCTCTATCATATGCCAGCTGATTTGAGGATTTCTAAGTCAGGGTGGAGGTAGCTACTCCTGAGAGGTTGAACTACAATGAGGTGTGTTGGGTTAGTTGCTTCCTATTGAAGCACTTGGTTTGGTCTACATTGAAAGCTACAGTTAAGAGGGAGTCGGGTGTGTCAGATCACTCGGCAACTGAAAACTGAAGTTGGAAGATTTGAAGATCTCAAGTGGAATGCCAGAAGATCAAGTATCGCCAGAAGACACGTGATGTCATTAGTTTAGAGGGAGTCTGTTAGAACATTCATTGTAAACTGATGATTGTCAGTGTTAGAGATAGATAGAATTTGATTCTATAGTTAAGAGGGAGTTTGTAGAAGCATGTTTTAGTAACTATAAGTTAAATTCTATGTATTTGCGTACTTAGCTTGTACATTAGATTGGTGTTGCGTACTTATCAACTACGCACAACCAATACCCTGCGTACTTAGCCAAGTACACATGTATTGTTCCAGCCCATATAAATTGAAGACTTGTCTTCATTTGTAGGTGGAACTTCTGGAACAAGGTTGAGAGGTGTCCGGGCGGGATGAGCTCTCCTGCCCCTGGACCATGAGCGTAGATAAGAGATGTGTACTTTTTCGGTATGTAATGTGAGATGCCTTCTTTGTTATGGATTACGTATCGTTTTGTGTTGATTATCTTCTTTATATTCATGTTCTTCTCTGTCTCTTTCTTCACTATACCCACACGAATCGACGAGCAGATCGTTGTTTTTCCGCTGCGTGACGAGGCTCCCGAGACCTACACCCCGTCGTCTTCTCCATAAGGTACATCTCTCTTGAATGTTCATTGCAGTTTAGAAGAAATGAATCTAGGGTTTCATTTTTGACCTTGTTACGACTGAAACACAGGGGTGTTTCCTGCTTAGATCATGTTTATAAACTCACCATTGTTAATATCTCACACATTTACTGTATATATTTGCAGATTCACTTCAAGTATTTGGTAAGTTGGAGTTTCGACACCATTTCAGGCCACTCTTATCTTTTTTTACTTCTATTTTAATCTTTACCTTTGTGTGTATAAGTCTGTGTATAATTCTAACATAGTGTTTTTGGATTTTGAGTGAATGAATACATGTTCAGGGTTTGGTATCGAAACTAGTAGTTTCTGAAAAAGGATTTTTGCTTTTAAAATTATTATTCTGAACTTAAACAAGTTTTGCTTACCGAAACTAGTTGTTTCGATACCCAAGCTTTGCCCGAAACTATGTAGTTTCTATAATGTTTTCTCTCCCAAAACTAAGTAGTTTCGATAGGTTTTTTCTCAACCGAAACTAGTAGTTTCGGTCAAGCCTTTCTAAAATTTTTCTAAGTGTCAAAAACTGATATTTTGTTAATTGTATCATTGACAGATATGGATCTACTCTTTTTTAAGAAGCACAATGCCTGTGCCTTTTTAAATGTCGATGATCCTTAGAGTGCAGACTTTGTACCAGTTCTCAACTTTCTGGCTAACTCAAATATCAGCTTTGCAATAAGCCACAACTTGCTTGTATTTGAATCATCTATCAAACAGTTCTGGACCACTGCTACAAGAGTCACCATCAACAATATAGAGCACATCAAAGCTATAGTCCACAATCCAGAAGTTCTTTTTTCTGAAGCCATTATCAGAGAGGTACTACAACTTGCTGATAAACATAAAGCTCCTGTAGAGTTTTCTAGCTTCTACATCCGTCAATGTTTTAGAAGAATGGGTCATCTAGACGAATTCAAGAGTGGACAAATTACAAAGACTTTCCTTGCTCCTCACTAGAGGTATATTGTGCATGTGTTCATCCACTGCATTTCAATCAGGAAAGGTGGCTTCGACTTTGCCAATGCCATGGTGGCCTCTGCTATTCTGGGTTTAATCAAAGGAAGGGACTACAACTTTTCTGGGTTGGTCTTTAGACAGATGATAGAGAATCCCACTGGAAGAGTCAAACACAAGTTGCTGGTTTACCCAAGATTTTTGCAAATGATTATCAACCATCTACACCCTAATCTTCAATAAGATGGACCCCTCCTGGTATTTTATCATATGAATGCCAACACTCCGAGTTACATGAAAAGCACAAGTTCTAGAAGCAATAGAGTCGTAGTCAACATCCCACTTATTGGCCATGTGATTGGTGAAGATGAAGATGAAGTTCCTGACATAGATCCGGAAGAGATGGTTGACTCCTCATCATCTGAGGAAGAAGAAGAACTAGAACAAGAACAAGGTGATCAGTGTAACCAAGAAGCAGAAATTGAGGTTGAGGCTGAAATACAACAAGAACAGGAAGCTGATCAACAAATTTTGGAAGCTCAGTTCATTGAACAGGAAATAGAGAACATTGAACCTCCGAACTTTCAAGAACAAACTAAAAATATTGATGTTCAAGCTAACATAGAGGTTGAAACAGAGTCAAGTGAGACTCTAGACGAAGCGTTGTATGAATCTGAGGAAACTGAGTTAGAAGAGATAGTGGAACCTCCTCCCTCATCATCTAAAAGACCAGCGGACTCAGAATCAGACTATGAGTTGGAAGAGCCCCGAACCAAGAAGATCAAGAGAGGGCTAGAATCCCTTACCTCATCCTCAAATTCACTACTTGAAACACCTCAACACCCAGCACCCACTCCACAAAACACTCCACAACCTACTCCTCAACCAACACCACATGCATCTCCTGCTCATGAGACATCTCCTTCAATCTCAAGAGTTAAAAGGGTGAACTTGGACTTAAAGAGGCTCAATGAACAAATAGCTCAAAGGATGAAGAGATAAAAGTTCCGAAGTCTGATTTGGCAGAACACAAGGAAGAGGTGAATGAGGTTGAAGTGGTCACCTTGAAGAACCAACTTGAGCTTCAACAGACACAACTGGCTATTCAACAAGATCAACTGTCTAAGCAACAACAAGATCTGATTGTTGTAACTGACTTGGTGAACCATCTTAAAGCTTCATTGGTGCATTCATCACAAAAGGAACCCTCTTCCATAGTTCAGGGAGAGACAAATGTATCTCAATCCACAGCAACTGGTGGATCCTCCCCCCTGCCTTTGTGACTAACCCTGAGTTTGCTTTAGTTGTTTGTTCAGGAGAAGCTGACAAACCAAAGGACGCTGTGGAAGTAAAGTTGGAACAACATGATTATGACCTTCCCTCTGCTAGTAAAAGAAGAGCAGTTAGAGGAAAGTGAAAAGGAAATGAAGCTGATATTGATATTATCAATTTGGATGAAGAAGAAATTGGATCTGATCAAGAGCTTGATGAGCTACTAAGACAAATTGACAGTTTTGGTACAGTTGAAGATTTCCCAAAGATTGTTACCATGAGAGAAGAACATGAAGAAAAGGTCAGGTATTTCACTGAAGAAGGAGATGAGATTGAAGCCTTATCAGATAATGAACAGGAGGACCCAAATGTCAAAGTTGCCTTCGTTGAGCCTCTAACCACTGCTGGGCCAACATGCACTACTCAGGAAGCATCTCAAACCGAACCAACTGTAACTGAGCCAACTCAAGTGACAAAACCAAACCCCGAATATCCTTATTCCAAGAGGCCTTGGATGAGGATGCTACCTGCTGAGGAGCCTCCCAAGCATTATGAATGGTTCTTTGAATATCAGGAACTCAAAAGGCCTCCAGTCGGATGGAAGTATGATAAGGAAAGGTCCCTCTACATTGTAAGAAGGTACAAAGGAGGAGTGGAGCTCTTTAAAACTTCACATGAGTTCAGCTCCCTGCCAAGATATAACCTGAGGTCTCTAGCCAAATTAACCCTTTAAAATCCAGACAAAGTCAATGAGGCTCGTAACTTTGAGCTATTCCTGCAACAACAAGCCCTCAATGAATTCAGCTCCATGAATACCACACTCCCAAAAAGAATCATTTTTAAAACCAGGATTCATCCCCAATCCAAGAAGCCTTGGGTAAGCCTAAGGTACAAACCGGCACACTGTCAAATCTATTCAACTGCCACGGTTAGTACTAGTACAGCTCCAAAAGTTCAGGAGATGATTTTATAACTCAACCATCAGATGTGAAGTAATAGAATGTGAAGGAAAGGAGGATATCCACATCTTTGAGCCCATGGAGCTGTTAATGTTTCAACCTGAGGATCTGGAGGTGTTGTTCAACTATCCAATCAAGATATCTCATAAAGATGATGAGGCAGATGTTATGGCATATCAGAGAGTGGTGACAGTGAATCTGAAGCCCTTCCTTGGAATAACAGGTGATGCACCAACTGCATGAAGAGTTGAAGACATTGATGCACTAGATAGGCGGAGATTGTAGGGTTGAGTATTTTGTAAGCTAATATCATCATTGTATGTTTTGAACAATTGTACTTTGTTTTATTTCCCTGTATTTTAGTATTTTCTGCTTAATGTAATTTTCTGTTTTAGTCTAAGTCTTGGCCATCAAAACTACCTAGTTTCGGTTGAGGTTGTTCAACCGAAACTAGTAGTTTCGATAGATGGGAAGTTTCGATAGGGTGTTCATTCATGTAAATTCTCAACCGAAACTAGTAGTTTCGGTGAGCATAGTTTCGATACCTGTCAGCTTCCTATAAATAGCCTAGTTTGAGAATGTTTAGGGTGTGAGTAGCGGTTGTAACCTTTGCATTCTCTCTTTCACAGTTTTCCTTGAATCAATACATTCAGTGATTTTATTCATTGTGTTCTTACACTTTCATATCATTATGTATTGTGCTCTTATGTATGGTTAGCCTGTTATCTTCACCATTTGCTGTCTCTTACCTCTGTTTCACCACCATACACAGCCTTTCCGCAGTTTTGTGTGTGTGTAATCGACCTATTTGAGTGATTTTGCCTAAAATCAGGACCTACAAATTTTAACCTGCAAGTGTCTCGCCAACCGACTCATTAGAGAAGACAACAAGAGTCGGCTGTATTCATCTCTTTTCACTACTATATGATCGACTCTTGAACCTCAGCCGACTAGTGATTTCTCTGAATGCAAGTTCAAATCGTCCCCGGCTCTTAAAGAGTCACCCAAAAATGGGGGCCGACTTTCCGAAGCACATCCTTGCAACATCGCCGACTATTAGCTTTTGTGGCCGACTGTCAATCCATCGACTAGCAAACTTTTAGTGCATCGACTATCACTTTTTGAGTAGACTGTTCTTATGAGCCGACTATCTCTCTTTGGCCGACTATTATTCTGAAGCTGACTGTCGACGATGCGTTGGAAAATATTTACTCATTATGTTATTTGTTACATATATTGACTCTCCTTAAATAAATTATTGACGTACCTCTATTTTGTGCTCAGGTAATGGTTGTAGAAAGACTTGCTAGTGACCACCGTCACAACATAGCTATCAGCTTTCCTAATCCTATACCTGAAGACTTCACCACTTTAATCAACTGGTTACTACAAAGCAAGATATCCTACGCCATCTCATGGAACGAAACAGTCTACAAGGATCTCATTATCGAATTCTGGGAAAATGCAGAAGTGTCACTACAATCAATTACTAGTGAGCCTCTTATCAAATCTACTGTTACCGGATAAAAGGTGGTCGTGTTTGAAAGTACTGTCAGAGATGCATTAAATTTACATGATAGCTCTCTTGAACCCTACACTATTGACAAGAAAGAAGTTGAAAGACGTTTCATTGAGGAACTTGGATATGAAGGGCCATTCAGAAAGAGTGAAATTATGAAGAGAGGATTATCAAAGGACTAGAAAGCAATCATGTACGTTTTTATTCCTTCAATGTCACACAAAAAGGGAGGTTATGATGCCATTGGATTGAAATGGGGAGGAATTATGCTGAAAGTCTGCAAAAATGAAACCTGCAACATCTCTCGTCACATATTTGACTACATGTGCAGCAATGTTACAAAGAACAAATGGCTTTTATACCCATGCTTTGTCCAAATGATTATGAATCTCTCTCTCAAAAAAATATCTCCGAAAGGAATCCCTATGACTTTTTCCAAGCTCGATTCCCGTTTTTATGCCGATCTTCTGAGAAATCACCATAGTTTTTCTGGAAAGGTGACTCCTCTATTCAAGAAAATGCATGAGAAGGAAGTCATTCCTGAAATTCAGCGCTCGTCTGAGGAAAGTTACAACACGATGAAAAGAAGGATCGAGGGAAAAACTGCACCCGATAAAGAAAAGGAGTCCAAGAAAGAAGCAGTAAAGACAAAAGCCAAGGGAAATGCTATTGATACTTCTGATGGAAAGAAGAAGAAGAAGAGGGATTTAGCACTAAGCCAGGGAGAAGGACTAATGAGGTCAACAAGATTGGCCTATCAAAGAGAACAAGAAAGAATCCATCTAGATGACTCCATCACCCCATTCCTTTCTAAAGAAGTTATTGAAGCAGATTTTATAGCCGCATTAAGGCATCCTCCGCCTATGCAAATAGATGGAACTTCCGGAACACTCCACTCTCCAACAAAGAAACAATCTCTCCCTCCTACTGATGATGCAAAACAGTCAACCTCTGCTGCCAGAAAAGGCGTTGTAAAACAAAATAAAATTGCTCCTCCTCCTCATCAAAAGAAGCCAACAGATCTAGAGGCTCTTAAGTTTGAAATCCTAGCGTTGAGAAAATCCCATAAGAAACAGAGAAAATAAATCTTGGAAATGAAGATTCACTTGAATAAGCAGAATAGGTGGAATGAGGTCCATAGGAAGAATATGAGAAGTGTTGCCAAAGCAATGGCATTGACCAGGAAGGGTGCTGAAAACATTCTAAGGGAACTGAATCACACAAGAGCAAGAAATAATGAGGAACCTTTGACTTTCAACGAAGTCTTTGAAATAGTAAGTGTTAAAGAAGATGAATCTGAAGATGAAGATGAAGGCGAAAGTGACTCGGAGGAATTCTGAGGAGGAAAGACCCACGGAAGACTAATAGAATCAGGAGTGCAACAGTTTCGGGGGAAATTGTTGGAACCTGAGAAACCGTTGTATTTCTGATATCTATAGGGGCTAGAGTGTACCTTTTACAATAGTTAGGTTTCTGATATCCACGAAAGACTAATAGAATCAGGAGTGCCAAAAACCTAGTTATGTAGCTCTTGATTCACACATTATTATAGTGAGCCTGTATGAGGTTGTGTTTGATTATTCTTGTAATCCAGGTGCTAATTGTAATCGTTTCATTGTGGATCTAATAGAATCAGTGGTTTATGTTCTTGTTTGTGTTGCTCTTCATCTTGTGTTTGCTATTTTCTTCAACAATCAGCTTCTCTATATCTGATTTGTTGACTGTTTCCTGACTAGAATCATTCTAGCATAGGGACCCTATCATTAGGACCTACAGTACTCCAGTGAATATCTCCCTCAATAGTGTTTGAACTTCTTTTTCCTCTGGTAATGGAGGTTCTGGATAAACCTTGTTGTTCCTAAGAGTGATGGCACTTACATTTTCTTTTGGATTAGGTTCAGTGTTGCTTGGAAGACATCCTGGTTGTCTTTCGGATAGAAGTTTTGCAATTTGCCCTAGTTATATCTCAATGGACTGAAGATTTGCTTTCTGTGTCCGAAACTCAGCTTCGTGAAGACTAAACTTCTCCTCATATTGTTTGTGATGGGAATCTGCTAGAAGGGCTTGATTTTTAGTTGTAGAAATCAACTTAGTTACCGCGTCCTCCAAGCTTAACCCATTACTTGGCTTGTTAGTTCCCTGAAATTGTTGACGAGGCTGATAGTTTTGAGTTTGTCTTTGTTGAAATTGTTGTTGTTGTCCGAAACCAGATTCTCCTCGGTTGTTGTTATCCTTCTGGCTAAAATTTGGATGGTTCCTTCATCCAGGATTATAAGTGTTGCTGTAGGGGTTGTTCTGTGGGAGTTTGTTCCGATAAAGTCAACCTGCTCAGCATCAACAGTGATGCTTTTTACTTCTTCAGTAGTTTCAGTGGTTATTTTGCCCTTGCTAAGTTGATTGAGTCGAGTGGTGAGGGAGTCTACTTGAGCAGAAAGTGAAGTGACAGTATCGACAGAATGGACTCCTTGCCTTGCTCCCCTGTTACTCCTTGGATTGTACCATTGATAGCTGTTCATAGCTATTTCCTCAATTAGGTTGTAAGCTTCTTGTGGCCTCTTTTTTCCAAAAATACCACATGCTGTAGCGTCGAGTGTCTGACGAGCTTGATTGTGCAACCCATTGTAAAATGATGATACTTGTAACCAAACTTCTAGACCATGATGAGGGCATTTCCTCAACATGTCTTTAAAACATTCCCATGCCTCATATAGTTATTCACCATCTTCCTGGTTGAAAGTGGTAATATCATTCCTCAGTTTTGTAGTTTTTGCTGGCGGGAAGTATTTTGACAAGAATTTTTGAGCTAGATCATCCCATGTAGTGATTGACCCGGTAGGAAGAGAATTTAGCCATGCCTTAGCTCGTTCCCTTAAGGAAAAGGGAAACATTCGGAGTCAAAATGCGTCATTCGAAACTCCGTTCAATTTGAAAGTGACACAAATTTTGAGGAAATTTGCAATGTAGGCATGTGGATCTTCATCGGATAATCCATGGAAAGTACATGATGATTGGATCATATGAATGACATGAGATTTTATCTCAAAGTTGTTAGCGTGAAACCGTAAATTTTGCGGTTTTCTACGGCCATTTTTCTAGAAGGGTTTTCTCGTATTCGGCGGTGAAAGAATCTTTCGGGCTCTGCTAAAGGTTGATTTAAACAAGTAGTGGAGCTATGAATCATACACTACCTGCAACAAAATGTAACAGAAAAACAGATGGAAAAAGATAAGGCAAATCCGTTAACTCGGATTTTTCTTGAAATCACCATGTCCCCGGCAACGGCGCCAAAAACTTGATGCGTGTCATGATAAGTTAAAAAGATGTTTAAATTATTAAGGTGTCAGGAGATCAGGTTTTAAATTTATAAAATGATAAATACTCAAACTTAAAACACACATAATAGGCAAGTGTACCTATCGCAGCATAATAAAGTTTAGGTAAGAACCATGTATCGAACCAATGGACACGGTCGAGTTCCAATACTCAACTTTTGTTATCGTTTAGCCGGTTTAATTAGTGAGTGGGTTTTGTCTGCTTGTGAAGCAGAAAATTAAATGACAGAAAAGTAAATGACGGTAAAGTAAATAACAGAAAAGTAAAAACGTGCGTGATGTGTGTAACAGGAATGTAAATAACAGAATAGTAAATAGCGGGAAAGTAAATATCTCAGAAATGATCAGGTCACAGAGAGTATTGCTCTTGGTTTCGAACCCGCTTGGTATATGATAATGTTAAGTTAACTAATCCAGTGGTATGACTAATACAGATGTGTGACCCGGGTTACCGCTAGAGCCTCGTCCTCACGACATTTGGTTCACGAATTATAATCTTTAATGATAAAATGGTAGGACTCCCAGCTAGGGACATCATTACCCTTAACTCTTTGGTGTTATCTCCAAGTTGGTTTAGGACATCAAACTTAAATGCTTAGTTATTATTATTAAAAGAGTGATTAGACTTTGTTCATGGGAGGCGGTGTAACAATGGGACCATGTATAAAGGCGTACCGTTCCCAACGTGAGTTCACCAATTCTTGGTCTCATAACAAGTTCACATAAAGACGTACGACCTCTTTAATATTAACCAAGCCTTGGCTTATCAAGATCCACTTGTATAAAGACGTACAAGTATCAAGATAAGTTTGATTAAAAAGGTTTTATGGTCTTACACTTTAAAATCAAGAACACTCACAAATGTAAAGACAAGTTTAGATAATAATAATAAAAAGCCCACCTAGAGGGTGGTTTTAAGAACGAATAATTAAAGACATAAACATACCACTTGATTAATACGTTAAACATTAACATACGCCAAACTTCATCTTCACCCTAGCAATACAAATAGTTTAGCAAGGAATGGCCAAACTAATTAGCGTAAAGCTGAGTTTCGTAGGCTCCCCTATTGCGGACAAAAAGGAGAATCCTCTCTACTCTCTACTCTAAACTATAAAAACGGATTATATTGAGCTATAATAATCTCTAGTAGGGTGTGTGAAACCAAGAACCCAAGCCCTCTATTTATAGGCCTCAAAATGAGCAACGCACGGCCGTGCGTTGGATTGCACGGGGGTGCAAAGACCTCGGGAATCAAACATGGTACAGAGGACAATGTACTTTAGCCTTAGGGAGCAAGGGAGGCTTTGCATGGCCATGCAAAGGGATGTACGGCCATGCATCCCTCCTCCTGCTCCATGTTTCATCTTTTAGCTGCTGGTTGACTCCTTGTTGACCAATTTTGACTTCTTGGGGGTCAAAGCTCGGGAATGATCCTTCTAGAAGCTTGATTTCTTGATATTTTTTAGTGACTTTAGCTTTGTTTACTTTGGGACACCGACTATCATGCAATTATGAAATATAAACGCTTTAAGTATCAATTACAAGGCTTTTGTTTAATTAGTACCATAATATGGGGATTATTATGCATGCAAAACATGTATAATTTAGGGCATATCAATTTCTGTCTGTCCTTAGCGGCTTTCATGCGAGCTTTGATTTGTTCAAATTTCTCGGAAGTAGCTTTGACCACTTCGAGGTTCGCAAAGTCTTTCTATCCAATTTCTCCCCAACATACTGGGGTTCTACATCTCCTTCTATACATCATCACAAATGGCGGCATGCCGATGGTTGAATGATAGTTGTTATTATATGAAAACTCCATAATTGGCAGGTGGATATCCCAGCTCCCACCGAAATCCATGATACAAGCCCAGAGCATGTCCTCCAAGGTCTGAATGGTCCTCTCAGATTGACCATCGGTTTGAGGGTGGTAAGCGGTGCTAATATTCAGTCTAGTGCCCATTGCTTCGTTGAATTTCTTCCAAAACCTTGATATCAATCAAATGTCCCTGTCGGATATGATAGACACTAACATACCATGTCTGCTTACAATTTCGTTGATGAATAATTCTGCTAGCTTCTCAGATGAAAAAGCCTCACGTATTGGAAAGAAGTGAGCACTTTTCGCCAAGCGGTCGCCGATCACCCAAATGGTATCATTGCCTTTAGATGTCCGCGGTAGCTAGGTAATAAAGTCCATCGTGATCTCCTCCCACTTCTATTCTGGTATTGGCCAGAGCTGCATTTTACCACATGGCTTCTGGTGCTCGGCCTTAACCGGTGAACAAGTTAGGAACTTGCTCACATATTCAGTCACATCATTCTTCATACCAGGCCACCAATATTCTTTCTTCAAGTCCTGATATATTTTGTTCCTTCCGGGGTGGATAGAGTAGAGAGACTAGTGGGCATCATCAAGGATTTTGGCCCTAAGTTCACCGATCTTAGGTATCCACATACGGCCAAAACGAGTTCGTACACCATACACATATGTTTCCAAATTTGCTTGTTGTCCCACTATTCTTTCTCGTTTCAAATTTATCTCTAACAGAGCCTCCACTTGTACCTTTGCTATTTCAGTCATCAGATTCAGTGTGATAATTAGCTGGCATGCTTTGATCCGGATAGGTGTCGACTCTTCCTTCCTACTCAAGGCATCAGCCATTACGTTTGCCTTGCCTGGATGGTACAATATCTCACAATCATAGTCCTTTAGTAGTTCTAACCACCTCCTTTGTCTCATGTATAATTCTTTTTGCTCGAAGAAGTACTTCAGGCTTTTGTGATCAGAGTAAATGGTGCATTTAACCCCGTACAAATACTGTCTCCAAATATTTAATGTGAAAACTACCGCCGCAAACTCTAGGTCGTGAGTCGGGTAGTTAACCTCGTGAATCTTTAACTGTCGTGAGACATAAGCAATTACTTTTCCTCTTTGCATAAGTACACAACCCAATCCCTGACCTGAAGCGTCAGAGTAGACTACCAAGTCTTCGTTCCCCTCAAGTAAGGTTAAGACTGGAACTTTGGTTAATCGTGTCTTCAATTCTTCAAATGCGGTGTTTTGGGTTGGACCCCACTCATTAGCTTTGTAAGTGGCGAGGCTATCCTCGAGAAATCCTGAATGAATCTCCGATAGTAACCTGCCTATCCCAGAAAACTTCGCATCTTTGTTGGCGTTTTCGGGATGTTCCATTCTTTCATTGTTACGATCTTTACTGGATCTACCATAATGCCGTCTGGGTTTATAACATGACCTAGGAATTGGACTTCCCTAAGCCAGAACACGCATTTGGAGAATTTTGCATATAGCTTCTCCTACTTCAGAACCTCCAAAACTTCCCTTAGGTGACAGTGGTGATCACCTTCGTTATTTGAATAGATGAAAATGTCGTCTATGAAAACTATTACTGGCCGATCCAGCATTAGTCGACATACTCTGTTCATTAAATCCATAAAAGCTGCAGGGGTGTTAGTTAGTCTGAAGGACATCACGAGGAATTCCTAATGCCCATAAAGCATGTGAAACACGGTTTTCGGTACATCTTCCTCCCTTACTTTCAATTGATGGTAACCCGACATAAGTTCTATCTTTGAGAACCAACTCGCACCTTGTAATTAATCAAAAAGATCGTCTATCCTGGGTAGTGGGTATTTGTTCTTAAATGTTCTTTTATTCAACTATCGGTAGTCAATGGACATGCGCATGTTGCCATCTTTCTTCTTTACAAATAACACCGAAGCGCCCCATGGTGAGATGCTAGGTCTGATGAATCCTTTTTCTGTTAGTTCTTCTAGTTGAGACATTAGTTCTTTCATTTCTGACGAATCCAATTGGTATGGTGCTTTGGCAACGGGCTGAGCTCCTGGCAGTAAGTCGATTTGAAATTCTATTTCCCGATTGGGTGGCAAGCCAGGTTGGTCCTCTGCGAACACTTCTCGGAAGTTGCACGCCATGGGTATATCTTTGAGTTCCTTTGTTTTCATTCTATCGTCAATAACATATGCCAGATAAGCGTCACAACCGCGCTTCATGTAACTTTCAGCCCTGATCATTGAGATGGCGTTCGGCATTGTGCAATTCCAATCCCCATAAATCGTAATCGGACTGCCGTCAGTAGCTTTGAGGTGTATCATCTTCTGTTTACATATGATTTGAGCCTCGTTGGCAGCTAACCAATCCATGCCTAATACTATGCTGAACCCTGCTAAGGCTAGAAGGAATAATCTAGAAGGAAACTTATGGCCCACTATTTCTATTGTGCAATCATCAGTTACTTGGAATACCTTCGAGTTTCTACCCGCGGCTGTTTCTACGCTGAAGGCTTTTACTATAGTTTTGACTGTGTAGGATAGTTTGCAACTAATGTTATTCGATATAAAGCTTTTGCTAGCACCAGAATCAAATAAAATAGCAACATGTTCATCATTAACTAGGAACTTACCTGACACGACATCAGGGTTCCCCCAGCTTCTTCCTCAGTTAAGGCGTAGGCCCGAGCCCTAGCCTTTAGTTGTTCCTGTTCCTTTTCTCTTTCCTTTCCCATACCAGACGGTCCGGTCCTCCTACAGTTCTTTGTTAGGTCAGCAAATGCTCCATATCCTTGGCATTTTACGTCTCTCAAACAATCCTTGGGGTAGTGCCCTGCCCTTCCGTTGTAACACCTGTCACAAAAATGTCCAAGAAATGCCAAGGTTAGAACCTATAAGGACTTGTGTATCTAAAGTACCAAAGTCTAAGGTTGAAAATGAAAATTTTTCAAATTCAGTAGATATCGAACCGACATCTAAATCATATCGGTCAGAAGCAAATAAAGGTTTGGATATCGGACCGAAGCGAAATCAAGTCAGATATCGGACCGACATCAGTTCATAATGGTCCAACAACCTCCTCCCAGCCATAATTTGTGGTGATAACATGTGTTCAATGACTCAGCCCTAATGATGGGACGTGAGTCTAGATGTCGGACCGACATGGTCCACATATCGGTTTGACATGCACCAAAAACATGTGCGGTCCATAGCTTGATGTCGGACTAACATCCCTTTGATAACGGTCCGACATGGATCCAGAATTCAGCCAATAAATAGCTGAACGATCTCATTCATTTTCTTCACTCCAAACTCGATTCCAACTTTCAAAACTCGTTCCAGGTGATCCCTAGCCCACTCCCGACGATCCCGGTCCAACTCCCGCTCATTCTAGTTCCCCGATTGAGAAGAAAAAGCTTGTAGAAGTGCTGGTACGCTATAGAAATCAAGTTAAGAAGCTAGTCTATATACTTTCAACTTATAGGCTCATTCCTATACTCAAGGTGAATAATTTACCTATTTCAAAACTTATGTCAAACCTTTACGTTTGCGAAAATGGCCAAATAAAGGTTAAGGGAATAATGCTCAATGTTCTTCTACGTGAAAGCATTTAGACCATAGGTATACGTAAAACTTGCAAGGGATACATGGGTCTCGGGTGAAATTCCCAGATTACGGCTGGTGCTTATCTTATAACAATGTCGGAGGTATTAACCTGTCCGTTATTATAATCTATGATGCAGTGTATACTGTGGTGTGATTGAACAGGATGGGCTGCTGAATGTGTGGATTGAACATGAAGTTGTGATTATGAAATTAATACATGTTTGTGTCAAATAATTTTACAGTCAAGATAATTGTATTCATCGGCGTTCGTGCTGATGTTTCATTTTCAAAATATTTTCAGGTAATGAATAAATGTGATGAAAATGGAATAAAGGCAGACTTCAGATCTGGCCCATGTTATGAAAAAGAAAAGGGATATGGGCAGACATAAGATATGACCTAGAAAAAGTGAAGGGCAGGCATGAGATATGACCCGATGGACTATGAATGGATAAAATGCATGTTGGATTCTCAGGCCTCATGCATAGATATTCCTGAAAAAGAAAAGAGGAGATAGGACCGAGGAACTGATCAACCTCGGATATTACTATTTCCCGTGGCTTGAACTTGTCTGTAAGACAAGAGATGTATTTGATTTCAAACTCTTTTTTGTAATCAAATGAAAAAGGGTATTTAAATCCATATGTTTATGAAAGTAAATACAAGGCCTTTGTTTTCCAGCTGAGTTTTGATATTTACAATTACAACCATTTAGTTTGAAAGAATGTTGAAACGATCCTCATGAAAAAGTCTTCCGCTGTGTTTTATGAAAACCCTGAAATCAAAGCATATACCAATCGTGCTCGCACACGTCCAGGGGTCTGACATGTTGGTATCAGAGCCATAGGTTTTAGCGAATTAGATACTTGGATCTAGTGTCTAAGCTTCAACCATGAAATTGCTTACTTTAAGATAAGAAAACAAGGTAACCTTCTAACCGGTATGTAGTTATCTGACAGACAGAATGTTCTTTCTATATAAAGAGCGGTCTATAAATCTCTCCTAAACCCATCGCTCTTACCTGGGAACATCTCTGTTGTAGGTACTACTCTGGGAAGATAATCATCCTTGTAGAGCTTTAGTTGAGATAAGAATACTGGCTTTAGTATCAAAGCCTTGACAAAGAATAAAATAAGTACTAATGCTTTAATATTGCAGATGTCTGGAGATAATTCCGTTCCTGTCTATTTTGATCCCAATCATCCGATTAAACAAGAATCCCCGGAATACCATCCACTGGGTTCACAATGAATCCTATACCGTCACCCTACTATAACGATGATCCCTTTGCCATTCTTCTGGATAACCCTATTCCTGAATACCATTCCCAGCCCCATGATGGATGCTGGATCAGATTTTAGCAATTGGAATACTGCTACAGCTGAATCTAGTCATACTCAGCAGAACATATCAGCAGAAGAAAATCCATCTGAAGAATCTCATCATTATGAATCTGCTTCTGAAAATTCCCAAGATTATCCATTCTTTAATAATGCTTCAGGAACTTCTAATTCTGAATCCCCGGTTCTATTTGATCCTTATATGTTTCCCGAACCAGTTTACCATGGTCCTTTTGAAACTTATTTCCAATCTCCTCCAAAATAACAAAATGCTTATAACGATATTATGGTTAGACTTCGTGAACCTCCACCAAAATACATTTATGAGCATAGTATGCCTTCTTCTCCTATTGAGTGCCTAGATCGTTCGTTGCGCCAAACGGACGAGGTAACAAGAGAGAGAATCATGGACAAGGCAAGAACCAAATTTTATGGACAACAGGTCTATGAATATGGAGAAAACCTAATGACCCTTGGAGAAGAGCTAATGAAAGATTAAAATCTATATTGTATTTTGTTTCCTTGTAATATATTATAATAAATCTCGTTTTGTTCATTTTGTTACAGAATGGTTGGAAAAGGCAAAGTTCTAGCTTTCTTCATAAATACACTCCAGCTAATTATTTCGAACATAAAACGAATGAAACTACAATAAAAAGTTATGAGGAAACTGAAAGTTCAACTTTCAGAAGCCTCGGAGAATTAGAAAACCCAAATATTCCCTATAATCCTTCTGAAAGTTTTCATTCTGCTCCTACTACTGGAAGTTATAATATCACTCCAATGTCCTCACATAATTTTCATGAAGGATATGCTGAAATGCCTTATGAAAATAAATGTGATTCTGAAGAAGAAGAAGAAGAAGAACGAGCCGATTCTAATAAACTCTACATTTCACACTGTCACACCCCCAAATTCCACTAACGGAGTTTTACCGTTTGGCGTGTGACAAACCAGGATCTCAGTCATTAGTTATGTCAAACGACACTATATGAATTTAAAAAAAACCATTAGATGTTCAGAGTTAAATGCGGAAGCGGTTTATGTCAAATAGTTAGTACGCAAAACAAACGCGCCCAAGTTTAGTTTAATAAAAGAAAGTGAATTGTTTTAAATGTTTGCATAAGGATGCAACGACAGTAGGACTCCATGCATGTCCAAGGTGTGCAACATGTGCCTTAGCGACCTGAGAAACATGTAAGAAAAAGTGTCAACACGAGGTTGGTGAGTTCACAGGTTTGTAAGCAAATAAACTGTTTAAATGTTTGCAGGATCCACATACGTAAGTCACACCTATTGCTAGCTAGACAATGTATAAGTTACTCTAAGTGCTCGCAACCGAAGCTGACTGTTTGTGTTTGAATGCCTCCCTCCAGGTCTATCAACCCTGGAAATGTGTTTAGGCCAATATTACACCCGTTCGACCTCCAATCGAGTTAGCGCGACTAACGCGGGTGGGGTTTGTCAAACCCAGTAGTACTACCAAACATTACCTCACTAAATCCATATTAATGGTCCGATGTGTGTGCGGACTTTCAATGATAGTGTGTTACGCTTAAGTAAACAAGTGGTATGAAATACTATGTGATCCATGTTTGTTTGTGTGCATGTTTCACCCCAACGGAAAAAAAAGTAAAAGGATGTTTGTCTGCGAGCATGTTTCTCCCCAACGGGAAAACAAGTAAAAAATGATGTTTGTTTGTATGCATGTTTCTCCCCAAAGGGAAAACAAGTAAAAATGATGTTCTTTTGCATGAATGTTTCTCCCCAACAGGAAAACAAGTAAAATGATGTTCGTTTGTATGCATGTTTCTCCCCAACGGAAAAACAAGTAAAATGATGTTCGCTCGTATGCATGTTTCTCCCCCAATTTAAAACGGTAAAAGGGGCCGTGAAAACTCACTTGTGTCGCAAGTGTATCGTCATAACGATTTCTAGATGAGAGTAAGTGTGCCAATGTGGCGAGCAATTCTACTACACATGTGCATTCACCATCAACACCCTAATCATAAATATTTGTATGTAATTTAATAATTACAGATACTAGGGGTAGACCTTACGCGTTCGGTTGAGCGCTGCGGATTCGCGTAGAGCATTATCGGTGTAGTATATGATGTCCGTTTTATGATCGATAAAACTTGTTACTTAGGTTGAGTCGGGATCCTCAACTATTATGTGTTGCAAAAGTAGTGTTTAGAAAGTATAAGTGTGTCTTGCACCTAAATGTACATGACTATATGCGTTAAAAGTCTATACATATAATTCCTGTTAATGCGAATATTAACAGAATATGGATGTTTTAAATAAAACGGTGTCAAGGCTTTGGTAACATGTTCGAATGTGTATCTATAAATATATATGTATATATATATATATATATATATATATATTTTCAAAACTTTAAAGTATATTTGTATGGTATCACATTTTATAAATAAACGTCCGAGTTTATGAAAGTATTTGCATCAATACTAATGTGCATATGTTATGTAATTATATATGTATATTCTCGAATCTAAATAATATGTCGCATAGCACATCGCTTGGTTTTTATAAAATATGGATACATATATATATATATATATGCATTTATGCGCCTACGAAAGTGTATATAAATAAATTTATATATGTGAAATACTTGTAATTGCATCCAAAACAATAATAACATTTATTTTGTTAAACCAAGATAATATTTACTTGAAATGCTCATCGTTTGTAAATCAGTATCTATAGTTCTCTTTTAGTCGATTACGTGTGCGAGTTAATTTTGTTATTATTTGGCTAATAATAATATACATCCAACAATAAGTTATATCACTCGTTAATCCAAGACATCATACAAATATATATATATATATATATATATTTTCACCGATAGCGAATCTCGAATGCATAATACGACCAACCGCATACACGCGTCTAGTTATCCGAAAACAAATATAACTATCCTTGTATTCGTTTCATACCTTTCCGTACGTTCAGTTCTTAAATACGAACCCGCTGACCCGCGTTAACCAGTTGACTTTTGTTGACCAAGACCCGACACCAAAAAAAACGTTAGATCTACAACATAGCGTGACGGATCTGAAGATTAGGAAAGCATATTAAAAAGGAATGGGTTCGGGTATGGGTTTTTACCTCGGGTTGTGGATCACACGAATGAAATCACGAATCTGGACCGAATAAACATGTGAGGACGATCGGTGTCATGGGTTTCACCAGAAGCTTGGTAGGAAAAACGAGTTCCGCCGGAAACCTAGTGTGGTTGTCGGAAAAACGAGAGAAAACAGATGGCACGTTGTTGTTGTAACATTTCTGATTTTCCTACTTGTTTGAAATTAATGTAACTCGTTTAATTTCCGATTCTAGTACACTGATTTTTAAGCTGTAAGTTCCAAGTATTAAATCTTAAACACAAATCCGCAAACCTTTTTACGGGCATACATTTACATAAATTTTCAATCAAATACTTATACGTATAGATACATTTATTCCATTAACAAGAAATTTCACGGTTGATCAATTAAACCCTAAATTTAAAACCCCACACTCCAATTTTGACTTTCCTTGACAGTTTGACTTTCAAAATTCAAAGAGGCCAAAAACCATGACAATTCACTCATCAATTGTCGGATTTCCCTTCGAATTGGACTCCTCATGAATTCCCAATCATGAATCGATCCAGTCTCGGCCCAGACAGCAACCCAAATTGACCAAATACGCGGCCATTTCAAATTCAAAAGAGATTTGACAAAATTTAGTCAAACCCGTATTATTATCCGATCAAATTATGAAATTAACGCGTATTCAATCCCTGAAATCTTTCCCCAGTCAACCTCGAGTGAACCTGGACTATTATCAGACCCAATTCATTCCCAATTCAACGGAATTACGCGAAATCAGTCACCGAAACCGCTGCGGACTAAATCGAAACCGAATTGGCTATTACACGCAAAACCAATCAAATTAATCCATTCATTCACCTTCGTATACGTCCACACAAACTCTCCCAACCTCTGTCGAACCTACATTTCATCTCTGGACGACTGTCGATCATCAAGAACAACCGCACCAAACTCGTAGCCGTCTGCATTCATGCCCTAACCATTTCAAGTAAGAATTGTGTCTTTCGATTCGTAATCAAAAAGCCATCGATAGCCCTCTGTCAATTCGTGATGACAGAGGGTATCGCTACCGAATTGAAACTAGGGTTCATAAGCGGGTATTCTCGATTTTGAATTCAGGATCGATTTTAATTTTATGTTTTAACAAATTTGTTTCCGTATTATTTCAGCGAAACCACCTGGTCCGGCCGGCAAGTCACTGCGCCGCCGAACCAGGTGGCGTGGTTCGAAACCCACGGCCCGCGACCGGCATGTTCACTTTTTGCGCATGAATTATGGACCAAACCCAGTCCCAACCAAACCACGGATTAAATAATTAATGAACTAATAAAATCACAAGAATCATCTCCTGGTCCAGCGGCTGGTTCGTCCGGCACCCTCAGCCCAGACCCGGGTTCGAGTCCCTGTGGCTGGTTTATTTTTTTAATGCCATTTTTAAAACTCCAATAATTTTATAAAAAAATATTTTTATAAACCTTGTAACAATTATGACAGAATAAAAGCAGAATTCGTAATTTTCGATATAAAATTTGATTTAATCCAAATTAAAGTGTTAAATTACATATTAAACCTTTTAAATCAAAACTTAAAATATTTAAATAAATTTCTAAATGAAAAATAGTTTAATTTCTATAAAAGTTATAAAAGATTTAATCCATTTAAAACAATCAAGACTTATTTTTAAAGGAAAAATAAATAAATAAAGGTTAGTTATTTCAAAGATAAATATATTTTATTGTTTTTACACACCTTTATAAATAAATATCATTTTTACATACCTTTATAAATAAATATCATTTTCTTAACATATCTTTATAAATAAATAGATAAACTATTCATTTAAATAAGATAAATCATACAACTAATTTTTATATAACTAAATTATTAAGTAATAATAATTATTTAATTTATTTAGTTATTCGAACTCGTTTAATTATTTTAAAACTATTTATTTAAACCCTCTCATTTTATGAAACATTTCATTCGAGTGCGAACCACTAATACTTACCACTCCAACACTTGTCACACATAACCGATTCAATCCTAGACTTAGACATAAACTATTGTACCCTTTAATAATTCAAATATACATTATACATTAGGTTAACGTGGTGAGTTACAAGGATCAAATTACATCCTAGTCTCCCGTGTTTAGCTACACCTTGAACCAAGTGAGTATTTCATAGCCCCTTTTACTCTTTTACATTTTTGGGGTGAAACATGAACGTTATTCAAATTACATGTTTACATTTACACAAATAACATAAGTACAAATCCTATTTACATTCATGTGTACAAATTTGAGCTTTATGCCCGAGTGCTATGTGTGCTAACTTTTGTATGCTATTATGTGCAATCATTAACTATTCAAGCCGACGGTTTTCAATGATAGATCTATTGAGTCTGACAAACCCACCCAGGTAGGGTGATTGATACCGACAACATAATTTTGCATGCTAGTTACAAAGGTTTTATTGTACTTAGTTACACAATAGCTGCTCCCCATAAATGCCTTATTTATCATGTTATGTATGAATTTGTTTTTCAAACTATATGCTATCTATATACAAACCTATGTTATACTCACCAACTTTTTAGTTGACCCTATTTTATTCATGTTTCAGGTGCTAACGTGTAAATTTGAGCAAGACATGCTACACTTAAGTTGGACCTAGTTAATTTAAATTCAAAAGACAATTTGTATTTTTCTTTATGTACTTGTTGAGTTTTGCTATTTGTGTTTGAATGGTTTGAAATGAAATTGATGACTAAATATTGAAATCTAGTGAACCTTGTGCTCATGAACAGTCTACATGTCCCGCCCCGATGATTCCACCATCGGTCGGGGTGTGACAGATTGGTATCAGAGCCTTGGTTATAGGGTATTAGGTTATTAGACACCCTTGACCTAGACTATAACTTTAGGACACCCATTTATGCTATGCTTCATGAGTATGTGATATGTGCTACATGTTATGTGTTACATGCTTACTATGATTAGTTGTTATATTATCTTGATGCCTTACATGTTAAAAAATTTATGACTTACTAGAATATATATAAATAATAAGTAAATAAACAATATCCCCACCGATACCCTAAACCTCATAATATTCCTACCTACTTCTCAATCTTCATCTTTTTAGCATGTGGAAACTTCATGAATCTGAATCTATAAAATCTTTTATTTCCTCGTTAAGGCTTTTAAACTTTGTTAATTATTTGAGGACACGTGCAATCTGGAAGGGTGACACCTGTATTCTGGGTTTTCTGTCTAGGAAAGCATTTCGCATAAATCTCAATCAACCGAGGGACCAGTATGCTTTCCTGGGAATACCCGGGATGAGTGTTTACTTATAGGCTAAAGCATGTCTCCTTGAAAATTATATGAGTTTAATTAACATTAATGTGTCATAGTATTCAAGTGATTATATCACTATTTGAGTACAATCCAAACTATGATTTACTATTTTAATTTGTTATCTCATCCTTTTAAATCCATGTAACATTCATAAGTTCTTACATCTTTTCTTGTCTTGTGAAAATCTGTAGAATGCCCCCCCGTCGTGCTTCCGTGGTCAACACCAATACCGACGTTGTTGCTATTCTTGCACAACTTGTGACACAACTCACTCAAGCTAATGGTCCCACCAATGGCAACCATGGTGGGAATGGTGGTATCAACCCAACTCAATACACCTTCAAGCATTTCAACTCGTGTAACCCTCTCAAGTTCTATGGTACCGAAGGAGCTACGGGACTCCTTCAATGGTTCGAAAGCATTGAGAATACCTTTGTCAATAGTGACTGCCCCGACAACCTTCGTGTTCGTCATGCCACAAGTGTCCTACAAAAACGGGCACTCACGTGGTGGAATGGGGAGAAAAGGAATAGAGGTGTGGATGTAGCAATGGCCTTACCTTAGGATGAGGTTAAAAGGCTAATGACCGAGGAATTCTGTCCTCGAAACGAAGTAAAAAACTTGAAGCTGAGTTTTGGGATCTTGCCCAAGATAGTGGAGAAAATTTAGCTTATACAACTCGGTTCCATGAGTTGAGTCTCCTCGTGCCCCACATGGTCACACCTTTGTCCCGTTGCATTGAAAAGTATATTGGGGGACTACCTAGGCAAATTCAAGATACTGTCCTAGGAAGGAATCCCGCAACACTTGAGGATGCTATCCGTTTGTCCGCTACCTTAGCCTATAATCATGTGAAGGCGGGGACCCTTACTAAAAAGGGCGCAAAGAAAGTTTCCGACACCGCAACTCCTCCCACCCACAACAAAGAGGTCACAACTGAACCCTCCCGACATAATAGGAAGAGGAAGACTAGAAATTTTGCTGTGGTCACTCCTACTATTCCTGTTAATCAAGTTGCACCTATGGTTCAAGCACCGGCCAAAAAGCCATATGTTGGAACCTACCCACTTTGTGCCACCTGCAACTATCATCATCCCCAAAGCATCCCATGTCGCCTTTGTACTCATTATGGGAGGTATGGCCATACGGTTAATGTTTGTAGGATCAAAGCTCTTGTGGGCCAAGTCAACCCACCAAACTGAACCAACCCGCAAGGAACTAATCAAGTTGTCCCCGCTATTGCAAATGGGCGTGCTTGTTATGAGTGTGGCGACCCAAACCACTTCCGTGACCAGTGCCCAAGATTTACCAATGCTAGACAAGGTGGGGCTCGTGGGCGTGCTTTTAACATAAACGCCAATGAAGCTCAAGCCAACAATGATGTGTTCAATGGCACTTTCCTTGTTAATAGTCAATATGCCTCCATTTTATTTGATACCGGTGCGGATAAGAGTGTCGTGTCACTTAATTTTGAACCTTTACTTGCAAAAACACGGTCCAAATTAGAACAAACCTTCACTGTAGAAGTAGCAAATGGTGACTCCCTTACAATAGACTCCATTATCCACGACTGTTCTCTAGAACTCAATGATCATACATTTCCAATCAACCTCAAGCCAATGCCGCTAGGAAGTTTTGATATCATCATAGGCATGGATTGGTTGTCAAGTCACCATGCCGAAGTAATTTGTTTTGAGAAGTGCATCCGAATACCCCTTCCGTCAGGGGAAACGTTGAGAGTCTTTGGTGAAAAGCCTTGCAAAGGGCTTAAATTAATGTCATGCACTATTGCTCAAAATTACCTACGAAAGAAGTACGTGGCCTTTTTGGCCCATATCGTTCAAAAGGATGTCAAAGAGAAGAGTATTCAAGATATCCCCATTATCCGAGATTTTCCTGAAGTGTTCCCCGAAGATTTATCCGGTCTTCCACCCGTTCGTTAAGTAGAATTTCGCATTGACCTTATACCTGGAGCTAACCCCGTGGCTAGAGCTCCTTACCGCCTTGTACCTTCTGAAATGCAAGAACTTGCAAGCCAACTCCAAGAACTTTCCGACAAAGGTTTCATCCATCCAAGTCATTCACCGTGGGGTGCACCCATTTTATTCGTCAAGAAGAAGGATGGATCATTTCGCATGTGTATTGACTAACGCGAACTCAACAAGCTTACTATCAAAAACCGTTATCCTTTGCCTAGGATCTATGATCTCTTTGATCAACTTCAAGGTTCTACTTGCTTCTCGAAGATTGATCTTCGATCTGGTTATCACCAGGTCCGTGTTCAAGAAGATGATATCCCAAAGACTGCCTTCCGAACAAGGTATGGTCACTACGAGTTCATGGTTATGCCTTTCGGATTAACCAATGCACCCGCGGTTTTCATGGACCTCATGAATCGTGTGTGCAACCGTATCTTGATAAATTCGTGATCGTCTTCATTGACGATATCTTAATCTACTCCAAGACTAAAGCTAATCATGAGCAACATCTTAGATTGGTTCTGGATCTTTTGAGAAAAGAACAACTATATGCCAAATTCTCCAAATGTGAATTTTGGCTAAAGGAAGTTCAATTTCTTGGTCATATCGTCAATGACAAGGGTATTCATGTTGACCCTGCTAAGATCGAAACAGTTAAGAATTGGAATGCCCCGAAGACTCCTACCGAAGTTCGTTCATTTCTTGGTCTTGCGGGATATTATCGTCGTTTCATCTCAAACTTCTCAAAGATCGCTGTCCCTCTCACCGCTTTGACCCACAAGGGTAAAACTTATGAATGGGGACCGAAACAAGAAGAAGCTTTCCAAACTCTCAAGCAAAAGTTGTGCAATGCTCCTATTTTGACTCTCCCTAATGGGAATGATGATCTAGTTGTCTACTGTGATGCTTCCAACCAAGGTCTCGGTTGTGTCCTCATGCAACGAGGTAAGGTAATCGCTTATGCATCAAGGCAAATTAAGATTCACGAAAAGAATTATACAACGCACGACCTTGAATTGGGTGCGGTTGTATTCGCATTGAAGATTTGGAGACATTACCTCTATGGCACTAAATGCGTGGTGTTCACTGATCACAAAAGTCTCCAAAACATCTTCAACCAAAAGGAACTCAATATGAGGCAACGACGTTGGGTTGAACTCCTTAACGACTATGATTGCGAGATTCGTTATCATCCCGGCAAAGCGAATGTTGTAGCCGATGCTTTGAGTCGAAAGGACCATGTTATGCTTCATTGTGCCCGAATCCAAACCGACATTCAAATCCGTATTTTAGAAGCTCAACACATCTCAGTCACCGAGGGTAACATGTACGAAGAAATGTCATGGGGTGTTGAACTTCTGCTCGAATCTAAACCCAGTGGCTTACTTTACTACTTGAACCGTATTTGGGTTCCCGAGCGCGATGATCTCCGTACATTTCTTATCAACGAGGCTCACAAGACTCGTTATTCTATTCATCCTGGTACGGATAAAATGTACCAAGACCTTCGCCAGCAATATGGCCCGGTATGAAGAAAGACATTGCTCTCTATATTTCTAAATGTCTAACGTGTTCCAAAGTCAAAGCCGAACACCAACGTCCTTTTGGATTACTTGAACAACCGGAAATTCCCGTGTGGAAATGGGAGAACTTAGCCATGGATTTTATTACCAAACTCCCTCGCACCTCAAGTGGTTATGATAGCATTTGGGTGATCATTGATCGTCTCACCAAATCTGCTCATTTCTTACCCATCCGTGAAGAGTATCGGGTCGAGAAACTAGCCCGAATTTACATTGATGAAATTGTGAGCCGTCACGGTGTTCCCTTAAACATAATCTTCGATAGAGATGCTCGGTTCACCTCACGTTTTTGGCAATCTCTCCAAACTTCTCTTGGTACACGATTGGATTTGAGCATGGCCTACCATCCCCAAACTGATGGTCAGACCGAGCGAACAATCCAAACTCTTGAAGATATGCTTAGAACTTGTGTAATTGATTTTGGTGGCAATTGGGATTCACATTTATCTATAATCGAGTTCTCTTACAATAATAGCTACCACACAAGTATCAACATGGCTCCATTCGAAGCTCTTTATGGTCCCAAGTGTCGTTCTCCTATCTGTTGGAACGAGATTGGTGAAGCACAAATCACCGGTCCCGAGCTAATTCAAGAAACATCCGATAAGATCATCCAAATCCGTGACAATATTCGAGTAGCGAGGAGTCGGCAAAAGAGTTATGCCGACAAACGTCGAAAACCCTTGGAATTCCAAGTCGGTGACCTTGTTCTTCTAAAGGTGTCTCCATGGAAGGGCATGATCCATTTTGGAAAGAAAGGCAAGTTAGCACCTCGCTACGTGGGTCCATTTAAAATCCTTGAAAGGATTGGAAAAGTGGCCTACAAACTCGAGTTACCTCCATCCCTTGGCAATGTGCATCCTACATTTCATGTATCTAATTTAAAGAAATGTCTCGCTGATGAGAACCTCTATATACCGCTTGATGATGTGCGCATTGATGAAACGATGCACTTCGTTGAGAAACCGGTAGAAATCATGGATCGTGAGGTCAAGCAACTCAAGCGAAGTCGTATTCCTATTGTCAAAGTTCGTTGGGAATCTAAGCGTGGTCCTGAGTTTACTTGGGAACGTGAGGACCAAATGAAGCTCAAGTACCCTCACCTCTTTGCTGACTCAGTAGCCTCAACTAGCTAAATTTTGGGACGAAATTCCCTCAACGTGGGGATACTGTAACATTTCTGATTTTCCTACTTGTTTGAAATTAATGTAACTCGTTTAATTTCCGATTCTAGTACACTGATTTTTAAGCTGTAAGTTCCAAGTATTAAATCTTAAACACAAATCCGCAAACCCTTTTACGAGCATACATTTACATAAATTTTCAATCAAATACTTATACGTATAGATACATTTATTCCATTAACAAGAAATTTCACGGTTGATCAATTAAACCCTAAATTTGAAACCCCACACTCCAATTTTGACTTTCCTTGACAGTTTGACTTTCAAAAGTCAAAGAGGCCAAAAACCGTGACAATTCACTCATCAATTGTCGGATTTCCCTTCGAATTGGACTCCTCATGAATTCCCAATCACGAATCGATCCAGTCTCGGCCCAGACATCAACCCAAACTGACCAAATACGCGGCCATTTCAAATTCAAAAGAGATTTGACCAAATTTAGTCAAACTCGTATTATTATCCGATCAAATTGTGAAATTAACGCGTATTCAATCCCTGAAATCTTTCCCCAGTCAACCTCGAGTGAACCTGGACTATTATCAGACCCAATTCATTCCCAATTCAATGGAATTACGCGAAATCAGTCACCGAAACCGCTGCGGACTAAATCGAAACCGAATTGGCTATTACACGCAAAACCAATCAAATTAATCCATTCATTCACCTTCGTATACGTCCACACAAACTCTCCCAACCTCTGTCGAACCTACATTTCATCTCTGGACAACTGTCAATCATCAAGAACAACCGCACCAAACTCGTAGCCGTCTGCATTCGTGCCCTAACCATTTCAAGTAAGAATTGTGTCTTTCGATTCGTAATCAAATAGCCATCGATAGCCCTCTGTCAATTCGTGATGACAGAGGGTATCGCTACCGAATTGAAACTAGGGTTCATAAGCGGGTATTCTCGATTTTGAATTCAGGATCGATTTTAATTTTATGTTTTAACAAATTTGTTTCCGTATTATTTCAGCGAAACCACCTGGTCCGGCCGGCAAGTCACTGCGCCGCTGAACCAGGTGGCGTGGGTTCGAAACCCACGGCCCGCGACCGGCCTGTTCACTTTTTGCGCATGAATTATGGACCAAACCCAGTCCCAACCAAGCCGCGGATTAAATAATTAATGAACTAATAAAATCACAAGAATCATCTCCTGGTCCAGCGGCTGGTTCGTCCGGCACCCTCAGCCCAGACCCGGGTTCGAGTCCCTGTGGCTGGTTTATTTTTTTAATGCCATTTTTAAAACTCCAATAATTTTATAAAAAAATATTTTTATAAACCTTGTAACAATTATGACAGAATAAAAGCAGAATTCGTAATTTTCGATATAAAATTTGATTTAATCCAAATTAAAGTGTTAAATTACATATTAAACCTTTTAAATCAAAACTTAAAATATTTAAATAAATTTCTAAATGAAAAACAGTTTAATTTCTATAAAAGTTATAAAAGATTTAATCCATTTAAAACAATCAAGACTTATTTTTAAAGGAAAAATAAATAAATAAAGGTTAGTTATTTCAAAGATAAATATATTTTATTGTTTTTACACACCTTTATAAATAAATATCATTTTTACATACCTTTATAAATAAATATCATTTTCTTTACATATCTTTATAAATAAATAGATAAACTATTTATTTAAATAAGATAAATCATACAACTAATTTTTATATAACTAAATTATTAAGTAATAATAATTATTTAATTTATTTAGTTATTCAAACTCAAAACTTGGTTTAATTATTTTAAAACTATTTATTTAAACCCTCTCATTTTATGAAACATTTCATTCGAGTGCGAACCACTAATACTTACCACTCCAACACTTGTCACACATAACCGATTCAATCCTAGACTTAGACATAAACTATTGTACCCTCTAATAATTCAAATATACATTATACATTAGGTTAACGTGGTGAGTTATAAGGATCAAATTACAACCTAGTCTCCCGTGTTTAGCTACACCTTGAACCAAGTGAGTATTTCATAGCCCCTTTTACTCTTTTACATTTTTGGGGTGAAACATGAACGTTATTCAAATTACATGTTTACATTTACACAAATAACATATATACAAATCCTATTTACATTCATGTGTACAAATTTGAGCTTTATGCCCGAGTGCTATGTGTGCTAACTTTTGTATGCTATTATGTGCAATCATTAACTATTCAAGCCGACGGTTTTCAATGATAGATCTATTGAGTCTGACAAACCCACCCAGGTAGGGTGATTGATACCGACAACATAATTTTTCATGCTAGTTACAAAGGTTTGATTGTACTTAGTTACACAATAGCTGCTCCCCATAAATGCCTTATTTATCATGTTATGTATGGATTTGTTTTTCAAACTATATGCTATCAATATACAAACCTATGTTATACTCACCAACTTTTTAGTTGACCCTATTTTATTCATGTTTCAGGTGCTAACGTGTAAATTTGAGCAAGACATGCTACACTTAAGTTGGACCTAGTTAATTTAAATTCAAAAGACAATTTGTATTTTTATTTATGTACTTGTTGAGTTTTGCTATTTGTGTTTGAATGGTTTGAAATGAAATTGATGATTAAATATTGAAATCTAGAGAACCTTGTGCTCATGAACAGTCTACATGTCCCGCCCCGAAGATTCCACCATCGGTCGGGGTCTGACAGTTGTGCCGCCTGAACATGAGTGGGCCACCAAATTCGTCGCCCTTGGTGGCGTTTGCATAGCCACAACCGTCATCGGAGCTGCTAAGGGCTCGCCGGAGAAAGCTACAAGTGGCGGAACCCAAGCCGCCACCTTGCTTCGCGACCGTATCTCTCTTTCACCGCAGGGAGTTTGCAAAATCTAGTCCCACCGTGGTGTTCAGGACCTCCAGGAGTACCCAAAGATCAGCTCCACTCGTCGACAACGCTTCGCCGGAAAAACGGGCTCGCCAGAACCCTAGCTGCTGACTCTGTTTCCGTCGGTTTTCTCCGCCAACACCACGAGTTAGAATAAACTACCATTACCACTGTGTTTAGGGTGACGAGAACTACCCGGAGATCACCACCACTCACCGCCATACGCCGACGGGGCCAGCGCCGCCGTCCTCTGCTGCTGTTTCGCGGGAGGAGGCCGTCGGGATGTGGCCGGTCCTCCTCCTCTCTTCCCATCGATCTCTCTCTTATTCCCTCCAATGTTGAGAGCGTTTTGTGTGTGGCAATTGCAAAATGAAAGGATAAAACCAACTTTTTCTTTTTATAACTAGGGTTTAAATGGGTGCACTCCAAGCAAGTAACGCGTATAGACACTGCGTCTCGTCTCGTGTTTCGTCCGACTTTTCATTGCGTCTTTATAAATTTAAATTAGTATTTCGTAACTAAATTAATTAAGAGGTTTATAATAATATACATTTTTAATATATATATTACTTAAGCTTCGTGTCGATAGTCAACATAGCCGGTACGTGCCTCAGTCGTGTCTCCAAACGCTTCGGTAAAATTAACGTCTTGCACTCCGATCATTAATATTATTTTCTAATAATATTATAATAACTATTTATAATATTTGTCGTAGCCACGCGTTTGATGTCGTATAACTCTCGTGTATTTTTCTAAACACACGTATGATGTAAATACTAATAATTACTATTAATACTTAGTATTAGTGTCGGTTATCAACCGTGTATGCGTTAATCCTTATAACCATAAGCCGTGAGATTATGTAAACTATAATATGTGATCTCGAATCATACACTGATCCGTTAAGTAGACCTGGAAGTTTGGTTCACCAACGTTCCGGGTTAGACTCGTGTGTGATCCGGTAAATCTTCGGATTACCGCTATGTGAGTGTTTGAGCGATACTGACACATTTAGTTAACTCTAATTAAATGTAAAGCATGAGTGACTGACTGTGCTAACTAAGTTTGTATATCCACATGCTTGAGATAACGGCGTTTGTGTTAACGGAGTTAACCTAAAAATGTCGGGTGTCACATCATCCCCTGCTTGAGATAATGGCGTTTTCTAATGTCATTAAGACAACTGGATCATTTTGTGAGAAAAGAAAATTTTGTTTACAGAGTCGGATATGCCGGATTATAAATAAAATTAGGCTATGGGTTAGCCACAGGACAAAGTAATTGGGTCAAGGGAATTTGGTGTTTGAGCGTAAGGGATAAAGTGTTAGCTTAGGAGGAATTCTTCAAATTCCGCCTACATACTTGAAGTCGAAGGGCTTGCCATGAGGTTCTAATAAGGTTTCAATCGAGATGGTTTCCTTGACTAAGTTCGGATGAGAGTCTTAAGTTTACTAAGGCTCTTACATAAGTGAAAGGAAAATGATGGATTCCATTTATGATAATTCAGTGTGTCCGTAAACATCTACAACCTGATAGTCGCGTCTATCAACTGTTGAACAGGTTTAACGATACTCACTAGTCGCTGAGCGGGTTACGAGGATTTCTACTGACGGTGGGAACTTAAGTCTGTAAATCACAGATTAGGAACATGTATCCACACAATAGGTTTCAATAGGAGTTACATGCACCTCAAATTACTATTACGTGTGCACCCGTAATGATAATTTGCTTTGCATGCTCACCCTAGTTCTCCCTGTCCTATGTCAAAATGTCCCTCAATTTTTGTTGTCGAGTACAGAGTGTTGTCAGATATGATAAGTCATCGAAAGGCTTAGTCATCAACCATAAATTGATCAACCTCATATCAGGATGAGTAGTAGGGAGTCATTCGATCTGAGTATTCACTCGAGTTGAAACACAATACGAGAGTCCAATCCAGTGGATTGTAGATGGGAACATGTACATGAAACAAACATGTACATGAAATGCTGCTTCGAGGAGTGAAACTAGTTCATGGATATGTGTTACTGGAAGAGGCAAAGTGTCGTTTTCCAACTGAGTCAGGATAGGGTTTGAGTATGCAATGAGCAAGGCATTCTCAACCTTGTGCTCAATATTCCTTCAACAGAATATCGACCAAATCATGAGCCCATGGCTCGGGAAGGTGATGAAATCTATGTGTCAATGAATTTTTACCATAATACATGCAACGGTTTGCCTCCACACGGTGTACTTCAAGTAAGGTCCATGAGTTCGTACTTGAAGTAAAGTAAAGCTAGTGAGATTGGAGTATTGTTGCTAGTGGGTGCAGGAGGGACTCGCCTCCGACGAACCCAACTCCCAAAGAGACATGTGCTAGTGTTGTTTGTCATCCCTAACACGGACTTGAGAAGGCCCACCATTCCCGATTGTGTCATCGATAAGCTCAAGCCGGTGTTATCTTCGGCTCTGATGGTGTAACAAGGGTGCAGATGATGGTGGTGTGAGTGACTCCTCCGAAGGCTCTGTCTTGCTGCCCTCGAACGAGAGTGGATGTTGTTTTGGTGATTCCCCGAGTGTCGCCACTGGGAATGATGATGCAATGAGAATGACGTGTCCCTCATCAGAAGAGGGTGATATAGATGATGTCATCATTCCTGCAATGCAATGTATGTGTGGATGCTATGTGTAAAATGAATGAGTGTCCGTGTCGTGTAACTAATGCATGTGTGTGGTTATAGTCTAGTATGCAATCCTAGTTCTCTATAACCAATGGCTCTTAAACCAATCTGTCACACCCCCTAATTACACTAATAGAGTTTTACCGTTTGGCGTGTGACAAACCAGGATCTCAGTCATTAGTTATGTCAAACAAAACTATATGAATTTAAACAAAACCATTAGATGTTCAGAGTTAAATGCGGAAGCGGTTTATGTCAAATGGTTAGTACGCAAAACATGTGCCTTAGCGACCTGAGAAACATGTAAGAAAAAGTGTCAAGACAAGGTTGGTGAGTTCACAAGTTTGTAAGCAAATAAACTGTTTGAATGTTTGTAGGATCCACATACGTAAGTCACACCTATTGCTAGCTAGACAACGTACATGTTACTCTAAGCGCTCGAAACCGAAGCTGACTGTTTGTGTTTGAATGCCTTCCGCCTTGTCTATCAACCCTGGCAATGTGTTTAGGCCAATATTACACCCGTTCGACCTCCAATCGAGTTAGACCGACTAACGCGTGTGGGGTTTGTCAAACCCAATAGTACTACCAAACATTACCTTGCTAAATCCATATTAACCGTCTGATGTGTGTGAGGACTTTCAATGATAGTGTGTTACGCTTAAGTAAACAAGTGGTAGTGAAATAATATGTGATCCATGTTTGTTTGTGTGCATGTTTCACCCCAACGGAAAAACAACTAAAAGGACGTTTGTCTGCGAGCATGTTTCTTCCCAACGGGAAAACAAGTAAAAAATGATGTTAGTTTGTATGCATGTTTCTCCCCAACGGGAAAACACGTAAAAATGATGTTCTTTTGTATGCATGTTTCTCCCCAACGGGAAAACAAGTAAAATGTTGTTCGTTTGTATGCATGTTTCTCCTCAACGGGAAAACATGTAAAGTGATGTTCATTCGTATGCATGTTTCTCCCCCAATTTAAAACGGTAAAAGGCGCCGTGAAAACTCACATGTGTCGCCAATGTATCGTCATAACGATTTCTAGATGAGAGTAAGTGTGCCAATAAGCAATTCTACTACATGTGTGCATTCACCATCAAAACCCTAATCACAAATATTTGTATGTAATTTAATAATTACAGATATTAGGGATAGACCTTACGCGTGCGGTTGAGCGCTGCGGATTCGCGTAGAGCATTATCGGTGTAGTATATGATGTTGGTTTTATGATCGGTAAAACTCGTTACTTAGGTTGAGTCGGGATCCTCAACTATTATGCGTTGCAAAAGTAGTGTTTAGAAAGTATAAGTTTGTCTTGCACCTAAACGTACATGACTATATGTGTTAAAAGTCTATACATATAATTCGTGTTAATGTGAATATTAACAGAATGTGTGTAACTCGATGTTTTAAATAAAACGATGTCAAGGCTTTGGTAACATGTTCGAATGTGTATCTATAAATATATATGTGTATATATATATATATATTCAAAACTTTAAGTATATTTGTATGGTATCGCATTTTGTAAATAAACGTCCGATTTTATGTAAAGTATTTGCATCAATACTAATGTGCATATGTTATGTAATTATATATGTATATTCTCGAATCTAAATAATATGTCGCATAGCAAATCGCTTGGTTTTTATAAAATATGGATATATATATATATCCATATTTTATAAAAACCATATATATGTGAATCTATGCGCCTACGAAAGTGTATATAAATATATTTATATATGTGATATACTTGTAATTGCATCCAAAATAATAATAACATTATTTTTGTTAAACCAAGATAATATTTACTTGAAATGTTTATCGTTTGTAAATCAGTATCTATAGTTCTCGTTTAGTCGATTACATGTTCGAGTTATTTTTGTTATTATTTGACTAATAAAAATATACTTCTGACAATACGTTATATCACTCGTTTATCCAAGACATCATACAATATATATATATATATATATATATATATATATATATATATATATATATATATATTCACCGATAGCGAATCTCGAATGCTCAATACGACCAACCGTATACACGCGCCTAGTTATCCGAAAATAAATATAACTATCCTTGTATTCCTTTCATACATTTCCATACGTTCAGTTCTTAAATACGAACCTGTACCCGCGTTGACCAGTTGAATTTTGTTGACCAAGACCCGACACCAATAAAAACGTTAGATCTACAACATAGCGTGACAGATCTGAAGATTAGGAAAGTATATTAAAAAGGAATGGGTTCGGGTATGGGTTTTTACATCAGGTTGTTGGCCACACGAATGAAATCACGAATCTGGACTGAATAACATGCCAGGACGATCGGTGTCATGGGTTTCGCCGGAAGCTGCGTTGGAAAAACGAGTTCCGCCAGAACCCTAGTGTGTCTGTCGAAAAAACGAGAGAAAAGAGATGGCACGCTGTTACGCCGCCTGAACATGAGTGCGCCACCAGATCCGTCGCCCTTGGTGGCGTTTGCACAGCCACAACCGTCATCGGAGCTGCTACGCCGGAGAACGCTACAAGTTGCGGAACCCTAGCCGCCACCTTGCTTCGAGGCCGTATATCTCTATCACCGTAGCGAGGTTGCAAAATCTACTACCACCATGGTGTTCAGGAACTCGAGGAGTACCCAAAGAGCAGCTCCACTCGCCGGAAACGCTTCGCCGAAAAAACGCGCTCGCCGGAACCGTAGCCGCTGCCTCTGTTTCCATCGGTTTTCTTCGCCAACACCATGAGTTAGAATACACTACCATTACCACTACATTTAAGGTGACAAGAACTACCCGGAGATCACCTCCACTCGCCGCCACACGCCGACGGGGCCAGCGCCGCCGTGCGCCGCCGTCCTCTACTGCTGTTTCGCCGGAGGAGGCCGCCGGGATGTGGCCGGTCCTCCTCCTCTCTTCCCATCGATCTCTTGCTCATTCTATCTAATGTTGAGAGCATTTTTTGTGTGGTAATTGCAAAATGAAAGGATAAAACCAACTTTTTCTTTTTATACCTAGGGTTTAAATGGGTGCACTCCTAGCAAGTATCGCATATAGACACTGCGTCTCGTCTCGTGTTTCGTCCGACTTTTCGTTGCGTCTTTATAAATTTAAATTAGTATTTCGTTACTAAATTAATTAAGTGGTTTATAATAATTTACATTTTTAATATATATATAATTTAAGCTTCGTGTCGATAGTCAACATAGCCTGTACGTGCCTGAGTCGTGTCTCCAAACGCTTTGGTAAAATTAACGTCTTGCACTCTGATCATTAATATTATTTTCTAATAATATTAGAATAACTATTTATAATATTTGTCGTAGCAAAGCGTTTGATGTCGTATAACTCCCGTGTAAATTTCTAAACACGTGTATGATGTAAATACTAATAATTACTATTAATACTTAGTATTAGTGTCGGTTATCAATCGTGTACGTGTTAATCCTTATAACCGTAAGCCGCGAGAATATGTAAATTATAATATGTGATCTCGAATCATACAGTGATCCGTTAAGTAGACCTAGAAGTTTGGTTCACCAACGTTCCGGGTTAGACTCGTCTGTGATCCGGTAATTCTTCGGATTACCGCTACGTGAGTGTTTGAGCGATACCGACACATTTAATTAACTCTAATTAAATGTAAAGCATGAGTGACTAACTGTGCTAGCTAAGTTTGTATAACCACATGCTTGAGATAACGGCGTTTATGTTAACGGATTTTACCTGAAAATGTCAGGTGTCACATCATCCCCTGCTTGAGATAACGGCATTTTCTAATGTCATTAAGATAACTGGATCATTTTGTGAGAAAAGAAAATTTCGTTTGTAGAGTCGGATATGCCGGATTATAAATCAAATTAGGCTATGGGTTAGCCACAGGACAAAGTAATAGGGTCAAGGGAATTTGGTGTTGGAGCGTAAGGGATAAAGTGTTAGCTTAGGAGGAATTCTACAAATTGATCAGATATGATAAGTCATCAAAAGGCTTAGTCATCAACCATAAATTGATCAACCTCATATCAGGATGAGTAGTAGGGAGTCGTTCGATCTGAGTATTCACTCGAGTTGAAACACAATACGAGAGTCCAATCCAGTGGATTGTAGATGGGAACATGTACATGAAACAAACATGTACATGAAATGCGGCTTCGAGGAGTGAAACTAGGTCATAGATATGTGTTACTGGAAGAGGCAAAGTGGTCGTTCTTCCAACTGAGTCAGGATAGGGTTTGAGTATGCAATGAGCAAGGCGTTCTCAACCTTATGGTCAATATTTCTTTATTAGAATATCGACCAAAGCGCGAGCCCATGGCTCGGGAAGGTGATGACATATATGTGTCAATGAATTTTTACCGTAATACGTGCAACGATTTGCCTCCACACGGTGTACCTCAAGTGAGGTCCACGGGTTCGGGCTTGAAGTAGAGTAAAGCTAGTGAGATCGGAGTATTGTTGCTAGTGGGTGCAGGAGGGACTCGCCTCCGACGAACCCAACTCCCATAGAGACATGTGCTAGTGTTGTGTGTCGTCCCTAACACGGACTTGAAAAGGCCCACCATTCCCGATTGTGTCATCGATAGGCTCAAGCCGGTGTTGTAGAAATAAAGACTATTGGCTACAAAATTCTCTAAGTACAAATGCTGCTGATCTCAAAGATTGCTGCAGATCGACAAAGTTGGAGCTGGTAGGCTTTATCCGCTGCTGACCAAAGCTGCAGCTGATAAGTCTTATTAGCTACTGACCAAAGTTGCAGCTGATAGGCCTTATCCACTGAAGATCAAAGTTGCAGCTGATAGCCTTTTCACTGAAGATCAAATGTTGCAACTGACTGTTCTTGATAAAGCAACCAATACCACTAACAACTTTCTGCTGTTACACTGACACACTACACACAGAAAGAATGTCATTGGCACAAGACAATAAAAGACAACGACGCTCTCCTTTTGAGTATTCAAGCAATGATGCAAAGAAGACGTTTGAATAAAGTTAACCTTTGTAGTTATTGTGGAAGAATCAACCAATGTGGAATGTAGAGAACACATTGCCTGTGAACAAGGAAAAGGCTCAAACTGGCTCTTTGACATAGACTCCTTCACCCAAATATTTGAGCCTCTCATCCTCTCAAATATGGAAGCTACCTCTTCATAAGCACTAGCTTCCTCTTTCTCCTGACTACAGACTGGATTTTCCTAAATCTTCCGTTAGTCTGAAAAGACCATCCATTGATCCTCCATCTGTTATGGAAGCCATTGAAGCAAGTGAAGCCGGAACCAGACTCTCCAATGTCACCAGTAGTAGCCTGTCTGAAAATGAAAATTTGAATGAAGACTCTTCGGTAAATGTTGTAGATGCTTCAAATACTACTGCTGATAATACTGATATAGCTGTTGATATTGAAGACTCTTCCACCAAGAATGAAGAAATCCCTGATCAAAATCAAAGCAATCTGGAGCAAGGGATACAGCTGGAGGTGGTACCAGCACAGAGGATCCACAAAGAACATCCTCAAGAAAATATTATTGGCCAAGTCCACCAAGGAGTTCTCATAAGAAGCAAATCTCACGAGGCCAATATTTGCTTGTTTTCATGTTTTCTATCTCAGGTGGAACCCAAAAAGATAGATGAAGCACTGAAATACAACAGCTGGATTGAGGCAATGCAGGAAGAGTTGCTACAATTCAAGAGGCAGGATGTCTGGAAACTTGTTGATCTTCCACCAGGTCAATATGCTATTGGCACACGATGGGTTTTCAGGAACAAGCGAGATGAGAGATGCATTGGAGTTAAGAACAAAGCCAGACTTGTAGCTCAAGGCTACACTCAGGAAGAAGGAATTGACTATGATGAAGTCTTTGCTCCTGTTGCCAGGCTGGAGGCCATCAGAATCTTCCGGGCATATGTAGCATCCAAGAATTTCACTGTTAATCAAATGGATGTAAAGAGTGCCTTTTTGTATGGGAATATTGGTGAGGAAGTATACGTCAAATAGCATCCAGGCTTTGTAGATCCTGCACATCCTACTCAAGTGTTCAAACTAGACAAAGCTCTGTTTGGCTTACATCAAGCACCAAGAGCCTGGTATGAAACTTTGTCACGATATCTACTAAGCAACAACTTCAGAAGAGGTGCTATTGACCAGACCTTGTGTTATCAAAGATGAAGGGGAAGAAATCTTACTAGTTCAAATCTATGTTGATGATATCATCTTTGGATCAACAAGGAAAAAGCTGTGCAAAGACTTTGAGATTCGGATGCACTCAAAGTTTGAAATGAGTTCAATGGGTGAACTAAATTCCTTTTTGGGTCTACAAGTCAAACAAGTCCCCAATGGAATCTTCATCAGCCAATCCAAATATGTAAAGAGCATTTTGGAAAGATTCAAGATGGCTGACTTCTCTGCTGCAAGAACCCCTATACAAGTGCACCATCAGCTGACTCCAGACAAAGATGGCTAAGACACTGATCAACATTAGTACCGTGCAATGATAGGGTCTCTCATGTATCTCACTGCCTCAAGGCCAGATATCATGTTTGAAGTATGTCTCTGTGCAAGATTTCAAGCAGCTCCAAAGGTTTCACATCTTCAAGCTGTCAAGAGAATTTTTAGATACCTAAAGGGAGCCCCAAGACTTGGGCTTTGGTACTCTAAAAATGACAAGTTCAATATGTATGCATACACTGACAGTGATTATGGGGGATGCAACTTGGACAAAAAGTCCACATCAGGGGGATGTCAGTTTCTGGGAGGGAGACTGATTTCATGGCAGTGCAAGAAGCAAACATGTGTTTCAACTTCTACAGGTGAAGCAGAATACATTGCAGCTTCAAGTTGTTGTGCACAAGTCATCTGGATATAAAATCAAATGCTGGATTATGGGATGACTTTCATGGCAACTCCAATTCACATTGACAACATGAGTGCTATATCAATCACAAACAATCGGGTGCAGCACTCCAAGACAAAGCACATTGACATCAGGTATCATTTCATAAGAGATCATGCTGAGAAAAAGAGGATTATTTTAACCAAAGTTCATACCAATGAGCAATATGTTGATTTGTTTACAAAACCTTTTGATGAAGCTAGATTTAGATATTTAGTTGAATCCATTGGTATGATGAACTTTGATTAAAATCTATCTCTAAAATTCTGTTTTAAAATGTGTTTTGTCTTTTGTTGTAAATAAAGTTATGAATCAGCAACATTTTTGTCCTTCAGCTGCTGACAGGTTTAATCTTCAGCAGCAAAGGATTTGCCACTGACTGCTTTAAGTTATCAGCAGGAACAGGTTTCCTGCGGATAGCTTTAAGGCTGTCAGCAGCAATAACCTTGCTGCAGATCATTGAATCCATCAGCAGCAATTGAGTTTGTTGCTGACAGACTTAACCTTCCGCAGCAACCAAGCTTGCAGCGGACAGGCTTATCCTTCCACAGCAACCAAGTTTGCTGCTAATGGGTAAATTTAAGTCCAAATTAACTTTTACCCGCTGTAAAAATTAACGTCAATCTTTACCATGACTGCCTCGGTGTATTACAGCTGTAACAGTAAAAAGGGGATAAGGTTGTACTGTACAAGTCATTTTGCTTTTTCCCTCCTCTGCCGTTATAAGAGCAAATCAAATTTCCTTACCACCTCTTCACATTCAATTTCACCTTAAACCCACATCACTTTCTCTCAAGTCCCCACCACATTCAAAGCCTTCCATCCTTAAAACATTCAAAGCCTTCCATATTCTTAAACCTTTAAACCTTCCCTCCAAAATCAAACAACAATGGCAGACAACAATAACCCTGATGATAAGTTCTCCCCGTACCACAACCTTACAGCATACTTAACCAAGGGAAAGAAATCCGAAGGATTCGATGATATGATCTACTTCCTATGCTGATCAAAGATCCATTTTTCCCTCACAACCAACCCTACCATATATATCCCTCATATGGAGGATTTTTGGAATACCACCGTCTGCTCTGCCGAACAGGGGATTCCCCAAATAAAAGCCAAGGTAGACGGCAAGGACATCATCATCTCTGAAGCTACCCTACGAAAACATCTTAAGCTTCAGGATGAGAGAGCAGCCATCTCATACTCAAAGGATGAGTACATGAGGACCTTTATATCCATAGGGTACACTGGAAATCAAAATGAGCATACAATCGAGAAGGCGCTGATGGGCCCTCCATGGAAGTATCTCTGCCACACTCTTCTCCAATGCATATCTCAGAAGAGAAGTGGATGGCATCCAGTGAGCTCCGCACTTGCCTCTGCTTTTCATGGTATGATTACTAGCCTAGGTTTCAACTTTGCACACCTCATCTTTGAGGGTTTGTATTTTTCAAAGTATGAGAACTGTTTCCAAAAAGTTCTCAGGGGTCAATGTTCCATTGTTATCTATAATGCTGAACATACAAAGTACCCCGAGTGACAATTCAGCAATCCCAGCTGATACTGATCCCACACCCTCCACATCACATCCTGAACAATAATCTGCTTCCACCATTCGAACCCCTGTGCATACTACTAAGGATGCACAGGTACAAAAATTACTTACATCTGTTTTGGATGTTTTCGTTCAACTGGAACAAAGGGCCCCAGTTGCAACGACATACACCAGAAAAAAGAGCAAGAAGACTCCTTCTCTTCTTGTCTCAAAGGCCCAAACCCAACCTCTAAGACCTCATTCAGAATCCTAACATTCTGATGAGAATACCAAAAGGGATAGCCACAACACTAGAGAGACTTCCTTAGAAGCCTCTCTATTAGGATTAGGATCACATCCCGGATCCTTAGAGCAACCCCCTGAGCCATTCCATTATTTCTCTTCTCTGAACCTAAGTGCAGAGGCACCTGGTCAAGATGATATACCTTCTCCAACAACCACTGTATCGGAGGTATTGATTGACTTGGCTGCTGGTGCACCCAACCCAGGTTCATCACCCAAGAAGGTTCACTCTGGTAGTATTGATAGAGTGAATGTGGAAAGGGCTATCACTACTCCTGGTACATCAACTGCCTAGGATGAAAGTGATAACATAGCTAAGACCCTAACCACGGCAACTCATAGTGAGGATGTTTCCTGTGAAACACTCTTCACCGAGAGGAATCCCAGGCACCAAGAAAACCAGGGTGATGGGGATGCATAGACTAGGCCTAAGGCCCTATATAGCTCCAAGGATTCCACAACTATGGATGAGGACAGACTGAAACTTCATAACATGGAATTGACGGCCAGGGTGGCAATGCTAGAGGCTGAATTGTCCAAACTAAGACACCAAGTCTCTATGCATGAAGCCCATCAATGCCTAACTATGCCTACTCCCTCTATTGTATCAGTGGGAACTCAAACAGATACTTCCCTTTTCACTGATGCAACCAAAAAGGGGGAGGTGGTTACTAAGGAAGATGATGCTGACAGCCTCGAAGAATGGATACATGAGCAGACTATGTTTCAAAGTTCCCTATACAAACCTGCTTTTGTTCAAATCCATGACTTGCCAGACTCAGTAGATGAAGAGGAAGATGTCACTGAGGATTGGAAGTTAGTCGTCCGAGCTGTTGATGAGGTGCTACAAGAAGAAACTCTCCATGAAGACACACCTCCATCATTCAGCATTCTTCCTGAAGCTGCAGCCATAATAAGTCATTCATCTACCCCACAACTCTTCCTAATTTCAAAGAAGCTAGAATTTGACTCCATTCTAGCTTGTGGGTATGATGGAATAGTTGAGAGATTCTGGATTGGATGGGAGTTTAGTGGAGTAGAAGAGCTAAACTGGAACTCTCTTAATGCCCTCCAAGTTCTCAATCTGTATCTGACAAAATGCATCAACACTTCATCAGATCTCTCAGCAGAACTTGCAATCGGCAGGTTCTATGACTTAATGGAGGATAACATACCCTGGTTTGAAAGACTACTAAAAGAAGCAAACAGGGTGGCTTATCCTGAATCTTCATCAGCAGCAGAACAAAGACTGGCTCCGAGAAGACTTGACATAATCAGGAGCAGTGCTTTAACTAAAGAAGAGGTTATTTGCTGGAGAAGATTCCTGTACAACATAATGGTCAGGGATGTGGAAGTGCAAGGATGGATAAGCACTGACTCCCATGGCTTCACCTTCTTCCTGAGTAATGGATCTTCTCTCTCAATCAACATCAAAGAGATCTTGCTCCTACCTTCAGCCTTCCTGCACAAGGTCTTTGAGCTCAGATCACTCATCTTCAATGTCAACTCCTTAGAAAGTCAAGAAATGATCAAAATCATCAAGGCTTCTCTTTATAAGGAGGAATCTGGATCTGACTCAGACCTATCCTTTCTCTCTTCTCCAACAGTCAGACTGAACACATAAGAAGAATAAAAAAGAAGAGACGAGGAAAAGATGAAAGAAGCATGGAAAGAAGTGACAGGTATGGAATGAAAAGAAGATGAAGAAAGTTCCCTTCCCTTGTCCATTCCCTAAAATGCCAATGAAGCTAAAGCTGAGATCCCAACAGCATCTACTACATCTGCTGTTGTGGTCCATGAAGCTGAAGCAGAGGCATCCAACAAAGATAAGGGAAAGGGACTAATGACCAAAGAAGATGAAGAAAGAATTGAGAAGGAGAAGAAAGAAAAGGAGGATAGAAGAAGAAGAAGAGAAGAAGAGGAGATGGCTGAACTAAAGAAAGCTCAAGACAGAAAAACAGCCATTCTCCTCGGAGAACAACAGATCCAGCTGTATGCAAAACAACTGGATGATCTGAAAGTAAAAATTCTTGCAGTTTATCAAATTGAAGAAGATGAAGCTCTTGCTCTTCAACTGCAGAAACAATTCAATAAAGAAGAAGAAGAGATAGAGAAGAAGAAGAAGAAGAGGGAAGAGGCTAAGTTCAGAATAACTGATTCTGAACTAGCCAAAGAAATGAGAGAGGAGTAGGTAAAGGCTCTGGTTTCTCAAGGTGAGGATGCAGACTACCTTGAGAAACTATCAAATAAAGAAATCTACAGAGCCTTCATGGGTCAGCAGGGTCAATTGGCAAACAAGAAAAAGGCTGAAGAAGAAGAAGAAAAAGCCAAACAAAAATCCAAGAAGACCATTGCCTTTAACCGAAGATCCCATGAAGAAAGGAAGATCATGATTGACTTCCTTAAGGCTAGAGGAGAGAGTGGAAAGAGGCTGGGTCCCATGAACTTCATGAACCTGCAAGCCCTCTACCTTAAAGTCAAGAAGGATGAGGAAGAAAGACTGGGGAAGAAAGGCTCCAAGAAGTGGGTAATCATTCAAAAAGAAGAAAGGAAAACAAAGAAACCCAAGCCTTCTCCCTTACCCAACACTTCCTCAATACAACAACCTTCCACTCTCCATCCTAGACCTCCCTCCTCTCCACCCTCAAAATCCAAATCCTCACACCCAGCTCCTACTCATCAACAACCTCCCAAAAAGAAAAAACAAACCTACTTCCAAACCAGAAGACTCAAGAGAAATAGTCATCTCATCATACAGCTCTCAAGACCAATGGTTTGAAGTTTTCAGGGGGAGGACAGAAGTTAAAAGATCAATTTATACATCTTTTGATGAGGTACTACAGCTTCCAGATTCTGATCTAAGAAGAATGATGGAGCTGGGTGAAGCCAATGAGCCCGTGAATGAAGGTGGGAGACATCTGCTGCTGACAATCAAACATCACTTCAACCCCAGCAGAGATGAAATCCTTGATGTCAAACCTCTCCAATCTCACTCTCCATTCATCAGCTGGTCCTACAATGCTGAAAAAGATGAGTTCACATTGACAGATGTAAAAGGACAGAAGATGAGGTGTTCAAGCAAAGCTATCTTCAAAATGGCCAGCAAAGACATCAAGACTCTATCTAAGCTTCCTCTTAACAATCCCAGCAAGGAACAGAGAGGATATGAGGTTGAAAGAATTGTCAGCCACATGCAAAAGCTTCAGCAACAAAAGCAGTAAGAGAGTTTTGGTAGCATCAGTCTAAGGGGAGTTTGTAGAAATAAAGACTGATGGCTACAAAATTCTCTAAGTACAAATGCTGCTGATCTCAAAGATTGTTGCGGATCGACAAAGTTGCAGCTGATAGGCTTTATCCGCTGCTGACCAAAGCTGCAGCTGATAAGTCTTATCAGCTGCTGACCAAAGCTGCAGCTGATAAGTCTTATCAGCTGCTGACCAAAGTTGCAGCTGATAGGCCTTATCTGCTGCCAACTAAAGTTGCAGCTGATAGGCCTTATCCACTGAAGATCAAAGTTGCAGCTGATAGCCTTTTCACTGAAGATCAAACGTTGCAACTGACTGTTCTTCATAAAGCAACCAATACCACTGACAACTTTCTGCTGTTACACTGACACACTACACGCAGAAAGAATTACATTAGCACAAGACAATAAAAGACAACGACGCTCTCCTTTTGAGTATTCAAGCAATGATGCAAAGAAGACGTTTGAATAAAATTAACCTTTGCAGTTATTATTATTGTCTGTATATGTCGAATAGCTTCAATACAAGATCAACGGTCTGTGTTAGATCTGATCCTTAGAATCAAGGGTCTGTCTTGATTCTAAGTTACTATATAAGTAGTACTTAGATTCATTGTAAAAGTACTTTTTGCTTAAGAGTTTTCTATGTAATCTTGTAACACTTGAAGCTTAATACAAATTGCATTTATCAGTATTCTTCTTGTCTACTTGTTTACTTTGCTTAAGTTGTTATTGTTTCCGCCAATATCAACTGGAATACAACCATCTTGTATTTACCGATCCAACAGGTGTTATCTTCGGCTCTGATGGTGTAACAAGGGTGCATATGATGGTGGTGTGAGTGACTCCTTCGAAGGCTCTGTCTTGCTGCCCTCGAACGGGAGTGAATGTTGTTTTGGTGATTCCCCGAGTGTCGCCACTGGGAATGATGATGCAATGAGAATGACGTGTCCCTCATCAGCAGAGGGTGCTATAGATGATGTAATCATGCCTGCAATGCAACGTATGAGTGGATGCTATGTGTAAAATGTATGAGTGTCCGTTTCGTGTAACTAATGCATGTGTGCGGTTATAGTCTAGTATGTAATCCTAGTTCTCTATAACCAATGGCTCTGACACCAATCTGTCACACCCCCAAATTCCACTAACTGAGTTTTACCGTTTGGCGTGTGACAAACCAAAATCTCAGTCATTAGTTATGTCAAACGACACTATATGAATTTAAACAAAACCATTAGATATTTAGAGTTAAATGCGGAAGCAGTTTATGTCAAATAGTTAGTACGCAAAACAAACGCGCCCAAGTTTAGTTTAATAAAAGCAAGTGAATTTTTTTAAATGTTTGCATAAGGATGTAAAGACAGTAGGACTCCATGCATGTCCTAGGTGTGCAACATGTGCCATAGCGACCTGAGAAACATCTAAGAAAAAGTGTCAACATGAGGTTGGTGAGTTCACAGGTTTGTAAGCAAATAAATTGTTTGAATGTTTGCAGGATCCACATACGTAGGTCACACCTATTGCTAGCTAGAAAATGTACACGTTACTCTAAGCGATCACAACCGAAGCTGAGTGCTTGTGTTTGAATGCCTCCTGCCAGGTCTATCAACCTTGGCAATGTGTTTAGACCAATATTACACCCGTTCCACCTCCAATCGAGTTAGCGCGACTAACGCGGGCGGGGTTTGTCAAACCCAGTAGTACTACCAAATATTAACTCTCTAAATCCATATTAATGGTCCGATGTGTGTGAGGACTTTCAATGATAGTGTGTTATGCTTAAGTAAATAAGTGATAGCGAAATACTAGGTGATCCATGTTTGTCTGTGTGCATGTTTCACCCCAACGGAAAAACAAGAAAAAGGATGTTTGTCTGCGAGCATGTTTCTCCCCAACGGGAAAACAAGTAAAAAATGATGTTCATTTGTATGCATGTTTCTCCCCAACGGGAAAACAAATAAAAATAATGTTCTTTTGTATGCATGTTTCTCCCCAACGGGAAAACAAGTAAAATGATGTTCGTTTGTATGCATGTTTCTCCCCAACGGGAAAACAAGTAAAATGATGTTCGTTTGTATGCATGTTTCTCCCCCAATTTAAAACGGTAAAAGGGGCCGTGAAAACTCACATGTGTCCCCGATGTATCGTCATAACGATTTCTAGATGAGAGTAAATGTGCCAATGTGGCGAGCAATTCTACTACACGTGTGCATTCACCATTAAAACCCTAATCACAAATATTTGTATGTAATTTAATAATTACAGATACTAGGGGTAGACCTTACGCGTGCGGTTGAGCGCTGCGGATGCGTGTAGAGCATTATCGGTGTAGTATATGATGTCGGTTTTATGGTCGGTAAAACTCGTTACTTAGGTTGAGTCAGGATCCTCAACTATTATGCGTTGCAAAAGTAGTGTTTAGAAAGTATAAGTTTGTCTTGCACCTAAACGTACATGACAATATGTGTTAAAAGTCTACGCATATAATTCGTGTTAATGCGAATATTAAGAGAATGTGTGTAACTCGATACTTTAAATAAAACGGTGTCAAGGCTTTGGTAACGTGTTCGAATGTGTATCTATAAATATATATGTATATATATATATATATATATATTCAAAACATTAAAGTATATTTGGATGGTATCGCATTTTGTAAAAAACGTCCGAGTTTATGTAAAGTATTTGCATCAATACTAATGTGCATATGTTATGTAATTATATATGTATATTCTCGAATCTAAATAATATGTTGCATAGCAAATCGCTTGGTTTTTATAAAATATGAATACATATATATATATATACGCATTTATGCGCCTACAAAAGTGTATATAAATATATTTATATATGTGAAATACTTGTAGTTGCATCCAAAATAATAATAACATTATTTTTGTTAAACCAAGATAATATTTACATGAAATGCTCATCGTTTGAAAATCAGTATCTAATGTTCTCGTTTAGTCGATTATGTGCCCGAGTTATTTTTATTATTATTTGGCTAATAATAATATACTTCCGACAATACGTTATATCACTCGTTAATCCAAGACATCAAACAAATATATATATTTTCACCGATAGCGAATCTCGAATGCTCAATACGACCAACCGCATACACGCGTCTAGTTATCCGAAAATAAATATAACTATCCTTGTATTCGTTTCATACCTTTCCGTACGTTCAGTTCTTAAATATGAACCCACTGACCCGCGTTGACCAGTTGACTTTTGTTGACCAAGACCCGACACCAATAAAAACGTTAGATCTAAAACATAGTACGACAGATCTGAAGATTAGGAAAGTATATTAAAAAGGAATGGGTTCGGGTATGGGTTTTTACCTCGGGTTGTTGGTCACACCAATGAAATCACGGATCTGGACCGAATAAACATGCGAGGACGATCGGTGTCATGGGTTTCGCCGGAAGCTTGGTCGGAAAAACGAGTTCCGCCGGAACCCTAGTGTCGCTGTCGGAAAAACGAGAGAAAAGAGATGGCACGCTGTTGAACCTCCTGAACATGAGTGGGCCACCAGATCCATCGCCCTTGGTGGCGTTTTCACAGCCACAAACATCATCGGAGCTGCTAAGGGCTCGTCGGAGAACGCTACAAGTGGCGGAACCCTAGCCGCCACCTTGCTTCGCGACCGTATATCACTATCACAGCAGCGAGGTTGCAATATATACTCCCACCATGGTGTTTAGAACCTCGAGGAGTACCCAAAGAGTAGCTCCACTCACCGGAAATGCTTCGCCGGAAAAACGGGCTCGCCGTAAGCCTAGCCGCCGCCTCTGTTTCCATCGGTTTTCTCCGCCATCACCGCGAGTTAGAATAAACTACCATTACCACTGCGTTTAGGGTGACGAGAACTACCTGTAGATCACCTCCACTCGCCGCCACACGCCGACGGGGCCAGCGCAGCCGTGCGCCGCCGTCCTCTGCTGCTGTTTCGTCGGAGGAGGCCGTCGGGATGTGGCCGGTCCCCCTCCTCTCTTCCCATCAATCTCTCTCTTATTCTCTCCAATGTTGAGAGCGTTTTGTGTGTTGCAATTGCAAAATGAAAGGATAAAACCAACTTTTTCTTTTTATACCTAGGGTTTAAATGGGTGCACTCAAAGCAAGTATCGCGTATAGACATTGCGTCTCGTCTCGTGTTTCGTCCGACTTTTCGTTGCGTCTTTATAAATTTAAATTAGTATTTCGTAACTAAATTAATTAAGAGGTTTATAATAATATACATTTTTAATATATATATTATTTAAGCTTCGTGTCGATAGTCAACATAGTCGGTACGTGCCTCAGTCGTGTCTCCAAACTCTTCGGTAAAATTAACGTCTTCCGGTCCGATCATTAATATTATTTTCTAATAATATAATAATAACTATTTATAATATTTGTCGTAGCCACGCGTTTGATGTCGTATAACTCCCGCGTAAATTTCTAAACACACGTATGATGTAAATACTAATAATTACTATTAATACTTAGTATTAGTGCCGGTTATCAACCGTGTACACGTTAATCCTTATAACCATAAGCCGCGAGATTATGTAAACTATAATATGTGATCTCAAATCATACAGTGATCCGTTAAGTAGACCTGGAAGTTTGGTTCACCAACGTTCCGGGTTAGACTCGTGTGTGATCCGGGTATTCTCCGGATTACCGCTACGTGAGTGTTTGAGCGATACCGACACATTTAATTAACTCTAAATAAATGTAAAGCATGAGTGACTGACTGTGCTAATAGATTTTGTATAACCACATGCTTGAGATAACGGCGTTTGTGTTAACGGAGTTAACCTGATAATGTCGGGTGTCACACATACTATGAGACTGTTCCTTTCCCTACTCCTCATACAAATGAAACTGCATCAGGAAATGAAAGGGAACGAATGTTGTTGAATCGAATAGCAGAACTTGAATGAGAAAAAGCTGAAGTCGAAGCTCGGAACGCTTGGTTATTTCAAGCTCTTGAAGAAAAAAAATTTAGAAAGTTCTAGGAACAAAGATTTCTATATATACTCTTTTCTTGTATATATATTTTATCAATAAAAAGTTTTGTTTTTGATTCCCATCTTATTTCTGCTATAGCATGTCTAAACAAACCGGACCTTCTTACAATACAAGAGGAAAGAGGAAACAAACAGTGATTGAAAATGCTGCTGAAATCCCCGATTCTCGTAAAGAACTGCAGAAATTGATTGCAGAAAGAATCAAGGATTCCCTCCCAATGATTTTCACTGAAATGGAAAAGAGACAAGCAGAGAAGCTATCTGCTCAACCCTCAATTCCAAATTCCATACATTCTCAACCCATCACGTAACATACCTAATCCAAACCTGTTACTTTCAAACCCAAAGGCTCTACTACTCATAAAACTAAGGAGACTGAGAGAGAAGAATATTACCATAACTCTTCTGAAGATGAGGGTATGGGTAATAATTATGATCATATAGAGAAGAAATGGAAGGTAGTTGGCTGTACATACAAGATGTTCCAGGATTGCAAACCATACAACTGTTCTGGAAGAGAAGGAGGAATAGCCACATTGAGGTGGATTGAGAAAACTAAATACGTGCTTGCAATAAGCAAATGTGCTGAGGAAGATAAAGTTCTTTATGCTTCCAATTTATTTAAAAATCCAGCTTTAAAATGGTGGAACAACATTGTAACATCTCTGATTTTCCGATCCTATTTTAACTTATTTTAACTAATAAAATAACAACACGACATTGAATCATATACTTGTTCAAACCTACACCTCATTAATCGTTAGCCGATCGTATTCAATTCATGGATTTAGAACTCATAATCAAGTGGTAACACCTCTTAGAGTTAATCCAGTTAGTAATCCCATTAGGTGTTCTGTTAAATCCTAACCAAGCTAATTCTGTCAAAGCTGAAATTACAAGGGCTGATTTTGTAAATAGCCAGAAACCCTAGTAGGCACGGTCGCGCCATGTTTTGACACGGTCGCGCCTCGTCTGACACGGTCGCGCCACGTTTGGCACGGTCGCGCCTCTTGTAGGCACGGTCGCGCCTCACATCAGTTGAAACGTAAAAACAGTCTTTAATTCTAAATTCGTTCGATCCATAACCGTTCCACACGTCTCAACTATTAACGATCATTATTGTGGTCTTAATCACCCGCACTACCTCGAATTAAACTCCATTATGAGTATTCTTTTCAAAACCGCCGACCTCATTATCATACCACTCGAATCCATCATTTGGAATTATCTCTGAGCAAACAAACTACTCCCACACCACGTACGAACCTCTGTCAAGCTCTCGCGTATTCCATTTTGGCCGGAGACGAAGTCGGAGTCGCCGGATTTCAAGCCAGAACCCATCACAGTCGAGCACTATCAATCCGTCATCTATCCTGGTAATTAAAACCTCCTACACTTTCGTTTCAGTCTATAGATCAAAAGCCCCCACTTGATTCGGGCTTATAATAGCGATTTTAACATGAACTCGAATCTAGGGCTCATGCGTTTTCAGTTTAATCGATAACCATGCTAGACCCTATTAAAATTCAATTAGTTTATATGGTTAAATTTGCAACAGATTTCTCATCAAAAGCCCTATGATTTCTAACCTTAATTTTATAAGAATCGAACGATTTTGTTCTGAACTTGACCGAACACGGTCGCACTAATCTCATAGCGCGGTCGTGCTAAATGTAGACACGGTCGTGCCACTCTAAGACGCGGTCATGCCTATCCGAGCACAGTCGTGCCCCATACATGACCTGGTCGTGCCTACTAGCCAGACAAGGTCATGTCTAGAGAACCCTAGACACGGTCGTGCCCGACACAAGCACGGTCGTGCCTAGTGAGCAGCCTTGATGTGTCTTCTGTTTGATCAACACGGTCGCGTCCCTGACTAGCACGGTCGCGCCCGTGGTCTTAGCACGATCGTGCCTTGTCCCAGACACGGTCGTGTGTGTGAGAAAATCTTGTCAGAATGCTTAATTTTATATTTTCAAAAACAACAAGTATTCCAAATTAATTTTTAAATAAAATTAATTAATTTTATAAAGATTTGGATTAACCTTATTTAAAAGAACCAAATTCTTATTTCTAAATAAATAGAAGTTGTTTATTATAACTTACAAAATTAAATTTATATTTAATATTAAACTCTACACATAAATATTAATTACACCACTTATTTACTCACCTTTATAAAAATAGCGTAAAGATTATTTATTAAATTTATATTTAATATAAAACATTTAATACTTTTTCATAACTAAATGACTAAGTTACATATTTTATAAATAAATAAATAAGATTACAAATATTTATTTAAATTACATTTAAACAAACTATTTGTTTATAACTAAGTAAACAAATAATAATTTTATTATTTCATTATTTAGTTATTCCAAACTCAAATTTTATACAACACCATTCAAGTACAAACCACTAACACCTACAACTTCAAATTTCTTATCCACACATCCAATTTAACCTTAAACTTAGACATAGACTATTGTGCATACTATTGATTCAATACATATTACACTCTAGGATAACGTTGTGCATTACGAGGACCCCGTTACTATCTAATGTCTCGTGTTAGCTACGCCTTCAAATCAAGTGAGTATACATAGCCCCTTTTACTCTTTTACATTTTTGGGGTGAAACATGAACACTATTCAACTTACATGTTTACATTTACGCAAACAACACAAGTACAAATCCTGTTTACATTCATGTGTGCAATTTGAGCTTTATGCCCGAGGACTAGGTGTGCTAACCTTTTGTATGCGATTATGTGCAATCATTAACTTTTCAAGCCGACGGTTTTCAATGATAGATATATTGAGTCTGACAAACCCACCCAGATTGGGGTGATTGATACCGACAACACAATTTTGCATGCTAGTTACAAAGGTTTGATTGTACTTGGTTACACAATAGCTGCTCCCCATAAATGCCTTATTTATCATGTTATGTAAGGATTTGTTTTACAAACTATATGCTGTCTATATACAAACTTGTGTTATACTCACCAACTTTTTAGTTGACCTTATTTTATTCATGTTTCAGGTGCTTTCATATGAGTTTGATCAAGACATGTACACATAGGCTTTGGACCTAGTTAATCTTAATTCAAAAACAAATTGTATTTCATTATGTACTTGGAACTTGATTCATGTTGTTTGAATGGAAATGGATTTAACATATTACAATTTAGTCAACCTTGAGCTCATGAACAGTCTACATGTCCCGCCCCGATGATTCCGCCGTCGGTTGGGGTGTGACAGATTGGTATCAGAGCCTTGGTTATAGGGAATTAGGTTATTAGACACTTTTGACCTAGACTATAACTTTAGGACACCCATACAATGCCATACTACTACATGTTACATTATTAGTTCTTGTGTAAATATTTTTACATACTATCATAAGTATTTACACTATATGATACAATACATAATGACTTATGTGTCACACTACTTGATAACTTTTGTGCTTACACTCATTACTATCTACATGCTACATGACTACTTTTTATGTGAATATTCTTACATGTTATACTATATAATTACATCATATGATACAATACTTAAAAATCTATGTGTCACATTACCTACCAATTTTCTTTTCTCCTATTAATTGCTACCTATTTAATTTATTTAAAGTGTTATCCTAAATTTCCACACACACTCATACACATGCAACCTTAAACTCACATACATAATACCACACCTCTTGTGAACAACAAATTTTTAAACTATTGGGCCTAATGTCCATCAATAATAAACTAAGAAGCCCATCTATCCTTCAAGAAGCAAAAGCCCACTGAAATGCATAAACCTTACTTTCGGGCCACAAGGCCCAGTTCACAACAATTCTCATCATGACCATGAGCCCAACAATAGTATTATTAATACATGATGGCTGGAAGAGTGTGTAGGCCCATGAGGAATTCTGGCTAAGGAAAGATAGGGTACTTAAGTGTGTCCTAGTCACCCACCCCTCTTTCCTGGGAATTCTCCTCAGGGATACACTACTTATAGGTCAAATGTACTCCTAAAATACTATTGTGAAGACTTGGCGTTATGACTAGTCAAACTCTAAACCTATGAGAACTCCTATGTTTGACACTCAGTATTTATTTATCGCTTACAACCTTTCCATTGTTTTCCTGCTAAGCATGGACTCCTACTCTCCTACCTCCCCGGTATGCCGTCCCGAAGAAGAGTCTGATTGGGAAGAAGACACCGGATCACCCGCACATCGATCACCAACACCCGCAGCTGCCAGACCAAGGTTTGAGGTAAGGGCGGACTGGATCAGGAACGCCGGCCCAAGACTTCGAACACCTGAATCACCCGCACCCATAAACCCGTATCATACACCCCATCTCCACAATCAATTACCACCCCCACTGAGAGACCCATATCTAATGCCCGACCCGTACCTTCCTAACCCTTGGGTAAGGCATACCATGGCACCCACTGGTGTTATGGGAATTCCAACCAATGACTTCCCTCAATATGTAAGAACTTCATAATTTGAGAGGCAAAGGATAGAGCAAGGAGTATTACACGACTTGCAAAGACAAAGAATGGATAGCCTAACAGACCAATTAGGGTACCAAAAGGAGCTAATCTCCATCCTCGAAAAGGAAGTACAAGAACATCGCACGAAGACCGCCAGGACTGAAGCCAGATCTGTTACACGAATGACCATAGCGGTGCTCATCTTGGCGATTATCTTCTTCCTAGTGGAAAGCTACCAGAGACATTAAGCGAAAATTTTTATTTATTATCTTTAAATTCTCGATTTGAGGACCATTTTTCTTATGTTTTGAATAATGTTTAACATTTCAGCCTTTAATCGATTTCATATGCGTTAACTCTAAGGTTATTAATTGTTGATTTGACCCATGGAGCATGAATTTTCCCATCATATTTTTACAAATAAAAAATAAAAAAAAAATTTCTCGAGTATCACCTTCTTCATTCAAATACGATTTAGTACACTACCAACAATCTTATTCAAATCATCCTATTCTATGATTTAAACAAAACTTCATTACCTTGTTTTATCAAAATGATTATCAAATTTTTAGATAATATCAAAAACATAAAATTTTTCATAAAACTTTTTCACCTGATAAGGAAAGTTAATACAACCAATTTTATAAAAATATATATATTTTTTTTTACTGATAGATAATTATGGTTTTTCTTCATTAAAGTAAATATTTCTAAAACTTTGGCTAAATCTTGTTTAAGCCAATAGTTGAAAATTTAACTTGAAAATATATTTTTTTTCCATAAATTGCATATTCATTTAAAATATGCGATTCAATGATTTCACTACTTTATATATCTACAACCAAGAACAATTTACCACTTTCTATGTTCAAACAAAGACCAGTATTTGTAAACACAATTCCCGAATATTCCCAAAACCTCCTCGTTACCTTTCACTTGACACTTCAAGAGACGATCCATACCGTGTAGACGTTAACCTTTCCCACCAACCTCAATGAGATTTGAGGACTCGAACCTAACTACCACATTATGCAAGAACGCCAAACAACACGTTTGTCTGCAACACTCGATCACATGCAAAACCCGTTAATATACATCGCACGCGAAGTTCAATACTTACGTATACATGTTCATAATATATCCAACGCAACCACAAGGTACATGAAACTCATATATTCTCAATATATCCAATGATACACAAATTACATGATACATGAAACTAGTTTGCCTACAAATCACATTTTACTCGATTGATTACGTAAGGCACGAAACACGTTTATTTGCAATACACATGCTACTGGATTGAGCACATGATACACGAAACTTAGTTGTTTGCAATATACATGATACATAAGAATTGCTTCATTGATACATAATTCTAGATTGACCACACTATACATGAAACTTATTTGGTTATGAAGTACATCACACTAAGCTGTGCACATTGTACAATATACATGATGCTAAGTTGCCAACACCCTACATGAAATTCATTTCCTACTATACACAAAATACTATGTTGTTTACATTACACATCAGAGTTCATTGACTTACAAAATACAAGACGCTTAATTATTTACGCTATATATGAGACTTATTTGATTACGACCTACGTGACACTAGATCATACATGAGACTTGTGTGCTTACTATATACTCGAAACAAAAATTTGCTTACAATTATTGCAATGGATTGATTACATTATACACAAGACATGGTCATGCACTTTGTACACCAAAGTTGAAGACCATAATACATTGAAACGACTCGGGGTTTGACGTATTCTTGTTCAAACACGAGCAAAATAAGAAACTTTAAGTGTTACTACTTTACTACTCTTTAGTTGCGAACTGACCTGATTAGGGACATGGTTACTTGTTAACGACTTTTTATGTGTAAACAATAGACGTGATCATAGTGAAATTGTGCCCCCCTTACCCGCACACAACGAAACAATTTATACGGACCATACGATGATTTAAATAATTACGGATGCACGCGGAATTATAAAAATCAGCGCATGGAAACTATAGAGAAATTTTGTCGTGTGTTGTGACCTAAAACTTATCATGATGTGTAACAACGAAACTGATGTGATATGACAAGGACATGGTGGATACGCCGATGGTACTTCCTATATATAAGTGTCCTATCATATTATCAGAAGTAACATTGTTCCTGTCACGTGAAGTTTTGACCTAGACCAATGTATACGAAATCTCTTACCCGCTGACATTTTAAAACATATTAGACTACATCATACACAAACCCTGACGATCAAGGTCCCATCAAATTCATTCCAAATAATACATCTCACATTTAGAATTCAGAAATTTTATTCGACAATCTCCTCCTTAAATTCAATTCAAAACAAGATACATTATCACCCTTCATATTCAACTTTGAGTATCAGGCCTAAGCCATGTCAATGGTTACACTCCCCAGAATCCAACAATCAAAACTCACCGAGAACCGAAAATTCCCACCTGTTTCTTGATTTTTAGTAGCCTCCATTAGTTAAATTTCGGGACGAAATTCCCTTAACATGGGGAGACTGTAACATCTCTGATTTTCCGACCCTATTTTAACTTATTTTAACTAATAAAATAACAACACGACATTGAATCATATACTTGTTCAAACCTACACCTCATTAATCGTTAGCCGATCGTATTCAATTCAAGGATTTAGAACTCATAATCAAGTGGTAACACCTCTTAGAGTTAATCCAGTTAGTAATCCCATTAGGTGTTCTGTTAAATCCTAACCAAGCTAATTCTGTCAAAGCTGAAATTACAAGGGGTGATTTTGTAAATAGCCAGAAACCCTAGTAGGCACGGTCGCGCCACGTTTTGACACGGTCGCGCCTCGTCTGACACGGTCGCGCCACGTCTGGCACGGTCGCGCCACGTCTGGCACGGTCGCGCCTCTTGTAGGCACGGTCGCGCCTCACAGCAGTTGAAACGTAAAAACAGTCTTTAATTCTAAATTCGTTCGATCCATAACCGTTCCACACGTCTCAACTATTAACGATCATTATTGTGGTCTTAATCACCCGCATTACCTCGAATTAAACTCCATTATGAGTATTCTTTTCAAAACCGCCGACCTCATTATCATACCACTCGAATCCATCATTTGGAATTATCTCTGCGCAAACAAACTACTCCCACACCACGTACGAACCTCTGTCAAGCTCTCGCGTATTCCATTTTGGCCGGAGACGAAGTCGGAGTCGCCGGATTTCAAGCCGGAACCCATCACAGTCGAGCACTATCAATCCGTCATCTATCCTGGTAATTGAAACCTCCTACACTTTCGTTTCAGTCTATAGATCAAAAACCCCCACTTGATTCGGGCTTACAATAGCGATTTTAACATGAACTCAAATCTAGGGCTCATGCGTTTTCAGTTTAATCGATAACCATGCTAGACCCTATTAAAATTCAATTAGTTTATATGGTTAAATTTGCAACAGATTTCTCATCAAAAGCCCTATGATTTCTAACCTTAATTTTATAAGAATCGAACGATTTTGTTCTGAACTTGACCGAACACGGTCGTGCTAATCTCATAGCGCGGTCGTGCTAAATGTAGACACGGTCGTGCCTATCCGAGCACAGTCGTGCCCCATACATGACCTGGTCGTGCCTACTAGCTAGACAAGGTCATGTCTAGAGAACCCTAGACACGGTCGTGCCCGACACAAGCACGGTCGTGCCTAGTGAGCAGCCTTGATGTGTCTTCTGTTTGATCAACACGGTCGCGTCCCTGACTAGCACGGTCGCGCCCGTGGTCTTAGCACGATCGTGCCTTGTCCCAGGCACGGTCGTGTGTGTGAGAAAATCTTGTCAGAATGCTTAATTTTATATTTTCAAAAACAACAAGTATTCCAAATTAATTTTTAAATAAAAATAATTAATTTTATAAAGATTTGGATTAACCTTATTTAAAAGATCCAAATTCTTATTTCTAAATAAATAGAAGTTGTTTATTATAACTTACAAAATTAAATTTATATTTAATATTAAACTCTACACATAAATATTAGTTACACCACTTATTTACTCACCTTTATAAAAATATCGTAAAGATTATTTATTAAATTTATATTTAATATAAAACATTTAATACTTTTTCATAACTAAATGACTAAGTTACATATTTTATAAATAAATAAATAAGATTACAAATATTTATTTAAATTACATTTAAACAAACTATTTGTTTATAACTAAGTAAACAAATAATAATTTTATTATTTCATTATTTAGTTATTCCAAACTCAAATTTTATACAACACCATTCAAGTACAAACCACTAACACCTACAACTTCAAATTTCTTATCCACACATCCAATTTAACCTTAAACTTAGACATAGACTATTGTGCATACTATTGATTCAATACATATTACACTCTAGGATAACGTTGTGCATTACGAGGACCCCGTTACTATCTAATGTCTCGTGTTAGCTACGCCTTCAAATCAAGTGAGTATACATAGCCCCTTTTACTCTTTTACATTTTTGGGGTGAAACATGAACACTATTCAACTTACATGTTTACATTTACGCAAACAACACAAGTACAAATCCTGTTTACATTCATGTGTGCAATTTGAGCTTTATGCCCGAGGACTAGGTGTGCTAACCTTTTGTATGCGATTATGTGCAATCATTAACTTTTCAAGCCGACGGTTTTCAATGATAGATCTATTGAGTCTGACAAACCCACCCAGATTGGGGTGATTGATACCGACAACACAATTTTGCATGCTAGTTACAAAGGTTTGATTGTACTTGGTTACACAATAGCTGCTCCCCATAAATGCCTTATTTATCATGTTATGTAAGGATTTGTTTTACAAACTATATGCTGTCTATATACAAACCTGTGTTATACTCACCAACTTTTTAGTTGACCTTATTTTATTCATGTTTCAGGTGCTTTCATATGAGTTTGATCAACACATGTACACATACGCTTTGGACCTAATTAATCTTAATTCAAAAACAAATTGTATTTGATTATGTACTTGGAACTTGATTCATGTTGTTTGAATGGAAATGGATTTAACATATTACAATTTAGTCAACCTTGATCTCATGAACAGTCTACATGTCCCGCCCCGATGATTCCGCCGTCGGTTGGGGTGTGACAAACATTATTGCTGCCAAAGGAAGGGATGCGGCCTATGCTATGGGCTGGAGTGCCTTCTAAACAAGAGTGGAAAAGATATATATTCCCCAGAACGAAAGAGTACAGATAGAAGGAAAATTCCTTAGTCTAAAGATGATTGGAACCAATCATCAGGAGTATTCAACTAAACTCCTTGAGTATGCTCGAATAGTTCCTAATATAGCTACCCCTGAATCTAATCAAACAAAAGGATATATTTGGGGTTTGATTAGAGAAATCTATGATATGGTTAAGGTTGCCAATTGTGAGAACCTTGACGATGCTATGGATCTTGGAGCCTCCTTGACTAGTATCCTGATTAGAAATCAAGAGGAGGGAAGAAAGAAAAAGGAAGCAACTGGGAAAGGTCCAAGTGGATCGAAGAAAGCAAATTTCCATTCTCGAAACAACAATTATTCTATCCCTGAATGTCCAAGGTGCAAGAGAAGGCTCTTGGGACAATGTCGATCTAGACCTTATTGCAATTTCTGCAAGATGTCTTGACACAAAACAGAAGATTGTTACAGAAAGAAAACCATCACTTGCTATGAATATGTATGGTAAGGCTGGCCACATCAAGAGTTATTGTCCCAAACTGAAGAAGCCTGAAGGGACAGGTCCTAAACCCGCTGACGGAGTAAAGAAGAATGCACGAGCATTCGTCCTCAATACTCATGAAGTAGCAGGTATGCCCGATGTCATTACGGGTACATTTCTTGTCAATGATATTTATGCTCGAGTTTTATTTGACTCTGGTGCAAACCAAAGTTTTATAGATCATAAATTCTGTAGACTGTTGAATAAAACTCTAGCTAAATTAGACAAGAAATACATGGTAGAAACTGCCAACGGGGACCTAGTCCAAATCTCAGAACTTCTAAACGATTGTAACATCACACTATCAGAACATGTTATTCGTGTACAACTGTTGGCTATGACTTTGGCAGGATTTGACATTGTTTTAGGAATAGATTGGTTAGCCTCTAACCAAGCCTGTATCTTGTGTGATAAGAAAGCTATAGAACTTCATTCACCACAAGGAAATCTCATCACCATAATTGGTGATAAATTATCCAACTCTGTTGGAATAATTTCTATGTTAAAAGCCACAAAATATCTACGAAAGGGATGCTTAGCATACCTTGTCTCTGTAACTACCGACACCAACAAGAAAATTGTAGATGTGTCGGTTGTGGCTGAATTCCCTAATGTTTTCCACGATGAACTGCCTGGAATTCCACCTGATAGAGAAGTGGAGTTCAAAATTAATCTTGTACCTGGTACGGCACCTATTGCCAAAGCACCATACAGATTAGTTCCAAATGAAATGGCATAATTGAAAAAGAAATTAGATGAATTGCTAGAAAAAGGATTCATTAGACCAAGCTCATCACCTTGGGGAGCTCCGGTCTTATTCGTTAAGAAAAAAGACGGTTCAAAGCGTATGTGAATTGACTATCATGAGCTGAATAAAATCACATTAAAGAACCGTTATCCGCTTCCCAGAATTGATGATCTCTTTGATCAGCTTCAGGGAGCTCGATGCTTTTCGAAAATCGATCTTCGTTCTGGTTATCATCAATTGAAAGTCCAGGAAGAAAATATTCCCAAAACAGCTTTCAGAACTCGGTATGCTCATTATGAGTTCACGGCAATGCCGTTTGGACTTACTAATGCACCAGCAGCTTTCATGGACATGATGAATCGAGTTTGTAAACCTTACTTGGATAAGTTTGTTATCGTATTCATTGAAGATATCCTTATTTACTCCAAAAGTAAGGAAGAGCATGCAACTCATTTAAGGACTTTGCCTGAAATCCTGAGAAACGAGAAGTTGTATGCTAAATTCTCAAAATGTGAATTCTGGCTATCAGAAGTTCAATTCCTTGGACATGTCATTAACGCTGATGGCATCCAAGTCGATCCTATTAAAATTGAAGCGATATCCAAATGGGAAATCCCGAAGTCACCAACTGAAATTCGAAGTTTTCTCGGTTTAGCTAGTTATTATCGGAGATTTATCCAAGATTTCTCTCGAATTGTTGTTCCATTAACTTCTCTGACTCGCAAATCAGTTAAGTATGAATGGGGACCTAAGCAATCTGAAGCTTTCAATACTCTGAAGCAGAAACTGACCCAAGCACCCATACTGGCTTTGCCAGGCTTTTCAGTATACTGTGATGCTTCACACACCGGCTTTGGTTGTGTGTTAATGCAAGGAAGCAAATTTATTTCTTATACTTTTCATCAATTGAAAATTCATGAAAAGAAGTATACGACTCATGATTTAGAATTGGGCGCCATAATCTTCGCATTGAAATTATGGAGGCACTATCTATATGGAGTCAACTTCACTATTTTCATTGATCATAAAAGCCTAAAGTATATATTCAGTCAGAAAAAACTAAATATGACGCAAAGGCATTCGATGGAAGTCATGAATGATTACGATTGTGAAATCTGTTATCATGAAGGCAAAGCCAATGTTGTAGCTGATGCCTTGAGTAGAAAAGAACATGAGAAACCTAAACGAGTTCGTTCCTTAAGACTCGATCTCCAAATCGATCTTATTACTCGAATTAAGGAATCTCAAAAACTTGCCTTGCAAAAACCCAACCTTAAGAAGGAAGGATTGTGAGGAATGATCGACCAATTGATCTAGGGCAATGATAGAATTCTTAGAATGAATAAGAGAATTTGGGTTCCTATCTATGGAAACGCACGTGAAGAGATTCTTGAAGAAGCCTACAAATCTAAATATACCATGCATCCTGGAAGTGATAAGATGTACAAAAACCTAAAAGCCAACTATTGGTGGATAGGAATGAAAAAGCATATTGTTATCTATGTTGCAAAGTGTTAAACTTGTTCTCAAGTTAAAGCTGAACATCAAAAGCCTTCTGGCTTGTTACATCAACTTGAAATTCCTGTTTGGAAATGGGAAATGATAACCATGAACTTCATTACTAAATTTCCCCGAACCAGTCGAGGAAATGATACTATCTGGGTTATCATTGAAAGACTTACTAAATCTGCTCATTTTCTTCCCATAAAAGAAACATTCGGCATAGATAAGTAGGGACAATTATACATTAATGAAATTGTGTCTTTACACGGTGTGCCACTATCTATTGTATCAGAAAGAGATAGTAGATTTACTTCTCAATTATGGCAAAGTTTTCAAAAAGCCCTGGGTACGAAATTGAGTCTTAGCACTTCCTATCATCCTCAAACGGACTGGTAGAGTGAAAGAACTATTCAAACTCTGGAAGATATGTTAAGGGATTGTGTCATTGATCTTGGAGGAAGTTGGGATGACCACTTACCTCTAATGGAATTCTCCTATAACAATAGTTATCATACGAGTATACATGCCGCTCATTTTGAAGCCTTATACGATCGTAAATGTTGAACTCCACTTTGTTGGTCTGAAATATGATAAAATCAGTTGTCTGGTCCTGAAATAGTCATGGAAACAACTGAGAAAGTAATTCAAATAAGAGATAGATTAAAAATTTCTCATGATCGTCAAAAGAGTTATGCTGATAGATGATGAAAGCCGTTAGAATTCAACGTCGGTGAAAACGTTCTGTTGAAAGTTTCACCTTGGAAAGGCGTTGTAAGATTTGGAAAGAAAGGAAAATTAAGTCCTAGATTCATAGGACCATTCAAAATCTTGAAAAGAGTTGGGCCTGTGGCCTATCAACTCAAATTACCAGAAGAGATGAATGGGGTACACGATGTATTCCATGTGTCAAATCTGCGCAAATGTTTGGCAGATGAATCGCTGGTAATACCCCTACGCGATGTAGAGGTAGATGAGAAGTTGAAATTTATGGAACAACCTCAGCAAATCGAGGACAGGCAGGAAAAGAAATTGAAAAGAAAGAAATTGATGATTGTGAAAGTGAAAAGGAACTCCAGACGTGGCCCTAAGTACACATGGGAACTGGAGTCAGAAATGAAAAAGAAATATCCTCACTTGTTCGATTAATTTCGAGGAAGAGATTGAAACAAGGTGGGGAGGATGTAGCACCTGCCACAAAAATGTCCAAGAAATGCCAAGGTTAGAACCTATAAGGACTTGTGTATCTAAAGTACCAAAGTCTAAGGTTGAAAATGAAAATTTTGGAAATTTAGTAGATATCGGACCGACATCTAAATCATATCGGTCCAAAGCAAATAAAGGTTTGGATATCGGACCGACATCCTTATTCATATCAGTCCGCAATTTAACGATGAGTCGGTTATCAGACCGACATCAGTTCATAACGGTCCGATAACCTACTCTCAGCCGCAATTTGTGGTGATAACAGGTGTTCAATGACTCAGCCCTAATAATGGGATGTGAGTCTAGATGTCGGACCGACATGGTCCACATATCGGTCCGACATGCACCAAAAACATGTGCGGTCCAATCAGGAGTTGACGTTTAGGGCTGAAGTGGGCATAGCTTGATGTCGGACTGACATCCCTTTGATAACGGTCCGACATGGATCCAGAATTCAGCCTATAAATAGTTGAACGATCTCATTCGTTTTCAAAACTCGTTCCAGGTGATCCCTAGCCCACTCCCGACGATCCCGGTCCAACTCCCGCTCATTCTAGTTACCGGATTAAGAAGAAACGCTTGTATAAGTGCTGGTACGCTAGAGAAATCAAGTTAAGAAGCTAGTCTATAAGCTTTCAACTTAGAGGCTCATTCCTATACTCAAGGTGAATACTTTATCTATTTCAAAACTTATGTCAAACCTTTACGTTTGCGAAAATGGCCAAATAAAGGTTAAGGGAATGATGCTCAACGTTCTTCTACGTGAAAGCATTCAGGCCATAGGTATACGTAAAAATTTCAAGGGATACACGGGTCTCGGGTGAAATTCCTGGATTGCGGCTGGTGCTTATCTTATAACAATGTCGGAGGTATTAACCTGTCCGTTGTTATAAGCTATGACGCTAGTGTATACTGTGGTGCGATTGAACAGGACCGGTTTGTTGAATGTGTGGATCGAACATGAAGTTGTGATTATGAAATTAATACTTGTTTGTGCCAAATAATTTTACAGTCAAGATAATTGTATTCACCGGCGTTCGCGCTGACGTTTCATTTTCAAATGTTTTCAGGTAATGAATAAAATGTGATGAAAATAGAATAAGGGCAGACTTCAGATCTTGCCCATGATATGAGAAAGAAAAGGGATATGGGCAGACATAAGATCTGACCAATAAAAAGTGAAGGGCAGGCATAAGATCTGACCCAAGGGACTATGAATGGATAAAATGCATGTTGGATTCTCAGGTCTTATGCATAGATAATCTTGAAAAAGAAAAGAGGAGATAGGACCAAGGAACTGATAAACCTCGGATAGTACTATTTCCCGTGGCTTGCACTTGTCTGTAAGACAAGACATGTATTTGATTTCAATCTCTGTTTTGTAATCAAATGAAAAAGGGCATTTAAATCCCTATGTTTATAAAAGTAAATATAAGGCCTTTGTTTTCCAATTGAGTTTTGATATTTACAATTACAACCCTTGAGGTTGAAAGAATATTGAAACGATCCTCATGAAAAAGTCTTCCGTTGTGTTTTATAAAAACTCTGAAATCAAAGCAGATACCAATCGAGCTCGCACACGTCCAGGGGTGTGACATCCGCACTTATAGCACATGGTGGAGCCAGCCCGACACTCACCGCGGTGTTGTTTCCCGTATTTCGTGCAAGTTTCATACTCATATGTTCTTGGCTTCTTAGCCTCAACTGTAAAATTTCCCTTTCCAGTCCCCCTATACGGGTTCTCCCATTTCCTCTTTGGTGCTTTCGGCACCGGTTCCTCGTAAGCATAATCGTCGTAGACGATTCCAGTCAGATTTACTACCGACTCGAAGGTCGAGGGCATATTAGCTTTCACGTGGACACGGACCCTTTGGGGTAGGCCCTTGACATAGTACTTGATCAGTCTCTCTTCAGTCTCTATCAGATGAGGTACCAGCTGAACTAGCATGTTGTACCTAGAAGTGTACTAGCAATGAGTTAGGTTACTAACCTTGAAGTTCAAGAACTCATTCTCCACCCTGTCGATCTTGTTCTGGGGCAGAACTTTTGGATCATCAGTTTCTTTAGGTCTTCCCAGGTCATCCTCCTCAGAGCGTTCGACGATTTAGACCTCTGGATGTTTCTCCACCAACTCAGTGCATCGTTGGTGAAGGAATGAGCAACGAACTTAACAGCTTGGTCGGTTCGACACCCACTTATGTTGATTACGCCGTTCATCCTTTCAATCCATTCAAATGTAGCTACTGAATCCTTGTTCCCATCAAACTTGGGCAGGTCACCATCCTTAAACCCTTTGTAGGTACATCCTTGGGTGGTTAGTCCCATATTCAATTCATCTCCATCACTTTCATACACTTTCCCTTCCGGGTTTCCTTCTTCTTCGTCTTTGCTTTTCTTCCGTGCCTCAGATAACAAGTCAGGCAGTATGTCCTTCAGAGTTAATACGACCTCACGGGAAATGGCATCCCTAACTTTGGATTCTAGTCGTAGTTACCCTTCATTGCCATCCCCCAGTGGAGTCACATTAGTCTCATGCACACTCTCCGTACGTTTCTCGTGCACACTCTCCTCACAATCCACATACACACTTTCTTCATCATTACGTCTTCGGTTCAATGGTGATCTACCGACTCGGCCAGTACGACTTCCTCGGCGTCCATATCCTCCTCTACCAGCCATGATTTCTAAATTCCTGAATAGTAAGGGAATACACCAATGTCATTCCTTCAGATCATAGTTTAGAACAGCACGAGCTAGGTAAATTCATAATTACAGTGACCGGTTTGTGATTAATAATTTGCTTTGCTTTTCGGGTTCAAAACTCTTCACTTCAGTGGTGACATTGACATCTATGCGTTCTAAGTTCAGGCATCTATCCCTAGCTACATGCGTCACTTTACTACTTACTTACTATGCTGGCATTGGCGTTGGCTACCCATACTGACTTCCGTGCATTGGTCCCATTATCAGCTTAAGTCCAGACATTTAGGGATGTCTGAATCTCTTAAACTATTGCTCTGATACCAACTTATAAGGCCTCTTTCTAGGGGCCTCACTCGTTGGATTTACTCATAAACATAGTCATCAAAGTGATGGATTTAAATTAAATCATTCAAAAGTAGCGAAAGCATACATCATTCAATTACAAACAACGGAAGTCTTAAACATAACCTAGCATAGTCTTAACATAATATTCAAATATATGGGATGTCAGTTGTGCCAGGTAGCCTTCACGCCTTTACTCGCCCCTTCTTCTTTTTACCTGAAGTGCATACTAAAAGTCAGCTAATGCTGGTGAGTTCTAGTTTATAAGCAAGCTGACATTAACAATATCTTTTGAACATATATATATATATATATGTGTGTGTGTGTGTGTATTTACTTGTCCTTCTTTACTTTACTTCTTTCTTATATCATTCATAATGGGTACGTATATAAATACATACATGCTTATTTCTTAGTGCACATTCATTGGTCTTACACATATGGGTGATCAAACCGTCATTTTGATTTTGTAAGTCACAAAAACAAACGCCTTCGAACTACCGTCGTAGCCCATTTCGTTAACCGGCGGCACTAGAAACCGTCCATCTTCATTAACCATTCGGCAAACCTTAAGCCGTCCATCTTAAACGTCCTACCATCGTAGCCCGTCTTCGCCTGTCTGCTCTAAGGCATCCGTTTCCCAATGGAATTGTATATACAACCGTGCATTGATTGAGCGACTGATTCTACTGAAGTAGCCTTGGTTTAGTCTACCTTTCTAGACTTTTAGTTCTGGTTTCAATGTTGAAGATGATGAATGAAAGTCTTGAGCTGATTTCCCTTTTATATGCATGGGCTATATCGGCTCATTGGAGCCGAACCCAAGCTCGCTCCCTTACTTTTCATTTAATCCATGATTAAATCCCGATCTCGTTATTTTCCGTTCGTTTATTATTTCAGGATGTTACAGCTGTCTAATACACTACCTAGACAACTACTAATGGTTTCTCTAAACCATTCCAACTCCCTTGTGAGAAATTGCATATACTGATATTATTTCCTGGAGCTCAATCAAATCAGTTTAACCTACATACTGATTAGATAGATGAAATGTTAGTTAGAATCTGTTGTTCTTCAAAGATTTAAATGCATCAAGGCATTGACTCGTTGCAAGAAATAGTCAGATATATGATTTTGAACTAAGACCTGAACACCTCATCAAACCATATGACACATCTTACCGGACTTCCAATAATTTTCTTTTAGGTTCTATCATGATTTGGTCTTCGTGCGATAAAACACGTATATGAATCAAGAGTATGTGCCCACATACATTCAGAATTCATGTACCGAATGCACATTTTTCTTGCATTGTCAATGATGATTATCATACAGTTTCACTCAGATGAGAATGATCACATAACGAAATACTGCAACATCTAATCCTTGATTGCTACCTTGGTGTGGGAGTTGTTCACATGAGATGTGAAAACTCACTATCTTAATTCACATTAAATAGACATTCTCTTAATGACTTACTCATTACACGAATATGACCTCTCCAGTTATAATTCCTTTTGTCTAGGAAACTCTAGTGATGACTTTATCACCTCGTGGTATAGCTAACGCCGTTCACGTGGCGACAAATTCGAAGAATTTTCCAAATCTACTCACTTGATATAATGAATAGATATGAATATAAAATTAGTCAAGAAATAAAACTTCTCATTCGTAAAGATTTCATAAGTATAAACGCTTATAATTGTGTATTAAATGTATAAATAACCATGTTCGACAAATACGACTTGGTAAATTTTAACTCATTTGAAACAATATAAGTATCGTTATAAGAAATGATAATAGTATATAAATATTGGTTGTATTTTCGAACATGATCTATCTCTAGAATAAATATACAATTATATATATATATATATATATATATATATTTATATTTTATCGTTTGACTCGAGTCGATAAATATATTAAGTTCGATTAACCGAGCGTGTTATTTCTAAACGAGAATCCGAGAACGAGTTACGAGAATTGCATCATTTATATTTATATACTTTATAAATATATATTTTCGTATTATTCCAAGACATAATCACCAACGGGTCGTCGAGTCACACGTTAAACACAAATGATTTTCCAAATGAGTCTAGCTAGTTGGGTGAATGTTATGTTACCAACATGATTGCTAGGGCATTTCTTTAGACCTTAAGGTGTCTTTGTTGTATTAGGGCACGGGTAGGTCGGTGTTCATTTCACATTTGAGCTTGTGCTAGCATTTCCTTAGACATCTTTTAGGTGAGTTTCACGGCCCTTTTTACTGCTTTCTATGTTTGAGGGAAAAACATGTTGAATTCAAATTGTATGATAACTAGAAAACGAGAAACAAGCATCTGATTACTTTATACGCATAAGTTAACACATTAAGGCCCTCGGTATTTCAAACTATAACCATTAGCTATGGACTTAGCCGTAGATCGATATGAATAGTACTATTTGGTTTGACACCCCCACTCATGGTTAGTCGCACTAACCGCGACCAACAGGGTCAAATGATTGCATATTAGATCATGTTTTTCTCATTGATTAAGACCGACATGGTCAAATGATTGCATATTATATCATGTTTTTCTCATTTATTAAAGGTACAATGGGCTGGGGCAAAATTCGAGAATTGGTTAAATGTTTGGTTATAGGCTTGTGCATCACATAATTCGTATGTAGCTAGACTTCGATGAATCAACCGCTAACTTGTTTTGTTTATCATACGGATTTCTAGTTACCACTAAATGTTTTCTTTTTAGTAAAATAAATATGTGAACTTACCAACGTTATGTTGACATTTTTAAGCATGTTTTTCATGTAACTAATTCAAGTATGGCGTCTCACGTTTTGACTTGCATGCATTTCGAAGTACCGAACTTTTGGAAGATTTCCTTTAATTGCTTATTGATTTAAGCTATTGTTGTAAATCTTTGGTCTTTTCAAACAAGTGATGTTTTTTATACAACTATTTGCTAACATTCGGTATTATTGCCATGTAAGTGTTTGCGATATGCGATGAAAACCATGAACGTTACATCCCACGGTTTGGCCGTGCCGGGGTGTGACAACATTTGAAAAGATTCTACTCTTTATTGAACTGTAGAATTATAAAAGTAACAAAACATAATGTATAGCATAATTAAAGCTTGGTTTTGAAATGTTACATTATGTCTCTTTAAAAATTTATAATACATCCTCCTTCAATTTAATTAAACTTATCTTTTAAATTTTAATCTCTGTCAAATTTATTTTTTAATATTTTTGTATTTGTCAACCACAAGTTCACACGTATCATACTCATAAGTTTTTTACTTTTTTTTTGTTTATAACTTTTAAAATATGATGTTTTATAATAATCCGAATATACCATTGCGACATGTTTTTTATCTACGTTTCGATGTAAGTTTCGTTCATAACGGAGTTGCGCATGATAATGTACAAGTCATCTAAGTACTTATCTACACGCCGTTAAAGTTGTATACATATTCATCGTCAATTATTTCCACGGTTCAACGCCTCTGCCTTAGTGCGCGACGTAGCCGACGTTGGTTTACATAACGGTATTGATTTTATTTTATAATGTTTCAAATGCCTTAGTTTTTCCTACGTTTCGCGAGCCGCGACGTGCGCGGGTTTAATAATAGTAATGTATATTTACAAAATTGTATGTTATGATGGTAATTTGTAAAAGATGAGAGAAAAATAGTAAAAGTATCGTGGGAAGCCTCCCGGATCAAAAAGTCAAAATCGCAGAGTTGATGCTACCACCAAATCACATTTCACACTCACACACGATCTCTTCTGCTCTTCACGATTTCGCCCTCTCTCTCTCTCTGAACTCCAATGGCTTTGATGGTATGGATTCTACGACCGACTGAGTTAGCAGCCTAATCAATTGGCACCTTTAATTTCTGGGTAAGTCACCTTCACCCACTACACGTATACGTATCAAGTTTTTAATTTGCTGGGCAACATGTATGAACAAATGAAATGGGGCTTTCAGTTTGGTTGATGTTTGAAGCAAATTTATGCTTGTGAATATGAAAAACATGCCATTTATGTGTTTGTGAAGTACTAGTTTGACATTAATTGTCTGTCTTCAATTTGATTGACCTATTTATTTGACATGGGTTTTGGTGTGGTTTCCATTACATGTCAATTATACTTTTTTCACTTAGCAATTGCCTCACATATGAATGAATCCATGGATGTAATTGGTATTTTGAAGGTTTGAATAACAAAGATGCATGTGTAGCTGATTGTAAAAGCTCAACATTATGATCAGAAAAGCAAGCATATGGCCCCTTTTGTGAACATAGTTTTGGTTTGCACACTTTGATTGATAAGGCTTAAATTTTGAATAAAAATAGGTGGCTTTCAAACATTGTGTATAGTATCTGTCATCCGATTATGAGGTCCAGTGTTTTTCTTTTGCTATCTGATGTTCAGATCATTCAAGGGCATGGCTGTATCTCCGATGTGTGTCATTGCAAGGTTTTAATGAGGTGAAGAGTTCAATACTATTTCAGTTTTTTACATTATCTTTTTCTTTACAGTTACACGATCTCTATCTATGTAATTATGTATGCAGAGTCAGTTGTATATGCAGAAGAGGTCCAGTACAATTCTAATCATTTGTGTTAATTGAGAGTCGATGATGGCAGAGCTCAGTCCAAGGACTGATACTTCAACAGACGGTGACACTGAAGACAAGGCTATGGGGGTAACATTTCACTCTCTTTGCATTCATGACATTGCTTTTTTTTTTTGAACGGCGACACCTAGATATTCTAGGATAATTGGGTTTCTTAGGGGCCCAACCTTAGGAGGAACCCCCCAACTGGGTAAACCCCCTAACCTGATCACAGACCCCTAATTTTTGCTGTGGCCTGGATTCGAACCGGAGACCTTCCAATTGAAAAACCCCGGGTTACCGCCAGGGCAAAGCCCTTTTGGTTCATGACATTGCTTTTACTGATAAGTAACAACAGATCTGTATATTTTTTAAGAATCATTGTTTTCCCAACACAAGTAAATCCTTCCACTCCCAACTAGTTGTGCATGTTGATAATTTGAAGAGGTGATAAGACCAGCGGGTCGGGCAGGTTGGGTAACAAAATCAGATTGAAACGGCGAAACAATTCATTTTCTAGTATGGTTCGAGGCGGACCAGGCTGAGTTGACCCACTATCACTTATTTCTCTATTTTTTATGAATATTAGTGCCATAGTTATGATTACTGGAATGATATTGCTACCATAATTATCTAAATTCTTGGATTAAATGATTCCGGAGGTTGTATGCTTTAAGAATAGACTTTGTGCGGCTTTCAAGTTTCAACTCCATTTCACATGTTCTCCTTTTAGCCATATTTTTTCAACATGCCCGTAAGATAAAATACAATCCAATTCGACCCATTTATTATTAGTCAATCTCGCATTTATGTAATTCCTGTAAATTAGCCTAGTCAATATTTTGTATTATCCTTGTTTCCTATTTTAGCTCTAGGTCAGTTAGAGGCTATTGCTATTTATTCTGTACTCTATTTCAGTTTTGAATCAAGGGAATTATACGATTAGCATGGTATCAGAGCCCACTGCTCTGTACCCTAACACTGCCGCCGCCAACAACTAAACCTACGGGTTTTGAAAGCTGCCGCCGCTGTGTTAGCTACAGCCGGAAGATTGATCCTGCTTCCCGCATATTTTTTTTAGTTTCCCCCTTCTTTTTCAATACCAATCACATTAGATGTAGAAACCAACGCTTGTTCATCTAGTAAAACCCAGCCCCTGCCCTTCACCCAGTTTACACCGTGACAAACATTCAACACAACATCCGAGTCTTGGACGGTACCAAGGTGTCATATTCATCTTGGGTCAAAATTTTTCTGCTTCATGCACGAGGTTATGATGATCTTCATCATATTGACGACACACAACCTCCTGCTACCACAGATCCAACGTTTGATTCCTGGAACAAAATTGACGCCATTGTTCTACGGTTGATCTATGGGACACTGGCGGATGAGCTGTTAATCAGAGTTCTGAAAACCGAGTCCACTGCCTTTGAAGCTTGGACCCGCATTAAGAACATCTTTCTGAACAACAAGAGCTCCCGTGCTGCAACCCTTGAAATCGAGTTTCTAAATCTCAAGTTGACTGATTTACCGTCTCTTGAAGCGTATTTTCAGAAGTTAAAAGAGATAGTCGACAAACTATTAGATGTGGAGACCCCCGTGACTGAGAGTCGCCTGGTGTTACAGCTGGTACGGGGGTTACCTCCGGAGTATGACACTATCGGATCAGTACTCAATCATCAACTGCCCGCGTGAGAGGAAGCATGCAGTATGCTCCATTCTGAACTTCAGCGCCGTCAACTCCTCTAGCCCGTGAGCCACATCACCCTATCGCTGCAGCCATTATCATTGATTAGCCCACCCGTGACCAGTCTCGTGATCAGCAGCGTCGTGAAGGTCAGAATCCGAAATCAGCCTCGCAATCATCCCTCCTACAACCAGCGCCGACCAGGCCCAAATCGGTCCACTCGGCCCAACCGTAACCAGGCCCAGTTTCACTCTCTTACCGGAGGGCCTTCTAATGGTAACTACCCTCCTTGGTCGGCCCAATCCAACTCCTATTGGCCACCATACTGGGCTCCACCACCACCCTGTCCTTATCCAACCCAGCAGGGGTGGGCCACTCCTTATCAGCCCACGACCTCTCCATGGCAGGATCCTCCGGTTCGTCCACCTACAAAGTCTACTACCCAACCACAGACACATCTTACTGAGGTGAACCCCCTGGAACCTTCTCAACTCGGATATGATTTTGAGGCCATGTCAATGCAGCCCACTGATGATCAGTTGTACATGGATACATGCGCCATCAATCACCTCAGCTCCGACTCAGGTATGGTTTCGGTTCCCTCACATGTTACATCTATTAAGTCTATTTTTGTTGGTAATGGCCAATCGATACCAATTCTCGGATCAGGAAACACTACCTTACCCGGTTCCTCACACAACCTACATTTTAAAAACGTCCTTTATTCACCAAATATAATAAAAAAACTAGTGTCGGTTCGCCGTTTTGCTATAGACAATTGGGCCTCTGTTAATTTTGACCCCTTTGGTTTTTCTGCGAAGGACTACAAGACAGGGAGGATCCTGAGCCGTCACAATAGTTCCAACCACTTATACCCAGTCACCAACACTTTCAATGTTTGCAGTTCTGCATTGCTTGCTTCATCTTCACCCGGTCCTTGGCATGATCATCTTGGACATCCGGGATTGCATGTTTTAGACTTACTTCGTTGTTCCAGTTTTATTTCTTGTAATAAAACAACCCTTTGGATATTTGCAATTCATGTCAGTTATCTAAAAATAAGCGTTTACCATTTCATACTTCATTGTCAAATACACTTATGCCATTTGATATCTTGCATTGTGATTTGTGGACTTCTCCCATTCTAAGTAATAATGGTTATAAGTATTACATGGTATTAATTGATGACTTCACCAACTACACTTGGGTTTTCCCCCTAAAACTCAAGTCTGAGACCTTTACCAAATTCACCCAATTTCACAATTTTGTCAAAACTCAATTGCAATATTAAGTCTTTCCAATGTGACATGGGGGGTGAGTTTTCTAACACCTCATTCAAAATTTTTGCAACCACACATGGTCTTCAATTCCGTTTCTCGTGCCCTCAAACCTCCCAACAAAATGGGAAAGTCGAACGTATGATCAAACGACTCAACGAAATCATGTTGTGTCTTCTAACTCATGCTTCCATCCCTCCCACCTATTAGGTTGAAGCCCTTCACACATCCGCTTACCTACACAACATTCTCCCTACCAAAGTTCTTCATAACCCTACTCTCTCCGCCCTCTATCTCAAAAATCCCACCTATGACCATTTACGGGTATTTGGTTGCACATGCTATCCAAATCAATCCGCCACTCGCCCTCACAAGCTTAGCCTTCCCTTCACTCGTTGTGTTTTCTTGGGATATCCCCCGAACTATCGAGGTCATCGTTGTCTCGACCTAACAACGGGCAAAATTATCCTATCCCGCCACTTCACCTTTGACGAAAACACTTTCCCTTTTCAAACCATTTCCAACTCTTCCACCCATGACTACTCCTTCCTACAAGATGACCCCTCCCCCTTCTTGTTTCAACTATACTCCCAACCTTCCCCCATAAATTCTCCACACGGCTCCCGTCCAACACCCACCAGCTCCACCACACCTTCCTTCTCCCCTACCACTTCCGCTGCCCCAACAGCCTCTACCAGCAACACTGTCACTTATTCCAGACTACCCAAAACATCCACTCCTCTAACAGCACCACTGCCACTACCCGTACCACTGGCCCAACAGCCCCTGTTCCAACCTACCAAGCCTATCAAAACACCTCTATTCCTGCCCAACCTGCACCCCCTGCCCCTACTAGCGCAACTTCTCTAGCAGCCCCTGTCCCCCTACCCACCCAGCCTATCAAAACACCTCTACTCCAGCTCAACCTGCACCCCCTGCCCCGCCCACACAACCACCTATACATCCTATGTAAACGCGGACGCCACAAACCACCGATTCAGCTCCTTTCATACCACCTCATCCTACCCCACATCCATATCTCCTGTTCCTAAATCCCTCACCCAAGCACTCTCTGATCTGAATTGGCGTGATGCCATGTGGCCCATGTCTAATGAATTTCAGGCTTTCATAGACAATAACACGTGGGCCTGATAACACACACATACTCAACTGCATGTGGCTTTATAAACATAAATTTCAGGCAAATGGATCTCTATAAGGCCCGCTTAGTTATCAATGGAAAATGTCAACGGGTTGGTTTAGACTGTGATGAGACTTTTAGCCCCGTTGTGAAACCTGTTACCATACGGACCGTTCTCAGTTTGGCTGTGTCGCATTCTTGGCCTATTCAACTAGACGTGAAGAACGCCTTTTTACACGGGGACTTACATGAAACTGTATACATGCACCAACCCCTAGGTTTTGCCTACAGGACGAACCCGTCACTTGTTTGCTGTCACACCCCGACCGATGGCGGAATCATCGAGGCGAACAATGAAATGATTGTTCATAAGCACATGATCTACTAAGGTTGCATAATTCATTAATAAGATTTAAATATCAAATATCCAAATACAAATCAAGTTACAACACCCTATTCTAGAATATTACACATAATTATTTTACTAGGTCCAAAAGCCTTATGTGTAGCACCTTCAACACATAGTCACACAATCACATATCTTCACCTGAAACGTAATCCAAAACAAGTGTCAACTACGAGAGTTGGTGAGTTTACATATGTTTAAATAAAGTAAAAGTTTAGTTTAAAACGTTTATACAATTCATAGTTTGACATGGTATGATATGGCATAATGTGGAGAATTCACTATATGTATACCAATTGTAAGCATGTAATTATGTATATAAGCATATAGGTTTAACGTGATAGGCATAGCATACCGCTACCCTAAAAGTGATAGGCATGGAATCAAGACTATGTGGGTTACACATAATTTATACCATCCTAAAAGTATTCATAGCATAACAAGTGATCAAGCACAAAAGCACAATAATCTACGCATGTAAACACAAGTTGAATTGTATGTAAGTAAGCACAGATTACGTTTCACCCCAAAGTGTATAAAAATGTAAATAGGGGATATGTAACTCACCTTGCAAGCGGGTATTTGTCCACGCGTGTAGGTGATAAGTATGTTGAAGTCTAAGCAAAATGAAACCCTATGTAGATAAATGGGTATTATTGTATGTTATATGTATGTGCGTATTCGTATTTAAATGAGTATATGTTTTATAATAATATCCTAAATGTTTATTTGTATAAAATGTGGTAGAAAATGAATACGGTTTTGTAAAACTTTGACTTATAAAATATTACATTTTTAAATAATTAATCATTATGTTTAATGTATTTAAACAATAATAATAAATAAAAGATAAGTCTTTATTTAACCAATTATGTTGATATTTAAGATTTATTTAAACGAGTTTATTGAAAATGTAGCTAGGTTTATAAAAAGATGAGACATTTTATATATATTAGATGTATTTTATTAAGTTTATAAAAATGTTACAAGAGTTATAAAAATATAGGACATTTTATATATAAAAGTGTATTTAAGTAAGTTTATAAAAGTATTACAAGATTTATAAAAATATGAGATATTTTATATATAAAAATGTATTTAAATAATATTACGAGATTTATAAAAATATAAGATATTTATATATAAAAATGTATTTAAATAATATTACAAGATTTATAAAAATGGAATAGTTTATGGATTAAAAAGATTGTTTAATTGGTTTCAAAATAAACGAACGATCAAACCGACTCGTTTTAGTCTTTAGTGTATAAAAATGATATTAAAATAAATTAAGAAAATTAAATAAAATAAAAAAAAAGACAACAGGAGCAAAATGGGGTTGGGCCGTAGGCCACCCGGATCGAACCCGCGACCTGTGATACAAACACACACACGCATAACCAGCCGGGCTACTGCCCATCGCTGGTTGTGTGGGTGTCGTTTAATTGATAACCACACTAACCATACTGGTCGCTGGTTCTCGGTAACCGGCAAACCGTGTCCGAGGACACTTGGTTTGCCCGGTAATCCTCGAGCGATTGTCTAGATTTCGACTGGAATAGGTTACCTGATGATAACAGAAGGTACATGAATCGAATCGAGACTCGAACCTAGTCGCGAAGGGCTTGGTCGGCAGAGACTTTTGAACCGAAAATGTCCAAAACGGGAACTAGACTTCTGGGTGGGATTAGCTTCTGAATTCTTGGTCACAACTTCTTTCAGGGACGACGAGAGTAATGGAATTCTCAATTTGGAGTGAGAGTGAGAGTCGAGAGAGAATGGAGCCCGAGAAGGACCGGTAGTGGTTTCTTATAGTCGAGCTTGATTCCGACAATGAGACAAGCAATTGAGCCTGCCCCGATACTCGTCTGGACGAGACGAAGCTGTCGAGCCCTTTTTCAGGCGTGGAGGTCTACTGTCGGGGTCAATTACGCGGCGTGAACTTTCGGCCACAAACAGGATCATACTTTTCGTATGTTTAAACGACAAATTGGTCGAGGGCTCTGGTTTGCGTGGGAGAGGCGAAGTCAGCGACGCTTTTGTCGGGCGTCGAGGTGCAGGGAACAGCCCTGTCGGGGTGTTCGCCGGAGAAAGCCTCGGACCGCCGGACAATCGAAGGGGGTGACCGGGAATGCGAATGGGGAGTTGGCAACTTTGGTCCCTGGGGTTTGTCTTTATATTAAATTAACCCTTAAAATAAATACGGATGGGTCCCTGAAGTTTAAATTGTCCAGAAACAGACCCTACAGTTATTTTCTGTTAAAACCTTTGAGTTCGATTTATTACAATACAACCCCTGAACTTTTAAATGAATAAATTAATTTAAATTTCTTTTTAAATCAAATTAATTTAAAAATGTTTTTATAAACTTATTTTATTATTATTTTATAAATAATAATCTTTATAAAAGTTATAAATCTTATTAAAATATGTTGTTTTATTAAATATGCAACTTTTTAAATGTAGAATTTTTTTTGTATAGAATTTTATATTAGTTTTTTAAAACTTATAAAATTCTAATTAAGTTAGTTTCATAACAAAAAATACTTATTTGTATAAAAACCAAATAAAACTTAAGCATATAAAATTTCATAAAACTTATGTTTTTATTTAAGATCAATCTCATTGAATGGTAAATAAAATTGAAAACCATTGATTTATATAAATTATTTAATTTAATAACATAATTTATATAGTTTATAACCTTCAAATATTTTTTTTTAAAAAATTAAAAGTACATAAATTGAAATTTGCCAATATACTAGTTTGTATAAATTTGATTAAATATAAAATGTTAATATTTACACAATAAATTCCGCAACGAAAATTTTTGAAATGTCACATTTGCAGTCTTCGCAAATCTCTATATGGTTTAAAACAGGCCCCACGAGCCTTTTCATGCATGCTTCCCGTGAACCTCATTTTCAGTTTCTGAAACGAATTCTGAGGTATTTAAAAGGTACGGTCTCTCATGGCCTTTTGATTACTCCCTCCAAGTGCACTAAACTTACTGCATATTCGGATGCCGAACGGGGGGGGGGGGTGTTCCGGTTCGAGATGCTCAACATCGGGTTATTGTGTATTTATGGGAGATAATCTTCTCTCTTGGTCTTCTAAGCCACAGCACACGGTCTCCCATTCTAGCGCAGAAGCCGAGTATCGTGGTGTTGCAAACACCACCGCCGAGGTCACCTGGCTGGGAAATTTACTGCTTGAGATTTCAGTTCCTATCCGCAATGCAAGTATTATATCGGCTGTTTATCTCTCTGGTAACCCTATCCAACACCAACGCACCAAACATGTTGAAGTTGGTATTCATTTTGTGCGGACAAGGTTCGCATGGGCGCTATCAAGGAACTACACATTCATGCTGATTATCATTACGCAGATATCTTCACAAAGGGTCTTCCTCGAGTTCTATTTCAGAGACTCAAGTCCAGTCTGCGAATTCATCCTCATGCTCGGACTACGGGGGCGTATTAGTCAATCTCGCATTTATGTAGTTTATTGTAATTCCCGTAAATTAGCCTAGTCAATATTTTGTATTATTCTTGTTTCCTATTTTAGCTCTAGGTCAGTTAGAGGCTATCGCTATTTATTCTGTACTCTATTTCAGTTTTGAATCAAGGGAATTATACGATTAGCATTTATAAGAAAATAGGTGAAACTTGCCACCTCTAGTTTGAAAATGTAAGTTGAAATTTTCTAAGAGTCAGATTTGTGATTTTGTTGCAGTTCCATAGCAGTCAATCACATGGGCCTGTGGTTTCTGACACCAGCGATAAGTCAAGGGATCAAAAGGTTTTAGAGTTGCAGTTACATGTTCATATTTTTATTTTTAAATGCTACACATTTTTTTTTTCTAAAATGATCGCTCCATTTCCATAAATCAGAATTCAGTCTTAGAAAAGAGAACATAAAATGATGAGTTGATTATGTAATAAAGTAAAAATGATTTTACAAAATATGTGCTTTTGTTATGATTATTTGGGACACTTTTGTTGCCATCTTGCTGATTTGTTTAAACTATATTTTTCAAGACACTGCGTAGGCTTGCTCAGAATCGTGAAGCTGCAAGAAAGAGCCGCCTGCGGAAGAAAGTGATTTTTCTTTAATATGATTCTTACACTCGTTACATCTTTATCTTATTCTTTTGTTATTGATGATTAAGTTGGTTAGATCAGATTTCACATTATTCTCAATTGCTAAATAACTATATTATCACTTATCATTATTTAGTACTTTCACACAATAGCATCAATTACATCGGTTTTATCAAACTTAAATCTGATCTAACCAACTTAATCATCAATAACAGTCTAGATGATTATAAAATAATTAGTAAGAAACAATTGATTATGAATGACACTACTTTTTGCATAACTCATGTGAATGCCTTCAAATGTTTATAGGCTTATGTCCAACAGCTGGAAAGTAGCAGAATGAAGTTGACCCAACTTGAGCAGGAGCTTCAGCGAGCTCGGCAGCAAGTACGGTTTAACTAGTTATTTTCTGCACATTTCTTTTAAATTTCACTTAATACTTACGTTGAAAATGATCTAACAATTAATGAATTCCTTTTCCTTTTCTTTAAGGGCATCTTCATTTCAAGTCCAGGAGAACAATCTCAATCAATGAGTGGGAATGGTAAGAGTCTCTTGTAATTTTCTATAATAATAGATGAGTTAAATATGGTTGTAAAACCATTTTATTACAACAATAATTTATTGAGTAAAGCAATTTACGAGTTTGTATCCATTTGAACAATTCTCTTTTGAGATCAAACATAAGCCATATTTTCCCATTCCTTAGTAAATGGGTTGAAATTGCCACGACAATGTGTTGTGAAGAAATTAAACTTATGAAAGAGACTTGTGCAGGAGCGTTGGCTTTTGATGTTGAATATGGACGGTGGCTGGAAGATCACAACCGGCGGATCAATGAGCTGAAAGGGGCAGTGAGCAATCATGCTGGTGACGGTGAACTGAGGATCATAGTTGATGGTGTCGTGGCACATTATGAAGATATTTTTAGAATAAAAGCTGATGCTGCCAAGGCTGATGTCTTTCATGTTCTATCAGGCATGTGGAAGACACCTGCTGAAAGGTGTTTCCTCTGGTTAGGTGGATTCCATTCATCAGAACTCCTAAAGGTCAGCCATAGCATCATGCCATATTATTAACTCAACTGGTTGGGTGATGCCATTTTATAAGAAGCCGTGTTGTTTTGCAGCTGCTTATAACTCAATTGGAACCTTTAACGGAGCAGCAATTATTGGCGATTGGCAACCTACAGCAGTCATCACAGCAGGCAGAGGATGCTTTGTCCCAGGGAATGGAGGCATTGCAGCAGTCTCTAGCAGAGACAATAGCAGGCTCTCTTGGCTCCTCAAATTCATCAGGAAATGTAGCCAACTACATGGGCCAGATGGCCATGGCTATGGGTAAACTAGGAACTCTAGAGGGCTTCATTCGACAGGTTATGTATACCATTCTCTTCTAAATACACCCTCGTTTACTTTGGAGGCTGAAAGGGTGTTTGGATTTGCCTTTCCCAATTGATAATCTATCTGAAGTTGCAAAAATAGTCATTTAGATGTCAGTTATGGGGGCTTTGGACTTGCGTTTTTATAACTTCAACCAAACGCCATCTCCAAATGACTGAATATCTGAATATTACAACCTCAAAACGTATAAGCAGGTCCAAACACTACCACCAAGATTTTATTACAGAGGATTATTGGGTTCTAACTATTCAACGTTACGTACTCACTTTCAAACTGCACATCCAAACACACCCGATTCCTTGAAAAATAAAAAGGAATTCCCACTCAAATATCCAAGTAGTATCTCGTGTAGCCTGCTCTATTACAGCTGAGTATCTGTTTTTCATTATTTTCCGTGATTCAAATATGATACTGATTCTGGTACAAATTCAATATTCAATACCAACATATTTCAATATGCAATTAATAGTATTATTCGTTTAACCAGGCTGACAATTTGAGGCAACAAACCTTGCAACAAATGCATAGGATATTGACAACACGCCAATCAGCCCGGGCACTCATTGCCATTAACGACTATTCTTCTCGGCTTCGGGCTCTGAGCTCATTATGGCTTGCACGCCCTCGTGAGTGACCGGATCCTTCTCTTCTTCATATGATCACAAAATGTGTCTCTTCTACCCCTGAGTTGTTGTACCAATCATACACAAAAATACTCTCGTGTGCAAGGATTTTTAACAAGCAGGAAGGGCAGCAAATATGTCTAGTTCTTGGACTCATACCTGGTAATGGTATCTTCTTCAAATCTGTGTAATGGTGTTGAGTTGTACCTTTTGTGAATGATAGATATCTCAACTATTAACTCATAAGTAAAAATAATTTGGTGTAATTTAAACCGATACGATTAGGCGCATTGTAGCTTCTTCATGGGTTTTAAGTGCTAATGTTTGAAATGGGTTTGAATTTGAATGATTTTATCCACAAAGGTTTCAATTTACCACAATAGTTGCATATGATATCAAATCATCAAGTGAGAAGTAATTTGGCAGAATCAAGAGATCTTGGTTAAAACCTCAACATTAGTCCTCAATTGCTAACTCTCATAACAAATGCCCTTGCATCCAATCCTTGACCTCAAGCATTGAAGTTGGGATAACAAAATTGGATCTTTTCTGTAACACACTCTATACAAAACCCAATTTAGAAGGATATTTAATTTAAAAGGCATAAGATCGTAAAATATTAAAATATCCTTTAAATCAGATATACCGAAATTCACTAACAGACATTTTCCCCGGTATCCAGGTGTGTAATATGTGTTCACTCCCTTAGAGATTGAGGGTTTAAATCATGCAGTAAGGAGGTTAGATGAATTTTATGAAAAAAAAAAGATGTACCGAAATTCATAAAATTTACAACTCCAAAATGGTTTTCAATAAAAGATAACAATTATGATTACAATATTTGTATTAATGTCATGAATTAAGTAAGTCCAAAGCTACTTAATTAAAACTCAAACTTAAACTAATACAACTTTAAGTCGAAAAAATAAACTTTGCTTTCAAATTTGATTTCTGAAAGTTATACAAACTTAAATGATTAGCAGAAAGCTAGTGAATACGTAGGGTTAACAACAAATAAAAATATAGATCGAAAACATCCTTGTAAACTCTTCAAAAATTATATAATTTTCTTTCAAAACTAGGCAAGACATGCCTATATGAAGAAATTCAACATTTCATGTGCCACATGGCATGACTACGTAAAACAAGATCATTGTGGAAAAATGGAAGGACACAACTAGGTTTGAAAATTTTACGTAGTTATATGACATTTAACAATACATGACTATGTAAGGAAATAGCACATAGTTGTGACCCACTGTCAAAATCTGAATATTTCTGGAATTATTAGGGCATGGCTATGTAGTTAACAGAATTCACATACAAATAATAAATTTTGCATGTCAAGTTTCATATTTAGAAAGGGTTAATATTCACTCGTAATTTTAATAAAATTCCTTCAAATCTTTGTATTCATTTAAGACAATGCTCTCAAAAGTTAATAAAATTGGTGTAATGCTTACACATACGAAATACAACAATTTGAATCAGTTTGCATACGAATAAGCAAATAAACAAATGTACCCAATAAAATCTCACTCATAGCAAAAAGCGATTTGTAAGATCTCGGGAGGTAGGATGGGGCAAATCTTCCCTCTATCCCGGAAGATAGAGAGGTGGCACCCGTTGAGACCCTCGACTCCAAAACCTTTTCTTGATAAAGTTTAGCATATAGATAACATAAAGTGTAGCACGGAGAATCAAAATAGGAGCAAAACAAAAGGTATTTCTAAAAAATAGGAGTAACTGATATGTCATAATTTATACATATTTTTCATGCACAATTATCCTCATATTCACCACACTTTAGACATTTTGATAGGAATTAATTCTTAATTTATTCCTTTTTGAAATATCAGGATAATTAACACTTGTTTGCAAAAACATGAAGAAATAACTCAAAATCAAGGGGAAATCAGTACTTAAAAGCCAATTGAACGATCATGCATACAAGAAGTCAACACAGGAAGTCAAAACGTCAACAGAAGCAAAAATAAGGCAATGCACGGTCGTGTGTTGCCTTGACAGCCGTGCAAATGCTGCCACGTGTCCTGTACTTCCCAAAGCTGCCAGATTCCCTCACGTGCAAGAAATGAGTGCTTTGCATGACTGTGCATTGCCGAAATCTTAGCCTATAAATAACAAGCTTATTCCAAGCATTTTGATGTCCAAGATCGGGTTAGTGGAAGCCTTAGTGCTCTGCTAGGGCCGAAACTCTCTCGGTTTTGTTCCATTTTTAGCTTTTCTTTGTTTAATTTCCTTTTCTAGTTATTGTAATATGGAATGATTCTTCTTATTCAAGTAAACAAGAGGCAACCTATACCCATCCTCCCTTGGTGTTGGATCGCTTCCACGCATTGTCTAAGGGTTAGTGGAGTCACTTGTATGGTCATTTGTGGCTAGTCTTCTTGCGTTACTTAGGTTGGTTGAACTTTATCTAATTGATGAAGTATTTTTAGTATGTTATGTTCTTAAACTCTTTCTTTTAATTTATCTTAAAAAGAAAAGAATAAGTAATCTTTAAACCGAGTTACTAATCTTAAATCTTGTGAGTTACTTAAGGAAGACTCCTTGTTTGGGAAGCTTATTCGAGTTTGTACGGTCTATATACAAATCTTGGTGCTAACAACAACCTAGTTAGTATAGATTTAATATTATGGGTTGATTGGAGGTTTGGGTATTCAATGAGTCATTCGTGTCTTAGCTGGACCTTGTGGTCCGTGTCGGTATTTCTTTACTTCTCTTGTGTTGGCTTGCAGAGAACTTCTAGCGGAAGCCATGAAGTTTAACCTTGAGAAGGAAAGTTATATTTCTTTAAAATATATTTACAAGTAAAGACAACTATTTTAAGAATGTAAATTGTTAGGTCCAAGCGTTCATAAAGTAGCTTTGGAGGAAGTTACGCATTCCAACTTTCCAAAAGAAGTTACACGACTTGGCGTACGCTAGTCGACAGGATAATCTTAGTCCGAATAATAAATCACGGGATAGTCGATGGACTTGAGACCCTGTTAGGATCCCGAGAGTTATTAGGAGCAGTTGGCCGACCGTATCCACTCTTCCGTTACTAAATACTAACTCTCCTATCGAAAGGGTTAGTATTAGTAACTTTGACCAATTTTACTAAAATATAACATTAATTAACAAGGTGTAGGACCGTGAAATTACAAGATGGTTCTGTTCTTAGTTGAAATTGGCGGAAACAATAACAACTACACAAATGTAATCGAACAGACAGAAAGAATACTAATAAGAACACTGTTGTATTAAGCTTTGTGAATAAACGATTACAAGTGAAACTCTATCAGAAAGCACAAAAAGCACACTTACAATGAAGTGTTTTCACAGTATTTATACTAACTTAAAATCAGGATAGACCCTTGATTCTAAGTATCAGATCTAACATAGACCGTTGATCTGATGAAAATATCTAACTATTATATGTTTTGTCTATATCTAGTTAGCTTTATTGAAGCGTCTTCTTTATGCATAATTGCTTGCATGTCTGGAGAAGAGCATTGTCGTCCGTCATTGGTTGCACCATTGAGGTTCCTTCTGCTTTGAGTGTGTCAGTCGTTTTTGCAGAAGGTTGTCAGTGATGCTTGGTATGGATAGTCAGCTGCAACGATTTGTCTTCAAGGCACAAGGCTGTCAGCATCAAAGATGTTGATCAGCAGCAAGATGTAACCATCCAGAGCTGCTGATGATTTGCCTGTCAGCAGCATCAAGTGTTGATGTTGCTGAGAAGCTTATCCGCAGCAACTTTGGTCTTCAGCAGATAAGGCTATCCGCAACAGATTTGTTCTTCAGCATGAGAACAAGTATCCGCAGCAGATAAGCTTGTCCGCAGCAGATTGTTGGTCACCAGCAAACTCTGAGATCAGCAGCATTTGTACTTAGAGATTTTTGTAGCCATCAATCTTTGATTCTACAAACTCCCCCTAGACTGATGCTACCAAAATTCTCTTATTGCCTTTGTTGCTGAAGCTTTTGCACATTTATGACTACCCTTTCAACCAAAGGGAAAGGCTTCGAAAACAGCTATCTAGTACTTTGAAATACAGCCTGCAGTCATTAAAGCTGTCTGAGTCTTTCTCCATCGGGACCATCTCCCCCTTTTTGGTTGCATTAGTGGACAAATGTGCATCAGTTTGGGTGCCCATTGATACAAAGGAGGGAGTAAGAAAAGTTGGGCATTGATGTGCCTCTAAAGGAGGGAGTAAGAAAAGTTGGGCATTGATGTGCCTCTATCATATTCACCCTGGCCGTCAATTCCAAGATATGAAATTTCAGTCTGTCCTCATCCACAGTTGTGGAATCCTTGGATCCAGATGGGTCCTTAGGCCTAGCCTCTTCGTCCCCATCACCCATGGTTTCTTAGCACCTGGGATTCCTCTCAGTGAGGGGAGTTTCCAAGGAAACATCCTCACTGTGAGTTGCCGTGGTTGAGGACTTAGCAATGTTATCACTGTCCTCCTGGTCATTTGATGGACCAGCAGTAGTGACAGCCTCTTCCACATCCACTCTTTCATAACTCCTAGAATGGACCTTCAGGGTAGAAGAACTTGGGTTGGGTGTGTTGGAAGTAAGATCAATCAGTACCTCCGAGATGGTGGTAGTTGGAGAAGGTACATCATCTTGATCAGGTTCCTCAACACTTAAGTTCAGAAGAGAAAGGAAAGGCTCAAGGGGGCTGTTCTATAGATCCGGGAAGTGATCCTGATCCTAATAGAGAGACATCCAAAGGAGTCTCCCTAATAATGTGGCTTTCCCTTATGATATTCTCACCAGAATGTTGTGATTCTGAGTGAGGGCTATTAGGTTGGGTTTGGGCCTTGGAGGCAAGAGAAGAAGGAGTTCTCTTGCCCCTTTTTCTAGTCTATGTCGTTACAACCGGGGCCCTGTGTTCCGATTGAACGATATCATCCAAAACATGTGTAAGTAATGTTTGTGCCTGTGCATCCTTAGTAGTATACACAGGGGTTCGAATGGTTGAAGCAGACTGTTGTTCAGGATGTGAGGTGGAGGGTGTGGGATCAGTATCAGCTGGGATTGCTGAACTGTCACCCGGGGTACTCTGTATGTTCAGTATTGTAGATAACAATTGAACATTGACCCCTGAGAACTTTTTGGAAACAGTTCTCATGTTATCACTTCAGATCAGTGAAAATGCAGATCTTCATGAAAACCCTAGCGGGTAAGACGATCACGTTTGAGGTCGAATCCTTCGACACAATCGACAAAGTGAAGGCAAAGATCCAAGACAAGGAAGGTATTCCACCAGATCAGCAGCGTCTAATCTTCGCCGGAAAACAGCTCGAGGACGGTTAAACCTTAGCCGATTACAACATCCAGAAGGAGTCAAATCTTCTCCTCGTCCTTCTTCTCAGCGGTGGCGCGAAGAAGCGCAAGAAGAAGACCATGGAATACGGAGACAAGTGCGAAGCTTACCTGATGACATCCGTTTCTTTTCTGAGATATGCATTGGAGAAGAGTGTGGCTTTCGAGATGGGGATATCCTTGCCGTCTTCCTCGGCTTTGATTTGGGGAATCCCTTGTTTGGTAGAGTAGAAGACGGTACTCCAGAAATCCTCCATATGAGGGATATGTGTGACGTGGTTGGATGTGAGGGAAAATTGGATCTTTGATCGACATAAGAAGTCGATCATATCATTGAATCCTTCGGATATCTTTCACTTGGTTGGGTATGACAGTGAGGGATGAAGGGCTTTGAAAGTGTTGGGGGCTTGAAAGAAAGTGATAGGGACTTGAAGGAAAGTGATGATGGTTTAGGGAGAAGTGGAAGGTGAAGAGGTGGAAATTTGATTTGTTTTATAATGGCAGAGGAGAGAAAAAGCAAAATTATTTGTACAGTACAACCCAATTCACCTTTTATTGTTACAGCTGCAATGCACCGAGACATTCATGGTAAAGACTGACGGGAATTTTAACAGCGGGTAAAGGTTAATTTGGACTTAAATTTACCAATCAGCAGCAAACTTGATTGCTGTGGATGCGGAAGGTTAAGTCTGTAAGTAGTAAACTTATCTGCTGCTGATGGATTTAATAATCCGCAGCAAGGATGTTGCTGCTGACAGTCTTAAAGAAATCCACAGGAAGCCTGTTCCTGCTGATAACTTAAAGCAGTCAGCTGCAAATCTTTTGCTGCTGAGGATTAAACTTGTCAGCAGCTGGAGGACAAGAATGCTGCTTACTTATAACTTTTATTTACAACATAAGACAAAACACAAAAATAGAGTGGAGAAGAATTTTAATCAAAGTTCATCATACCAATTGATTCAACTAAATATTTAAATCTAGCTTCATCAAAAGGTTTTGTGAACAAATCAACATATTGCTCATTCGTATGAACTTTGGTTAAAATAATCCTCTTTTTCTTAGCTTGATCTCTTATGAAATGATACCTGATGTCAATGTGCTTTGTCTTTGAGTGCTGAACCGGATTGTTTGTGATTGAGATAGCACTCATGTTGTCAATGTGAATTGGAGTTGCCATGAAAGTCATCCCATAGTCCAACATTTGATTTTGTATCCAGATGACTTGTGTACAGCAACTTGAAGCTGCAATGTATTCTGCTTCAGCTGTAGAAGTTGAAACACATGTTTGCTTCTTGCACTGCCATGAAATCAATCTCCCTCCCAGAAACTGACATCCCCCTGAAGTGGACTTTTTGTCCAAGTTGCATCCCCCATAGTCACTGTCAGTGTATGCATATAGATTAAACATGTCATTTTTAGAATACCATAGTCCAAGTCTTGGGGCACCCTTTAGGTATCTGAAGATTCTCTTGACAGCCTGAAGATGTGAAACTTTTGGAGCTGCTTGAAATCTTGCACAGAGGCATACTGCAAACATGATATCTGGCCTTGAGGCAGTGAGATACATGAGAGACCCTATCATTGCACGATACTGATGTTGATCAGTGTCTTGGCCATCTTTGTCTGGAGTCAGTTGATGATGCACTTGCATGGGGGTTCTTGCAGCAGAGCAGTCAGCCATTTTGAATCTTTCCAGAATGTTCTTTACATATTTGGATTGGCTGATGAAGATTCCATATGAGACCTGTTTGACTTGTAGACCCAAGAAGAAATTTAGTTCACCCATTGAACTCATTTCAAACTTTGAGTGCATCAGAGTCTCAAAGTCTTTGCACAGCTGTTTCCTTGTTGATCCAAAGATGATATCATCAACATAAATTTGAACTAGTAAGATTTCTCCCCCTTCATCTTTGATAAACAGGGTCTGGTATATGGCACCTCTTCTGAAGTTGTTGCTTAGTAGATATCCGGACAAGGTTTCATACCAGGCTCTTGGTGCCTGATGTAGGCCATATAGAGCTTTGTCTAGTTTGAACACTTGAGTGGGATGTGCAGGATCTATAAATCCTGGAGGCTGTTTGACGTATACTTCCTCACCAATCTTACCATACAGAAAGGCACTTTTGACATCCATTTGATAGACAGTGAAATTCTTGGATGCAGCATATGCTAGGAAGATTCTGATGGCCTCCAGTCTGGCAACAGGAGCAAAGACTTCATCATAGTCAATCCCTTCTTCCTGAGTGTAGCCTTGAGCTACAAGTCTGGCTTTGTTTTTTACTACAATGCCTCTCTCGTCTTGTTTGTTCCTGAAAACCCATCGTGTGCCAATAGCATATTTACCCGGTGGAAGTTCAACAAGTGTCCAGACATCCCGCCTCTTGAATTGCAGCAATTCTTCCTGCATTGCTTCAATCCAGCTGCTGTGTTTGAGTGCTTCATCTATCTTCTTGGGTTCCACCTGAGATAAGAAACAAGAAAACAGGCATATATTGGCCTCATGAGATTTGCTCCTTGTGAGAACTCCTTGGTGTATTTGACCAATAATATTCTCTTGAGGATGTTCTTTGTGGATCCTCTGTGCTGGTACCACCTCCAGCTGTATCCCTTGCTCTAGATTGCTGAAGTTTTGATCAGGGGCCTCTTCATTCATGGTGGAAGAATCTTCAACCGCATCATCCACATTAATATTTTCAGCAAGAGCATCAGCAGCATCTACAGCATTTACTGAAGAGTCTTCCTTTAGATTTTCAGTTTCAGACAGGCTGTTGCTGGTGATATTTGACCGTCTTGTTCCTACTTCACTTGCTTCAATTGCTTCCACAATTGATGGAGGATCAATTGATGGTCTTCTCAGACTGACAGAAGATGTAGGAAAATCCTGTCTGTAGTCAGTGGATGAAGTGGAGGCAGGTGTTTGTGTAGACGTAGACTCCATATTTGAGAAGGTGAGAGGCTCAAATATTTGGGAGAAAGAGTCTATGTCAAAGAGCCAGTTTGGTCCTCTTCCCTGCTCACAGATAATGTGTTCTCTGCATTCCACATTTGCTGATTCTTCAACAATTCTTGTTCTTGAATTGAATACTCGATAGGCCTTTGATTGAGAGGAATAGCCTATGAAATATCCTTCATCAGATTTGGCTCCAAACTTAGGAAGAATCCCATGTGTGATGAGAATGGTGCATGGACACCAAAAAGGTTTTAGGAACCCAATATAGGGAATTCTTTGAAACCAAAGTTGATAGGGTGTTTTGTTGAGGGGTTTGACAATTAGAACTCGGTTTTTGTAGAACCAAAGACTGATTGCTACCAAATTATTCTAAGTACAAATGCTGCTGATAGGCTTATCAGCAGCATTCAACACTTGTTGCTGCTGATAGGCTTATCAACAGCATTCAGCACTTGTTGCTGCTGATAGGCTTATCAGCAGCATTCAGCACAAGTTGCTGCTGATAGGCTTATCAGCAGCATTCAGCACAAGTTGCTGCTGATAGGCTTATCAGCAGCGGTCATCCATGTCTGCTGCTGATAGGCTTACCAGCAGCAACCTTCACTCTTTGCAGCTGATAGCTCTATTCACTGAAAACCAAACGTTGCAGCTGACTATCCAGGCCAAGCGTCTCTGACACCTTTCTGCAAAAGCAACTGACAGACTCAAAGCAGAAGGAACCGCTATGGTCAACCAATGACGGACAACAATACACTTCTCCAAGCATGCAAACAATCATGAATAAAGAAAACGTTTCAGTAAAGTTAACTAGATTAGCCTTTACGTGTAATGTAAATTAATAAACAAGATCAACGGCTTGTGTTCGATCTGATCCTTAGAATCAAGGGTCTGTTTTGATTCTAAGTTACTATAAATACTGAGTTGCCACTTCATTGTAAGTGTGCTTGTAGTGCTTGTCATACTTATTCATTGAGTTTCTCACTTGTAATCTTTGCATTCACAAAAGCTTAATACAACAGTGTTTATCAGTATTCTTTGTGTTTACTTGATTATAAATTGTGTAGTTGATTTTGTTTCCGCCAACCTCAACTAAGAACAGAACCATCTTGTATTCTCACGATCCTACAAGTGGTATCAGAGCTTTGGCTCAGATTAAACAAACTAACATTTGTTTAATCATCTCTGGTTCTATTCTAAACTCTCTCTTTGAACAAGTCACCCAAAATCAAAACAAAAATGGCACAGAGTAATGGCTTTGAAGATATTGGCAGCATCAACCGACCAATAAGGTTGGTATCTGGAGAAGACTATGACATGTGGAAAAATAGCAAGGAAAGCTTCTTCTGTTACCAGGAATACGGAATGTGGAGATCCATCAAGGAGGGTCCATATATTCCCATGGTGGCCTCTGCTGATGATGGAGGGCTACAAGTCCCGAAGGAAACCTCCAAGTACTCTGAAGAGGACATCAAGAAAATGGAGGTGGACTTCAAGGCACTAGGAGCCATCCAAATGTGCCTTCCAAATGAAGTTTTTCACAACTTCAGAAGTTACAAAACTGCCAAGGAGCTCTGGGAGGCGCTGGAGAAGATGTTTGCTGGCTCTGAAGAAGTCAAAGAGAACAGAAGGGACATACTGAAGCAGCAGTATGAGAACTTCGTCTGGAGGGAAGGTGAGACCTTAACTATTTTTTATAACAGATTTACCTATCTTGTAGGTGAACTGCAGTGCTCCAAGGTAAAGCTGGAGAATGAAGACATTCTCAAGAAGTTCATAAGATCTCTTCCTAGTTGCTGGACATTATACACTGTGTCCATCAGAAGAACAGAGAATCTGAAGACTCTTCAGATGACTGAGCTCTTTGGCATGCTCAAAACCTATGAATTAGAAATGATTCAAGCTAAAGAAAGGAGCTCCAGTTATCAATCAGCTACCACTTCCTCCACTACCTCCTCAGCGCTTCACTCTGATCATTCCGGTCCTAGTGCAAGCAGCTACTATCCTCCCATTGTTACTCACCCTCAGACCCCAACCGCTTCACAATCTAACTCATCACCATTTCTTCTTGAGGCACCTCCTCAACAGCCAACCTCTACTGCTTTTGTCTCTGACAACTCAAGCAGCATGTATTTCATAAAAGAGGATCTGGAATGCTTTCATCCAGATGATCTTGAAGAAATGGATATTCAGCACTCATATGCCATGCTCTCCCCCAGAGCAAAAAGGTTCTATTCTAGAACCGGAAGATCATTTCCAAGCAACAACTCAAACAGTAGAGTTGGGCTTGATAAAAGCAAGATCCGTTGTTACAACTGTAACCAAATGGGTCACTTTGCTAGGGAGTGCAAGGCACCTAAAGCCAATCAGGGTGCCGGCCATCAAAGACAAGCCTACCAAAGTCAGCCCAGACAACAGCAGCAGCAACAAACTCCCCCAGCACAAACTGCAGCCTGTGCAAATGTTGGAACTGCAGAATTCGACTAGAGTTTTCAATATAAAGATGTTCCTGTCTCCAACCAAGCACTTATGGCAGACACTGCAGAGATACCACCTCAGGTATTTGAACATCTATGCTCTCAAGCTTGCATTGATAAAGTTTTAGGTTATAGAAAACATAACCAAAACCTTATAGATCAAAATGAAGAGTTTCTTCAAATGAAATCTGAGTTCAAAAAGGTTGAAATCACTTACAAAGAAAAAATTGAATGCCTTAAGAAAGAGATTTCATCTCTAAAACATGAACAAACCAATCTTGAAACTCAGATTGATGATCTATTAGTAAAACTTAAATCAACCAGAGCTGATCTGGCAGAACAGAAAGTTCATGTTGAAAAATATGAATTTTCTTCTAAAAAGCTACAGAGACTTCTAGATATTCAAGTCCATGAAAAGGTAAAGCTTGGAGGACTTGGATATGGCAAGGAACAGTACAATACTGTTCCTCATCCAGCTGACTATGTTGCCATCTATGAACCAAGCTTCGATGTTGCAAAACTCGACACTGCAAATAGAAATCTTGATCCTCCAATGGATGAACCCCTTGTTAAAGACTGCACTACCTCATCAGAATCTGAGTTAACCTTCTCAGACCATGATGAAACAAGTACAGCCTCATCTGAAGCTGTTCTGAATAGAGTCCCAGTCCCTACTGTTCTCCCAGCTGTTCCAGCCCCTGTACCATTCAAACAGATAAGGATCAGCTATCCTCCAGGTGGAAGAAAGCTAAACACTGAAAAGGGACAGACATCAGGACCCACAAACTCCAAGTCTCAGTTCATGCCAAATCAGAAGAATAAGCAACAGGTTAGAAGAGTTACGACCAAGAAAACTCAGATCAGAAACTCTTCTTCTCCACCAAGGAAGCAGCAGCCCAAGGTTCAGCAGTCCTGCATCATATGTGGGGAATCAAACCACTTTGCTGCAAAATGTCAGTTTAACCCTTTCAACCAGATCCTTCTTCAATCAGCGCATAAACAAAAGAAGGATCAGCATACTTCAGTTGATAGGCCATCCGCAGCCAGTAGAAGAGTTGAAACTCCAGAAAAACACAAGCAGCAGCAAAAGGCAAAGCCTTCAGCAGCCACCAAATCTGCTGCTGCTCAAACAAAGCAGTCAGCAGCAAAAACTAAATCTGCTGCTGCTCCAAATAAGCCCTCAGCAGCAAAAGCAAAATCTGCTGCTGAAAGGCCAAGGTCATCAGCAGCAACATCTGCAGCTGATAAGCTGAAGCCCTCAGCAGCAAAACCTGCCCCTGCTGACAGGCCAAAACCTCAAGCAAGAAAATCAGCTGCTGATAGAGCAAATTCATCAGCTGCCAAAGCCAAATCCGCAGCCGATAAAGAAAAGAGAACTGGAAAACCACTACTTAAGCAATGGAAAGCCAAAATCACTGCTCCTGTCAGCAAAATCATCATCGGTGCTGTTGAATGCATGCATGATGAATCAGAATGTCCAAGAACTCTTTTCTTCAAAAAGGAGAGCTCTTGGACCACTCCCACTAACTAAATCTCTTTCATGTGCAGGGACAGCCAGGTAACAAGAATAACACCTGGGTGGTAGATAGCGGCTGTTCCAGGCACATGACAGGCAACAGGTCCATCCTCTCCAACTTCAGACATTTCAATGGAGGATATATTGCCTTTGGGAATGACTCAAAAGGTGGATCTATCACTGGACAAGGCACTGTGTCCAATGAAAGGATGAGTATTGAAAGAGTCAACTATGTTAAAGAACTTGACTTCAATCTCATGAGTGTTTCTCAAGTATGTGATCAAAAGCATTGGATGCTCTTCACTGACAAAGAATGTTTCGTGTTAGCTCCTGGCCTATCTAAACCCCCCCAGAGAAGATTCTCCTAACTGCTAACAGAAAGGACAACTTATATGTGCTTGACATGAATGAAGTCACTCCATCTGGTAGTGTTTCATGTTTTCTGTCAAAGGCATCAGTTGATGAATCCGCTCTCTGGCACAGGAGGTTAAGCCATGTTAACATCAAAACAATCAATAAATTAGTGAAGGACAATCTTGTCAGAGGGCTTCCTGATAAAGAATTCCAGCTAGACGATCATTGCATTGCCTGCTTGAAGGGAAAACAACACAAAAGTTCCCATAAGCCCAAGACATTGAACACAAATGACACTCCTCTCCAGCTACTGCATATGGATCTCTTTGGTCCTACAAATGTCATGTCAATGGGCAAAAAGTCCTACTGTCTGGTGATCACTGATGACTTCTCCAGATTCTCTTGGGTATTCTTTCTAAGAACAAAAGATGAAACTGCTGAGATTCTCAAATCCTATATTCTCAGGGTAGAGAATCAAAGCAATCTGAAGGTAAAGATCATAAGGTGTGATCAGGGAACAGAGTTCAAAAATCACACTTTGAATAGTTTCTGTGAGAGCAAGGGCATTGAAAGGCAGTACAGTGCTCCAAGAACTCCTCAACAAAATGGGGTTGCTGAAAGAAGAAACAGGACTCTGATTGAATCAGCAAGATCTATGCTGGCTGACTCAAAGCTGCCCCTTACTTTCTGGGCAGAAGCAGTAAGCACAGCTTGTTATGTGCAGAATAGAGCCCTTATTGTTAAGCCTCTCCAGAAAACTCCCTATGAACTCTGGCTCAAAAGAGTTCCCTACATTGGCTTCCTGAATCCCTTTGGATGTCCATGTACCATCCTCATCACACATGGAGTTCTTCCTAAATTCGGTGCAAAGTCTGATGAAGGTTACTTTGTGGGTTACTCCTCTCAATCGAAGGCCTACCGAGTGTTCAATTCTAGGACTCGGATTGTGGAAGAATCTACTAATGTGGAATGCAGGGAACACGTTGTCTGTGAACAAGGCAAAGGTCCCAACTGGCTTTTTGATATAGACTCCTTCACCCAGATATTTGAGCCCCTCATATTCTCAAATATGGAGCCTCCTTCTTCAAACTCAACACCTTCTACCTCAACCTCTTCTTCTGACTACAGACTGGAGTTTCCCAGTCCCTACATCAGGATGAAAAGGCCATCCATTGATCCTCCATCAGTGGCAGAAGCTATTGAAGCCAGTGCAGGTGAAGCCGGTACATCCAACACCACAAGCAGCAATATCTCTGACAATGAAATCCTAAATGAAGCCTCCTCAATTCATGATGAAGAGGCCTCTGATGCTAATGCTGCTGAATATGTAGAACACAATGATCAGATCCTCCAAGCTCCTCTCCTCACATCTGAAGACAATACTGATCTAAACCACAGTAATCTTGAAGAGGGAATACGGCTGGATGTGATACCTGCTCAGAGAATAAACAAAGAGCATCCTCTGGAAAACATCATTGGCCAAGTCCACACAGGCATCCAGAAAAGAAGTAAGTCTCATGAAGCCAACATTTGTTTGTTCTCCTGCTTTCTATCACAGGTGGAACCCAAAAGGATTGATGAAGCTCTCAAGCACAACAGCTGGATTGAAGCAATGCAGGAAGAATTGCTGCAATTCAAAAGACAAGATGTTTGGAAGCTTGTTGATCTTCCACCTGGTCAAACAGCCATTGGAACAAGATGGGTTTTCAGAAATAAGCAAGATGAGAGGGGCATCGTAGTCAAGAACAAAGCCAGACTGGTAGCTCAAGGTTACACTCAAGAAGAAGGCATTGACTATGATGAAGTTTTTGCTCCTGTTGCCCGTCTGGAAGCCATTAGAATTTTTCTGGCTTATGTAGCATCCAAAAACTTTATGGTCTATCAAATGGATGTGAAGAGTGCCTTTCTGTATGGCACGATTGATGAAGAGGTCTATGTCAAACAGCCTCCAGGCTTTGTAGATCCTGCACATCCAAATAAGGTCTTAAAACTGGACAAAGCTCTCTATGGCTTACACCAAGCCCCAAGAGCCTGGTATGAAACTTTATCTGGATATCTACTTAGTAACAACTTCAGAAGGGGGGCCATTGATCAGACACTTTTCATCAAAGATGAAGGGGGCGAAATTTTGTTGGTCCAGATTTATGTCGATGACATTATCTTTGGATCTACAAGAAAGAAGCTCTGCAAAGACTTTGAAGTTCTGATGCATTCCAAATTTGAAATGAGTTCAATGGGTGAACTAAATTTCTTTTTAGGACTTCAAGTCAAACAGGTACCAACTGGAATCTTCATAAGTCAATCCAAGTATGTCAAAAGCATCTTGGAGAGGTTCAAAATGACTGACTGCTCTGCTGCAAGAACTCCTATGCAAGTGCACCATCAATTATCTCCGGATAAAGAAGGACAAGACACTGATCAACATCAGTACCGAGCAATGATAGGGTCTCTCATGTACCTCACTGCCTCAAGACCAGATATCATGTTTGCAGTTTGTCTCTGCGCAAGATTTCAAGCAGCTCCAAAAGTGTCTCATCTTCAAGCTGTTAAAAGGATCCTTAGATACCTAAAGGGAGCTCCAAAGCTTGGGCTATGGTATCCAAAGAATGAAAATGTCAATCTCTATGCCTACACTGACAGTGACTATGGGGGTTGTAACTTGGACAAAAAGTCCACATCTGGGGGATGTCAATTTCTTGGAGGAAGGCTCATCTCATAGCAATGCAAAAAGCAAACACGTGTTTCTACTTCAACAGCTGAAGCAGAATACATTACAGCTTCAAGCTGCAATGCACAGGTCATCTGGATCCAAAATCAAATGCTTGACTATGGAATGACCTTCATGCAGACTCCAATTCACATTGACAACATGAGTGCTATCTCTATCACAAACAATCCGGTGCAGCACTCAAAGACAAAGCACATCGACATCAGGTACCATTTCATAAGAGATCAAGCTGAGAAAAGGAGAATTATTTTAACCAAAGTTCATACAAATGAGCAATATGCTGATCTGTTTACAAAACCTTTTGATGAAGCTAGATTCAGATATTTAGTTGAATCAATTGGTATGATGAACTTTGATTAAAATCCATCTCAAGTCTCTCCTTAAAATGTGTCTTTTTGTCCCTTGTTGTAAATAAAAGTTATAAGTCAGTAGCATTTTTGCCTCTCAGCTGCTGACAGGTTTAAAGCTTCAGCAGCAAAGCCTTTGCCACTGATCGCTTTAAGTTATCAGCAGGAACAAGTTTCCTGCGGATAGCTTTAAGGCGGTCAGCAGCAACCGTTTTGCTGCGGAATGAATACAACAGTCAGCAGCTACCAAATCTGCTGCTGAAAGACTTAACTATCAGCAGCAACCAAGTTTGCAGCTAATAGCACATCATCAGCAGCAACCAAGTTTGCTGCTGATGGGTGAACATAAGTCTAAATTAACTTTTACCCGCTGTAAAAGTAAATATCGTCAGTCTTCACCATGACTGCTCGAGTGTTTTACAGCTGTAACAATGAAAAGTGAAACAGGTTGTACCGTACAAGTAGAGTTGCTTTTTCTCCGTCTGCCGTTATATCACCAACTCAAATCATCCCTCTACCTCTTCATATTTAATTTCAAACCTAGCTCCCATCACTTTCTCTCCCGTTCCCACAGCATTCAAAGCCCTCCACAATTAACCACCATTCAAACACCTTTCTCTCTTCCCTCCGAATCCATAACAATGGCAGGCGCAGACATAAACAACCCCAACGATAAGTTCTCCCCATATCACAACCTAACTGCATACCTAATCAAGGGCAAGAAATCCGAAGGTTTCGACGGTATGATCGACTTCCTCTGTCGGTCCAAAATTTACCATGCCCTAACCGTCAACCCAACCATATATACTTCACACATGGAAGATTTTTGGAGCTCAGCCGTGTATTCTACTGAACAGGGCACTCCTCAAATCAGAGGCACAGTAGACGGTAAGGAAATGATCATCACTGAAGCAAAACTCCGCCAACACCTCAAGCTTCAGGATGAAGGGGATGCCCTCTCTTACCCAAGAGACGTATACATGAGGACCTTTGTATCCATAGGGTACACTGGGAATCAAACAGAGTATACGATAGAGAAGGCACTCATGGGTCCTAAATGGAAGTATCTCTGCCACACTCTTCTCCAATGCATATCTCAAAAGAGGAGTGGCTGGAACCAACTCATCTCCGGACTTGCGTCGGCCGTTCACGGTATTATAACAGGAGCAGGTTTCAATTTTTCCCACCTCATTCTTGAAGGTTTGAGATACAACCTTCAAGAAGGGGTGAAATCTCAGTTCTTCATGTACCCAAGATTCTTGCAAGAAGTGTTCAATATTGAACACCAAGATCTTTCAAAAACTGCAAGAATCTACTCAATTCTGGGACATAAGAACAACATTTTTCAAAGCATGATAACAGTTTCATCAAAGTTCTCAGGGGCCGATGTTCCATTGTTATCTACAATGTTGAACACACATAGTGCCCAGGGTGACAGTTCAGCAAACCCAGTTGATACTGATCCCACACCCTCCACCTCACTGCCACAAACTCAACCTACTGTTTCCCTTGATCGAACACCTATGCATTCTACTGAGGATGCATAGGCACATACATTACTCACCCCCAGTTTGATTGCTCAACCGGAACACAGGGCCCCGGTTGCAGCTGTAACATTTCTGGTTTTAGTATTCCTATTTCAATTCAATGTAATGCAATTTCAAGTTCTATACTCGTGCAATGTCTCATTATTTTCTCGCCGTAAATTTAATGCAATAATTCTATACAAATTCGCAAGTGTTACTCGGTTATATACATTTAAACGCTATACAAGAAACTATTTTATTCAAACTTATCAAACCTGAAAAGTCAAGGACTAAAGTTGAAAAATGTCAAGAAACCCTAATTAGACTCAGTCGTGCTTTGTATAAGCACGGTCGCGCCAAGTACCTAGGCACGGTCGCGCCTATCTTGGCACGGTCGCACCTGCGTAACAGTCGAATCGTAATTGTGACTTTAATCATCCGATCGTTCGAATTCGTAACTTTAAGACGCTTTAATCACATTAACAAACTCAATAAACCATTCCCATTACTCGAATTCACTTCGGTTTTGTCCTACCAAATTCCAAACGATTAACCATTTCAAGAAGAACCCAAATTCTCTCAATATTCTCATAGCAATCCAATCAAGCATTTCCAGACCATCACTGAATCAATCCGAATCCATTGAAGCAGTCGGAATCGCAGTCGAAGTCACCGGAAATCTTTATCTCCGTCGCCGAAACTCCTCGCTGCCGTTCTCTATCGATTCGCTTCTATTCCGGGTAATTGAATCTTCTATTTCATTCCTTTCTGTATCAGTATCGAAAGCCCCTATTCAATTTGGGCTTCCATTATAGAAATCGATCCGAATCAGAACTCATATTTTATTGAAAACGATTTAATCGAATCCCTACTTAAACGCGATGTTCATACAATTAAGTTATATGAAAAGACTCGTAATAACCCATTAATCAAAAGCCCTATCAAATCCAGTGTTTAAAATACAAGAAATTGTCAATTCGTGTCTGATTTGGAAGAGACACGGTCGCGCTAATCATCTAGCGCGGTCGTGCCTCATCGAGCGCGGTTGTGTCGACTAGCAGCGCGGTCGTGTCATCCTGTCCAGACCTTGTCATGCCCTCTGGGCTAGTCCCTGTTGTGTCTAAAAATCATAGACACGACCGTGCCGGGCCAAGGCACGGTCGTGCCTGTTGACTTGTCTAGATTGTGCTCTTGTTGATCAACCCGGTCGCGTCCCGACTAGCGCGGTCGCGCCCGTGGCTTGAGCACGATCGTGCCCTTCCGAGGCACGGTCGTGCTAGACTTAGAATTTTTATCAGAATTATAATTTTTATATTTTAATCAGTAAATATTTCAGATCTTATAAAAATATGTGTTCTGTATTGAAAAATGGATTTAAAGTTTAATCTTGGCATAAATATGATTTATTGAAAAGTTTATAAAAATTAAATTTATATTTATTTAAAATGAGGTTTTAAATAATTAAGTTACAAAATTTATAAATAATGATTAGTTATTTAATTTACATTTTAAATCAAAATCATTTATTTATTTATACTTAATTACAATTAATATTTACATTATTCCATAAACTATAATTATATATTTATTTATTTATTCAATTCAAACCTAATCAAATTATTTCAAACATATTTTACTTCAAACTCTATATATTTTATACAAATCAATAGTTTTATACACAAATTCAACTTCCATTTTAGACTTAAACTTTGTACATCTATTTGATACTATACACATTACTCGATAGGTTAAATTGTGCATTCCAAGGATCATAATTGCTATCTATAATCTGTGTTAGCTACATCTTCATATCAAGTGAGTATTCACAACCCCTTTTTACTCTTTTACACTTTTGGGGTGGAACATGAACTTTATACACATTACACATTTCACAACTACATTTACTCAAACAACACAAGTACAAAATCCTACATACATACATGTCTGCAAAATTTGAGCTTTGTGCCCGAGTGCTAGTTGTGCTAGTCTTTGTGAAAACTATGTGCAATCATTAACTATACAAGCCGACGGTTTTCAATGATAGATCTATTGAGTCTGACAAACCCACCCAAGTGGAGGTGATTGATACCGACAACACAATTTGCATACTAGTTACTAAGGTTTGATTGTACTTGATTACACAATAGCAGCTCCCCATAAATGCCTTATTTTTCATGTCTTGTAAAGGATTTGTTTACAACTATATGCTATCTATATACAACTGTGTTATACTCACTAACTTTTTAGTTGACTTTATTTTATTTATGTTTCAGGCCCTAATATGTGAGAACGATTCAAGACGTGCTCAACATAGGATTTGGACTTAGTAATATTAAATCAAGAAGTTTATGAATTGTTTATTGTTCTTTGTTTGGATTTTGGTTTGTACTTGGATTATGTGAAATGGAAATTTGGCTTTAATATATTTCAATTTAGTCAACCTTGTGCTATGAACAGTCTCACATGTCCCGCACCGATGATTCCGCCATCGGTCGGGGTGTGACAGCAGCCAAGTATACAAGGAAGAGGGGCAAGAGAACTCCTTCTTCTCTTGCCTCCAAGGCCCAAACCCAAGCCAACATCCCTCACTCAGAATCACAACATTCTAGTGAGAATATCATAAGGGAAAGACACATTGCTAGGGAGACTCCTTCGAAAGTCTCTCTATTAGGATTAGGATCACTTCCCGGATCCATAGAACAGCCCTTCGAGCCATTCCTCTCTTCTTTGAACTTAAGTGTAGAGGAACCTGACCAAAGTGATGTACCTTCTCCAACTACCACTATCAAGGAGGTACTGATTGGTCTTGCTTCCGAAACACCCAACCCAAGTTCCTCACCCTTGAAGGTCCACTCTGGGAGTATTGAAAGAGTGGATGTGGACGAGGCTGTCACTACTGCTGGTCCATCAACTGACCAGGAGGACAGTGACAACATCTTTAAGACCTCAACCATGGCAACTCACGGTGAGGGTGTTTCCTTGGAAACTCCCTTCACTGAGAGGAATCCCAGGCGCCAAGAAACCGCGGGTGATGGGGATGTTGAGGCTAGGCCTGCGGCCCCATCTGGGTCCAAGGATTCCACAACTGTGGATGAGGACAGACTGAAACTTCATAACATGGAATTGACGGCCAGGGTGGCTATGCTAGAGGCTGAAATGTCCAAACTAAGACACCAAGTCGCTATGCATGAAGCCTATCAATGCCCAACTTTAGCCTCTCCCTCTCTTGTATCAATAGGCACCCAAACTGATGCTTACCTGTCTGCTGATGCAACCAAAAAGGGGGAGATGGTTTCTATGGAAGATGATACAGACAGTCTTGACGTCTGGATTCAAGAGCAGTTTGTACTTCAAAGCTCACAATACAAGCCAGCTTTTGTCCAAGTTCATGACTTGCCAGCCCCAGATAACGAAGACGAAGAGATATCTGAAGACTGGCAGTTGGTCGTCAGGGCTGTCGATGAAATGCTGAATGATGCTTAAGACACAGAACAAACAAATGCATCATTCAGCATCCTTCCACAAGCAGCAGCCATCATAGGTCAATCCACTACCCCCCAAATCTTCAAATCTTTAAAGAAGCTAGAGTTTGACTCTATTCTAGCTTGGGGGTATGATGGATCAGCTGAGAGGTTTTGGATTGGATGGGAGTTCAGCGGAGTAGAAGAACTGAACTGGAACTCTCTCAATGCCCTCCAAGTCCTAGAACTGCATCTAACTGACTGCATCAACACTTCAGCAGATCTCTCAGCTGAACTTGCCATTGGCAGGTTCCATGACCTGATGGAGGATAATCTACCCAGGTTCCAAAGATTCCTACAAGTAGCACATCGGGTAGCTTATCCTGAATCTTCGTCGGCCGCAGAAAGAAGACTGTCTCCCAACAATCTTGCAATAACAAGGAGCAGTCTTCTCACTGAAGAAGGAGTTCTGGGCGTACAAAGATTTCTGTATGCCTTCCTGGTCAAGGACTCGGACGTGCTAGGATGGGTAAGCACTAGGCTCCTTGACCACGCTTTCTTCCTAAGCAACGGTTCTGCTCTCATCATCAACACCGGGAACATCCTTCAGCTACCAACAAATTTCCTCCACAAGATCTATCTACTAAAAGCTAACATCTGCAATGTCAACTCCCTTGAAAGCCAGGCGATGATAGCAATTATCAAAGCTCACCTTGAGAAGGAAGGAAGGATTGATGAGGAAGAAGATGTGTCATCCTCTGACACTGACTCCAACTCAGATTCCCCTCCAGTTAACATCTGCGCTGCAGCTTATGAAGCAAGATCCTCTGTGAGAGAAAGGCTGATAGAACTTACAGATCCTGAGTGCCAAACTGAAGACCTTCCCTTATCTACCTCTCAACATGCCAATGAAGTCGAGGCAGAGATCCCAACAGCACAACAATTAGCTGTTTCTGTGATCAGTGAAGCCAGAGCAGAGGCATCCAATGTTAATAAAGGGAAGGGCATCATGACAAAAGAGGATGAAGAGAGGTTGCAAAAGGAAAAGAAAGAGAAAGAAGAGAGAAGAAGGAAAAGAGAAGAAGAAGAGTTGGCTGAAGAGATGGCTCAAAAACAAAGGCATGAAGATAGAAAGGCAGCCATACTTCTCAGACAACAGACAATCCAGCTGTATGCCAAACAGCTGGATGAAATGAAGGTAAAAGTCCTTGCAGGGTCTCAAGTTGAGGAAGATGAACAACTTGCTAGACAGCTGCAGGAACAGTTTGCAAAAGAAGAAGAAGAAGAAGCTAAAAAGATAAGGAAGGAAGATGCTAAGTTTAGAATCACTGATTCTAAATTAGCAAAAGAATTAAGGGAGGAGTGGACTGAAGCTCTGATCTCTCAAGGTGAGGATGAAGACTACCTTGAAAAACTTTCAAACAAAGAGATCTACAGAGCCTTCATGGGTCAGCAAGGTCAGTTGGCAAAGAAGAAAAAGGCTGAAGAAGAAGAAAAAGCCAAACAACAGTCCAAAAAGACCATTGCCTTCAATAAAAGGACCCATGAAGAAAGGAAGGTCATGATTGACTTCCTTAAGGCCAGAGGAGATAGTGGAAAGAGGCTAGGTCCTATGAATTTCATGAACCTGCAAGCCCTCTACTTTAAAGTTAAAAAGGATGAGGAAGAAAGACTAGGGAAGAAGGGCTCCAAGAAAAGGGTACTTATCAAAGAAGATGAAGAACCAAAGACAAAGAAACCCAAGCCTTCTCCCTCACCTACCTCTTCCTCAGTCCATCATCCTTCCACTCTCCTCCCCAAACCTTCCACTCCTCCACCCAAAAAGTCCAAGTCATCCCACCCAGCTCCCACTCATCAACAGCCTCCCTTGAAGATACCCAAACCCACTCCTAAACCAGAAGACTCAAGAAATATAGTTAACTGGTTCCACAATTCACAAGATCAAGTGTTTGAGATCTTCAGGGGGAGAACTGAGAGAAGAAGATCCACTTACAGGTCTGTTGATGAGGTTCTGCAACTACCTGATTCCGATCTTCAAAGAATTTTAGAGCTGGGTGAAGCTCATGAGCCTGCAAATGAGAGTGGGAAACGTCTTGTGCTAGCAATCAAACACTACTTCAACCCTAGCAAAGATGTGATCATAAACATCAAACCACTCAAGTCCCACTCTCCATTTGTATCCTGGACCTACAATGCTGATTTGGATACTTTCACACTAACTGATGTAAAGAAGCAGCAGATGAGATGTTCAAGCAAAGCAATCTACAAAATGCAACACAAAGACATCAAGACTCTGTCTGAACTTCCACTGAACAATCCCAGCAAGGATCCAAGAGGCTATGAGGTTGAAAGGATAGTCAGCCACATGCAAAAGCTTCAGCAGCAAAGTGATTAGAAGAATTTTTGGTTGCATCAGTCTAGGGGGAGTTTGTAGAACCAAAGACTGATTGCTACCAAATTATTCTAAGTAAAAATGCTACTGATAGGCTTATCAACAGCATTCAACACTTGTTGCTGCTGATAGGCTTATCAGCAGCATTCAACACTTGTTGCTGCTGATAGGCTTATCAGCAGCATTCAGCACAAGTTGCTGCTGATAGGCTTATCAGCAGCATTCAGCACAAGTTGCTGCTGATAGGCTTATCAGCAGCATTCAGCACAAGTTCCCTCTGACAAGATTATTCTTCACCAATTTGTTGATAGTTTTGATATTAACGTGGCTTAATCTCCTATGCCAGAGAGCTGATTCATCAACTGATGCCTTTGATAAAAAGCAGGAAACACTCCCAGATGGAGTGACTTCATTCATGTCCAGTACATAGAGATTTTCTTTCCTCTGAGCAGTTAATAGAATGCTTTCTGGAGGGGGTGTGGATAAGCCTGGAGTCAGTACAAAACATTCTTTATCTGTGAAGAGCATCCAATGCTTTTTGTCGTAGACCTGGGAAACACTCATGAGATTGAAGTCCAATTCTTTAACATAGTTGACCTTGTCAATGCTCATTCTTTCGTTGGACACAGTTCCTTCTCCAGTGATGGATCCTCCCTTTGAGCACTTCCAAAGGCAACATATCCTCCATTGAAATGTCTGAAGTTTGAGAGGATGGATCTGTTGCCTGTCATGTGCCTAGAACACCCACTGTCTACCACCCAGGTGTTATTCTTGTGACCTGGCTGTCCCTGCACATGATATATTTCTAATTAGTAGAAGGAATCCAAGAGTCTGCAGACTTGAAAAAGATGGTTGTTAGTTTATCCTTTTCAATATGTTTGCAGTCAATGGAACCAATGACAGTGCCTGAAGATTATTTGGCTTTCCATTGCCTTATTGGTGTTTTTCTAGTTTTCCTCATACTATCAGCAGCAGATTTTGCTACTGATGTTTTTGGCTTGTTGACAGTAGATCCTGCTGCTGACAGCTTTGTTGAAGTGTCAGCATTCTTTGCTACTGTGGGCTTTGCCTTGGATTTTGCCTTATCAACAGTGGGCACTTTTGCTGCTGATGTCTTTGCCTTATCAGCAGCAGATTTTGCTGCGGAGGATTTTAGCTTATCAGCAGCAGACTTGGTTGCTGCTGAAAGCTTCTACTTTGTTTTCTTGGGCTGAACTGGACTAACAACCGATGTATGATGATCTTTCTTTACCCTTTGTCTTTGAGGAGCTTGATGAAGGATCTGATTGAATGGGTTAAACTTACAGTTTGCAGCAAAGTGGTCTGATTCACCACAAATGATGCAATTTTGTTGAGATCTAGGCAGCTTCACTTTTGAGGGAGATAGAGACTTTTTGAACTTTGTTGCTTTGTCTTCGTATCTTCTTACCTTCTTATTTTTGTTAGTCTTTTCGAAGGCATGCTTCTTTGAATGTCTTTGATATTCCAGGTAATGAAAGCAGGTGCTGGCAGTGTGGTTATATCTGCCACACACAAAGCATGATTTTGCCAGTTTGTCTTTTGAAAGGTAGACATAGTCCTTTCTTTGGAATAGATCCTTGAAGTTTCATGGATGAGCTTTGTTATGTTCAAAGGTGGCTTCTTCTAGGGTCTTTTGAACATATGGAACTTTTTCTTCAGGCTTACGACATACATCAATTACCTTTTTCTTTGTGATTGGCATGAACTGAGGCTTAGGGTTTGTGGGTTCTGATGTCTGTCCCTTTTCTAGCTTTCTTCCATCTGGAGGATAGCTGATCTTGATCTGTTTGAATGGTACAGGGGCTATAACAGCTGGAAGAACAGCAGGAACTGCATCTCTATTCAGAACAGCTTCAGATGGGACTGCACTGGTTTCATCATGGTCTTAGTGAGTTGACTCAGATTCCGATGAGGTAGTGCAGTCTTCGATGAGAGGTTCATCCATTGAAGGATCAAGCTTTCGGTTTGCAGTGTCAAGATTTTCAACTTTGAAGCTTGGTTCGTATATGGCAATATAGTCAGCAGGAGGAGGAACATCATTGTACTGATCATTGTTATACCCAAGTCCAGTTTTTACCTTCTCATGGACTTGAATATCTAAGTCTTTGTAACTTTTTGGAGGAAAATTCATATTTTTCAACATGAACTTTCTGTTCTGCCAGTTCAGCTCTGGTAGCTTTTAGTTTGACCAGTAGATCATCAATCTGAGTTTCAAGATTAGTTTGTTTGTGTTTTAGTCTCTTTCTTAAGGCAGTTAATCTTTTCTTTATAAGTATTTTCAACCTTTTTGAACTCAGATTTCATCTGATGAAACTCTTTATTTTGATCTATAAGGTTTTGGTTGTGCTTTCTATAACCCAAAACTTTATCAATACATGCTTGAGAGCAAAGATGTTCAAATACCCGAGGTGGTATCTCTGTAGTGTCTGCCATTAGAGCTTGATATTTGACTAGCTGTTCTTCATATTGAAAGCTCCAGTCGAACTCAGAAGTTCGAACAGTTACACAGGCTGCAGTTTGAACTGGAGGAGTAGCTTGATGCTGTTGTCTGGGTTGGGCTTGGTGAGCTTGTCTTGACTGAGAAGTGACTGGATTTGCTCTTGGTGCCTTGCATTCTCTAGCAAAGTGACCCAGTAGGTTACAGTTGTAACATCTGAGTTTGCTTTTATCCAAGCCAACTCTGTGTTGGAGTTGTTACTTGGAATGGGTCTTTCGGTTCTAGAGTAGAACCACTTTGCTCTTATAGAGAGCATGACATATGAGTGTTGTATGTCCATTTCTTCTAAATCATCTGGATGAAAGCATTCCAGATCCTCCTTGATAAAGGACATATTGTTTGAGCTTTCAGAAACAAAAGCAGAAGAGGTTGATGTTTGAGGAGGAGCTTCTAGGAGAAATGGTGAGCTGTTTGTTTGAGAGATTGGAGTTTGAGGCTGGGTGATGATGGGAGGATAGTAGTTACTTGAACTAGGACCCGAGTGCTCAGAATGGAGTGTAGAGGAGGTGGTGGTGGATGTTGAGGCTCTTTGGTAGCTTGAGCTTCTTTCTTTTGCCTGAATCATCTCTAGCTCATAGGTTTTTAGCATTCCAAAGAGCTCAGTCATCTGGAGAGTCTTCAGATTCTCCGTTCTTCTGATTGACACTGTGTAAAGTGTCCAGCAGCTTGGTAGAGACCTGATGAACTTCTTGAGAATATTATCATTCTCTAGCTTCACCTTTGAGCACTGCAGCTCCCCTACAAGATAGGTAAATCTGTTGTATAAAACAGTTAGAGACTCACCTTCCTTCCAGACGAAGTTTTCATACTGCTACTTCAGGATGTCTCTTCTGTTCTCTTTGACTTCCTCCGAGCCAGCGAACATTTTCTCAAGAGCTTCCTAGAGCTCTTTGGCAGTTTTGTAGCTTCTGAAGTTATGAAAAACTTCATTTGGAAGGCACATTTGGATAGCTCCTAGTGCCTTGAAGTCTACCTCCATCTTTTTTATATCCTCTTCTGAGTACTTAGAGGGATCCTTTGGAACTGATGGTCCTCCAGAGTCAGCAAATGCCACCATTGGAATGTAGGGTCCATCCCTGATGGATTTCCACATTCCGTACTCTTGATAGCAGAAAAAAATTTCCATGTGATTTTTCCACATGTCGTAGTCTTCTCCCGACACCAATCTTGATGGTCGGTTGATACTGCCGATGTCTTCAAACCCGTTGCTTTGTGCCATTTTTGTTCTTGGGGACTTGATGAAAGAGAGAGAGTTTAGAATAGAACCAGAAGTGATTAAACAAGTGTTAGTTTGTTTAATCTGAGCCAAAGCTCTGATACCACTTGTAGGATCGTGAAATTACAAGATGGTTCTGTTCTTAGTTGAAATTGGCGGAAACAATAACAACTACACAAATGTAATCGAACAGACAGAAAGAATATTAATAAGAACACTGTTGTATTAAGCTTTGTGAATAAACGATTACAAGTGAAACTCTATCAGAAAGCACAAAAAGCACACTTACAATGAAGTGTTTTCACAGTATTTATACTAACTTAGAATCAGGACAGACCCTTGATTCTAAGTATCAGATCTAACACAGACCGTTGATCTGATGAAAATAGCTAACTATTACACGTTTTGTCTATATCTAGTTAACTTTATTGAAGCGTCTTCTTTATGCATAATTGCTTGCATGTCTGGAGAAGAGCATTGTTGTCCGTCATTGGTTGCACCATTGAGGTTCCTTCTGCTTTGAGTGTGTCAGTTGCTTTTGCAGAAGGTTGTCAGTGACGCTTGGTATGGATAGTCAGCTGCAACGATTTGTCTTCAAGGCACAAGGTTGTCAGCAGCAAAGATGTTGATCAGCAGCAAGATGTAACCATCCAGAGCTGCTGATGATTTATCTGTCAGCAGCATCAAGTGTTGATGCTGCTGAGAAGCTTATCCGCAGCAACTTTGGTCTTCAGCAGATAAGGCTATCCGCAGCAGATTTGTTCTTCAGCATGAGAACAAGTATCCACAGCAGATAAGCTTGTCCGCAACAGATTGTTGGTCAGCAGCAAACTCTGAGATCAGCAGCATTTGTACTTAGAGAATTTTATAGCCATCAGTCTTTGATTCTACACAAGGGATAACAACCAGAGTAACACCTTAAATGAGATAACATTCCTAATTACTTTTATTTTCCTTTTTCCTGTTTTTAAACAAAACCCCCTTTTTTAACTTATTATCCCAGTCAGGAAAAAGCGAGGGTTGAGTAAGGAATCTGTAACATCCCGAATTTCCAAAAGCTAATGGTTCGGGTCGGTGGTGAATCGAATATCTATTAAACGGGTATGTTAGCATGGTTAGCGCGTGAATTATTCATCGTCGGATCTTGAGGGACCCGGTTAGCGATTATGGAAAAAGTGGAGTTAGAAACGTGTCAAACGGATTTGGATGTACCCAAAGAGAATTATTGAAAGATTTATGAACCACTTTAAGAAGAAACCCTAGGCCATTCAGCCTAGGTGGTGTCCCACGACAGCAGACAGAACGACGAGAGGGAAGAGCCGGCGGAGGGGCGATTGGTTGGATGCAAGGGAATCCTCATTCAGGCAATCCTTGTTTAACCTCTTTATGTAACTTTTACGTGTTCTAGTTAGCATGCAAGGGAAGGAACCGATTGGTTGGATGGTTCGGCCATGAGCAACGAGGGGTGAGGGAGGAGACGGAGTGAAGGCGGTCGACTGTGGAGGCGGTAAAGACATTGGAGGATACCGATTATGATGATGGTGGTGGCGTGTGATGGTGGTGACCGGCGTGAAGGGGAGGCCGCCGGCCGAGAAGAAAAGAAAGAGAGAGAGGGGTGCCGGGTGAAGGTGGTAGTGGCTTCGGGATGTAGCAGAAGACGACGACAGCAGGTGGTGGTGCCTGACGGCTGCCGGAGTTGACTGTGATGGTGACTCACACCGGCGAACGGCAGAGTGATGGTGGTAGTGGCGCTCCGATGTGAAAGGGAGCCCAGTTAGGGTTTCTCGTAGCTAGAGAGGTGACGGGAACATGAGGGTGGTACGAGGTGACGAGAGACGATGGTGGTGCATGGCGGGTGACGCTTGGTGATGATACATGGTTTTTCAACCTTCATTGGCTTACAATAACATTTTCCCTTGGTGTAGCCCTATGTTTCTTCATGTAATATGGCTCATAAGGACGATGTATGCAATTTCTTGCAATGTGACTGGCTTTGCCACATGTGTAGCATGTCTGCTTCCTAGCATAAGTAGCATATCCCAATTTGTTTGACCACGAAGATGAGGATGATGATGATTGTGAGGGATAAGATTGATCACTCCTAGAATGATGTTCACATCTTCTATTTGAAGAGCTTGCACACTTTCTGTTTTTCTAAGCATGATCTTGTTCAAACATCTTATGATGATGATCATACTTTGTATAAAACTCAGCTTTAGTAAAGTGCTTAGGTGAAGCACTTGAGGTTTGAACAGTGACCCTGGGTTTTTCAACCTTTTTGCTTTTCTCTTTCAGCCTGTACAGGTCCTTGTTGGAATACTTTAAAATATGTTTATCATTATTTCCATCAGTGATAGGTTTAACAAATCTAGTTTGGCCATCATTATATGCAAGCAATTTTGAATTTGAAGAAACATTTTTCCAAACCCGCACATAGGGTTTGTTGCTCTTAGAAACAGAGCCCTTGAAAGTATCAGTGTTATTTTTGCACCCAAAATTATAATTAGTTTTATTCTTGCAAAAACAAACCTCTTCATACTCATCATTCTAACTATCACATTTCTCAATCTCTACTTTGTCTGCACATGAGGTAGAATCATCATAATTGTTCACACATTTAATCTTAGAAGCTAAGGATGATGATTTAGATTCATCAGTGTCTGATGAATTGCCAATGGAGAACTCCTTATCACATGTCACTTGTTCCTTAACTGAAGGTGGAACAGTGGTAAAGTTCCCATTGAACGGAAGAGCCATGTTATTATACCTAATCCCTTTGTTCCCATTGCCCGGCTTATGAAGTTGATTCTCAAGCATATCAACTACTTTACTAGATTGACCAAAAAATTCTACTTTAAACTTTGTTTTAGCAAAATTTGATTTGGCTTGTTCTAAGTCAGCAATTAATCTTTTAATCTCTTCCCTAGCATCAATTAACACACAACATTTTTTAGTAAATTGAGATTTAAGCAGAGAAATATCTCTCTTATTTGCTTCTATCATCTCTTTTAATGCTTTTTCAGTCTTGGAAAACTTAGTTTTGTGATACTTGAGATTTTTAATTTCAAAAATTAAGTCAGCATTATGTTCTATGTATAATTCTACCATATCAATGCATACTTTAGAGCATAGATTAGCAGTTACCTCAGGTGGAGTAGCAGAAAACGAGGTAGACGAAGACCCTTCAATGATATCAGCCATAAATGCATGATTCAGTTAAGCTCCTTTAGCTGATCTCCCTAGTCATATCCACCTGTTTGCTGACTGATTAGGGGTTTAGAGTTATCCACATCCTTGCCTCCTACAGCTTGACCAGCATCACTACCCCTTTGCTCCTTTGGTTTAGTGCATTCCCTAACAAAGTGACCTGGTTCATGAGAGTTGTAGCACCGAATATTGGACTTGTTAAACCCAATATTATTTCTAGTATCTTCACTCCATCTGAACTTTCTAGTTTTGTTGATAATGTTTATTGCTCCGAAGACTGCCATAGCTAATTGCCAAGAAATGTCTAGCTCCTCCACATCTTTAGGATGAATTTGATTGAGCTCAGCTGTGAGTATCTCTGAATGAGACAGGTTTCTAGAGGCAAAAGTTGCATAGCAATTCATGATTCCAGTGCACAGAGAGGTATTGGCTTCAAGTAAATTTGCATGCTGTGCAGAATATGCTTGCTGATCTAGTACAGTAGACTTAGTAGCTGCAAATTGACCAGTAGTAGCTTCCCCGGATCCCGATGCTCCTTGAGAAACATTAGACAAAAATGCACTGTTGTTGCTTTGTGCCCCAGCAGAGTTCAGAGTGTTCACATGATTCACCTATCTTTATTGGTCATCCAGATCATATGATTTGATGATTGAAATCAAATCATTCAGAGGAATAGCATTTAAATCTTTAGTTCCCTTTAGTAGAGCAACATTCATGTCCCATCTTTGTGGGAGACCATTCAGCAACTTTCTATTCAAATCCCCTGTGCTCACTTCAATCTGAGCACCTCTCATCTCAGTAACTAACTTAGTGAACCCGTGCAGCTGCACTTCCAGAGATTCTCCAAGAATGTGATTGAACATGTTGAACTTCTGCAAAATCATCTCTTTCCTTCTTGCTTTCATATCATCATTCCCTTCAAACACTTTCTCAAGGGATTCCCAGAGTTGTTTTGTATAAGTACACTCTTTGAAGCTATGGGCAATATCAGGTGATAGAGCCATAGTGAGGGAGGTCAAAGCCTTTAGATCCCATTCAAAAAGATCAAAATCTTCATCAGTGTAGTTCTTAATTTGCTTTGGTGCCTTTGTACCATCTTCTTTGTCAAAATCAGGTGATAGAGCCATAGTGAAGGAGGTCAAAGCCTTTAGATCCCGTTCAACAAGATCAAAATCTTCATCAGTGTAGTTCTTAATTTGCTTTGGTGCCTTTGTACCATCTTCTTTGTCATACATAGGAATCTGAGGTCCCTTAATGATACTTCTCCACATTTTGGCTTCTGAAAGCAAGGCATAGTTCTGGTATCTGTACTTCCTATCAACAAAGTCATCTACAGATGTGAGTCTTGGTGGCTTTGTACTTGTTCCAATTTTAAGGTCTAACATGTTATTGAGATTCATGGTCTGCTGAGAATTCATTTTGATCAAAGTACTAGGTCCTTGATCTAACCTATAATAACTTGAATAAAAATATAAAAAAGCCCATGAACACAAATTCAACGGTGAACCACTTGCAAGCCGTGAACTAGATTGAGGCCGTGAACTAGGTTGAAGCCGTGAACACCTATGAAGCCGTGAACCCAAGTTCAACCGTGAACCCAAGTTCAACCGTGAACTTGTAGCTAGTCGTGAACTAGGTTGAAGCCGTGAACACTGAACAGGCCGTGAATCCTTTCCGTGAACACAAATGATCCCATGTAACTATCCCGTGAACCTGAAAACCGAGTAGCCTGGCCGTGAACCATGAACCCGAGTAGACTAGCCGTGAACATTGAACCTGAGTAGACTAGCCATAAACCATGAGCCGTGTAACCTTTCCGTGAACCTAGGCCGAGTAACAGACCTTTGAACGAATATTAACCTGATCTTGTTTGCAAAAATAATCCGAAAGATTTTGGGATTCAAATTCTGATGAACACGAAGGCGATATTGAGGACTTTTCCACATCAAAACGTTTTCACAGCAGCGATTCACTAAAGATTTCACGATAAATCTTTGATTCTCAGAAGAAAAAGATGACAATCTACCACAAAAACACCCAATTAGTAAGAAAAATCAATCGAAAGCTTTAAATATTACCTCAAATCTTGAGTCTTGAATCGTTGATATCTGATACCATTTGTAAGTCCCAATCTCTATATGGAGCTTCGAATACACACACAAATACGAACACGATATCAATTCTTACACTTAGTAGACAGAAACTGCTAAGTATGGTGATTCCAGCACAAAGAACTCAAGGTAAAACACGATATATTGCCAAACGTGATTACAAAGAAAAACAGCAAAATCGCTAAACAACCACACGGCTCTCCACACGTCTAACTTCTTAACTATGGGCATAGATATATATTTATACTAAATACTAAAGCCCATACAATGGAGTTCTTGGCCCATTGGCCGGTCCAAGACCCAACTCGTGAACATATGGTTCACGGTTCTAAAACCCGAATACACTTCTATTCGGTAACACCAACACTTCTATTTATTTGATACGTCAGCCTCACATATATAGACCCAACATAGTGGTAAGCTCGATCCATGTCGGAGAGACTTACTGGGTTAAAATGGTTGGTTGAGTCTGGAGTGGTGAATCCTTTGGGATATTGTAAGATAACAGAGTTATCTGTATGATAATAATTTACAAAAAACTATTTTACAAAGACTAGAGGGTCTTGAGTGGAAATAATAATTAAATAATAGGAGTTGGCTCTTGTTTTAATTAAACCATTAGAACTCACTCAGCGTAGCTGACTTTGTGTGTACGTTAGATTGTGTTGCTGGTGAGCTTAGGGTCGGCGTATCTTGGCTTGGGAGCGGTGCTACTTGGATTGGTGTGCAGGCATTCGTGAGGTAAACTTAATGACAATAACATTATTAAATAGTAATTAATGTTTTTAGAGAGACTTCTGATGTAGTTTGATTAATAACACAAGGGTTTTAAAGAGAATAACCAGTTATGAGAACCAACTGTATGATGCTCGGTATGGGGTCTTACAAGTTGGTATCAGAGCCGTGGTTTAAGATAAAATTGGTGTTTTTATTAAAATAAAATACCTTAACTTAAACTGAGAATGGGACAAGGGTGAAACGAATGCCACCACAGGTAACCGCGAGCCAAGAGGTACGTCTTTTGAGTTATACATTAATTGTTTGAAGTATTGATTGTGTAGTGTGACACTACGTGGAGTTGTGTGGTATGATTAGGTGAGATTATGTTTTGTGAGTTGGGTATTGTGGAATGGTAGTAATTGTAACTATTTGAGATAGTTTGGTGTGTCGGCATAGTTTAGTTATTTGTGTGAAACCGTGTGTGGTGTGAAATCGTGTTAAATATGATGATTTGCAAGATTATTGCATCGTGCTATGTGAGTGTGTGGGATGCATGTGCATCCGATGTGTGTGAATGGTAGAAAGCTAGTGTGAATATGATGGGAAAGATTTAGAATCCGAGCAGTAATGTGGACCACCAAATTGCATTTGATCACCGTGATTTTGTAGTCTATGAATACTCTCATATTCTAAATTTGTTGCCCATAGTAATCACTCCAACGTTCTATCTTGAATAGGATTAGGTGGCTGAGACAAAGCGTACGAGACTAGGCCAGTGTGGAACTGTTACTAAGAGGAATGCAGATCGACGACGACTGCCGTAGACAGAGCTGAAAGTGAGATGGGGGTGGTGTTAGCGCTTCTCGCACCAAGTGTAACTAGAGCTTCGGTCTGCGACATACCGCGGGGAGCTATGATTGGAGAAACAAGAGGGAAAAGGAGAGTAGTGTTAGCTGTACGTGATTTTCCTCTAAGATGTGGACCTGCATGGTTGAGAGATCGACCACTTGCGGTGGTTAAGAGAACTTTGTTTAAGGAGGAACTAGATGAGGACACGCCAGATGCACCTGACGTGGTCTAGCAGTGATTTTTGTAGGTAGTGTTCGGGATGCTCGATTGCTTAATGATTGGTTAGTGTAGCAGTTTTCATGAGAGATTTTGGGGTGATTTGACGTATGACTAATTAGGCATTTACGTGGGGTGATGCTCAATTCAAATATCGATTATTTGATTTTTGACATTTATTGTGAGTCTTACCACATGGTGATGTGAACATAATTATTGATAATTGTGTTTGTGACGGCGTATGATTGTGTTTACCTTAGTTGAATATGTGCGACAAGGTGTGATTGTGTGATTGCATTCTAAATGGAGTGAGTTAGCATTAAATGTGATCTTTGCTGTGATACTAGAGCATGGTGGATTTGATGGTATGAGTAGACTTATATAGACATCAGTTTTGAAATTGTCTGTGTCTACGGTCTTAGGATAGTGTCACATATGTGTTAATGTCTAGGTGATGTTTGAAGTGCAATGGTTGCATTGCACCTTATGTGAGTATTCGGGATGGGGTCCTGTGGGGAGTTATGATTATACATCTTTAGTAGGTGTAAATGTTCAAGACAAGGTCCTGTGGGAAATTATGATTATGAATATTATGTGTGTGAATGTGTAGAGTGATGACTTGTGTCTGGGTTGAGTAGTGTGTCGTCCTAACCCATTGGTACGACCCGTATGGGGTACGACCGTGTGAACTCTGTGTGAATAGGTGATGATGTGTGGCAGGGGATACCGTTTTAAAGGATAGAAGGCGGGGTTCAGGAGTTTGTTTGTCTATAAATGGCAAGGTCATATCGTATACACGTAAGCTAGTGGTGTGCGCACTTTGTGTGAGTTAGGGAGTTGGGATACTATATACCTAGATATATACATTGAACAAGTTAGGTTTGTTATTTAAACCTAACGCTATGTGTCATGGTAGTACACGCTTATTCATGTATAGGACGGGTGGTTAGTGTGCTCGGGTGGAATATTTCTATCTTGAAAATTTTCTTGACGTTGATACATCGAGATGATGCGAGGAGTTTTGACATTTTCAAGACGATCGGTAAAGTGCTCTTATGAGATGCCTATGTTCATATCTAGGGAATCCGGAACACGAAGCCAAGGGGTGCAGCTGTGAGAGTTAATGATGAAAACGTTACGTGGACGCTTGATCGGAGATAGTTATTACGTGATCGAGATGATGACGCTGAAGATTCCAACACGAGGCAAATGAGGTGACGGAAGGGTCTCCATGGAATACGCTCCATATAGAGAATTCTACCAAGGTAAGACACAAGAGGAGTGGAAATGATTACTCTGAATGAGACAAGGGGTGGCTGAGGCTTGTGATAAGACGGACTTCATGTTCGTACTTGATGAAAGGCCCCTTATCCCGGGTAACCTCACTTGTTGGGTTTACTCATAAACAAAGTCATTAATACTGAACTTTAAATTTAACACGTTCAATTAACAACAAAAACATTCATGTTTGAGTACATTACAGCGGAAGTCTCAACATTTAAAACATACATCATTGTTTAACAAAAGAAAACATAAATCGGAATGTCAGTCTCTAGCCGGGCAGCCTTCACGCCTTCACACGACCTTTTTCTTTGTTACCTGAAATATATACTAAAAGTCAGCTAACGCTGGTGAGTTCTAGTTTAAAAGATTAGATATAAACATTATTTCTTCAAAAATATACATAAGTTAATATATAAAGAACATAAATACGTATTCTTAACTTTTACTTTTCTTTCATCATTCTTGAGTGACTACATTGATATGCATTCACCTTTAGTTTTTCCTTAACATTCATTTGGTCATACACATAAGGGTGATCAACCCGTCGTTTACTATGTATGTCACAAAGACATACGCCATGAAGCTACCGTCGTAGCCCTTTGACTCGTCCGGTCCTAGAAACCGTCGGCCTTAAAACCGTCCGGCCAACCTTCGGCCGTCCGTCGTAAACCGTCCTACCGTCGTAGTCCGTCCTTTTCGCCCGTCTACCCGAAGGTATCCGTTTCCCACGTGCTACCATGTTTGAAACCGTTCTACATATGATTTGGCATTTGCTTCGACCGTCCATTAATGCCCCTTTTTATTTCCTAGCTGATGAATGAATATTTTTGTCCCGGTTGCAAGATAGTCACGTGGTCGTCCGTCTACCGTAGTAGCCGTTAGCATCGAAGCGTCCATAGCATTCACGTATATTCATAACATGCAGTATATGTTATATAAAGCAAGAGTTCATTCATTCATATTTTGTCATTCTTTCATTCATACTTTGTAAACATACGTTTCATTCTTTGTTCATAATTCATTTTCATATATATATATATAAATATATATTTGTATATCACGTATGATCACATTGGCATTCATAGTATTTATTCATTTAGTGTATACACTTCAGCCCCAAAACATTTAATAAGGTTTGCACATAACATAGAAAGGGGCACATAGAACTCACCTGATGAGTACTTTCTGAGATACACCTAGCTGGTTACTGAGCGTCACTAATGTCACTCACAATCTGTATAATAAAGTCATACACGTAAGGTAGTGCTCCTAGATGACACTAGACATTACTGTGCTTGAACCTAGTAGTTTCGATGGATTTGCTTATATCGAAACTTGGTAGTTTCGATAGGTTGCTTATGTCGAAACTTGGTAGTTTCGATAGGTTGCTTCTCTCGAAACTTGGTAGTTTCGAGTCATGGGTTCATATCGAAACTATGGTAGTTTCGGTAAGTAACTTATGTATTATCTTAGCTTCGGATCGTGGGCATATCGAAACTAGGTAGTTTCGATGGGTCTGTATATATATATATATCGAAACTAAGTAGTTTCGATGGGTCTGTATATATATATATATATATATATATATATATATATATATATATATCAAAACTAAGTAGTTTCGATGGGTCTGTATATATATCGAAAGTAAGTAGTTTCGATGAATCAGTCTTCTTCCCCAAAAACCCGAAGGTTCTGCATGCGACTCTGATTGTGTCGATATCTAAATTTCCATTGATCAAAACGTTCGGTTTTCATTCTAGATGCTATACCTAAGCTCATTTTCAATTTTTATTCGTAAAATCATCATCTATTAGGCTAAAACCGAAAATCCCAAAAAAAAATAATAAAAACTCAGATTATGATCTAACGCTTACCTGGGTTGGATTTCTGATTCGGAGGAGATGATCACGAGCACAGCAGCAACGTTCTCCTGAATTCACGAGTCGATCCGTCACTTTCTCTCTCTAGACCCGAGCTCTCTTCTCTCTCTCTAGAACTTGTGAGTGGTAGAAATGAAAGGTTTGGAGCAGCCCTTGCCCTTATATACTTGGGCTTCCTTCGGACCGTTGGAGCCGAGCCCAAGCCCATCCGTTTTTTTTTCGCCATTTAAAAATTATAAATTTCGATCGTGTCATTATTTACTTATTACCAGTTTTGGGATGTTACAAGTCTACCCCCCTTAGAAAGGTTTCTTCCTCGAAACCAATTATACGTTAAACAACTGAGGGTATAGTTCCCGCATCTCATCTTCTTTCTCCCATGTAGATTTCGATCCCTTTCTGTGCTTCCATTGAATTTTGACCAATGGGATTGACTTGTTGCGTAGTCGTTTCTTAGCTCGGTCAAGAATGGCTATTGGTTCCTCTACATAATTTAGACTGTTATCCACTTCGATCTCGTCGTAAGGTATGTGAGCTGTGTCGTCAGCTAGGCACTTGCGTAAGTGCGACACGTGGAATGTAAGGTGTATTCCACTAAGCTCAACGGGTAGGTCGAGTCTGTAAGCAACTTCACCCACTTTCGCTAGAATCTTGAAAGGTCCGACAAACCTTGGACTTAGTTTGCCACGCTTTCTGAATCGGATGATTCCTTTCCATGGTGATACCGTTAACAATACCATGTCCCCTACTTGAAACTCTAAATCCCTTCTTCTCTTATCCGCGTATGATTTCTGTCTGTCTTTTGCGGCTTTCATTCGAGCCTTGATTTGATCAAATTTCTCGGAAGTAGCTTTGACCACTTCGAGACTTGCAAAATCCTTCTGTCCAATTTCCCCCCAACAAACCGGGGTCCTACATTTCCTCCCATATAACATTTCAAATGGCGGCATGCCAATAGTTGTGTGAAAGCTGTTGTTATATGAAAATTCTGCCAATGGTAGATGGCTATCCCAGCTCCCTCCGAAGTCAATGATACAGGCCCGGAGCATGTCCTCCAAGGTCTGAATGGTCCTTTCGATTGACCATCGGTTTGAGGGTGGTAAGAGGTGCTGATGTTCAGTCTAGTGCCCATCGCTTCATTGAAATTCTTCCAAAACCTTGATGTAAATCTAGTATCCCTGTCGGACACAATCGACAGCGGCATACCATGTCTGCTTACAATTTCCTTGATAAATACTTCTGCTAGTCTTTCTGACGAAGAAGTCTCACGTATTGGCAAGAAGTGAGCACTTTTCATCAAACGGTCGACGATCACCCAAATGGTATCATTGCCTTTAGCTGTTCGCAGTAGCTTGGTAATGAAGTCCATCGTGATCTCCTCCCACTTCCATTCCGGTATTGGTAAAGGTTGCATTTTACCGCATGGTTTCTGGTGCTCGGCCTTAACTAGAGAACACGTTAGGCACTTGCTCACGTACTTTGTCACATTATTCTTCATTCCAGGCCACCAGTACTCCTTCTTCAAGTCTTGATACATTTTGTTTGTCCCGGGGTGGATAGAATAGCGAGACTTATGGGCCTCATCGAGTATTTTGGTTCTAAGCTCGCCCATCTTAGGTATCCACATTTGGCCAAACCTAGTTCGTACACCGTATGCATTTGCATCCAAATTCCCTTGTTGTCCTACTATTCTTTCCCGTTTTATATTTCCTTCTAATAGCACTTCGTCGTGTGCCTTTGATATTTCACTCATCAAATCTGGTGTTATAATCAGCTGACACGCTTTGATCTGTATAGGTTCCGATTCTTCCTTTCTGCTTAAAGCGTCAGCCACCACGTTTACTTTTCCTGGATGGTATAATATCTCACAGTCATAGTCCTTCAGTAGCTCTAACCACCTCCTTTGCCTCATGTTTAATTCTTTTTGCCTGAAAAAGTACTTCAGGCTTTTGTGATCGGAGTAAATGGTGCATTTAACTCCATACAGATAGTGCCTCCATATTTTCAAGGCGAAAACTACTGCCGCTAACTCTAGATCGTGTGTTGGGTAGTTAACCTCGTGAATCTTTAGTTGTCGCGAGGCGTAGGCAATTACCTTTCCTCGTTGCATAAGTACGCAACCTAAACCCTGACCCGAAGGGTCAAAGTAGACTACTAAGTCTTCATTTCCCTCAGGTAGTGCCAAGACTGGAGCTTGGGTTAATCGTGCCTTAAGTTCCTCAAACACGTTGTTTTGGGTTGGACCCCATTCATATTTCACTTCCTTCCGTGTCAACTTAGTTAGTGGCAAGGCTATTCTTGAAAAATCTTGAATGAACCTTCGATAGTAGCCTGCCAATCCCAGGAAGCTTCGTATCTCTGTTGGTGTCTTTGGGATGTTCCATTCCTTTACTGTCTCGATCTTTGCAGGATCCACCATAATGCCGTTTGGGTTTATTAAATGACCTAGGAATTGGACTTCCCTAAGCCAGAACGCACATTTGGAGAATTTTGCGTATAAATTTTCCTGCTTTAGCACCTCCAGAACCTCTCTTAGGTGATAGTGGTGATCACCCTCGCTTTTCGAATATACCAGTATGTCGTCTATAAAAACTATCACCGATCGATCCAACATTGGTCGACATACTCTATTCATCAAATCCATGAACACTGCTGGTGCGTTGGTCAATCCGAAGGACATCACGAGAAACTCATAATGCCCATAACGCGTGCGAAACGCGGTTTTTGGTACGTCTTTCTCTCTTACTTTCAACTGATGGTAACCCGACCTAAGATCGATCTTTGAGAACCAACTCACACCTTGCAGTTGATCAAAAAGGTCATCTATTCTAGGCAGTGGGTATTTGTTCTTTACTGTCCTCTTGTTCAGTTCACGGTAGTCAATGCACATGCGCATGCTGCCGTCTTTCTTCTTTACGAATAGTACCGGAGCACCCCATGGTGAAATGCTCGGTCTAATAAATCCTTTTTCTGTTAATTCCTGTAGTTAAGACATCAATTCTTTCATTTCTGACGGAGCCAATCGGTAGGGGGCTTTGGCAACGGACTCAGCTCCTGGCAGTAAGTCAATCTGAAATTCTATTTCCCGATCGGGTGGCAACCCAGGTAGCTCCTCTGGAAATACTTCTGGAAAATTGCACACCACGGATACATTCTTGAGTGCTTTCGTTTTCATTCTATCGTCAATAACATACGCCAGATAAGCTTCCCAACCGCGTCTCATGTAACTTTCGGCCTTGATCATCGAAATGACGTTTGGCATTGTGAAATTCCAATCCACATAAACCGTAATTGGACTTCCGCTAGGAGCTTTGAGGTGTATCCTCTTACGTTTACATATGATTTGAGCTTCGTTGGCGGCTAACCAATCCATACCCAATACTATATCGATTCCTCCTAAGGTGAGAAGGAATAATGTAGAAGGAAACTTATGGCCCTCTATTTCTATGATACAATCCTCTGTTACTTGAAACACTGTCGAATTTTTACCCACGACAGTTTGTACGTTAAAGGCCTTTACTATGGTGTTGATAGTGCAATCCAGTTTACGACTAAATGCATTTGATATGAAGCTTTTACTAGCACCAGAGTCAAATAAAATAGCAGCATTTTCATCATTTACTAGAAACGTACCTGACACAACATCAGGATTTCCTCTTGCTTCTTCCTCAGTCAGTGCATAGGCTCGAGTCCTAGCCCTTGGCTGTTCCTTTTCAGCTTCCTTTTCCTTTCCCGAACCGGATTGTCTGGTTTTCCTGCAATCCCTAGTCAGGTGTCCATATTTTCCACAACTCTGGCACTTGACATCCTTTAAACACTCTCGGGAGAAGTGTCCCTGCTTCCCGCACTTATAACACATGATGGTGCCGATTCGGCACTCGCCAAGATGGTGCTTTCCACACTTCTTGCAAGTTTCATATTCATATGACCTTGGTCTCTTAACTTCAGCTGCTGCATCCCTTTTCCCGGTGCCCCTAGACGGGTTCTCCCACTTTCTCTTTTTTGTCTCAGGTGCCGGGTCCTCATTGGCGTAGTCGTCGTAGACGATTCCGCTCAGATTCACTACCGACTCGAAGGTCGAGGGTAGGTTAGTTTTGACATGGACATGGACCCTTTGCGGCAAACCCTTGACATAGTACTTAATCAGACGGTCTTCAGTCTCCACTAAGTGTGGTACCAGTTCGGCCAGCTCATTGAATCTCGAAGTATACTGGCGATGAGTCTTGTTGCCAGCCTTGAAGTTCAGGAACTCGTTCTCCACACGATCAATCTCGTTCTGTGGGCAGAACTTTTGGATTATCAGCTTCGTCAAGTCTTCCCATGTCATTCTGGCAATAGCGTTTGGCGACTTTATTCTCTGAATGTTTCTCCACCAACCTAGTGCTTCATTGGTGAAAGAATGTGCAACATACTTAACGGCCTGGTCCGGTCGAAACTCGCTTATGTTTATTACAGCGTTTATCCTCTCAATCCATTCGAACGTAGCCACTGAATCCTTGTTCCCATCAAACCTTTATTTCGTCCCCATCACTGTCATATACTTTTTCCTCATGGTTTACTTCATCATCTTCCTTAATTTTCTTTAATGCTTCAGACAGGAAGTCAGGCAATACATTGTTTAAAGTGAGCACGACCTCACGGGCAATAGCATCTCTGACCTCGGGTTCCAACTGTAAAGACCCTTGATGGTCGCCCCCGGTTGGGGTGACATTAGTTTGGTGCACGCTCTCTGTGCTTTCCGTGTGCACATCCTCTTCTTCTTGATGTCTTGGATTCAGTGGAGGCCTACTGACTCGGCCTGTGCGACCGCCTCGGCCTCCTGTTCTCCCTCCACCTGCCATTGTCTTTAGATTTCCTGATAGTCATAAAGGGTATACATCAATGTCATTCTCTCAGATCATAGTCTTAGAACAGTACGAACAGGGTAAATTTTTTATTACAGTGACCGGTTTGTGATTAGAAATTTACATTGCTTTTCGGGTTCCAAACTCTTCAAATTGGTCGTGACATTGACATCTATTGGTTCTAGGTTAGAGTATCTATTCTTATCCAAGTGTATTAACCCTAGTACTTACTTACCTTGCTGGCGTTGGCGTTGGCTACCCAGACTGACATCCGTGCGTTGGTCCCATAATCAGCTTGAGTCCAGACATTTAGGGATGTCTGAATCTCTCAAACTATTGCTCTGATACCAACTTGAAAGGCCCCTTATCCCGGGTAACCTCACTTGTTGGGTTTACTCATAAACAAAGTCATTAATACTGAACTTTAAATTTAACACGTTCAATTAACAACAAAAACATTCATGTTTGAGTACATTACAGCGAAAGTCTCAACATTTAAAACATACATCATTGTTTAACAAAAGAAAACATAAATCGGAATGTCAGTCTCTAGCCGGGCAGCCTTCAAGCCTTCACACGACCCTTTTCTTTGTTACCGAAAATGTATACTAAAAGTCAGCTAACGCTGGTGAGTTCTAGTTTAAAAGATTAGATATAAACATTATTTCTTCAAAAGTATACATAAGTTAATATATAAAGAACATAAATACGTATTCTTAACTTTTACTTTTCTTTCATCATTCTTGAGTGACTACATTGATATGCATTCACCTATAGTTTTTCCTTAACATTCATTTGGTCGTACACATAAGGGTGATCAACCCGTCTTTTACTACGTATGTCACAAAGACATACGCCATGAAGCTACCGTCGTAGCCCTTTGACTCGTCCGGTCCTAGAAACCGTCCGCATTAAAACCGTCCGGCCAACCTTGGCCGTCCGTTGTAAACCGTCCTACCATCGTAGTCCGTCCTTTTAGCCCGTCTACCCGAAGGTATCCGTTTCCCACGTGCTACCATGTTTGCAACCGTTCTACATATGATTTGGCATTTGCTTCGACCGTCCATTAATGCCCCTTTTTATTTCCTAGCTGATGAAGGAATATTTTTGTCCCGGTTGCAAGATAGTCACGTGGTCGTCCGTCTACCGTAGTAGCCGTTAGCATCGAAGCGTCCATAGCATTCACGTATATTCATAACATGCAGTATATGTTATATAAAGCAAGAGTTCATTCATTCATATTTTGTCATTCTTTCATTCATACTTTGTAAACATACGTTTCATTCTTTGTTCATAATTCATTTTCATATATATATATATATATTTGTATATCACGTATGATCATATTGGCATTCATAGTATTTATTCATTTAGTGTATACACTTCAGCCCCAAAACATTTAATAAGGTTTGCACATAACATAGAAAGGGACACATAGAACTCACCTGATGAGTAGTTTCTGAGATACACCTAGTTGGTTACTGAGCGTCACTAATGTCACTCACAATCTGTATAATAAAGTCATACACGTAAGGTAGTGCTCCTAGATGACACTAGACATTACTGTGCTTGAACCTAGTAGTTTCGATGGATTTGCTTATATCGAAATTTGGTAGTTTCGATAGGTTGCTTATGTCGAAACTTGGTCGTTTTGATAGGTTGCTTATGTCGAAACTTGGTAGTTTCGATAGGTTGCTTATGTCGAAACTTGGTAGTTTCGAGTCATGGGTTCATATCGAAACAATGGTAGTTTCGGTAAGTAACTTATGGGTCTGTATATATATATATCAAAACTAAGGTAGTTTCGATGGGTCTGTATATATATATATCAAAACTAAGTAGTTTCGATGGGTCTGTATATATATATATCGAAACTAAGTAGTTTCGATGGGTCTGTATATATATCGAAACTATGTAGTTTCGATGAATCAGTCTTCTTCCCCAAAAACCCGAAGGTTCTGCATGCGACTCTGATTGTGTCGATATCTAAATTTCTATGATCAAAACGTTCGGTTTTCATTCTAGATGCTATACCTAAGCTCATTTTCAAGTTTTATCCGTAAAATCATCATCTATTGGGCTAAAACCGAAAATCCCAAAAAAAAAATCATAAAAACTCAGATTATGATCGAACGCTTACCTGGGTTGGAGTTCTGATTCAGAGGAGATGATCACGAGCACAGCAGCAACGTTCTCCTGAATTCCCTTGTCGATCCGACACTTTCTCTCACTAGACCAGAGCTCTCTTCTCTCTCTCTAGAACTTGTGAATGGTAGAAATGAAAGGTTTGGAGCAGCCCTTGCCCTTATATACTTGGGCTTCCTTCGGCCCGTTGGAGCCGAGCCCAAGCCCATCCGTTTTTTTCGCCATTTAAAAATTATAAATTTCGATCGTGTCATTATTTACTTATTACCAGTTTTGGGATGTTACACTTGATGAGTGAGGCAGTTGGTAATCACGTAGTAATGATAGAGAAGCATCGAGGAAAGTAGGATTTAGGAGGGATAAGTGCAGGATTGCACACGAGTGACTGGAAAGGGAACGCATACTATGGTAAATATATGACTAGTTTATGGCAGGCTCCTGTGGGACATCAAGTGGAGTGAATGCTTTGATTCCGAGGCGGGCATGCTGGTGATATATGGACTTTTGGGAATCAATGGGAATCGATGATCATAACTCTAGTGTGGAGTAGTATGAGCTTACTTAAGGGTCGTATTAAACGCGTGATAATGAGGTAAAGAGATATGTTGGTAGAGGAATTTTGTGGGACCAGTGTAGCTTACACAAGCTCTTGGAGATTATCAAAGGAGGACAAGGGAAGTACCTTCATGAGCAAGGCAGTGGTGCCTGAGTTTTGAGGAGTCATCACTGGATGGCAATTAGAGTGTGAGATGAGAATGATGACGAATGATCCTAATTATGAAAAGCAAGGAACCCCACTTGGGGATGACCATCGGAATGACGAGATCGGCAAGATTATGAAAAGAATGACGACAAAGGTGCAGTGAGCGGATCAGGATTAGGGAGAAGTAAGCAGTTAATTGACAGTGTGGTACCGTCTGAGCAAAAGTTAAAGGGACAAGTGATAAAGGAATATGTAGGTAAGATCTACAAGCCCCAAAGTTGAAAGCATGCAATGGGTAAGGCTTCTTGAACACCAAGGGTGGTGGTCATGTTGCAAAGCAAAGTAATATATTTGTTAAGGGTGAAGGTGGATGCTTGACACAAGATGGACTTGGTGCACAAGTTAGAACGGAATGATAAGTCATGTTGGTTCGTACCGATGCAGGATTTGAGGACGAATCCTCTTTTAAGGGGGTAGACTTGTAACATCCCTAATTTCCAAAAGTAATGGTTCGGATCGGTGGTGAACTGAATCTCTATTAAACAGGTATGTTAGCATGGTTAGCGTGTGAATTGTCCATCGACGGGTCTTGAGGGACCCGGTTAGCTATTATAGCAAAAGTGGAGTTAGAAACGCGTCAAACGAATTCGGAGCGAGCCAAAGGAATTATTGAGAGATTTATAAACCACTTTAAGAAGAAACCCTAGGCCATTTGACCTTGGGGGTGTCGCAGCAGCAGAGAGAACGACGAGAGGGAAGAGCCGGCGGAGGGGCGATCGACGGTGGTGTACGGCTACGTGACATCTAAATCTCATTCAGGTAATCCTCGTTTAACCTCCTTATGTAACTTTTATGTGTTCTAGGTAGCATGCAAGGGAAGGAACCGATTAGGGTTTTGGGAGGATGGTTGGACCATGAGCGACGAGGGGGGAGGAGACGGAGTGAAGGCGGTCGGCTGTGGTGGCGGTATAGACATAGAAGGATACCGACTGTGATGATGGTGGTGGCGGGTGATGGTGGTGACTGGCATAAAAGGGAGGCCACCGACTGAGAAGAAAAGAAAGAGAGAGAAGGGAGGCGGGTGAAGGTGGTAGTGGATTTAGGGTGTAGTAGAAGACGACGACAACAGGTGGTGGTGCCAGGCGGCTGCCAGAGGTGACTATGATAGTAACTCACAACAGCGGACGACGGAGTGATGGTGGTAGTAGCGTTCCGAGGTGAAAGGGAGCCCGGTTAGGGTTTCTCATAGCTAGAGAGGTGACGGGAATACGAGGGTGGTACGAGGTGACGAGAAACGATGGTGGTGAACGGCGGGTGACACTTGGTGATGATACACGGTGGTGGTGGTTCACGGGGGGTGAACGGGGAAGAGCATGGCATCGGGTTACACCTGATTAGGGTTTTGTGAACATAGGGTTTGCATGGAGGGATTCAGACATGCATGGAGATCTCGGCTTGTGTACATGTGACCAGTGAGGTTAGGGTTTTGCATGGCGCGTGTACGTACATGCATGCGGGTTCTATACGGGTCCAGAGTAACCCGTTTTGGGCAAACACATGAAGCTAGGGCTTTGCATGGATGAAGGGGTTGTGCGGACAAGACGAGTATCGGGAACATTTATGTTGTTACGTAGTGACACATGTTTAGGATGTACTCTTACTATATGATCATACGTTAACAAGTCCGGGTTCGTACGAGGAGGCCGTTGCAGTACTATAGAGGGATCTTCATAATTGTGAGTTTCTAATCCCCTCTTTAAATGTTTTAATGTTTTGGGGCTATCGTACATACTTACAAGACGTGCTTTACTACATTGAACGTGTAACGAGCTTTGGGGTTTAACCCGATGAGTCTATGAATTTAAGTATTCAAATGTGGGGCTAAGGGACTGTGTGTTGTCCATAGGATGTGTAGGTTGAATGTGGTTATGGTGGTCATGGGTCGTATAATGACCTAGTAGGGTTGAGTCGGGGGACGAGTTTATATGTCGTGCGGGTACGAATAGGGGTGTTATTTTGTGTGCAGGTACATGGTGTGTGCTTAGGTAACGAGACATAGTATTGACATGTGTGCTGCTATGATAGTGGTGTGCTGTGTTATGACTTAGTCGGGGTGTAAGCTAAACGTTTATGGGTGTGAGTAGGATATGTTATCCTAGAGCTATGTGTAGGGTGCAGACTTGGTTAATTTAGTCATGTAAATGAAATATGATGTTATATGTTTTATGCTTATGTTGTGTGTTTTCATCGTTGTCTCTGTGACACGACAAACATGATTGTGAAGGGCGAAGTCCTTCGCGAAGTCACCAAAGGTGAAAATATTATGTAGGTTAATGATGGGCTCGGGGTGTGTCAAACGCCCCGACGAGGGTAACCCTGACGAGGGTGCGGTGATGAGGTATGCGTTTGTGTGCATATATATGTGTTAATTTGCATACAAGTGTTGAGTTATGTTTATTGTGTGTGAGATGATATTATTGTGCGGTGTAAACGATATTACTGTGGTGTGTAGAGTTAGATTGACCGTCTTGTCGGGACGAGGACATTGTGTTACAACTGTTGTGTCAGTTGGTTTGTGAGAGTCTTGGTTAGGGCTGGTTAAGCCGATGTCTAGAGGGTGGTTGAGATAACCAGTGTGTGGTTAATATGTGTGGTATACTTTGAGTTATCAGAGTGGTAAGCTCGATCCATGCTTGAGAGACTTACTGGGTTAAAATGGTGGGTTGAGTCTGGGTGGTGAATCCTTTGGGATATTATAAGATAACAGAGTTATCAATATGATAATAATGTACACAAACTATTTTATAAAGACCAGAGGGTCTTGAGTGGAAATAAATATTAAATGAGACGAGTTGGCTTTTGTTTTAATTAAATCATTAGAACTCACTCAGCGTAGCTGACTTTGTGTGTACGTTAGATTGTGTGGCAGGTGAGCTTGGGGTCGGCGTATCTTGGCTTGCGAGCGGTGCTACTCGGATTGATGTGCAGGCATTCGTGAGATAAACTTAACGACGATAACGTTATTAAATAGGAATTAATTTTTTCAGAAAAACTTCCGCTGTAGTTTGATTAATAACACAAGGGTTTTAAAGATAATAACCAGTTATGAAAACCAACTGTAGGATGCCCAGTATGGGGTCTTACAGAACCCGTGTCCATGTTCGATACATGGTTCTTACCTAGACTATACTACGCTGCGATAGGTTTACTTGCCTATTGTGTGTGTGTTTAGTAGAAATACTTGTCATTTTAATTTATAAATTTAAAACCTGATTTTGTATAACTCTAAACCGAACAATAAGAATATATATATATATATATATATATATATATTAAAACACGCCATCAAGTTTTTAACGCCGTTGCCGGGGACACGGTAATTCTGCGAAAAATCTAAGTCGTTGGACTGACTATTTCTATTTTCTCTTTGTTTTCTTTCTGATTTTTTTTATTTTCATCTTTATTTTCTCTTTGTTTTATTTCAACTTTATTTTCTTTTTATTCTTCTTACTTCTATTTTTATTTTGGTACTTGTGTTAGTTGATCTATCTTTGTAGAAACTTTCAAAGATCTCGACCACAAAATTTTTGTCAAGAGAAATGAATTAATACAAGCGCCACCATTCGAAAGCAATTTTTTATATACAGGCGTAACACTTTCGAACGGTTTACGTGTTTAGTTTTTATCTTCTTCTTTATTTTGATGATGACAAGCTCGATATTTTGAAATTGGATGACAACTAACTAGGTAAGTTCTTTAGCGTGAAATCGGAGTTAGCATCCCTTTCGACCAAGTTATTTTAGTCATTTTTAATTAAAATAATACTTTAAGTAAATCTAACTTATTGTTTATTATATTTTAATTAAAAATATATTTTTATTAGTTAAAGTGTAAATTTTTAGTAAAAAAATAAAAAAAGTCAAACTTCGTCAAAATTGGGGGATGCACGGTCGTGCAACCCAATGCACAACCATGCATTGGGCTCCGTGCATCCAGTTCAAAAAGGGGGCAGAATCCTTCATTTCCTCAAAATCTGTCCCCCTTTTTGCTCCGGGTTCGGCCGCAACACCTTCAAAACCTCCGATTTTCACCGGTTTTTGCTATTTATTGCCTCCAATCTCTCCCCTAAGGTATGTAAACATGTCCATTATCATTTTTAGGTCGATTTATGCTCCAAATAGAGCTAATTTTGCTCAAGAAAGACTGGGGTTTCATTTTGAATTTTGGTTTGAATGTGAAAGAATCTTGACTCAATGCTTACACTAAACACACATTTAACCTTGTTTGATGATTATGTAAAAAATTTGGCTTCATTTGAGCGGATTGGTTCTACTCGTATGATTGGATTTTTGATTTTTGTCTTAGAAATTTTGAACCTAGGATTATGAATTGAAGCATGAAACTTGTATATATGTGTTTAGGATTTAGTATAGTTTGATGGAAAATTATTGATTGGTTAAAAATAAGTCAAAATGTTTTCATGGGTTTAACTTTTCAAAAGTCAACCGAAATGCCGTCCGTTTATATTTTTAGTCGCATTGCACCGTTTGAATTTGCGCCTTGTTTGGCTAATTGCATTTAACCATTTTAAGACTCGGGAGGATAACAATGCACGAATTTGTGTTTCTTTTGTGTGGTCCAACACACACACACACACACACACACATATATATATATATATATATATTATTTTTTTAGTATTAACTTCTCTAATTTGTGATTGTGTAGGACATGGCATAGCTATCTAGACAAGCAAGTCGAAAACGAAGAAACACTCGATCAGGTTCTAGGTCAGGTTCATCCTCGTCTGCTCATATGGGTGGCTCACCACAAACTACACCATCACCACCTCCACCTTTTCACCCACAACTTATGCTCATTGGGCCACAAGACTTGCACCTATGGCTTATTTTTTACTCGGACGATGCTATCGAGGTTCATGCTTATCAAACCATACCTGCATTGTTGAGGCAAACCTTTGGGGCACACAAAACTATTTGTTACCCAACCTTGGAAGAAAAATCTTGTGGACAATGTCATGCCCCTTATCAAAAAGCCATGGAAAAAATTCTTTTCCATAAGAGAGACTACCTATTATGAACTCACTCTTGAGTTTCTAGCATCTTTTCAGTTTGATAGGATGGCAAGGCATTGGTACGAAATGTCCTTGTCAAAGTTTGGGGTGAAGATAGGACTATAAAGGCACATGGAGCTCGCAGAGCCAATCTTTACTGAGAGTAAAGGTGAATTTGCAGAGGAAGAAGCATCAGGGTTGTCACATTTAGCCTCAAGCACCCCTGGACGAGTGTGATCACGATTGGTACCTGCTTTGATTTAAGAGTTTTTATAAAACACAACAGAAGACTTTTTCATAAGGATCGAAAAATCATTTGTATCAACCTCAAGGGTTGTATTTTTAAATATCAAGACCTAGTTGGAAAACAAAAAGCCTTGTATTTACTTTATAAACATAGGGATTTAAATGCCCTTTTTTATTACAAAACGAGTTTGAAATCAAATACATCTCTTGTCTTCTTTGGACAAGTTTCAAGCCACGGGAAATAGTACTATCCAAGGTTGATCAGTCCCTTGGTCGTATATCATCTTTCATCTTTTTAGGATTTTCTATACACGAGGTCTGAGAATCTAACATGCAAGTTATCCCTTTTAACATTCATTCCTGGGTCAGATCTTATGTATGCCCGTATCCCCTTTTCCTTTTCATTTTATTCATTTCCTGAAAACATTTTGAAAATGAAACGTCAGCACGAATGCTGGTGAATACAATTATCTTGACAGTAAAATCATTTTGACATAAACAAGTATTAATTTCATAATCACAACTTTTTGTTCAATCTACACACTTAGCAGGCCCATGTCCTGACTGTATGCACCACTATATACACTGGTGTCAAGCCTTATAACAACGGATAGGTCCACGCCTCTGAATTTGTTATAAGATAAGGACCAGCCGCAATCCGGGACTCTCACCCGAGACCTGTGTATCCGTTGCAAGTTTTACGTATACATATGTCCCGAATGCTTTGTTCGTAGAAGAACGTTGAGCATTATTCCGTGAACCTTTATTTAGCCATATTCATAAATGTAAATGTCTTGACACAAGTTTTGAAATAGATAAAGTATTCACCTTGATAACGGGAAAGAGCCTCTAAGTTGAAATTTATAGAAGCGACTCTTATCTTGGTTTCTCTAGCGTTCCGACCTTTCTACAAGCGTTTCTTCTTAAACTGAGTACTACAACGAGCGGGAATCGAACCGGAATTGTTGGGAGTGGACTAGGACGTCTCTAGAACAGGTTTAGAGTGTGAGATTCGTGTTTGGGATGAGAAAAATGAATGAACTAGACCAACTATTTATAGGGCCAAATTTGACCCTGTGACCGACTGTTACGGGTGGTGACGGTCCGTCACTAGATTAGGGTTTCACGAGTCATCAAACACGTGTCGCCCTCTGGTCATTTTTCAGCGTGACGGACCGTTACCAGGCGTGACGGTCCGTTACGGAATGATACGTGGCGCACCCACGGGCTTTTGCGGCTGTGACGGACCGTTACCAAGTGTGACGGTCCGTTATAGGGTTTCCACACGCCAGATTTTGAATATGAGTCACTGGGCACGTGGCACGTCACCATTGATCACGTGCTCAGCCCGTAATGGACCGTTACCATCCGTGACGGTTGGAATTTCATGTTTTCTACTTTTTGAACCTTGATCTATAAGTTAATTACACTTATAGTCTTTGTGGTTTGTACTTTAGTCAAATCTTAGACGTTTTAGTGGCAGGTGTTACATTCTTCCCACCTTGTTTTAATCTCGTCCCCGAGATTTCTCGAACAAGTGAGGATATTTCTTTTTCATTTCAGACTCGAATTCCCATGTGTGCTCAAGGCCACGTCTGGAGTTCCATTTTATTTTCACAATCATCAATTTATTTCTTTTCAATTTCTTTTCCTCCCTGTCCTCGATTTGTAAAGGTTGTTCCATAAATTTAAACTTTTCATCTACCTTTACATCGTGTAGGGGTATTACCAGAGATTCATCTGCTAAACATTTGCGCAGATTTGACACATCGAATACAACATGTACTCCATTCATTTTTTTTGGTAATTTGAGTTGATAGGCCACAAGCCCAACTCTTTTCAAGATTTTGAATGGCCCCATGAATCTAGGACTTAATTTACTTTCTTTTGAAATCTTACAACGCCTTTCCATAGTGAAACTTTCAATAGAACGTTGTCACCGACGTTGAATTCTAACAGCTTTCGTCTTCTTTCAGCATAACTCTTTTGACGATCATGAGCCGCTTTCAATCTATCTTTTATTTGAATAATTTTCTCAGTTGTTTCTAGAACTATATCAGGACCAGCCAACTGATTTTCTCCTATTTCAGACCAACAAATTGGAGTTCGACATTTACGACCGTATAAGGCTTCAAAAGGAGTGGCATGTATACTCGTATGATAGCTATTGTTATAGGAGAATTCCATTAGAGGTAAGTGGTCATCCCAACTTCCTCCAAGATCAATAACACAAGCCCTTAACATTATTTCTAGAGTTTGAATAGTTCTTTCGCTCTGCCCGTTCGTTTGAGGATGATAGGTAGTGCTAAGATTTAATTTCGTTCCCAGGGATTTTTGAAAACTTTACCATAATCGAGAAGTAAATCTAATATCTCTATCTGACACAATAGATAGTGGCACACCATGTAAAGATATAATCTCATTAACGTATAGCTGTGCCAGCTTATCCATGCTGAACGTTTCTTTCATGGGAAGAAATAAGCAGATTTAGTAAGTCTGTCAATGATAACCCACATAGTATCATTCCCTCGACTGGTTCAGGGAAGTTTAGTAATGAAATCCTTGGTTATCATCTCCTATTTCCAGACAGGAATTTCAAGTTGCTATAATAAGCCAGATGACTTTTGAAGTTCAACTTTAACTTGAGAGCAGGTTAAGCACTTTGTAACATAGACAGCGATATGTTTCTTCATTCCTATCCACCAATAATAGGCTTTTAGGTTTTTGTACATTTTATCGCTTCCAGGATGCATCATATACTTAGATTTATGAGCTTCTTCAAGAATCTCTTCACATATATTTCCATAGATAGGAACCCAGATTCTCTTATTCATTCTAAGAATATCATTATCATCTTTAACCAGTTGTTCAATCATGCCTCCCAACCTTCTTTCTCGAGGTTTGGTTCTTGTAAGGCAAACCTTTGAGATTCCTTAATACGAGTAATAAGATCGATTTGGAGATCGAGTCTTAAGGCACGAACCCGTTTAGGTTTCTCATGTTCTTTTCTACTCAAGGCGTCGGCTATAATATTAACTTTGCCTTCTTGATAACAAATTTCACAATCGTAACCATTCAGGACTTCTATCCAATGCCTTTGCCTCATATTCAGTTCTTTCTGACTGAATATATACTTTAGGCTTTTGTGATCAGGGAATATGGTGAATTTGACTCCATATAGATAGTGCCTCCATAATTTCAATGCGAATATTATGGCACCCAATTCTAAATCATGAGTCGTATAATTCTTTTCATGAGTTTTCAATTGTCTAGAAGCATAAGCAATAACCTTATTCCCTTGCGTTAACACACAACCAAAGTCGGTGTGTGAAGCATCACAATATACTGAAAAGCCTTCGTTTCCAACTGGCAAAGCCAGTATTGGTGCTTGTGTCAGTTTCTTTTTCAGAGTTCCAAAAGCATCAGATTGCTTAGGTCCCTATTCATACTTAACTGACTTGCGAGTTAGAGAAGGTAATGGAATAGCAATTCGAGAGAAATCTTGAATAAATCTCCAATAATAACCGGCTAAACCGAGAAAACTACGGACTTCTGGTGACTTCGGGATTTTCCATTTGGATATTGCTTCGGTTTTGATAGGATCAACTTGGATGCCATCAGTGTTAATGACATGTCCAAGGAATTGAACTTCTGACAACCAGAATTCATGCCACACCCCGGCCGGCGACGGATTATACGCCGGGGCTGACGCGGTTGTTCATAAGCACATGATCATCTATTAAATATGACAATATTTATTATTCAAATTAAAAGCATCCGTTATAAGTAGAAATGGAAAACAAAGGGTTCAAACATAACATAAGTTGAATTTAATTAAAACTAGGTCCGAAGTCCTAAGTGATCATGTAGTGTCCTCAAACTGGTGCACCTGAAACATGTGAGTAAATATCAACTACAAGTAGTTGGTGAGTAACATAGGTTTTGACACCAAACAAAAGTTAAGTAAGGTTTACAATTGAATATGTACAAAACAAGTCTAAAGCATATATGTGAAAACACACAAGGTTCCAAGCATACAATCAAGCCATGTTTATATGTATGCACAATCCCCCGGATTGCGTGGAGTTCTAAATGTAAACACTAACCCGCCAAGGTTCGTGTTAAGTAATGTATAAGATTCCCGTATAAATGATCATAAAAGGTACTACCTTAGGCTTGTCACACAAGTTAATGATTGTACTAAAATGAATACATGTTTTGGTCACCAAGCAGTTTAAGACATAAAGCATAAGAACAAAGGTATTGAATTGTGTAAGTAATTTAATTGTAGACATGTTTCACCCCAAAAGTATAAAAATAAAAAAGGGGCTATGTAAACTTACTTTGTAATGATCTAGCAGGTTGAATAAATTGTAAAGGATAGGTAGGCTTCGTGAGGATTTCTCACAACCAACCTACACAGATAAGTTTTATTCTAGTTCTCAATGTACGTCTAAATAAGAGTATAGCATTATGAGATTCTAGGTTTTCATAGGGTTTGGACCTGATTATGGATTTGGTACAAGTTGTAGGAAGTATAGGTTTTATAATAATAAGTTAATGCTAAATGAATTAGTTAGAAATTCGAATTGATTATATAGCATTTTATAATGACAATGATATGTTTGAGTTTATTTATGTAACCATTCTAAAATAAATAATCATGGAATAGGTAAAGGTTTAAATATTAGCACGTTTGGATTTATTTACATAATTATTCCAGAAATGATTAATAATTACACTGTGGAATGAAAAGGTTTATTTTATGTAAAAATAATTATTTAACTTTTTAAATAATGAATTACTATAAGTTTTTTGAAATAATGATGAAATAGTTTATAATTAATTAGGATTTCTAATTAACTATACATGTATTGGATTTATACTAGTAATACGTTTGAACTTATTTAAATAATTATTCTAAAAATAAATAATAAATAAGTTTTATGTAATTAGAAAGGGTTTAAATAATTGTTTTATGTAATTAAGATAATGATTTAAAGGATTTCTTTCACTTAAATAATAACTAAAAGATAGATTAAATAAATATTTATGTAAGTAGGCTTAAAGAAATAAGATGAATTTTGTATAATCATTTATCTAAAAGTAATTGTTTAAGCATTTCTAAAAACGTTTAAATGTTTTAAAATCATTATTCCTTGCCAAGAAAATGTATTTTAAAGGGTGAGTAATAGTGTTTAAGTAATTATCTATAATTTGACTCATAACCTAATCATATTTATGATTTATAAATTTAAATAAACGATTTGTTAGAGAGTTGTTATTATTTAGGTTTTATTAGGTTTTAACTTAATAATTATAGGCAAAAAGGCTTTACATAATTTTCAATCTTATACAAATGATTTTGGTTTTTATAAAATAATTTTATAAATGATTTAAAGTTAACAAAATCTTTAAAAAAAGAAACAAGGGCCGCTCGGACTCGAACCCGGGTCTCCCCTGAGACACGCATGCAGAGTAACCACTAGACTAGGAGCCTATTAGTGTTACACTGCCTGGGCCGTGTGGAGTTAAATAGGAAATAGGAGGGGGGTTTGGATTCTAACCAGGTATCCATGCAAAAAATGGAGGGACGCGGTAGGTTCGAACCCGCGACCACTTGTCTACGGCCCAAACGTGTTAACCGGCAGATTAGGGCAATTGCCATGTGTGACATCCGACAATTTTAAGGTTATTTACCGTATAACCTTAGAACACGTACATAATTTAATTATGTGAGTCTTAGACTTAATTTCAGTTAATTAGGTCATTATAAAGTCTAGCAAAGCCCTTCGTATGCATAGGTTTGCATTTCGTGAAGTTTCAGAAATTTCGGTACCGCGTATCGGTAAAATGTCTGTATTTAGCGTTGGTGACGACCCGGTTAACCTTAAAAATATCAGTTTTGATGAAAATTATATAAAATGGTTTATATTAGGGGATTATATGTGAAAATTATGTGCTACTTGTTAAATATCGCTTTCGGTGATTTTCGTTGCGTTTTACCCGGTACAATCGCGTACCGGATGAGTTAAAATGAACTGTTAACAAAAATTATTATTTTTACTAATTATGATAGAAAATAATTAGTGGGTATTTTATATATTTTTATTTTGATGAAAAACCATGTTTAAAGTGGTAAAATGTTATAAAAGTGTTGTAATTTTTATAAAATGTCACCTACACTTGTGTGGTGTAGTTTTTATAAAACAAATAAGGTTCTAGAAGAACTCTCTCTCTTAAAATCAGCCATGAAGTGGGTCCCACACCCTAATCAAGTATTAAACATACTCATTTGATTCCTTACATATTTTGTACAAAACTACACTCCACAAATTTGATCATTTATTTGCATGAGATTTTAGAGGAGCATGTCACTTCACACACTCTCTCCTCTCTCCCTCTCTTGGCCATAAACCCCACCCCCACCCCCTATAAATACCACATCAATTTCATACTTCAATCCCACACCTTTCTATCATGTTCTCTCTAAGTATTTTGCAAGCATTCTTGAGTTCTTTTGAGTGTTCTTGAACTTTTACTTGAAGAATCAAGTGTGGTGAAGCAAGCACTAAAGAAAACCATTCATCATCTTCCATTTCTTCTATGTTGCAAGGCCCCATTCCTGGGTAACCTCAATTGTTGGATTTACTCATAAACATAGTCATAAATACTGAGCATAAATTTAAAACATTCGAATTCATTTATTACATAACAACGGAAGTCTTAACAATTAAATACATAATATTGTCTTAACATATATAAAAGTGGGATGTCAGTCTTGTGCCGGGTAACCTTCACGCCATCGCACGACCCATTCTTCCACTACCTAAAATGTATACTAAAAGTCAGCTGACGCTGGTGAGTTCTAGTTTAAAGACAATCATACATAATATTTATCTTATCATGAATATTTTATATATGTATACATAACATACGTAATATTCGTGCTTTTACATATTCTTTACTTTACTATTCTCGCACAACATTCATATTAAGTATATACATATGTACATACATACTTATTTGGGGAGAACACTTATTGGCCATAATCTTAAGGGTGATCAACCCATCATACTTGTCACGAATGTCACAAAGACATCGCAGTGAGAACTACCATCGTAGCCCTTTTTATTAACCTTCCGGCTCTAGAAAACCGTCCGTCGAAACTTAAATCCGTCCGGCAACCTTTGTCCGTCCGCTCTTAAACCGTCCTACCGTCGTAGTCCGTCCTTTTGTCCGTCTGCCCTGGGGCATCCGTTTCCCAGGTGACCATTACGTATGAAACCGTTCTACTTTAGTTAAGGCAATTGCTTCGACCATCCATTAGTGCCTTTTTATACGTCCTAGCTTGCGAAGGAACGTATTTGTCCCGGTTGCAAAATAGTCACGTGGTCGTCCGTCTACCGAAGTAGACGTTGTCATAGAAGGGTTCATAACGTTTACATACATTCATAACATGCAATATATATAATATAAAGCAAGATTTCATTCATTTACGTTATGTCCTTCTTTCATTCATTCTTTAATATCATACGTTTCATTCTTTATTCATAATTCATTTTCATATATAAGTATAATATACATATTTGTATACCACGTATGATTACATTGACATTCATAGCATTTATTCATTTAGTATATACACTTCAGCCCCAAAACATTTAAAATGATTTGCACATAACATAGAAGGGGGCATATAGAACTCACCTGATAAGCTAGTCTTGGTTGTCCTAAACAAAGGTCCAACAATGTCACGTACGATCTGAATTAGGTAGTTAAATAAACATCAGACCCAATCCCGACTCTAACGGTTTAATCATTCTAAATATACTGACTTTACTTACTTGTCTGCTGCCAGCGCACTTAGTAAGTGCGAACGGCCTTGCTCATGCGTACTTGACAAGTACGCAGAACATTCTTCTTGCGTACTTGATAAGTACGCAGGATTTTCCTCATGCATACTTGATAAATACGCATGACATCCTTCTTGCGTACTTGAAAAGTACGCAAGACTTGCTTCCTGGACAAGTCTGAAATTCTTACATGTTAATCTGATCATGCCAATCTTGCAACTTTCTTTAATCAAAAGGTGCGGTTTTCATTCTAGATGCTAGTTCTAAGCTTATTTTCAAGTTTCATCCATAAAAATATCTCCTATTTAGCTAAAACCCGAGAAACCCCAAAACGAAGAAAAACTCAGTTTAAGGTCGAATCGTTACCTGGATTGTGATTCTGATTCAGAGGTTTTGCTCACGAGCTCAGTAGTAACGTGCTCCTTCAATTTCGGGTCGATCTGTCAACTTTATCTCTCTAGACCCGAGCTCTCCTTTCTCTCTCTAGATTGCAAGTGTTGGTGAAAATGAGAGTCTAAGCCTGCCTCGGCCCTTATATACCTGGGCTTCCTCGGCGTTTTTCTTTTGTTTTATGATGATTAAGTCTCTATATCGTTATTATTTACTAAACTACTATATTTGGGGTGTTACATATGTATCTTCCTTGATTTAGTCAAATGGTATGGATCTCCATCTCTTTCTTATTTTTCTTAAAGAAAGCTTTGATTTTTTGCAAGTATTGTTCACCTTTAGTAAAAGTCTCACGTATTGGCAAGAAGTGAGCACTTTTCATCAAGCGGTCGATGATCACCCAGATGGTATCATTGCTTTTAGCTGTTCGCGGTAGGTTGGTAATGAAGTCCATCGTGATCTCCTCCCACTTCCATTCCTATATTGGTAGAGGTTGCATTTTACCGCATGGTTTCTGGTGCTCGGCCTTAACTAGAGAACACGTTAGGCACTTGCTCACGTACTCTGTCACATCATTCTTCATGCCAGGCCACCAGTACACTTTCTTCAAGTCTTGATACATTTTTTTTGTCCTGGGGTGGATAGAATAGCGAGACTTATGGGCCTCATAGAGTATTTTGACTCTAAGCTCACCAATCTTAGGTATCCACATTCGGCCAAACCTAGTTCGTACACCGTATGCATTTGCATCCAAATTCCCTTGTTGTCCTACTATTCTTTCCCGTTTTATATTTCTTTTCTAATAGTGCTTCATCTTGTGCCTTTGATATTTCACTCATCAAATCTGGTGTTATAATCAGCTGACACGCTTTGATCCGTATAGGTTCCGATTCTTCCTTTCTGCTTAAAGCGTCAGCCACCACGTTTGCCTTGCCTGGATGGTACAATATCTCACAGTCATAGTCTTTCAGTAACTCTAACCACCTCCTTTGCCTCATGTTTAATTCCTTTTGCCTGAAAAGGTACTTCAGGCTTTTGTGATCTGGGTAGATGGTGCATTTGACTCAGGTAGTGCCAAGACTGGAGCTTGGGTTAATCATGCCTTAAGTTCCTCAAACGCGTTGTTTTGGGTTGGACCCCAATCATATTTCACTTTCTTCCGTGTCAACTTTGTTAGTGGCGAGGCTATTATTTAAAAAATATTGAATGAACCTTCGATAGTAGCCTGCCAATCCCAGAAAACTTCGTATCTCTGTTGGTGTCTTTGGGACGTTCCATTCCTTTACTGTCTTGATCTTTGCAGGATCCACCATGATTCCGTTTGGGTTTATTACATGACCTAGGAATTGGACTTCCCTAAGCCAGAACGCGCATTTGGAGAATTTTGCGTACACCTTTTCCTGCTTTAGCACCTCTAGAACCTCTCTTAAGTGACAGTGGTGATCACCCTCGCTTTTCGAATATACCAGTATGTCGTCTATAAAAACTATCACCGATCGATCCAACATTGGTCGACATACTCTATTCATCAAATCCATGAACGCTGCTGGTGCGTTGGTCAATCCGAAGGACATCACGAGAAACTCATAATGCCCATAACGCGTGCGAAACACGGTCTTTGGTACTTCTTTTTCTCTTACTTTCAACTGATGGTAACCCGACCTAAGATCGATCTTTGAGAACCAACTCGCACCTTGAAGTTGATCAAAAAGGTCGTCTATTCTAGGCAGTGGGTATTTGTTCTTTACTGTCCTCTTGTACAACTCGCGGTAGTCAATGCACATGCGCATGCTGCCGTCCTTCTTCTTCACAAATAGTACCGGAGCGCCCCATGGTGAGATGCTCGGTCTAATAAATCCTTTTTCTGTTAGTTCCTCTAGTTGAGACATCAATTCTTTCATTTCTGATGGAGCCAATCGGTAGGGGGCTTTGGCAACTGGCTCAGCTCCTGGCAGTAAGTCAATCTGAGATTCTATTTCCCGATCGGGTGGTAACCCAGGTAGATCCTCAGGGAATACTTCCGAAAAGTTATACACCACGGGTACATTCTTGAGTTCATTCATTTTCATTCTATCATCAATAACATATGCCAGATAAACTTCGCAACCATGCCTCATGTAACTTTCGGCCTTGATCATCGAGATAATGTTCGGCATCGTGCAATTCCAATCCCCATAAACTGTAATTGGGCTGTCGCTTGGAGCTTTGAGGTGTATCCTCTTACGTTTACATATGATTTGAGCTTCATTGGCAGCTAGCCAATCCATACCCAATACTATATCGAATCCTCCTAAGGTGAGGAGGAACAATCTAGAAGGCAACTTATGACCCTCTATTTCTATGATGCAATCATCTGTTACTTGAAATACTGTCGAATTTTTTCCAACGGCAGTTTGTACGCTAAAGGCCTTTACTATGGTGTTGATAGTGCAATCTAGTTTACGACTAAATGCATTGGATATAAAGCTTTTACTAGCACCAGATTCAAATAAAATAGCAGCATGTTCGTTATTAACTAGGAACGTACCTGACACAACATCAAGGTTTCCCCTTGCTTCCTCCTCAGTCAGGGCGTAGGCTCGAGTCCTAGCCTGCGGTTGTTCCTTTTCAGCTTCCTTTTCCTTTCCCGAACCGGATTGTTCGGTTTTTCTTACAATCCCTTGTCTGGTGTCCATATCTTCCACAACTTTTGCACTTGACGTCCTTCAAACAATCTTGGGAGTAGTGCCCCGGCCTCCCGCACTTATAACACATGGTGGTACTGATTCGACACTCGCCGAGATGTTGCCTTCCACATTTCTTGCATGTTTCATATTCATCCGACCTTGGTTTCTTAATTTCAGTTGTTACATTTCCCTTTCCGGTGCCTCTAGACGGGTTCTCCTACTTTCTCTTTTGTGTCTCAGGTGCCGGGTCCTCATTGGCATAATCGTCGTAGACGATTCCGCTCAGATTCACTACTGACTCGAAGGTCGAGGGTAGATTAGCTTTCACATGAACACAGACCTTTTGAGGTAGGCCCTTCACATAGTACTTAATCATTCGTTCTTCCGTCTCCACCAGGTGGGATACCAGTTGAGCTAGTTCATTGAACCTGGAAGTATACTGGCTGTGCATCTTGCTGCCAGCCTTGAAGTTTAGGAATTCATTTTTCATTCGATCAATTTCATTCTGGGGACAAAACTTTTGGACTATCAACTTCTTCAGATCTTCCCATGTCATTCTGGCCAGAGCGTTTGGCAACTTTGTCCTCTGAATGTTCCTCCAGCAACTTAGTGCCTCATTGGTGAAAGAATGGGCAACATACTTAACAGCCTGGTCCGGTCGACACTCACTGATGTTGACTACAACGTTCATCCTCTCAATCCATTCGAACGTAGCCACTGAATCCTTGTTCCCATCGAACTTGGGTGGGTCTCCGTCCTTGAAACCTTTGTAAGTGCACCCACGGTTGCTTGATCCCACCTTCACTTCATCCCCATCACTGTCATACACTTTCTCTTCATGGTCTCCTTCATCCTTCTCTCTACTTTTCTTTAGTGCCTCGGATAGTAGATCAGGCAATACCTTCTTCAGAGTGAGTACGACTTCACGGGCAATAGCATCCCTGACCTCTGGTTCTAACTGTAGAGGCCCTTGACTGTTGTTCCCAGATGGGATCACCTCTGTTTCGTGCACACTCTCAGTGTGTTCTGCGTGCACACTCTCTTCCTCTTCATGTCTTTGATTCAATGGAGGTCTACCGACTCGGCCAGTACGACCGCCTCGGCATCCTGTTCTTCCTCCACCCGCCATAGTTCCTAGTTTCCTGATAGTTATAAAGGGAATACATCAATGTCATTTCTTCAGATCATAGTTTGGAACAGTACAAGCAAGGTAAATTTTTAATTACAGTGACCTGTTTGTGATTACTAATTTACATTGCTTTTCGGGTTCAAAACTCTTTAAATCGGTTGTGACATTGACATCTATTTGTTCTAAGTTAAGATATCTATTCTTATCCAAGTGTATTAACTCTAGTACTTACTTACCGTGCTGGCGTTGGCATTGGTTACCCATACTTACATCCGTGCGTTGGTCCCATAATCAGCTTGAGTCCATACATTTAGTCATAAATACTGAGCATAAATTTAAAACATTCGAATTCATTCATTACATAACGTAACATAACAACGGAAGTCTTAACAATTAAATACATAATATTGTCTTAACATATATAAAAGTGGGATGTTAGTCTTGTGCCGGGTAACCTTCACACCATCGCACGACCCTTTCTTCCACTACCTGAAATGTATACTAAAGTCAACTAACGTTGGTGAGTTCTAGTTTAAAGACAATCATACATAATATTTATCTTATCATGAATATTTTATATATGTATACATAACATACGTAATATTCGTGCTTTTACATATTCTTTACTTTACTGTTCTCACATAACATTCATATTAAGTATATACATATGTACATACATACTTACTTGGGGAGAACACTTATTGGCCATAATCTTAAGGGTGATCAACCCATCATACTTGTCGCGAATGTCACAAAGACATCGCAGTGAGAACTACCGTCGTAGCCATTTTAATTAACCGTCCGGCTCTAGAAAATCGTCCGTCCAAACTTAAATCTGTCAGGCAACCTTTGTCCGTCCGCTCTTAAACCGTCCTACCGTCGTAGTCCGTCCTTTTGTCCATCTGCCCTAGGGCATCCGTTTCCCACGCGACCATTATGTATGCAACCGTTCTACTTTAGTTAAGGCAATTGCTTCGACCATCCATTATTGCCTTTTTATACGTCTTAGCTTGCGAAGGAACGTTTTTGTCCCGGTTGCAAAATAGTCACGTGGTCGTCCGTCTACCGAAGTAGCCGTTGTCATAGAAGGGTTCATAACGTTTACATACATTCATAACATGCAATATATATAATATAAAGCAAGATTTCATTCATTTACATTATGTCCTTCTTTCATTCATTCTTTATAATCATGCGTTTCATTCTTTATTCATAATTCATTTTCATATATAAGTATATATATACATATTTGTATACCACGTATGATCACATTGACATTCATAGCATTTATTCATTTAGTGTATACACTTCAGCCCCAAACCATTTAAAATGATTTGCACATAACATAGAAGGGGGCACATAGAACTCACCTGATAAGCTAGTCTTGGTTGTCCTAAACAAAGGTCCAACAATGTCACGTACGATCTGAATTAGGTAGTTAAATACACATCAGACGCAATCCCGACTCTAACGGTTTAATCATTCTAAACATACTGACTTTACTTACTGGTCTGCTGCCTGCGCACTTAGTAAGTGCGCAGGGCCTTGCTTATGCGTACTTGACAAGTACGCAGAATATTCTTCTTGCGTACATGATAAGTACGCAGGATTTTCATCATGCGTACTTGATAAATACGCATGACATCCTTCTTGCGTACTTGATAAGTACGCAAGACCTGCTTCCTTGACAAGTCCGAAATTCTTGCATGTTAATCTGATCATGCCAATCTTGCAATTTTCTTTAATCAAAAGGTGCGGTTTTTATTCTAGATGCTAGTTCTAAGCTTATTTTCAAGTTTCATCCATAAAAACATCTCCTATTTAGCTAAAACCTGAGAAACCCCAAAACGAAGAAAAACTCAGTTTAAGGTCGAATCGTTACCTGGATTGTGATTCTGATTCGGAGGTTTTGCTCACGAGCTCAGTAGTAACGTGCTCCTTCAATTTCGGGTCGATCCGTCAACTTTCTCTCTCTAGACCCGAGCTCTCCTTTCTCTCTCTAGATTGCAAGTGTTGGTGAAAATGAGAGTCTAAGCCTGCCTCGGCCCTTATATACCTGGGCTTCCCTCGGCCCGTTGGAGCCGAGCCCAAGCCCATCCGTTTTTCCTTTGTTTTATGACGATTAAGTCTCTATAGCGTTATTATTTACTAAATTACTATTTTTAGGTTGTTACATATGTATCTTCCTTGATTTAGTCAAGTGGTATGAATCTCCATCTCTTTCTTATTTTTCTTAAAGAAAGCTTTGATTTTTTGCAAGTATTGTTCACCTTTAGTAAAAGGATCTTTTTGAAACATTTAAAATCAGTAAATAATTTCTTATTATTGAAGGTTTTGATGGGTATATATGTATATATATTGGCGTATGTATGTTTATATGTTCATATCTTGCAAAAAGATTTGAATTAGGACTTGATCTTTACATGCAATCAAATGTTTTGTTATGGTTTGTTTCAAACAGTAAGTAATGGTATATTATTGCATAAAAATATGTTAGTTTATGCATGGATTATTTAATTGATGATTTAGGTGTTTATTACTAAAGATTGTTGTCCAAAAGCATGATTTAAGCTAGGGTTTTGGCATGGATCATTTAGATTGTTTCAAATCTGGAAATATGATGACAAAAGTGATGTTTTATGATAATAATAATCAGGTCTAAAAGTGTTATTTAGGTTGTGATGATTTGCTACATGTATGACATGTTTATGTTGCTTAAAAGATGCTAAAAAGGTAGATTTGTGTACGAAAATATGTAGATTTTGAAAATCTGGAATCATGGCTGTAATATGATGATATTTTATGTCTAAAATATAGATGTTTAGTAATTGTATGATTCTTGGTGTTTGGTTGCGTTTCGTTAGGTTTTACACTAAACTAGTCGATTAAAACGGTAGTTTTCGGCATGAAAAATGTGTATTTGTTAAATCTGATTTTGAACAGTAATTTTGAGTATATTTTATGATTAAAATACAGCTCTTAAGGTATATAATTAGTTCATGTTATGAAATATGCGTTTGTACTTGTCGTTGACGTTTCGGTTGTCACGTATGTGCTAGAAATTGCCATGTTTAGATACTTTATGTCAAAATAATGAAAGATTGTTTTGTTTGATGAAATATATTTTATTAGGTATATTTTGATGATATATGATGTTATATGAAATCATGTGTTAGAAATTTGGAAGTTTGTTCCTTAAAAGTTAGTCGTTTTGCTTGAAAAGTGCTTATGTGCAAATATTTTGACATGTGATTTAGGACTTATAAGCATATGTATGAGTATATATATGTGCTACTAGTTTCATACTTTCATTTTGGTTGTTGATAAGTATTAACACCAAATTGTCTACGTATGAGTAATCCACTGTTTTTCGTTAAAAACATAACCATGTGTCGTAGTCATCAACGGGTCGCTTAAATAAATATTTCTTTAAAAATATTATAAGTCAAGTAGGTTGAGTGAACAACTTGCTTGTAAGACTTGAGGTTCGGTTATTAAATTGTCCATCGTGTTTAGGGCACTATTAAGGTCAACCCATGTTCGTGGTCGTATTTTGCTAGCACTCGTTTTCCGTCTTTCATTATCAAGGTGAGTTTTTCACGGCCCCCTTTCAAACTATTTTGTTATTTTATAAACTATGGGGGAAGAACATGCTTTCCTTCATTTATCATGATACTGGAGTTACGTTATGTGTTCGTTTGATGGTCTCGAGTAATGGCTTTCGTTATGTGTTCGTGTATGTCATTCATGAATAGCCCCGTCGTTATAATCATTAGCCTCGTGTAGGCCGCAAAGTGTGTTGATAGATCTATTTGCGACTGACTGCCAACTCTCGTGATCAGTAGCTCTGATCGGTCATTCATACGAGAGAATATATTTTGAAAGGATTCGTGGGGACATGTTGTATTCGTGTCTCGGTTTGATTATAAGCTCTAGGTACTGTCATCTAGTTGTATTCCTTGTAAGCTTATGACATATCACATGTTTGTCCAAGTTACTTGATAGTTCGTAAAAATTCGTTTATGTTTTCGTTTAAACCCGTGAAACTCGCTCAACTTTATGTTGATGTTTTTAAGCATGTTTTTCAGGTACTTAGATGCTCTCGCGCGATTATGAAACGGGCTTTTTGTAGGTCCACTTGACTCATCTCAGATCGATCTCGTGACAGGACGTCTCGTTAACCCGGAGTGCGGAATCCTACCGTATTAACGTTCATATACTAATTGACAATAGAAACAACATGTAAATAAACTTTCTCTTTGTATATCACCAAAACATAGAGTTTACAGAATACAATCAATCAAGTCTTTCTATTTTTTTCTCTTTTTTAGAACAGATTCTGTAAACTCCTATTTATAGACACAAACTCTGTAATAGGCGAACTTAACAAGTTTGCCTCACATGAGACTAGGCGAACTTAACAAGTTCGCCTCTAATAGGCTAGGCGAACTTAACAAGTTCGCCTCTAACAGAAACTTGTTCTATCACTTAGACAAAATCTAGACAATTACATAAAAACATAAAGACAATAAGACCTAAACTATTACAAAGCATTTGTCATACATTCTATATCCTAACAGACTCCCCCTTAACAATAGCTTGATCTTATGTCTTCAGTCTTTATGACGAGCTCTTCCAGTTATCCGGTAATCTGCTTCCTGTGTGCACTCCATATCTCTGATAGATCTCCAACACTCTTTTATACTGCAATCCTTGTTCTCTCCATTCATCAGTAAACATAATCTCATTCTTTCTTAACGTCCTCTGATCTTTCTTTGAGAAGTTAATAAAATTCATTGCAACATAGAAACTAACAATGACCTTATTATCTTTATCATCAATCCTAGCTTCACCAGTATTCACATCTACGTACCACCATTTCATATTCCCAAGAAAATCTTGTGGTATTTTCTTCAATGGTATCTTCTGTGCAGCACGTACTGGCTTGAACATATACTTCGAAGTCACAATCTCAGTCTTTTGATCTACAATCTTCACTCTTTTTCCTTTCTATGACTTTAATCTTTCATACTTCCCTGATCCACCTTCTCTTTTAATCAGGTTAGCAATCACATCGGCTAATCCACACTTTGATCTATTAAACAGTGGTTTTGTAGCTAGACCATTCATTTCACACCTTGGCAAGGTATTGAAATGTTTGATCCTAGGCTTTAAGTATTGAACACCATCAGATCTTTGAAGAGCAAACAACTTCGTGTCATCATCATTAAACCAACTGATGATTCTTCCAATACACCTCTCTTTATTCACATATCTTTCTTTCTTAGAAGGTTGTATAGGTGACTTTTATAGTACTTTCATCCAACTATTAACTACTTCACTCCACTGTTCTCTAGTCATTCCTGTCTTTCTATACATCACATGTTCTTCATTCGGCTTAGGAGACACAGGATGAGTTGTATCAACATCAGAATCTATCTTGGATTGAGCAGTATCATCAGGTGTAGTGATATCTTCAACAAAGTCCATAGAATCTGTTACTCCATCATAAAAAAAACTCAGGAATAACATCATCTTGGATGAAGTTATACGGTACATTCAGACCATCACTTCCTTCATATGTAACTTTATCTTTACTCTTTTCTATCTCAATTTCTACAATCTCTCCTTCTTCAACTTCATTATCCATCACATCCTCTTCAACATCATCAAATAATTCATCAATATCATCCAGACATTCTAACTTTTCAGCTTCTTCTTCTTCAGAATCAGCAAAGAATTCCATTAGTAAAATATCTTCATTCACTCCATAATCATTCTTGGTTCCTTCAATATTTCCTGATGTAGACTCCCCCTGAACTCTTGATATTGGATTCATGTCAGCGTATTAACGATCACCCTCAATATTACCACTAGGATCATTGTCATCATCATTCTTTCTTTGAACAGAATCAGCATGACAAGTATCATGTATCCTTAACTCCCCTGAGCGTCAAGACGCTCAACAAGTTTGGACAACAATAACTGCATGTCAGCAAGCTGTGTAGCTTGAGCTTGAATGACCAACTGTCTCTGAGTATCAGTAGACACAAGAGTATCTACCTGAGTCTGCAAAGCAAGCACATGTGATTCAAGGAAGGTAATCCTTTCAGAATCAGAAGGCTTTAAAGGACCAACGTTAGATGAATGTGGAACATGTGGAGAAATCACCGGAGATGGATGGTTAGAAGTAGGAGGTGTAACCAGTAAAGATGCAACAAAAGTAGCGTCCTTAACACCTTGAGATGAATGAGCATCAATAATAGAAGCATACATAAGCTTCTGAAGCATACATCACTTTCCGAGTCAGAACTCTCATTAATTAAAGTTCTCTTGCCAAGTACTGTTCCAGAAGGAGGATTCCGAACAGACTTACGCCTCGGTTTTCTGGTTTTAGATTTAATGCGTTTCCCCGCATTTGCCAATGGTAACGTAGCCAATCTCTCATAATGATCTGAGCTAAAATCTCTAGACGAATCAGAATCAGTAGCTTCAGAACCAGGTAAAATAGTATCACCGGAAATCGTATCTACAACATTTCCTTCAGCTTCATGAATGGGTGAGTTCACAGCATCATTGTCAAAATCTTCCATATTCATACCCAAATCTTGTTCATTATCTGGAGCAATATCTTCTTGAACTGGTTCATTAACAGGAATGTGAACCTGTTCTTGTGGAATAGGAACTTGTTGTTGTTGTTGAACTTGTTGTTGTTGTTGAGCTTGAACTTGTTGCGGTTGTTGTACTTGATTCTGGACTTGGCCTTGACCTAACTCCTCAAGATGAAACCAATTATCATTAGGTGGCGCAACATAATCATGATTGATTAAGTGACCAAACATAGGAGTCGGAACAGGAATCAAAGCAACATTTTGTTGTTTAACCTTAGTACAATCAGTAAAGATTCTTTTAGACATAGGAGTCAAAGTCAAACAGATTGGATGCTGTGGTAAATCAGGAATTAAATGATTCAGCATCATTTGTAAGAACCTAGGGTACATAAGAAACCCTTGACCTTCTACAAGATTGATTTGCATGACCAACTCACGGTATATATATAAAGCAAAATTAAACCGTTTGTTTAGGGTCAATGCAACCATTGCAGCTTGTAATGCACTCTTCAAACTATTAGTACCAGCCTTTCTTGGAGACAAACATTGTATGATGACGTGCATAATATACCTCCATTCTCTAACTAAACCTCCTTTTCTTGCTTGTGTGTCATTTGGTCTGCCTCTGTAACCCATCCTCTGAAAACATCCCATAAGCAGTGTTCCAGGATAAGACATAGGATGTTCATTAGCACCTCCTAATGCCAAAACAACACGAATAGTGTCCACTGAAATAGCTACCTGTGTATTATTCACCGTAGCATGAATTACGCGAGGTTCACATCTGTGTCTTGATGTACTGCATCCCATAATTGTTGTATATACGGTAAGCTAATGTACGGATCTGCGGATAAGGCCACATGCAAACGTGAACGATTCAGAAAGTTGATAATTCCTTGAAAATGAACAGCTTCAGACATATTTGGATCTAACAACGCCACTTGATTATGTTTGTACTCAACACGACGAGCCATCTATAAAAGTATTGGACAAAGAACACACATTAGTCATATAACAAACAAAAGAAAAAAAATCATAAAAAAATTTCACACAAAAAAAAATTTCACCAAAAAAAAAATCACAAGTCCAAACACTACTAAGCCCTTAGGCGAACTTAATAAGTTCGCTTAGTGTTGCAAGAGACTAACATAATAAGTTCACCTGAACAAGTTCGCCTGAACAAGTTCGCCTGAACCAGTTTGTCGATACAAATTCTACAGCAGATATCCAAAATGTCCAATTCGTCAAGATATTTCAAATTAAACATATCATAATCAACGATTTACAACCACGAAACACTATTAAGTGTCAATTGTAAGTTTTAACCATAAAACGACACCATATCAGATCAAACGCAGACCGATGGTCAAATGACGATGAACACAGGGTCAAAGAATTAAATTCCCATCGATTTAACGGATAAAAAACCTTGAAATTACCTTAGAAAGATTCGCAATTCAAATCTGATCCAGAGGGAATCACGAAAATTTCAAATCGAAAACCCAAGTTCAGATTGTCATAAGTTCGCTAAAGAACCCGTAAGTTCTCTCAATAAGTTTGCTCTCACAGTAAAAGAAGATAATAAGGATAAGTTCGCCTGAACAAAATATTTAATTACAATTAAGTTCGCTTCATTAGGCGAACTTGTTAAGTTCTCTTAACAAGCCTCAGGCGAACATATTAAGTTCGCTTAATCAGAAACAAGCGAACATATTAAGTTCGCTCCAAACCTTTGCCATGAACAATTATTTCACTTTCAACACATCACATTCTTGTGAACTTCCATCTGTAGCATTTATCCTATCCAATCCCGAATCATTTTAATAAAAATAAAATTCTCATGGAAGATAGAAACAAAATATTTTTGGATTTTATTTGTACAAACGGAATCACATTTTTTTGGTTTTTATCTGAGCAAACTGAAGCACATATTTTTGGTTTTTATATAAGCAAACTAAAATACATATTTTTGGATGAACATCATGAGCAAGAAGATCATATCAGTATATGAGCAATTCATCACACAGTCTATTATCAACAATAGGTAACCTATGATATGAAACAATCAAACTCATTCTTATGTAACTCAAATCTTTTTCATCTTATGTAATTTTTGCAATCAATTTGAATATAACTTGAAATGATACACGATAAATTTCAATGTAAACAAGATCAGATCATGAAATGCTTAATTTTTCATTCCGAATTTGTAATACAAAGTATGAATTCTTAAGTTGTCAATATTATAAAATTTGAAACTATAAGCATTTTTCTTCCAACTTCATGTGAGTTAGTACCATTTAGAGGAAAAACATCGTGTACTCCACATATATGCCAACAGAAATTTAAATTTGCACTATCTTCAAGACATACACAGTTTATTCTAAGATTAGATCAATCTCCAAGATGAAATTATCTCTATTAGCACAAGTATAGAATAGCAGATCCCAAATGATATGAGAATCAAGATGATTCAGACTCAAAAGATTCTAATGAACTGGCTTTATAATGAGAATCAATGAATTCAGGTAGGAGGATCCAACTATTATCTGGATAAATTTCAATGAAATCAGAATAGATGATGCATCTAACTGATCCAAGGGCGAATATATGTTTCAACAGATTTTGTTAGAAAACATATCTTAGTTCAGCAACACATTGCATGTTTTCCGAGGCACGGGCAGTGAAGTGAACTGAAGAGATTGTGCTAAAGACATAATTCGATATTGGTCTCATGAAATTCTTAAAAACCATATATTCTTTATCTGATAATGATCTTTTACACACACACCCAGGCATATAATGGATTCAAATCACAGATGTAATCATATCATATTTAATTTTCACACTACTATTGGTTCAAAAACGTTTCTAGTCTATTGACAATTCAGGTTTTAAACTCATATTCAAATTTAAAACACATTATCAAGATTAGAGCATTCAAAACACTATCATTTCTTATTTATGCAGACTTTGAAATTTAGATCAAATCAGTTTACTTTAAACTATCATATATCAAAGGTTTACTATGATCATATGTAATAAACTATTCACTGATGTACTATCATTTCTTCTCTAACTTCAAATGATGTCATTTTTATAATTTTCATTTTGTTTTGAATTTTTATAAATAACAATTTTTGAATGAAATTTGACATGCAGAAATGTAATAAAACAATAAAAGAAATTTAAAACAAAATCTTTCATGAAAATTTGTTTTTGAAAAACTTTTATCCAGGATTGATCATACCTATCATTTTGATCAGAAAATCAAACCTGGTACGATCAAATGCCTTGGTAAAAAGATCAGCAAAATTATCATCTGTATGTACCTTTACCAGCTCAATCAACTTCTTATCTTCACAATCACGAATAAAATGATATCTAATTTCAATGTGCTTTGTTTTACTGTGCTTAACAGGATTATTTGTGATAGACATTGTAGCATTATTATCAATAAACATGGGGGTTCCTGTAAAATTTAAACCGTAGTCTCTTAATTGTTGTTGGATCCACAAGATCTGTGAACAACTTGCAGCAGCAATGTATTTTGCTTCACATGTTGAAATGGAGACCGTAGTTTGCTTTTTTGCATTGCCAGGAAACTAGACGATTACCCAAGAACTGGCAACCACCTGTAGTAGATTTCCTGTCCAAACAACAACCACCAAAATCAGAATCAGAGTATGCATTGAATTCAAAGTTAGAACCATGTGGAAACCATAGTCCCAATCTTTGTTTTCCTATTAGATAATGAAAGTTCTCTTTACTGCAAATCAAATGAGACTCTTTTGATTTTGCTTGGAACCTGGAACAAATACACACAGCGAACATTATGTCTGGCCTTGAAGCGGTTAAGTACATGAGAGATCTAATCATTGCACGGTAGAGTCGGCAATCAACTTCTTTTCCATCCGGGTCAGAATTCAATTTATGATTGACCGGAATCGGAGTATCGTATGGGGTACAGTCCTCCATCTTGAACCGGCTCAAGATGTCCTTTACATACTTGGACAGATGAATAAAGAAACCATATTCCTTCTGATTAACTTGAAGACCTAGGAAAAATGATAACTCTCCCATAGCTGACATCTCAAACTTCGATTTCATAATACTCTCAAACTCTTTGCACAACCCTTCATTTGTAGAGCCAAAAATAATATCATCTACATATATCTGTACCAGTAGATATTCTCCCCCTGCTTTCTTAATGAATAAAGTCGAGTCAATGTGTCCACGAACAAAATCATTTTCCATAAGATGTGTAGACAACGTTTCACACCACGCTCGAGGAGCTTGATGAAGACCATAGAGAGCTTAATCAAGCTTGAAAACTTTAGACGGATTAAATGGATCTTCAAACCCCGGCGGCTGACACACATAAACTTCCTCCTTGACTTTACCATATAAGAAAGCACTTTTTACATCTAATTGAAACATCTTAAACCCTTTGTATGAAGCAAAAGCAAGAAACAACCGTATAGCTTCAAGCCTAGCAACAGGAGCATAAACCTCGGTGTAATCAATTCCCTCTTGTTGATTGAAACCTTATACAACTAATCTTGCCTTATTTCTCACCACAACACCTCGATCGTATTTCTTACATTTAAACACCCACTTCGTACTAATTGGATACACACCCTTTGGAAGATCTACAAGATTCCAAACTTTGAGTTTGTCAAATTAAGCAAGTTCTTCCTGCATGTCCTCTATCCAATTGTTATCACATAATGCCATTTTGACATTCTTTGGTTCGACCTGAGAAATAAAACAGGAATGTGAGCATACATCAAAAACACCTGTATCCTTAAAACATGTATACAAGCAAGTGTTGTCAATAATAGAACGCGTTTGTACTCCATCACGCAAATTCCCAATGATATTTGTAATTGGATGAGCTTTGAGTTCCTTGATTGATGCAACCTCAGGAACCGACAACACATCAACTTGAGTTGTATCAGATTGATAAGATAGATCTTGATTAACTGGTATCTTCGAGTCCAGATTTGTAGGAATCTCCCCCTGATCCAATGTCAAATTAGAAGGTTCATCAACTAACAAAGGATCATCAGAAGAATCTTGGAAAATAACATTTTCATCCTCACTATCAGACTCTTGTGTTCCCGAACAAGAAGCAACATTAGGATCTGGAGCAGATGTAGAAGGAACAGATGATTGTGGAACCGCAGTCGGTAGAAAACCACTATTATGTGTATCCTGACATGAATCATATAATACAGCAGCTTCCTTAGGAGAAATCTTAGAAGGTAAATGAAAAGACCTGAATAAATTGTCATAATCAAAAGCCCAGTCTGGTCTAATCGCCATTTGAGGTAAAGATCGATTAGAACAGTCACTATGAAACCATTCTTCAACCTGACGAGTCTCTTTGTTATAAACCCTCTTGGTAGTAGAATTTGCAACATACTCCAGAAAGATCCCTTCAATAGCTTTAGCACTGAACTTGATTGGGACATCTCTCACTTTCAATAGGGTGCATGGATTACCAAAAGGTAGTAAATATTCCAGATTTGGCTTACGATTATTAAGCAACTCATAGCATGTCTTGTTGTGTCGCTTAACGGTCAAGACTCTGTTCAAAAGGTGACATGCAGTATTCACAGCCTCAGCCCAAAAAGTTACTGGAAGCTTAGAATCTGCAAGCATCGTACGTGTCGTTTCAACCAAAGTCCTGTTCTTTCGTTCAACAACTCCATTTTGTTGAGGTATATATGGCGCACTGAATTCATGATGAATTCCCTTTTGAAGACAAAATAAACCCATCTTGCTATTTTTAAACTCGCTGCATTTGTCACTCCTAATTCTTCTGACTTTCTGTTTGAACAAATTCTCTAAACCCAGGATTAAGAATTGTACCAACTCTGTGGTTTCGGCTTTAGAAGCAAGGAACTTAACCCATGAAAATATAGATAAATCATCTGTTACAACCAAACAGTAAGATTTACCGCCAATGCTCCTGGTACTAATCGGTCCGAACAAATCCATATGCAGTAGCTCCAAAGGAGTCACAATTGAATTCTTTGACTAAGATTTATTGGACTTCTTGTGTTGTTTCCCCTTCTTGCAAGGAATAGTCATCAAGAACTGAAAATTTCATTTTCGGAACACCAAAAACCAGATCATTCTTCATGAGATAATTCATTTTTCGATAATTGATGTGAGCAAGTTTCCTGTGCCACAAAATAGAATCCGACTCAGACGCCTTGGAGAGTAGACAAGTAGGAATTGAATCCGTTGTAGTAGCAACACTCATGTCTAAGACATATGTGTCATTTCTCCTTGGAGCCTTCATTAGAATCCATTCGTCTGGAATCACAAAGCCCGGTTTCAAGATATAACACTCAGAATCATTGAAATGAAATGAAAATTTCTTGTCACACATTTGAGATACACTTAAATGATTATGTTCAAGTTGCTCCACATAGTTCACTTTCTCAAATTTGACTTTATCATTCTTTAAAGTACCCTGACCAGTTATGTACCCGCCTTTATTTCCAGCAAAAGCGACATAACCACCATCAATATTAATAACATCTTCCAGCAAACGAATATTCCCTGTCATATGTCGAGAACAACCACTATCCACAAACCACGTATTGTTGATAGTCCTCCTTGGTTGTCCCTACATAAACAAAGAAAATTAGTTAGAAATTGGAACCCAAGCCATTGTGGTCTTGGGTCGTCCAGATGGATCAAAATAAACAACTTCAAGCAATTCACAATCAACATTGTCATCAACCTTTGGAACATAAGATTCACAATTAGACCTTCTCAATGAAGACATGGTATGATGAATTGGAAAAAAAATTTTAGATTTATGAATATCAGATTCAGGTATTTCAAAAAATTTATTTAGTTTTCTATTACGTCTTCTTCATTGTGGTCTAGAAAGTTTGACCTCGGGTTGAGAAGCTTTTGGAATTCCAACATGTGGAATCTCAAACTTCTTTTGAAAAACAACTGGTTTAGAAATGTGACAATCCGACTTTTTAGGTTAATCCCGTTAACTATTCCGTTAAGTTTCTTATAAAAAACTTAACCCCGTTAATCAAATCTAACCCCAAGGACTAATTCGGTCACAATATCAACTAAAATTTCAGGGACTAGTTGTGTATATAACCTAAATCCAATTCAGTTGACTTTAAAAGTCAAATTTAAATGAGATTAGTTCCTATTGACTTTTACAAGTCAAACCATTCTTGTTCTTGATCCAAATTCGTGACCATAACTTCCTAACCGTTCGAATTCAAGTCTGGAATAAGTGGCATTGATGATCTCGAATTTCTACTAATCATTTCCATATGTTATAGCGCGTTAATGATTGTGAATTAAGATCCCAAACCGAAACCGTCGACCCCATTGACGTTTACCGTCGAATTCAAGCAAAATCGCTATCATTTCACAGTCTAACACCCTGCGCAACTCAAATGAGTTCCTCTGAGTCTTTTGCACATATCATCTTCGCTGGAGATGCAGCAAGAGACGCCGGGGACCAACTCTTCGGATTCACGACGGCGAACTACTCGAACTCCATCAATTCGAACTTGATTCAGGTACCTATTCACACCTACAGTTTCGCTTTAGTGTCTAAATCAATACCCCTATGCAAATTTGATCGTATAACACTGAATTGAACACGATTGGATTCTAGGGTTCGTACCCATTCGGGTTTAATCGAACCCTAACCTAGACACGATCTTAATCCAATTAATTGATATGGTTAGAATCGAAATCCTCTTCTTATTGAAAGCCCCATGATTCCAATCCATAATCTTACCAGATTTAACTAATTTGAATCCGTGTTCTTGATCTAGGGTTTTGACTTTTTCAAACAACGATTAACGATTTAGAAGTTGATGTTTTTGCAACTAAACATACCAACCCATTCGCATACCTCTATCAAACAAAACCCCTATACTGTTAGAACCTATTGCGATCGATTTCAGTGAGAATCGATGGGGTTTTAGGATCGGATCGCGATTTGGGGTGGGAGAACACAAGAAGTTAATGTTAAAACCATATGTGCTGGAATTGTTCACATGATTGTATCCTAGATCAGACGGTTAACTCTTAAGGCTTTGGGGGAGGAGACCCGGGTTCGAACCCCTCCACCCCCATTTCGTTTTAAATTAGTTTTTAAGTATTATTTTAATATAAAAACAATCCCTATATTATTATATTTATATATTATAATGTTTTGAACCTGGAAACCACCCGCTGCCTCGGGTTTGGTTTGCAACCCGTATATATAATTAATACACGTTTATAAAATAATATTTTTATATTATTTTCATACCGTGACTTCAATTAAAAATAATATATTTATATATTATTTCCACCACGTTTGTCAACGTAGTGTAACGTTTTAACTAATAAAATAATATGTTTATTTATAATATTTCCCACGTTATTATGTTCCGAATAAAATAATAGTTTTATTATTTTGTCACAAAACTTAATTATCGTGTTATTTCTCTAAGTTTAAAATAATATAATAACTTATGTTATTTTCTTAAACCATTATTAAACGACACAAACGCACAAATATATTTATTAATTAATGTTATTCGTATTTAGAGACGTTCGGCACGAAAACACCTTTATCTTAATTATTAAATTTGGAAACCTTTATTCCCGTGGACAAGTTCGTCTAATCATTGATCCTAAGTATATTTTAGGACGTTCGATCTTTCCGTGCCGTTTCCACACACTCTTACGTGTTCCTAATTATCACATCTTATTCTAGGGCATTCATAGATTGTCCACGTGCAATCCATTTGTGGTTAGTGTTGCATCCTTGTGTGGTGCTAATTACTACGCTCTGCTCAGACTCAGCTGAGTTTCACGGCCCATTTTTACTTGTTTTACTATTGGGGGAGAAACATGCTTACACACAAACATATTTTACTTGTTTTCCTATTGAAGAGAAACAAACATGAACACCAACTATCATACTCTTACTTGTTTTCCCCGTGGGGGAGAAACAGGTACACAGACAAACATTTTGTTACATATTTTTCCCGTCGGGGGAGAAGACATGACACAACTATTTTAGATTATTGTAATTCATATGTTATTACCGTTGAGGCTAAGCGTAACACACTATCACAGAAAGTTCTCATCTTATATCAGACCGTTAATATGGATCTTAGCGAGGTAATGTTTAGTAGTACTACTGGGTTTGACAAATCCCACCCGCGTTAGTCGCGCTAACTCGATTGGATATCGAACGGGTGAAATGTTAGCCTACTCACATTTGCCAGAGTTGATAGACCTGACAGGAGGCATACAAACACAGTCAGCTTCGGTTGCGAGCGCTTTAGTAAGACATGAACATAGGTTAGCTACCTATAGATATGAATATTGAATGTACATAATCTGGCAAACACACTCTTATTGTAAACTTGAAACCTGTGAACTCACCAACCTCGTGTTGACACTTTTTCTTACATGTTTCTCAGGTCGCTAAGGCACAGGTTGCACACTTAGGATATGCATGGAGTCCTACTGTCATATTATCCATTTCAAACATTTGAAACAGTTTACTTATTTGCATTGATTGACGCCTATTGCGTGTAATTACTCTTGATTTCATATTAACGTTCACGCTTCCGCATTAACTCTGAACTTTTATGTTTTAACATTTCAAGTCCCATATAGTGTCGTTTGATGTAACTAAAGACTGAGATCTTGGTGTGTCACCTTCCAAACGGTAAAACTCCGTTAGTTGAAATTGGGGGTGTGACAAGAAATATGCTTATCATGTTGCTTAAATCCCGAAGATTTAGCAAATGATTGACAAGGCACATTCTTTACAACACTAGACATAGGCTTTCCCACATTTTGTCTTTTCAGAATCGGCACCACTCGTTGTTGTTAGGAAACACTCTTTAATTTGCCTTGATTCTTATATGTACAGTGAATCAGAATATGACCAGCCTCATTACAGTGAAAGCAAACTCGTCTATCTTGATGATTTCTGATATAAGGAGTTTTTCTTGAATATGATGACCCTTCCGATGAACAATCTTCAGAAGATTTTACTAAACATTTGACTGGCCTCTTTTGAACAAAAACTTGTTTAGTCACCGTTGATAAATTCTTCTTTTGATGACCAGCATCAACAAAACCACTTGATTGTAACATTTTGGAAAGTTTAGGTTGATCAACTTTCACCTCATCAGGTTCTGTTAAAATGCATCTATCACGGGTAACATTTTTTACTACCTTTGGTTCATCAAGTTGCACTTCCTTAGGAATGCCTTCAACCTTTTTATCATCAAAAACTTCATCCTCAGAATCAGAATCATAGATCATATCTTCACCAGTTATTGGATTTACTTTCAACACTGTCTTTGGATCAATTTCCTCTTCATGAATAATTTCTGGTTCAACCACATAATTTGCATTGAATGGTGGAGAAACAAATTCAATTCCAGCAACCCTCTTAGTAGGATTAGCATTAGCATTAAAGTAATCCAATAACACAGATGAATTTTCAAAGTTTTCTAGCTTTCTATGTAATTTGATCACTTCAGACTCTTTATCAGAAATTTCTTTGTTCTTCTGAGCGACAATTTCATTTCGCTTCTCGATCTCAGCATAAGCCATATCCAGATGACATGCTTGTTCCTTATATTTGAATCTCAAAGAGTTCAAATCTGTGACACCCAGCATTTCAGGTCAATATCCATATTTCATAAATGCACGTTCATAGCATATATTTCCTGAAGTTTTATTTTGACTAAGTAAAGTCAAGGAGTCTAGCAAAAGAACTTATTTCATGATTAGTAATTATTAAAGAATTACTAGAAAAAGATAAGCAGTTATAACCCGCAAAATACAGTCGTTGGTGATTAAAAAGAATTTCATTCCAGAAAAGTCTAGTGACACCGTTAAGTATAAAAACGTAAATATTAATGACTAACTTTTATAAAAAGTTGACACATAAATAATTGTTACATAACTCTAAGTTATTTTATGTGTATACATGTATATTATAGTATAGTAGTGATTATGACGGGTTATCTACTGATCAATTGAAACCAGACAAACCACATAAAATCATACAAGTAATGAATCGTTTAAAAGTTTTTACACCGGGTATTAGATCACGCAACCACCTAGAGGATTTATACCACCAAAATATCCATATTTCATAAATGCACGTTCATAGCATATATTTCCTGAAGTTTTATTTTGACTAAGTAAAGTCAAGGAGTCTAGCAAAAGAACTTATTTCATGATTAGTAATTATTAAAGACTTACTAGAAAAAGATAAGCAGTTATAACCCGCAAAATACAGTCGTTGGTGATTAAAAAGAATTTCATTCCAGAAAAGTCTAGTGACACCGTTAAGTATAAAAACGTAAATATTAATGACTAACTTTTATAAAAAGTTGACACATAAATAATTGTTACATAACTCTAAGTTATTTTATGTGTATACATGTATATTATAGTATAGTAGTGATTATGACGGGTTATCTAGTGATCAATTGAAACCAGACAAACCACATAAAATCATACAAGTAATGAATTATTTAAAAGTTTTTGCACCGGGTATTAGATCACGCAACCACCTAGAGGATTTTTACCACCAAAATAACCCACCTATCTAGCCATTAGTGGATTTGATAACACCCAAACCCCAACCCAACCCTCTCGGCCGAAAGAAAAGAAAAAGAGGCCTAGCCTCCTCTACCAACTCATTTAATGTAAGGGCACTTGGCACGCATGCATGCCTTCTTCCAACATGATCATTGCATGCAATTTCCATCACATTTAATTCACCCTCTTACACACTCAAGCTTCCACTATACCACATATATGCACACATACGGCACACACATGCATATTCACACATACATCTTTTCAAATGAATCCAAGAACAAACCATAGAGAATTTAACTAGAAGCTTGAAGATTCAAGAAAATTCTTGAGGTTTAGGAGTCAATTTTGCTAGCAAGACAAGCCATTCCTCATCTTGTATTGAAATTCTTTACTTAGCTTGTCTAGTGGTACGAAACCGTCATCCATCTTTTATTTTTTTTTTACTTCCTTAAATTAAGCATGTTGTTCATCCTAATAATTAAAGAGGTTTAAAAAGCTAAAGAGTTTTATAAAGTTTAACATTATTATGATTAAAAACTAGATTTTATATAAAAAGATGTATGAAATTCGAAAATGATAAGCTTTTATACATAGGTTATTATCTTAACATATTTATGAGATATTTGTTAATTTGAATTCAATATGCTAAATTAAGAATTGATAAACTAAAAAGATTTGTGTAAATATATATATAAAGAATTGAAAGTATAGAAAACACATATGCATATTGTTGATTTTAGTGACTTGAAATAGTAATAATACATATCTACTTGTGTATATATATATGTAACCGAAATTTGTATGTATAAGTATATAAGTTGTTGTTTTGATTATATGATGATAAGATATAAATTGTTGAATTATAAGTATGAGTAACATTTAATGAAAAATAAATGTGTATAAATATCGTTTGATCAATTTGATGATAAAATGTAGATTTTAAATAAAAAGTATGAAATTTGTATTACAAAGTAAACACTAGTGACATAAAGTCTAAGAATTGTTTATATATATGCATGATAAACCAAAAACTTTAAGATATATATATATATATATATATATATATATATATGATGATGTATAGTTGATAATTTAAAAGTATGTTTTGTGATATTAGTAAAAAAAATGTTCATGATCATAAGGTTAAGTGGTATACGTATAATTATGCATATGAAAACTAGGATAAATGGATATGTGTACATATTGGTGTAGTTGTATGATCAAAGGTACATAGGCATGAAATAATAAAATATATTCAAATAATGGAATATGTTAGTTGAAACACTTAAAAAAATTAAAGCTTGCAAAATTATATAGGTATGTGTTTGACATGAAACTTGTTATAATTGAGATATTTAAGACGTTTCGGTAAAAGTATATATGGACATATATTATTAAGAGACATAGTTAAATATATGTTAAAATAATAAATATACTTTTGTGAATACATGGGTGAAAATATAAATATATGTCAAGTTAATAAAATGTCGTTCGGAACAAGTAATTGTATATGGGCATGTTAACATGGATTATGTACTCATAGGAGTAGATATACGTATAATATACTTGATCGATATTTGTGATTTTGTAAAATTATTAGAAAGAAATAATTATATTTTATACGTGATTATAAAGGTGAAATACTTCAAAAGATTGCAAGAATAATATTTATTTTTGAGTTCATATGATATTTCACCAATATGGAAATATATATTTTTCCGTAAAATAAGTAAAGTGTCTAGACTGGAATAATAATCACCAACGAGTCATTTCAAGAAAACTTTGTTTTTTTTATAAATAAACAAAGCCGTACTTAACAAGAATAGTTAAGTCGGGTGAACAACTTGCGTTTAAGATGAGTAGTCTTAACGTGTTTTAGTATCCTTGTGTAAATAGGATACGGATAGGCGGGACTGCTTTTATTTGAAATATTTGCTAGCATTTACTTCTGTTGAGGTGAGTTTCACTAACCCCTTTTTCTTAGTTTTTTGAAATGTTTTGGGGTGGAAACATACTTGTACAGAATTTTTGTATGTAAATGAATGAACTAATGATCAGACCGTATGTGTGTTTTGAGGGAAAAACAAAGCGCTTAAAGTCCTCGAAATAAAAATTATTAACCATTAGCTATGGAATTAGCCCGGGATTTTATGGATAGTACTATTGGGGGTGACGCCTCCGGTCATGATTAGTCGCGCTAATCAGGGGTCCAAATGGCCGAATGACCTCATATTGTCTTAACTCGCAGAAAGGCGAGGGGAGGCACAGAAAGTTGGGGTTTGGTTATGGTCTCGTACATTACATATTATTTTGTATTCCTTGCAAGTTTACAAATGGGGTCAATTGATCGGATTAGTATTCAGATTCATTGGTAATACATACTAAGAGTTTTGATCGGTAAATGATCAGGTTTAAACAATGTATTTATGATAACTCTTGATAGTAATTTGTGAACTCACCAACCTCGTGTTGACGATTTTAAGTATGTTTTCAGGAAATTGAACGTGGTCTTCAGCCTAGCAATGTAGGTTGCATACATACATGTGGATACAGCTTTTGGAAGGGTTTCACTTATATAACTCATGGTTTTGAGTTATATTGGGAAATCTTAAACTTTGTACAATTTGAATTATGTTTTGGGATGTAAATATTTTTAAACTTGGTTATGTATCCAATTTCATGTATGAGTTTGTAATAATCATATGTTGTGTAAACCGTGAATGTTACGCCTCGCGTTTCCGACATGGCGGGGTGTGACAAAATCTCTTTTCAAAGACTCAATTCTATCTATACACAATTTATCATTATCTTTCAATTTTTGATTAACTGAACGCATCGATTTCATATCACAAATTAAATTTGTGTTATCATCCATTACTTTTTGCATTTTATCTTTTATACTGATGCAATTAGAGCAATAAATATGACAGACGGAATCTTTTACCTTTGAAGAATCTGACATATCTTCCATGAAGACTTTTGTAATCGGAATATTTTCAGAATCAGCATCATCAGAAGAATTTTGAGTTAATACAATATCATCTACAGATACACCAGATGCAATATCAGGAGTATTGGAGGTAAGTCATTCTGTCTGGTTGTAACTGATGATTTCTCACGTTTTTCTTGGGTGCATTTTTTAGGTACGAAGGACGAAACTGCTGACATTCTTCAATACCTGATCCTGAGCTTGGAATCTCTTTGCAAGTTGAAGGTTAGAAGACTAAGGAGTGACAACGGAACTGAAATCAAGAATAACTTGATGGAACTTTTCTATCTCAAGAAGGGGATCCGTCACGAATTCAGCGCCCCGTACACGCCTCAGCAGAATGGAGTCGCAGAACGGAAGAACAGAACATTGATCGAGACTGCAAGGACAATGCTGTCAGATGCAAAGCTTCCTATCACTTTCTGGACAGAAGCAGTTAATACAGCTTGTCACGTCTTGAACAGAGTTCTGGTTGTGAAGAGGCACAACAAGACTTGTTATGAGTTGATCAACAATCGACTTCCCAATCTTGATTACCTAGTTCCTTTTGGTAGTCCCTGTTCCTTGTTGCTACAGTACAAAGACTGCAAGTCTAAGTTTCATGCAAAAGCGGTGGAAGGCATCTTCTTAGGATACGTTGCCAACTCGCCTTGCAAGAGAGTGTACAACATAGGAACTTGTACTGTCGAGGAATGGTTTGAAGTGGATTGTAGTAAACATAGCATTCCAGCAGAACCAACTGGTCCAGCTTGGGGTTTTGATTATGATGCGCTATTCAAGTCATTCAATCTTCCTAATTTGTCTGCAGTTGATGCCGCAAATGTATATGAATTATTGGGTGGCAACGATGACTCCAGTTTCTCAACTTGTGCTACTGTACCGATTGTAACTCCTGATTCCAATGCTGCATCTGCATCTGGAACTCTTAATGGTGATAACAGTGAAGATGTTCATGTTGATGGAGATGACGTTCAAGCTAATCCTAACGCTAGTGTAGGAAATGAAGCTCTAGCTGATCCAATTAACATTGAATCTTCTTCTTCTGGAACACAGGATATGGGGGAGTTAAGCACGAACCTTGATTCAGAAATTCAGGAACCGAATGTACCAGAGGCGAGAGTGCATAAGAATCATCCAATTGACAACATTATTGGTGATCCTCATGCCGGTGTTCAAACTCGTCATCGAACCATTACTGAGAACACTAGTCTGTACTCGGAGATACTTGACACTGGTGTCATGGAAACATGTATGCATGCTGCATTCGTGTCCCAGTTAGAGCAAAAGAATGTGAAGGAGGCTCTCAATGACAACTGCCGGATTGATGCGATTCAAGATGAATTGTCTCAATTCCAAAAGTTGTACGTGTGGGATTTGGTTGACTTGCCAAAGGGTGTACAACCAATTGGCACCAGATGGGTGTTCAAATGCAAGACGGACGATCTTCATGTTGTGGTGAAGAACAAAGCAAGGTTGGTTGTTCAGGGTTTTTATCGACAAGAGGGCTTGGATTACACGGAAGTATATGCCCCAGTTGCTAGACTTGAAGCCATTCGACTGTTTCTGGCTTATTCCTCATATGTTGGCTTCAAGGTCTATCAACTTGATGTGAAGAGTGTTTTCCTATATAGAAAAGTACATGAAGAGGTCTATGTCACTCAACCTCCCGGCTTTGAAGATCCGAATAATATCAATAAAGTGTATAAGATCGACAAAGCACTTTATGGTCTTCATCAAGCACCTCGGGCATGGTATGAGACATTATATAAGAATCAACTGTCTAATGGTTTCGACCGTGGACAGATCGACTCGACCTTCTTCATAAGGAAAGAAGGAGGTGACATTCTTCTTGTACAAGTCTACGTCGACGACATTATTTTTGGATCTACAAATGAAGGGATGTGTAGGGAATTCGAACAAGTGATGAAGTCCAAGTTTGAAATGAGTAACATGGGTGAATTTTCATTCTTCCTGGGTCTGCAAGTCAATCAAAGAGAGGATGACATTTATCTACATCAAACAAAGTATGTGCAGGACATCTTGTCGAAATACAAGATGAATAATAGCAGTACTTATGGCACACCTATCCCAGTCAATCATGGTCTGCATCCTGACAAAGATGGAAAGGATGTGGATTGCAGATTGTACCGTGGGATGATCGGATCTCTAATGTATCTCACAGCTTCAAGACCCGATATAATGTTTGCTGTGTGCTTGTGCTCAAGGTTTCAGTCACAACCGAAGGAGTCCCACATGTTAGCTGTGAAGAGAATTTTCAGATACTTGAAAGGGAAACCCCGATTGGGTCTTTGGTACTCTAAGCAGCAGTTATTTGACTTTAAAGCATACACTGATTCAGACTATAGCGGTTGTAACCTTGACAGAAAGTCAACTTCTGGTGGATGTCAATTCTTAGGAGAGAGACTGGTTTCCTGGAAGTGTAAGAAGCAGTTAACGGTTTCTGTCTCAACTTGTGAAGCAGAATACATTGCTGCGACGAGCGGTTGTTCTCAAATATTGTGGATACAGCAGCAATTGAGAGATTACGGCTTAAACTTCACTGGAACTCCTCTTTTCATTGGCAACAATGCCACAATGTCCATCACAAATAACCCTGTGAAACATTCCAAAACTAAACATATAGAAATTCCCCATCATTTCATCCGTGATTGTGCTGAAAAGCATTTAATTGAACTTGTAAAGGTTCACACGGATGACAATCTTGCAGACCTTTTCACTAAGGCATTTGATCGATCCCGTTTTGAGCATCTTGTCAACTTGATAGGAATGTTCAACGTAAGTGAAAATTTTATTTTTCTCAAATAAATTCAATTCATGGAAGTTAAATTTTATTTCCTTTTAAATTTTTCTGTATAGTTCTTTTAATCTTCAAAATATTTTACAAAATCAAAAACAAAAAAGAAAATGGAGAAAATTTCAAAGTTAACTTGAGAAAAGAGGAAATGATAGTACATTAGAAATGATTGCGTCATGCTTACGTAATTGTTTAAATTATTATGTTTTTAATCTGCTTGTTTACAGGTAATTTGAATTTTCAATAGGCTGTATGCGTCTTTGAATCACTAGTTGTGTGGAAACTAAATCTAAATTACAACTGTGATTTGAACCCATGTTTGCTAGTGTGTGTGCGTAAAAGAATAGAAAAGATCATTATCAGATAAAGGATGTTAGATTTTGGCAAAAATTTTCTTTTGAGATCAGTTTTGAGTTATGTCTTTAGCACAATTAATGCGGTTCATCTCACTGCCCATACTCACAAGTATGCAATGAGAGATTGAATCAAGACATGTCTCTACATCAACCGTGGAGCGTGTATTCACCCTTGAATCACTCCTGATTCATTGAAATCAAATCCAGATAAAAGTTGGGTTCCCTAACCTTAATACTCAAACAGCATATTCATTATCCTGAATCATCATACCAATATTCACTGAAGAAATCAAATGAAACCAAGACAAATGAATCACTCGATTCTGAATCTTATGATTCCTAATAATCCTTATGGATTCTGCTTGATTTTTCCTGTGCTAATTGATGTAACTTCATTCTGAAAATTTAGAAAATCATTAGAAAATCTTAGATGCCTTGAGATAGTGCAACTTACATTACTGTAGCATATCAGTGGGGTACACGCTGTATATCTTATGATTAATATCTTAACACACAAGAACGTGATACAAAGATGCTTTTAGTTTCAAATCTTATAATATTGTCAACTTGAATTACTTGTTTATGTGCTTATTACGTATGAATAAATAGTAATCCATGACATGATCCCATATTCTTTGATGTTTATTTTGTATCGTTTTTGCTATAAGTTAGCCTGATATGATCCCCTGCTCGTGTCTTTGATCAAAAATAGTTTGTGTGAATACGTGTATATTTCTATCTAGAAAAGATCAAAAAGATTTTAAGTTTGTGTATAGTTCAATCTTAATCAGAAAAGCCAAAAATATTTGAGTTTAACCTCCCTGGATTGATTTTGAATCCTCTTGATTGAATGTTGTTTATCTTGTTCGTTATTTGACTTGAAATCTTCATAATTTGAGTTGAAAGTTTGAGCACACAAGGGTCTCTGCGTACTTGTAGGTGCGCATGAGGTAAACCCTGCGTACTTAATAAGTACGCAAGACTTAAGTCATGTGTACTTAGTAAGTACGCAGGAGTTAAGTGTAACATTTCTGGTTTCTTTTTTTTACCATGTAAACGTTTCGATGCAATAAACGAGTATTTCAATTTCAATTCGTGTGCAACAACCGTAAAAGCAATTACACATACAATACATTATGTTACAATAACAACTGAAAACGCCATTATCTCACAAGCCCCGAGGACCAAAACTGACAAAACTCAAAAACTACAAAACTAGGCAAGCACGGTCGCGCCTAAGACTAGGCACGGTCGCGCCTGCAGACCTAAGCACGGTCGTGCCTAATACAGGCACGGTCGCGCTGCTGAAACCACGTGACTCTGCAGAAGTCAGATCACAGCCATACTCGACGATTTCGCAAAATTTAAAGAATGGTCAAAGCCGGTTTTCGCGCGTCAGACCATACTTGACTGAATAAAACCTGCAACACGCATCAATTACACTCCAATTTACAGATTTGTTTAATCCCATACCCACCACAATCATGACTCGCGAATTCGTCGATATAGAGCCAGTTGCACGCTTCCTACACCCTCATATGCATCCACACAATCACCCAGAACTCTCACTCGACACTCATACAACCTCTGTCGTCCGATTGATCGCCGAGAAGCAAAGCCGTCGACCCGTAGCCGACTGCATTAAATTGCCCTATTATAACAAGTAAGTAATACACCACTAGCTTCGTATCACCCCCTACTACGAAAACCCTATGCCAATTCGTAGTAGAATCACTCAAATCGGCCAGATTTTTGAACGAGAAAACGAAACTACACTTTTAGTCGAACTACCACTTAAACACGAAATAAATCCAATTAAACCTTATAGATAGCTTCGTAATCATCCACTAAATGAAAGCCCTAAGAATCCAGAAGTGTTTAATATAAGAATCGAGCGAATTGAGTCTGGAAAAGACCCGACACGGTCGCGCTCATCACTGAGCGCGGTCGTGCCTGACCAAGCACAGTCGTGGTCCGAGTAAGGCCCGGTCGTGCTTACCGAGCAAACAAGTCCTGACCAAAAACAAACACTAGGCGCGGTCGTGCTGGACACGAGCACGGTCGTGCTCCATGACCAGAACCTCTGTAGCCTTCTGACTCGACCACGGGCGCGCTCCAGACCACCACGGTCACGCCGGGAGGCGAGAGCAATCGTGCCGTTGATGAGCACGGTCGTGCTCAGTCAGAACTGAATCTTTACAGTTTCTCAGATTTGATGATTTTTATAAAACTTATGTTATAAACTTAACTGTTTAAACAGAATCTCACCATTATTAAGCACAACAATTATTTTCATCGAATAAATTGTTTTAAACCGATTCTTACCATTTGAAAATACATTTTCATTTAAAATTTCTAAATTTATAAAAAGTTATAACAAGATTTTATAAAACACTTTATTATGAAAAAGACTTTTATAAACCAATTGTATAAATCCTAGTTACATCAAATAAAACTTATATAAATATAAACTACTTTATATTTTGTGACGTTTTCTAAAATAAGTAGATAAAACGAATTCGTTTGTTTATATTACATTCAATTAAATATATATACCACACAACCTTATATTTTAAATACATAACTAAACGATACAATTCATTAGTGCAAATCCTTACGCTTGCAATACACTGAAACACTATTGTTACTTTAAACCTTATACACCGCATTAATACACGTCATACATTTACTCGATAGGTCAAGCTCCGTGACCCACAAACACTTAACATTTACTTGGTTGTGCAATCTACACTCTCCAACACAAGTGAGTCTACATAACCCCACTTTTACTCTTTTTCACCTTTGGGGTGGACATGATTTACATTAAACAAATTGCAACTCTTTCATAGTACAATCCTTACTTGATTACATGAATTATTTGTGCAATATGCTTGAATGCTATGAGTTATTACTATACATACATGACGCAACTCGTGCAATCATTAACTCTGTACAAGCCAACGGTAAACAAGGATAGTACTATTGAGTCTGACAAACCCACCCGGGTAGGGTGTTTGTTACAGACTTTACATTAGGGTAACCTGCGTGTTATGCCTCAGTCACAAGGTTTGATTGTGCACCTAGTATAACTATAGATTCTCCATATTTGTCTTATATACCATGTGAATCAAGGAATTGTATAAACAGTTTTGAACTTTTATTTGTATGTCAAAACTTATGTATGCTCACCAACTTTTTAGTTGACCCTTGTTTTTAAATCATGTTTCAGGTGCTAACAATTGAGATGATTACAAGTTCCTTCCACCTAGTTTGAGGACCTAGTTAAAAAGGCTCTAAAATAAACATTGTTATGTATTTTGTTATGTTTCGTGTACTTGTTGGATTGTTGTTTGATTTCAATGAAAACTGCATGTTTAATTATTTCAACCTTAGCAAACCATGAGCTATGAACAGTCTGCACGCTTCACGCCCCGACGTTTCCGCCGCCGGTTGGGGTGTGACAGATTGGTTTCAGAGCCTTGGTTATAGGGAATTAGGTTATTAGACACCATTGACCTAGACTATAACTTTAGGACACCCAACAATGCCATGCTACATGTTTTATGTGATACGTGCTATTTGCTATATGTCACATGCTTTATGTGTTAGTTATTTGATACTTAAAATGTTTAGACTACATGACTTAATAAGCATACGTAAATAATAAATTAAATAAATCATATCCATACCCGTATCCTAAGCCGCGTATCCTCCTTAACTGCTTCTATGTCATCATCGCCATAACTTGTGGAAAAACTCATACTCGTAGACACTAGTCTATCAAAAATAGTTTTTATATACCCGTTAAGGTTTTAGACTCTGTTAATTATTAAAGGACATGTGCAATCTGGAAGGGTGACACCTGTATTCTGGGTTTTCTGTCTAGGAAAGCTTTTCATATAAATCCCAATCAACCGAGTGATCCGTATGCTTTCCTGGGAATTCCCGGGATGAGTGTTTACCTATAGGCTAAAGCACGTCTCCTTGAAAATTATATAAGTCTAATTAACCTTAATATGTCATTGTGTTCAAGTAGAAATGTGATTACTTGAAAACAATCCGAACTATGAAATAAATGTGTTATTATTCCTCCTATCCTAAATTTCAACGGATTTTTTTTAAATTCTCACAACACTTTTGTATCATTCTCTTTTTATAGAATGCCTCCTCGTCGTAACATCAACCGCAACAACACCGACAACGCCAACAATAGCACCAACACCAATACCCGCAATGCCAACAACAACAATAATATCGACCTTGCTGCTCTCCTCACTCAGCTAGTAACTCAACTAACTCAAGCCAATAACAACAACAATGGGAACGCCAGTGGTAGTGCTAATACTGGTGGTGGCGGTGGTGCCAACCCGCCACAATGTACCTTCAAGCATTTCAACTCTTGCAATCCCCTGAAATTTTATGGTACCGAAGGAGCCACGGGACTCCTTCAATGGTTCGAAAATATTGAGGGCACCTTCCTCAATAGTGACTGTCCGGACAATCTGCGAGTCCGCCATGCCACTAGTGTCTTCAAAAAACGGGCACTAACCTGGTGGAATGGGGAGAAGAGAACAAGGGGAGTAGAAGTAGCAATGGCTCTGCCATGGGATGAGCTAAAAAGGATCATGACCGAGGAATTCTGTCCTCGGAACGAAATGAAAAAGCTGGAAGCAGAATTTTGGGATCTTACCCAAGATAGTGGTGAAAGCTTAGCATACACCAACCGTTTTCACGAACTGAGCATGCTGGTACCTCACATGGTTACGCCTTTGTCTAGGTGTATTGAAAAATATATCGGTGGCCTACCGAGACAAATCCAGGACACTGTTTTGGGAAGAAATCCTGCAAGCCTGGAGGATGCTATTCGTCTGGCTGCTACTTTGACTGATAATCACGTTAAAGTAGGTACTCTTACCAGAAAAGGGGCCAAGAAAGTTTCTGACACCACAACACCTCCTGCTCATGTCAAGGAGTTCAAAGCCGAACCGAACCACAACACGAGGAAGAGGAAAGCTAAGAACTATGCCGTGATCACTCCGGCTGCCCCAGTCAACCAAGTTGCTCCTATGGCTCAGAACCGAGTCAAGAAACAATATGTGGGAAACAATCCGTTGTGCAACACCTGCAATTATCACCATTTCCCAAATGTACCCTGCCGCCTATGTGCCAGCTGTGGAAGATATGGGCATGTAGCTAACACCTGCAGAAGTAATCCAACTGGTAATCAAGTCAACCAGGGAAACGGGGCTAATCCAGCAGTTCCAGCTATTGGTAATGGGCATGCTTGCTTCGAGTGTGGCGACCCAAACCACTTCCGAGACCGATTTCCAAAACTTGTGAACAATACTCAAGGCGGAGCTCGTGGGCGTGCCTTCAACATCAACGCCAACGAGGCTCAGGCCAGCGATCATGTGGTCAACGATACGTTTCTTATGAATAACCAATATGCTTCTATACTATTTGATACCGGAGCCGATAAGAGTTTTGTGTCCCTTAACTTTGAACCTTTACTTGCAAAAACACGATCCAAACTAGAGAAAACCTTCACCGTTGAAGTAGCGGATGGAAATTCCATCACTATTGACTCCATTGTCCATGACTGCTCACTAGAACTCAATGGTCACACATTTCCAGTCAACCTTATACCAATGCCATTAGGGAGTTTTGACGTCACCATCGGCATGGATTGGTTGTCTAAAAACCACGCCGAAGTCATGTGTTTTGAAAAATACATCCGAATACCTCTTCCATCGGGAGACATATTGAAAGTCTTTGGCGAGAAACCTTGCAAAGGACTCAAACTGATGTCCTGCATCACCACCCAGAAATACATACGAAAGAAGTGCATGGTTTTCCTAGCTCATGTAATCCAAAAAGAAGACAAGGAAAGAAGAGTAGAAGATATTCCCATCATTCGGGAGTTTCCCGAAGTCTTTCCCGATGACTTGCCTGGCCTTCCACCTGTTCGGGAAGTAAAGTTTCGAATCGATCTTATACCCGGAGCAAACCCTGTGGCTAAAGCTCCATACCGGCTTGCACCTTCCGAATTGCAAGAACTTGCAAGTCAACTTCAAGAACTCGCTGAAAAAGGTTTCATACGGCCAAGTCATTCACCGTGGGGTGCACCAGTCTTGTTTGTTAAAAAGAAGGATGGTTCATTCCGCATGTGTATTGACTATCGAGAGCTCAACAAGCTTACAATCAAAAACCGCTACCCGTTACCTAGGATTGACGACCTCTTCGATCAACTCCAAGGTTCTACTTGTTTCTCGAAGAATGATCTTCGATCTGGTTATCACCAACTGCGTGTCCGAGAAGAAGATATTCCAAAGACCGCCTTCCGAACAAGATATGGTCATTACGAGTTCACGGTTATGCCTTTTGGGTTGACCAATGCACCTGCTGTCTTTATGGATCTCATGAACCGCATGTGCAAACCATACCTTGACAAATTCGTGATCGTTTTCATCGATGACATCTTGATCTATTCCAAGACTGAGGAAGAACATGAACATCACCTTAGACTGATTTTGGATCTCCTGAAAACCGAACAATTATACGCCAAGTTCTCCAAATGTGAATTTTGGCTAAAGGAGGTTCAATTTTTGGGTCATGTTGTCAATAAAAAGGGAACACATGTCGACCCTGCCAAGATCGAAGCTGTCAAGAATTGGAATGCTCCTCAAACCCCTACCGAGGTTCGTTCGTTCCTTGGTTTAGCGGGTTATTACCGAAGATTCATTTCTAACTTCTCCAAGATTGCTGTTCCCCTCACCGCCTTGACGCATAAAGGTAAACCTTATGTATGGGGACCGAAACAAGAAGAAGCTTTCCAAACTCTTAAACAGAAGTTATGTGATGCTCCTATTCTGACTCTTCCCGAAGGAAACGATGATCTAGTCGTCTACTGTGATGCCTCTAACCTAGGCCTTGGTTGTGTTCTCATGCAACGAGGCAAGGTAATCACTTATGCATCGAGGCAACTCAAGATCCACGAGAAAAACTATACGACGCACGATTTGGAGTTGGGTGCAGTCATATTTGCCTTGAAGATTTGGAGACATTATCTATATGGCACAAAATGTGTGGTATTCACCGACCACAAAAGCCTCCAACACATCTTCAACCAAAAAGAACTCAACATGAGGCAACGACGTTGGGTTGAACTCCTCAATGATTACGATTGCGAGATTCGTTATCATCCCGGCAAGGCAAACGTAGTAGCCGATGCGCTGAGCCGTAAAGAACGTGTCATGCTCCAAAGTGTCAAGATTCATTCCGACATTCAAACCCGTATTCTAGCAGCTCAACACGTCTCGATTACCGAGGGCAATATGTATGAGGAAATGTCGTGTGGTGCTGAATTCCAACTAGAGACTAAAAACAATGGCTTGCTTTATTTCTTGGATCGTATTTGGGTTCCCAATCGCAATGATCTCCGGGAATTCCTCATGACTGAAGCACACAAGTCTCGGTATTCTATCCATCCCGGTGCGGATAAAATGTTTCACAATCTTCGACCACAATATTGGTGGCCTTGTATGAAGAAAGACATTGCACTCTATGTTGCAAAATGTCTAACCTGCTCTAAAGTCATAGCCGAACATCAATGTCCTTCCGACTTACTTGAACAACCGGAAATCCCCGTGTGGAAATGGGAAAATCTAGCCATGGACTTCATTACTAAACTCCCCCGTACTTCAAACGGCTTTGATAGCATTTGGGTAATCATCGACCGTCTCACAAAGTCCGCACACTTCCTGCCCATCCGTGAAGACTATCGGGTTGAGAAATTGGCCCGAATCTATATTGACGAAATTGTGAGTCGACACGGTATACCTTTGAACATAATCTCCGACAGAGATGCTCGTTTCACTTCCAGATTTTGGCAATCTCTGCAAAAGGCACTTGGCACACGATTGGATTTAAGCACAGCCTACCATCCCCAAACTGATGGCCAGACTGAACGAACAATCCAAACGCTCGAAGACATGCTGAGAGCCTGTGTCTTAGACTTTGGTGGCAATTGGGATTCACACTTGACACTTATTGAATTCTCCTACAATAACAGCTACCACACCAGCATGAACATGGCTCCATTCGAAGCTCTTTATGGTCGCAAATGCCGTTCCCCCATCTGTTGGAACGAGATTGGTGAAGCACAAATCATCGGTCCAGAGTTAATTCAGGAAACATCCAACAAAATCCTTCAAATCCGTGACAACATCCGAGTAGCGAGAAGTCGACAAAAGAGCTATGCCGACAAGCGACGAAAACCCTTGGAATTCCAAGTGGGTGACCTTGTGCTTCTCAAGGTATCCCCTTGGAAGGGTGTGATCCGCTTTGGAAAGAAAGACAAGCTAGCACCTCGTTACGTAGGCCCGTTCAAGATCCTTGAAAGAATCGGGAAAGTGGCTTACAAACTTGAGCTACCTCCAGCACTCAACAATGTTCATCCAACCTTCCACGTGTCCAACCTGAAGAAATGTCTTGCTGATGAGAACCTCCACATACCTCTTGACGACGTGTGCATTGATGAAACGATGCACTTTGTCGAGAAACCGGTGGAAATCATGGACCGTGAGATCAAGCAACTCAAACGCAGCCGCATTCCTATAGTCAAAGTCCGTTGGGATTCTAAACGTGGTCCTGAGTTTACATGGGAACGTGAAGACCAAATGAAACTCAAGTATCCTCACCTGTTCACCGATTCCGCAGCCTCAACTAGTTGAATTTCGGGACGAAATCCCCTCAACATGGGGAGACTGTAACATTTCTGGTTTCTCTTTTTTTACCATGTTAACGTTTCGATGCAATAAACGAGTATTTCAATTTCAATTCGTGTGCAACAACCGTAAAAGCAATTACACATACAATACATTATGTTACAATAACAACTGAAAACGCCATTATCTCACAAGCCCCGAGGACCAAAACTGACAAAACTCAAAAACTACAAAACTAGGCAAGCACGGTCGCGCCTAAGACTAGGCACGGTCGCGCCTGCAGACCTAAGCACGGTCGTGCCTAATACAGGCACGGTCGCGCTGCTGAAACCACGTGACTCTGCAGAAGTCAGATCACAGCCATACTCGACGATTTCGCAAAATTTAAAGAATGGTCAAAACCTTTCGCGCGTAAGACCATACTTGACTGAATACAACCTGCAACACGCATCAATTACACTCCAATTTACAGATTTTTTTAATCCCATACCCACCACAATCATGACTCACGAATTCGTCGATATAGAGCTAGTTGCACGCTTCCTACACCCTCATATGCATCCACACAATCACCCAGAACTCTCACTCGACACTCATATAACCTCTGTCGTCCGATTGATCGCCGAGAAACAAAGCCGTCGACCCGTAGCCGACTGCATTAAATTGCCCTATTATAACAAGTAAGTAATACACCACTAGCTTCGTATCACCCCCAACTACGAAAACCCTATGCCAATTCGTAGTAGAAACACTCAAATCGGCCAGTTTTTGAACGAGAAAACGAAACTACACTTTTAGTCGAACTACCACTTAAACACGAAATAAATCCAATTAAACCTTATAGATAGCTTCGTAATCATCCACTAAATGAAAGCCCTAAGAATCCAGAAGTGTTTAATATAAGAATCGAGCGAATTGAGTCTGGAAAAGACCCGACACGGTCGCGCTCATCACTGAGCGCGGTCTTGCCTGACCAAGCACAGTCGTGGTCCGAGTAAGGCCCGGTCGTGCTTACCGAGCAAACAAGTCCTGACCAAAAACAAACACTAGGCGCGGTCGTGCTGGACACGAGCACGGTCGTGCTCCATGACCAGAACCTCTGTAGCCTTCTGACTCGACCACGGGCACGCTCCAGACCACCACGGTCACGCCCGGAGGCGAGCGCAGTCGTGCCGTTGATGAGCACGGTCGTGCTCAGTCAGAACTGAATCTTTACAGTTTCTCAGATTTGATGATTTTTATAAAACTTATGTTATAAACTTAACTGTTTAAACAGAATCTCACCATTATTAAGCACAACAATTATTTTCATCGAATAAATTGTTTTAAACCGATTCTTACCATTTGAAAATACATTTTCATTTAAAATTTCTAAAATAAGTAGATAAAACGAATTCGTTTGTTTATATTACATTCAATTAAATATATATACCACACAACCTTATATTTTAAATACATAACTAAACGATACAATTCATTAGTGCAAATCCTTACGCTTGCAATACACTGAAACACTATAGTTACTTTAAACCTTATACACCGCATTAATACACGTCATACATTTACTCGATAGGTCAAGCTCCGTGACCCACAAACACTTAACATTTATTTGGTTGTGCAATCTACACTCTCCAACACAAGTGAGTCTACATAACCCCACTTTTACTCTTTTTCACCTTTGGGGTGGACATGATTTACATTAAACAAATTGCAACTCTTTCATAGTACAATCCTTACTTGATTACATGAATTATTTGTGCAATATGCTTGAATGCTATGAGTTATTACTATACATACATGACGCAACTCGTGCAATCATTAACTCTGTACAAGCCAACGGTAAACAAGGATAGTACTATTGAGTCTGACAAACCCACCCGGGTAGGGTGTTTGTTACCGACTTTACATTAGGGTAACCTGCGTGTTATGCCTCAGTCACAAGGTTTGATTGTGCACCTAGTATAACTATAGATTCTCCATATTTGTCTTATATACCATGTGAATCAAGGAATTGTATAAACAGTTTTGAACTTTTATTTGTATGTCAAAACTTATGTATGCTCACCAACTTTTTAGTTGACCCTTGTTTTTAAATCATGTTTCAGGTGCTAACAATTGAGATGATTACAAGTTGCTTCCACCTAGTTTGAGGACCTAGTTAAAAAGGCTCTAAAATAAACATTGTTATGTATTTTGTTATGTTTCGTGTACTTGTTGGTTTGTTGTTTGATTTCAATGAAAACTGCATGTTTAATTATTTCAACCTTAGCAAACCATGAGCTATGAACAGTCTGCACGCTTCACGCCCCGACGTTTCCGCCGCCGGTTGGGGTGTGACATTAAGTCCTGCGCACTTAGTAAGTACGCAAGACCATTTTGTGTTGGGTATATACACAGGACTTAGAAAATTTTCCGGTTTCTTATCTCATTCAAATTGTTTTCCGCCTGTTCAATTCCCTCCGCCATTTTTACTCAAAAAAAAAATCGAATGTCCTAACCGATTCTTCGTCCCGTGTCTAGTTCCATCATCGTATTACAATTTCTTGGTGAGAATCTAATGACATTCCGTCCACAAAAACACAAGTTATGGGCCGATTTTGACTTTAAAATTTTAGGGTTTAATTCATGATTTTAGTCAAATGTTTGGTTGTTTTGGTATAACATGATAATTAAAACTTGTTTAGAATCCGTAATCGACCCTTAATCAGTCCTTAGTAGCCTTTGATTTTGACCTTTGACCCTCGATTGACTGACGGTTTGTCTGGGTAGTCATTTAGGTCAAAATCATGACAAATGTAGCAGTTCATTGGTGTTGATATTGGTCCCATAGGCTAGAATTATGTATTCCGACCTTGTGGTGACCTAATCCACATCATTTTTGAACATATGATTGAAATTGTTGAAATTTTTCAAGTGCGTTTCTTGCGCACTTAACAAGTACGCAAGAAGTAACTCATGCGTACTTGTTAAGTACGCAAGAACAAATTCCAGCGTACTTGCTAAGTACGCAGGACCAACACTTGTGAAAAATTTCCAAGTCTGAAATTTCAGTTCAATGAGTAACTGCTATACTGAGTCATGTGTTTTCAATTCCAATGAAACTTGTTGTTCTTATTGTGTTTTCTATGTGTTTTTGCAGGTATGGCTCGTGCGTTTACAAATGAGTTCAATCTCCTAGCACATACAGAACTAGAGTGGAAGGGTGCTGCACTATAGTACCGAGATATAATTGAATTCTTGAACCGTTCAAGAATCAGTTATGCTATTTCTGCAGATCCGATTGTTTCAAGACCACATATCGAGCAGTTCTGGGAGACCGTGGAGCATGATTGCACGGTAACCCCCAATGTTATAAGGGCTACCGTGGCAGGTCATGACATCGCCTTTTCTGAAGACACAATTAGACGGGTCTTGCAATTCCGAGATCTCTCCACCGACCCAACAGCCTATCCTGACTACTTTGTGGATGGTTGTTGGAGGCAACAAATGGGGTACGTCGGTGTTAGAGATTATGCTTCATACAAGAAAATGTGGGTGCTCGATCAATGGAGATATTTTGCCCACGACATGATCATGTGCATCTCCTCAAGAAAGGTTGGAAAGGATGCAATGGGTGTAGAGTCATATATTTTGTATAAGCTGTTGTCATTTATTGTATGTTTAAACAATTTTAGACTAGTTTACTTTCTGTCATTTCATTATTGTAATTTTAGTTTTTCTGTAATTTACTGTTTGTTTTACCAAGTCTGGGCCATCGAAACTATAGTTTCGAGTGAGATTTGTTCACTCGAAACTAGTAGTTTCGATCGATAGTAGTTTCGACAGGCACTTTTTCCACTTGTAAATGTTCACTCGAAACTAGTAGTTTCGAGGAACATAGTTTCGATACCTGTGAAACTACTATAAATAGCCTAGTTAGAGAATTTCTAGGGTGTGAGTTGCGGCTGTAACCCTGAATTCTCTCTTTCAGATTTGTTCTTGAATCAATACAATTTGCATTCGTTTAATGCTTGTTCTTACACTTTCACATATTATTTGCATTGATTCTTAGTGTGTTTGGCTGTCTTCTTCACCAAGTCTGTCTCTAATCCTCTGTTACAACACCATACATACAGATTCCGCCTGCATGTGTGGGTAATCGATCACTTTCGTGATTTCCGACTGAAATCTGGACCTACAATTGGTATCAGAGCATTATGCTCGTGATTTCTGAGTATTATCAGGTTTTGTGATCGATTCTAGGTGTTTTGTGAAGTTTCTCGAAGTTTTTCTGCACTCGAGTTTTTGGAGCACTGTTTCATTGATTTCTGGCTTTATTTATTCGGGTTTTTCGGATCTGAAGACTGTTTTGTGTTCGAGAGGTTACTTGGAAGCTTTTCGCTGGATTGGATTCTTATTTCGTCATTATTAATTATTGAAACTTTTCTTCAATGGAGTCTGCTGAAGCTTGAAGAAGAAGGTATCGAAACTTCAGGGAGACATTTTCTGCTATCTGTTGATCATCGAAACTACTTGTCTGTACCTTTGTCTGTTGAAGGTACAATCGAAACTAGCATTTTTGTCCTGTTATATCGAAACCTACCCTGCAGATTTCCCACTCGAATCTAGTCTCACTTGAAGCTGAGAAGTTTCGAGCAAGATTTCTCACTCGAAACTAGGAGTTTCGAGCAAGCTTGGTCAATCGAAACTAGTTTCAATCGAAACTAGTCTCACTCGAAACTAGGTAGTTTCGAGCAAATTTTCTTCACTCGAAACTAAGAGTTTCGATCAGTGCTTCTCACTCGAAACTTGTTGTTTCGACCAAAACTGTTCACTCGAAACTAGCTACTGTTGAAATTTCTTTTCTAAGACTATGGCATCTTCAAGCACCAATGAGTATGCCGGAGGAAACAAACCACCTGTCTTGGTGTCTACCAGAGATTTTGATGACTGGACAAAGAAGATGAAGACTTTCTTCCAGTTTCATGACCACACTCTCTTGCAATCTATCACTGATGGTCCACATAAGCCAGTTACTACTACTGCTGATGTTCAACGTCCGAAACTTGTGTCTGAGTATGATGACAAAGATAATGCCTTAATTGCCAGAGATAACAAAGCTTATGGATCTATTGCTATGGCACTTCCTATGGATGTTTTCAACATTTTTGCTGAGTACACTACTGCCAAAGATCTTTGGGTTGCTCTATGTACAAGATATGAGGGAAGTGCTGATATCAGAGAAAGCAAGAGGGATTTAATCAAGAAGCAGTATGAAATGTTTAGCAGTGTCCCTGGTGAACCCATGTCAGAATTAATCAACCGTTTCTCAAGTATTGTCTCCAAGTTGAAGGTTTTGGGAACTGAGTATCCCGTTCTTGAGTTAAACAAGAAGCTGCTTGATTCATTGCCTGAAGAATGGAACATGTACCGGATTATGATAAAGAAAACTGAGAAGCTAAGTGATCTGTCACAACAAGAACTCTTCAGCATCCTGGAGTCATATGAGTTGGAGATAAAACGGGGTGCAGTTACTCCAACTAATCAGTCTGGCAACACAGCTCTTCTTGCAGGTCAAGGCTCCTCCACTTCGTCCAAATCTACAATGGCCTATTTTCAAACTGATGTTCCTCCATCTGCTGCTGCAATTCAACCAACTGGTTCCTCTGCTCCTCCAAAGACTACTACCATGATTCCTGATGAATATGTCCCGATCATGACTGCTTTCATGTCATGCTATGATGCACTGATTTCTGGAAACTTGACGCCGGTCAGTTTTCAACCTGATGACCTGGAGCAGATCAATCCTGATGATTTAGAGAAAATGGACATTGATTGGTGCATGGCAATGTTGACTCTACGGGCCAAGAGATTTATCAAAAGAACCGGAATGGACAGGTTCAAGCAAGGAAAGACTCTTGGGTTTGATATCAAGAAAGTACGATGCTACAATTGTGACCAGCTAGGTCATTTTGCCAGAAATTGCAAGGTACCGTCTTCAAAGGAGCAGCATGAACAGAAGACTTCCTCTGGAAAGCAAGCTGCTGTCCCTCCCAAATCTTCTACATCTTCAAGTTCCACAGCTTTGGTCTGTCAAGCTGATGGACATTATCATTGGGGTGATCAGGAAGGTGATGCAGCTGACAAGGCACTGATGGCTGACATTAAAGAAAAGGATAAATGTGTCATGATTGAACCAGCTACAGATCTTACTGCCGTGCCTACCGAGGTAATATCTAGACTTTGTAGCGCTAAATCTTGCTTAAATGAAGTTCAGAAATATAGATTCATCAACCAGGCCTTGGTCGATGAACGAGATCACTTTAAAGTAATGTATGACTCTGTTGCCAAAAATGAGAAACTTTATTTAAAGAAAATTCGTGACATATCTGGTGAAAATCGTTCTTTAATCGTGCAACTTAATACTCAAACTATTAACAATACGATTTTAACTGAAAGAGTCCAAAAGGCAGAAAAGGCCAAATTACAGATTGACCACATGGATTTGGATCAGAAAATTTTATTTGGAATTATTGATAAACAATTTAATAGAAAAGGTAAAGAAGGTCTTGGGTATAACTCTCACCCACCTCCTTATTCTAAATCAGGGAGATTTGCTGATATGCCAACTCCACATGTTTCAACACCTTTTGTTTGCAAATTATCTCCTGATGATTATATTACATCCTGTGATTCTGACAGTTTTGCTTCTTGTGCAGAATCAAATTGTGTAATTTCCGAAGATGATTGTGATGAGAGTACTAATGATAGAACTATTTTAAAAGAACTTGAGTCGGATGATTGTAATAATATGTCCGTGTCTAAACAAAATCTTTGTGAACACGTTGAAAACTTGTATTTTGATTCTATGCCTGCTGAGCATACGGGATTGGGATGTGATGTTTCTAAGTTTAAAAATGCTTTGCCTTTTGTTCCTAAATCTTTGAATGTTGTGCCATGTGTTACCAAGTTTAAAAGTGCAGGAATTATTGTGAATGATGTGCCACGTGAAACCATGAGCAACATGGATTTTTTCAGATTAAAGGAAGCACATCGTCTTCAAGACAAAGTTATTGATGAGAGAACCGTCTCATGTTCAGATTCCTCAACATCACAATCATCTTCATCTTTTGATGATTATTATCAGGCTAAGAGACATTGTGACTTTGTTTGTTTTAGTTGTGGTGCCTCAAATCATGTTTCAAGAAGTTGTACATTGTTAACCACAAATTCTAATGAAGAATCGGCTTTCAAAAGTTCATTAAATTCATATGTGTTGCCTAAATCTTCTCACAATAGGAAATCTAGGCGTAAAAGAATTAAAAATGCTAAAAATTATTTAAAACGAACCTGGAAAATTAAAAATAATGTTCTATTTGATGACAGTGCTTCATCAAAGGATGGTTGCAATTCTGATTCCCATGAGATGTCATATCCTGACACTAAAATCTCTTGATTGAAACAATTTTGGTCAAAATGTATAAATGGTTCGTTGTGTATAGGGTCAATCAAGAAGAACCGGAGACAACATCTGGCATGTAGATAGTGGATGTTCAAGGCACATGACTGGTCAATTCAATCTGCTGCAAGATTATCATCAAGAGGATGGAGATTATGTAGCTTTTGCTGGAAATCCAAGAGGAGGAAAGATTGAAGGTCAAGGAACTGTGTCGAATGGTGTAAATAGTTTGGAAAATGTCAACTTCGTTCCACAGCTAAAGTACAATCTGATGAGCGTCTCTCAGATCTGTGATAAAGACTTTAGTGCCTTGTTCAACTCAAAAGAATGTCTGATTTTGAAGCCTGGTGTAGTAATTCCAGAAGAACTCATTCTTATGCGAGCTCCTCGAAGATACAACACTTACAGTCTGGATATGAACAATCCATCAGGAATCGAATCCTGTTTTCTTTCCAAAGCTTCAGAAGATGAATCTTTTCTCTGGCACAAGAGATTAGGACACGTTAATTTCAAGACAATGAATCGCCTTGTTCGAGGAAACCTTGTCACCGGTTTGCCTCTGAAAGACTTCTCACCAGTAGAACATTGTCTCTCCTGCTCCAAAGGCAAACAGCACAAATCATCTCACAAACCCAAAACCACAAATTCCATTGACTCTCCCCTTCAATTGCTTCACATGGATCTTTTCGGTCCTGTCAGTGTCATGAGTCATGGAAGGAAATCATACTGTTTAGTGGTAACCGATGACTTCTCACGATTTACTTGGGTATTCTTCCTGGCAAAGAAAGAAGAGACACCAGAGATTCTGAAGATTCACTTGCTTCAAATCGAGAATTTGTTCAATCTAAATGTGAAGATTATCCGCAGCGATCATGGAACAGAATTCAAGAATGTCACTCTCGATTCTTTTTGTGAAAGTAAGGGTATTGCTCGGCAATTCAGTGCACCACGTACTCCTCAACAAAATGGTGTAGCTGAAAGAAGAAACCGCACGTTGATTGAAGCTGCAAGAACTATGATCGTCGATTCTAAACTTCCTGTCACGTTCTGGGCCGAAGCAGTCAATACCGCATGTTTCGTACAAAATAGAGTTCTCATAACCAAAAGCTGTAACAAGACTCCTTATGAAATCATGTACAAGCGCAAGCCTGTTATTGACTTCTTCAGGAAATTTGGATGTGTTTGCACAATGCTGAATACTTCTGATCAGCTGAACAAGTTTGAAGCCAAAGCAGATGAATGTTATTTTGTGGGATATTCGTCTAACCAAAGAGCTTTTCGTGTTTACAACAAGAGACGAAGGATTGTGCTGGAGTCCATTGATGTCAATTGGCATGAAAGCAATCATACGGACGCTGGGGACGGTCCTGATTGGCTTTTTGATGTCGACTCATTGTTTAAATCTTTTAATCTTCCTGATGTTACTAATATATCTGTTTCAGCTAATCCTCTTTTGCCTGTAAATTTCTTAGGTACTGCTTCTGCTTCTGCTTCAAGCTCCTCTTCATCATCCACTCCAGATTCTTCAGATTCTGTAGCAACAAATGAAATTGTTGAGGAAGAAACTCCTCCAATAGTGGATGTTGCTCCACAATCTTCTGTTGACAGCTCAAGTAATGAAGAAGCCGTTATTCCTGATCACAACTTTACCAATCTGGATGAACTTGTAGAAGAAGATGAGATTCCACAGTTGAGAGTTCACAAGAATCATCCCACAGAAAATATCATTGGTCCACTCAATGTGGGAGTACAAACAAGAAGTGCCATAGAAGCAATAAATGATGGTCTTTTCACCTGTTTCATATCTCAAATCGAACCAAAAAATATTAAAGCTGCTTTGCTCGAGAACAGTTGGGTGGAGGCCATGCAAGAAGAACTGCAGCAGTTCAGCAAGTTACATGTGTGGAATCTTGTAGATCTTCCGAAGAACAAAGTCCCAATCGGCACTCGTTGGGTATTTCGTAACAAGAAGGATGAAGGTGGAATTGTAATTCGTAACAAAGCCCGCTTGGTGGTTCAGGGGTTTTATCAAGAAGAGGGAATTGATTTTGAGGATGTCTTTGCACCAGTGGCTCGCTTGGAAGCCATAAGAATGTTTCTCGCCTACGCAGCCTACATGGACTTCACGGTTCATCAAATGGATGTGAAAAGTGCATTTCTGTATGGAAAGGTTCAAGAAGAAGTTTATGTCAAGCAGCCACCGGGTTTCATTGATCCAAGCTATCCTGATAAAGTTTACAAACTTGACAAGGCACTGTACGGTCTTCATCAAGCACCTCGTGCGTGGTATGAAACGTTATCTACGCATCTGCTGGATAATGGTTTTACACGAGGGGCAATTGACCAAACTTTGTTCAAGCGTAAGGATGGTGCGGACACTATTATGGTGCAGATCTACGTGGATGATATCATTTTCGGATCCACCAATCCTCGGTTATGCAAGGAGTTTGAGGAAGTGATGCGATCTAAGTTTGAGATGAGCTCCATGGGAGAAATGAAGTTCTTTCTCGGTTTACAAGTAGATCAGTCTGAGTCAGGAATCCTTATCCATCAAGAAAAGTATGTTAAAGAAATCCTGACCAAGTTCAAAATGACTGAATCTCATCCTTACAAGACTCCCGTGGAAGTTCGTCATTGTCTATCTCCTGATTTGGATGGTGAAAGCGTTGATCAGCACCTCTATCGCTCAATGATAGGATCTCTTCTGTATCTCACTGCCAGCAGACCAGACATCATGTTTGCAGTGTGCTTGTGTGCACGCTTTCAGGCTAATCCTAAACTCTCTCATTTGATTGCTGTTAAACGTATTTTAAGATACTTAAAGCACAAGCCAAAACTTGGGCTTTGGTATCCTAAAACTAATTTGTTTGACCTTGTTGCCTATTCAGATTCAGACTACGGGGGATGCAACTTAGACCGAAAATCCACTTCTGGGGGTTGTCAGTTCCTTGGCAACCGTCTCATTTCCTGGCAATGTAAGAAACAAACCACCGTTTCTCAATCCACAGCCGAAGCTGAATACATTGCTGCAGCCCTCTGTTGTTCTCAAGTGAGATGGATCCACCACCAGATGCTTGATTACGGGATCACTTTTCATGAAACCCCCATCTTGTGTGACAACACCGCCGTTCCTCACATCACCAAAAATCCCGTTCAGCACTCTAAAACCAAGCACATTGAGATCAAACACCATTTCATTCGCGATTGTGTCGAAAAGAAACATATCAAGATCGTTGAAGTGAAAACCGACAAGCAGACCGCTGACATCTTCACTAAGGCCTTCGATTCTGCCAGATTTGAGAAACTGGTGGAGATGCTCGGCATGATAAACTTTCAATAACCCTTGTGCATACTGTTTTTCTGTTTAAACTTGTTAATCGGGAAGATTTTCAAAAAGATTTTCTGCTTTGTACAGTTATTTTCTTCTTTATTTTTGATAGCATAACTTTTGGGGGAGAATTAGATAGTTATGTCGGAAAGTAAAAGTTTTGCTTCGTATAGTTAAAAAAAAAAAAAAAAAAAAAAAAAAAAAAAAAAAAAAAAATCTCTTTATTGCTTTTTGTTTGTTTCAGGAAAATCGGATCTGACCTTGTGAGAAATGATAGAGTCTGATCACACTTCTTGAACATGGAATGGACCACAAGCGATGGTGCTTACTGAGGTATAGCCGGTAGGCCCGACATATGGTTATAACTCTCTAGTAGTGTGAAAACCTAATTCTCTACCGTACACGTGTGTTTGAACCCATTCTTGAAACATCTAACCCATTTTAAGCTAAGAAAACTGATTCAATCAGATACAGGCTTACGTGTTGGATTCTGATTCATGCACCAGGTGACCGTCAAAGTAACGAAAATTACCGCCGATGACCCCGTCTGTTTTGCTTACGCAAAGATCTCGGGAGTTCATCTTTTTCCCATCCACTTGGATGATTTGACCCCGTCTGTTTTGTTTACGCAAAGACCTCGGGTGTTCAACTTTTTCCTATCCGCTTGGATAATTTTACGACTTCTTCTGTTTTGCTTACGCAAAGATCTAGAATGTTCGTACCTTTTTTAATATCCACTTGGATATTTTTCATTTTACACCCATCTTACATCCTGTTGGATTTTATTTTACTTTTGGCGGTGAATTCAACTTACCAAGATGGTACCCTGGTTAACCTGCAAGAAATGATAAGATGAATGTGGGTATGTCTTGAGGATTGATAGGCTTTCAAAACCATTTTATTTCAATATGTGGGGTACACCGTGTTTCGTGCATTAAATGGTACCTTTTAATCACATGAAATTTTTGTATAAACAAATGCTCGGGTTTATCTTGCACACATATCGGCTATCTTCAGGGATTCACAGTAGCTGAGTGCAAAAATGAAGTGTTTCAAGAGTTTGACCAGACATGATCTCACGTTGGATCTTTTCCAAGGATAAGTGTTTATATCTTATTTTGGTTATTAAAAATATCTTTATCTTCCTTATTAACTTGTTTAAATTGTACATAGTTTTTGAGTTTATGTCTTTTGCCTTTGACCCAGTTTGACCTACCTATCGAAACTATGATCATACTTGAAAGGTTTGCCCCTAAAACATTTGCTCGAAACTTCCAAGTCCCTCGAAACTACCCTGTCCACTCGAAACTTCCTCGCTCACTCGAAACTAGTAGTTTCGAGAGGGCCATTTCAGTCTTTTCACAAACTCAAATTAAATGTCTTCATAATCCATATTCATGCGGCGTGTCTTCATCACTCACCCGAAACTCTCTCACACCTTTGCTTTCACACACAAATTCTCTCAAACCCTCGGTCTAAGCTTGCGATTTCAGTGTTTCTCATCTGAATCCCTCGTCGTCTTCTTCATCAGGTAATGGTTTGTGGGTTTTTGAAAGTGATTTATGTGAATGAACAGGCCCTTGGGTTTGATTTCACAAGCGTTTACGACTAGTTCTTCATAATCTAGGTCGTCTGGTGTTCATTTCATGTTTTTGAGATCACCTTTGTTAATATCTCACTCTTTATGTGTTTAATTTTGCAGATTTAGGTTGATTCATCGGTAAGAAGGAGTTTCGACACTCTCAGGCCTTTATTAACCTTTTTCTTTGTTTTATTTTGCATTTGTTTCTTATTTCTAAGTTTGAGTCTGCATATAAGTTTCGTTTGTTTTCTGTGCTTTTTGAGTCTGTTGATATTTTCAAGGGTTTGCCATCGAAACTAGGTAGTTTCAAGTAAAAGAGGGATTTTAAGAATTTGAAAGGTTTTTAGGTTTTGATCTGTCTTCACTCGAAACTCTGTAGTTTCGATAACCCCTGATGCTCGAAACTCTGTAGTTTCGATACCCTTGGTGCTCGAAACTAGTACTTTCGATATGGTTTCTTCACTCGAAACTTAGTTTCGATAGTCCCTTTTTTTGATATTTTCTAAGTGTTGGAAATAAGTAGTTTCGTTCGAAACTTATAGTTTCGATAGTGTCTTTCTCAGAATTTTTCTAAGTATTGAGACTTATGTAAGAAATTTCCTTTGTGATTTTCTTGTGCAGATATGGATCTTTTATTTGCCAAGAAGCACAATATCTGTGCTTACTTGAATGCCACTGACCCCAAGAATGCAGAGTTCACACCAGTTCTCAATTTCCTAGCCAATTCTAATATTAGCTTTGCCATAAACAACAATCTGCCAGTTTTTGAAACCACTATAAGACAGTTCTGGGCTACTGCTACAAGTGTCTCCGTTAACAATACAAGACACATTAGAGCCACTGTTCACAACCAAGAAGTGTTATTTTCTGAGGCTACTATCAGAGAGGTGCTACAATTTAATGATAACCCTGAAGCCCCAATTGAATTTCCAAGTTTTTACATTCGAGAATGTTTCAGAAGAATGGGTCACCCAAATAAATTCATAGGAGGGCAAGTCATCAAGAATGCTCTTCCTCCACTCTGGAGATACATCGTGCATATTTTTATTCATTGCATCTCTATTAGAAAAGGAGGATTTGACTCAGCAAATGCTTTGATAGCTTCGGCCATTCTTGGCTTAGTCAAGGGAAGGGAGTACAACTTCTCTGGTCTAGTGTTCGGACAACTGATTGAGAACCTAACTGGGAGAGTCAAAGACAAATTTCTTGCATATCCAAGGTTCTTACAGATGGTCATCAATCATCTCCACCCAGATCTTCAACAAGATGGTCCTCTCCTGATTCTTGATCATATGAATGCAAAGACTCTGAGCTACATGAAAAGCTCCAGTTCAAGAACAAACCGAGTCATTGCCAATGTTCCTTTATTTGGACACATTCTGGGAGAAGAAGAAGAAGCCATACCTGATGTTGATCCAGAACTACCTGTTGAATCTTCATCATCATCAGCAGAAGAAGAAGAACCTCATAATGAGCAAGAAAACCAAGAGGCTGAAAATCAAAATGTTGAAGTAGAAATTCAGGAGAATGTACAACAGGAAATGGGACTAAATGAAGAAGATCTTATCTTTGAAGCTCCTATGATAAATCAAGTGTTGGAGAATTCTGAACCAATTATTCAGGAAGAACATGTTGAGGCAGAAGCTGATTCAGAAGACACCTTGGATGAAGGCATTTATGGCACCAAGTATGACGTCTCAGATTATGAAACTGAAACTGAAGATCACACTGAACCTCCAGCATCATCTTCTAAGAGACAAGCTGAGTCTGAATCTGACTATGAGCTAGAAGAACCACTGGCTAAGAAGATTAAGACTGGACTGGAGCCTTTAAGCACCTCCTCAGAGTCCTTAGATGACATTCCTGAAAACCTAACTCCTATTCATTCACCCATTCATGCTGCTACCACCCCTCAACCAACTCCACAACCATCTCCACAACAATCACCCATCCATACTTCTCCCACATCACCATCTCATAATTCAACCTCCCCTGTTCCCAGAGTTAAAACATTAAGCCTTGAACTAAAAAGGATGCAGGATCAGCTTCAAAAGAAAGATGAAGAGATTGAAGGTCTGAAATCTAACCTGCATGATGTCCAGGAAGAAGTAAAAGACTTAAAGCTGGAAGTTGGGGGTCTACATACACAGATTGACATTCAACAAACCCAACTTGAAGAACAACAGAATTTTATCTCAAAACAAAATGAAGACTTCAAGGTTTTAGTTGAAGCAGTGAAACAGCTTAAAGCTTCTATTGATAAGCCTGTGCAACAACAAGCAACCACTTCAATGGCTCTGGGGGAGATCACATCTGTGGTTGAACCTTTGTCTCCTGCCATCATCACTGATCCAGAGTCTACAATGACCATCTTTACCGGGCATGCTGAAAAGACAAAGGAGGCAGTTGAAGTTAAGGTTGAAGGACCAGAACTAGACCTTCCCTCAGCAAGTGAGAGAAGAGATGCTAGGAAGAAAGGAAAAGGGACGTCAACAGAAATAGAGACTGTTATACTAGATGAAGAAGACATCCCATCTGATGACGAGCTGAATGCCCTCTTGAATGAAATTGAAAACTTTGGGTATAACGATCTTTACCCAGAAATTCTGACTACAGAGGAAAAGGAGACTGAAAGAACAAGATACTTCACCGAAGAAGGAGAAGAAATTCAAACCTTGTCTGATGAAGAAAAAGATGAAGAAGAGGTTCTGGTTAATCTCATCAAGAAAGTCACTCCTGAACCAACCACTACAGCCTCTGAGTCTATTCCAGCACAAGATCCACCGTCTGTTGCACCTGAACCTCCAACTTCAAGAAAATCTTGGTTCAGAAAAATCATTCAGGAAGAGTCTCCTAAAACATATGAATGGATAGCTGAGCATCAGGAGCTAAAGAGGCCCCCAATTGGCTGGAAATATGATGCAGAAAGGAAGCTCTTTATCATTAGAAGATATAGAGGGGGAGTTCAGCACTTCAAAAATATGACTGACTTCCAGACACTTCCTTTCTATGACCTCAGGGATTTAGCCAAGCTTCCACTTCAAAACCCTGGGAAGGTTATGATGGCTTATGACTTCGAGAAGTTTCTGCACTCTCAAGTCAATAATGATTTCAAAGGGATGAAGCCAAGGAAAACTCAGAAGAAGATCTCAAAGACAAGGTTTCACCCTAAAACCAATAAGCCTTATGTGTTCTTGAGATACAAGCCTGCCCAAACCCACAAGACTATCACCATTCCAAAATCTGTACCTGTCCAGCTACAAACTTTCAGAAAGTGGTTCTATAACCCAGTCATTGGCAGTGCAGTGATCGAGTGTAAGGGCAAGGAAGACATCATCATCTTTGAGCCCATGGAGCTGCTGAAATTTCAACCTGAAGATCTGGAGGTGCTATTCCAGAATCACATTCAGGCATATAGTGATGAAGATGAAGCTGATGCCAAAGCCTATCAAAGGGTTGTGTCTCTACATGTAAAACCTTTCATCCCTAGGACAACTGAAGGACCAGCTGCTTGAAGAAGAGCTGAAGACAGTAATGCAACAGCTTAGGGGGAGATTGTAGAGTCATATATTTTGTATAAGCTGTTGTCATTTATTGTATGTTTAAACAATTTTAGACTAGTTTACTTTCTGTCATTTCATTATTGTAATTTTAGTTTTTCTGTAATTTACTGTTTGTTTTACCAAGTCTGGGCCATCGAAACTATAGTTTCGAGTGAGATTTGTTCACTCGAAACTAGTAGTTTCGATCGATAGTAGTTTCGACAGGCACTTTTTCCACTTGTAAATGTTCACTCGAAACTAGTAGTTTCGAGGAACATAGTTTCGATACCTGTGAAACTACTATAAATAGCCTAGTTAGAGAATTTCTAGGGTGTGAGTTGCGGCTGTAACCCTGAATTCTCTCTTTCAGATTTGTTCTTGAATCAATACAATTTGCATTCGTTTAATGCTTGTTCTTACACTTTCACATATTATTTGCATTGATTCTTAGTGTGTTTGGCTGTCTTCTTCACCAAGTCTGTCTCTAATCCTCTGTTACAACACCATACATACAGATTCCGCCTGCATGTGTGGGTAATCGATCACTTTCGTGATTTCCGACTGAAATCTGGACCTACAATGGGTCATGATCTTGCTGCAGCCATGGTTGGCTTATCTCTTAACAAGGGCTACAAATTCTCAAGATACATATTCAAATCCATAAATGATCAGATAAACACGGCTGAGAGGTTCAGGTTCTTGTTATACCCAAGGTTTGTGCAACTACTGATTGACGATGCGTTGCCAAACCTCCCTGCTACTGGGGAGAGATTGCAAGTTAAGAGGGTGGACAAGAGGGTGTTTGCACAATTCTTGAAGCCAGGCAATGTAGAACCTACCCTTGAGCACACCGCACTCTTTGGCCACCTGACAAACGAAGCGTATGTGGCACCGGCTGACTGGAGATGGTTTAGCCAAGACTCAGAGCCAGTGCTAAGTGAACATTCGGATGAACAACAACAACAAGAAGAGGATGTTGAAAGTGTGGATGAATCGTCGGATAGTGGAGATGAAGAAGCAGGTCATGATGGTGCTGAAGGATCCGAGTCTGAAGAGACAGGATCTGATTCTTCTGATTTTGATGACGCACCATCACAGGCACACCCGAGGAGAATGACAAAGGTGTCCCTTTCTGAGTCATCCTCAAAGAGAAAGTGACAGTCATCAAGCAATGAATATGAGCCAGATTCTGACTCTGACGCTGCTATTCAGAGACAAAGGCTAAGATCTCCTCGTCAGATAGGTTTGTGGAAAGTTCTATAGTGGGAAGCAAGATCTGGGAAGTTTGAAGTGTTCAAGCCTAAAGTGCCCAATCGAGTCAAGGATAAGAATGCTAGACATCCTGTGACTAAGAAACGCTTAAAGAAACTGGTATACAAGCCAGTGCTATGTGAAACCAAGATTCTTTTGAGCAAGTTATCTCAGGATATCCTCGGTGACATGTGGTACTGGTACGTAGGTCCTAAAATGGGCGAGGCTGTGGTGATAGGAAAGGTACGGTCAGAAAGTGGATGCTTAGTGCCGAGGGAACTAATCAGAGTATTTGATGAAGTCTGCTTCATTAACTTCTCTGTGAAAGATCTGGAGGCACTAGCAGACAGGTATTGCATGCATAAGGATGAATGGACGAAATTCCTTGCTTCTAAATATGACAAGGTGATCAAGTTTTGCCTTGACTACAAGAGGAAGATGGAAGCTAAAGATGCAGGGCTGTGAAGACCGAAGACCGAAGACTGAAGACCGAAGACGATCCAGAGCTGTTGTCAAGGGGGAGTTTGTTGAAGCACTTTCAATGTGACAAACACTCTGGATAGAGTCTTAGTTTTGTACTTTCATTGTATGTATTTGTCTTTGTTTGTAAGTGTTTATATGTATTAGTTATCGAGTTGTATTTACTAATGCATGTTGATAGTTGCTGAAATCTCTAAGTGTTTTGCGCACTTGTATGTGCGCAGGAATAAATTCCTGCGTACTTGCTAAGTACGCATGAGCAATTTGCCCTGCGCACTTGATAAGTGCGCAGAGATCAGGTCGTGTATAAATAGGATAGGTTGACAGTAGATAAGTACGCAGGCAGATAATCAGACTTTGTATACCCAGTATTTCTCTGTGTAACCTTTAAGTGTTTATAATAGACGAAAGTTTAAAGTGATTCTCTTGTCGGTTTACTTTGTGTTGCAAGACTCTCCACCTAGTCACAGGTATTCCGCACCCGGTCCGACATAGGAACGCACTTGCATGTAACGATCCGCCACACACGAGGGACCTACATTTTTAACAATGATGACATGAAGTGGTTGATTTTGGTTTATTGTGGTGTTTGTTAAATCCTTTTCGTACATACATGAATGACATAGATATTGCGTGATATATGTATTGTCTCACTCGTTGTATTGTTTGTATTAGAAAAAGGAACATGCCACCGCGGAGAGAAAACCAAAATGCTAACCCACTCCCCACTACGCCGAGGAATTGGCCAAGTTAATTTCACAACATGTCAACACCGCCCTCGCTAATCAGACGGCCAACCAGAACATGAACCATGGAAACCAGATTGAAGGGTGCTCTTACAAGACCTTTCAAGCATGTCAGCCCTGACTCTTTTCTGGAACTGAAGGACCGGTTTGGCATTTTCCGCTGGATTGAGAAAATGGAGTCTGTGATGGTCATAAGTAATTGTAGTGCTGCTCAGCGCGTGAAGTATGCAACAAGTTCATTTCAGGATGAAGCTCTAGCCTGGTGGAATACTCAGATTCAGGGTCTCGGTGAGGCTAATGCCTACAGCCTCACTTGGGATCAGTTGAAGGAAATGTTGCTGCGTGAGTATTGTCCACGCAACAAAATTCAGAAATTAGAAACAGAATTATGGAATTTGGCCATGGTAGATGCCGAAGTAAGGGAATATACGACCAAGTTTCATTAATTGGCACGACTTGTACCCCATCTAGTAACACCAGAACACAAAAGAATTGAGCGTTATATCTGGGGCTTGGCACCTTAGATCCATAGTATGGTGACGTCAGCAAACCCTACGACTATTCAGAGTGTTGTGCAATTAGCACACTCCCTGACTGATGATGTTGTTTGTATGGGGACATTGAAGAAGAGTGGTTCAGGGAAGAGCCGGTGGAAGTTGTTGATGGAACGACTGAGAAAGGAAAAATGCCAACTGAAGGAAAGCGTATGTGGTCTGAGGGATCTGGGAGTCATGCTGGTAACTCTTAGAACAAAAGGAGGAATCAGAGAAGGATGTTTCCAGCCAACACCACTGAAACAAGAAGATATCAGGCTCCCAACCCGAAGTGCAACAAATGTGGTTATTTTCACACTGGTTAGTGCAACGCTTGTGACCGTTGCGGAAAAATTGGACATCAAGCCCAAACCTGTCGTGTGAAATTTGGTGTGAAGAAAAAAGAATCAAACCCTGGAAGTTTTGAATGTGGTATTGTAGGGCATTTCAAGAAGGATTGCCCAAAACTGAAGAACCAGGGAAACCGTTGTAGTGCATTCGTGGTGGAGGCCAAGAAAGCACGAAAGGATCCATCGGATGTTACCAATACGTTTCTCATTAATGACCGTTATGCTTACATTTTATTTGATACAGGAGCTGATAAAAGCTTTGTTTCCAAAAAAATTGAACCTTTTATTAGCTCAAAATCAAGTAAATTAGATGTTACGTATTCTGTAGTGTTAGCTAACGAAAAGTTAATAGAAGCCGACGAAGTCTTTCGTGAGTGTACCATGCGTTTGGGAAATCGTACGTATAGTATTGACCTTTTACTAGTAGAACTTGGAAGTTTCGATGTCGTTATTGGCATGGATTGGTTATCAAAGAATCATGCAAAGATTGTGTGCGATAAGAAGATAGTTCGTCTTCTACCTCCGACCGGTGAACCGTTGGAAATTCAAGGCGACGAGTGTGCCCCTTTGAGAATTGTTAATATGATGAAAGCTTAAAAGTATTTGCGAAAAGGATACCCAGCATACTTAGCCCACGTGGTTGACACTAGGGTTGAGGAGAAGAAGCTTGAAGAGATCCCTGTAGTTCGTGATTATCTGGAGGTATTTCCTGAAGAGTTACCTAGATTGCCACCGCAAAGGAAAGTCTAGTTCAGGATTGACCTATTGTCCGGAGCAGCACCGATAGATCGATCTCCTTATCTTTTAGCACCATCTGAAATGCAAGAACTATCCAAGCAATTGCAAGAATTGTTGTAAAAAGATTTTATAAGACCGAGTTTCTCACCCTGGGGAGCGCCAGTTTTATTCGTGAAAAAGAAGGATGGTTCTATGAGGATGTGTATCGATTATCGAGAATTGAACAAGCTTACCACCAAGAATCGGTATCCATTGCTGAGAATTGATGACTTGTTCGATCAGATGCAAGGGTCGAGTTATTATTCGAAGATCGATTTACGTTCAGGCTACCATCAATTGAGGATCGTTGAAGAAAATATTCCGAAGACTGCGTTCCGAACCCGGTATGGTCATTACGAGTTTTTGGTCATGCCTTTTGGTTTGAAAAACGCTCATGCGGTATTCATGGATCTCATGAATAGAGTGTGCAGAACATACTTGGACAAGTTCATGATAGTGTTTATCGACGATATACTCATCTATTCACGGACCAAGGAAGAGCATGAGCATCATCTGAGACTGATTTTGGAGATGTTAAGGAATGAGAAGCTATATGCTAAACTTTCCAAATTCGAGTTCTGGATCCGAGAAGTTCAATTTCTTGGACAAGTTATCAATGAGAAGGGTATACACGTGGACCCAACAAAGATTGAGGCAATTAAGAATTGGGAAGCCCCACAGAGTCCAACCGAGGTACGACAATTCCTAGGTTTGGCGGGTTATTATTGAAGGTTTATCGAGAATTTTTCCAAGATAGCGCAATCCCTAACGCTATTGACCCAGAAAGACAAGGAGTATATCTGGGGAGAAAAGAAAGAGGCAGCGTTTCAATTGTTGAAAAAGAAGTTGTGCAGTACCCCTATCCTGTCTCTTCCCGAAGGGACAGATGGATTCGTGGTGTACTGTGACGCCTCTCGCCAAGGTCTTAGTTGTGTCTCAATGCAGAATGGAAAGGTTATAGCCTATGCTTCTCGTCAACTCAAGGTGCATGAACAGAATTATATGACGCATGATTTGGAATTGGGTGCGGTAGTTTTTGCACTCTAAATTTGGAGGCACTACCTTTACGGTACCAAGTGAACAATTTTTATAGATCATAAGAGTCTCCAACACATTTTTGACAATAAGGAGCTGAATACGAGGCAACGACATTGGATGGAATTGCTCAATGACTACGATTGTGATATTCTTTATCACCCAGGCAAGGATAATGTCGTGGCCGATGCCTTGAGTTGGAAGGAGCGAGTCAAGCCCTTACGCGTGCGTGCGCTAGGACTGACCATTCACACAAACCTCACAACTCAGATTCATGATGCACAACAAGAACCTCTAAAGGAAGAGAATTTAAAGGATGAGAATCTTCGTGGTATGGTTAGAGAACTTATACCCAAGTCTGACGACGCCTTGTATTTCATGGATAGAATATGGGTGCCTCTGGCAGGCAATTTACGAGAAATGGTTTTGGATGAGGCCCATAAATCAAGATATTCGATTCACCCAGAATCGACAAAAATGTAAAAGGATATCAAGGAGCACTATTGGTCGCCGAACATGAAGGGTGTTATTGCTTCATAAGTTGGTAAATGTGTAACATCAATGATTTTCTAACTTTATTCTATTTTAATTTATACAATAATGACAATCCATTTCAATCTTGTACTTGTTCAACACAGTAAGTTACATTAATTATTATTTCAAAGTGTATCTAATCCAAAGTTTCAATCTTGAATTTAACATATTATTTTTTTTTCTATTATATACGTAACATATGTATGTATATTTATATAGATATATGAATATACATTGTTACAATAACTAAATCAAAACTTATGAACTTTAATCATGTGTTTACACATTTTTAGTTATATTTATGTATTTCAATACAAACGAATGTGTAATAATATACACATTGGATTTTATTAAATAAACCATTTGTGCAATTTATAATTCTAGAAAAAAAAATTTATTTAAATAATTATAATAACAACTTTTATAAATAAATTGGAATTTAAAACAAATGAGTTTTGAGTTTATAAAATGATTAAATAGAAAAGAATTGGTTTGAAACCCCCCCCCCCCCCACCGCCCCACACATTTTTTATTTGAACCCTGAAACAAGTTTAACCTCAATTTTGACTAGCAAAAGTCAAAACCCATTTCAATTCTGATCAATCCCTGCAATTACGGGTTCATATCTTTCCAAAATGATTACTAACCTAATTAAGATCGTTTAGAACTCGGAACCACCAACCTTGATTAAGGAATTCAAAATTTAAAACCCATTTTAGGGGGGGTTTTGACAATGAGACTCGAAACCCACAAAACAAGTCCAAATCCCACCATTTGTGTAACATTTCTGATTTTTAGTATTCATATTTCAATTCAATGTAATGAAATTTCAAGTTCTATACTCGTGCAATGTCTAAATATTTTTACCACGGTAAATAAAATGCAATGATTCTATACAAGTTCGCAAGTTTTACTCGATTATATGCACATAAACGCTATACAAGTAACTATATATTTCAAATTTATAAAATCTGAAAAGTCAAGGACTAAAGTTGAAAATTTATCAAGAAACCCTAGTTAGCACGGTCGTGCTTCGTTCTAGCACGGTCGCGCTAAGTGCCTCGGCATGATCGCGCGGCTGGTCCTGGAACGATCGCGCCCGGTTCCTAAGCACGGTCGCGCCAATCTTGGCACGGTCGCGCCTGCGAAACAGTCGAAACGTAAATGTGATTTCAAAACGCTCAATCGTTCGAATTTCAAATCCGATTACGTTTCTTTTCCTTTAACGCGAGTTATACCATTTTCAATTACTCAACGCCTCAGTTTTTCTCCATCAATCTCGAATTCTCTCTCAAGCAATTCAAACAAAACTCGAGTCTTCCTCCTGGAACCCAAATTCTCCCGATCAAGAGAGGATTTATCATCTCCCGGCTCTCTCCAAGACTCTGGACTCTCTGGCCTAGCCGGAATCGCAGTCGAAGTCACCGGAAACCTTTACCTCCGTCGCCGGAACTCATCTCTGCCGTTCTTCATCGATTCGTTACGTTTCAGGGTAAGTATACTCTCCATCTCACTCATTTCAGTAACGTTATCAAAAGCCCTCATTCAATTTGGGCTTCCATTATAGAATTCGATCAGAATCAGAAATCATATTTTAATAAAAATGATTTAATCGAACCCATGCTTAAACTCGATTTCCATACAATTAAGTTATATGAAAAGACTCTTAATAACCTATTAATCAAAAGCCCTAACAATTCCTGTGTTCAAAATACAAGAAACTCTCGATTCGTGTCTGATTTGGAATAGACACGGTCGCGCTAATCATCTAGCGCGGTCGTGCCTCGTTTAGCGCGGTCGTGTCGACTAGCAGCGCGGTCGTGTCATCCGTCCAGACCTTGTCATGCCCTTTGGGCTAGTCTCTGTTGTGTCTAAAAATCATAGACGCGACCGTGCCGGGCTAAGGCACGGTCGTGCCTGATGACTTGTCTAGATTGTGCTCCTGATTGATCAACCCGGTCGCGCCCCGACTAGCGCGGTCGCGCCCGTGGTTTGAGCACGATCGTGCCCTTCCGAGGCACGGTCGTGCTAGACTCAGAATTTTTAACAGAATTATAATTTTTATATTTTAATCAGTAAATGTTTCAAATTTTATAAAAAATATGTTTTCTGTATTTAAAAATAGATTAAAAGTTTAATCTTGGCATAAATGTAATTTATTGAAAAGTTTATAAAAATTAAATTTATATTTATCATCTTACACTTAAATGATATTTTAAATAATTAAGTTACAAGATTTATAAATAATGATGACTTATTTACTTTACATTTTAAATCAAAATCGTTTTATATATTTATACTTAATTACAATTAATATTGACATTATTTCATAAACTATAGTTATACACTTATTTATTTAATTCAAACCTAATTAAATTGTTTCAAACATATTTTACCTCAAACTTTATATATTTTATTCAATCCTTTTTAAATACAAACCAATGGTTTTACATACAAATCCAACTTTCATTCTTAAACTTTATACATCTATGTGATTCAATGCATATTACTATTTAGGTTAAAGTGTGCTTTTCAAGGATCTTTTGCTATCTATATTCCTTGTTAGCTTCACTTCCATACCAAGTGAGTATTCACAACCCCTTTTTACTCTTTTACACTTTTGGGGTGGAACATGAACTCTATACTCATTACACATTACACAATTACATTTACACAAACAACACAAGTGCAAAAATCCTATTTATATACATGTGTGCAAAAATTTGAGCTTTGTGCCCGAGTGCTAGGTGTGTTTAACCTTTGTATGCTCTTATGTGCAATCATTAACTATACAAGCCGACGGTTTTCAATGATGGATCTATTGAGTCTGACAAACCCACCCATGGTACGCGGTGATTGAAACCGACAACACATTTGTTTTGCATGCTAGTTACAAGGTTTGATTGTACATTTGGTTACACAATAGTTACTCCCCATAAACGCCTTATTTATCATGTCATGTAAAGGATTTGTTTTCAACTATATGCTATCTATATACAACTGTGTTATACTCACCAACTTTTTAGTTGACTTTATTTTATTCATGTTTCAGGCCCCAATATGTGAGATTGATTCAAGACGTGTTCAACATAGGATTTGGACTTAGCAAAATAAATCAAGAACTTTATGAATTATTTTATGTATCTTGTTTGAATTTGGTTTTGTACTTGGATTATTTGAAATGCAATTTGACTTTAATATATTTCAATTTAGTCAACCATGTGCTATGAACAGTCTTACATGTCCCGCCCCGATGATTCCGCCATCGGTCGGGGTGTGACAGATTGGTATCAGAGCCTTGGTTATAGGAATTTAGGTTATTAGACATCTTTACCTAGACTATAACTTTAGGACACCCACTTATGTTATGCTTCATGATTTTGTGCTATGTGCTACATGCTTACCATGATTAATTATTATTATATTTGCTACCTTCTTTGTTAGAAATGCATGACTTATTAGGATATTCTTAAATAATAATTAAATAAATAACATCCTTTCCTATGGCCTAAACCTCTTATTATTCTTATCTTCTTTTTCTATCTTTATCCTTTCTAAGCATGTGGAAAATTCTTGAAGCAAAAATCTTTAAATAAAATTTTTGTTCAAGCTTCTTCTCCTCAACCCTAGTGTCAACGACGTGGTTAATGGTACGTTCCTTGTTAATAGTCAATATGCCTCCATTTTGTTCGATACCGGTGCCGATAAAAGTTTTGTGTCACTTAATTTTGAGCCTTTACTTGCAAAGACACGATCTCAATTAGAGAAAACCTTCACCGTTGAAATAGCAAATGGTGACTCCCTTACAATTGAGTCTATTATCTATGATTGCTCTTTAGAACTTAATGATCATGCATTCCCAATCAACCTTATTCCAATGCCACTAGGAAGCTTTGACATTATCATAGGTATGGATTGGCTATCAAATCATCATGCCGAAGTTATTTGCTTTGAAAAGTGCATCCGAATTCCGCTACCTTCGGGAGAAACCTTAAGGGTTTTTGGTGAAAAGCCTTGCAAGGGTCTTAAATTGATGTCTTGTACTACTGCTCAAAAGTACTTGCGAAAGAAGTACATCGCCTTCCTAGCTCATATTGTTCAAAAGGATGTCAAGGAGAAGAGTATCCAAGACATTCCCATTATTCGAGATTTTCCCGAAGTGTTTCCTAAAGATTTATCCGGTCTTCCTCCCGTTCGTCAAGTCGAGTTCCATATTGATCTCATGCCCGGAGCTAACCCTGTTGCTAGAGCTCCTTATCGTCTTGCACCTTCCGAAATGCAAGAGCTCGCAAGTCAACTTCAAGAACTCTCCGATAAAGGGTTCATTCGCCCGAGTCATTCACCGTGGGGTGCACCCGTCTTATTTGTAAAGAAGAAGGATGGATCATTTCGCATGTGTATTGACTATCGCGAACTCAATAAGCTTACTATCATGAATCGCTATCCTTTGCCTAGAATCGATGATCTCTTTGATCAACTTCAAGGTTCTACGTGTTTCTCGAAGATTGATCTTCGATCTGGTTATCATCAGCTCCGTGTTCAAGAAGATGACATTCCTAAGACTGCTTTCCGAACAAGGTATGGTCATTATGAGTTCATGGTTATGCCTTTTGGATTAACCAATGCACCCGCAGTTTTCATGGACCTCATGAATCGTGTGTGCAAACCGTACCTTGATAAATTCGTGATCGTTTTCATTGACGATATCTTAATCTATTCCAAGACTAAAGCCGACCATGAAGAACACCTTAGATTGGTTTTGGACCTTTTAAAGAAAGAACAACTATATGCCAAGTTCTCCAAATGTGAATTTTGGTTAAAAGAAGTTCAATTTCTTGGTCACATCGTCAACGACAAGGGTATTCATGTTGATCCTGCTAAGATCGAAACGGTTAAAAATTGGAATGCCCCGAAGACTCCTACCGAAGTTCGTTCGTTCCTTGGTCTCGCGGGTTATTATCATCGTTTCATCTCAAACTTCTCAAAGATTGCTGTCCCTCTTACCGCCTTGACCCATAAGGGTAAAGCTTATGAATGGGGACCGAAGCAAGAAGAAGCTTTCCAAACTCTTAAGGAAAAGTTGTGCAATGCTCCCATCTTGACTCTCCCCGATGGAAATGATGATCTAGTTGTCTATTGTGATGCTTCTAACCAAGGTCTTGGTTGTGTCCTCATGCAACGAGGCAAAGTGATCGCTTATGCATCAAGACAACTCAAAATTCATGAAAAGAATTATACGACGCACGACCTCGAGTTGGGTGCGGTCGTATTCGCGTTAAAGATTTGGAGACACTACCTATATGGCACGAAATGTGTGGTATTCACCGACCACAAAAGTCTTCAACATATCTTCAACCAAAAAGAACTCAATATGAGGCAACGACGTTGGGTCGAACTCCTTAACGACTACGACTGCGAGATTCGTTACCATCCCGGCAAAGCGAATGTTGTAGCCGATGCCTTGAGTCAAAAGGACCATGTTATGCTTCATTGTGCCCGTATTCAATCCGATATTCAAACCCGTATCCTGGAAGCTCAACACGTCTCGGTTACCGAGGGTAACATGTATGAAGAAATGTCGTGTGGTGTTGAACTTCTTCTTGAATCTAAACCCAATGGCTTACTATATTACTTGAACCGTATTTGGGTTCCCGATCGCGATGATCTCCGTGCAATTCTCATGAACGAGGCTCATAAGACTCGTTATTCTATTCATCCTGGTGCGGATAAAATGTACCAAGATCTTCGTCAGCTTTATTGGTGGCCCGGTATGAAGAAGGACATTGCTCTTTATGTTGCCAAATGCTTAACTTGCTCCAAAGTCAAAGCCGAACATCAGCGTCCTTCTGGTTTGCTTGAACAACCGGAAATTCCCGTGTGGAAATGGGAGAATTTAGCTATGGATTTCATTACCAAGCTCCCTCGCACCTCGAGTGGTTATGATAGTATTTGGGTGATCATTGATCGACTCACCAAATCTGCCCACTTTTTGCCTATTCGTGAAGACTTCAAAGTGGAGAAACTTACCCGAATTTACATTGATGAAATTGTGAGCCGTCATGGTGTTCCCTTGAACATAATATCTAATAGAGACGCTCGGTTCACTTCTCGATTTTGGCAATCTCTCCAATCTGCTCTTGGTACTCGTTTGGATTTGAGCACGGCTTACCATCCCCAAACTGATGGCCAAACCGAGCGAACAATCCAAACTCTTGAAGACATGCTTAGAGCTTGTGTAATCGATTTTGGTGGCAATTGGGATTCACATTTATCCCTTATTGAGTTTTCTTATAACAATAGCTACCACACAAGTATCAACATGGCTCCATTCGAAGCTCTCTATGGTCGCAAGTGTCGTTCTCCGATCTGTTGGAACGAGATTGGTGAAGCACAAATCACCGGTCCCGAGTTAATTCAAGAAACTTCCGACAAAATTATTCAAATCCGTGACAATATTCGAGTAGCGAGGAGTCGGCAAAAGAGTTATGCCGACAAACGTCGAAAACCCTTGGAATTTCAAGTCGGTGATCTCGTTCTTCTTAAGGTATCTCCATGGAAGGGTGTGATCCGTTTTGGAAAGAAAGGCAAGTTATCACCTCGTTATGTTGGTCCATTCAAAATCCTTGAAAGGATTGGGAAAGTGGCTTACAAGCTCGAGTTACCTCCATCTCTTGGCAATGTGCATCCTACATTTCATATATCTAATCTAAAGAAGTGTCTCGCTGATGAAAATCTCCATATACCGCTTGACGACGTGCGCATTGATGAAACGATGCACTTCGTTGAGAAGCCGGTGGAAATTATGGATCGTGAAGTCAAACAACTCAAGCGAAGTCGTATTCCTATCGTCAAAGTTCGTTGGGAGTCTAAGCGTGGTCCTGAGTACACTTGGGAACGAGAAGACCAAATGAAGCTCAAGTACCCTCATCTTTTTACTATTAATGTTGTTTCCTCTAGCTAAATTTCGGGACGAAATTCTCTCAACATGGGGAGACTGTAACATTTCTGATTTTTAGTATTCATATTTCAATTCAATGTAATGAAATTTCAAGTTCTATACTCGTGCAATGTCTCAATATTTTTCCCGCGGTAAATAAAATGCAATGATTCTATACAAGTTCGCAAGTTTTACTCGATTATATGCACATAAACGCTATACAAGTAACTATATATTTCAAATTTATAAAATCTGAAAAGTCAAGGACTAAAGTTGAAAATTTATCAAGAAACCCTAGTTAGCACGGTCGTGCTTCGTTCTAGCACGGTCGCGCTAAGTGCCTCGGCACGATCGCGCGGCTGGTCCTGGAACGATCGTGCCCGGTTCCTAAGCACGGTCGCGCCAATCTTGGCACGGTCGTGCCTGTGAAACAGTCGAAACGTAAATGTGATTTCAAAACGCTCAATCGTTCGAATTTCAAATCCGATTACGTTTCTTTTCCTTTAACGCGAGTTATACCATTTTCAATTACTCAACGCCTCAGTTTTTCTCCATCAATCTCGAATTCTCTCTCAAGCAATTCAAACAAAACTCGAGTCTTCCTCCTGGAACCCAAATTCTCCCGATCAAGAGAGGATTTATCATCTCCCGGCTCTCTCCAAGACTCTGGACTCTCTGGCCTAGCCGGAATCGTAGTCGAAGTCACCGGAAACCTTTACCTCCATCGCCGGAACTCATCTCTGCCGTTCTTCATCGATTCGTTACGTTTCAGGGTAAGTATACTCTCCATCTCACTCATTTCAGTAACGTTATCAAAAGCCCTCATTCAATTTGGGCTTCCATTATAGAATTCGATCAGAATCAGAAATCATATTTTAATAAAAATGATTTAATCGAACCCATGCTTAAACTCGATTTCCATACAATTAAGTTATATGAAAAGACTCTTAATAACCCATTAATCAAAAGCCCTAACAATTCCTGTGTTCAAAATACAAGAAACTCTCGATTCGTGTCTGATTTGGAATAGACACGGTCGCGCTAATCATCTAGCGCGGCCGTGCCTCGTTTAGCGCGGTCGTGTCGACTAGCAGCGCGGTCGTGTCATCCGTCCAGACCTTGTCATGCCCTTTGGGCTAGTCTCTGTTGTCTCTAAAAATCATAGACGCGACCGTGCCGGGCTAAGGCACGGTCGTGCCTGATGACTTGTCTAGATTGTGCTCCTGATTGATCAACCCGGTCACGCCCCGACTAGCGCGGTCGCGCCCGTGGTTTGAGCACGATCGTGCCCTTCCGAGGCACGGTCGTGCTAGACTCAGAATTTTTAACAGAATTATAATTTTTATATTTTAATCAGTAAATGTTTCAGATTTTATAAAAAATATGTTTTCTGTATTTAAAAATAGATTAAAAGTTTAATCATTGCATAAATGTAATTTATTGAAAAGTTTATAAAAATTAAATTTATATTTATCATCTTACACTTAAATGATATTTTAAATAATTAAGTTACAAGATTTATAAATAATGATGACTTATTTACTTTACATTTTAAATCAAAATCGTTTTATTTATTTATACTTAATTATAATTAATATTGACATTATTTCATAAACTATAGTTATACACTTATTTATTTAATTCAAACCTAATTAAATTGTTTCAAACATATTTTACCTCAAACTTTATATATTTTATTCAATCCTTTTTAAATACAAACCAATGGTTTTACATACAAATCCAACTTTCATTCTTAAACTTTATACATCTATGTGATTCAATGCATATTACTATTTAGGTTAAAGTGTGCTTTTCAAGGATCTTTTGCTATCTATATTCCTTGTTAGCTTCACTTCCATACCAAGTGAGTATTCACAACCCTTTTTTACTCTTTTACACTTTTGGGGTGGAACATGAACTCTATACTCATTACACATTACACAATTACATTTACACAAACAACACAAGTGCAAAAATCCTATTTATATACATGTGTGCAAAAATTTGAGCTTTGTGCCCGAGTGCTAGGTGTGTTTAACCTTTGTATGCTCTTATGTGCAATCATTAACTATACAAGCCGACGGTTTTCAATGATGGATCTATTGAGTCTGACAAACCCACCCATGGTACGCGGTGATTGAAACCGACAACACATTTGTTTTGCATGCTAGTTACAAGGTTTGATTGTACATTTGGTTACACAATAGTTACTCCCCATAAACGCCTTATTTATCATGTCATGTAAAGGATTTGTTTTCAACTATATGCTATCTATATACAACTGTGTTATACTCACCAACTTTTTAGTTGACTTTATTTTATTCATGTTTCAGGCCCCAATATGTGAGATTGATTCAAGACGTGTTCAACATAGGATTTGGACTTAGCAAAATAAATCAAGAACTTTATGAATTATTTTATGTATCTTGTTTGAATTTGGTTTTGTACTTGGATTATTTGAAATGCAATTTGACTTTAATATATTTCAATTTAGTCAACCATGTGCTATGAACAGTCTTACATGTCCCGCCCCGATGATTCCGCCATCGGTCGGGGTGTGACAATTTGCGCCCTAATCACAACTGTAAACGCGGTTGAGATGAAGCTTTAACACTCTATAAATACCAATTTCTATCCAGAGGCTCAACCCAGCACCACGAAATTGATTTTTCTCTCTCTCATGTACGTTCGGTTTTGGAAGCCCGCCAACAGCTACGATTTGGCTTCGGGTTTTAGGTCGACACTAGGTAAACTTACATTCTGATGATTCTCGTATCGCTTGTACCATTTTGATGGTATATCAAATGACATAACTCAAATGGGCTATTTAAAAGGAAAATATCAATGGGTTAACTGAAGATAATTTTGTTTTTCTAAAGAAAAAAAATAATGTATCTTTTATACACGTGTAAGGTCTGGGTTCGCAACTGGTATGAAAAGAAGAAGATGATTAGGGTTAATTCATGTTAAAAAAGTTTGTTCCCAAATATTATCTTGAATGAAGCACTAGTCTAGCGGTTATGCCATATGTTATGCAGGGAGGAGGTCATGGGTTCGACCCTTGCTAGTCCTCCTTGAGTAGTTTCTTTTTGTTCCTCTTGTTTTACCTTCTTTTCTCACACACATGTATATATATGTACATATGTATGTATTTGTGAGCTCCTGTATTTTTTTAAGGTATTATACCTGTAATAACAAAACATAATTTTTAACATCTATATATATATAATGACAAACATATACTTATCATTAAAATCCAATTATTCTATGGATGCTCAAGGGTATTACAACATATATTTATCACATTATTAATAATTTTCATATTAGGGTTTTAATGGTTATGAAATCCTTTTAAGAACTTGTTTTTCATAAATGATAATCTTACTATTTGCGTAATTTATTTATTTTGATGGTATATTATTACATTATTTCATTATGATGACTATCTTAACCTATCATCTTAATAAAACAATTGTTTTATTAAAAATACAATTAAAATTTATTGTTGACACATAAGATCTAGTTTTAAATAAAATCCATATTTCATAGGATTATTATATATTACCACTTTACTTAACTTTGTATCGTTATAACTTGAATCTTTACTATTGTTTCGTGCGTTCCAATCCCTATGTTCCAAATCATTCCGTTCCTATTTCTTTTAATCGTTTCAATATGTCAAATAACATATCTTATACAACTTAGGGCATCCTTAATTCTTGTTGCTACAAGTAACAAGCTCAACCCTCTATTATTCAAGGTGAGTTTACATAACCTCTTTTTTTCATTTTTGTACATTTTGGGGTGAAACATGATTTGCATTGAAAACTATTTGCAATTACATATGTCATATGAATATGCCTTATTTACCATATGTCATATGAATTGTATACAACACTTGAAAACTATTTGAGATTTCTAACCCTCTGTATGCTCACCAACTATTTATAGTTGACCCTCTCATTTCAAACATGTTTCAGGTGGATATGTTGATGCACAAGTTTATCACATAGGAGCTTATGGACCTAGTGACAAATAAAATCGATGTATTGTTAGCTTTTGATGTTTGAACAAAATGTATTTGCACATGTAATTCAGTTTAATAAAGTTATGAAGTTTAGTTTGATCATGAGCTTTTGAACAGTCTACATGTCCCGCCCCGACGTATTTCGTCGTCGGTTGGGGTGTGACAGATTGGTATTAGAGCCATGGTTACAGGAAATTAGGTTATTAGAAACCAATGACCTAGTCTATAACCTTAGGATACCCCCTTGTGTGATTATCGTACATATTATCTTAGGTGATACATTGCATGATACATTACATTTTATTTCATATGCTACGTTACTTGATAACTTACATGTTTACAAAAGAATTGCTTATTTGTCACACTGTTTGATAACATGCTACCTAGTTGATTGCATGAAATGTCATCCTAAGCTTTACTATACACTCATCCTTATCTAAGAGTTCATACACCCTCATTCTTACACACTGAGAATTATGTCACCATCATCATTTGTGAACAAAAACTAAACCCTTGGGCCTAATACACATTAACAAGAAACTAAAGGAGCCCACTTACCCTCCAAGAAGAGGAAGCATGTTGGAGTATATGAATGTCACCCTTGGACCACAAAGCCCGCTCCATAATAATCCTCATCATGACCATGAGTTCAAGAAATAGTGTTAATTGTACATGATGGCTGGAAGAGTGTGTGTAGACCCATAAGAGAATTCTGGCTAAGGAAAGACTAGGTACTTAAGTGTGTCTCTTGTGACCCACCCCTCTTTCCTAGGAATTCTATTCATGGATACACAACTTATAGGTCAAGTGTTACTTCTAACATACTATTGTGAAAACTCGGTGTTATGAGTAGCCAAATTCTGAACTCATGAAAACTTCTGTACCTAACATTTAATATCTTACTATCACTCACAATCTCCTTCTTCTTCTGCTAGAAATGGACTCCTACACTCCTCCCTCCCCGATATACTACCCCGAGACAGACTTTGAACAGGAGGAAGACATCGGATCACCATCACCAGACCATCAGTCACCAGCACCTCCAGCTGCTAGATCCATGTTTGACATAAGAGCAGATTCATTTAGGAGCACCGGCCTGAGTCTCCGAGCATCTGAATCACCTCCATAAAGAAATCCTTATCAAGCACCTTACCTACACAACCAGCTACCATCCCCTCTGAGAGACCCCGACCTAGCACCTGACCCATACCACCCGAACCTAAGAGCAAGGCAAACCATGGCACCCACCAGTGCTATAGGAGCCCCAGTTGATGCTACTCACCAATATGTGAGGACCAATGAGTTTATGAGACAAGGGATGGAGCATGGGATAAGGCACCACCTACTAGGCCAACGAATAAACAGCCTATTGGGTCAAGTGTGGTGCCAGGGGGAGAAAATTTCAAACCTGGAAGAAGACAGTGAGATACTTGATGCACGTGCAGAGGCAGCGAGAGCTGAGGCCCGGTTTGCTATAAGAGTAACCATAACAATGTTCATCCTAATACTCCTTTGATTTCTCATGGAGAGCTACCTGAGACGCTAGCTGGATTCTCTATCTTTTTCTTTAATTCCCGTTTGAAACCACTACTTTACGTTTGGATTAAGTTTTGACATTTTATCATTTAGTGTAAGTTTTATATTACAACTTAAATGCCATTATTCATTGGTTTAATGTTACCGTTATATTTTCATCAGAATCCCTAAAATATCATTTTTCTTTTTCATTCGTTGCAATTTAGTACACCTACCTAAAACCTTTTTCGTAAACAAATCATCTTATTATATGATTTAAACAACATCGTTATTTTGTTCATCAAGCCAGGAGTTTGTAGATATGATTAGGATATAAATTTTCAATAAACATTTCTACCTTGAAAGGAAATTTAATACAACCCGATTTATGAAACATTGTCTTAATTGTGACTTTTACTTCGTTAAATAGTTATTACTAAACCATGGCTCAAGTTATTTAGCTATTATTTTCTCTTGAAATATTCCCTTTATAATAATTTTAAAAAAAAAGTTTTCATATAATTATCTATTTATTTAGTTATTCAACTCATTATTTTCATCATTTTATTTATTCACAAATAAGAATAAATTTCAATTACTTATTTATTTACAAACAAAAAGCACAATTCAGTTATTGTAAGCACATTACTCGGAATATCTACAAAACCTTCTCGTTATCTTACACCTTCGGTAATTTATGAGTGTACTTAGCACTTCAAAGAGATGAATCTTTTCGCATAGGCGTTAACCATCAATATAAACCTCAACAAGATTAAAAATTTAAAACCCAACTACCCACATTATACATGAACGTTAAGCAACACGCTTGTCCGCAACACTCGACCACCTACAAACATCGATAGTGTACGTTACTCATTAGATTCAATCAACTTACATATGAACGTTCATAGTATACATACTACTAGATTGAAACTCTCTAAGCCACAAAGGAGGAGAAGGAATAAGAGGTTGAGAAAGCTAGAACAACTGACTGGAGTTCAATCAGGTGAAGCTTCCATTAGTTCACCGGCTGTTGTTGAACCTAAGTCTACTGTTCCAGTTAAGAAACAGAAGAGGTCTGGATTATCAAATCTAAAAATTCTCAATCTCCTAGTCCTAATTCTTTAAAGATTCATCCATTTTGAACAGTCACGACTGTGACTTAAAAGAGGTTGTTTATTTTGAAAAATACGGACGACCCAAGACCACTATGGCTTGGGTCTCCAAATCTAACTAATTCTTTTTGTGACTCGTGCAGGGACATCCGAAGGGTACTATCTCTAACCGTTGGTATGTAGATAGTGGATGCTCCCGGCACATGACAGGAAACATGGCCTTGCTTCAAGACATGAAACCATTCAGAGGCGGCTATGTGGCCTTTGCAGGAGAGAAAGGCGGCAGTATCAAATGGTTGTCTCAGTTTTGACAATGTCAACTTTTGCGAGCAGCCGAAGCATAACCTGCTGAGTATCTCCCAAATATGCGACAAGGAGTACTCGGTGATGTTTGATAAGAATGAATGCTTGATTCTCAAGTCTGGTTTTGAAGTTCCTGAAGATTGGATTCTGATGAGAGCGCCAAGGACAAACGACACCTATCAGATTGATATGAGCATGGAAACAACCACCTCATCAGTTGCTACCTGTTTGCCTACCAAAGCGACATAACTTGACTCTATCTTGTGGCATAGGAAACTCGAACATATTTCTTATCGTAAAATGAATCATCTGGTTCGAAACGGTTTGGTAACCGGTGTTCCTAAGCTGAGATTTACCATTGTAGATGACTGTATGCCTTGTAAAAAGGGCAAACAGCAACAGAAGTCTCACAAGCCCAAGCTCTAAAACTCCATCGATACCCCTTTGGAGCTATTACATATGGATCTGTTTGGCCCCATAAGTATCAGGAGTATTGGAGATAAGTCATTCTGTCTGGTTGTAACTGATGATTTCTCACGTTTTTCTTGGGTGCATTTTTTAGGTACGAAGGACGAAACTGCTGACATTCTTCAATACCTGATCCTGAGCTTGGAATCTCTTTGCAAGTTGAAGGTTAGAAGAATAAGGAGTGACAACGGAACTGAATTAAAGAATAACTTGATGGAACTTTTCTGTCTCAAGAAGGGGATCCATCACGAATTCAGCGCCCCGTACACGCCTCAGCAGAATGGAGTCGTAGAACGGAAGAACAGAACATTGATCGAGACTGCAAGGACAATGCTGTCAGATGCAAAGCTTCCTATCACTTTCTGGGCAGAAGCAGTTAATACAGCTTGTCACGTCTTGAACAGAGTTCTAGTTGTGAAGAGGCACAACAAGACTTGTTATGAGTTGATCAACAATCGACTTCCCAATCTTGATTACCTAGTTCCTTTTGGTAGTCCCTGTTCCTTGTTGCTACAGTACAAAGACTGCAAGTCTAAGTTTCATGCAAAAGCGGGGGAAGGCATCTTCTTAGGATACGTTGCCAACTTGCCTTGCAAGAGAGTGTACACCATAGGAACTTGTACTGTCGAGGAATGGTTTGAAGTGGATTGTAGTAAACACAGCATTCCAACAGAACCAACTGGTCCAGCTTGGGGTTTTGATTATGATGCACTATTCAAGTCATTCAATCTTCCTGATTTGTCTGCAGTTGATGCCGCAAATGTATATGAATTATTGGGTGGCAACGATGACTCCAGTTTCTCAACTTGTGCTACTGTACCGATTGTAACTCCTGATTCCAATGCTGCATCTGCATCTGGAACTCTTAATGGTGATAACAGTGAAGATGTTCATGTTGATGGAGATGACGTTCAAGCTAATCCCAACGCTAGTGTAGGAAATGAAGCTCTAGCTGATCCAATTAACATTGAATCTTCTTCTTCTGGAACACAGGATATGGGGGAGTTAAGCACGAACCTTGATTCAGAAATTCAGGAACCAAATGTACCAGAGGCGAGAGTGCATAAGAATCATCCAATTGACAACATTATTGGTGATCCTCATGCCGGTGTTCAAACTCGTCATCGAAACATTACTGAGAACACTAGTCTGTACTCGGAGATACTTGACACTGGTGTCATGGAAACATGTATGCATGCTGCATTCGTGTCCCAGTTAGAGCCGAAGAATGTGAAGGAGGCTCTCAATGACAACTGCTGGATTGATGCGATGCAAGATGAATTGTCTCAATTCCAAAAGTTACACGTGTGGGATTTGGTTGACTTGCCAAAGGGTGTACAACCAATTGGCACCAGATGGGTGTTCAAATGCAAGACGGACGATCGTCATGTTGTTGTGAAGAACAAAGCAAGGTTGGTTGTTCAGGGTTTTTATCAACAAGAGGGCTTGGATTACACTGAAGTATATGCCCCAATTGCTAGACTTGAAGCCATTCGACTGTTTCTGGCTTATGCCTCATATGTTGGCTTTAAGGTCTATCAACTTGATGTGAAGAGTGCTTTCCAATATGGAAAAGTACATGAAGAGGTCTATGTCACTCAACCTCCCGGCTTAAAGATCCTCATAATATCAATAAAGTGTATAAGATCGACAAAGCACTTTATGGTCTTCATCAAGCACCTCGGGCATGGTATGAGACATTATCTAAGCATCTACTGTCTAATGGTTTCGACCATGGACAGATCGACTCGAACCTCTTCATAAGGAAAGCAGGAGGTGACATTCTTCTTGTACAAGTCTACGTCGACGACATTATTTTTGGATCTACAAATGAAGAGATGTGTAGGGAATTCGAACAAGTGATGAAGTCCAAGTTTGAAATGAGTAACATGGGTGAATTTTCATTCTTCCTGGGTCTGCAAGTCAGTCAAAGAGAGGATGACATTTATCTACATCAAACAAAGTATGTGCAGGACATCTTGTCGAAATACAAGATGAATGATAGTAGTACTTATGGCACACCTATCCCAGTCAATCATGGTCTGCATCCTGACAAAGATGGAAAGGATGTGGATTGCAGATTGTACCGTGGCATGATCAGATCTCTAATGTATCTCATAGCTTGAAGACCCGATATAATGTTTGCTATGTGCTTGTGCTCAAGGTTTCAGTTACAACCGAAGGAGTCCCACATGTTAGATGTGAAGAGAATTTTCTGATACTTGAAAGGGAAACCCCGATTGGGTCTTTGGTACTCTAAGCAGCAGTCATTTGACTTCAAAGCATACACTGATTCAGACTATGGCGGTTGTAACCTTGACAGAAAGTCAACTTCTGGTGGATGTCAATTCTTAGGAGAGAGACTGGTTTCCTGGATGTGTAAGAAGCAGTCAACGGTTTCTGTCTCAACTTGTGAAGCAGAATACATTGTTGCGGCGAGCGGTTGTTCTCAAATATTGTGGATACAGCAGCAATTGAGAGATTACGGCTTAAACTTCACTGGAACTCCTCTTTTCATTGGCAACAATACCACAATGTCCATCACAAATAACCCTGTGAAACATTCCAAAACTAAACATATAGAAATTCCCCATCATTTCATCCGTGATTGTGCTCAAAAGCATTTAATTGAACTTGTAAAGGTTCACACGGATGACAATCTTGCAGACCTTTTCACTAAGGCATTTGATCGATCCCGTTTTGAGCATCTTGTCAACTTGATAAGAATGTTCAACCTGAGTGAACAATTTATTTTTCTCAAATCAATTCAATTCATGGAAGTTAAATTTTATTTCCTTTTAAATTTTTCTGTATAGTTCTTTTAATCTTCAAAATATTTTACAAAATCAAAAACAAAAAAGAAAATGGAGAAAATTTCAAAGTTAACTTGAGAAAAGAGGAAATGATAGTACATTAGAAATGATTGCGTCATGCTTACCTAATTGTTTAAATTATTATGTTTTTAATCTGCTTATTTACAGGTAATTTGAATTTTCAATAGGCTGTATGCGTCTTTGAATCACTAGTAGTGTGGAAACTAAATCTAAATTACAACTGTGATTTGAACCCATGTTTGCTAGTGTGTGTGCGTAAAAGAATAGAAAAGATCATTATCAGATAAAGGATGTTAGATTTTGGCAAAAATTTTCTTTTGAGATCAGTTTTGAGTTATGTCTTTAGCACAATTAATGCGGTTCATCTCACTGCCCATACTCACAAGTATGCAATAAGAGATTGAATCAAGACATGTCTCTACATCAACCGTGGAGCGTGTATTCACCCTTGAATCACTCCTGATTCATTGAAATCAAATCCAGATAAAAGTTAGGTTCCCTTACCTTAATACTCAAACACCATATTCATTATTCTGAATCATCATACCAATATTCACTGAAGAAATCAAATGAAACCAAGACAAATGAATCACTCGATTATGAATCTTATGATTCCTAATAATCCTTATGGATTCTGCTTAATTTTTCCTGTGCTAATTGATGTAACTTCATTCTGAAAATTTAGAAAATCATTGGAAAATCTTAGATGCCTTGAGATAGTGCAACTTACATTACTGTAGCATATCAGTGGGGTACACGCTGTATATCTTATAATTAATATCTTAACACACAAGAACGTGATACAAAGATGCTTTTAGTTTCAAATCTTATAATATTGTCAACTTGAATTACTTGTTTATGTGCTTATTACGTATGAATAAATAGTAATCCATGACATGATCCCATATTCTTTGATGTTTATTTTGTATCGTTTTTGCTATAAGTTAGCCTGATATGATCCCCTGTTCGTGTCTTTGATCAAAAATAGTTTGTGTGAATACGTGTATATTTCTATCTAGAAAAGATCAAAAAGATTTTAAGGTTGTGTATAGTTCAATCTTAATCAGAAAAGCCAAAAATATTTGTGTTTAACCTCCCTAAATTGATTTTGAATCCTCTTGATTGAATGTTGTTTATCTTGTTCGTTATTTGACTTGAAATCTTTATAATTTGAGTTGAAAGTTTGAGCACACAAGGGTCTCTGCGTACTTGATAAGTGCGCATGAGGTAAACCCTGCGTACTTAACAAGTACGCAAGACTTAAGTCATGCGTACTTAGTAAGTATGCAGGAGTTAAGTCCTACGCACTTAGTAAGTACGCAAGACCATTTTGTGTTGGGTATATATACAGGACTTAGAAAATTTTCCGGTTTCTTATCTCATTCAAATTGTTTTCCGCCTGTTCAATTCCCTCCGCCATTTTTACTCAAAAAAAAATCGAATGTCCTAACCGATTCTTCGTCCCGTGTCTAGTTCCATCATCGTATTACAATTTCTTGGTGAGAAACTAATGACATTCCATCCACAAAAACACAAGTTATGGGTCGATTTTGACTTTAAAATTTTAGGGTTTAATTCATGATTTTAGTCAAATGTTTGGTTGTTTTGGTATAACATGATAATTAAAACTTGTTTAGAATCCGTAATCGACCCTTAATCAGTCCTTAGTAGCCTTTGATTTTGACCTTTGACCCTCGATTGACTGACGGTTCGTCTGGGTAGTCATTTAGGTCAAAATTATGACAAATGTTAATGTAGCAGTTCATTGGTGTTGATATTGGCCCCATAGGCTAGAATTATGTATTCCAACCTTGTGGTGACCTAATCCACATCATTTTTGAACATCTGATTGAAATTGTTGAAATTGTTCAAGTGCGTTTCTTGTGCACTTAACAAGTACGCAAGAAGTAATTCATGCGTACTTGTTATGTACGCAAGAACAAATTCCTGCGTACTTGCTAAGTACGCAGGACCAACACTTGTGAAAAATTCCCAAGTCTGAAATTTCAATTCAATGAGTAACTGCTATACTGTGTCATGTGTTTTCAATTCTAATGAAACTTGTTGTTCTTATTGTGTTTTCTGTGTGTTTTTGCAGGTATGGCTCGTGCGTTTACAAATGAGTTCAATCTCCTAGCACATACAAAACTAGAGTGGAAGGGTGCTGCACTATAGTACCGAGATATAATTGAATTCTTGAACCGTTCAAGAATCAGTTATGCTATTTCTGCAGACACGATTGTTTCAAGACCATATATCGAGCAGTTCTGGGAGACCGCGGAGCATGATTGCACGGTAACCCCCAAGGTTATAAGGGCTACTGTGGCGGGTCACGACATCGCCTTTTCTGAAGACACAATTAGACGGGTCTTGCAATTCCGAGATCTCTCCACCGACCCAACAACCTATCCTGACTACTTTGTGGATGGTTGTTGGAGGCAACAAATGGGGTACGTCGGTGTTAGAGATTATGCTTCATACAAGAAAATGTGGGTGCTCGATCAATGGAGATATTTTGCCCACGTCATGATCATGTGCATCTCCTCAAGAGAGGCTGGAAAGGATGCAATGGGTCATGATCTTGCTGCAGCCATGGTTGGCTTATCTCTCAACAAGGGCTACAAATTCTCAAGATACATATTCAAAGCCATAAATGATCAGATAAACACGGCTGAGAGGTTCTGGTTCTTGTCATACCCAAGGTTTGTGCAACTACTGATTGACGATGCGTTGCCAAACCTCCCTGCTACTAGGGAGAGATTGCAAGTTAAGAGGGTGGATAAGAGGGTGTTTGAATAATTCTTGAAGCCAGGCAGTGTAGAACCTACCCCTGAGCACACCGCACTCTTTGGCCACCTGACAAACGAAGCGTATGTGGCACCGGCTGACTGGAGATGGTTTAGCCAAGACTCAGAGCCAGTGCTAAGTGAACATTCGGATGAACAACAACAACAAGATGAGGATGTTGAAAGTGTGGATGAATCGTCGGATAGTGGAGATTAACTCTTAATTGGATTCTAACCCCAATTAATCAAAACTCACCCTGTTGATTTTGAAAGTCAAAAATCGCTTTCCTGTTGACTTTTCGATTGTCAAACCAACTAACTCTTAATTGGATTCTAACCCCAAGGACTATTTCTGCCAAAATGCTAAACCTAAATTCAATAAATTTCAGGGACTAAATCTGTCAATAGCCTAACTTCGAATTCGGTTGACTTCGAAAGTCAAAGTCATGTCGTTTGATCCAAGTTCGAACTCTCTGCCTGAAATTCGTTCCGATTAGTAACCGATATCCACATTTATGACATTAACGAGCCTATATAGAGTCTTAATCATAATCGTTTTACTCAATTAAAACCAATTATAATCATGATTTTCGTAATCGTCGACTTCATTTCCAAATACCATCAAATTACTCGTTTCCGTATACCAATTCATGAATTGAGTCTCTGAACACGATTGACGTAACCCCCTGAAGCTTCTGCAACCGCTAATTAGATCGGAGAGGCATCCACACTCGTCGGAGACCAACCTGGCCTCGGTCGACGTCGGTTATGATCGAGTTCTATCAATCCGAATCTAATTCTGGTAATTATCTACATTTACAATTTCGTTTCCATGTCTAGATCAATAACCCTATGCTAATTGGATCGTATAACACCGAGTTGAACTCAACCCGTAATCTAGGGTTCATACGTAAACGGGTTTGGGGCTTTTGATTCTAGACTTGGTCTTAATCCAATTAATTCATATGGTTAGACTCGCGATCATCTACTCTTTCAAAGCCCCATATCAATTGAATCATTCATCATCGATTTGGACAAGAACCAGAATCTAGGGATTACTCTAAATCGGATTTGGGGTTTTTGATCTTAAACTCAACCTTAATCCAATTAAACCATATGTATAGATTCGCAATACCTTACTCTGTGAAAGCCCCATGGTTTCACCAGTTTCTAACATCATAATTGTTCAAATTGATTTGAGATTAAACCTAGGGTATTTCGGTTCTAATCTCTACTTTAAAACGATCATAGACATGATGATTTTACAATTAAAATACATATACAGACTCACAAACATCTGATTAACAAAACCCATATGCATTGATTCTAAATCGCGACCGATTTATGTAGAATTGAACTGGTTCTTGTTCGGCTCGATAGAGGGGGGATGAACACGGGATTGCTGCTTGATAAAATCATTTCAATCCCATCTCTGTTGCGATTCCCTAGCGGGCACGATTGGTTAAGTCAATTTTATTTTAGGGACTTTTTAATGGATTTTTTTCTTATAAAAACTAATTCCTATATTATTATAATAATATATTAAAGTGTTTTGAACTCGTAAAACATCCGTAGACTCGGGTTTGATTTTATAACCCATTTTTCATATTATTTTCCCCACCTTTTAAAATAATATATGTATATTATTTTCAAACCACGACTCCAAATAAATAATGTATGTATATTATTTTTGCCACGTTTATAAACCCTATGAAATGTTTCAAATCCTTAAATAATGTAACCATGATTATATTATTTACCCACGTTATTTATTATTTTTGACACACAAATGATTACTTCATTAATACTACAAACTTAAAAATAATATATATAATTATATTATTTTCCTAATCATTTTAAAAAGGCACAAATGTACGAATATGTTTATTAATTAATATTATTCGTAATTAGAAACGTTCGACGCAAAACATATTTATCTCAGTAAGTATATTAAGGAACCTTTATTCCCGTGGACACTTTCGTCTACTACTTGATCATTAGAGCGTTTCTTTTAGGACATTCAATCTTCCGCTTCGTCCTCACAAATCCCATTGTATCCCTAAATGTTATGTGTATAATTCTATGGCACACGTAAGCCGTTGCAGGCTAACACTTGTGGTTTCAATCTCATTCTTGTGTGAATCTTCCTACGCAACTCAGGTGAGTTTCACGGCCCCTTTTTACCTGTTTTACTATTGGGGGAGAAACATGCTTATACACAAACGTATTTTACTTGTTTTCCTGTTGAGGAAGAAACAAACATGAAACACCAACTATCATACTTTTACTTGTTTTCCCCGTGGGGGAGAAACAGGTACGCAAGCAAATATTGTTTTTCCCGCCAGGGGAGAAAACATGTCGCAAGTATTTGATTATGGTACTTTATATGATATCACTGTTGAGACTAAGCGTAACATGCTATCACAGAAATTCCTCATCTTATTTCGAACCGTTAATATGGATCTTAGCGAGGTAATGTTTAGTAGTACTACTGGGTTTGACAAATCCCACCCGCGTTAGTCGCGCTAACTCGATTGGATATCGAACGGGTGAAATGTTAGCCTACTCACATGTGCCATAGTTGATAGATTTGGCAGGAGGCATACAAACACACTCAGCTTCGGTTACGAGCGCTTTAGTAAAACATGAACATAGGTTAGCTACCTATAGATATGCATATTGAATGTACATAATTTGGCAAACACACTCTTATTGCAAACTTGAAACCTGTGAACTCTCAACCTCGCGTTGACACTTTTTCTTACATGTTTCTCAGGTCGCTAAGGCATAGGTTGCACACTTAGGACATGCATGGAGTCCTACTGTCATATTATCCATTTCAAACATTTGAAACGGTTTACTTATTTACAATGATTGACGCCGATTGCGTGTAATTACTTTTGATTTCATATTAACGTTTACGCTTCCGCATTAACTCTGAACTTTTATTTTTTGACATTTCAAGTCCCATATAGTGTCGTTTGATGTAACTAATGACTGAGATCCTGGTGTGTCACCTTCCAAACGGTAAAACTTCATTAGTGGAATTTGGGGGTGTGACAGATTGGTATCAGAGCCATTGGTTATAGAGAACTAGGATTGCATACTAGACTATAACCTCACACATTAGTTACACGGCACAGACACTCATACCTGATACATATAGCACCTATACATACATTGCAGTGCAGGCATGTAACACCATCCGTATCACCCTCAGTTGGCAAGGGACACATCGTTTGCATTGTATCATCATTCCCAGTGGCGACACTCGGGGAATCACCGGAACATCATCCACTCCCGTTCGAGGGCAGCGAGACGGAGCCTTCGGAGGAGTCACTTACATCACCATCACCTTTTGGGTATGGTGGGCTTTCTCAGGGCCATGTTATGGACGACACTCAGCACTAACGCGTATCTCCTTGGGAATTGGGATCGTCGGAGGCGAGTCCCTACTGTACACATTAGTAACAATACGCCGACTGAAGGCAGACCGTTGCACGCATTATTGCAGAATCCATTGACATGCAGATGTCATCACTTTCCCGAGCCATGGGCTCGCATCTTTGGTCGATATTCTGTTGAGAATAGATTGACCACAAATCTGAGAACGCATTGCTCAATGCATACTCAAACCCTATTCTGACTCAGTTGAAAGGACGGCTACTATGCTGCTTCGTATAACTTGTATTCATGAATTAGTTTCATTTCTCAAAGTCGCACTTCATGTACATTTTTCTTACATGTTCTCATTTATAATCCGCTGGTCTGGACTCTTGTATTGTGTTTCACACGAGTGAATACTCGGAGCAAACCATCCTCGACTACTCATCCCGATATGAGTTCTAATTGATCAACTTATGGTTGATGACTAAGCTTTTCGATGACTTATCATATCTAACAACACTCTGTACTCAGCAATACAAACTAAAGGACATTATAGCACAGGACGGGGAGAACTAGGGTGAACATGCAAAGCAAATTATCATTACGGGTGCACACGTAATAATAATTTGAGGTGCATGTAAGTCCTGGTGAAACCTAGTGTGTGGATAAATGGTCCTAATAAGTGATCTACAAACTTAAACTTCCACTGTCAGTAGAAGTTCTTGTAACCTACTCAACGACTAGTTGGTATCATTAAACCTGTTCAACAGTTGATAGACGCGACTATCAAGTTGAAAATGTTTACGGACACACTGGACTATCATTAATGAAATCCATCAATATTATTTTCACTCATGTAAGAGTCTTAGTGACCTTACGACTCCCATTCAAACTTGATCAAAGAAACAATCTTGATTGAAACTCTAATAGAATCTCATAGCAAACTTATCGACTCCAACTATGTACACAGAATTTGAGGAATTCTTTCTATGCTAACGCGTTATTCCTTACACTCCTACAATAGATCCCACTTGAACTTGTTACCTTATCCTGTGACTAATCCTTAGTCTAACTTCGAATTTTAGTCCAACATATTCAATCCTGTAAACGGATTTCTTTCTTCACGAAATGATCCCGTTGATCCAATGACATTAGGGAACGAAGATTTAACCTAACCAACCATCAGTTGAACGCAATTACTTAGACATACATCCTATCTCTCATGCTACTAGAACCTATATCTCATTAGACTTTTCTTCCTTACATGTGAACCTCTTCCCTTAGCCTATGCATTGGCTGACACTTGCCTTATAAACACTGGTCTCACTAGAAGTCTCAGCATGACTTCATGAATTTCATGTTGGTGCGGTCGTACTCCGACTCTATTAGCAACTAAGTACACTATAGGGATAAAAGACAGTCAAGTAATCGAAACAACTCACAATCTTAAGGCGTGTTAACTAGTATTGGCTGGTCAAAAGATTGACATTGACCTTATGCCAGTCACACTCGGCAACTTCGACGTAATTATCGGTATGGATTGGTTATCTAAGAACCAAGCCGAAATGATTTGTCGTGAGCAAATTTGTTCGCCTACCTCTCCTGAGTGGAGAAACACTCTCTGTCCAAGGCGAAAAGAGTGGCATTGTTGTGGGCATCATATCTTTCATGAAGGCACAAAGGCATATACGTAAAGGTCGTATTGTCATTCTGGCTCTCGTCGCCGAGCAGCCATATGAGGAGAAGAAGATTGCCGACATACCGATCGTTCATGATTATCCAGAATTATTTCCCAAAGACCTGCTTGGTGTTCCACCACATCGTCAAGTCGAATTCCAAATTGATCTAGCACCTGGAGCAGCGCCTATTGCTCGGGCACCCTGTAGACTTGCACCTAGTGAGTTGCCAGAGCTATCCACACAACTGCAAGAGTTGTTGGATAAAGGTTCCATTAGACATAGCTCATCACCATGGGGAGCTCCGATCCTATTTGTCAAGAAGAAGGACAGGACCTTCCGCATGTGCATCGACTACCGTGAATTTAATAAAGTAGCCAACAAGGATCGTTATCCTTTACCCCGCATCGATGATTTGTTTGATCAACTCTATGGATCAAACCTCTATTCCAAGATATATCTTAGATCCGGTTATCATCAACTGAGAGTCTGGGACGAGGGCATCTCAAGGACGGCATTCAGAACTAGGTAAGGTCACTACGAATTCATGGTCATGCCGTTCGGATTGACCAATGCACCCGCGGCATTCATGGACCTCATAAACCGTGTATGTAAAACGTACCCAGATCAGTTCGTTATCGTCTTCATCGATGACATTCTCATCTACTCCAAGAATAGGGATGAACATGAGGAACACCTGAGTTTGATTTCAGAATTGCTAAAACAAGAGCAATTGTATGCCAAACTTTCCAAGTGAGAACTCTAGGATTCGAGAAGTACAATTCTTAGAACATGTGGTCAACAAGACGGGAATACATGTCAATCCAGCTAAAGTAGAAGCAATCAAGAATTGGGCATCACCTACAACGCCGACGGAGGTGCGTCAGTTTATGGGATTGGCTGGCTACTACCTTCGTCTCATTGAAGGATTCTCCAAGATTACCCAACCCTTCACAGCCTTAACTCAAAAAGGTAAACCCTATCTCTACAGTGCACCAAATCCTATCTCTTCCAGAGGGAACGGATGATTTTGTGGTGTATTGTGATGCATCCATTCAAGGTCTTGGTTGTGTGTTGATGCAACGCGAGAAAGTAATCGCATACGCTTCACGTCAGATAAAGATTCATGAGAAAAACTACACCACTCATGATCTAGAGTTGGGAGAAGTAGTTTTTGCACTTAAGATATGGAGACATTACTTGTACGGTACCAAATGCACCATCTACACCGATCACAAAAGCCTCCAGCATATCTTCGAGCAGAAGGAGTTGAACATGCGACAACGTCGTTGGGTTGAACTTTTAAATGATTACGACTGTGCGATCCGGTATCATTCGGGTAAAGCTAACGTTGTGGCTGATGCACTAAGCCGAAAGGAAACAAAACCCAAACGAGTTCGAGCATTACAACTTACTATTCACCCTGGATTGCCTGACAGAATCCGTAGTGCTCAACTTGAAGCCTTGAAAGAAGATAACCTGCCGTTAGAAGGTACTCGTGGCATGGAAGCACAACTTGAAGTAAAATCTGACGGAATTCGTTACTTTGTCGAACGAATATGGATTCCAGTGTTCGGAAATTTAAGGGAACTAATCATGGATGAAGCTCATAAACCTCGTTACTCCATCCATCCGGGTTCCGACAAAATGTACCATGAACTAAAGATACTGTATTGGTGGCCAAAGATGAAGGCCGATATAGCTATCTATGTGAGCAAATGTCTGACATGCGCGAATGTCAAAGTTGAATACCAAAAGCCTTCCGGCCTTCTCCAACAACCAGAAATTCCCATGTGGAAATGGGAACAAATATCCATGGACTTCATTACCAAATTACCCCGAACCCCTACCGGATGTGATACTATATGGGGAATTGTGGATCGCCTAACAAAATCTGCTCACTTTCTAGCAATCAAAGAAACCGACAAAATGGATAAACTCACTCGAATATACTTGAAAGAAGTAGTCTCTCGGCACGGAGTGCCAATCTTTACTATTTCGGATCGTGATGCACGATTCACTTCCCGTTTCTGGCAGTCATTGCATAAAGCATTAGGCACGCGTCTAGATATGAGCACAGCTTACCATCCTCAAACCGATGGTCAAACAGAACGTACTATCCAAACTCTGGAGGACATGCTACGAGCTTGTGTGATCTATTTCGGTAACACTTGGGAATCTCACCTACCGTTGGTGGAGTTCTCCTACAACAACAGCTATCACACTAGCATCAAGGTAGCTCCATTTGAAGCACTTTATGGACAGAAATGCCGTTCTCCCATTTGTTGGACAGAGGTTGGGGATAGCCAACTCACAGGTCCTGAACTTGTATTTGAAACTTCCGAAAAGATCGTTCAAATTAGAAACCGTATGGCGGCAGCTCGTGATCGTCAAAAGAGCTATGCCGACAAGCGTCGTAAACCTTTGGAATTTCAAATAGGTGACATGGTCTTACTCAAAGTCTCACCTTGGAAAGGTGTCATTCGTTTTGGGAACGAGACAAACTGAATCCTCGTTATGTTGGACCATTCAAGATTTTGAAGAGGATCGGACCAGTGGCGTATCAGCTGGACCTACCTGAAAGACTTAGTGGTGTACACAACGTCTTTCACGTCTCAAATTTAAAGAAATGTCTGGCAGACGAATCACTCACAGTTCCTCTTAAGGAACTACACGTTGATGAACAGTTACGCTTCATCGAAGAACCTGTGGAAATTATGGTTAGGGAAGTTAAAACATTAAAGCACAGTAAGATCCCTATTGTTCGAGTCCGTTGGAACTCGAAACGCGGACCAGAATTCACTTGGGACCGCGAGGATCAGATGATGCGCAAATATCCTAATCTGTTCAAACACTCCGCGTCAAACTCTTAAGGTACTATTTAATTTTCGGGACGAAAATTCTTTCAACTATGGGATGATGTGATATCCCGGAAATTTTTTTTTTTATTATTTTAATTTTCGGGACGAAAATTCTTTCAACTAGGGGATGATGTGACAATCCGGACTTTAGAGTTAACCTCGTTAGTAAATCCAGTTAAAAGTTAACCTAAATAACTTAAATTAAACTCTAGGGACTAGTTCTGTTATTATCCAAATCCAAAACTACAAGGATTAGTATTGCAATTAATCAAAACTCACCCTGTTGACTTTGAAAGTAAAAAATCACTTTCCTGTTGACTTTTCGATTGTCAAACCAACTAACCCTTAATTGGATTCTAACCCCAAGGACTATTTCTGCCAAACTGCTAAACCTAAATTCAATAAATTGCAGGGACTAAATCTGTCAATAGCCTAACTTCGAATTCGGTTGACTTCGAAAGTCAAAGTCACGTCGTTTGATCCAAGTTCGAACTCTCTGCCTGAAATTCGTTGCGATTAGTAACCGATATCCACATTTATGACATTAACGAACCTAATTAGAGTTTTAATCATAATCGTTTCACTCAATTAAAACCAATTATAATCATGATTTCCGTAATCGTCGACTTCATTTCCAAATACCATCAAATTACTCGTTTCTGTATACCAATTCATGAATTGAGTCTCTGAACACGATTGACGTAACCTTCTGAAGCTTCTGCAACCGCTAATTAGATTGGAGAGGCATCCACACTCGCCGGAGACCAACCCGGCCTCGGTCGACGCCGGTTTTGATCGAGTTCTATCAATCCGAATCAAATTCTGGTAATTATCTACATTTACAATTTCGTTTCCATGTCTAGATCAATAACCCTATGCTAATTGGATCGTATAACACCGAGTTGAACTCAACCCGTAATCTAGGGTTCATACGTAAACGGGTTTGGGGCTTTTGATTCTAGACTTGGTCTTAATCCAATTAATTCATATGGTTAGACTCGCGATCATCTACTCTTTCAAATCCCCATATCAATTGAATCATTCATCATCGATTTGGACAAGAACCAGAATCTAGGGTTTACTCTAAATCGGATTTGGGGTTTTTGATCTTAAACTCAACCTTAATCCAATTAAACCATATGTATAGATTCGCAATACCTTACTCTGTGAAAGCCCCATGGTTTCACTAGTTTCTAACATCATAATTGTTCAAATCGATTTGAGATTAAACCAAGGGTATTTCGGTTCTAATCTCTACTTTAAAACGATCATAGACATGATGATTTTACAAATAAAATACATAAACAGACTCACAAACATCTGATTAACAAAACCCATATGCATTGATTCTAAATCGCGACCGATTTATGTAGAATTGAACTGGTTCTTGTTCGGCTCGATAGAGGGGGGATGAACACGGGATTGCTGCTTGATAAAATCATTTCAATCCCATCTCTGTTGCGATTCCCTAGCGGGCACGATTGGTTAAGTCAGATTGCTTATACGCAGGAGACCCGGGTTCGAAACCGGTCTCCTGCAATTTTATTTTAGGGACTTTTTAATGGATTTTTTCTTATAAAAACTAATTCCTATATTATTATAATAATATATTAAAGTGTTTTGAACTCGTAAAACATCCGTAGACTCGGGTTTGATTTTATAACCCATTTTTCATATTATTTTCCCCACCTTTTAAAATAATATATGTATATTATTTTCAAACCACGACTCCAAATAAATAATGTATGTATATTATTTTTGCCACGTTTATAAACCCTATGAAATGTTTCAAATCCTTAAATAATGTAACCATGATTATATTATTTACCCACGTTATTTACCCTCGATTAAAAATAATATATTTATTATTTTTGACACACAAATGATTACTTCATTAATACTACGAACTTAAAAATAATATATATAATTATATTATTTTCCTAATCATTTTAAAAGGCACAAACGTACGAATATGTTTATTAATTAATAATATTCGTAATTAGAAACGTTCGACGCAAAACATATTTATCCCAGTAAGTATATTAAGGAACCTTAATTCCCGTGGACACGTTCGTCTACTACTTGATCATTAGAGCGTTTCTTTTAGGACATTCAATCTTCCGCTTCGTCGTCACAAATCCCATTGTATCCCTAATTGTTATGTGTATAATTCTAGGGCACACGTAAGCCGTTGCAGGCTAACACTTGTGGTTTCAATTTCATTCTTGTGTGAATCTTCCTACGCAACTCAGGTGAGTTTCACGGCCCCTTTTTACCTGTTTTACTATTGGGGGAGAAACATGCTTACACACAAACGTATTTTACTTGTTTTCCTGTTGAGGAAGAAACAAACATGAAACACCAACTATCATACTTTTACTTGTTTTCCCGGTGGGGGAGAAACAGGTACGCAAGCAAATACTGTTTTTCCCGCCAGGGGAGAAAACATGACGCAACTATTTGATTATGGTACTTTATATGATATCATTGTTGAGACTAAGCGTAACATGCTATCACAGAAAGTCCTCATCTTATTTCGAACCATTAATATGGATCTTAGCGAGGTAATGTTTAGTAGTACTACTGGGTTTGACAAATCCCACCCACGTTAGTCGCGCTAACTCGATTGGATATCGAACGGGTGAAATGTTAGCCTACTCACATGTGCCAGAGTTGATAGACCTGGCAGGAGGCATACAAACACAGTCAGCTTCGGTTGCGAGCGCTTTAGTAAAACATGAACATAGGTTAGCTACCTATAGATATGCATATTGAATGTACATAATTTGGCAAACACACTCTTATTGCAAACTTGAAACCTGTGAACTCACCAACCTCGTGTTGACACTTTTTCTTACATGTTTCTCAGGTCGCTAAGGCACATGTTGCACACTTAGGACATGCATGGAGTCCTACTTTCATATTATCCATTTCAAACATTTGAAACGGTTTACTTATTTACAATGATTGACGCCGATTGCGTGTAATTACTTTTGATTTCATATTAACGTTTACGCTTCCGCATTAACTCTGAACTTTTATGTTTTGACATTTCAAGTCCCATATAGTGTCGTTTGATGTAACTAATGACTGAGATCCTGGTGTGTCACCTTCCAAACGGTAAAACTCCGTTAGTGGAATTTGGGGGTGTGACAGACAGGATTTGATTCTTCTGATTTTGATGATGCACCATCACAGGCACACCCGAGGAGAATGACGAAGGTGACCCTTTCTGAGTCGTCCTCAAAGAGAAAGTGACAGTCATCAAGCAGTGAATATGATCCAGATTCTGACTCTGACGCTGCTATTCAGAGACAAAGGCGTGAAAGTATAAACAAGAACAAGGGGGATAGGCAGCAACATGCTATTCCCAGTGAGGTGGAGGTCCGTGCCCAGCAGCAAGTACAAGTTTCGGCTACAAGTACTGATTCAGCCTCTAACCCACCTTCACAGCAATTATACAGGCGACGGAGGAGAAGGCCACAGGTACAACCAGATGTGGCGGTCACTACTAGCACAGAGGAAGTTCCTGTGATAGTGACCCTCCCTGTCACATCTGTCCAGGTGGCAGTGCCTACTCCAATTCTCACAGAGTCAGTCACCATCACACCTTCTATCACCCCTACAACCATCATCACATCCACAATCCCTACAACCACCGAACCTATAAGTCAACCCTTCAACTATGGAGAATTCACTCAGGGTTTGAATTTGATACTATCTTCTCCTCCCCAATTCACAATGCTGAAGCGTCTACATCCAGACATCCTGATCCTAATGAAGAATGGATAGAATTTCTGGAAACCCAAGTTGCTGGTCTGCTGGAAACTGTTCGAAAGTCAAAGGAAGAATCTGACGCTCAACAGGCACAGATTAATTCGTTGGTGGACGAAGTTAGAATTCTGAGAAGCCAGAGAACGGGGACAGACGAGAGACTCAAGAATGTAATGGCCCAAAACGAGCTTCTAATCAAAACAAATAATATGATTCTAGGACACAGGTCATCTCTTGAGCTAAGGTTTGATATGCAGCAGAAAGAGCATGAACTGATGGTCAAACTAATAGCTGGTCTGACCAAGAAGCTTGATGCTCAAGGGGGAAGTGGAAGGAGAAAGGGAAAGAGAAGACATCAACACCTATTGGTGATGAGCCTTGTCATACTGTTGATTTGACCAAGGATGATGACAAAGACAAGGATCCCGAAGTCGGTCCTAGTGGAAGTGAGCACCAAGCTTTAGCAATCGTGCCTATTTCTGCTATTCCAATGGCTGAGGGGGAGTCTACTCATTAGGAAGGTGGTGATACCTCTGGTGGTGACAAAGGAAAGTCAGCGGCTGATGTGTGACACCCGACATTTCAGGTCAACATCCGTACATGTTATAAACGAGTTTACATTATAATTGTTTTTGTGATTTACCTAATTTCACAAACAAGGATATTAAGGTCTAACAAAAACCGTACATGGTCTCATTTCATATTTGGTAATTCTAGGAGTTACCGGTTCACGTACCAGGATAACCCGACTAAATACGAACACTAGTGGTTAAATTTACACTTAAATCTAATTATTTGATTTATTTAACCCCAACCCATTTTCATTGACTTTCTCGGTCGAAGCTAGAGAAGACCCCCCTTTTCACACTACTGTTTTCTTCTCTCTCATCTTCCTTATCTTTAAACCCATGCCATACCTGCGAGAATGCAGATATGAACCATACTCCCCTCAATCAAAATCTCACAATTTCTTTTGCCTTCGTCATTTTCTTACGGCAATATTCACCATTTTTCTTCAAGTCAAAGTCCAGTTTAAGGCAAAATCCACCATAATTCGGTGCTATAAGAAGAGTTCCAAGTGTTTTTCTCAAGAATCAAGCGAATGAGCTCAAGATCATTTTCTGTTTCTCTCAAAATCGTCATTCTCTATTTTAGGTAAAAACTCAATACTATCTACAATATTTTCTTTAAAACCGTAGCTAAACATACAAAATATTCAAACGCAAGTAAGATAACAAGAAAAGTGTGTCGAATTCAAGATTAAAACATAAAAATATGCAGGACTGATTCTGTCAAACAGAAGTCCAGTAATCGAAACTATAGTTTCGATACCAGTTTACTCAATTGAAACTAGGAGTTTCGATACTAGTTGTTCAATCGAAACTAGGTAGTTTCGATACATATTGCTCAATCGAAACTAGGTAGTTTCGATACCCTTCTTGCCAATCGAAACTAGGTAGTTTCGATACCAGTTTTTATTCAATCGAAACTAGGAGGTTTCGATATCTAATCTACGCAATCGAAACTAGGAAGTTTCGACAACTGTCATACTCAATCGAAACTAGGTAGTTTCGATACCCAACTACTCAATCGAAACTAGGTAGTTTCGATACCCAACTACTCAATCGAAACTAGGTAGTTTCGACACCTGTTTATCAGTCACATTGGGCAGTAGCTTAGAACTGTTTTTATAGCAAAACAAGTGTTGAAAATCTAAGAAGATATTTAAACAAAAACAACTAGATTTACTAGGTCGGTGAACAATTTGCAATATGAGACGTTCGGTCTTAACACAATTTACCCTTTGGTATCTAGGGTACAAATAGTCAAGTTTGACTACAACAAGTATCATTACAAGTATACACAAACTCAAGGTGAGTTCACTGTCCCCTTTTAACTTTTAATGTTTTAGAAACATCGGGGGAGAAACATACTTGCATAACACGTTTGAAAACACGAAACATCATTACTTGATACATCTTAGAAAACATGGAACACGTACTTATAAACATTTTCATATGGTAACAAGAAACAAGACCCGACCTTTATGTTTGCATGAGTGAACACGTTTGGAGCTCGTAAAGTCCCCTGACCATCATATTTTATAACCATTAGCTAAGGATAGCCTGGGATTCTATGGATAGTACTATTGGGTCTGACACCCCCGGTCATGGTTAGTCGCGCTAACCATGGGTCCCTCTGGCCAAATGACCGCATAGTGTTCTAATATTGCTCGTGAGGTACGAGTGAGGGGCAAAACACCTGGTCTTGGTTTGGTTATGCCTCATGTATGTACATATTATTTGTATTCCTAGCTAGTCTACAAATGGGTCAACATTACTTGTTTTGTTTATCATATTCATTGAAACGTTTTCGTGCAGATGGATCTGCCAATCACTTATACACAAATGGTTTTGCCATTCGTTTACGTGGAAATGTTTTTATCAATGTTTTTAAGGAAAACATTTTCGTATTATGGCCATGTACACAGTATCAATGTTTTTAGGAAAAATGACTTATTTTATGACTATGAAGTCATCACATGTTTTCATTGAGAAAACTACTCGTTTTATGACTATGAAGTCATCACATGTTTTCATTGAGAAAACTACTCGTTTTATAACTATGAAGTCATCACATGTTTTCGAGGAAAACAACCTTACATTAAACCCGTGTACATATTTTCAATGTTTTCGAGGAAAACAGTTTCGTATCATGGCCATGTACACAATATCAATGTTTTCAAGGAAAATCACTTTACATTGCAACATTCAAACCTGTGAACTCACCAACCTTTGTGTTGACACTTTTAAGTATGTTTTTCAGGTAATTCATAGCCATGGCACGGTTGGAATAGGCTAGCTATGTCGGATCAATTCCTAGTAGCTGGAAGGACGTAGAATATCAAGTCTCAAGTCTATCGTTGATCTAGAAGAACTTAGATATAGTATTACTCAGTTTTAGTAATTGTATATGTAATCAAGTCTTAGAAATCACTATTACAGCTTCCGCTATCGTGTAATGAACCAATCGTTGCAACCTGTATTTATTTAATAAGTAAATAAATTTGGGGGTGTGACAGATTGGTATCAGAGCCATGGTTTTAGCGAATTAGGTTTCCTTAGTGATACCTAGGCTATAACCGGACTCATTTAGGGACCAAGATTTCTAAGACTTGCATCACACTAAAAACACCCAAGACTTGAGCATAGGAATTCCAACCGTTGTCGAACAATTTGTGTAGACTATTCGTGTATGGAGTTACACTAGGGTACCATTAGCTACACTAATACAATTACATAACACATGTAATGAACACTTAAACACATGCAACAATGTGAAAATAATAAACACATATAATATGTTACTATTCGGATTACGAGTCAAGAATAACGGGTACTCAGTATACTTCAACCTTAGAAGATCGAGTTACGAGCTGAGCTTGGACTAAGACGACAACGACCGTCAATTACCGATCTTGGTATCACAACAGACTGAACCCGTACCAAAATCTGTACCCATACCTGCACCATACCGACAACTATTCTAACCATGGAGGCAACTATCTTTCTAACGTATTTGCGGTATAAATACTCTCCTTCATAAGTTGTCGGATCGGATGCCTAGACTCTCGCCATGTTATCTGGCAGGCATGATTGCCCAGACAGAAGGGAATTCAAGGTGAATAAGCAGGACTAAATGGGAGAGAACTCCAAGGGTCAAGAGACCTAGACATACATCAGGATCATGTGGATCCATGCATATATACAGACATGGAGTACGAGTTGCTCGACACTCATTTGAGGATCTCTGCCCAACACATAGTGCCTGAATTTCACCATGCATATTTTATTTTAAGAGACACTGGTGGTGCCTCTCTACCATTAGCCTCATCTGATAACAGCCATATTCGGCAGAGTCATGAGCATTGGTACACATAATTAAGAGTAATCCGATAAAACAATACACACTCCTGTACAAATGTGCAAACGCAATCTAATGATTATTTCAAATCTCTTTTGATTAAAAGCTAGGGATAGAAGAAACCCTATAGGGATCAGGCAAGGCAAATTATCATTACGGGTGCACACGTAATCATAATTTACAGTGCATGGGAACTTTAGTGAGTCTTACTGTCTAAGCTGATGATCAACCCATGTTCTCAATCACTTGATTAAGGATTGAATCCTATCAAATCAGAATTCTCAATTAGGTGCTCACAAAGCATTCTCCTAGTTTTGGAGAAACGAGAGAAATTCAAATTGAATTCAACCAATCCTTAGTAAATCCTGAACGACGAAGGAATTCGCACATTCATTCTTTGAGATTCTACTTGTCAGGAATGCTTCAAATTGAGCGTTACCACAACTAACACTTACAGTAATTGCACAACTATTGTGGGAGATTATAGCGTAATCTCCGGATCCATCATACAGTTCAATCTCACAATTGCTTGAAAGTTACGCCAAGTGTGTTATGCACTAACTTTAGTAATAGGGCAGGATATTATTCTGACCCGCATACACATGGCACATATGGATATTGTGAAAGCTCGACATGAGACAAGTAGGAAATCGGACATTTCAGAATGTCGGTCAAACAGGATTGCTCTCGCAGCCATTGACATTCAATATACCTTTAAGTCTGACTATTCTCTCTGCAATGGATAAGCCGGGGTTGATGCTCAAGCGAATGCCAAAGAAACCTAAGTGTGGACTAACGACTATTGTCGCACTAACCGGAAAACGACATGCAAAACTCTTAAAGGAGTCCCAAAATGCGGAATTTCATGCTAATCTCATTAGCTCATGATATGCATAAGGGGCGTAAGCTCGAGCTATTCACAACAGGCCACTGTTCACAAAGAGCTGAGAAGAATAATTCATTACTCTTTTGTACTTGCACTTCCCAAAGGTTCATCTTGATGGATGGATCCCAGATGTAGCCTAGAAGAGAGTTGTGATTGCATCTTTCACTCCTAGTTTTGTATAATTGGGAAGCTCTAGAGCATCTATTGTTAAGAAATGATCTCTTGGAGTAGACTCAGTTAGAATACAAAAGTCTCAACGTTTAACACTCATTACCTTAATTTTATCCTTGTGCTAAGGATTTTGAGGCTATAACCTATATGAGTGGAATACGTAATAGTAAGTCACCAAAGCACCATTCAAACACTAAGGAAGTGCATACACACTGTATGACAAATAGTTGGCTATCAACCCTTTCTGCCAACTTAATGGGTTGACAAACCCATAGCCCATTTTGGGGAAAGCACTAATTCGATGAGACCATTCTCACAGTATTACTATTCATTCCCTCAGCTAGACGGAATGTGAATATTCCAAACAAACATCGAACTTTGTATTGCTTACATACTTTGAAGTTATGATAGTTGAGACATGAGTTTACAGATCAGGACGCTACAACCCAAAGGCTAGTCTGCCTCAGAAGGGTGGTACAAGCAACGGGTAAAGTGGTGATTAGACTCGAACTTTGCTAGTAAGAGCACACAAGGAATTTTGAAATATTAAATCAATTATGACCCATTTTAAAGGAAGATCATAGATAACACGAAACCTGAATTAAGAATAAAGTCTTAGTCCGAGAAAATGCTTTCGAAAAGCATAAGAGGGACAAACATAAAGTTTCATTTCCGTACTGTGTCATTACTACCCAGTATTCAACTAAAACCTAGACACCTCGTCGAGTAATTCTTTCCTAAGATCTATAGAGATCTGCTTTTGTGACAAAGTGAGTAGGCGAATAGAGGGTATGTGTCAACATACGCTCAAGATTCGCAGGCACCATTCCTTTCATTACCAGGAATGAGCATCACATAACCCTACCATATTGAGGGTAATCAAATAAAGTGGTTCTTGCACGTTTAATATAGTTAGTCAGGGAAGTATTCGCTTTGCTTTCGAATACCGACTACCAAGTAAATGGAATCAAACAATTGAAACCTAAGTTGGATGATACAGATAGAATTTGGGTACCAGGTATCGGTAGCCTATGTGGAAGGTTATGGATGAAGTCCATAAGCCCAAGTACTCCATTCATCCAGAATCGAATAAAACGTATAAGGACCATTATGTGGCAAAACATGAAGGGATAAATTGCTATCTATGTTGGGAGATAACCGACAGTAAAAGCAGAATGTTAGGAATCACCTGAGTGAACGCAAAAACCGCAGATTCCTCAATGGAAATGGGAGGAGAATTCTATAGGTTTCATTACAAATCTACCCAGAACACCTAACGGCTATGATACTAAATGGGTAATCGTTAGTCGTTTGACGAAATCCGCTCACTCCCTGTCAATAAAGGAGACAGATAAAAGTAAGAAGCGTGCGAGGCTAAATATTAAGGAAATTGAGGCTAGGCATGGTATGCTAATTTCCATTTTCTCTAGTAGGGACAGTCAAATCATGTCAAGAACCTGGCAGTCAGTACAAGAAGCCTTGGGCACACGCCTTGACATGAGCACTGCATATCATTCCCAGAAGAACGGTCAAGGTTAAAAGGACCATCCAACTTTAAAAGATGTGCTCCGTGCGTGTGTAATCGATTTCGGAGGAAATTGGGATACTCACCACCGTTAGCTAAGTTTTCATATAATACCAACTACCATACCAGCATTAAAGCCGCTCCGTTTAGGCTTTGTATGGTTGTAAGTTTCGCTCATCGCTATGTTGGGTAAAGGTTGGCAAAAAGCATTTGACTGGTCCTGATATTGGCTAGGAAACCATTGATAAGATCATCAAAATCAAAGATCGTCTGAAAACCACTCAATGCAGACGAAAGAGAGTTGTGCTAGCAACAGACGAAAGCAATTAAAATTCGAAGTGGGAGACAAAGTCATGTTAAAGGTCTCATCTTGGAAAGGAATTGCAAGATTTGACAACCGTGGCAAGCTTAACCCTAGGTACGTTGAACCATTTGAAATTTTGACTAGGGTTGGCCCTGTGGCATACAAGCTCAAGTCGCCACAAGATCTAAGCAATGTACATGATACGTTTCATGTATCAAATCTCAAGAAGTGCTTATCAGACGAGACATTAATTATACCGCCTGATGAGATTCACATAGATAGCAAGCTACACTTCGTTGAGGAACCCATTGAAGTCTCAGATTGGAAGGTTCAGAAAACAAGGCGTAGTCGAATCAAACTGTTAGTACGTTGGAATTCAAAGCGTGGTCCTGAGTATACACGGGAACGAGAGGATCAAATGAAAACAAAATACCCATCCTTGTTCAAGGATACACCAATTCAAGAAGACACGAATTGAATTTCGGGACGAAATTCTTTTAACATGGGGAGAATGTGACACCCGACATTTCAGGTCAACATCCGTACATGTTATAAACGAGTTTACATTATAATTGTTTTTGTGATTTACCTAATTTCACAAACAAGGATATTAAGGTCTAACAAAAACCGTACATGGTCTCATTTCATATTTGGTAATTCTAGGAGTTACCGGTTCACGTACGAGGATAACCCGACTAAATACGAACACTAGTGGTTAAATTTACACTTAAATCTAATTATTTGATTTATTTAACCCCAACCCATTTTCCTTGACTTTCTTGGCCGAAGCCAGAGAAGACCCCCCTTTTCACACTACTGTTTTCTTCTCTCTCATCTTCCTTATCTTTAAACCCATGCCATACCTGCGAGAATGCAGATATGAACCATACTCCCCTCAATCAAAATCTCACAATTTCTTTTGCCTTCCTCATTTTCTTACGGCAATATTCCCCATTTTTCTTCAACTCAAAGTCCAGTTTAAGGCAAAATCCACCATAATTCGGTGCTATAAGAAGAGTTCCAAGTGTTTTTCTCAAGAATCAAGCTAAGGAGCTCAAGATCATTCTCTGTTTCTCTCAAAATTGTCATTCTCTGTTTTAGGTAAAAACTCGATACTATCTACAATATTTTCTTTAAAACCGTAGCTAAACATACAAAATATTCAAACGCAAGTAAGATAACAAGAAAAGTGTGTCGAATTAAAGATTAAAACATAAAAATATGCACGACTGATTCTGTCAAACAGAAGTCCAGTAATCGAAACTATAGTTTCGATACCAGTTTACTCAATCGAAACTAGGAGCTTCGATACTAGTTGTTCAATCGAAACTAGGTAGTTTCGATACATATTGCTCAATCGAAACTAGGTAGTTTCGATACCCTTCTTGCCAATCGAAACTAGGTAGTTTCGATACCAGTTTTTATTCAATCAAAACTAGGAGGTTTCGATATCTAATCTGCGCAATCGAAACTAGGAATTTTTGACAACTGTCATACTCAATCGAAACTAGGTAGTTTCGATACCCAACTACTCAATCGAAACTAGGTAGTTTCGATACCCAACTACTTAATCGAAACTAGGTAGTTTCGACACATGTTCATCAGTCACATTGGGCAGTAACTTAGAACTGTTTTTATAGCAAAACAAGTGTTGAAAATCTAAGAAGATATTTAAACAAAAACAACTAGATTTACTTGGTCGGTGAATAATTTGCAATATGAGACGTTCGGTCTTAACACAATTTACCCTTTGGTATCTAGGGTACGAATAGTCAAGTTTGACTACAACATGTATCATTACAAGTATACACAAACTCAAGGTGAGTTCACTGTCCCCTTTTAACTTTTAATGTTTTAGAAACATCGGGGGAGAAACATACTTGCATAACACGTTTGAAAACACGAAACATCATTACTTGATACATCTTAGAAAACATGGAACACGTACTTATAAACATTTTCATATGGTAACAAGAAACAAGACCCGACCTTTATGTTTGCATGAGTGAACACGTTTGGAGCTCGTAAAGTCCCCTGACCATCATATTTTATAACCATTAGCTAATGATAGCCTGGGATTCTATGGATAGTACTATTGGGTCTGACACCCTCGGTCATGGTTAGTCGCGCTAACCATGGGTCCCTCTAGCCAAATGACCGCATAGTGTTCTAATATTGCTCGTGAGGTACGAGTGAGGGGCAAAACACCTGGTCTTGGTTTGGTTATGCCTCATGTATGTACATATTATTTGTATTCCTAGCTAGTCTACAAATGGGTCAACATTACTTGTTTTGTTTATCATACTCATTGAAACGTTTTCGTGCAGATGGATCTGCCAATCACTTATACACAAATGGTTTTGCCATTCGTTTACGTGGAAATGTTTTTATCAATGTTTTCAAGGAAAACAGTTTCATATTATGGCCATGTACACAGTATCAATGTTTTTAGGAAAAATGACTTATTTTATGACTATGAAGTCATCACATGTTTTCATTGAGAAAACTACTCGTTTTATGACTATGAAGTCATCACATGTTTTCGAGGAAACAACCTTACATTAAACCCGTGTACATATTTTCAGTGTTTTCGAGGAAAACAGTTTCGTATCATGGCCATGTACACAATATCATTGTTTTCAAGGAAAATCACTTTACATTGCAACATTCAAACCTGTGAACTTACCAACCTTTGTGTTGACACTTTTAAGTATGTTTTTCAGGTAATTCATAGCCATGGCACGGTTGGAATAGGCTAGTTATGTTGGATCAATTCCTAGTAGCTGGAAGGACGTAGAATATCAAGTCTCAAGTCTATCGTTGATCTAGAGGAACTTAGATCATAGTATTACTCAGTTTTAGTAATTGTATATGTAATCAAGTCTTAGAAATCACTATTACAGCTTCCGCTATCGTGTAATGAACCAATCGTTGCAACCTGTATTTATTTAATAAGTAAATAAATTTGGGGGTGTGACATGATGTTCTAAAGGATCTATCTGACGAGGAGATCTTATATTTAGGGCCTCACTATTCATCAAGCAGTCAAATCACGTAGTGGCGATGGGTTTGTGGAAGGTTCTATAGCGGGAAGCAAGATCTGGGAAGTTTGAAGTGTTCAAGCCTCAAGTGCCCAATCGAGTCAAGGATAAGAATGCTAGACATCCTGTGACTAAGAAACGCTTAAAGAAACTGGTATACAAGCCAGTGCTATGTGAAACCAAGATTATCTTGAGCAAGTTATCTCAGGATATCCTGGGTGACATGTGGTACTGGTACGTAGCTCCTAAAACGGGTGAGGCTGTGGTGATAGGAAAGGTACGGTCAGAAAGTGGATGCTTAGTGCCGAGGGAACTAATCAGAGTATTTGATGAAGTCTGCTTCATTAACTTCTCTGTGAAAGATCTGGAGGCACTAGCAGACAGGTATTGCATGCATAGGGACGAATGGACGAAATTCCTTGCTTCTAAATATGACAAGGTGATCAAGTTATGCCTTGACTACAAGAAGAAGATGGAAGCTAAAGATGCAGGGCTGTGAAGACCGAAGACTGAAGACCGAAGATGATCCAGAGCTGTTGTCAAGGGGGAGTTTGTTGAAGCACTTTTCGTGTGACAAACACTCATAAATTCCTGCGTACTTGCTAAGTACGCATGAGAAATTTGCCCTACGCACTTGCTAAGTCCGCAGAGATCAGGTCATGTATAAATAGGATAGGTTGACAGTAGATAAGTACGCAGGCAGATAATCAGACTTTGTATACCCAGTATTTCTCTCTGTAACCTTTAAGTGTTTATAATAGACGAAAGTTTAAAGTGATTCTCTTGTCGGTTTACTTTGTGTTGTAAGACTCTCCACCTAGTCACGGGTATTTCGCACCCGGTCCGACATAGGAACACACTTGCATGTAACGATCCGCCACACACGAGGGACCTACATTTTTAACAATGATGACATGAAGTGGTTGATTTTGGTTTATTGTGGTGTTTGTTAAATCCTTTTCGTACATACATGAATGACATAGATATTGCGTGATATATGTATTGTCTCACTCGTTGTATTGTTTGTATTAGAAAAAGGAACATGCCACCGCGGAGAGAAAACCAAAATGCTAACCCACTCCCCACTACGCCGAGGAATTGGCCAAGTTAATTTCACAACATGTCAACACCACCCGCTAATCAGACGGCCAACCAGAACATGAACCATGGAAACCAGATTGAAGGGTGCTCTTACAAGACCTTTCTAGCATGTCAGCCCTGACTCTTTTCTGGAACTGAAGGACCGGTAGGCATTTTCCGCTGGATTGAGAAAATGGAGTCTGTGATGGTCATAAGTAATTGTACTGCTGCTCAGCGCGTGAAGTTTGCAACAAGTTCATTTCAGGATGAAGCTCTAGCCTGGTGGAATACTCAGATTCAGGGTCTCGGTGAGGCTAATGCCTACAGCCTCACTTGGGATCAGTTGAAGGAAATGTTACTGCGTGAGTATTATCCACGCAACAAAATTCAGAAATTAGAAGCAGAATTATGGAATTTGGCCATGGTAGATGCCAAAGTAAGGGAATATACGACCAAGTTTCATTAATTGGCACGACTTGTACCCCATCTAGTAACACCCGAACACAAAAGAATTGAGCGTTATATCTGGGGCTTGGCACCTTAGATCCATAGTATGGTGACGTCAGCAAACCCTACGACTATTCAGAGTGTTGTGCAATTAGCACACTCCCTGACTGATGATGTTGTTCGTATGGGGACATTGAAGAAGAGTGGTTCAGGGAAGAGCCGGTGGAAGTTGTTGATGGAACGACTGAGAAAGGAAAAATGCCAACTGAAGGAAAGCGTAAGTGGTCTGAGGGATCTAGGAGTCATGCTGGTAACTCTTAGAACAAAAGGAGGAATCAGAGAAGGATGTTTCCAGCCAACACCACTGAAACAAGAAGATATTAGGGTCCTAACCCGAAGTGCAACAAATGTGATTATTTTCACACTGGTCAGTGCAACGCTTGTGACCGTTGCGGCAAAATTGGACATCAAGCCCAAACCTGTCGTGTGAAATTTGGTGTGAAGAAAAAAGAATCAAACCCTGGATGTTTTGAATGTGGGATTGTAGGGCATTTCAAGAAGGATTGCCCAAAACTGAAGAACCAGGGAAAATGTTGTAGAGCATTCGTGGTGGAGGCCAAGAAAGCACGAAAGGATCCATCGGATGTTACCAATACGTTTCTCATTAATGACCGTTATGCTTACATTTTATTTGATACAGGAGCTGATAAAAGCATTGTTTCCAAAAAATTGAACCTTTTATTAGCTCAAAATCAAGTAAATTAGATGTTACGTATTCTATAGTGTTAGCTAACGGAAAGTTAATAGAAGCCGACGAAGTCTTTCGTGAGTGTACCATGCGTTTGGGAAATCGTACGTATAGTATTGACCTTTTACCAGTAGAACTTGGAAGTTTCGATGTCGTTATTGGCATGGATTGGTTATCAAAGAATCATGCAAAGATTGTGTGCGATAAGAAGATAGTTCGTCTTCTACGTCCGACTGGTGAACCGTTGGAAATTCAAGGCGACGAGTGTGCCCCGTTGAGAATTGTTAATATGATGAAAGCTCAAAAGTATTTGCGAAAAGGATACCCAGCATACTTAGCCCACGTGGTTGACACTAGGGTTAAGGAGAAGAAGCTTGAAGAGATCCCTGTAGTTCGTGATTATCTGGAGGTATTTCCTGAAGAGTTACCTAGATTGCCACCGCAAAGGAAAGTCTAGTTTAGGATTGACCTAGTGTCCGGAGCAGCACCGATAGCTCGATCTCCTTATCTTTTAGCACCATCTGAAATGCAAGAACTATCCAAGCAATTGCAAGAATTGTTGGATAAAGATTTTATAAGACCGAGTTTCTCACCCTGGGGAGCGCCAATTTTATTCGTGAAAAAGAAGGATGGTTCTATGAGGATGTTTATCGATTATCGAGAATTGAACAAGCTTACCACCAAGAATCGATATCCATTGCTGAGAATTGATGACTTGTTCGATCAGATGCAAGGGTCGAGTTATTATTTGAAAATCGATTTACGTTCAGGCTACCATCAATTGAGGATCGTTGAAGAAAATATTCCGAAGACTGCGTTCCGAACCCGGTATGGTCATTACGAGTTTTTGGTTATGCCTTTTGGTTTGAAAAACACTCCTGCGGTATTCATGGATCTCATGAATAGAGTGTGCAGAACATACTTTGACAAGTTCGTGATAGTGTTTATCGACGATATACTCATCTATTCACGGACCAAGGAAGAGCACGAGCATCATCTGAGACTGATTTTGGAGATGTTAAGGAATGAGAAGCTATATGCTAAACTTTCCAAATTCGAGTTCTGGATCCGAGAAGTTCAATTTCTTGGACAAGTTATCAATGAGAAGGGTATACACGTGGACCCAACAAAGATTGAGGCAATTAAGAATTGGGAAGCGCCACAGAGTCCAACCGAGGTACGACAATTCCTAGGTTTGGCGGGTTATTATCGAAGGTTTATCGAGAATTTTTCCAAGATAGCGCAATCCCTAACGCTATTGACCCAGAAAGACAAGGAGTATATCTGGGGAGAAAAGAAAGAGGCAGCCTTTCAATTGTTGAAAAAGAAGTTGTGCAGTGTCCCTATCCTGTCTCTTCCCGAAGGGACAGATGGATTCGTGGTGTACTGTGATGCCTCTCGCCAAGGTCTTGGTTGTGTTTTAATGCAGAATGGAAAGGTTATAGCCTATGCATCTCGTCAACTCAAGGTGCATGAACAGAATTATGTGACGAATGATTTGGAATTGGGTGCGGTAGTTTTTGCACTCTAAATTTGGAGGCACTACCTTTACGGTACCAAGTGCACAATTTTTACAGATCATAAGAGTCTCCAACACATTTTTGACAATAAGGAGCTGAATACGAGGTAACGACATTGGATGGAATTGCTCAATGACTACAATTGTGATATTTTCCTTTTAAATAGCTCATTTTTAGTTATATTTATGTATTTCAATACAAACGAATGTGTAATAATATACACATTGGATTTTATTAAATAAACCATTTGTGCAATTTATAATTCTAGAAAAAAAAATTTATTTAAATAATTATAATAACAACTTTTATAAATAAAATGGAATTTAAAACAAATGAGTTTTGAGTTTATAAGATGATTAAATAGAAAATAATTGGTTTGAAACCCCCCCCCCCCACCGCCCCACACATTTTTGATTGGAACCCTGAAACAAGTTTAACCTCAATTTTGACTAGCAAAAGTCAAAACCCATTTCAATTCCGATCAATCCCTGCAATTACGGGTTTATATTTTTCCAAAATGATTACTAACCTAATTAAGATCTTTTAGAACTCGGAACCACCAACCTTGATTGAGGAATTAAAAATTTAAAACCCATTTTAGGGGGGGTTACGACAATGAGATTCGAAACCCACAAAACAAGTCCTAATCCCACCATTTGCGCCCTAATCACAACTGTAAACGCGGTTGAGATGAAGCTTTAACACTCTATAAATTCCAATTTCTATCCAGAGGCTCAACCCAGCACCACGAAATTGATTTTTTTCTCTCTCATGTACGTTCGGTTTTGGAAGCCCGCCAACAGCTACGATTTGGCTTCGGGTTTTAGGTCGACACCAGGTAAACTTACATTCTGATGATTCTCGTATCGCTTGTACCATTTTGATGGTATATCAATTGACATAACTCAAATGGGCTATTTAAAAGGAAAATATCAATGGGTTAACTGAAGATAATTTTGCTTTTCTAAAGAAAAAAAATAATGTATCTTTTATACACGTGTAAGGTCTGGGTTCGCAACTGGTTCGAAAAGAAGAAGATGATTAGGGTTAATTCATGTTAAAAACGTTTGTTCCAAAATATTATCTTGAATGAAGCACTGGTCTAGCGGTTATGCCATATGTTATGCAGGGAGGAGGTCATGGGTTCGACCCTTGCTAGTCCTCCTTGAGTAGTTTCTTTTTGTTCCTCTTGTTTTACCTTCTTTTCTCACACACATGTATATATATGTACATATTTATGTATTTGTGAGCTCCTGTATTTTTTTAAGGTATTATACCTGTAATAACAAAACATAATTTTTAACATCTATATAAATATAATGACAAACATATACTTATCATTAAAATCCAATTATTCTATGGATGCTCAAGGGTATTACAACATATATTTATCACATTATTAATAATTTTCTTATTAGGGTTTTAATGGTTACGAAATCCTTTTAAGAACTTGATTTTCATAAATGATAATCTTACTATTTGCGTAATTTATTTATTTTGATGGTATATCATTACATTATTTCATTATGATGACTATCTTAACCTATCATCTTAATAAAACAATTGTTTTATTAAAAATACAATTAAAATTTATTGTTGACACATAAGATCTCGTTTTAAATAAAATCCATATTTCATAGGATTATTATATATTACCACTTTACTTAACTTTGTATCGTTATAACTCGAATCTTTACTATTGTTTCGTGCGTTCCAATCCCTAAGTCCCAAGTCATTCCGTTCCTATTTCTTTTAATCGTTTCAATATGTCAAATAACATATCTTATACAACTTAGGGCATCCTTAATTCTTGTTGCTACAAGTAACAAGCTCAACCCTCTATTATTCAAGGTCAGTTTACATAACCTCTTTTTTTCATTTTTGTACATTTTGGGGTGAAACATGATTTGCATTGAAAACTATTTGCAATTACATATGTCATATGAATATTCCTTATTTACCATATGTCATATGAATTGAATACAACACTTGAAAACTATTTGAGATTTCTAACCCTCTGTATGCTCACCAACTATTTATAGTTGACCCTCTCATTTCAAACATGTTTCAGGTGGATATGTTGATGTACAAGTTTATCACATAGGAGCTTATGGACCTAGTGACAAATAAAATCGATGTATTGTTAGCTTTTGATGTTGGAACAAAATGTATTTGCACATGTAATTCAGTTTAATAAAGTTATGAAGTTTAGTTTGATCATGAGCTTTTGAACAGTCTACATGTCCCGCCCCGACGTATTTCGTCGTCGGTTGGGGTGTGACAGATTGGTATTAGAGCCATGGTTATAGGAAATTAGGTTATTAGAAACCAATGACCTAGTCTATAACCTTAGGATACCCCCTTGTGTGATTATCGTACATATTATCTTAGGTGATACATTACATGTTATTTCATATGCTACGTTACTTGATAACTTACATGTTTACAAAAGATTGCTTATTTGTCACACTGTTTGATTACATGCTACCTAGTTGATTGCATGAAATGTCATCCTAAGCTTTACTATACACTCATCCTTATCTAAGACTTCATACACCCTCATTCTTACACACTAAGAATTATGTCACCATCATCATTTGTGAACAAAAACTAAACCCTTGGGCCTAATACCCATTAACAAGAAACTAAAGGAGCCCACTTACCCTCCAAGAAGAGGAAGCATGTTGGAGTATATGAATGTCACCCTTGGACCACAAAGCCTGCTCCATAATAATCCTCATCATGACCATGAGTTCAAGCAATATTATTAATTGTACATGATGGCTGGAAGAGTGTGTGTAGACCCATAAGAGAATTCTGGCTAAGGAAAGACTAGGTACTTAAGTGTCTCTTGTGACCCACCCCTCTTTCCTAGGAATTCTCTTCATAGATACACAACTTATAGGTCAAGTGTTACTTCTAACATACTATTGTGAAAACTCGGTGTTATGAGTAGCCAAATTCTGAACTCATGAAAACTTCTGTACCTAACATTTAATATCTTACTATCACTCACAATCTCCTTCTTCTTCTGCTAGAAATGGACTCCTACACTCCTCCCTCCCCAGTATACTATCCCGAGACAGACTTTGAACAGGAGGAAGACATCGGATCACCATCACCAGACCATCAGTCACCAGCACCTCCAGCTGCTAGATCCATGTTTGACATAAGAGCAGATTCATTTAGGAGCACCGGCCTGAGTCTCCGAGCATATGAATCACCTCCATCAGGAAATCCTTATCAAGCACCTTACCTACACAACCAGCTACCATCCCCTCTGAGAGACCCCTACCTAGCACCTGACCCATACCACCCGAACCTAAGAGCAAGGCAAACCATGGCACCCACCAGTGCTATAGGAGCCCCAGTTGATGCTACTCACCAATATGTGAGGACCAATGAGTTTATGAGAAAAGGGATGGAGCATGGGATAAGGCACCACCTACTAGGCCGACGAATAAACAGCCTATTGGGTCAAGTGTGGTGCCAGGGGGAGAAAATTTCAAACCTGGAAGAAGACAGTGAGATACTTGATGCACGTGCAGAGGCAGCTAGAGATGAGGCCCGGTTTGCTATAAGAGTAACCATAACAATGTTCATCCTAATACTCCTCTAATTTCTCGTGCAGAGCTACCTGAGACGCTAGCTGGATTCTCTATTTTTTTTCTTTAATTCCCGTTTGAAACCACTACTTTACGTTTGGATTAAGTTTTGACATTTTATCATTTAGTGTAAGTTTTATATTACAACTTAAATGCCATTATTCATTGGTTTAATGTTACCGTTATATTTTCATCAGAATCCCTAAAATATCATTTTTCTTTTTCATTCATTGCAATTTAGTACACCTACCTAAAACCTTTTTCGTAAACAAATCATCTTATTATATGATTTAAACAACATCGTTATTTTGTTCATCAAGCCAGGAGTTTGTAGATATGATTAGGATTTAAATTTTCAATAAACATTTCTACCTTGAAAGGAAATTTAATACAACCCGATTTATGAAACATTGTCTTAATTGTGACTTTTACTTCGTTAAATAGTTATTACTAAACCATGGCTCAAGTTATTTAGCTATTATTTTCTCTTGAAATATTCCCTTTATAATAATTTAAAAAAAAGTTTTCATATAATTATCTATTTATTTAGTTATTCAACTCATTATTTTCATCATTTTATTTATTCACAAATAAGAATAAATTTCAATTACTTATTTATTTACAAACAAAAAGGACAATTCCGTTATTGTAAGCACATTACTCGGAATATCTACAAAACCTTCTCGTTATCTTACACCTTCGGTAATGTATGAGTGTACTTAGCACTTCAAAGAGATGAATCTTTTCGCATAGGCGTTAACCATCAATATAAACCTCAACAAGATTAAAAATTTAAAACCCAACTACCCACATTATACATGAATGTTAAGCAACACGCTTGTCCGCAACACTCGACCACCTACAAACATCGATAGTGTACGTTACTCATGAGATTCAATCAACTTACATATGAACGTTCATAGTATACATACTACTAGATTGATCACATGATACATGATACATGATACATGAAACTTAGTTGTTTGCAATATACATAATACTAGATTGATCACATGAAACTTAGTTGTTTACAATATACATGATAGAAGATTGATTACATGAATCATGAAACTTAATTTTTTTTAATATACATGATATTAGATTGGCCACATAGTACATGAAACTTAGCTGTTCACGATACACATGATACTAAATTGTTTATATGAAAACTTATTTGTTTACAAAATACATAATACTAAATTGATCACATTATACATGAAGCTCATTTGTTTACTATATACATGATACTAAACTATTTACATTATACATGAATCCTAATTGCTTACAATGTACATGACACAAGATCATACATGAAATTTGAGTATTTACATTATACGCGGAACTAAATTATTTACAGTTGTTGCAACTGACTGATCACATTATACGGAAGGCATGATCATACACTTTAATCACTAAAGTTGAAAGCCATAACACTTTGAAGCTACTCACGTATTCTTGTTCAAACCGGAGGAAGCTGTAACACTTTGAAACTACTCGGGGTTTGACGTATTCTTGTTCAAACACGAGTAAGCTATGGAACTTTAAGTTATATTTCATTATTACTCTTTAGTTTCCTGATTAACCTTACTATCTAGGGACACAGTTATTTATTAGCAGCTTATACGTGAAAACAATACACATGAACTATGTAATTTAGTGCCCTCTCTTAACCTGCACATAACGGAAGGATCTATACAAACCATGCGACGATTCGAGTAATTACGGGTGCACACGGAATTATAAAAATCAGCGCATGGAAAACATAGTGAATTCTATCGTGTGTTATGACCTAAAACCTATCGTGATATATAGTAACGAAACTAATGTGATATGACAAGGGAATGGTGGATACGCCGCTGGTACTTCCTATATATAAGTGTTCCTTTCATATTGTCAAAAGTAGAGTTACTCGTGTCACGTGAAGTTTTATGTTATTTTGACATGGACCAATGTTTGTGAAATCTCTTATCTAGTGACAACTCTTGGACATATTAGACTACATCCTAAACATGCCTTGATCATCAAATTCCCATCGCTCCCATTTCAAGTGATGCATTTCATCTTTGGAGTTCAAAATATTCTTCAACGGTTTTCTCCCTAATTCTCTTAAACTAAACCCACTATCATCATTAATGCCTGACTTTGAGAAACAGACCAAAATCTTGCCATCGATCATACTCCTCAACCCAACTTACAAAGTTCATTGAGAATCTAAACGTGGCCCAGAGTTTACTTGGGAACGTGAGGATCAAATGAAGCTCAAGTATCCACACCTTTCTTAATTCAGTAGCCTCCACTAGTTGAATTTCGGGACGAAATTCCCTCAACATGGGGATACTATAACAACCATGATTTTCTAACTTTATTCTATTTTAAGTTATAAAATTCATCCAAATCCCACCATTTACGCCCTAAACAGAGCTGTAAACGCGGTTGAGATGAAGCTTTAACACTCTATAAATACCAATTTCTGTGTAGAGGCTCAACCCACCACCACGAAATCGATTTTTTTTCTCTTCTGTACGTTCGGTTTTGGAAGCCCACCAACAGATACGATTTGGCTTCGGGTTCTAGGTCGACACCAGGTAAACTTACATTCTGATGATTCTCGTATACCTTGTACCATTTTGATGATGGAAGCCTTTAATCGATTGGGGGGGGGGGGGTAAGGTCTGGGTTCGCAACTGGTATGAAAGGAAGAAGATAATTAGGGTTAATTCGTGTTAAAACAGTTTGTTCCCAAATCTTATCTCGAATGAGGCACTGGTCCAGTGGTTATGCCATATGTTCTGCAGGGAGGAGGTCACGGGTTCGACCCTTGCCAGCCCTCCTTGCGTATTTTCTTTTTGTTCCGCTTGTTTTACCTTCTTTTCTCACACACATGTATATATGTACATATTTATGTATTTGTGAGCTCCTGTATTTTTTTTAAGGTATTATACCAATTATTTTTGTTATAACAAAACATAATTTTTAACGTCTATATATATATAATGACAAACATATATTTATCATTAAAATCCAATTATTCTATGGATACTCAAGGTTATTACAACTAATATCTTTTTTCAAATAAAAAAAATGTTTATCACATTATTAATACTTTTCTTATTAGGATTTTAATGGTTATGAAATTCTGTTAATAACTTGATTTTCATAATTGATAATATTACTATTTGCGTAATTTATTTATTTTGATGGTATATTATTACATTATTTCGACATGATGACTATCTTAACGTATCATCTTTATAACATAATTATTTTATTAAAAATACAATTAAAAGTTATTGTTGACACCTAAGATCTCGTTATAAATAAAATCCATATTTCGTAGGATTATTATATATTACCACTTTACTTAACTTTGTATCGTCATAACTCGAATCTTTACTATTGTTTCGTTCGTTCTAATCCCTAAGTCCAAAATCATTTCGTTCCTATTTCTTTTAATCGTTTCAATATGTCAAATAACATATCTTATACAACTTAGGGTATCCTTAATTCTTGTTGCTACAAGTTACAAGCTCGACCCTCTATTATTCAAGGTGAGTTTACATAGCCTATTTTTTTTTCATTTTTGTACATTTTGGGGTGAAACATGATTTGCATTGAAAACTATCTGCAATTACAATATACAATTCTACATTATGACTACTTGTTAATTTATGCTTTTATACTTGAATGCTATGAGTTGAACTACATATACATGACATACACGTGCAATCATTAACTCTATACAAGCCTACGATAACATTGATAGATCTATTGTGTCTGACAAACCCACCTAGGTAGGGTGATTGTTACCGACACCACATTAGGATAACATGTGTTGTTATGCCCTACATTAGGATAACCTACGGGTTATGCCCTACATTAGGATAACCTGCGGGTTATGCCCTTTATTCACAAGGTTTGATTGTACACCTAGTTTGACTATAGATTCTCCATAAAATGCCTTATTTATCATATGTCATATGAATTGTATACAATACTAGAAAACTATTTGAGATTTCTAACCCTCTATATGCTCACCAACTATTTATAGTTCACCTTCTCATTTTAAACATGTTTCAGGTGGATATGTTGATGTACAAATTTATCACATAGGAGCTTATGGACCTAGTGAAAAATAAAATTGATGTATTGTTAGCTTCTGATGTTTGAACAAAATGTATTTGCACATGTAATTCAATTTAATAAAGTTATGAAATTTAGTTTGATCATGAGCTTTTGAACAGTCTACATGTCCCGCCCTGACGTATTCCGTCATCGGTTGGGGTGTGACAGATTGGTATTAGAGCCATGGTTATAGGGAATTAGGTTATTAGAAACCAATGACCTAGTCTACAACCTTAGGTTACCCCAATGTGTGATTATCCTACATGTTATCTTAGGTGATACATTGCATGATACAATACATGTTATTTCATGTGCTACGTTACTTGATAACTTACATATTTACAAAAGAATTGCTTATTTGTGACACTGGTTGATTACATGCTACCTAGTTGATTCCATGAAATGTCATCCTAAGCTTTAGTATACACTCATCCTTATCTAAGACTTCTTACACCCTCATTCTTACACACTGAGAATTATGTCACCATCATCATTTGTGAACAAAAACTAAACCCTTAGGCCTAATACCCATTAATAAGAAACTAAAGGAGCCCACTTACCCTCCAAGAAACAGAAGCCTGCTAGAGTAAATGAATGTCACCCTTGGACCTCAAAGTCCGGTCCATAATAATCCTCATCATGACCATGAGTTCAAGCAATAGTGTTAATTGTACATGATGGCTGGAATATTGTGTGTAGACCCATAAGAGAATTCTGGCCAAGGAAAGCCTCGGTACTTAAGTGTCTCTTGTGACCCACCATTCTTTCCTAGGAATTCTCTTCATGGATACACAACTTATAGGTCAAGTGTTACTTCTAACATACTATTGTGAAAAGTCGGTGTTATGAGTAGCCAAATTCTGAACTCATGAAAACTTCTGTACCTAACATTTAATATCTTACTATAACTCACAATCTCCTTCTTCTTCTACTAGACATGCACTCCTACACTCCTCCCTCCCCAGTATCCTATCCTGAGACATAATTTGAACAGGAGGAAGACATCATATCACCATCACCAGACCATCAGTCACCATCACTCCAGCTGCTAGATCCATGTTTGACATGAGAGCAGATTCATTTAGGAGCACCAGCCTGAGGCTCTGAGCATCTGAACCACCCCCATCAGGAAATCGTTATCAAGCACCTCACCTACACAACCAGCTACCATCCCCTCTAATAGACCCCTACCAAGCACCTGACCCATACAACCCGAACCCAAGATCAAGGCAAACCATGGCACCCACCAGTGATATAGGATCCCCAGTTGATGCTTCTCACCAATATGTGCGGACCACTGAGTTTATGAGACAAGGGATGGAGTATGGGATAAGGCACGACCTGCTGGGCTAACAAATAGATAGCCTATTGGGTCAAGTGTGGTGCCAGGGGGAGAAAATTTCAAGCCTAGAAGAAGACAGGGAGATACTTGATGCACGTGCAGAGGCAGCTAGAGCTGAGGCCCAGTTTGCTATAAGAGTAACCATAACAATGTTCATCCTAATACTCCTCTGCTTTCTCATGGAGAGCTACCTTAAACGCTAGCTGGATTCTCTATTTTTGTCTTTAATTCCCGTTTGAAACCACTACTTTACGTTTGGATTAAGTTTTAACATTTTATCATTTAGTGCTAAGTTTTATATTACAACTTAAATGCCATTATTCATTGGTTTAATGTTATCGTTATATTTTCATCAGAATCCCTCAAATATCATTTTTCTTTTTCATTCGTTGCAATTTAGTACACCTACCTAAAACCTTTTTCGTAAACAAATCATCTTATTATCTGATTTAAACAACATCGTTATGTATCATCCCAAATTTTAGAGCACAAAATAGTTAGCAAAAATTAAAACTTAGTATGATAAAGAGTATCGGGCTAGGGCTTGGGAGTATGGGCCGAAAAGGGGAAGGGTTGGGCCCCTTATAAGCCTCAAGACCAGCCCCAAACCTCATTATCTACACCATTTTCATATTCTAGAGAGAGAAAGTGAGAGAGCAACATTCTAAAGAGAGAGTGAATCGGTTTTGACCAAAGATCGGCCCAACCATCTTCTCCAGCATTTGTTTGAAGCTTCTCCGAAGAATCAAGCACAATCAAGTAACAAAACTCGTTCAGATATGAGATTTTGTTTAAAATGGGTTTTTAGGGTTTCAACAAGTTTTCTTCAAAAAGATTAGATTTTTACGTGTGTTTTTGAATAAAAACCATAGATTCAGCTTCATGGATAAGATTAGAATAGTTTGGACGTAAAAAGTTAGGATTTTGGATAAAAAATGAAGAATCTAGCTTAGATCAGATGATTCGTCCGAAAAGTCGATGAATGGATCGAAAAGTCCAGTTCGTCCGAAAAGTATTTCGGACGCGGTGTGAGATTTTGATCGAAAAGAGATTTCGATCAAAAAGAGATTTCGGACGGATCAGGTTTCGGAGGAACAAGCCTTTGGATGAAAGACATTTCGGGCGAATTAGATTTCGGGCGAAATGGTTTTCGGACAAGACTTTTTGACCGAAATAGATTTTGATCGAAAGGAGATTTCGGTCAAGTAGAGTTTTCTACCAGTAGATTTCGGCAGATAGATTTAATATGGCATGATCTTAACACGTTTCATTTCTGACCACTCGTACAGATCGTTGAGCCTTAAGAAGAGTAGCTAAGAAAGTCAGGTGAGTTCTAATCCCCTTTTGCCTGCTTTAGGGGTGGTGTGCATACTTAGTGTAAAGTGTTTATTACATATTTTATATTAATAAACAAAGTGAAAAGCTATGTTTTAGTGTAAAGTTTAAAAGAGGCAAATGTATGTTTTGAGTAAAGCATAGCTATATTATTGGCAAGCGTTTACTATATTTTCATATACATAAACAAAGGCATGATACCTGTGTTAAGCTATATTTCAGTAAAAGCAAATGTATTTATGGCAAGCGTTTACTATATTTTCATATAAATAAACAAAGGCTTAATACGTGTTAAGGTTATGATCAAGTTAAAGAAAGTAAATTGATTTCCTACGAGAATGTGTACAAGCTGTAAAGGTCCTTGGGACTGATGTTACTTGTACAAGATGTCAGATATATAGGGTAGGCCCATTAGTAAGAACCTTTGGGTTCGCTAACTGTTGTACAGCTGGGATAAGTGACGGCGGTTGCTCGGGAGGTCCACGCAACCTCCCCTTAGCGTTAAGCGGTATTGTCAGTTCATGGACGTGAGCCATGGGGGCATTGAATAGGGTATTATCGGTTCATGGACGTGAGCCACGGGGGCATTGACTAGGTACTCGTCGGTTCATGGACGTGAGCCAAGGGGGCGGTACAATAGTGACAAGGGAATTTACGGATAAGCGGTATTGTCAGTTCATGGCCATTGGCCATGGGGGCATTAACCAGGTACTTGTCGGTTCATGGACGTGAGCCATGAGGGGAGTATAGTGTAAAGGAATTGACGTATTATTATATGTTTTAAACTGATTTGAAAAGTAAAGTATGTAAGGAGTTTTTTCCTTAAGGGCAGTACGTATGTATTAGTAAATCTTTTATATAATTGATTTAAAGTAAACGTTAGAACTCACTCAGCATTGCTGATTTTTAGTATGCATGTCAGTTAAGTGTAGGTGGCTCGGATTGGTTGTGGATGCTTGGCTTGGCGAGAAGAGTTACCCGAAGATCAGCATCTGGCATCCCGTTTATGTTTATGTTTCAGTTGTTTAAGACAAGTTTCATTTCCTTTCAGTCAAGTTATGTTTAGACATGTTATGTATTTTCGCTGCGTATGTTGAAGTTTTAAATCGTTTCCGTTGTGTTAATGAAAGTCTTATGTTTATTTTCTATGTGTTGATAAGTAAATCCAATAAGTGAGACATCCCGGGTTTGGGGCCTTACAAGTTGGTATCAGAGCCAGGTTTCGATCCTTGATTAGGATATAAATTTTCAATAAACATTTCTACCTTGAAAGGTGTAAGGCCCCTTTTACCGGGTGACCTCACTTATTGGATTTACTAATAAACATAGTCATCAATGCAGAACTATTAATTAGAAACATTCAAACACAGTGGACGCATTCATCATTCAAGTACATAACAACTGAAGTCTTAACATTTAAAACATAAACATTGTCTTAACATAGATTAAAATGGGATGTCAGTCTCATGCCGGATAGCCATCACGCCTTCGCACGACCCTTCCTCTTGTTACCTGAAATGTATACTAAAAGTCAGCTGACGCTGATGAGTTCTAGTTTAAAGCAAGTAGGCATAAACATTATTTCTTTATAAGTATAAGTATATATACATATATATATATATATATATATATATATATATACATACATTAACACTTGAATTTCCTTCATTTATCATTCATTGTAAGTACATATAAATATAAATATATATATATATACATCTTTTGTTTCATTGAACATACATTGACTATACACGCAAATAGGTGCATATGCATTCATTGAACATTAATTGGTCATACACATAAGGGTGATCAACCTGTCATTGATTGCGTAAGTCACAAAGATAGACGCTCCGACCTACCGTCATAAGCCGTAATTCATACCGTGTCTAACGAAGTAGTCCGTCCTTCATTACCGTCCGACAAACTTTGGACGTCCGTCTACCGTGTCTACCGTCGTAGTCCGTCCTTTCGCCCATCTGCCCGAAGGCATCCGTTTCCCATGCGAACTATTATTCATGCAACCATTATACTTATCATTAATAAGGCATTTGATTCGACCGTTCATTGATTGCCTTTCATACTGTAACACCCTGAAATTTCACAGCGGGTTACCTACGAGTTGTGACTGTCAAGGATTATCAGTCTCGGTCATTTCGAACGACCTCTAAATGGTTTTCGAAAAGACATTTCATTTAAACATCATACAAAGGTAAAGAAGTAATACATAGTTTGAAAATGCGGAATGTAAAGTGTGGAAGCAAAAGTGAAGTAACAAAATACAGAAGCATAACAAATTAGGTTCCCATAAACCTAGCTTCTAAATGAAAACATGAAATGTGACTCCAGATATGCAGTCCTAGTCCATGTGTGAATGCTTAACGACCTGAGATAAACATGTTTAAGTAAAAAAAACAGTAAAGAAAATAGTGTAACAGTACGTATTTCTACTCATGATTTGATTGTTGATCAGACAATATGCGGTAATAATATAAGCAATTCACTGAAACCGAAGCTAACGAAAAGGATGCTGAAACTTGCATTTTGCCTCTTACATGCCCAACACGCATTGGATTAGGTCAATGATGCACCCGTTAGACATCCAATATAAGTTAGCGCGACCAACCCAGGTGGGGTTTGTTAAACCCAATAATACTATTCATGATTACCTCGCTTGGGAAATAATTAACCGTTCGATTATGAGAGGACTTTACATGCGGGAAATGCACCCACTTATATATTAACGTGAAATAAAATTAACGTCATAAGACTATGAAAGTAAGTTTGAGCATGTATCTCCCCCAATGGAAAATAAGTAAAATGGGGCCGTGAAAACTCACCAGGGAATGAGGTGAATGAAGTATGAAAGTAGGACAATAAATCTAGGAACTCCGGATAACCGACCTAACCGAGCTCTAGGAATAGTAAGGCTATAAGGTCTATGAAAATAAACATGGTTTATGTAACCACATTCATCCAAACGACTCAACGTTGAAAAGTTACATTGACGTTTTGAAAAGGTTTGACCAAAGTTGACCGAGGTTTGACCAACTTTGACCAAGTTTGACTAATGTTGACCAATGTTGACTAATGTTGACCAACGTTGACTAATGTTGGCCAATGTTGACTAATGTGACACGACGACCCGTTGGTGACACATGGTGAACACATGAACAAGTAGTACATAGGTGACATCTGAGTAACACATAAGTAGCATATAAGTAACATATAAGTAACACCTTAATACATAAGATACGTGCTTTAAGTAATTGCATAAGTAAATAACTTTTCATCAGTCATATAGTTTGTACATGTTCATGTCATAAATAGTAACACGTAACTCCATGTAGTTGCATAAGTAACATGTGACAAGTAACGTGGCATTTGTACATCCTTATAATATAGTTCATACATATTGGCAAATCATCCACATAGGTTATGCCATTACACTAATAACCTAACAACAATATTTCAACCCATTTGAACAAGTAACATAACATGTCATTACTAAACCGTAGTCCTTAACATTGTAAAGTTTCCCGTTTTAGGCAATTAGGGTTTTAGGGAACTTTAAGTGTCATAGCTCAACTAAACAAGTTATACATGAAAATCATACTTGTAAGATACCATAAACATGATTCTATGCATAGACTTTCTATTTCAAGCAATGGTGAAGTTCCAAAACCAACAGAGTTTCCTTATTTAGCAAGGTCCTCCAAAACACGTCATTATACAACTCTAAATCACATATTCTTGTATAAGTCATCTATTCATATAGTAATAAAGCCATTAAACCTATTTTAGACATTTATAGTATACACATACAAAATATGTTCAAATAAAGTTTCCTTTTTAGGAAAGTGGTCCAAACGACCTCCTACACATGTGTAACTTCAAATAATTCCTTCTAACACTTTAATAGATGTTATCGAACCATATTATCATGCTTTCATCCATTAAAACATCATAACTCAAAATATGACAAAATAAAGTTTCCTTATATAGTAAGCCGACCATAGCATAGTGTAACACAACATTTTAACCAAAAAAAACTACATTTCTAATCTATTCTACTAATATAAGCATCATTTAAACTTTCACACATATCATATACACATTTATGCAAAATCTCAACCAACAAAGTTTCTATAAATAGAAACGAGCAATTAACTACCTAAATAAACATTTCAAACCATAAAAAGTTCAAATATGTGTCAAGAACTCAATATTATCAAAACCTTTTGACAAAACATGGATTTAAAGACCTTGAAACATATAAATTAGTTTGGATGGATGGTTTGCTATTCCTAGCCAAAATAATTGAAAGGAAGGTGGATGAACACTTACAAACTTCAAGTATGATGATAGAGTAGTCTTGAACAAGCTTAAATCACCACCAAATCACTTGAAACCACCTTGGATTGGACTTAGAATGCTTGGAATAGATTTAATAGTTTGAGAGAGAGTGGAGGATAGAGATGGAGGTGGCGGTCGAATGCAAGGAGAGGGAGAGAGGGTGTTTGAGTCAGGGTTAGGGTAAAATGAGATGTAGGATCGTGAAATTACAAGATGGTTCTGTTCTTAGTTGAAATTGGCGGAAACAAAAACAACTACACAAGTGTAATCGAGTAAGCAGAAAGAATACTTTTAAGAACACTGTTGTATTAAGCTTTTGCAGATAAACAATTACAATTGAAAAACTCAATCAAAAGACATAAAAAGCACACTTACAATGAAGTGTTTACACATTATTTATACTCACTTAGAATCTAGACAGCCCCTTGATTCTAAGGATCAGATCTAACACAGACCGTTGATCTGTTGTATGTAGCTAACTATTACACGTTTTGTCTAAAACTGGTTAACTTTATTGAAGCGTCTTCTTTATGCATCATTACTTGCATGCTTGGAGAAGAGTATTGTTGTCCGTCATTGGTTGTGCCATTGAGGTTCCTTCTGCTTTGAGTGTGTCAGTTGCTTTTGCAGAAAGTTGTCAGTGACGCTTGGTATGGATAGTCAGCTGCAACGATTTGTCTTCAAGGCACAAGGCTGTCAGCAACAAAGATGTTGATCAACATCAAGATGTAACCATCCAAAGCTGCTGATGATTTTCCTATCAGCAGCATAAAGTGTTGATGCTGCTGAGAAGCCAATCCGCAGCAACTTTGGTCTTCAGCAGATAAGGCTATCCGCAGCAGATTTGTTCTTCAATAGGAGAACAAGTATCCGCATCAGATAAGCTTGTCCGCAGCAGTTTGTTGGTCAGCAGCAAACTCTGAGATCACCAGCATTTGTACTTAGAGAATTTTGTAGCCATCAGTTTTTGGTTCTACAAACTCACCCTAGACTGATGCTACCAAAAATCTCTTACTGCCTTTGTTGCTGAAGCTTTTGCATATTTCTGACTATTCTTTCAACCTCATATCCTCTCTGGTCCATGCTAGGATTGTTAAGAGGAAGCTCAGATAGAGTCTTGATGTCTTTGCTTGCCATTTTAAAGATAGCTTTGCTTGAACACCTCATCTTCTGTCCTTTAACATCTGTCAGAGTGAATTCATTCTTCTCAGCATTGTAGGACCAGCTGATGAATGGAGTGTGGGATTGAAGAGGTTTGGCATCAATGATTTCATCTTTGCTGGGGTTGAAGTAATGTCTGATTGCCAGCAAAAGATGTCTCCCACCTTCATTCTCAGGCTCAGAGGATTCACCCAGCTCCATCATTCTTCTTAGATCAGAATCTGGAAACTGTAGTACCTCATCAACAGAAGTATAGATTGATCTTTTAGCTTCTGTCCTCCCCCTGAACACTTCAAACCATTGGTCTTCAGGGCTGTATGACCATCTGATTATTTCTCTTGAGTCTTTAGGTTTGGAAGTGGGTTTATTTTTCTTTTTGGGAGGTTGTTGATGAGTAGGAGCTGGGTGTGTGGATTTGGACTTTGAGGGAGGATAGGAGGGAGGTCCAGGAAGGAGAGTGGAAGGTTATTGGATTGAGGAAGTGTTGGGTTTCTTTGATTTCCTTTCTTCTTCTTGAATGTTTACCCTTTTCTTGGAGCCTTTCTTCTCCAATCTTTCTTCCTCATCCTTCATGACTTTAAAATAGAGGGCTTGTAGGTTCATGAAATTCATGGGACCTAGCCTCTTTCCACTCTCTCCTCTAGCCTTAAGGAAGTCAATCATGACCTTCCTTTCTTCATGGGTCCGCTTATTAAAAGCAATGGTCTTTTTGGACTTTTGTTTGGCTTTTTCTTCTTCTTCAGCCTTTTTCTTCTTTGTCAATTGACCTTGCTGACCCATGAAGGCTCTGTAGATTTCTTTATTTGACAGTTTCTCAAGGTAGTCTGCATCCTCACCTTGAGAAACTAGAGCCTTTACCCACTCCTCTCTCATTTCTTTGGCTAGTTCAGAATCAGTTATTCTGAACTTAGCCTCTTCCTTCTTCTTCTTCTTCTCTAATTCCTCTTCTTCCTTATCAAATTGTTCCTTCAGTTGAAGAGCAAGAGCTTCATCTTCTTCAATATGACAAACTGCAGGAATCTTTACTTTGAGCTCATCCAACTGTTTTGCATACATTTGGATTTGTTGTTCTCTGAGGAGAATAGCTATGAGTCTATCTTGAGCTTTCTTTGTTTCAACCAACTCCTCTTCTTCTCTTCTTCTTCTTATTCTTTCTTCTTTCTCTTTCTTTTCTCTTTGCAACCTCTCTTCGTCTTCTTCGGTTATAATTCCCTTTCCCTTTTCTTTGTTGGATGCCTCTGCTTCGGCTTCACTGATCACAACAGCAGATGATTGTGCCGCTGTTAGAAACTCAGCCTCAGCCTCATTGGCAATTTGAGAGGTTGATAAAGGAAGGTCATTAGCTTCATCTGTTTTACACTCAGGACTTGTAAGTTCTATCAACTTTTCTTTGACAGTGGATCTTGATTCATAAGCAGCAGCAAAGATGTCTACTCGAGTGGAAGCTGAGTCAGAATTAGTGTCAGAATTTGACACATATACCGCTTCAGCAATCCTTCCTTCTTGTTCAAGATGTGCTCTGACAGTAGCCATCATTGCCTGGCTTTCGAGGGAGTTGACATTGCAGATATTTGCTCTGAGTTGAAAGATATTGTAAAGAAAGTCTGTAGGCAGTAGCATGATGTTCCTGGTGTTGATGGTGAAAGATGACCCGTTGCTTAGTAGAAAGGTGTGGTCAAGAGACTTAGTGCTTACCCATCCCAGCACATCTAAGTCCTTGACAATGGAGTTGTACAGAAATCTTCTTAAGCACAGAACTTCTTCTTCAATGAGAAGACTGCTCCTTATTATTTCAAGTCTTCTAGGAGTCAGTCTTCTTTCTGCTGCTGTTGAAGATTCAAGATAGGCTACCCTTTTTGCTGCTTGTATTTGTCTTTGAAAGTTGGGAAGATTATCCTCCATCAAGTCATAGAACCTCTCGATGGCAAGTTCTGCTGAGAGGTCCGTTGAGTTGTTGATGCATTGTAGATGGTATAGGTGAAGGACTTGGATGATGTTGAGAAAGTCCCAGTTTAGCTCTTCTACTCCGCTAAACTCCCAACCAATCCAGAACCTCTCAGATTTTCCATCATACCCCCAAGCTAGTATTGTATCAAACTCTAGCTGTGTTGAAGTCAGTGGAAATTGGGGGGAAGTGGAGTGACTTATGATGGCTGTTGCTTCAGGATTGATGCGGAAAGATGTATATGTTTGTTCTGTGTCTTCAGCATCATTCACCATCTCATCAACAGCCCTGACGACTAACTTCCAGTCTTTAGATGTCTCTTCTTCTTCGTTATCTGAAGCTGGAAAGTCATGAACCTGTACAAAAGCTGGCTTGAAAAGTGTGCTTTGAAATACAACCTGCTCTTGAATCCAGTCATGAAGACTGTCTGAGTCTTCCTCCATTGGGACCATCTCCCCCTTTTTGGTTGTATCAGTGGACAAATAAGCATCAGTTTGGGTGCCCACTGATACAAGAGAGGGAGAAGGTACAGTTGGGCATTGATGGGCTTCATGCATAGAGACTTGGTGTCTTAGTTTGGACACTTCAGCCTCTAGCATAGCCACCCTGGCCGTCAATTCCATGTTATGAAGTTTCAGTCTGTCCTCATCCACAGTTGTGGAATCCTTGGATTCGGATGGGGCCCTAGGCCTAGCCTCTTCATCCCCATCACCCATGGTTTCTTGGCACCTGGGATTCCTCTTAGCGAGGGGAGTTTCCAAGGAAGCATCCTCACTGTGAGTTGCCGTGGTTGAGGTCTTAGCAATGTTGTCATTGTCCTCCTGGTTATTTGATGGACCAGCAGTAGTGATAGCCTCTTCCACATCCATTCTGTCATAACTCCTAGAGTGGACCTTCAGGGTAGAAGAACTTGGGTTGGGTGTGTTGGAAGCAAGATCAATCAGTACCTTCGAGATAGTGGTAGTTGGAGAAGGTACATCATCTTGATCAGGTTCCTCAACACTTAAGTTCAGAATAGAAATGAAAAGCTCAAGGGGCTGTTCTATGGATCCGAGAAGTGATCCTGATCCTAATAGAGAGACATCCAAAGGAGTCTCCATAATAATGTGGCTGTCCCTTATGATATTCTCACCAGAATGTTGTGAATCTGAATGAGGGCTATTAGGTTGGGTTTAGGCCTTGGAGGCAAGAGAAGAAGGAGTTCTCTTGCCCCTTTTCCTAGTATATGTCGTTGCAACCGGGGCCCTGTGTTCCGGTTGAACGATAACATCCAAAAGAGGTGTAAGTAATTTTTGTGCCTGTGCATCCTTAGTAGTATGCACAGGGGTTCAAATGGTAGAAGCAGACTGTCACACCCCGCCAAGGCGGAAACGCGAGGCGTAACATTATGTGGTTTCCAAAGCATATGATTACCGCAAACACATACATGATAAATGGATACATAAACAAGTTTAAAGTTTTACATTCCAAAATGTAAATTGAGTTTACAAAAAGTGAAGATTTCGCAAGTATGACTCTATTACAATGAGTTATACAAGAGAAATCCCCCAAAAGTTGTATCCATCGTGCATGCATGTAATCTACATTGCTAACCTTGCGATCACGTTCAATTTCCTGAAAAACATACTTGAAAATGTCAACACTAGGTTGGTGAGTTCACAGGTTTAATCAAATAGTTCTTTGTAAAATTCAATTGTTCGTAAATAGTTTCAGGTGCATGTGATAATCAGAATAAGAATTGTTTGACCCATTTGTAAACTAGCTAGGAATACAAATAATATGTTCCTACATGAGCTGTAACCAAACCATGACAATTGTTCTTCGCCCCTAATTTCGTTATCCGGTTCTATGCGGCCATAAATCCTCCAGATTGTGGTTAGCGCGACTAACCATGACCGGGAGACGTCACTCTCCATAGTACTATTCATAGGACTCTAGGCTACAGTTAATGGTTACTAAATTGTTCTAGGGGACTTTAGCGGCCTAAAATCGTTTAACTCATGTAAACATAAAAGTCGAGTCTTATTCTCTTGTTATCACATAAAAATAGTTGTAAGTATGTTCTTCCCCCAAATATTGAAAACAGTAAAAAGGGGCCGTGAAACTCACCTCGTGTTTGTGTATGCTAGCAACGATAATTGTTCTAGTCAAACTTGACTATTCGTACCCTAATTACAAAAGGGTAATTCGTGTTATGACCGAATGTCTCATATGCAAATTGTTCACCGACTTAGTAAATCTGGTTGCTTTTGTTTAAATATCTTCTTAGTTTTCCAACACTTGTTTCGTTACAAAATAGTTCTAAGTTACTGCCCAATGGGCCTGAAACAGGTATCGAAACTACTTAGTTTTGATTGAACAGAACAGATGTCGAAACTTCCTAGTTTCGATTGAGCAAACTGGGTATCGAAACTTCCTAGTTTCGATTGGGCAAGAAAGGTATCGAAACTACCTTGTTTCGATTGAGCAACAGGTATCGAAACTACCTAGTTTCGATTGAGTAAACAGGTATCGAAACTATAGTTTCGATTACTAAAATTTTGATTGACAGAATCAGTTTCAAAACTTTATTCATACATATACGCATATATTCATGTTTTAATCTTGAATTCGACACACTTTTCTGGTTATTTTTCTTACATTCGAGTAAACTGTATGTTTAGCTACGATTTTAAAGAAAATAATATGGATGGTATCGAGTTTTTACCTCTAGACAGAGATGATGATTTTTGAAAGAAAAAGAGAATGATCTTGACTTCTCCTGCTAAAAACCTTTGAGAAAACACTTGGAACTCTCCTTATAATACTGAAATAAAGGATTCGAGTCTTCGATTATGGAAGAACACCAAAAGAAAGTGAAGATAGATATTCTTGTTGTTGTCGTAGAAGAAAAGAGAGATGACAGGGGTTGTGAGTTTTTGCTCTTGATGGATGAATTGATAGATAATTAGGTGGTATGGTTTTTATCTATACTTTGAAGTCATGAGGTATGGGTTTTAAGATAAAGAATTTGAATGTAAAGAAAAATGGTAGTGTGAATGGGGAAATCTCTGGGATTTCGGTCAAGAAAGTCAAGGGTGGGTTGGGGTTAATTAATCAAATAATTAGATTTAAGTGTAAATTTATTTAATTCATTAAGTGTATTAATATTAATTAGAGTTTCAAATGGTAATTTAATTTGGTTTAGGTTCTCCACGGTATTATAAATTTATTAAGTTTATGGCTCGTTGACGAAAGATATTGAAATCTTGGATTGCATAATTCGTTGAGGTGATTATTTGTAAGTATACGTACCTAAAGGTGACGCTACATGGTAACGTCTTCGAAAGGGTTCGATATTTTACTTTTACGTATATTATATGATTTAGTCTAAAAATTAAATTATTGTCTAACATAGAGTTTATGTAATATATATGTATATATATTTTTCTGGTTATTTAATTTAACCACTAATGTTTGTATTTAGTCGGTTTATACGGGTACATGAACCGGTAACTCTTAGAATTACTAAAATATGAAATGAGACAATGTACGGTTTTTGCTAGATCTTAATGTCCTTGTTTATGAAATTAAGTAAATCGCGAAAAAAATTATACTGTAAACTCGTTTATAACATGTACGGATATTGACCTGAAATGCCGGGTGTCACATTCTCCCCATGTTAACAGAATTTCGTCCCGAAATTTCAGTTCATGCCATCTTGAACTGGTGTATCCTTAAACAAGGAGGGGTATTTCGTTTTCATTTGATCTTCTCGTTCCCATGTATACTCAGGACCACGTTTTGAGTTCCCACGTACTTTAACCAGTTTGATTCGACTACGTCTCAGCTTTTGAACTTTCCAATCTGAAATCTCAATCGGTTCCTCGATGAAATGAAGTTTGTCATCAATGTGAATTTCATTAGGCGGTATGATCAAAGTCTCGTCTGACAATTTGAGATTAGACACATGAAATGTATCGTGTACGTTGCTTAGTTCTTGCGGTAGCTTGAGCTTGTAGGCTACAGGGCCAACCCTAGCCAGTATTTCAAACGGTCCAACATATCTAGGGTTGAGCTTACCACTGTTACCAAACCTTGCAACGCCTTTCCATGGTGAGACTTTTAACATTACTCGGTCACCAATTTGAAATTCTAATGGTTTCCGTCTGTTATCAGCATAGCTCTTCTGTCTGTCTCGGGCCGCTTTCAGACGGTCCTTAATTTTGAAGATCTTATCAGTGGTTTCCTGGACAATCTCAGGACCTGTCAAATGTTTTTCACCAACTTCCGCCCAACATAGCGGTGAGCGGCATTTACGACCATATAAAGCTTCAAACGGAGCTGCCTTGATGCTCGTGTGGTAACTGTTATTATAGGAAAACTTTGCCAACGGTAAATGAGTATCCCAATTTCCTCCAAAATCAATTACACACGCACGGAGCATATCTTCTAAAGTTTGAATGGTCCTTTCGCTTTGACCATCCGTTTGTGGGTGATATGCCGTGCTCATGTCAAGACGTGTGCCCATGGCTTCTTGTAATGATTTCCAGATTCTAGACACGAATCTGCTGTCTCTATCAGAGATAATAGAAATTGGCACTCCATGCCTAGCCACAATTTCCTTGATCTAAAGCTTTGCAAGTTTCTCGGTTTTATCCGTCTCTTTGATGGGTAGAAAATGAGCTGATTATGTCAGACGATCGACCATTACCCATATCGCGTCATACCCGCTCGACGTCTTGGGTAATTTCGTGATGAAATCTATAGAAATCTGTTCCCATTTCCATTGGGGAATTTCGGGTTGTTGTAACAAGCCAGACGGTTTCTGATGTTCGGCTTTTACTTTTGAACACGTTAAGCATTTACTGACATATGTGGCAAAATCTCCTTTCATATTGGGCCACCAATATAATTTTTTTTAGATCCTTATACATCTTATCTGAACCCGGGTGAATGGAGTACCTGGACTTGTGGGCTTCATCCATAATCAACCCACGTAAGTTACCGTTACTCGGCACCCAAATTCTGTCCATGAAGTAAAACGTATCATCTGACTTAGACTCCAATTGTTTGATCATTCCACGTAGTGCTTCATTTTGGCTGTTCTTTTCCTTAAGTGCTTCTTGTTGTGCCATTTCGATTTGAGTAGTAAGACTTGTATGAATTGTTAATCCTAAGGCACGAACACGAAGAGTTTTAACTCGTTCCTTGCGACTTAAGGCGTCTGCTACGACATTGGCTTTCCCGTGATGGTACTTGATATCACAATCATAGTCGTTTAGTAGTTCTACCCAACGACGTTGTCTCATGTTAAGTTCTCTTTGATCAAAGATATGTTGGAGACTCTTGTGATCAGTAGAAATAGTGCATTTCGTACCATAAAGATAATGTCTCCAAATCTTGAGCGTAAACACAACTGCACCCAACTCCAAGTCGTGGGTCGTATAGTTCTTTTCGTTCACTTTTAGTTGTCGTGAGGCATATGCAATGACTTTGCCTCTTTGCATTAACACACAACAAAGTCCTTGGTGTGATGCATCGCAGTATACGACAAAATTGTTGATTCCCTCCGGAAGAGATAAGATCGGTGCACTACACAGCTTCTGCTTCAGTAATTGGAAAGCTGACTCTTGCTTGTCACTCCAATCATACTTCTTTTCTTTCTGGGTTAATGTGGTTAAGGGCAGGGCTATTTTTGAAAAATTCGCAATGAATCGTCTGTAGTAGCCGGCCAAGCCCAAAAATTGATACACTTCGGTCGGAGTCTTTGGTGCTTCCCAGTTTTTGATCGCTTCTATTTTAGATGGATCAACGTGAATTCCTTCCTTGTTGATGACATGTCCAAGAAAATGCACTTCTCGGATCCAAACTCACACTTAGAGAATTTAGCGTAAAGATTCTCGTTGCTGAGTAGTTCCAAAATTAATTTCAGATGATGTTCATGATCCTCCTAGGTTCGTGAATATATTAATATATCATCAATAAATACTATCACGAATTTATCCAAGTATGGCTTGCACACTCGGTTCATGAGATCCATAAAAACAGCTGGTGCGTTCGTCAAACCCAACGACATAACTAGGAATTCGTAGTGGCCATAACGAGTCCTAAATGCCGTCTTTGGTACATCTTCTTCTTGGATTCTTAGTTGACGATACCCCGAACGTAGATCGATCTTAGAGTAGAAGCTAGAACCTTGTAGTTGATCGAACAAATCGTCTATTCGAGGAAGTGGATATCGGTTTTTGATTGTAAGCTTGTTTAATTCTCGATATTCAATACACATTCTAAAGGTTCCATCCTTTTTCTTTACGAATAGGACCGGAGCTCCCCAAGGTGAGAAACTCGGTCTTATGAAACCTTTATCAAGCAACTCCTGGAGTTGATTTGATAATTCCTGCACTTCAGAAGGTGCTAATCGATACGGTGATTGCGCAACCGGGGCGGCTCCTGGTACCAAGTCGATTCGGAATTCGAATTGCCTCGGTGGTGGTAATCCAGGTAAGTCTTCAGGAAAAACTTTGGGGTAATCCTTAACGATTGGTATGTCTTCAAGTCGACGTTCCTCGGGTTTCTTCTCGACGACGTGAGCCAGGAACACGTAATAGCCTTTACGTAGGTACTTACGAGCTTTCATGCAGTTTATCATCCTCAATGTCACTCCACTTTTCTCACCTTGAATCGAAAGAACTTCTCCGTTCGGGAGGGGAATATGAACAATCTTCTCAAAACAAACAATCTCGGCGTGATTATTCGACAACCAATCCATACCAATAACAACATCAAAACTTCCTAGGTCAACAGGTAACAGGTCTATACTAAATGTGTGGTTTTTCAAACATAGAGTACAACCCTGAATGACTTCTTCGGTTTTAATTAATTTCCCGTTTGCTAATTCAATTGTATAATTTTGGTCTAGTTTGCTGGCCTTAATACCGAGTAGGGACTTAAAGTCATTTGACACAAAACTCATATCAGCACCCGTATCGAAAAGTATAGAGGCATAGTGATTATTTATCGGGAACGTACCAGTGACAATGTTTGGATCTTGTCGTGCGTCCCCAGCCCCCATCACAAACGCTCTTCCACGTGCCTGATTGTCGTTTCGGTTCTTCAACTTTGGACAGTCTTTCCTGAAGTGCTTTGGATCTCCACACTCAAAGCATCCCTGATTCATCCTTTCTGCTCCTGGGTTGACCTTTCCTGCTACTTGATTGATCTTATTAGGGTTCGCATTGTTCCAACAGTTATGGGCTAGATGCCCATACTTTTTACACTTTCCACATTGGGTACATCTTCCACTGTGATGATATCCACATTTGTGACACTTCGGTCGTGTTCCAAGATATCCTTTTTGTTCCACAGTATTGACAGCATAGGCTTTCATAGTTCCAGGTCTCTTGTAAGTTTGATTCTTGTTTTGATTACTTGGTTTTCCAAACCATTTCCTCTTTTCCCCACACCTTCCTTCCTCGGTCTCCTTCTTCTCAAACAAACCATCACGCACAACATTATCCCTTAGCTTGAAAGCTAGAATTATAGCGCTCTTGGCATCCATAGGGTTCGATGAAGTCACCAGGCTTCGGATTTGAGGTGCAAGACCCCACAAATATCTTTCAACCTTCTTGTATTCTGGGGTAACCATGTGTGGAACTAAACTTGCTAACTCATTGAATCGGTCAGTGTAACCAGCCACATAATCTCCTATCATTTGTAAATTCCACATTTCAGATTCGATCTTTTGCAACTCATTTCGAGGACAGTACTCCTCAGTCATCATGACTTTCAGCTCCTCCCAAGTCAGTTGGTATGCAATCTGTCTTCTCAGGGTTTTCACTTGTGAATTCCACCAAGTTAAAGCCTTATCAGTGAGCGTGCATGTAGAATACTTCACCATGCAGTCAGCGGTGCATTCACTAATATCAATCACTGACTCCATCTTTTCTATCCATCTCATTAGCCCAACTGCACCCTCGGTGCCATTGAAGTTGCGGGGGTTGTAAGATAGAAAGGCCTTGTAGGAGCACTTCCTATTTAGAGCATCTCCGGAACCTCCGGCTGTACCACTACCTCCTACACATCCTCCGCCGGTACCACTGCCGTTTCCTCCTCCACTATTTCGATTTGCCTCATACTGCTCCATGGCAGCAGCTACTCGCTATGCTATGAGTTGCTCCACGTTTGGGGAAATCGTCTCATTGTTGTCACCAGTAGTGTTACGGGATGTCCCACGCTTAGGTGCCATGACGTTCTTTTTAACATATCAATTAAAAAGAAACAACATTATATAATAATAATGATAGATCATGACATAAGGATACAACAACATCAAACGTAAATAACCATCATTACAACATAACCCATCACATACATAGTTAAAACATGCATAGTACATTGTTCCAAAAGACAAGGATACAAAAGGGATGGGTTCACATGACCACATCAGTACCAAAGTTTTAAACTACATAATGCGTAGGTCTAAAAGAAGATGTGGGAGTACAACCCAATCATCATGGCAAGTCCTGCCATGACAAAGCTAGCCCTAGCCACAAATTCTGTAGCCAAAGTCCTTTCTTCCAGCGCCTCCACCATGTCTCGGACCGTGAGAGTGAACTGCCAGTCCATATCAGCTCTCAACCCTAGGTAGTCAATGGCACCCTGTATGTCTCGGGTGTTGTCCTCCAGAGTCTGTAATCGAGATCCGAGCCCTTGACGTAGTCGCGTGGCTGCATCCCCATGTGCCCGGATATCATCTAGGAGGTCATCAAGATGTTCCTCGTGGGTATGAACGCGTGCTACCAATGTTGGCACTGTGAGCTCCATGGCTTCCCTAGTGTGGGGTAGGGGTGGTGAGGAGTTGGAGGACTCTCCGAGCACAAAGGTAGAGGGGATGCTCTCCATCTACCTCCATCGTGCCAGTGTACGGGTCATCCAGCTGATAGTCCCCATAGTAGGGTGGTAGCACGGTCGTTGTTTAGGTGGTTCCTCATCAGTCTCAAAGTCTTCCGGGTCACGGGCTGCCAGGGTCCTCTTACGCGGAAATCGAACCTTTTTCCTAGCACTTTTTACCATAACTGGTCCTCCGCTTTTCTTTCGGTAGACGATAGGCGGTTCTCCCAGGGCGACATTGGGTGGTGTGGAGCTGCGAACTTGTACTCGATTTTTGGGGCGTGTGGTGGAAAGTTCCTCGTTGGATTCAAAGGCAGAGACATGGTCAGAGTGTGACGACATGCTTGTGACTACAATATCCATATGACCAGATAAATGGTTATGCAATGCTTATGTAATGAAAACGTTTTAGTGAGTCATTTAAATTATAGACTAGGTTCCATTTTAGACTCCTAGTTCGCTATAATCAATGGATCTGATACCAAATCTGTCACACCCCGCCAAGGCGGAAACGCGAGGCGTAACATTACATGGTTTCCAAAGCATATGATTACCGCAAACACATACATGATAAATGGATACATAAACCAGTTTAAAGTTTTACATTCCAAAACGTAAATTAAGTTTACAAAAAGTGAAGATTTCGCAAGTATGACTCTATTACAATGAGTTTTACAAGAGAAATCCCCCAAAAGTTGTATCCATCGTGCATGCATGTAATCTACATTGCTAACCTTGCGATCACGTTCAATTTCCTGAAAAACATACTTGAAAATGTCAACACTAGGTTGGTGAGTTCACAGGTTTAATCAAATAGTTCTTTGTAAAATTCAATTGTTCGTAAATAGTTTCAGGTGCATGTGATAATCAGAATAAGAATTGTTTGACCCATTTGTAAGCTAGCTAGGAATACAAATAATATGTTCCTACATGAGCCGTAACCAAACCATGACAATTGTTCTTCGCCCCTAATTTCGTTATCCGGTTCTATGCGGCCATAAATCCTCTAGATTGTGGTTAGCGCGACTAACCATGACCGGGAGACGTCACTCTCCATAGTACTATTCATAGGACCCTAGGCTACAGTTAATGGTTACTAAATTGTTCTAGGGGACTTTAGCGGCCTAAAATCGTTTAACTCATGTAAACATAAAAGTCGAGTCTTATTCTCTTGTTATCACATAAAAATAGTTGTAAGTATGTTCTTCCCCCAAATATTGAAAACAGTAAAAAGGGGCCGTGAAACTCACCTCGTGTTTGTGTATGCTAGCAACGATAATTGTTCTAGTCAAACTTGACTATTCGTACCCTAATTACAAAAGGGTAATTCGTGTTATGACCGAATGTCTCATATGCAAATTGTTCACCGACTTAGTAAATCTGGTTGCTTTTGTTTAAATATCTTCTTAGTTTTCCAACACTTGTTTCGTTATAAAATAGTTCTAAGTTACTGCCCAATGGGCCTGAAACAGGTATCGAAACTACTTAGTTTCGATTGAACAGAACAGATGTCGAAACTTCCTAGTTTCGATTGAGCAAACTGGGTATCGAAACTTCCTAGTTTCGATTGGGCAAGAAAGGTATCGAAACTACCTTGTTTCGATTGAGCAACAAGTATCGAAACTACCTAGTTTCGATTGAGTAAACAGGTATCGAAACTATAGTTTCGAATACAGAAATTTTGATTGACAGAATCAGTTTCAAAACTTTATTCATACATATACGCATATATTCATGTTTTAATATTGAATTCGACACACTTTTCTGGTTATTTTTCTTACGTTCGAGTAAACTGTATGTTTAGCTACGATTTTAAATAAAATAATATGGATGGTATCGAGTTTTTACCTCTGGACAGAGATGATGATTTTTGAGAGAAAAAGAGAATGATCTTGACTTCTCCTGCTAAAAACCTTTGAGAAAACACTTGGAACTCTCCTTATAATACCGAAATAAAGGATTCGAGTCTTCGATTATGGAAGAACACCAAAAGAAAGTGAAGATAGATATTCTTGTTGTTGTCGTGGAAGAAAAGAGAGATGACATGGGTTGTGAGTTTATGCTCTTGATGGATGAATTGATAGACAATGAGGTGGTATGGTTTTTATCTAAACTTTGAAGTCATGAGGTATGGGTTTTAAGATAAAGAATTTGAATGTTTTGAAAAATGGTAGTGTGAATGGGGAAATCTCTGGGATTTCGGTGGAGAAAGTCAAGGGTGGTTTGGGGTTAATTAATCAAATAATTAGATTTAAGTGTAAATTTATTTAATTCATTAAGTGCATTAATATTAATTAGAGTTTCAAATGGTAATTTAATTTGGTTTAGGTTCTCCACGGTATTATAAATTTATTAAGTTTATGGCTCGTTGACGAAAGATATTGAAATCTTGGATTGTATAATTCGTTGAGGTGATTATTTGTAGGTATACGTACCTAAAGGTGACGCTACATGGTAACGTCTTCGAAAGGGTTCGATATTTTACTTTTACGTATATTATATGATTTAGTCTAAATATTAAATTATTGTCCGACGTAGAGTTTATGTAATATATATGTATATATATTTTTCTGGTTATTTAATTTAACCACTAATGTTTGTATTTAGTCGGTTTATACGGGTACATGAACCGGTAACTCCTAGAATTACTAAAATATGAAATGAGACAATGTACGGTTTTTGCTAGACCTTAATGTCCTTGTTTATGAAATTAAGTAAATCACGAAAACAATTATACTGTAAACTCGTTTATAACATGTACGGATATTGACCTGAAATGCCGGGTGTCACACAGACTGTTGTTCAGGATGTGGGGCGGAGGGTGTGGGATCAGTATCAGCTGGGATTGCTGAACTATCACCCGGGGTACTCTGTATGTTCAGCATTGTAGATAACAATGGAACTTTGACCCCTGAGAACTTTTTGGAAACAGTTCTCATGCTATGAAAAATATTATTTTTATGTCCCAACATGATGTCGATTCTTGCAGGTTTTGAAAGTTCTTTTAGTTCTTGATTGAAAACTTCCTGCAAGAATCTTGGGTACATAAAAAATTGTTGTTGTGCACCCTCTTGAAGGTTATATCTCAAACCCTCAAAGATGAGGTGTGCAAAGTTGAAGCCTTGGTTAGTGACTATACCATGGAAGGCGGAGGCAAGTGCGGAGCTCACCTGATGCCATCCACTCCTCTTCTGAGATATGCATTGGAGAAGAGTGTGAAAAAGATACTTCCATGGAGGGCCCATCAGCGCCTTGACCGTATACTCGGTCTGATTTCCAGTGTATCCAATGGATACAAAGGTCCTCATGTATTCGTCCTTCGAGTATAAGATGGCTGCTCCCTCATCTTGAAGCTTAAGATGTTTTCTAAGGGTGGCTTCCAAGATGGTGATATCCTTGCCGTCTACCTTGGCTTTGATTTGGGGAATCCCCTGTTCGGTAGAGTAGATGACAGTACTCCAGAAATCCTCCATATGAGGAATATATATGGTAGGGTTGGTGGTGAGGGCAAAGTAGATCTTTGATCGACATAAGAAATCGATCATATCATCAAATCCTTCAGATTTCTTTCCTTTGGTAAGATATGCTGTAAGGTTGTGGTATGGGGAGAACTTATCATCAGGGTTATTGATGTCTACCATTGTTGTTGGATTTGGAGGGAAGGTAGGATATGGGAGGCTTTGAATGTTTTAAAGATGAAGGGCTTGAATATGGTGGGGACTTGAGAAAAAGTGATGTGGGTTTAGGGTGAAATTGAAGGTGAAGAGATGGTAAGGAAATTTGATTCGTTCTTATAATGGCAGAAGAGGGAAAGCAAAATGACTTGTACAGTACAACCCAATTCACCTTTTATTGTTACAGCTGTAATACACCGAGGCAGTCATGGTAAAGACTGATGTGAATTTTAACAGCGGGTAAAAGTTAATTTGGACTTAAATTTACCAATCAGCAGCAAACTTCATTGCTGTGGATGCGGAAGGTTAAGTATGTCAGCAGTAAACTTATCTACTGCTGATGGATTTAATAATCCGCAGCAAGGATGTTGCTGCTGACAGTCTTAAAGAGATCCGCAGGAAACCTGTTCCTGCTGATAACTTAAAGCAGTCAGCTGCAAATCTTTTGCTGCTGAGGATTAAACCTGTCAGCAGCTGAAGGACAAAAATGCTGCTCAGTTATAATTTTTATTTACAATAAGGTACAGACACATTTACAACAAAGGATAGACACATTCAACTGAACCAATGATGATGCTTGGTGGTTTCTTTGCCTTCCATTGAAGAGTTGGTGGTTTTCCAGCTCTCTTTGTCTTTTCAGCAGCAGAAGATGCATTTGAGGACTTTGACTGATCAGAAGCAGATTTTGTTGCTGCTGATGGTTTTACTTGAGCAGCTCCAGACTTTGCTGCTGAAGGCTTTCCTTTTGGTTGCTTGGGCTTTACTCGATCAGCAGCAGTTTTGTTAGCTGCTGATGGTTTAAGAACAGACTTATGCCTATCCTTCTTCACCTTACTAATAGGCTTTTGTATAATTTGGGGTGGAAGAAGAATCTGATTGAAAGGATTAAACTTACAATTTGTAGCAACGTGATCTGATTCACTACAGATGATGCAAGATTGTAGAGGTTTTGACAACTGCTCCCTTGGTGGAGAAAGAGAGTTTCTGAATTGAGTTGTCTTAGCTTCAAACCTTCTTACCTGTTTGTTCTTCTTTGTCTTCTCAAAAGCATGTTGCTTGAGGTTTCTTTGTTGCTGAAGGTAGTAGAAGCAGGTCTGGCAGTATGATTGTATTTCCCACACACAAAGCATGATTTCGCCAATTTGTCCCTTTGAAAGTACATATAGTCCTTTCTTTTGAACAAGTCTTTGAAGTTCCAGGGGTGAGCTTTGTTATGCTCAAAGGTGGCTTCTTCCAATGTCTTTTGAACATATGGAACCCTTTCTCCAGGCGCATGACATATGTCAAATACCTTCCTTGGTTAGATTGAAGTTGAGGACTGGCCCTTTTCAATATTTAGTTTCCTACCTTCTGGAGGATAACTAATTTTGATTTGTTTGAATGGTGTAGGAACTGATACTGAAATGGCTGGTACTGGTGTTGAATGGATAATGGGGACTTCATCTTTAGTCATAATAACTTGAGGGGCAGGAGGAGATGAAGCTTCACTTGTTTCAGTGGAGTCTGAGCAAGTTGATTCAGACTCTGACGAGGTAGTGCATTCTTGCACCAAAGGTTCATCCTTAGAGGGATCAAGATTTCTGTTGGCCATATCAAGATTTGCAAGATTGAAGCTTGGTTCATGGATGGCAACGTAGTCAGCAGGAGGTGCAAAGGCTTGATATTGTTCAGCATGATACCCCAGCCAATTTTTTACCTTTTCATGAATTTGAGCTTCCAAAAGTCTTTGCAGCTTTTTGGATGCAAATTCATATTTGTCGACATGAACTTTCTGTTCTGCTAATTCTGCTCTGGTAGCTTTTAATCTGGCCAGTAGATCATCAATCTGAGTTTCAAGATTGGTTTGTTCATGTCTTAATGATGAAATCTCTTTCTTTAGGCAGTTAATTTTTTCTTTGTAACTGTCTTCGACCTTTTTGAATTCAGATTTCATTTGATGAAACTCTTCATTTTGATCTATGAGGTTCTGATTATGCTTTCTGTAGCCTAAAACCTTATCAATACAGGCTTGGGAACATAGATGATCATATACCTGAGGTGGTATTTCAGTTGTATCTGCCGTAAGAGCTTGGTTGTTGGTAGGCAGATCTTCATACTGAAAGCTCCAGTCAAAGTCAGAAGTTCCAACAGCTGCACAAGCTGCAGTTTGAGCTGGAGGAGTAGCTTGTTGCTGTTGTTGTCTAGGTTGGCTTTGGTGAGCTTGTCTTGTTCGATCATCAGCTGGGTTTGCCCTAGGTGCCTTGCATTCTCTAGAAAAATGACCCAGTTGGTTACAGTTGTAACATCTCAATTTACTTTTATCCAAGCCAACTCTGGTGTTGGAGCTGTTCCTTGGAATGGGTCTTCCGGTTCTAGAGTAGAACCTTTTTGCTCTTATAGAGAGCATGGCATACGAGTGCTGTATATCCATTTCTTCTAGATCATCTGGATGGAAGCACTCAAGATCCTCCTTGATAAAGTACATGTTGCTTGAGTTTTCAGAAACAAAAGCAGCAGAGGTTGAGGCTTGAGGAGGAGCTTCAAGAAGAAATGGTGATGTGTTTGTTTTAGAGGTAGGAGTTTGAGGATGTGTGACTATGGGAGGAAAGTAGTTGCTAGCACTAGGACCTGAGTGCTCAGAGTGAAAAGCAGAAGAGGTGGTGGTGGATGTTGAAGCTGTTTGGTAGCTTGAGCTCCTTTCCTTGGCCTGAATCATTTCTAATTTATAGGTTTTGAGCATACCAAATAGCTCAATCATCTGAAGAGTCTTCAGATTCTCAGTTCTTTTGATGGACACTGTGTAGAGTGTCCAGCAACTAGGTTGAGATCTGATGAATTTCTTAAGAATATCTTCATTTTCTAACTTCACTTTTGAGCACTGCAACTCACCTACAAGATAAGTATATCTGTTATATAAAACAGTTAGAGACTCACCTTCCTTCCAGACGAAATTTTCATACTGCTGCTTAAGGATGTCTCTTCTATTTTCTTTGACTTCCTCAGATCCAGCAAACATCTTCTCGAGGGCCTCCCAGAGCTCTTTAGCAGTTTTGTAACTTCTGAAGTTATGAAAAACTTCATTTGGAAGGCACATTTGGATAGCTCCCAGTGCCTTGAAGTCCACCTCCATCTTCTTTATATCCTCTTCTGAGTACTTGGAGGGCTCCTTTGGAACTGATGGTCCTCCAGAGTCAGCAGATGCCACCATGGGAGTGTAGGCTCCATCCCTGATGGATTTCCACATTCCGTACTCCTGATAGCAGAAAAAACTTTCCATGTGATTTTTCCACATGTCGTAGTCTTCCCCAGATACCAATCTTGGTGGTCGGTTGATGCTGCCGATGTCTTCAAATCCGTTGCTCTGTGCCATCTTTGTTCTTGGTGACTTGATGAAAAAGAGAGAGTTTAGAATAGAACCAGAAGTGATTAAACAAGTTTCAGTTTGTTTAATCTGAGCCAAAGCTCTGATACCACTTGTAGGATCGTGAAATTACAAGATGGTTCTGTTCTTAGTTGAAATTGGCGGAAACAATAACAACAACACAAGTGTAATCGAGGAAGCAGAAAGAATACTTTTAAGAAAACTGTTGTATTAAGGTTTTACAGATAAACGATTACAATTGAAAAACTCAATCAAAAGACATAAAACGCACACTTACAATGAAGTGTTTACACATTATTTATACTCACTTAGAATCTAGACAGCCCCTTGATTCTAAGGATTAGATCTAACACAGACCGTTGATCTGTTGTATGTAGCTAACTATTACACCTTTTGTCTAAAACTAGTTAACTTTATTGAAGCGTCTTCTTTATGCATCATTACTTGCATGCTTGGAGAAGAGCATTGTTGTCCGTCATTGGTTGTGCCATTGCGATTGCTTCTGCTTTGAGTGTGTCAGTTGCTTTTGCAGAAAGTTGTCAGTGACGCTTGGTATGGATAGTCAGCTGCAACAATTTGTCTTCAAGGCACAAGGCTATCAGCAACAAAGATGTTGATCAGCAGCAAGATGTAACCATCCAAAGCTGCTGATGATTTGCCTGTCAGCAGCATAAAGTGTTGATGCTGCTGAGAAGCCTATTCGCAGCAACTTTGGTCTTCAGCAGATAAGGCTATCAGCAGCAGATTTGTTCTTCAGGAAGAGAACAAGTATCCGCTTCAGATAAGCTTGTCCGCAGCAGTTTGTTGGTCAGCAGCAAACTCTGAGATCAGCAGCATTTGTACTTAGAGAATTTTGTAGCCATCAGTCTTTGGTTCTACATGAGATGTTAAGGGTGTTTAGGGGTGTCTTAAGTGGATGGGTTTGGGCTTTTACACTCTTTTAAGGCTTTTTAAGTAAAGAATGGGCTCTAATATGGATTAATAACTAAAAGATCTGAATTTTTTTGGCCCAAGTATTTAAATAAATCATCTTTGTAAAACTCATTTAAAGTTGTTGCCACATATCGTGTATTTTCTTAAAAAGCGTTGGAATAAAATTTGCTATAAAAATTCAAAAAACTTCGTATAAGCATGAAATATTAAATCACAGTATTACATATAATTTTTGCACACCAACTATATGTCTAAATATTATTTCTAAAATTCTCCAACATTCGTGTGACAGGACGCGTGTGTGACCCGGTAATCCGCCCGATTACCGATGCATGTAATGAAATGAAACGAATGGACTTGCTATATGAAATGTGTACTTAATTAATCTATAATTAAGTATGATGCAAGTGCAATCATGTTAATTCAAGTAATAGTCGGGTATGGATATTAACCTGAATTTTCCGGGTATCACACATACGTCCTAGTTGATTAAGGAACGTATATGTCCCGGTTGCATAATAGTCACATGGTCGTCCGTCTACCGTAGTAGCCGTTAGCATCGAAGCGTCCATAACATTCACATATATTCATACCATGCAGTACATAGTATATATATAAAGCATGATTTCATTCTTTTGTGTTATATCATACCTTCATTCATAATTCATAACATACTTGCTTTGTTTCATTGTTCATAAACATATATGTCATACATATAACTATCATGCATTGTCATATAACACATATCATAACATTCATTCATATCATGTATACACTTCAGCCCCAAAATCATTTAAAACCATTTGCACGTAACACGTAGGGGCACATAGAACTCACCTGATGAGTGGTTTCTGAAATACACTTAGATGGTTACCGAGCGTCACTAATGTCACTCACGATCTATATAATGAAGTCATACACATAAGGTAGTGCTCCTATATGACACTAGACATTACTATGCTTGAACCCAGTAGTTTCGATGGATGAATCACATCGAAACTATGGTAGTTTTGGGTCATGGGTTTATATCGAAACTATGGTAGTTTCGGGTCATGGGTTTATATCAAAACTATAGTAGTTTCGATAAGTAACTTATGTAAAATCTTAGTAGTTTCGGGTCATGGGTTTATATCGAAATTATGGTAGTTTCGGGTCATGGGTTTATATCGAAACTATGGTAGTTTCGATAAGTAACTTATGTAAAATATTAATAGTTTCGGGTCATGGGTTTATATCGAAACTAGGGTAGTTTCGATAAGTAACTTATGTAAATTATTAGTAGTTTTGGTGGGTCTGCATATATCGAAACTAGGTAGTTTCGATGGATTTACCTATATCGAAACTAGTAGTTTCGATGCATCTGTCTTCTTCCCCAACCAGAAACCCTAGATCTGGTCTCCGATTTCAAGTTGATCAAGCTCTCAACTCTTTACGATCGAAATGTTTCATTTTCCTCCATGAACCCAAATATGTGGTGTGTTTCAAGTTTCATACGTAAAAAACCCGCACTTTTAGCCATTTTATTCAAAACTCATAAATGTATAAAAAAACTCAGATCTAGCGATGAAGCTTACCTCTCAGAGTCTGGTATTCGTTGCTTTGTGTTGCTATGATGATGACGGTCGAATTCTGAGATTTTGAGCTGAAACACGAGCTTTCTCTTTCTAAACCTGTGCTCTCCTTCCTCTCTCTAAGTTTACGATAATGAAGGAAATGAGGGGGGAAAGGTTGATGGCTGCTGATTAGTAAGGGTTTTCCCCTTCTTATCTCGGGCCCATGGGCCGACTCTTGGCCAAGCCAGCGTTGCTTTTCTTTTATTTGTTTTTTATTTATTTGGCATGTTACAAGTCTACCCTCCTTATAGGGGTTTCGTCCTCGAAACCCGCTACAAGTAAAACAACTTTGGATACAGTCCTTCATCTCGTCTTCCTTCTCCCAAGAGGCTTCGGACCCTTTCCCGTGCTTCCATTGTGTTTTGACTAAAGGAATCGACTTATTTCGTAGTCGTTTCTCGGCTCGGTCGAGAATAGCTATTGGTTCTTCTATATAGTTCAAACTGTTATCCACTTCGATTTCGTCATGGGGTATGTGAGCCGTATCGTCAGCAAGGCACTTGCGTAAGTGCGATACGTGGATTGTAGGGTGAATTCCACTGAGCTCATCGGGTAGGTCGAGTCTGTAAGCAACCTGACCAACTCTTGCTACGATTTTGAAAGGTCCGACAAACCTTGGACATAATTTTCCACGTCTTCTGAATCGGATGATTCCTATCCAGGGTGACACTTTCAGTAGTACCATGTCCCCTACTTGAAACTCTAAATCTCTTCTTCTCTTATCCGCGTATGATTTTTGTCTGTCTTTAGCGGCTTTCATTTGAGATTTTATCTGGTCAAACTTCTCTGAAGTAGCTTTAACTACTTCGAGGCTTGCAAAGTCTTTCTGTCTAATTTCTCCCCAATAGACCGGGGTCCTACATCTTCTTCCATACAGCGTCTCAAAAGCATGTCGATTGTTGAGTGATAGCTATTGTTATATGAAAACTCTGCCAAGGGCAGGTGGCTATCCCAGCTTACACCGAAATCAATGATACAAGCTCGGAGCATGTCCTCCAAAGTCTGAATGGTCCTTTCTGACTGACCATAGGTTTGGGGGTGGTAAGCGGTGCTAATATTCAGTAGAGTGCCCATTTCTTCATTGAATTTCTTCCAAAATATTGACGTGAATCATGTGTCCCTGTCGGACACGATCGACATTGGCATACCATGTCTACTCACAATTTCGTTGATGAACAACTCCGCTAGTTTCTCAGATGAAAAAGCCTCACTTATTGGTAAAAAGTGAGCACTTTTTGTCAAGAGATCGACGATCACCCAAATGGTATCAATGCCTCTAGCTATTCGCGGTAGCTTGGTAATGAAGTCCATTGTGATCTCTTCCCACTTCCATTCCGGTATCGGCAAGGGTTGCATTTTACCGCATGGTTTCTGGTGCTCGGCCTTAACTAGCGATCATGTTAGGCACTTGTTCACATATTCGGTTGCATCGTTCTTCATGCCGGGCCACCAGTACTCCTTCTTTAGATCTTGGTACATTTTGTTCGTCCTGGGGTGGATAGAGTAGCGAGACTTATGGGCCTCATCAAGTATTATGGCCATAAGTTCACCAATCTTAGGTATCCACATCCGGCCAAAACGAGTTCGTACACCATACACATTGGTCTCTAGGTTACCCTGTTGTCCTACTATTCTTTCCCGTTTCACATTCCTCTCCAACAATGCTTCATCTTGTCCTTTTGCTATCTCATTCATTATATCCGATGTTATAATCAACTGACATGCTTTGATTCGGATAGGTGTTGATCCTTCTTTCCTGCTTAAGGCGTCGGCCACTACGTTTGCCTTGCCTGGATGGTACAATATTTCGCAGTCATCGTCTTTTAGCAGCTCCAACCATCTTATTTATCTCATATTTAATTCCTTTTTCCTCGAAGAAGTACTTTAGGCTCTTGTGATCAGTCTAAATTGTGCATTTAACCCCATACAGGTAGTGTCTCCAAATCTTTAATGCGAAAACTACCGCCACCAAATCCAGATCGTGAGTCGGGTAGTTAACCTCATGAATCTCTAACTGTCGCGAGGCATAAGCGATTACCATTCCTCGTTGCATAAGTACACAACCCAATCCCTGACCCGAAGCATCGGAGTATACTTCCATGTCTTCATTCCCCTCAGGTAAGGTCAAGACTAGAGACTGGGTTAATCGTGTTTTAGTTCTTCAAACGCATTGTTTTGGGTTGGACCCCATTCATACTTTACTTCCTTTCGCGTTAGTTTCGTCAGCGGCGAGGATATTCTCGAGAAGTCATGAATGAACCTCCAATAGTAGCCTGCCAATCCTAGAAAACTTCGTATCTTTGTTGGCGTCTTTGGAACGTTTCATTCCCTTACTGTCTCGATCTTTGCAGGATCTACCATAATACCATTTGGGTTTATCACTTGACCTAGGAATTGGACTTCCTTAAGCCAGAACGCGCATTTGGAGAATTTGGCATATAGTTTCTCCTGCTTTAGGACCTCCAAAACCTCCCTTAGGTGCCAGTGGTGATCACCCTTGTTCTTTGAGTAGAAGAGAATGTCGTCTATGAAAACTATCACTGACCGATCCAACGTTGGTCGGCATACTCTATTCATTAAGTCCATGAACGTTGCAGGTGCATTGGTTAGTCCGAAGGACATTACGAGGAATTCATAATGTAAAGGTTGCATTTTACCATAGGGTTTCTGGTGCTCGGCCTTAACTAGTGAACATGTGAGGCACTTGCTCACATATTCAGTCACATCATTCTTCATGCCAGGCCACCAGTACTCTTTCTTCAAGTCTTGATACATTTTGTTCGCTCCGGGGTGGATAGAATAGCGATACTTATGGGCCTCATAGAGGATTTTGGCTCTATGTTCACCAATCTTGGGTATCCACATCTGGCAAAACAGAGTTCGTACACCGTATCCATTAGTATCCAGATTCCCTTGTTGTCCTACCATTCTTTCTCGTTTTATATTCCTTTCCAGTAGTGCTTCATCTTGTGCCTTTTCTATTTCATTCCTCAAATCTGGTGTTATAACTAGTTGGCACGCTTTGATCCGGATAGGTGTCGACTCTTCCTTTCTACTTAAGGCGTCAGCCACGACGTTTGTCTTGCCTGGATGGTACAAAATCTCAAAGTCATAATCCTTTAGTAGTTCCAACCACCTCATTTGATTCATGTTTAATTCCTTTTGTTCGAAAAAGTACTTCAAACTTTTGTGATCGGAGTAAATGGTGCATTTAACTCCATATAAATAACGCCTCCAAATCTTTAATTTGAAAACGACTGTCGCTAACTCTAAGTCATGAGTTGGGTAGTTTACTTCGTGAATCTTTAACTGTCGCAAGGCATAAGCAATTACTTTTCCTCGTTGCATAAGCACACAACCCAATCCCTGACCCGAAGCATTAGAGTAGACTACCAGTCTTCATTCCCTTTAGGTAGGGTCAAGACTGGAGCTTGAGTTAATCGTGTCTTTAGTTCTTCGAACGCGTTGCTTTGGTTTGGTCCCCATTCATACTTCAGTTTCTTACGTGTTAGCTTTGTCAATGGCGAGGCTATTCTTGAGAAATCCTAAATGAATCTCTAATAGTAACCTGCCAATCCCAGAAAACTTCGTATTTTCGTTGGCGTCTTCGAAACTTACCATTCGTTTACTGTTACGATCTTTGCAGGATCTACCATAATACCGTTTGGGTTTATCATGTGACCTAGGAATTGGACTTCCCTAAGCCAAAACGCGCATTTGGAGAAGTTAGCATACAGTTTCTCCTGCTTTAGGATCTCCAAGACTTCCTTTAAATGACAGTGGTGATCACCCTCGTTCTTTGAGTAAATGAGGATGTCGTCTATGAAGACTATCACAGACCTATCTAACATTGGTTGACATACTCTATTCATTAAGTCCATGAATGCTGCAAGTGCATTGGTTAGACCGAAGGGCATCACGAGGAACTCATAATACCCATACCGTGTGTGAAACATGGTTTTCGGTACATCTTCCTCCCTTACTTTCAACTGATGGTAACCCGATCTAAGATCGATCTTTGAGAACCAACTCGTGCCTTTTAATTGGTCAAAAAGGTCGTCTATTCGAGGTAGTGGTTATTTGTTCTTTACTGTTCTCTTGTTCAATTCACGGTAGTCGATGCACATTCCCATGCTACCGTCCTTCTTTTATACAAATAATACTGGAGCGCCCCATGGTGAATGCTCGGTCTGATAAATCCTTTTTCTGTTAATTCCTCTAGTTGAGACATCAATTCTTTCATTTCTGACGGAGCCAATCTATAAGGGGCTTTGGCAACGGGCTCAGCTCCTGGAAGTAAGTTAATCTGGAATTCTATTTCCCGATCGGGTGGCAAGCCAGGTAGGTCATCTGGGAACACTTCTGGAAAGTTGCACACCACAGGTACATCTTTAAGCTCTTTCGTTTTCATTCTATCGTCAATAACATATGCAAGATAAGCTTCGTAACCGTGCCTCATGTAACTTTCGGCCTTGATCATTGAGATGATGTTTGGCATCGTACCATTCCAATCCCTGTAAACCGTAATTGGACTGCCGTCAGTAGCTTTGAAGTGTATCATCTTTCGTTTACATATGATTTGAGCTTTGTTGGCAGCTAACTAATCTATGCCCAATACTATATCAAATCCTCCTAAGGTCAGAAGGAATAATCTAGAAGGAAACTTATGGCCCTCTATTTCTATTACACAATCTTAGGTCACTTGAAATACCGCCAAATTTTTACCAACAGCGGTTTGTACGCTAAAGGCCCTCACTATGGTGTCAATAGTGCAATCTGGTTTACGACTAAAGGCATTTGTTATAAAGCTTTGGTAGCACTCGAGTCAAATAAAATAGCAGCATGTTCATCATTTACTAGAAACGTACCTGACACGACATCAGGGTTTCCTCTTGCTTCTTCCTCTGTTAAGGCATAGGCCCGAGTCCTTGCCTTTGGCTGTTCCTGTTCCTTCTCTTTCCCAAACCAGATTGGTCGGCCTTCCTATAGTTCTTTGTCGGATGTCCAAACAATCCACATACTTGACACTTGACGTCTTTTACGCATTCTCGGGATAAGTGCCCCGGCTTCCCGCACTTATAGCATGTGGTGGTGCCGATTCGACACTCGCCAGGGTGTTGCCTTCCACATTTCTTGCAAGTTTCATATTCATCTGACCTTGGTTTCTTAATATCAGTTGCTACATTCCCTTTTCCGGTGCCTCTAGACGGGTTCTCCCACTTTATCTTTTATGTCTCGGGTGTCGGGTCCTCATTGGCATAATCGTTGTAGACGATTCCGCTCAGACTCAATACCGACTCGAAGGTCTAGTGCAGGTTAGATTTCACATGAACACGGACCCGCTGTGGCAGCCACTTAACATAGTATTTGATCAGACGATCTTCAGTTTCAACCAGGTGGGGTACTAGTTGAGCCAGTTCATTGAACCTAGAAGTAGACTGGCGTTGAGTCTTGCTGCCAGCCTTGAAGTTTAGGATTTCATTTTCCACACGATCAATCTCGTTCTGTGGGCAGAACTTTTGGATTATGAGCTTCTTCAGGTCTTCCCAAGTCATCCTGTTGAGAGCGTTTGGCGACTTAGTCACTTAACAGCCTGGTCAGGTCGACACTTGCTTATGTTGATTACCTCGTTCATCCTCTCAATCCATTCAAATGTAGCCACCGAATCCTTGTTACTGTTAAACTTGGGCAAGTCACCATCTTTAAAACCCTTGTAGGTACACCCACGGGTGTTCAGTCCCACCTTTACTTCATCACCATCACTATCATACATTTTCTCTTAGTGGTTCCCTTCATCCTCTTCTTTGCTTTTCTTTAGTGCCTCGGATAGTAGGTCGGGCAATACGTTCTTAAGGGTGAGTACAACCTCACGGGCAATAGCATCCCTAACTTTGGGTTACAGCTGTGGATACCCTTGATTTCCCTCCCAGGTGGGGTCACATTAGTTTCATGAACACTCTCAGTGTGTTCCTCGTGCACACTCTCTTCTTTCTCACGTCTTTGATTCAATGAAGGCCTACCGACTCGGCCAGTATGACCGCCTCGGCGTCCAGTTCTTCCTCTACCAGCCATAGTTTCTAATTTCCTGATAGTTGTAAAGGGACTACATCAATGTCATTTCTTCAGATCATAGTTTAGAACCGTACGAGCAAGGTAAATTTTTAATTACAGTGACCGGTTTGTGATTACTAATTTACATTGCTATTCGGGTTCAAAACTCTTCACATTAGTTGTGACATTGACATCTATGTGTTCTAGGTTAAGGCATCTATTCCTATTTATAGGCATTAACTTTACGACTTACTTACAGTGCTGGCGTTGGAATTGGCTACCCATACTGACATCCGTGCATTGGTGCCATTATCAGTTTGAGTCCAGACATTTAGGGATGTCTGAATCTCTGAAACTATGCTCTGATAACAACTTTTAAGGCCCCGATTCCGGGTAACCTCACTTGTTGGATTTACTAATAAACAAAGTCATAAATACTGAACTTTAAATTTAAAACATTCAAACACAACGGAAACATTCAACATTTGAGTACATATCAGCGGAAGTCTTAACATTTAAAACATTAACCATTGCCTAAGCGTAAAATAAATTGGGATGCCAGTCTCATGTCGAGCAGCCCTCACGCCTTCGCACAACCCTTCATCTGTTTACCTGAAATGTATACTAAAGGTCAGCTAACGCTGGTGAGTTCTAGTTTAAATCAATCAAGCATAAACATTATTTCTTGATAAGTATATATATATATATAAATACACCTTTACACATCTTTTGTCTTCATTTATCATTCATACGCGAGTACATAATAACGTATTCATAACTTTTACTTTTCTTTCATCATTCATATGTCATTACATAGATATGCATTCACCTTTACTTTCCTTGACATTTATTGGTCATACACATCAGGGTGATCAACCCGTCTTTTACTGCGTATGTCACAAAGACGTACGCCCTTAAGCTACCGTCGTAGCCCTTTTACTCGTCGGGTCCTAGAAACCGTCCACCTTAAAACCATCCGCCTTAAAACCTTCCGGCCAACCTTTGGCCGTCCGTCTTAAACGTCCTACCGTCGTAGTCCGTCATATTCGCCCGTCTGCCCTAAGGCAACCGTTTCCCACTTGAACTAATTATACATACGTGCATCGATTAAGGGACTTACTCCACCGTAGTGGCCATTATTTAGTCTACCTTTCTAGACTTTCCTTTCTGGCTGCATAATAGTCAAGTGGTCGTCCGTCTACCGTAGTAGCCGTTAGCTTCGTTTCCGTCCATAACGTATACATACATTCATAACATGCAATATATATAATTATAAAGAAAGATTTCATTCATTTATGTTATTCCATTCTTTAGTTCATTCTTTGTAAACATATGTTTCATTCTTTGTTCATAATTAATTTTCATATATATATAAATATATGTATTTGTATATCACGTATGATCACATTGGCATTCAAAACATTTATTCATTTAGTGTATACACTTCATCCCCAAAACATTTAAAATGATTTGCACATAACATAGAAGGGGGCACATAGAACTCACCTGACAGGTGATTTCTGAATACACTTTGCTGGTTTAGGAGCGTTAGTTAAGGTCACACACAATCTGTATAATCAAGTCATACGAGATAAGCTAATGAATTTAACCGACACTTAACATTTCTACTCTTAGAGTTAGGTGAACTAGACACATTAGTATCAAATCATTTTCCCGAAAACTCCATGTCCGAAATCTATTACAGTCGAAATCTAGTTCGACCGGAAACTAATCACTTGGAAAAGTTCTTTATTCTCATAATCTTTTGCTCGAAAACTCCTTGACCAAAACCCCTTTTCGACCGAAATGTTCTGATCGAAATCTTAGATGTTCGAGACACTTTTCGACCGAAATGTTCTGATCGAAATCTTAGGTGTTCGAGACACTTTTCGACCGAAATGTTCTGATCGAAATCTTAGGTGTCCGAGACACTTTTCGACTGAAATGTTCTGATCGAAATCTTAGGTGTCCGAGACACTTTTTCATCGAAAAATAGTTTTCGGCCCATTCATCTGACTTTTTGGGCGACGCATCAGATTTTCATCAACTTCATCGTTTTTGATTCAAGCTTCGACCCTTTTACGTTCAGAACTTGTATCTAGCTTCCATGAAGCTAGATACATGCTTTTTATGCGATTCCATACGTAAAAATGTCATCTTTTTATTCAATCCCATTAGAACCCTAAAACCCATTTCTTAACTAAAAACTCAAATTCGAGCATGAATGCTACCTGTTTTCGTTTCTTCTTTGTTGCTAAACGTCCCTGAGATGGAGAGCAACGATTCCCGAGCCTTTGAGCCGATATTTTACTTTCTCTCTCTAGACCCGGTTCTCTCTTTCTCTCTCTAAGTTGAGGAAATGGTGGAGTTTAGGGGAGGTTGTGATGATGTAGCTGACTTGAGGGGCTTTCTTCCTTTGCTCGCGGCCCATGGGCCGGCCCGTCTATTCCTTTTTACTTCGCGTTATTAGTCTCGACCCCTAGTTCTTTTATTCGGGTTTTATAAATTTAGGGAAGTTACAAGTTGAAGAATCAAGTGTGGTGAAGTAAGCACTCAAGAAAACCATCCATCTTCTTCCATTTCTTCTAAGTATCTTCCTTGATTTATTCATGTGGTATGAATCTCCATCTCTTTCTCTATTTTCTTAAAGAAAGCTTTTGATTTTTTGCAAGTATTGTTCACCTTTAGTAAAAGGATCTTTCTGAAACATTTAAAATCAATAAATAATGGCTTATTATTGAACGTTTTGATGGGTATATATGTATATATATTGGTGTATGTATGTATGTATGTTTATATGTTCATATCTTGCAAAAAGTGATGAATTAGGGCTTGATCTTTATATGCAATCAAATGTTTTGTTATGGTTTCTTTCAAACAGTAAGTAATGGTATATTATTACATAAAAATATGTTATTTTATGCATGGATCATTTAATTGATGATTTGTGTTTATTGCTAAAGATTGTTGTCCAGAAACAAGATTTAAGCTAGGGTTTTGGCATGGATCATTTAGATTGTTTGAAATATGGAAATATGATGATAAAAGTGATGTTTTATGATAATAATAGTTAGGTCTAAAAGTGTTATTTAGGTTGTGATGATTTGCTAAGTGTATGACATGTTTATTTTGCTTAAAATATGATAAAAAGGTAGATTTTTGTATGAAAATATATAGATTTTTAAAATCTGGAATCATGGATGTAATATCATGATATTTTATGTCTAAAATATAGATTTTTAGTAATATGTATGATTCTTGGTGTTTGGATGCGTTTAATTAGGTTTTACGCTAAACTAGTCGATTAAAACGGTAATTTTCGGCATGAAAAATGTGTATTTGTTAAATCTGATTTTGAGCAGTAAGTTTGAGTATATTTTATTATTAAAATACAGCTCTTAAGGTATATAATGAGTTCATGTATGAAATATGCGTTTGTACTTGCCGTTGACGTTTCGGTTGTCACGTATGTGCTAGAAATTGCCATGTTTAGGTAATTTATGTCAAAATAATGAAAGATTGTTTTGTTTGATGAAATATATTTTATTAGGTATATTTTGATGATATATGATGTTATATGAACTCATGTGTTAGAAATTTGGAAGTTTGTTCCTTAAAAGTTAGTCATTTTGCTTGAAAAGTGCTTATGTGCAAATATTGTGACTTAAGTGTTTTTACATGTGATTTAGGACTTATAAGCATATGTTTGAGTATATATATGTGCTACTAGTTTCATACTTTCATTTTGGTTTTTGATAAGTATTAACACCAAATTGTCAACGTATGATTAATCCACTGTTTTTCGTTAAAAACATAATCGTGTGTCGTAGTCATCAACGAGTCGCTTAAATAAATATTTCCTTAAAAATATTATAAGTCTAGTAGGTTGGGTGAACAACTTGCTTATAAGACTTGAGGTTCGGTTATTAAAGTGTCCATCGTGTTTAGGGCACTATTAAGGTCAACCCGTGTTGGTGGGCGTATTTTGCTAGCACTCGTTTTCCGTCGTTCGTTATCAAGGTGAGTTTTTCACGGACCCCTTTTAAACTATTTTGTGGTTTTATAAATTGTAAGGCCCCTTATCTGGGTAACCTCACTTGTTGGATTTACTCATAAACATAATCATAATACTGAATTTAATTTACAAGCATTCAAGAGTAGCAAAAGCAAACATCATTCGAATACATAATATAACATAACTGTGGAAGTCTTAACAATTAAAAACATAACATTGTCTTAACATATATAAAAGTGGGATGTCAGTCTCGTGCCGGGTAACAATCACACCTTCGCACGACCCTTCCTTTCTTTACCTGAAATGTATACTAAACGCTGGTGAGTTCTAGTTAAAAAGACAATCAGACATATCATTTATCTTATCGTTAAGTATTATATATATATATATAATATACGTGCTTTTGCATATTCTTTGTTTTACTGTTCTCACATAACATTTATACTCAGTATATACATATGTACATACATACTTACTTTGGGGAGAACATTCATTGGTCATACACATATGGGTGATCAACCCGTCATAATTGTCGCGTGAGTCAAAAAGACAAATGCCGTGAGAACTACCGTCGTAGTCCTTTTCATAAACCGTCCGGCCCTAGAAACCGTCCGTCGTAACATAAATCTGTCCGGCAACCTTTGTCTGTCCGCCTAAACCCGTCCTACCGTCGTAGTCCGTTCATTCGCCCGTCTGCCCAAAGGCATCCGTTTCCCACGCGGCTATTACGTATGCAACCGTTCTACATGAAATAAGGCATTTGCTTCGACCGTCCATGAGTGCCTTTTATACGTCCTAGCTTATGAAGGAACGTTTTTCTCCCGGTTGCAAAATAGTCACGTGGTCGTCCGTCAACCAATGTAGCCGTTGTCATCGAAGCGTCCATAACGTTTACATACATTCATAACATGCAATATATAAAATATAAAGTAAGATTTCATTCATTCACGTTATGTCATTCTTTCATTCATTCTTTATAATCATACGTTTCATTGTTTGTTCATCATTCATTTTGATACATATATGTATATATCACGTATGATCACATTGGCATTTATAACATTTATTCATTTAGCGTATACACTTCAGCCCCAAATCAGTTAATAAGGTTTGCACATAACATAGAGGGGGCACATAGAACTCACCTGATGGGCTAGTCTCGTCCTGTCCTAACAGCGGTCCAATGAGTGCCACACACGATTTGGATTGGTTAATTACACATACATCAGACCTAATCCCGACTCTAACGGTAGTACTATTATGAATTAGGTGACTATACTGACTTTACTAACCGGCCTGCTGCCTGCGCAGGGCCTTGTTCTTGCGTACTTGCTAAGTACGTAGAACAATCTTCTTGCGTACTTGATAAGTATGCAGGATCTGCTTCTTACATACTTGATAAGTACGCAGGACCTGCTTCCCCGCAAAAAACCTAACTTTCGCATGCGGATCAGATCTTGCCAATCTTACAACTTTCTTTGTTCAAAACGTGCAGTTTTCATTCTAGATGTTAGTCCTAAGCTTATTTTCAAGTTTCATCCGTAAAAATGTCACCAATTTAGCTAAAACCCAAAAACCCAAAATTAAACAAAAACTCAGTTTAGGGTCGAATCGTTACCTGGATTGGGATTCGGATTCGGAGGTTTTGCTCACGAGCTCAGCAGTAACGTGCTCCTTCAATTCCGGGTCGATCCGTCAACTTTCTCTCTCTAGGCCCGAGCTCTCCTTTCTCTCTCTAACTTTGCAAATGGTGGAAGTTTGCAAGTTTGAGGCTGTCTTGGCCCTTATATACCTTGGCTTCCCTCGGCCCGTTGGAGCCGAGCCCAAGCCCATCCATTTTCCTTTCATCTATGACGATTAAATATCGATCGCGTTATTATTTATTTCTTTACTATTTTTGGGATGCTACAAGTCTACCCTTCTTAAAGGGGTTTCGTCCTCGAAACTGTTTATACGTTAAACAATTGAGGGTATAATCCCCTCATCTCGTCTTCTTTCTCCCATGTCGCTTCTGACCGTTTTCGGTGCTTCCATGGTACTTTAACTAAATGAATCGACTTATTGCGTAGTCGTTTCTCAGCTCGGTCAAGAATGGCTATTGGTTCCTCCACATAATTTAGACTGTTATCCACTTCGATCTCGTCGTAAGGTATGTGAGCTGTGTCGTCAGCTAGGCACTTGCGTAAGTGTGACACGTGGAACGTAGGGTGTATTCCACTAAGCTCAACAGGTAGGTCGAGTTTGTAAGCAACTTGACCCACTCTCGCTAAAATCTTGAAAGGTCCGAAAAATCTTGGACTTAGTTTGCCATGTTTTCTGAATTGAATGAATCCTTTCCATGGTGATACCTTTAATAGTACCATGTCCCCTACTTGAAACTCTAAATCCCTTCTTCTCTTATCCGGGTATGATTTATGTCTGTCTTTTGCGGCTTTCATTCGAGCCTTGATTTGATCAAATTTCTCGGAAGTAGCTTCGACAACTTCGAGACTTGCAAAATCCTTCTCTCCAATTTCCCCCCAACAAACCGGGGTCCTACATCTCCTCCCATACAACATTTCAAATGGCGGCATGCCAATAGTTGAGTGATAGCTGTTGTTATATGAAAATTCTGCCAATGGTAGATGGTTGTCCCAGCTCCCACCGAAGTCAATGATACAGGCCCGGAGCATGTCTCCAAGGTTTGAATGGTCCTTTCAGATTGACCATCGGTTTGAGGGTGGTAAGCAGTGCTGATGTTTAGTCTAGTGCCCATCACTTCATTGAATTTCTTCCAAAACCTTGACGTGAATCTAGTATCCCTGTCGGACACAATCGACAGCGACATACCATGTCTGCTCACAATTTCCTTGATAAGTATTTCTGCTAGTCTTTCTGACGAAGAAGTCTCACGTATTGGCAAGAAGTGAGCACTTTTTGTCAAGCGGTCGACGATCACCCAAATGGTATCATTGCCTTTAGCTGTTCGCGGTAGCTTGGTAATGAAGTCTATCGTGATCTCCTCCCACTTCCATTCTCGTATTGGTAAAGGTTGCATTTTTCCGCATGGTTTCTGGTGCCCGGCCTTAACTAGTGAACACGTTAGGAATTTGTTCACGTACTCGGTCACATCATTCTTCATGCCGGGCCACCAGTACTCTTTCTTCAAGTCTTGATACATTTTGTTTATCCCGGGGTGGATTGAATAGCGAGACTTATGGGCCTCATCGAGGATTTTGGCTTTGAGCTCACCAATCTTAGGTATCCACATCCCTCCAAACCTCGTTCGTACACCGTATGCATTTGCATCCAAATTCCCTTGTTGTCCTACTATTCTTTCTCGTTTTATATTTCTTTCTAATAGTGCTTCATCTTGTGCCTTCGATATTTCACTCATCAGATCTGGCGTTATAATTAGCTGACACGCTTTGATCCGGATAGGTGCCGATTCTTCCTTTCTACTTAAAGCGTCAGCCACCACGTTGGCCTTGCCTGGATGGTACAATATCTCACAATCATAGTCTTTCAATAGCTCTAACCACCTCCTTTGTCTCATGTTTAATTCCTTTTGTTCGAAAAAGTACTTCAAGCTCTTGTGATCGGAGTAAATGGTGCATTTAACTCCATACAGATAGTGCCTCCATATTTTTAATGTGAAAACTACTACCGCTAACTCCATATCGTGAGTTGGGTAGTTAACATGGTGAATCTTTAGTTGTCGCGAGGCGTAAGCAATTACCTTTCCTCGTTGCATAAGTACACATCCTAAACCTTGACCCGAAGCGTCAGAGTAGACTACCAAGTCTTCATTTCCTTCAGGTAGTGCCAAGACTGGAGCTTAGGTTAATCGTATCTTAAGTTCCTCAAACTCGTTGTTTTGGGTTGGACCCCATTAATTATTTACTTCCTTCCGTGTCAGTTTAGTTAGTGGCGAGGCTATTCTTGAGAAATCTTGAATGAACCTCCGATAGTAGCCTGCCAATCCCATAAAACTTCATATCTCTGTTGGTGTCTTCGGGACTTTCATTTCTTTACTTCCTCAATATTTGTAGGATCTACCATGATGTCGTTTGGGTTTATCACATGACCTAGGAATTGGACTTCCCTAAGCCAAAACGCACATTTGGAGAATTTTGTGTACAACTCTTCCTGCTTTAGCACCTCCAAAACCACTCTTAGGTGACAGTGGTTATCACCCTCGTTTTTCAAATATATCAGTATGTCGTCTATAAAAACTATCACTGATCGATCCAACATTGGTCGACATACTCTATTCATCAAGTCCATGAACGCTGCTGGTGCGTTGGTCAATCTAAAGGACATCACGAGAAACTCATAATGCCCATAACGTGTGCGAAACGCGGTCATTGGTACGTCTTCTTCTCTTACTTTCAACTGATGGTAACCTGACCTAAGATCGATCTTTGAGAACCAACTCGGACCTTGCAGTTGATCAAAAAGTTCGTGTATTCTAGGAAGTGGGTATTTGTTCTTTACTGTCCTCTTGTTCAGTTCACGGTAGTCGATGCACATGCGCATGCTGCCGTCCTTCTTCTTTACAAATAGTATCGGAGCGCCCCATGGTGAAATGCTCGGTCTGATAAATCATTTTTCTGTTAATTCCTCAAGTTAAGACATCAATTCTTTCATTTCTGACGGAGCCAATCGGTAGGGGGCTTTGGCAATGGGCTCAGCTCCTGGTAGTAAGTCAATCTGAAATTCTATTTCCCGATCGGGTGGCAACCCAGGTAGATCCTCAGGGAATACTTCCGGAAAATTGCACACCACAGGTACATTCTTGAGTTCATTCATTTTCATTCTATCGTCAATAACATACGCCAGACAAGCTTCGCAACCGCGCCTCATGTAACTTTCGGCCTTGATAATCGAGATGACGCTCGGCATTGTGCAATTCCAATCCCCATAAACCGTAATTGGACTGCCGCTAGGAGCTTTGAGGTGTATCCTCTTACGTTTACATATGATTTGAGCTTCGCTGGCAGCTAGCCAATCCATACCCAATACTATATCGAATCCTCCTACGGTGAGAAGGAATAATCTAGAAGGAAACTTATGGCCCTCTATTTCTATGATGCAATCCTCTGTTACTTGGAATACTGCCGAATTTTTACCTACGGCATTTTGTACGCTAAAAGCCTTTACTATGGTGTTGATAGTGCAATCTAGTTTACGACTAAATGCATTGGAAATAAAGCTTTTACTAGCACCGGAGTGGAATAAAATAACAGCATGTTCATCATTAACTAGGAACGTACCTGACACAACATCAGGGTTTCCCCTTGCTTCCTCCTCAGTCAGGGCGTAGGCTCGAGTTCTAGCCTTCGGCTGTTCCTTTTCAGCTTCCTTTTCCTTTCCTGAACCGGATTGTCTGGTTTTCCTGCAATCCCTAGTCAGGTGTCCATATCTTCCACAACTTTGGCACTTGACGTCCTTTAAGCAATCTTGGGAGTAATGCCCCGGCTCCCGCACTTATAACACATGGTTGAGCCAATAAGACATTCACCTTGGTGTTTTTTTGAGCATTTCTTACAAACATCATACCCTTCTGCCCTAGGCTTCTTCACCTCAGCGGTGTAGTTTCCCTTTCCGTTTCATTTGAACGAGTTCTCCCATTTCCGTTTCGGAGCTTCGGGATCCGTGTCCTCGTTAGCATAATCATCATAGACAATTCCAGACAGGTTGAATAGCAATTTGAAGGTTGATGGTAGATTAGCTTTTACATGAACACGGACCCTTTGAGGTAGGCCCTTCACATAGTACTTAATCATTCGTTCTTCTGTCTCCACCAGGTGGGGTATCAGTTGAGCTAGCTCATTAAACCTAGAAGTATACCGGCGGTGCGTCTTGCTGCCAGCCTTGAAGTTTAGGAATTCATTTTCCACTCGATCAATTTCGTTCTGGGGACAGAACTTTTGGATTATCAGCTTCTTCAGGTCTTCCCATTTCATTCTGGCAAGAGCGTTTGGCGACTTTGTCCTCTGAATGTTCCTCCATCAACTTAGTGCCTCATTAGTGAAAGAATGAGCAACATACTTAACAGCCTGTTCCGGTCGACACTCGCTGATGTTGATTACAGCGTTTATCTTCTCAATCCATTCGAACATAGCCACTAAATCCTTGTTCCCATCGAACTTGGGTGGGTCTCCGTCCTTGAAACCCTTGTAAGTACACCCACGATTGCTTGATCCCACCCTTAGTTCATCCCCATCACTGTCACACACTTTCTCTTCATGGTCTCCTTCATCTTCCTCTCTACTTTTCCTTAGTGCCTCGGATAGTAGATCAGGCAATACTTTCTTCAGAGTGAGTACAACGGGCAATAGCATCCCTGACCTCGGGTTCCAACTGTAGAGACCCTTGATTGTCGTTCCCAGTTGGGGTCACATCTATTTCGTGCACACTCTCAGTGTGTTCTGCGTGCACACTCTCTTCCTCTTCATGTCTTTGATTCAATGGAGGTCTACCGACTCGGCCAGTGCGACCGCCTCGGCGTCTTGTTCTTCCTCCACCACCCATAGTTCCTAGTTTCCTGATAGTTATAAAGGGAATACATCAATGCCATTCCTTCAGATCATAGTTTTAGAACAGTACGAGCAAGGTAATTTTTTAATTATAGTGACCGGGTAACCATCACGCCTTTCGGGTTCAAAACTCTTCAAATCGGTTGTGACATTGACATCTATTTGTTCTAAGTTAAGGTATCTATTCTTATCCATGTGCATTAACTTTAGTACTTACTTACCGTGCTGGCGTTGGCGTTGGTTACCCATACTGACATCCGTGCGTTGGTCCCATAATCAACTTGAGTCCAGACATTTAGGGATGTCTGAATCTCTCAAACTATTGCTCTGATACCAACTTGTAAGGCCACTTTCCTGGGTAACTTCACTTGTTGGATTTACTCATAAACATAGTCATAATACTGAATTTAATTTACAAGCATTCAAGAGTAGCGAAGGCAAACATCATTCGAATACATAATATAACATAACAGCAGAAGTCTTAACAATTAAAAACATAACATTGTCTTAGCATATATAAAAGTGGGATGTTAGTCTCATGTCGGGTAACCATCACGCCTTCGCACGACCCTTCCTTTCTTTACCTTAAATGTATACTAAAAGTCAGCTAACACTGGTGAGTTCAAGTTAAAAAACAATCAGTCATATCATTTATCTTATCGTTAAGTATTATATATATATATATAAATTTAATATACGTGCTTTTGCATATTCTTTGTTTTACTGTTCTCACATAACACTCATACTGAGTATATACATATGTACATACATACTTACTTTGGGTAGAACATTCATTGGTCATACACATATGGGTGATCAACCCGTCATAATTGTCGCGTGAGTCATAAAGACAAACGCCGTGAGAACTACTGTCGTAGTCCTTTTCATAAACCGTCCGGCCCTAGAAACCGTCCGTCGTAACATAAATCCGTCCAGCAACCTTTGTCCGTCTGCCTAAACCCGTCCTACCGTCGTAGTCCGTTCATTCACCCGTCTGCCCAAAGGCATCCGTTTCCCACGCGGCTATTATGTATGCAACCGTTCTACATGAAATAAGGCATTTTCTTTGATCGTCCATGAGTGCCTTTTAAACGTCCTAGCTTATTTTGGAACGTTTTTGCCCCGGTTGCAAAATATTCACGTGGTCGTCCGTCTACCGAAGTAGCCGTTGTCATCGAAGCATCCATAACGTTTACATGCATTCATAACATGTAATATATAAAATATAAAGCAAGATTTCATTCATTCACGTTATGTCATTCTTTCATTCGTTCTTTATAATCATACATTTCATTCTTTGTTCGTCATTCTTTTTTATACATATATGTATATATCACGTATGATCACATTGGCATTTATAACATTTATTCATTTAGCATATACACTTCAGCCCCAAAACATTTAATAAGGTTTGCACATAACATAGAGGGGGCACATAGAACTCACATGATGGGCTAGTCTTGTCCTGTCCTAACAGCGGTCCAATGAGTGCCATACACGATCTGGATTGGTTAATTACACATACATTAGACCTAATCCTGACTCTAACGGTGGAACAATTCTGAATTAGGTGACTATACTGACTTTACTAACCGGCTTGCTGCCTACGCACTTAGCAAGTGCGCAAGACCTTGTTCTTGCGTACTTGCTAAGTACGCAGAACATTATTCTTGCGTACTTGATAAGTACGCAGGATCTGCTTCTTGTGTACTTGATAAGTACGCAGGACCTGCTTCCCCGCAAAAACCCTAACTTTCGCATGCGGATCAGATCGTGCCAATCTTACAACTTTCTTTGTTCAAAACATGCGGTTTTGATTCTAGATGTTAGTCCTAAGATTATTTTCAAGTTTCATCCGTAAAAACGTCACCAATTTAGCTAAATCCCAAAAATCCTAAATTAAACAAAAACTCAGTTAAGGGTCGAATCGTTACCTGGATTGGGATTCGGATTCGGAGGTTTTGCTCATGAGCTCAGCAGTAACGTGCTCCTTTATTTCCAGGTCGATCCGTCAACTTTCTCTCTCTAGGCCCGAGCTTGAGGATGTCTTGACCCTTATATACCTGGGCTTCCCTTGGCACGTTGGAGCCGAGCCCAAGTCCATCCATTTTCCTTTCTTCTATGATGACTAAATCTTGATCGCGTTATTATTTATTTATTTACTATTTTTGGGATGCTACATAAACTATGGGGGAAGAACATGCTTTTGTTCGTTTATCACGATATTGGACTTACGTTATGTGTTCGTTTGATGATCTCAAGTAAGGGATTTCGTTATGTGTTCATGTATGTCGTTCATGAATAGCCCCGTCGTTATAATCATTACCCTCGTGTAGGCCACAAAGTATGTTGATAGATCTATTTAGGACTGACTGCCCACTCTCGTGATCAGTAGCTCTGATCGGTCGTTTGTACAAGAAAATATATTTTGAAAGGATTCGTAGGGACATGTTATATTCGTGTCTCGGTTTGATTATAAGCTCTAGGTACTGTCATCATGTTGTATTCCTTACAAGCTTATGACATATCACATGTTTGTCCAAGTTACTTGATAGTTCGTAAAACTTTATGTTGATGTTTTTAAGCATGTTTTTTAGGTACTTAGATGTGCTCGCGCGGTTATGAAAATGTGCTTTTGGGCAAACACTTTAATCGGAATTCAGTTGGGACATTTTAAACTTTATTTTGGATTCTCATGTGTTGGATCATGGAAACTCTTGTTTTAAATTTCAATGCTTTTAATTTTTGATAATCTGAAGACTTATCTTTGTTTTGTTAAACCTTTCCGATATTTTAAATAATTTTTTTGCTTATTATCATTGGGCTCCAACTTATATGACCACCATGCTTACATCTCATTTCGGCTGCGAATCGTCGTTTTCGGGCTGTGACACCATGTTAGAATCAGAGTTGAGAAATTTATAACCAGTACCCCAAAACCAGCTCCTTCTTCCCCAAGTATGAAACCCGTAAACCCTAATCTCAAAACACTACGAATTCGTGTCAACGCGAGGCCAAGATGTTAGGGCTTTCAATATGTGAAACAAGACGAGTTTAATGGTAGAAATTTTACCTGAAATGGTTATGGGATGGTGGTGTTCGGATATGTTTTCTTTGATCGGTTTCTTCGATTTCAATCGAGTCCCAGGGTTGAGGTAAATTGGATTTGCGAGTACTAGGGGTTTGTAATAGGTGTTTCGATGATGATTGTTCAAGTAGTGAGGTTCAATTCCATACCAAACGCATGAATTAAACTCTGATTGGATGATGGACAGTTACGAGCACGGTTTGGGTTCAAGGCCATTGAAATTGATTGTAATTTGTCCATTAATTTACTCATGACTGATGATATAACTATGTGCGTGATCCTAATCAATTGATTACACACGAACTTGCTGAATTGAAACTGAATCTGATTAGGGTTTGACCCTCGAAAGTCAAAATTAGGGAAGAGTTCAATTGTAAGGAGATGGTTCAAGTGGGAAGGGTTCAAACATGCTGGAAGGGTTCAAGGGCATTGGGGGGGGGGGGGGTTTCAAAACCAAAATTAGTTGATTCAAAAGTAATCATTCCTAACTACATATTTAGATTAGTTTTTATAAATTTTGTAAGGATCAACTACATTAGATTTAATGCAATTTAATTTATAGTGATTCAAATATATATATATATATATATATATATGTTTATATACCTACGTTTATAAATGATAACATTTATATATTTTTTTATATAGGTATGCGTATATACATTTAATAAGGATTGAGATTTCAAGTCCATAGGTTTCATCTAAAATATGTGTGTGTATATATATATATATATATATATATATATATATATATATATATATATATATATATATATATATATATTTGTATATATTTGGATGAAATCTGAATTTGAAATACATAAAATCACGATTAAGGATTTATAATCCATTGAACCAGAATTAAATTAAAGTGTTATTATTAAAATAAAAACAAATGGGCGGAATATCATGAATGTTATAATTCACATTTTGAGAACATAGAATATAGCTTTTTGTTTCTCAAAAGTTCATGTAAGATGTTCAAATGGTTCGTATGCTCTTCCTTACTTTTGGAGTAAATAAGGATATCGTCAATGAATACGATAATAAATTTATCCAAGTAAGGTTTGCAAACTCGATTCATCATGTCCATGAAAGCTGCTGGTGCATTAGTAAGTCCGAACGACATTACCGTGAACTCATAATGACCATATCGAGTTCGAAAAGCTTTTTTGGGAATATCTTCTTCCTGGTCTTTCAATTGATGATAGCCATAACGAAGATCGATTTTCGAGAAACTTCGAGCTCCTTGTAGTTGATCAAAGAGGTCATCGATTCTGGGAAGTGGATAACGGTTCTTAATCGTGACTTTATTCAGCTCACGATAATCAATACACATACGCATTGAACCGTCTTTCTTTTTAACGAATAAGACTGGAGCTCCCCAAGGCGACGAGCTTGGTCTTATGAATCCCTTCTCTAGCCATTCATCTAACTGCTTCTTAAACTCTTCCATTTTATTTGTAGCTAATCTGTACGGGGCTTTAGCAATAGGTGCTGTACCGGGTACTAGATTAATTATGAACTCTACTTCTCTCTCAGGTGGAATTCCGGGAGTTTAACAGGAAAAACATCAGGAAATTCAGCCACAACCGACACATCTTCGATCTTCTTTTTAGTGTCGGTGATTATAGATACGAGAAGCACCCTTTGCGTAAATATTTTGTGGCTTTCAACATGGAAATTATTCCAACAGAGTTAGATAATTTGCCTTTCGACGAACGAAGCTCTATGGCTTTCTTATCACATAGGATATGGGCTTGGTTAGAGGCTAACCAGTCTATTCCTAGAACAATGTCAAAACCTGCCAAAGTCATAGGCAACAGTTGTACAGGAATAACATATCCTGATAGTGTGATATTACTATTGTTTAGGATTTCTGTAATTTGGACTAGGTCCCCGTTGGCAGTTTCTACCACATATTTCTTATCTAATTCAGCTAGAGTTTTATTCAACAGTCTACATAATTTATGATCTATAAAACTTTGGTTTGCACCAGAGTCAAATAGAACTCGAGCATAAATATTATTAACAAGAAATGTACCCGTAATGACGTCGGGCATACCTGCTGCTTCATGAGTATTGAGAACGAATGCGCGTGCATTCTTCTATACTCCTTTAGCAGGCTTAGGACCTGTCCCTTCAGGCTTCTTCGGTTTGGGACAATAGCTCTTGATGTGGCCAGCCTCATCAAATTCATGGCAGGTGATGAGTTTCTTTTTGTAACAATCTTCTGTTTTGTGTCCAGATATCTTGAAGAAGCTATAATAAGGTGCAGATCGACATTGTCGCAAGTGCCTTTTCTTGAACTTTGGACATTCAGGGATAAAAGAATTGTTATTTCGAGAATGGAAGTTTAGTTTCTTTGATCCACTTGGGCGTTGCCCAGTTAATTCTTTTTTCTTTCTTCCCTCCTCTTGATATTTGATTAGACTACTAGTCAAGGAGGATCCTAGATCCATAGCATCATCAAGGTTCTCACAATTGGCAACCTTAGCTATGTCACGGATTTCTCCAATCAAACCCCAGATATATCTCTTTATCAGATTGGATTCGGGGGTAGCAAGATGAGGAACTATTCAAGCATACTCAAGGAGTTTAGTTGAATACTCCCGATGATTGGTTCCAATCATATTTAGACTAAGGAATTTTCCTTCTATCTTTTCCCTTTCGTTATGGGGAACATACTTCTTTTCAATTCTTTCCTTGAAGGCATTCCAGCCCATAGCACAGGCTGCTTCTCTGCCCTTGGCAGCAATAATGTTATTCCACCACTCTAAAGCTTGATCTTTAAATAGATTATAAACAAAAAGAACTTTGTCTTCCTCAGCACACTTGCTGATTGCAAGAACTGATTCAGTTTTCTCAATCCACCTTAGTGTGGCTATTCCTCCCTCTCTTCTAGAAAAGTTATATGGTTTGCAATCCTGGAACGTTTTGTATGTACATCCAGAAATCTTCCTCTTCTTTTTTATATAGCCATAATTATTACCCATCCCTTCATCTTCAGAAGAATTTTGTTAATATTTCTCCTTTTCACTATTCCTAGTTGGATGAGTAGCATAACCTTCTGGTTTGAGAGTAACAGGTTTGGATTGAGTTATAGTTTGAGTATGTTGAGTTATAGGTTGAGAATGGACATATTTGGAATGGAAGGCTGAAGAAATAGCTTATTTGCTTGTCTCTTTTCCATTTCAGTAAAGATCATTAGAAGGGAATCCTTGATTCCTTCTGCAATCAATTTCTGTAGTTTTTTTATGAGAATCGGGGATTTCAGCAGCATTTTCAATCACTGCCGGTTTCCTTTTTCCTCTCGTATTGTAAGAAGGTCAAGTTTGTTTAGATAGACTATATAAGAAACAAGATTGGAATTAAAAACGGAAATTTTATTGATAAAATATATACAAAAGGTAATACATGTAGAAATCATTGTTTCTAAAGACTCCTAAAATTCTTCTCTTTAAGAGCTTGGACTAACAAAGCATTCTTGGCTTCGACTTCAGTTTTTTCTTGTTCCAGCTCAGCTATTCTGTTTAACAATATTTTTTTCTCTTTCACTTCCCGATGCATTCTCATTTACATGAGGAGTAGAGAAAGGAACAGTCTCATAGTAAGGAATGTAGAGTTTATTAGAATCAGCTCGTTCTTCTTCTTCGGGATTACATCTATTTTCATAAGGCATTTCTGTGTATCCCTCATGAAAATTTTGTGAATATATTGGAGTGATATTATAGCTTCCAGTGGTACGAGTTGAATAAAAACTTATAGAAGGATTATAGGGAACACTAGGGTTTCCTATTTCTCAAAGGATTCTGAAAGTTGAACTTTCAGTTTGTAGGTCCACATGACTCATCTCAGATCGATCTCGTGACAGGACGTCTCAATAACACGGAGTGCGGAATCCTTCGTGTTAACGTATGTATATCAATTGACAATAGAAACAGCATGTAAATAAACTTTCTCTTTGTATATGACCAAAACATAGAGTTTACAAGATTCATAGAATACACTCCATTCAGTCCCTCTGCTGTATCCTCAACAGAATCTGCAAACATCTATTTATAGACACAAGCCTGCTATAGGCGAACTTAACAAGTTCGCTTCTAAAGATGCTTAGGAGAACTTATTAAGTTCGCCTCTCTATGAACTTGAACAATATTCCTTAGGCGAACTTAACAAGTTCGCTCCTAAAGATACTTAGGCGAACTTGTTAAGTTCGCCTCTCTATGAACTTATACAAAATTTTATCAACAGTTACAAAACATGTCCTAACACACTCCCCTTTAACTGTTGCTAACAATTCTATCAATTACAAGTCAAAGACTCTAAGACTAAGACATAATATTTTCAAGCTCGTTGTCACCAGAATATGCTCCAACAGACTCCCCCTTGACAACAGCTTCAGAAGATTGTCATCCGTCTTCATATATCATCAAACACACTGTAGTCTTCGTCTTGTTCATCTGCACTTTCTCTTTCTATCTAGAAGAAAACTTGGGAGAAGGACCCCTTGTCAACTTCTGTCTACAATATTTAGTTTTTGCAAAGGAGAACAACCAAGAATAACCAACAATTAAGATTTCCATGGAAGCTGGAAAAATAAAATCTTTTTGGTTTTTCTCTATATAAACTGAAATGTAAAATACAAAATCATATCTTTTTGGTCGAACATCACGAGTAAGAAGATCATATCAGTATATATGAGATATCAATCACACATCTTAGATATAAAATCCATATAATATCAAATGGTATCTTATGTCATTCTTTCAAGCCTTGACCAATCAAACCAATATCTTTCAAGATTATCACACTCTATCTTTTCAAGACTTTCATATTGGATGTTATGATACGCGATAAACATTTAAAGAAAATAGGATCAGGCTATGACACACAAATTCAAATTGTCAATATTATAAGATTTGAATCTAAAGCATCTCATTCCCACTTTCTTGTGAGTTAAGGTACCATTTAAGTATGAAATACAACGTGTACCCCACTAGTATGCTAACATAAAGTAAATGCACTATCTTCATAACAAATGAGATTTTACTAAAGATTATCCGAATTTCCAGAATGAGGAGACATCATTTAGCACATGAATAGCAGAATCCAAATTAGATTGTATAGGAATCAATGAGATTCAGAATCGAATGATTCAATGTTTTGGCTTATATATGTGGAATCATAAGATTCAGGTATGTGGATCCAACTGTTATCTGGATTATGAATTCAATGGAATCAGTAAAGATGATTTATCAATATGATCCAAGGGCTAGTATATGTTTGACAGATGTTGTCAAGTACATATCTTGATTATACTTCAAATTGCATGCTTTTCGGTACATGGGCACTGAAGCAAATCGAATGAATAGTGCTAAGGACATAACCCGAAACTGATCTCATAGGACAATCTTTATTAAAAGCTAATATTCTTTATCTGATAGTGATCTTTTAACACACACCCAGGCATAAAATGGGTTCAAATCACAGTTGTAACATATGCAATTATGTTTTCACACTACTAATGGTTCAGTGACGCTTTTAGTCTATTGACAATTCAAATTATATGCATACACAACACTGTCATTTCCTATATTGTGTAGACTCTGAAGTTTAGATCAAAACATATAATTCAGATATATTAACATAAAGCATCAACCAGTTAATCTAAGGTCATATGTGAAAGAACATCTATTGATGTACTATCATCTCTTCTTTAACTTCAAGTAATGTCGATTTTATCTTTTTCAATTTGTTTGGCTTTTTCAAAATCTTTATGAAAGAAAGTAAAACAAACGAAAATAAAATCTTCCATGAAAACATTTTAAGAAAAACATTTTACTTGGTTACTCAGGATTAAGCAATTCAATCAATTAAAAACTCAAACCAATGTAATGTAATTGAATGTCATTGCCATTGTCACTAACACAGTTCAGTACTCCCCCTGTCCTGTAGACTCCCCCTCAATTAGTCAAATGGTTGCATCAACGACTTTATGCTCACCATCGTCATCCTAAGTTCCAGGTTGTCATTTGGACTTTTAAATCTTTTTCAAAATAACATTGTGTGTGACATATTCTCCCCCTTGAGCATCAAGTCGTTGCATCAAATAGATTCTAAATTATCAACAACTCTTTACTCATGCAGATGTCATTCCATGCCATGTGCTTAGAACCACCACTATCAACAACCAAAATGTTATTAATAGTCCCTCTTGGTTAATCCTGCATAACTAACAAGAAACATTAATTTGAAATTGGGACCCAAGCCATGGTAGTCATGGGTCGTCCATCTGTATCAAAATAATAAACCTCACTCCATTCACAATCGAATCTCTCATCAATTTTCAGTGATTGCTCCGACGAGTCAGAAACAGAAACTTTAGATTTCCAAACATACTTCTGGTCATTAAGTTCTTTTTGCTTAAAATGTGAAGTGTTTGAACAATCATGTTCATTTGAAAAATGTTTAGATTGTGAAAGCTCTTGTTCTAAAAGTTTTCTCAATCTTCTGTTTCTCCTCCATCTTTGAGGTCTAGAAAGCCTAACCTCAGATTTTGAATTACCCTTTGGTGTATCATGAGGTTTAACCACATTTTGGTTAACATAAGGCTTACCAAAAGTTCTTACCTTTTCTGGAGTAACATGTCGGTTACCTTTAGCGTTGTGAGGACAAGCAATCCTAATGTGACCCACAAGACCACAGTAAAAGCAAGATCTATTCTCACTATATTCTCATATATAAGGAATCTTCACACGATAAGATGCACTTGAAGAAGATTCGCCTACATGAACTTCTTTTGGAGTTTGAGACAGAACAAACTTTTTCTCAAAAAGGTTTTGATTCAGGCTTCATCTTCATAGGAACTACATGATTCTTTCCTTTATTTTTGTAAGGACAGTTCAGCATAATGTGTCCCATCTCATTATAATGAAAGCATGTACGCATGTCTTTATAATATCTGACATATGGAACTCTCCTTGAATTTGAAGAACTTCCAAATGTATAATTTCCAGATGAATTAGAATCAACCTTTGAGTCTTCTTTCTTAACCTCTTTTGGTATCCCCTCTACCTTAGCTTCATCAAAATATTCATCAACACTCTCATCAGAATACACTATATCTTCACATGTGACTGGATTCACTTTCAACACAGTCTTAAGATCTAAATCCTCCTCTTTTATAATCTCAGGTGTAACAGAATAATTTCCGTTGAATGGTGGAGGAACATAACCAACACCGTTAGTTCCCTTCCCCTCTTCTGTATTATTAAAATATCCCATTAAGAATGATGAATTTCCAAAGCTTTCTAACTTTCTGTGTAATCTGATCACTTCTCCTTTAGATTCAGCTAGTTCCTTATCTTTCTCAGCAAGATCATTATTTCTTTTCTCAATTTCTGCAAAGGACATATCCAGGTGATATGCCTGCTCTTTGATCTTCAAAATCAGAGCACTTATATCACTCTTCAGTGATTCTATCCTTTCAACACACACATTTTCATTATCTTTTAATTTCGGATTTACCGTGTGCATGGATTTCATATCACAAATGAGGTTTACGTTGTCATCCACAACCCTCATCATTTTATCCTTCACTGAAATATAGTTAGAACAAAACGTTTCAGAGTTAGAAACTACCGTATCCTTTTCGTCTAAAGGAGATGCACAAGGAGCCATGAATACGTCATCATCAGCTTCACTCTTTTGAGCAACAATGACAGGCTCTGTATCAATTTCTGATTCACTCAGATCATCTTCAACTGTCTGAAAGTTTTCTTCAGTCATCACATCAGTCTCAGTAGATGGAGTACTTTCACCAGAACGAATACTCTCACTATCAGTTAAATGTGCAGAAGAATCACTTTGAGAATCACTCTGCTTCTCCAATACTTCTTTGATCAAGACCACAAACGCTTGAGAATTTGCTTCACCCTTTTTCTTCAATGCTTCCCATAGACCTCTTGAAGTAGGACACTTCCCGAGACTATGAATGATTTCTTTTGGTAAAGACATCGTTAAAGTTTCACACGTTTTCATCTCATGATCAAACTTCTGCTTTTCTACTTTAGTAAGAGCTGTCACTGGTTTAGGAACATCACGAAATTCCAGAAAGTCAAAAGTAGGATGCACATATCCTTCTGTTATTGGTCTCCAAAAATTTTCATTAGTTTCTGATACGAACTGTTCGAACCGGACTTTCCAGCTACGGAAATCTGATATGCACAAAAGCCTTGGTGGCATAGTTCCAATCCCATTATCATCACACGAAATTGACATTTTGAAAATTTTACGAAAATATCCGGAAAAAAAATTTCCCGCCAAAATACTCTTTAAAAATTTCTCACACGAAATTGGCATAGTTCCAATCCCATTAATATCAGCAAGTTCGCTTGATTCAGCTGTAACAAACTCAGCAACCCAAACACGAACACAAAGCGGCCAAAATCATCATTTCTCACAGATTTGAAGGAATTGGAAGAAATTGGATCGTAGGATTTAGTATTTTATGAATTAGAACACTTCTATCGGATTAATTTCATCAAAATCCACCTCAAATCCACGAATTCAGCAGTAAACTCCATGGATACAAAAACTTCTAAAAATGATCAATTTCTTGTCAAATTGTACATAAAAACGTCTCTAATCACCAAGAATCAAACACAAATCACGATCAAAAGCTCTGATACCACTTGTAGGTCCACATGACTCATCTCAGATCGATCTCGTGATAGGACGTCTCGATAACACGGAGTGCGGAATCCTTCGTGTTAACGTTTTTATATCAATTGACAATAGAAACAGCAGGTAAATAAACTTTCTCTTTGTATATCACCAAAACATAGAGTTTACAAGATTCACAGAATACACTCGATTCAATCCCTCTTCTGTCTCCTCAACAGAATCTGTAAACACCTATTTATAGACACAAACCTGTTATAGGCGAACTTAACAAGTTCGCTTCTAAAGATGCTTAGGCAAACTTATTAAGTTCGCCTCTCTATGAACTTCAACAATATTCCTTAGGCGAACTTAACAAGTTCGCTCCTAAATATACTTAGGCGAACTTGTTAAGTTCGCCTCTCTATGAACTTATACAGAGTTTTATCAACAGTTACAAAACATGTCCTAACAGACTCCCCTTTAACTGTTGCTAACAATTCTATCAATTACAAGTCAAAGACTCTAAGACTAAGACATAATATCTTCAAGCTCGTTGTCACCAGAATATGCTCCAGCTCAGTTTCCTCATTATTTTCTATGGTTGTTTTATTTTTTTTGCGTTCATGATAATTAGCTGGAGCGAATTTACGAAGAAAGCTAGGACCTTTGCCTTTTCCAACCATAGTTGTACAGAGTAAAACAAAATGAACATTATTATATCTTTAGAAAAATATATTACAGGGAAATAAAATACAACATGGGTTTTAATCTTTCATCAGCTCTTTTGCAAGGGTCATCAGGCTTTCTCCATATTCATAGACCTACTGTCCATAAAATTTGGTTCTTGCCTTGTCCATGATTTTCTCCCGTGTTACTTCGTCTGTTTGATGCAACGAACGATCTAGGCACTCTATAGGAAAAGAATGCATTCTTTCTTCATAACCATATTTGGGTGGAGGTTGAAGAAGTCCAACCATAATCTCATTATAAGCATTTTGGTATTCTGGAGGAGATTGGATATAGGTTTCAAAAGGACCATCATAGACTGGTTTAGGAAATATATAAGGATCGTACAAAACTAGAGTTTCGGATTGTTCAAATACAGAGTGATAAGATTCCTCTTCAGTTAATATGTTATCATGGGCTTGAATAGACTCAGGCTCATTATTTCCTGGTTGAGATTGGACTTCATTGTTCCAATTGCTGAAATCAGATCCAGCTTCCATCCATCGGCTGGAGGTATCATGGGACTGGGATGGTATTCAGAGTGACGTTATCCGGAATGATAGCAAATGGATCATTGTTGTAGTAAGGCGAAGAAATGGGATTCATTTGTGAACCCAACGGATGATATTCCGGTGATTCTTGCTTTGTTGAACGATTGGGATCATAATAAACAGGTACAGAGTTATCTCCAGACATCTGCAATCTTAAAGTATTAATGCTTATTTTATTATTTTGGTCAAGACTTAGATACTAAGGCCAGTATCCTTATCTTAAGTAAAGTTCTACAAGGATGGTTATCTTCTCGGAGCAGTGCCTCCAACAGAGATGTTACCAGGAAAGAACGAAGGGTATAGGAGAGATTTATAGACCACTCTTTCCTTAGACAGAATATTCCGTTTGTCAGATAACTACATACCGGTCAGAAGGTTACCTTGTTTCCTTATCTTAAAGTAAGCAAATTCATGGTTGAAGCTTAGAAACTAGATCCAAGTATCTAATTTGCTAAAACATGTGGCTCTGATACCAACCTGTCACACTCCGCCTCAAACACCCCCTGGACGAGTGTGATCACGATTGGTACCTGCATTGATTTCAGAGTTGTTATAAAACACAGCGAAAATTTTTTTCATAAGGATTGAAACATCATTTGTATCAACCTCAAGGGTTGTATTTGTAAATATCAAGACCCAGTTAGAAAACAAAAGCCTTGTATTTAATTTATAAACATAGGGATTTAAATACCCTTTTTTATTACAAAACGAGATTGAAATCAAATACATCTCTTGTCTTCTTTGGAAAAGTTTCAAGCCACGGGAAATAGTACATCCAAGGTTGATCAGTCCCTTGGTCCTATCTCCTCTTTCATATTTTTAGGATTTTCTATACACGAGGCCTGAGAATCCAACGTACAAGTTATCCCTTTTCAACATTCGTTCGCGGGTCAGATCTTATGTCTGCCCATATCCCGTTTTCCTTTTCATTTTATTCATTTCCTTAAAAATTTTGAAAATGAAACGTCAGCGTGAACGCCGGTGAATACAATTATCTTGACAGTAAAATCATTTGGCACAAACAATTATTAATTTCATAATCATAACTTTTTTTCAGTCTACACACTCAGCATGCCCATGTCCTGACTGTATGCACCACTGTATACACTCGCGTCATGCCTTATAACATTGGACGGGTCCATGCCTCCGAATTTGTTATAAGATAAGTACCAGCCGCAATCCAGGACTCTCACCCGAGACCCGTGTATCCGTTGCAAGTTTTACGTATACCTACGGCCGGAATGCTTTGTTCGTAGAAGAACGTTGAGCATTATTCCCTTAACCTTTATTTGGCCATTTTCGTAAATGTAAATGTTTTGATACAAGTTTTGAAATAGATAAATTATTCACCTTGATAATGGGAAAGAGCCTCTACGTTGAAATTTATAGAATCAGCTCTTAACTTGGTTTCTCTAGCGTTCCGACCTTTCTATAAGCGTTTCTTCTTAAACTGAGTACTACAAGGAGCGGGAATAGAACTGGAATCGTTGGGAGTGGACTAGGTGTTAGGACATAGAATGTATGACAAAAGCTTTGTAATAGTTTAGGTCTTTTTGTCTTTATGTTTTTATGTAATTGTATAGATTTTGTCTAAGTGTAAGAACAAGTTCTGCTAGAGGCGAACTTGACAAGTTCGCCTATAGCAAGTTTGTGTCTATAAATAGGTGTTTACAGATTCTATTCTAAAGAGAGAAGAAAGGGGATTGAACGATTGTATTCTGTAAACTCTGTGTTTGGTGATATACAAAGAGAAGTTTATTTACCTGCTGTTTCTATTGTCAATTCGTATACATACGTTAACACGAAGGATTCCGCACTCCGTGTTATCGAAACGTCCTGTCACGAGATCGATTTGCAGATGAGTCATGTGGACCTATAAGTGGTATCAGGACTTTTGCTTGTGATTTGTGTTTGATTCTTGGTGATTAGAGACGTTTTTGTGTACAATTTGATAAGAAATGGATCATCTTTTTCAAGTTTTCATGTTAATGGGGTTTTCAAGTTCTTAAAGTTGATTTTGCTACTAAATTCATGGATTTGAAGTGGATTTTGGTGAAATTAATCTGATAGAAGTGTTCTAATTCATAAAATACTAAATCCTACTGTCCAATTTCTTCAAATTCCTTCTAATCTGTGAGAAATGATGATTTTCGGTACTGGCTGTTCGTGTTTGGGTTGAAGAATCTTCTTCTTGAGTTTGTTACAGAACCATACGAACTTAGTGCTAAGATTCTGTTGTAGGAGAACTTAGCAGGCGAACTTATCAAGTTCGCTTAACTAAGTTTAAGCGAACTTAGCTAGTTCTCTTCACTCAGTTTAAGCGAACTTATTCTGTAGGCGAACTTACCGGATTTTCTTGTTTAAGCAAACTTACTTATCAAGTTCGCTTGTTTGGCTTTGAAGCGAACTTATTATCTTCGCCTGAGGGGAGTACTTGTTCAAGACATGGAAATTTTTCTTAAAATGGCTAATATGGTGCAAGTGATTAACATGGTAAATTACGATAACGACATTGGTACATCTCAGAAACCACCCAAATTGTTAAGTCTTGCAGATTACCCTAACTTGAAAGATCGGTTATATCAGTTCGTTTCCTTTACTGATACAAGTTTATGGATTCCAATCTTGGAAAGTTATACTCATCCGACATACACTTGGATGGGAAAGGATGATGTTCCTAAATCGGTATCTGCGTTAACCACAGAAGAAAAATTATTGTTTGATAGAGAAAAGAAGGCTATGTGTAACATTTCTGATTTTAGTATTCATATTTTCAATTCAATGTAATGCATTTCGAACTCAATACTCGTGCACTGTCTTATTATTTTTCTTACCGTAAACTAAACGCAATGATTCGATACAAATTCGCAAGTTTTACACACTTATGTACATTCAAACACTATACAAGAAACTATTTAATTCAAACTTATCAAACCTGAAAAGTCAAGGACTAAAGTTGAAAATTTATCAAGAAACGCTAATTAGCACGGTCGTGCTTCGTCCTGGCACGGTCGCGCCAAGTGCCTCGGCACGATCGCGCGACTGGTCCTGGAACGATCACGCCCGGTACCTAAGCACGGTCGCGCCTGCGTAACAGTCGAAACGTAAATGCAGTTTCAAAACGCTAGATCGTTTGAAATTCGAAACCTATTACGTTTTATTTTCTTTGACAAAGAAAAATATCTCAGTCTATTACGAGTTTTATCAATCCAATTACGTTTTCCTCTCAAGAAACCGTCAAGTTCCTCCCAAGCCTCGAATCCTCAATATCGATCCGAATACTCTCGAGCAATCCATCACCATACGATATTTAACCCTCTCTGGAACGATCGAAGTCGTTGAAGCAGTCGGAATCGCAGCAGAAGTCACCGGAGGTTAATCTTGCCGTCATCGGAATTCCGTTCTACCGTTCTTCATCGATTCGATACGCTTCAGGGTAAGTATACTCTCCATCTCATTCGTTTCAGTATCAATATCAAAAGCCCCCTATTAATCTGGGCTTTCATTACAGAAATCGTCCGAATCAGAATTTTTATTTTAATAAGAAAGGATTTAATCGATTCCACTCCTAAACACGATTTACAAACAATTAATTTATATGAATAGACTCGTAACAACTCAGTAATCAAAAGCCCTATCAATCCCAACGCTATAAATACAAGATTTGTTCAATTCGTGTCTGATTTGGAAGAGACACGGTCGCGCTAATCATCTAGCACGGCCGTGCCTCGTGTAACGAGGTCGTGCCGACTAGCAGCGCGGTCGTGTCCTACTGTCCAGACCAAATCATGCCCTTTGGGCTAATCTCTGTTGTGTCTAAGAATCATAGACACGACCGTGCCGAGCTAAGGCACGGTTGTGCCTCGTGAATTATCCAAGTTGGCCTCTGTTTGATCAAACCCGGTCGCGTCCCGACTAGCGCGGTCGCGCCCGTGGTTCGAGCGCGGTCGTGTCCTTCCCAGGCACGGTCGTGTCTAGGTCAGAATCTTTGATCAGAATTATTGTTGTTTTATTTTGTAAAAAAATTCCAGATTAAGTTTTTAAATAAAAATAGTTAGTTTTATAAAAAGTTATTTAAAAAGATCAAATAATTAATCTTGGAATAAATGGAAAATCATTTAATTAAAAGTTTATAAAATTAAATTTGTTATTAAACTTTTCATTTAAAACATTTTATTTGTAAGTTACATACTTTATAAATAAATAAATATAGATTATTTATTTATTCTTCATTTTAAATAAAAACATTTATTTAATTATTAAATCACATTTAACACATACTTTATTTTCATAATCAATGATTTTATAAATATTCTATTTTACTATTCAATTCCCAACCTTAATCAAAATGTTTCAAAAATATTTACTTCAAACTTTATATATGTTATTCAATACTTTTAAATACAAATCAATAGTTTTATACACAAATTCAACCTTCATTTTTAGACTAAACTCTGTGCACATATTTGATTCAATATACATTATTATCTAGGTTAACTCGTGCGTATCAAGGATTCTTATTTTATCTATACTTTTTGTTAGCTACACTTCCATACCAAGTGAGTATTTCATAGCCCTTTTACTCTTTTACACTTTTGGGGTGAAACATGAACATTATTCAAATTACACATTACTTTCATGTGTACAATTTGAGCTTTATACCCGAGTGCTAGGTGTGCTAACCTTTGTATGCGATTATGTGCAATCATTAACTATACAAGCCGACGGTTTTCAATGATAGATCTATTGAGTCTGACAAACCCACCCAGGTGCGCGGTGATTGAAACCAACAACACAATTTTTGCATGCTAGTTACAAAGGTTTGGTTGTACATGGTTACACAATAGCTGCTCCCCATAATTGCCTTATTTATCATGATTTGTAAAGGATTTGTTTTCAACTATATGCTATCTATATACAACTTTGTTATACTCACCAACTTTTTAGTTGACTTTATTTTATTCATGTTTCAGCCCTAATATGTGAGAATGATTCAAGTGCTCAATATAGGATTTGGACTTAGCAATTTAAATCAAGAATTCTATGAGTTGTTTTATGTTTCTTTGTTTGAATTTGGTTTGTACTTGGATTATTTGTAATGGAAATTTGACTTTAATATATTTCAACTTAGTCAATCATGTGCTATGAACAGTCTTACATGTCCCGCCCCGATGATTCCGCCATCGGTCGGGGTATGACAGATTGGTATCAGAGCCTTGGTTATAGGGAATTAGGTTATTAGACATCTTGACCTAGACTATAACTTTAGGACACCCACTTATACTATGTTTCATGATTTTTGTGCTATGTGTTACATACTATGTGCTACATGCATACCATGATTAATTATTTTAATATTTGAATACTTTACTTGTTATCATGACTTAGTAGGATCTTCTTAAATAATAATTTAATAAATAATATCCTTTCATATATCCTAAAACCTCATAATATTTCTATTTTCTTTTCTACCTTTATCCTTCTTAGCATGTGGAAAAATTCTTGAAGCAAAAATCTCTAAAATTTTTATTTCTTCGTTAAGATTTTTAAACTTGTTAAATTATTTGAGGACACGTGCAATCTGGAAGGGTGACACCTGTATTTTGGGTTTTCTGTCTAGGAAAGCATTTCGCATAAATCCCAATCAACCGAGGGACCCGTATGCTTTCCTGGGAATTCCCGAGATGGGTGTTTACTTATAGGCTAAAGCATGTCTCCTTGAAAATTATATAAGTTTAATTAACCTTAATGTGCCATGGTATTCAAGTTATTTTGTCACTTTTGAGTACAATCCATACTAAGAATATCTATTTTTATTTTCTCATTCTATTAAACCCTATCAAATCTCATAAGTTCTTACAATCTTTCTTGTCTTGTGAAAATCTGTAGAATGCCTCCTCGTCGTGCTCCCGCAACCAACGCCAACACCGACATTGCTGCTATTCTTACCCAATTGGTGACACAACTCACCCAAGCCAATAGTGCCACCAATGGCAACAATGGTGGAAATGGAAGCAGTAGTGGTAATAATGGTGGAAATGGTGGTAACAATCCATCTCAATGCACCTTCAAGCACTTCAACTCATGCAATCCCCTCAAGTTTTATGGAACCGAATGAGCTACTGGACTCCTTCAATGGTTTGAAAGCATTGAGAATACCTTTCTCAATAGTGACTGTCCCGACAACCTCCGTGTTCGTCATGCTACAAGTGTCCTACAAAAACGGGCACTTACATGGTGGAATGGAGAGAAAAGGAATAGGGGTGTTGATGTAGCTATGGCCTTACCTTGGGATGAGGTCAAAAGGCTTATGACCGAGGAGTTCTGCCCTCGTAATGAAGTGAAAAAGTTAGAAGCTGAATTTTGGGATCTTGCCCAAGATAGTGGGGAAAGCTTAGCATATACAACACGGTTCCATGAGTTGAGTCTTCTCGTGCCCCACATGGTCACTCCTTTGTCCCGTTGTATCGAAAAGTATATTGGTGGGCTACCAAGACAAATCCAAGATACTGTCTTAGGTAGAAATCCTGCTACTCTGGGGGATGCTATTCGTCTATCCGCCACCTTAACTGATAACCATGTGAAAGAGGGAACACTTACTAAGAAGGGTACCAAGAAAGTTTCTGACACTATAACCCCTCCTACCCACAACAAAGAAGCCACAACTGAACCCTCCCGCAATAATAGGAAAAGGAAGACTAGAAACTATGCTGTGGTCACTCCTGCTATTCCGGTTATCCAAGCTGCAACTATGGTTCAAACACTGGTCAAAAAGCCATATGTTGGAATTTACCCACTTTGTGCCACCTACAACTACCATCATCCCCAAAGCATCCCATGTCGCCTTTGTACTTATTGTGGGAGATATGGTCATACAGTTAGTGTTTGTAGGACCAAAGCTCTTACGGGCCAAGCCAACCCACCAAACCAAACCAACACCCAAGTGGCTAATCAAGGTGTACCCGCTATTGCAAATGGGCGAGCATGTTATGAGTGTGGTAACCCGAACCATTTCCGTGATCAATGCCCAAAGTTAGTCAATGCTAGACAAGGTGGAGCTCGTGGGCGTGCTTTCAACATAAACGCCAATGAAGCTCAAGCCAACAATGACGTGGTCAATGGTACGTTTCTTGTTAATAGTCAATATGCCTCCATTTTATTCGATACCGGAGCTGATAAAAGTTTTGTGTCACTTAATTTTGAGCCTTTACTTGCAAGGACACGATCCCAATTAGAGAAAACCTTCTCCGTTGAAATAGCGAATGGTGACTCCATTACAATTGACTACATTATTTGTGATTGCTCCTTAGAACTAAATGACCATTCATTCCCAATCAACCTTGTTCCAATGCCACTAGGAAGCTTTGATATTATGATAGGTATGGATTGGTTATCAAATCATCATGCCGAAGTCATTTGCTTTGAAAAGTTTATCCGAATTCCGCTACCATCGGGAGAAACCTTAAGGGTTTTTGGTGAAAAGCCTTGCAAGGGACTTAAGTTGATGTCGTGTACCACCGCTCAAAAGTACTTACGAAAGAAGTACATTGCTTTCTTAGCTCATATTGTTCAAAAGGATGTCAAGGAGAAGAGTATCCAAGACATTCCGATCATTCGGGATTTCCCCGAAGTTTTTCATAAGGATTTATCCGGTCTTCCTCCCGTTCGTCAAGTAGAGTTCCGTATTGATCTTATACCTAGAGCTAACCCCGTTGCTATAGCTCCTTATCGTCTTGCACCTTCAGAAATGCAAGAGCTTGCAAGTCAACTTCAAGAACTCTCCGACAAAGGTTTCATTCGCCCGAGTCATTCACCGTGGGGTGCACCCGTCTTATTTGTTAAGAAGAAGGATGGATCATTTCGCATGTGTATTGACTACCGCGAACTCAACAAGCTTACTATCAAGAACCGTTATCCTTTACCTAAAATCGATGATCTCTTTGATCAACTTCAAGGTTCTACTTGTTTCTCAAAGATTGATCTTCGATCCGGTTATCATCAGCTTCGTGTTCAAGAAGATGACATTCCCAAGACTGCTTTTCGAACAAGGTATGGTCATTACGAGTTCATGGTTATGCCTTTCGGGTTAACCAATGCACCCGCAGTTTTCATGGATCTCATGAATCGTGTGTGCAAACCGTACCTCGATAAGTTCGTGATAGTTTTCATCGATGAAATCTTAATCTATTCCAAGACTAAAGCCGACCATGAGCAACATCTTAGATTGGTTTTGGACCTCTTAAAGAAGGAACAACTATATGCCAAATTCTCCAACTGTGAATTTTGGTTAAAAGAAGTTCAATTTCTTGGTCATATTGTCAACGACAAGGGTATTCATGTTAATCCTGTAAAAATCGAAACGGTTAAGAATTGGAATGCCCCGAAGACCCCCACTGAAGTTCGTTCATTTCTTGGTCTTGCGGGATATTACTGTCGCTTTATCTCCAACTTCTCCAAGATTGCTGTCCCTCTTACCGCTTTGACCCACATGGGTAAGACTTATGAATGGGGACCGAAACAAGAAGAAGCTTTCCAAACCCTCAAGCAAAAGTTGTGCAATGCTCCTATACTGACTCTCCCCGATGGAATCGATGATTTAGTTGTCTATTGTGATGCTTCTAACCAAGGTCTTGGTTGTGTTATCATGCAACGAGGCAAAGTAATCGTTTATGCATCAAGGCAACTCAAAGTTCATGAGAAGAATTATACGACGCACGATCTCGAGCTGGGTGCGGTCGTATTCGCGTTAAAGATTTGGAGACATTACCTATATGGCACGAAATGTGTGGTGTTCACCGACCACAAAAGTCTTCAACATATTTTCAACCAAAAAGAACTCAATATGAGGCAATGGCGTTGGGTCGAACTCCTTAACGACTACGACTGCGAGATTCGTTACCATCCCGGCAAAACGAATGTTGTAGCCGATGCTTTGAGTCGAAAGGACCATGTTCTGCTTCATTGTTCCCGTATTCAAACCGATATTCAAACCCGTATCTTAGAAGCTCAACACGTCTCGGTAACCGAGGGTAACATGTACGAAGAAATGTCATGTGGTGTTGAACTCCTTCTTGAATCAAAACCCAATGGCTTACTCTATTACTTGAACCGTATTTGGGTTCCTGATCGCGACGATCTCCGTGCATTTCTCATGAACGATGCTCATAAGACTCGTTATTCTATTCATCCTGGTGCGGATAAAATGTACCAAGATCTTCGCCAACTTTATTGGTGGCCCGGTATAAAAAAAGACATAGCTCTTTATGTGGCCAAATGCTTAACCTGTTCCAAAGTCAAAGCCGAACATCAACGTCTATCTGGCTTACTCGAACAACCAGAAATTCCCGTGTGGAAATGGGAGAATATAACTATGGATTTCATTACCAAGCCCCCTCGCACCTCGAGTGGATATGATAGTATTTGGGTGATCATTGATGGTCTCACTAAATCCGCTCATTTCTTGCCTATCCGCGAAGACTTCAAAGTGGAGAAACTAGCCCGAATTTACATTGATGAAATTGTGAGCCGTCATGGTGTTCCCGTGAACATAATATCCGATAGAGACGCTCGGTTCACCTCTCGATTTTGGCAATCTCTCCAAAAGGCTCTTGGTACTCGATTGGATTTGAGCACGGCTTACCATCCGCAAACTGATGGTCAAACCGAGCGAACAATCCAAACTCTTAAAGACATGCTTAGAGCTTGTGTAATCGATTTTGGTGGCAATTGGGATTCACATATATCCCTCATTGAGTTTTCTTACAACAATAGCTACCACACAAGTATCAACATGGCTCCATTCGAAGCTCTCTATGGTCGCAAGTGTCGTTCTCCTATCTGTTGGAACGATATTGGTGAAACACAAATCACTGGTCCTGAGTTAATTCAAGAAACATCCGACAAGATTATTCAACTCCGTGACAATATTCGAGTAGCGAGGAGTCGGCAAAAGAGTTATGCCGACAAACGTCGAAAACCCTTGGAATTCCAAGTCGGTGACCTTGTTCTTCTAAAGGTGTCTCCATGGAAGGGCGTGATCCGTTTTGGAAAGAAAGGAAAGTTAGCACCTCGTTATGTTGGTCCATTCAAATTCCTTGAAAGGATTGGGAAAGTGGCTTACAAGCTCGAGTTACCTCTCTCTCTTTGAAATGTGCATCCTACATTTCATGTATCTATTCTGAAGAAGTGTCTCGCTGATGAAAATCTCCATATACCGCTTGACGACGTGCGCATTGATGAAACGATGCACTTCGTTGAGAAGCCGGTGGAAATTATGAATCGTGAAGTCAAACAACTCAAGCGAAGTCGCATTCCTATTGTCAAAGTTCGTTGGGAATCTAAGCGTGGTCCTGAGTTCACTTGGGAACGAGAAGACCAAATGAAGCTCAAGTACCCTCATCTTTTTACCGATACCGTCGCGTCCTCAAACTAAATTTCGAGACGAAATTCTCTCAACATGGGGAGACTGTAACATTTCTGATTTTAGTATTCATATTTTCAATTCAATGTAATGCATTTCGAACTCAATACTCGTGCACTGTCTTATTATTTTTCTTACCGTAAACTAAACGCAATGATTCGATACAAATTCGCAAGTTTTACACACTTATGTACATTCAAACACTATACAAGAAACTATTTAATTCAAACTTATCAAACCTGAAAAGTCAAGGACTAAAGTTGAAAATTTATCAAAAAACCCTAACTAGCACGGTCGTGCTTCGTCCTGGCACGATCGCGCGACTGGTCCTGGAACGATCGCGCCCGGTACCTAAGCACGGTCGCGCCTGCGTAACAGTCGAAACGTAAATGCAGTTTCAAAATGCTCGATCGTTTGAAATTCGAAAACGATTACGTTTTATTTTCTTTGACAAAGAAAAATATCTCAGTCCATTACGAGTTTTATCAATCCAATTACGTTTTCCTCTCATGAAACCGTCAAGTTCCTCCCAAGCCTCGAATCCTCAAAATCTATCCGAATACTCTCGAGCAATCCATCACCATATGATATTTAACCCTCTCTGGAACGACCGAAGTCGTTGAAGCAGTCGGAATCGCAGCAGAAGTCACCGGAGGTTAATCTTGCCGTCGTCGGAATTCCGTTCTACCGTTCTTCATCGATTCGATACGCTTCAGGGTAAGTATACTCTCCATCTCATTCGTTTCAGTATCAATATCAAAAGCCCCCTATTAATCTGGGCTTTCATTACAGATATCGTCCGAATCAGAATTTTTATTTTAATAAGAAAGGATTTAATCGATTCCACTCTTAAACATGATTTACATACAATTAATTTATATGAATAGACTCGTAACAACTCAGTAATCAAAAGCCCTATCAATCCCAACGCTATAAGTACAAGATTTGTTCAATTCGTGTCTGATTTGGAAGAGACACGGTCGCGCTAATCATCTAGCGCGGCCGTGCCTCGTGTAACGAGGTCATGCCGACTAGCAGCGCGGTCGTGTCCTCCTGTCCACACCTAATCATGCCCTTTGGGCTAATCTCTGTTGTGTCTAAGAATCATAGACACGACCGTGCCGAGCTAAGGCACGGTCGTGCCTCGTGAATTATCCAAGTTGGCCTCTGTTTGATCAAACTCGGTCGCGTCCGGACTAGCGCGGTCGCGGTCGTGTCCTTCCCAGGCACGGTCGTGTCTAGGCCAGAATCTTTGATCAGAATTATTGTTGTTTTATTTTGTAAAAAAATTCCAGATTAAGTTTTTAAATAAAAATAGTTAGTTTTATAAAAAGGTATTTAAAAAGATCAAATAATTAATCTTGGAATAAATGGAAAATCATTTAATTAAAATTTTATAAAATTAAATTTGTTATTAAACTTTTCATTTAAAACATTTTATTTGTAAGTTACATACTTTATAAATAAATAAATAAAGATTATTTATTGATTCTTCATTTTAAATAAAAACATTTATTTAATTATTAAATCACATTTAACACATACTTTATTTTCATAATCAATGATTTTATAAATATTATATTTTACTATTCAATTCCCAACCTTAATCAAAATGTTTCAAAAATATTTACTTCAAACTTTATATATGTTATTCAATACTTTTAAATACAAATCAATATTTTTATACACAAATTCAACCTTCATTTTTAGAATAAACTCTGTGCACATATTTGATTCAATATACATTATTATCTAGGTTAACTCGTGCGTATCAAGGATTCTTATTTTATCTATACTCTTTGTTAGCTACACTTCCATACCAAGTGAGTATTTCATAGCCCCTTTTACTCTTTTACACTTTTGGGGTGAAACATGAACATTATTCAAATTACACATTACATTTACACAAACAACACAAAGTACAAATCCTATTTACTTTCATGTGTGCAATTTGAGCTTTATGCCCGAGTGCTAGGTGTGCTAACCTTTGTATGCGATTATGTGCAATCATTAACTATACAAGCCGACGGTTTTCAATAATAGATCTATTGAGTCTGACAAACCCACCTAGGTGCGCGGTGATTGAAACCGACAACACAATTTTTGCATGCTAGTTACAAAGGTTTGGTTGTACATGGTTACACAATAGCTGCTCCCCATAAATGCCTTATTTATCATGATATGTAAAGGATTTTTTTTCAACTATATGCTATCTATATACAACTGTGTTATACTCACCAACTTTTTAGTTGACTTTATTTTATTATGTTTCAGCCCTAATATGTGAGAATGATTCAAGACGTGCTCAATATAGGATTTGGACTTAGCAATTTAAATCAAGAATTCTATGAGTTGTTTTATGTTTCTTTGTTTGAATTTGGTTTGTATTTGGATTATTTGTAATGGAAATTTGACTTTAATATATTTCAATTTAGTCAATCATGTGCTATGAACAGTCTTACATGTCCCGCCCCGATGATTCCGCCATCGGTCGGGGTGTGACACTATGGCTAGTATCTCAATGTCTCTTCCTAAATAAATTTATCATAGCTTTAAACAATTCAAAACTTCTCAACAATTGTGGGAAGCGTTAAAAAAGCGGTGTGAAGGTAGTTTGAATGTTAAGAAAAGCAGAAAAGAATTACTGAAGAAGCAGTTCTTAGTATTCAAGCACTTTCAAAATGAACCTTTAGATGATCTTGCAACGAGATTCTATCATTTACTGAGTGAATTGTCAAGTGCTTCAGTGGTTTATGAGACTAAAGAGATAAATGATAAGTTCTTGGAGGCATTACCATCTAAATTTGATATGTATTCAGTTTTGATAAAAGAGAATGTCAAGTATAAAACTATGTCTCTTGAAGAGGTTCTTGGCAAGATTCAATCACATGATTTGAATATGAAGAAGAAAGAAACCAATATGGAGCATATTCAAGATCCTTCAATGTATTTTGCTAATACTTCTAGCAAAACTGGTGCAGGGGTTGCGTTCTTTTCTGGTGATACTCAAGATGTTTCTAATGAACATTGTTCTGGGGTTCCAAATCATTATGGTTTCTCCACAAAAACAACTTCTTCATCATCTAGAACACATAATATGAATCAAAGAGTTGCTGATGATTATTTAGCAATGTTTTCTTCCTTTATGGCTTCTTATGAAAATTTTATTGTAGGAAAGATTCATGATCTAGATGTTATTGAAGAGGATTTCAGACAAATTGATCCTGTTGATCTGGAAGAGATGAACTTTTAATGGAACATGGCTATGCTAATGCGACAGGCAAATGATTTTTTGAAGAAGACTGGAAGGAAGTATATTGGTTCTAACAGTCGTTCACGTATGGGATTTGACAAAACCAAAGTTCGTTGCTATAATTGTCAAGAGTATGGTCATTTCGCCAAAGAATGTGTGAAGCCAAAAGTTGAATTTGATTCTCAGAAGAAGCCTAATAACTTTCAGAACATTCGTAATCAGTCACATGGCTCCTCTGGCTCTGGAAATTCTAATCATGCATCTGCATCATCTGCTTTGGTTGCTCAGAATGATGAAAATTATGACTGGGGTATTCACCTTGAAGATTTGGTTGGTACTGTAAGTCAAGATTTTGTAGCTGAGATTCATTCTGTAAAATCTGAAAAGTCAACTGATGATGATAGCTCAAGTGATGTGAGAGTTTACCAAGTGCTGATGAATAGCATGATCAAGTACAAAATATTGAGTCTGATATTGCATCTGGTGTATCTGAAGATGATATTGTATTAACTCAAAGATCTTCTGATGGTGTTGTTACTGAAAATATTCCGATTGTTAAAGTTTTCATGGTAGATATGTCAGATCCTTCAAAGGTAAAAGATTATGTCTGTCACATTTATTGCTCTAATTGAATCAGTATAAAAGATAAAATGCAAAAAGTTATGGATGATAACACAAATTTAATTTGTGATATGAAATCGACGCATTTAGTTAAACAAAAATTGAAAGATAATGATAAACTGTGTATCGATAGAATTAAATATTTGAAAAGAGATTTAAATTCTTTGGGGTTGAAATATAAGGAATAAGCATATCATCTGGATATGGCTTATGTTGAAATTGAAAAGCGAAATGAAATTGTCGCTCAGAAGAACAAAGAAATTTCTGATAAAGAATCTAAAGTGATCAAATTACATAGAAAGCTGGAGAATTTTGAAAATTCATCTGTGGTATTGGATTACTTTAATGCTAATGCTGATCCTACAAAGAGGGTTGCTGGAATTGGATTTGTTCCTCCACCATTCAATGTGAATTATGTGGTTGAACCAAAAATTATTCATGAAGAGCAAATTAATCCAAAAATGGTGCTGAAAGTAAATCCAGTAACTGGTGAAGATATGATCTATGATTCTGATTATGAGGATGAAGTTTTTGATGATAAAAAGGTTGAAGGCATTCCTAAGGAAGTGCAACTTGATGAACCAAAGGTAGTGAAAATGTTACTCGTGATAGATGCATTTTAACAGAACCTGATGAAGTGAATGTTGATCAACTTAACCTTTCCAAAGTGTTACAAACAAGTGGTTTTGTTGCTGTTGGTCATCAGAAGAAAAATTCTTCAAAGGTGCTAAACAAGTTTATGTTAAAAAACAACCAGTTGACTGTTCAGTAAAATCTTCTGAAGCTTGTTCAACGGAAGGTTCATCAAATTCAAGAAAAACTCCTTATATCAGAAATTATCAAGATAGAAGAGTTTGCTTTCACTATAATGAGGCTGGTCATATTCTGATTCACTGTCCTTATAAGAATCAAGGAAAATTAAAGAGTGTTCCCCCACAACAACGAGTGGTGACGATTTTGAAACGACCAAATGTGGGAAAGCCTACTTCTAGGGTTGTAAAGAATGTGCATTGTAAATCATTTGCTAAATCTTCGGGACTTCAACAACATGATAAACATATTTCTAAACCAGTTGTTTTTCAAAAGAAGTTTGAGATTTCACATGTTGGAATCCCAAATGATTCTCAACCTACGGTCAAACTTTCTAGACCACAACGAAGAAGACGTAACAGAAAATTAAAGAAACTTTTGGAAACATCTGAATCTGATAATCATAAATCTAATAATGTTTTTCCATTTAATCATACTGTGTCTTCATCGAGAAGGTCTAATTGTGAATCTTTTGTTCCAAAGGTTGATGACAATTTTGATTGTGAACTGATTGAAGTTGTTTATTTTGATCCATCTAGACGACCCAAGACTACAATGGCTTGGGTTCCTATTTCTAACTGATTTTCTTTGTTTATGTAGGGGCAACCAAGGAGGACTATCAATAATACGTGGTATGTAGATAGTGGTTGTTGTGACACCCAGCATTTCAGGTCAATATCCATATCTCATAAATACACGTTCATAGTATATATTTCCTGAAGGTTTTAATTTGACTAAGTAAAGTCAAGGAGTCTAGCAAAGGAGTCTATTTTATGTCTAGTAAATTTTAATAATTTCTAGAAAAGTAAACAAATATAACCCGCACAGTACAGTCGTTGGCGATTAACAAGAACATTATTCCGGTAAAGTCTAGAGACACACTTTATTATAAAGAAATAAATGTTGGTCACTAACTTTTATAAAAAGTTGACAAATAAATAATTGTTACGTGTCTCTATACTATTTTATGTGTTATATAGTTAAAGTGGTAACTATGATGGGTTAACTAGTAGTTTATGGAAACTAGTCAAAACCACCCAAAAATTTATAAGTAATGAGTCGTTCAGAAGTCCTACATCGAGTGTTAGGTTACGGTATCACCTACCGGGTATATACTACTAAAGAGACATCTAACTAGGTAGTTAGGACCCAACTAGATGTGCAACAAGACCCAACCCCCACCATTCTTCCCTATTCGGCCGAAAACAAGGGGGCCCCACCAACCTAGCATCACCTCACCACTTCCATACTTGTGTCATAAGAAGACCATGCCCCTTTGAGTGAGAATCTAGCCAAGATGTCAATCCATCACCTCAAGCCATGTCTTGCAATGATTAGGTTGAATGCAACACCCAACCCCCCCCCATCCATTTCCCCTTTTCGGCCGAGAATGAGCAAACACCACCCACCCTACTTGTTTAACCAATCTATTCCATCATTATGGTTATAAACCCATGCTCCATCATCCAAGTGTGCAAGCAAGAGTCATTCCATCAAGTCAACCATCTCTTGCAGTGATTTGATTGAGTGCAACACTCAAGCCCCATCTCTTTTCCACCCTATATATATATCGACACATGCACACACACCACCACTTTACACCTTTCAAATCCAAGAGCAAAAACCATAGAAGTTTGAGTTATAATTGAAGATTCAAGGAAGAGTTGGAGTCTAGGAGTCGGGATTTGATAACAACACGAGCACCTAGCGTCTTCCATACGTTTTTCGTCTCCTAGCTTGTCTAGCGGTATGAACCCAATACCACACTTTATTTTCATTTATATTTTAGTTCAAAGCTCGTTGTTCACCATAACAATGAAAAGATTTAAAGACTTAAAGAGTTTTTATAAAATTTAAGTTTATTAAGTTAGACACTAAGATTTTGCATAAATATATACATATATATATATATGGACCGAAAATGTGTAGGTTTACATATACATTTTGTGTTTTGATTATTTGACGATAAAATGTGAGATTTAAAATAAAGAGCATGATTAGTGTATCACAAGGTAAACATTAGAGATATAAAAACTAAGACTTGTTTATATATATGCATGCTTGTACGAAAATTTGTATGTATGGGTGTATATGTTCTTATTTTGATCGTATGATGATAGTTGTAAATATTAAATTAAACGCATGATTAACACTAGATAATAAGGCTTGAACATGGATACATACGTGTAGAAATCATGATTTATATATATATATAAATGTGTGTGTTTATAGTTGTTATTTTGGGAAAATTGTAAAGTGTATATGCATACATATAAATCGAGAGTTACGCATGTATGTGTAAGATTGTAGTTTAAAACATTATTTTGTGACCATAATAGATATGCATGATCATTAATTGATAAAAAGTTGTATGTGTATATATATATATAGATACATTTGGAAACCATGATATATGTGGGTGTTTATATATATATATATGTAGTTGTCAAAATTGTTGACTTAGAAACACGATCAAACGTAAAATAATGAAATGTATTCATATCTTGAAAATAGATTGTGGAAAATACTAGATGATATGGAACTTGTATGAACATGACACTTGTATGATGAAATGTTTATGAACATTTAGTAAAGACCTGCATTGTGTAACATGCTCAGTGACAGTTAAGACTTGGATAAAAAGTATTAGACGTCAAATAATAAAAAGGGAAATAATATAACTATGCATGAAATCTAAGATGTTCATGATACATAGAAAAACATAATCAAGCATGAGTTGAAGTATGGAAATACTTGTATGCATATATTGGTAGGAATAAATGCAGGATAACCATAAGCAAATTATTAAATGTCGTTCGAGATGAGTATTTGCTTGTGGACGTGTTAACATGGTTGATACGCACGTAGGATAATAAACATGCATGATTATACTTGAACGATAATTAGGATTCTATATAATTATTTTCGAGGAATAATTATATGTTTATACGTGGACTATAATATAAATATATTATAAGACGTTGCAAAAATAATATTTATTTTTGACGAACGTAACAAGTCACCAATATAGAAATATAATATTTTCTTGGAAAATAAGTAAAGCGTCTAGACTGGATTAATAATCACCCAACGAGTCGTCATGAGAAAACATTATTTTAAATAAACAAAGACGTACTTAACAGGAATAGTTAAGTTGGGTGAACAACTTCCGTTTAAGACGGGTAGTCTTAACGTGTTTAGTATCCTTATGTAAATAGGATACGGATAGGCGGGACTGCTATTAATCAAAATATTTGCTAGCATTTACTCGTGTCGAGGTGAGTTCACGGCCCCCTTTTATCTTTTTAATGTTTTGTAAACTGCGGGGGAGAAACATACTTACTGGTTATGTTTTGTAAACATGAAATACAATTGCTTATACGTTTGACAATATGAACATTCTGGTTTAACTCTTCGTGAGTTTCACTAACCCCTTTTTCTAAGTTTTTGAAATATTTTGGGGTGGAAACATACTTGTAAAGAATTTTCGTATGTAAATGAATGAACTAATGATCTGACCGTATGTGTGTATTGAGGGAAAAATAAAGCGCTTAAAGTCCTCGGAATAAATTAGTAACCATTAGCTATGGACTTAGCCCAGGATTTTATGGATAGTACTATTGGGGGTGACGCCTCCGGTCATGATTAGTAGCGCTAATCAGGGGTCCAAATGGCCGAATGACCGCATATTGTCTTAACTCGCACAAAGGCGAGGGGAGGCACAGAAAGTTGGGTTTGGTTACGGTCTCGTACATTACATACTATTTTGTATACCTTGCAAGTTTACAATTGGGGTCAATTGATCGGATTAGTATTCGGATTCATTGGTAATACATACAAAGAGTTTTGATCGGTAAAAGATCAGGTTTAAACAATGTATATGTTTTCAAAGGAAAACTACTTATTTGATGACAGTTAAGTCATGTATATGTTTTCAAAGGAAAACTACTTATTTGATGACGGTTAAGTCATGGACATGTTTTCAAAGGAAAACTACATATTTTATGACGGTTAAGTCATGGACATGTTTTCAAAGGAAAACTACTTATTTCATGACGGTAAAGTCATGGGCATGTTTTCAAAGGAAAACTACTTATTTTATGACGGTAAAGTCATGGGCATGTTTTCAAAGGAAAACTACTTATTTTATGACGGTAAAGTCATGGGCATGTTTTCAAAGGAAAACTACTTATTTTATGACGATTAACTCATGTATACGTTTTCGGGGAAAACTAACTGTACTAAATGAACAAACTCTGTGAACTCACCAACCTTTGTGTTGAAACTTTCAAGTATGTTTCTCATGTAACCTTTAGCCATGGCGCGGTTGGAATAGGCTAGCCATGTTGGAACAAGTCCTAGTAACCGGACGGGCATAGATTATCAAGTCTCAAGTCGACCATTGAACTAGCAAGACTTAGATCATTGTATTTATTTAGTTTTAGTAATCGTATATGTAATCAAGTCTTAGAAATCACCATTACAGCTTCCGCTATCGTGTAATGAACCAATCGTTGCAACCTGTATTTATTTATTAAGTAAATAAATTTGGGGGTGTGACAGTTGTTCTCGACATATGACAAGGAATATTTGTCTGTTGGAAGATGTTATTAATATTGACGGTGGTTATGTCGCTTTTGTTGGAAATAAAGGCGGGTACATTACTGGCCGGGGTACGTTGAAGAACTATAAAGTCAAATTTGAGAAAGTGAACTATGTGGAGCAACTTGAACACAATATTTTGAGTGTATCTCAAGTGTGTGACAAGAAGTTTTCATTTCATTTTAATGATTCTAAGTGTTATATCTTGAAACCGGGCTTTGTTATTCCTGACGAATGGATTCTAATGAAGGCTCCAAGGAGAAATGACACATATGTCCTAGACATGAGTGTTGCTACAACAAAGGATTCAATTCCTACATGTTTACTCTCTAAGGCGTCTGAGTCGGATTCTATTTTGTGGCACAGGAAACTTGCTCACATCAATTATCGGAAAATGAATTATCTTGTGAAGAATGATCTAGTTATTGGTGTTCCGAAAATGAAATTTTTCGTTCCTGATGATTGTATTCCTTGCAAGAAGGGGAAACAACACAAGAAGTCCCTCAAATCTAAGACAAAGACTTCAATTGTGACTCCTTTGGAGCTACTGCATATGGATTTGTTCGTACCGATTAGTATTAGGAGCATTGGCGGTAAATCTTACTGTCTGGTAGTAACAGATGATTTCTCTAGATTTTCATGGTTTAAGTTCCTTGCTTCTAAAGCCGAAACCACAGAGATGGTGCAATTTTTAATCCTAGGTTTAGAGAATTTGTTCAAACAGAAAGTCAGAAGAATTAGGAGTGACAATGGCAGCGATTTTAAAAATAGCAAGATGGGTTTATTTTGTCTTCAGAAGGGTATTCATCATGAATTCATTGCGCCATATGTACCTCAACAAAACAGAGTTGCTGAACGAAAGAACGGGACTTAGGTTGAAACGGCACGTACGATGCTTGCAGATTCTAAGCTTCCAGTTACTTTTTGGGCTGAGGCTGTGAATACTGCGTGTCAAGTTTTGAACAGAGTTTTGACCGTTAAGTGACACAACAAGACATGTTATGAGTTGCCTACTAATCGTAAGCCAAATCTGGAATATTTACTACCTTTTGGTAATCCATGCACCCTGTTGAAAGTTAGAGATGTCCCTACCAAGTTCAGTGCTAAGGCTATTGAAGGGATCTTTCCAGTGTATGTTGCAAATTCTACTACCAAGAGCGTTTATAACAAAAAGACTCGTCAGGTTGAAGAATGGTTTCATAGTGACTGTTCTAATCGATCTTTACCTCAAATGGCGATTGGACCAGACTGGGCTTTTGATTATGACAATTTATTCAAGTCTTTTCAATTACCTTCTGATATTTCTCCTGAGGAAGCTGTTGTATTATATGATTCATGTCAGAATGTCAAAATGGCGTTACATGATAACAATTGGATAGAGGCCATGCAGGAAGAACTTGCTCAGTTTGACAAACTCAAAGTTTGGAATCTTGTAGATCTTCCAAAGGGTGTGTATCTAATTGGTACAAAGTGGGTGTTTAAATGGAAGAAAGATGATCGAGGTGTTGTGGTGAGAAATAAGGCAAGATTAGTTGTACAAGGTTTCAATCAACAAGAGGGAATTGATTACACCAAGGTTTATGCTTCTGTTGGTAGGCTTGAAGCTATACGGTTGTTTCTTGCTTTTACTTCATACAAAGGGTTTAAGGTGTTTCAATTATATGTAAAGAGTGCTTTATTATATGTTAAAGTCAAGGAGGAGGTTTGTGTGTGTCAGCCGCCGGGGTTTGAAGATCCAATTAATCCGTCTAAAGTTTTCAAGCTTGATAAGGCTCTCTATGGTCTTCATCAAGCTCTACGAGCATGGTATGAAACGTTGTCTACACATCTTATGGATAATGGTTTTGTTCATGGCCAAATTGACTCGACTTTATTCATTAAGAAAGCAGGGGGAGAATACCTACTGGTGCAGATATATGTAGATGATATTATTTTTTGCTCTACAAATGAAGGGTTGTGCAAAGAGTTTGAGAGTGTTATGAAATCGAAGTTTGAGATGTCAGCTATGGGAGAGTTATCATTTTCCTAGGTCTTCAAGTTAATCAGAAGGAAGATGGTTTCTTTATTCATCAGTCCAAGTATGTAAAAGACATCTTGAGCCGGTTCAAGATGGACTGTACCCCATACGATACTCCGATTTCGGTCAGTCATAAATTGAATTCTGACCCGGATGGAAAAGAAGTTGATTGCCGACTCTACCGTGCAATGATTGGATCTCTCATGTACTTAACCGCTTCAAGGCCAGACATAATGTTTGCTGTGTGTATTTGTTCCAAATTCCAAGCAAAACCAAAAGAGTCTCATTTGATTGCAGTAAAGAGAATATTTCGTTATCTAACATTGGGACTATAGTTTCCACATCGTTCTAACTTTGAATTTAATGCATATAATGATTCTGATTTTGGTGGTTGTTGTTTGGATAGGAAATCTACTACAGGTGGTTGCCAGTTCTTGGGTAATCGTCTAGTTTCCTAGCAATGCAAAAAGCAAACTACGGTCTCCATTTCAACACGTGAAGCAGAATACATTGCTGCTGCAGGTTGTTGTTCACAGATCTTGTGGAGCCAACAGCAATTAAGAGACTACGGTTTGAATTTTACAGGAACCCCCATGTTTATTGATAATAATGTTACAATGTCTATCACAAATAATCCTGTTAAGCACAGTAAAACAAATCACAGTGAAATTATATATCATTTTATCCATGATTGTACAGATAAAAAGTTGATTGAGCTGGTGAAGGTACATACAGATGATAATTTTACTGATCTTTTTACTAAGGCATTTGTTCATAACAGGTTTGAATTTCTGATCAAAATGATCGGTATGATTAATCCCGAATAAAAGTTTTTTAAAAACAATTTTTCATGGGAGATTTTGTTTTTTTTTAAATTTATTTTATTGCTTTATTACATTTCTGCATTTTAAATTTCAGTCAAAAAATTGTTATTTATAAAAATTCAAAACAAAATGAAAAATTTAAAATTGACATCGTTTGAAGTTAGAGAAGAAATGATAGTACATCAGTGAATAGTTCATTACACATGACCATAGTAGACATTTGATATATGATAGTTTAAAGTAAATTGATTTAATCTAAATTTCAAAGTCTGCATAAATGAGAAATGATAGTGTTTTGAATGCTCTAATCTTGATAATATGTTTTAATTTGAATATGAGTTTGAAACTTGAATTGTCAATAGACTAGAAGCGTTTTTGAACCAATATTAGTGTGAAAATTAAATATGATATGATTACATCTGTGATTTGAATCCATTATATGTATGGGTGTTTGTGTAAAAGATCATTATCAGATAAAGAATTTATGGTTTTAAGAATTTCATGAGACCAATATCGAATTATGTCTTTAGCACAATCTCTTTCAGTTCACTTCACTACCCATGCCCCGAAAAACATGCAATGTGTTGCTGAACTAAGATATGCTTTCTAACAACATCTGTTGGAACATATATTCACCCTTGGATCAGTTAGATACATCATCTATTCTGATTTCATTGAAATTTATCCAGATAATAGTTGGATTTTCCTACCCGAATCTATTGATTCTCATTATAAAGCCAGTTCATTAGAATCTTTTGATTCTGAATCATATTGATTCATATATCCTTTGGGGTCTGCTATTCTATACTTGTGCTAATAGAGATAATTTCATCTTGGAGATTGATCTAATCTTGCAATAAACTGTGTATGTCTTGAAGACAGTGCAACTTTAAGTTTCTTTTAGGCATATATGTGGGGTACACGATGTTTTTCATTTAAATGGTACTAACTAACATGAAATTGGAAGAAAAACGCTTGTGGTTTCAAATTGTATAATGTTGACAACTTAAGAATTCATGCTTTATATTACAAATTCGGAATGAATAATTGAGCATTTCATGACCTGATCTTGTATACTTTGAAATTTATCGCTTATCATTTCAAGTATTATTCAAATTGATTGAAAAGTTGAAAAGTGAATATGATGGATTTATAAATATTCATTGCAAAAATTACATAAAAATGAAAAAGATACGAGTTACATAATAATGAGTTTGATTGTATCATATCATTTTTTTGTGCATTTCATAGGTTACTCATAGTTGACGATAGACTGTGTGATGAATTGCTCATATACTGATATGATCTTCTTGCTCATGATGTTCAACCAAAAATACGTGTTTCAGCTTGCTCATATAAAAACCAAAAAAATATATGTTTCAGTTTTTTCAGATAAAAACCAAAAATATGTGAATCTGTTTGTATAGATAAAATCCAAATATATTTTGTTTCTATCTTCCATGAAAATTCTATCTTTTATTAAAATGATTCGGGATTGGATCGGATACATGCTACAGATGGAAGTTCACAAGAATGTGACGTGTTGAAAGTTGACGAAATTGTTCAAGGCAAATGTTTGAAATGAACTTAATATGTTCGTCTGTTCCTGGTTAAGTGACCTTAATATGTTCGCCTGGGATTTGTTAAGCGAACTTAACAAGTTCGCCTAATGAAGCGAACTTAATTGTGTGAATAAATATCTTGTTCAGGCGAACTTATCCTTTTTACTCTTTTCACTGATTGAGCGAACTTATTGGTTTTAGTGAATTTGTCAAAATTTTTAAATTGAGTTGTGTGGTTTGAAATTTTCGTGTTTGTTACTTGATCGGTTTTCCTTTGCCATTCTATCTAAGGTAGTTTCATGGAATTTTATCCATAAATTGATGGAAATTGATTCTTTTGATTCTGTGTTCTTTGAAGTTTGAAACCGATATGAGATTGACCTAATAGGGTATCTTTTCATGATTAAAACTTAAAATTGACACTTAATAATGGTTAGTGGTTGATAATCGATGCTTATGATGTGTGTGATTTGAACAGATTCAGCGATTTGAGCATTTTGAGAAATTGATGTTGAATTTGTATCGACAAACTGGTTCAGGCGAACTTTTCAGGCGAACTTGTTCAAGCGAACTTGTTTAGGCGAACTTATTATGTTCGCCTCTTGCAACACTAAGCGAACTTATTAAGTTCGCCTAAGGGCTAAGCAGTGTTTGGAATTGTAATTTTTTTTTAGTGTGAAATTGTTTTTTGTTTGATTTTTTTTCTTTTGTTTGTTATATGACTAATGTGTGTTCTATGTCTAATACATTTCCAGATGTCTCGTCGTGTTGAGTACAAACATAATCAAGTGGCATTGTTAGATCCAAATATGTCTGAGGCTGTTAATTTCCAAGGAATTATCAATTTCTTGAATCGTTCACGTTTACATGGGGCCTTATCCGCAGATCCGTACATCAGCTTACCGTATATCCAACAATTTTGGGATACAGTACATCAAGACACAGATGTTGAGCCTCACGTACTTCGTGCTACTGTTAATAACACAGTGGTAGCTATTTCAGTGGAGACTATCTGTGCTGCTTTGGCATTGGGAGGTGCTAATGAAGATCCTATGTCTTATCCTAGAACACTGATTATGTGGTGTTTTCAGAGGATAGGCTACAGAGGCAGACCAAATGATACTCAAGCACGTAAAGGTGGTTTAGTTGGAGAATGGAGGTATTTTATGCACGTCATCATCCAATGTTTATCTCCACGAAAGGCTGGCACTGATGGACCGAAGAGTGCGTTACAAGCTGCAATGGTTGCATTGACCCTGAACAAATGGTTTAAATTTGCTTTGTATATATACCGTGAGTTGGTCATGTAAATCAATCCTCCAGAAGGTCAAAGGTTTCTTATGTACCCTAGGTTCTTGCAAATGATTCTGAACCATTTAATTCCAGACTTACCACAACATCCAATACGTTTGACCTTGACTTCTATGTCTAAAATAATCTTTACTGATTGTACCAAGGTTAAACAACAAAATGTTTTTTTGATTCCAGTTCCGACTCCTTTGTTTGGTCACTTAATCAATCCTGATTATATTGATCCTCCTAATGATAATTGGTTTCATCCCGAGGAGTTAGTTCAAGGACAAGTCCAGAATCACACAACAACAAGTTCCTATTCCACAAGAACATGCTCATATTCCTGTTAATGAACCAGTTCAGGAAGACGTTGTTCAAGTAAATGAACAAGATTTGGGTATGAATATGGACGATTTTGATAATGAAGCTGTGAACTCACCCATTCATGAAGCTGAAGGGAATGTGGTGGATACTAGTTCCGGTGATACTATTTTACCTGATTCTGAGGCTACTGACTCTGATTCCTCTAGAGACTTTAGCTCAGGTCATTATGAGAGATTGGATACTATGCCTTTGGCTAATGCAGGAAAACACGTTAAATCTATAACAAGGAGGCCGAGGCGTAAGTCTATTTGGAATCCTCCTTCCGGATCAGTGCTTGGAAAGAGAACATTAATCGATGAGAGCTCGAATTCTGATAGTGATGCACATCCGGTTCCAAAAGCTCAGAAGCTTATGTCTGCTTCTATTGCTGTTGCACGTTCTTCTCAAGATGTTGAGGATGTTACATTCATTGAATCTTTATTGGTTACACCTCCATGTTCTAAGCGTCCATCTCCGGTGATTTCTCCACATGTTCCACACTCATCTGACGCCAATCCTTTGAAACCTTCTGATTCTGAAAGGATTACATTCCTTGAATCTCATGTTCTTGCTTTACAGACTCAAGTGGATTCTCTTGTTGCTACTGATGCACATTGCCAAATGGTCCTTCAGACTCAAGCTAGTCAGATTGTTGCTATGCAGATCTTGGTATCCAAGGTTGCTGAGTGTCTTGACGCTCAGGGGGAGTTAAGGATACATGATACTTGTCATACTGAGTCTATTCAAAGAAAGGATGATGATGACAATGATCCTAGTGGTAATGTTGAGGGTGATCGTCAATACGCTGCTGATGTAAATCCCATATAAGGAGCTCAGGGGGAGTCGACATCACAAACTATTGAAGGAACCAAGAATGATTCTGGAGTGAATGATGAAATTTTGTTACTGGAATTCTTTGCTGATTCTGAAGAAGAAGCTGAGAAGTTAGAATGTATGGATGATATTGATGAATTATTTGATGATTTTGAAGAGGATGTGTTGGATAATGAAGTTGAAGAAGGAGAGATTATAGAGATTAAGATAGAAAAGAGTAAAGCTAAAGTTACATATGAAGGCAGTGATGGTCTGAATGTACCGTATAACTTCATCCAAGATGATGTTATTCCTGAGTTTTCTTATGAAGGAGTAACAGATTCTATGGACTTTGTTGAAGATATCACTACAACTGATGATACTGCTCAATCCAAGATAGATACTGATGCTGACACTACTCATCCTGTGTCTCCTAAGCCGAATGAAGAACCTGTGATGTATAGAAATACAAGAATGACTAGAGAACAGTGGAGAGAAGTAGTTAGCAGTTGGATGAAAGTACTACCCAAGTCACCTATACAACCTGCTCAGAAAGAAAGATATGTGAATAAAGAGCAGTGTATTGGAAGAATCATCAGTTGGTTTTATGATGATGACACGAAGTTGTTTGCTCTTAAGAGATCTGATGGTGTTCAATACTTAAAGCCTAGGATCAAGTATTTCAATACCTTGCCAAGGTGTGAAATGAATGATCTAGCTACGAAACCACTGATTAATAGATCAAAGTTTGGATTAGCCGATGTGATTGCCAACTTGATTAAAAGAGAAGGTGAATCAGGGAAGTATGAAAGGTTAAAGCCATTGAAAGGAAAAAAAGTGAAGATTGTAGATCAAAAGACTGGGATTGTGACATGGAAGTATAAGTTCACGTCTGTACGAGCTGTACAGAAGATACTATTGAAGAAAATACCACAAGATTTTCTGGGGAATAAGAAATGGTGGTACGTAGATGTGAATACTGGTGAAGCTAGAATTGATGATAAAGATAATAAGGTCATTGTTAGTTTCTATGATGTAATGAATCTTATTAACTTCTCAAAGAAAGATCAGAGGACGTTAAAAAAGAATGAAATTATGTTTACTAATGAATGGAGAGAACAAGGATTGTAGTATAAAAGAGTGTTAGAGATCTGTCAGAGATATGGAGTGCACGCAGGAAACAGATTGACAGATATCTGGAAGAGCTCGTCATAAAGACTGAAGACAGAAGATCAAGCTATTGTCAAGGGGGAGTCTGTTAGGACATAGAATGTATGACAAAAGCTTTGTAATAGTTTAGGTCTTATTGTCTTTATGTTTTTATGTAATTGTATAGATTTTGTGTAAGTGTAAGAACAAGTTGTGCTAGAGGCGAACTTGTCTAGTTCGCCTAGTCTCATGTGAGGCGAACTTGTTAAGTTCGCCTAGTCTATTAGTCGCCTATAGCAGGTTTGTGTCTATAAATAGGTGTTTACAGATTCTGTTCTAAAGAGAGTGTAGGATCATGAAATTACAAGATGGTTCTGTTCTTAGTTGAAATTGGCGGAAACAATAACAACTACACAAATGTAATCGAACAGGCAGAAAGAATACTTTTAAGAACACTGTTGTATTAAGCTTTTGCAGATAAACGATTACAATTGAAAACTTAGTGAAGAAGCACACTTACAATGAAGTGTTTACACAGTATTTATACTGACTTAGAATCAAGACAAACCCTTGATTCTAAGGATCAGATCTAACACAGACCGTTGATCTTTTATATAAAAGCTAATAATACACGTTAAAGCTAAACTAGCTAACTTTATTGAAGCATTTTATTTATTCATCATTGTTTGCATGCTTGGAGAAAAGCATTGTCGTCCGTCATTGGTTGCACCATTGAGGTTCCTTCTGCTTTGAGTGTGTCAGTCGCTTTTGCAGAAAGTTGTCAGTGACACTTGGCATGGATAGTCAGCTGCAACGATTTGTCTTCAACGAACACAGCTATCAGCAGCAAGAATGAGAATGATGCTGCTGATAAGCCTATCTTCAGCAACTTGTGTTGAACGCTGCTGATAAGCCTATCAGTTGCAACAAGTGTTGAATGTTGCTGATAAGCCTATCAGCAGCAACATATGTTGAATGTTGTTGATAATCCTATCAGCAACATTTGTACTTACAATAATTTAGTAGCAATCAGTATTTGGTTCTACAAACTCCCCTAGACTGATGCAACCAAAATTCTTCTAATCACTTTGCTGCTGAAGCTTTTGCATGTGGCTGACTATCCTTTCAACCTCATAGCCTCTTGGATCCTTGCTGGGATTGTTCAGTGGAAGTGCAGACAGAGTCTTGATGTCTTTATGTGGCATTTTGTAGATTGGTTTTCTTGAACATCTCATCTTTTGCTTCCTTACATCAGTTAAAGTGAACACATCCAAATCAACATTATAGGACCAACTTACAAATGGAGAGTGGGACTTGAGTGGTTTGATGTCAATGATCACATCTTTGCTAGGGTTGAAATACGGGCACAGTGAAGCATAACATGGTCCTTTCGACTCTGTCACACCCTGAAATTCCACAGCGGGTTACCCGCGGGTTGTGACTGTCAAGGATCATCAGTCCCGGTCATTTCGAACGACCTCTAAATGGTTTTCGAAAAGACATCCCGTTTGAACATCATACACAAAAATTAAGTAATACAGAGTTTGAAAATGCGGAATGTAAAGTGCGGAAGCAATAATAATGTAGCAAAATACAGAAGCATAACAAATTAGGTTCCCATAAACCTAGCTTCTAATGAAAACATGATATGCGACTCCAGACATGCAGTCCTAGTCCGTGCGTGAATGCTTAGCGACCTGAGATAAACATGCTTAAAGTGTCAACACAAGGTTGGTGAGTTCACAGGTTTAAGTAACAGAAACAGAAATGAAAACAGTGTAACAGTACGCATGTATACTATTGATTCGATTGTTGATCAGACAATAAACATTAACTATATAAGCAACACCGAAACCGAAGCTCAACGAAGGAATGCAGAAACTAGCATTTTGCCTCTTACGTGCCCAGCACGCAATGGATTAGGTCAATTATGCACCCGTTAGACTCCCAGTCAGAGTTAGCGCGACTAACCCGGGTGGGGGTTGTTAAACCCAATAGTACTATTCATGAATCACCTCGCTTTGTGTAATAATTAACGGTTCGAATATGAGAGGACTTTATGTGCGGGAAATGCACCCACTTATATAAATTAAAGCGAAATCAAAGTAATTGTCATACGACTAAGTAAGAAAATGGTTTAGCATGTATCTCCCCCAAATGGAAAAGTAAGTAAAATGGGGCCGTGAAAACTCACCTGGAAATGCGGTGAATGAGAAATGAAAGCAACAAGAGAAATCGAGTAACTCCGGGTAACCGACCTAACCGAGCCCTAAGAATTAATAAGGCTATAAGGTCTATGAAAGTAAACATGGTTTATGTAACCACATTCATCCAAACGACTCAACGTTGAAAGGTTACATTGACGTTTTGAAAAAGGTTTGACCAAAGTTGACCGAGGGTTGACCAAGGTTTGACCAAAGTTGACCGAGGTTTGACCAAGGTTTAACCAACTTTGACCAAGGTTTGACCAACTTTGACCAAGTTTGACTAATGTTGACCAATGTTGACTAATGTTGACCAATGTTGACTAATGTTGACTAATGTTGACCAATGTTGACCAATGTTGACTAATGTTGACTAATGTTGACTAATGTTGACTAATGTTGACCAATGTTGACCAATGTTGACTAATGTTGACCAATGTTGACCAATGTTGACTCATGTTGAAGTCATGCATAAACAACACACAAGTAACATATAAGTTGTAAACATGTAACACATAAGCATCATACAAGTTGTACATGTGTAACACCTAAGTAGCACATAAGTTATACATGTGTGACACATAAGGAACATACAAGTTGTACCTAAGTAATGTATAAGTAACACCTTGTGACATAACATGCTTGTTTCAATTAGTTGCATAAGAAATCAACATGTGACAAGTAATTTAACATTTGCACATCTTTATGGCACATTTCATATATGTCAACCATTCCTACACATAACTCATGTCATCATATTAATAACCTATTAGTATCAATTCAACACTTTTAAACAAGTAGCATAACATGTCATAGAAATTCCATAACTCTTATCATAACAAAGTTTCCATTCTTTGACAATTAGGGTTTTAGTGTACTTTAAGTGTAATGGCTCAACTAAACAAGTTACACATGAATTTATACTAGTGACATACCATAAACATGATTCTACACACAAACTTTCTATTCTAAGCAAAGTTGAAGTTCACAAATTAATAAAGTTTCCTTATTTAGCAAGGTTCACCAAAGCACGTCATAACACAACTCCAAATTACATATTCATGCACAAGTCATCTATTCATATGATAATGAAGCTATATAATCCATTTTAAACATTTATAACCTACACATACAAAATATGAACAAATAAAGTTTCCTTTTTAGGAAAGTGGTCCAAACGACCCTATTGCACATGTGTAACCCCAAATAACTATTTTTACTACTTTGATATACATTATAGAACAATAATATCAAGTTTTTATCCATGAGAAACTCATAACACAAAATATGCAAAATTTAAAGTTTCCTTATATAGTAAGTGGTCCATAACCGAGTGAAAAACGACATTTCAACCAAAAAAATTATATTTCCTATCTATTCTACTATTATGTGTACCATTTAAACCAACAAACATATCATACATCAAGTTTTGCAAAAATGCATCCAACAAAGTTTCTATAAATAGAAACGAGCAAATATCAACCTAAACAAGTATTTCAAAACATAAAATGTGCATATGTGCATCAACAACTCATTATTATGAAATCATTTGATTAAAACATGGATTTAGACACTATTAACATGGAAAATCGTTTGGATGGTTGGGGTACACCACATGGCCGAAATTAATGAAATAAATTGGTGAGAATGCTCACAAACTTTAAGTATGTTGTTGAAATGGATGTTTTGATGCTTGAATCACCTTGAATCTACTTGAAAACACTTGAGATGAGCTTGGAATTGGATGAACAAGTTTGAGAGAGTGGTGGCTAGGGTGGGGGGTTGGCGGCCGAGAAAAGAGAGAGGAGGGGAGGAGAGTGTTTTAGGTTTAGGGTAATCAAATGAGGGTTTAAGGGATTAAAGGTGGGTTATGCAATTGGGTTTGGGCTTTTTGCACTCTTTTAGGGCCTTTAGCACAACTTTGGGCTCCTAAAGGGACTAATTAAATAAATAGCTGAATTTTAATAAGCCCAAGTGTCAGTCCATCATTTTTATAGAATCTATTTTAGTGTTCTTGGCACATATCGCGTATCCGCTTTAAAAGCGTTAAAATAAAAGATGCTCAATAAATTCCGGAAAATTTCACATAAGCATAAAATACTAAATCACAGTATTACATATAATTTTTACACACCAAATATATGTCTAAATATTATTTCTAATATTCGTTAATGTTCGTGTGACAGGACGCGTGTGTGACCCGGTAATCCGCCCGATTACCGATGCATGAAATGAAATGAAACGAATGGACTTGCTATATGATATATGTACTTAATTACTCTATAATTAAGTATGATGCAAGTGTAATCACATGAATTCAGGTAATAGTCGGGTATGGATATTAACCTGAATTTGCCGGGTGTCACATACTCCCCCTGTTAAAAGGAATTTCGTCCCGAAATTCAGTTCGCGTCACTGATAGACGGTGTAGTTTTGAACAAGTGAGGGTATTTACGCTTGAATTGATCCTCGCGCTCCCAAGTGAACTCTGGTCCGCGTCTAGAATTCCAACGAACCTTAACTATGGGAATGCGGCTTTGTTTTAACTGTTTGACCTCGCGGTCCATGATCTCGACTGGTTCTTCGACGAAGTGAAGCTGATCGTCTATTTGAATTTCCTCCAATGGTATGACTAGTGTCTCGTCTGACAAGCACTTCTTCAGATTTGACACGTGAAACACGTCATGAACGCCACTGAGGGTTTCTGGTAGGTTGAGTTTGTAAGCAACAGGACCAATCCTTTTCAGAATCTCAAAAGGTCCAATGTAACGAGGATTGAGCTTTCCACGCTTGCCGAAACGTATCACTCCTTTCCATGGCGAGACTTTCAGTAGTACTTTGTCTCCCACTTGAAATTCTAATGGTTTGCGTCTCACGTCAGCGTAACTCCTTTGACGATCACGCGCGGCCTTGATACGTTCGCGTATCTGTACAATCTTCTCTGTAGTCTCATGAATAATTTCTGGACCTGTGAGTTGGCTATCTCCCACTTCTGTCCAGCAAATCGGCGATCTACACTTTCGTCCGTAAAGTGCTTCGAATGGTGCAGCCTTAATGCTAGTGTGGTAGCTGTTGTTGTATGAAAATTCGACCAACGGTAGATGGGCATCTCATCCGTTCCCAAAGTCAACCACACAAGCTCTGAGCATGTCTTCCAGGGTCTGGATGGTCCTTTCACTTTGACCGTCCGTCTGGGGATGGTATGCAGTACTCATATCTAGTCGAGTACCCAAAGCTTTCTGTAAGGATTGCCAGAATCGGGATGTGAATCGACTATCCCTATCTGAAATGATGGAGATTGGCACTCCATGTCTTGTGACTACTTTCTTCAAGTAAGTTCTGGTTAGTTTCTCCATCTTGTCCGTTTCTTTGATGGGAAGGAAGTGCGCAGATTTGGTTAGTCTGTCGACAATTACCCAGATTGTGTCACAGCCATTAGAGGCCCTGGGCAATTTCGTGATGAAGTCCATTGAAATTTGTTCCCACTTCCACTGTGGGATCTCTGGTTGTTGGAGTAATCCTGATGGTTTCTGATACTCCACCTTGACCTTAGCACAGGTCAAGCATTTACTGACGTAGGTAGCAATTTCGGCTTTCATGTTAGGCCACCAATAATGTTCCTTGAGGTCATGGTACATCTTGTCAGCACCGGGGTGGATCGAGTACCTGGACTTGTGTGCCTCGTCCATCACTAGATCCCTTAGATCCCCAAAGCTTGGTACCCAAATCCGATCCACGAAATAACGGATGTCATCGGATTTGACCTCAAATTGCTTGTCCATACCACGTAAGGACTCATGGCATAGGTTTACCTCCTTGATTGCTTCGAGTTGGGCGTCGCGGATTTGCATGGGTAAGTTCGTGTGGATGGTCAACTGTAACGCCCGCACTCGTCGCGGTTTGGGTTGATCCTTCCTGCTCAAGGCATCAGCCACGACGTTTGCCTTTCCAGGATGGTAACGGATAGCGCAGTCGTAGTCGTTTAACAATTCGACCCATCGACGTTGCCTCATGTTAAGTTCCTTCTGATCGAAGATGTGTTGAAGGCTTTTATGATCGGTGAAAATTGTGCACTTCGTGCCATACAAGTAGTGCCTCCAGATCTTGAGTGCAAATACTACCGCTCCCAGCTCCAAATCGTGGGTAGTGTAGTTTTTCTCGTGCACTTTCAGTTGTCGAGAAGCATAAGCTATGACCTTCTCTCTTTGCATTAACACGCATCCGAGCCCTTGATGTGACGCATCGCAGTACACCACGAAATCGTCTGTTCCTTCTGGTAACGATAGGATCGGCGCGCTGCAAAGTTTCTGTTTGAGTAATTGAAAAGCGGTTTCTGCCTTGTCATTCCATTCGTATTTCTTATCCTTGTGTGTCAGTGTGGTGAGGGGTTGGGCTATCTTAGAGAAATTTTCGATGAATCGTCGATAGTAGCCCGCAAGACCTAAGAACTGTCGCACCTCAGTCGGAGTCTTAGGTGCTTCCCAATTCTTAATCGCCTCGATTTTGGATGGGTCAACATGTATGCCTTTCTCGTTGACCACGTGTCCAAGGAACTGTACTTCGCGAATCCAGAAGTCGCATTTCGAGAACTTGGCGTACAGTTTCTCGGCTTTCAGCAACTCCATAATTAACTTCAAATGCTCGGCATGCTCCTCTTTGTTCTGTGAGTATATCAGGATATCATCTATGAACACAATCACAAACTTGTCCAAGTAAGGCTTGCACACTCGGTTCATGAGGTCCATGAATACCGCTGGTGCATTGGTTAACCCAAATGGCATGACCATGAACTCGTAGTGACCGTAACGAGTTCGGAAGGCGGTCTTTGGAATATCGTCTTCCTGAATCCTTAGCTGGTGGTATCCCGACCGTAGATCGATCTTTGAGTAATAGCTCGACCCTTGCAATTGATCGAACAGGTCATCGATCCTTGGTAGTGGATATCGGTTCTTGATAGTTACCTTGTTTAGTTCTCTGTAGTCGATACACATACGGAACGATCCGTCTTTCTTCTTAACGAACAAGACTGGTGCTCCCCAAGGCGAGAAGCTTGGTCTGATGAAGCCTTTGTCTAACAGTTCCTGTAATTGGTTAGACAACTCCTGCATTTCCGATGGCGCCAGTCGGTAAGGTGACCTCGCTATCGGAGCAGCTCCGGGTGTGAGATCAATCCGGAACTCGACTTGTCGCTGCGGTGGAAGTCCGGGCAAGTCGTCAGGAAATACTTCCGGATAGTCTCGGACGATCGGTATGTCTTTAATCTTCCTTTCTTCTTCTTTCTTTTCCGTTACGTGTGCTAGGATCGCGTGATAGCCCTTCCGCAAGTACTTTCGGGCTTTCATGCAGGTAATGATCCTTAACGTAGCACCACTCCGTTCTCCTTGAATGGTCAGTGTTCCTCCGTCCGACAGTGGGATGCGGACTATTTTCTCGTGACAAACGATTTCGGCTCGGTTCTTGGACAACCAGTCCATACCGACAACTATGTCGAAGCTTCCCAATGTTACTGGCAATAGGTCTATAGTGAAAGGATGGTCGGCTAATGTTAAGACACAACCGGGAATCACTTGTTCTGTTTCTATCAGCTTACCGTCTGCTAGTTCTACCGTGTATAAGTAATCTAGGGCGATGGGAGTAACACCAAGTAATGAGCTAAACTCAGTGGACACAAAACTTTTATCGGCACCCGTGTCAAATAAGATAGAGGCATAGCAGTTGTTTACGAGAAACGTACCAGTAACAATGTTGGGGTCTTGTCTAGCCTCGCCGGCTCCAATCACGAATGCTCTGCCCCGAGCATTTGTATTTCCAGGCTTCCGATTCTTTGGGCAGTCCTTGCGGAAATGTCCGGGATCACCGCACCCGAAACATCCGCGGTTTCCCCCGCCAGCCGGGGTTTGTTCGACTGATCGGCAGCTCTGGGCAGTGTGTCCAAAACGTTTACACTTCTGGCACCGAGAATCTTCACAAGTACCATTGTGGTGAAACTGGCACTTGTTGCACTTAGGTAGGGTTCCAGTGTATGTCCCTCTTGGCCTTTTATCCGGTCGGTTAGCCATAAACATCCGGGCCGGTTCCTGCTTCTTCTGGTTACTAGGCACATAGGACTTGGCAGGAGCATTTTCCCACTTTCTCTTGTTGTCAAAGGTTTTCACAAAACTTTCTTTCTTGTTGAACAGTCCCTAACGGACTGCCTGATCCGTGAGATTATGAGCCAGTCTCACTGTGTTGTGGATAATTGTGGGCTCTGCAGAAGTAACCATGCTTTGTATTTGCGGTGCCAAACCCCAAATGTACCGCTCAATTCGTTTGTATTCCGGTGTAACCATATGCGGTAGTAGTCTTGCTAAGTCGTGGAACCTGGCGGTGTATCCCGCGATGTCAGCACCTTCCATCCTTATGTTCCAAAACTCTTGTTCCAACTTTTGGAGTTCGTTACGAGGACAGTACTCCTCTTTCAACATTTCCTTGAACTCCTCCCAAGGAATGGCGTTGGCATTGTCCAGACCCAGAGTCTGGATGTATGAGTTCCACCAGGAGAGGGCTTGGCCCTCGAAAGTTCCAGCTCCGTACATGACCCTGTTCTCCATCGTGCATTGGCTCATGCTGAAGACCGATTCGATCTTCTCTATCCATCGTAGCAGTCCCACTGCTCCTTCCGTCCCGGTAAATGTATGCGGCTTGCAATCCATAAAGGATTTGTAGGTGCAAGCCTTTGATCCATGCCCAGTTCCTGTGTGTCAATGATAGAGCGTAATTAGGTTAAATTTTCCCGAGGTAAGGCTATGTTACTTGCAGTATATACTATTTTCGGTTTGTACCATACCTCTGCTCTCGCCTTGGCCTCCCGACCCTCTGCTGGATCGATTGGCTTCGTGGTTAGCGAGTGCATCTGCCACGCGTTGGGCGATAAGGGCTTCAATTTGGGCGGTGGTCATGGAACTGGTGCCTTCTCCTGGGTTGCGGGGTGTCCTCCTTGGCGGCATGTTTCTTTATAATCATAATGATAATAAAGGTTAGATATTGCGTAATAAATAACAATCAACACACGTGCATAAGATAACACACAACAATCAACAATAAATCAACCATGCAATATAATCAAAAGACAACCACTTGATAAATAAGTTGTACCAAATACAAAGTATTTTCAGGAGTAAACACTCCTCCAAAACAAGTAATATTTCAAAAATATTGCGTGAGCACAGCCCGCTCACGATAGGCTAATCAATTGGGTGGTGTAACAGTACCACTCTGCAAGAAGGTAAAAAGTAACAAGGCACAGAGAATCATCAGAACCCTGGCGGGTTCCAATTCCTCTCTGACCGTGTTAGCCGTAAGCTCTGCCGCTAAGGCTGTAGAGTCAGCAAGTGAGGCTCGATGCTCGGCTACTGCCGCTCGCTGGTGTGCCATCCCCAACTGCTCCTCAGTCTGCTGGAGGCGGCTGGATAGTGCAGTGATCCTATCCGTCTCTCTCTGGCGATCCTCAAGTAGTCCTGCTACCTGCCCCTGTAATGCCTGTACTGCAGTCTCAGTAGCTGTGGCCCTCTGTTCTGCCTCCCGAGCCTTTTCTTCCGCGGCCTCGATCCGGTCTCGTACTATCAGTAGTGCCTGGTCTGTCAGTGCCAACTCATCCTGGAGGGATGATATGTCAGCGTCATGTAACCTGCTGCGCGTCGCAAGTATCGGTAGTACCTCCCTCGTAGGCCGGAGCCAATAGGGTGGTGGGTAGGATGGTCCAGATGACTCTCCTGTAGATGAGTTGTCTGATGATGCAATCCGAGCCCTTTTGGCCGATGGTCCAGTAATGTCAGGGGAGTGGGCTGGTCGCTTTCCTCTACGAATGTTCTTCTTCCGAGCTGTGAGTTTGGTCTTCGCTCCCACCGGTGCAAGTAATGGTGATGGCGGCGTCGGGTCCGCCAGACGAGGTGGTGAAGGTAGTATGGAGCCGTCGTCGGACGATGAGTCCCCGTGTAGTGCGGAGTAGGGCATCGTCTCGCCCGAGTCGCTCCCCTCGCCGGCGTCTCCGTCACCTCCGGGGGCTGGTGCGTCGTCTTCCTCCTCCTCTAGATCCTCCTCAGGATCCTCCTCCGGGTCCTCCTCAGGATCCTCCTCAGGATCCTCCTCAGGATCCTCTTCAGAATCCAACTCTACAAGATCCACTGAATCATGTGTCTGTTCCTCATCCGTGGATGAGTGGGGTGATGAGGGTGGGGTGAATGGCTCCACTGATGATGATGGGGTAGCCGGTGTGTACTCCTCAGAGTCCGAGATCACAATGGGGTCCGATGAGGTCGACATCCTGTAACAAGTCAATATCCAGTAATCCATTGTATTCATGTATGAAAATGCATGTATGATGTGATGTAACTATGTGAGCCTACAGTTATAGTCTAAGTATACTAAATGCAACTTAGTTCTCTATAACCAGGGCTCTGATACCAATCTGTCACACCCTGAAATTCCACAGCGGGTTACCCGCGGGTTGTGACTGTCAAGGATCATCAGTCCCGGTCATTTCGAACGACCTCTAAATGGTTTTCGAAAAGACATCCCGTTTGAACATCATACACAAAAATTAAGTAATACAGAGTTTGAAAATGCGGAATGTAAAGTGCGGAAGCAATAATAATGTAGCAAAATACAGAAGCATAACAAATTAGGTTCCCATAAACCTAGCTTCTAATGAAAACATGATATGCGACTCCAGACATGCAGTCCTAGTCCGTGCGTGAATGCTTAGCGACCTGAGATAAACATGCTTAAAGTGTCAACACAAGGTTGGTGAGTTCACAGGTTTAAGTAACAGAAACAGAAATGAAAACAGTGTAACAGTACGCATGTATACTATTGATTCGATTGTTGATCAGACAATAAACATTAACTATATAAGCAACACCGAAACCGAAGCTCAACGAAGGAATGCAGAAACTAGCATTTTGCCTCTTACGTGCCCAGCACGCAATGGATTAGGTCAATTATGCACCCGTTAGACTCCCAGTCAGAGTTAGCGCGACTAACCCGGGTGGGGGTTGTTAAACCCAATAGTACTATTCATGAATCACCTCGCTTTGTGTAATAATTAACGGTTCGAATATGAGAGGACTTTATGTGCGGGAAATGCACCCACTTATATAAATTAAAGCGAAATCAAAGTAATTGTCATACGACTAAGTAAGAAAATGGTTTAGCATGTATCTCCCCCAAATGGAAAAGTAAGTAAAATGGGGCCGTGAAAACTCACCTGGAAATGCGGTGAATGAGAAATGAAAGCAACAAGAGAAATCGAGTAACTCCGGGTAACCGACCTAACCGAGCCCTAAGAATTAATAAGGCTATAAGGTCTATGAAAGTAAACATGGTTTATGTAACCACATTCATCCAAACGACTCAACGTTGAAAGGTTACATTGACGTTTTGAAAAAGGTTTGACCAAAGTTGACCGAGGGTTGACCAAGGTTTGACCAAAGTTGACCGAGGTTTGACCAAGGTTTAACCAACTTTGACCAAGGTTTGACCAACTTTGACCAAGTTTGACTAATGTTGACCAATGTTGACTAATGTTGACCAATGTTGACCAATGTTGACTAATGTTGACCAATGTTGACCAATGTTGACTAATGTTGACTAATGTTGACTAATGTTGACCAATGTTGACCAATGTTGACTAATGTTGACCAATGTTGACCAATGTTGACTCATGTTGAAGTCATGCATAAACAACACACAAGTAACATATAAGTTGTAAACATGTAACACATAAGCATCATACAAGTTGTACATGTGTAACACCTAAGTAGCACATAAGTTATACATGTGTGACACATAAGGAACATACAAGTTGTACCTAAGTAATGTATAAGTAACACCTTGTGACATAACATGCTTGTTTCAATTAGTTGCATAAGAAATCAACATGTGACAAGTAATTTAACATTTGCACATCTTTATGGCACATTTCATATATGTCAACCATTCCTACACATAACTCATGTCATCATATTAATAACCTATTAGTATCAATTCAACACTTTTAAACAAGTAGCATAACATGTCATAGAAATTCCATAACTCTTATCATAACAAAGTTTCCATTCTTTGACAATTAGGGTTTTAGTGTACTTTAAGTGTAATGGCTCAACTAAACAAGTTACACATGAATTTATACTAGTGACATACCATAAACATGATTCTACACACAAACTTTCTATTCTAAGCAAAGTTGAAGTTCACAAATTAATAAAGTTTCCTTATTTAGCAAGGTTCACCAAAGCACGTCATAACACAACTCCAAATTACATATTCATGCACAAGTCATCTATTCATATGATAATGAAGCTATATAATCCATTTTAAACATTTATAACCTACACATACAAAATATGAACAAATAAAGTTTCCTTTTTAGGAAAGTGGTCCAAACGACCCTATTGCACATGTGTAACCCCAAATAACTCTTTTTACTACTTTGATATACATTATAGAACAATAATATCAAGTTTTTATCCATGAGAAACTCATAACACAAAATATGCAAAATTTAAAGTTTCCTTATATAGTAAGTGGTCCATAACCGAGTGAAAAACGACATTTCAACCAAAAAAATTATATTTCCTATCTATTCTACTATTATGTGTACCATTTAAACCAACAAACATATCATACATCAAGTTTTGCAAAAATGCATCCAACAAAGTTTCTATAAATAGAAACGAGCAAATATCAACCTAAACAAGTATTTCAAAACATAAAATGTGCATATGTGCATCAACAACTCATTATTATGAAATCATTTGATTAAAACATGGATTTAGACACTATTAACATGGAAAATCGTTTGGATGGTTGGGGTACACCACATGGCCGAAATTAATGAAATAAATTGGTGAGAATGCTCACAAACTTTAAGTATGTTGTTGAAATGGATGTTTTGATGCTTGAATCACCTTGAATCTACTTGAAAACACTTGAGATGAGCTTGGAATTGGATGAACAAGTTTGAGAGAGTGGTGGCTAGGGTGGGGGGTTGGCGGCCGAGAAAAGAGAGAGGAGGGGAGGAGAGTGTTTTAGGTTTAGGGTAATCAAATGAGGGTTTAAGGGATTAAAGGTGGGTTATGCAATTGGGTTTGGGCTTTTTGCACTCTTTTAGGGCCTTTAGCACAACTTTGGGCTCCTAAAGGGACTAATTAAATAAATAGCTGAATTTTAATAAGCCCAAGTGTCAGTCCATCATTTTTATAGAATCTATTTTAGTGTTCTTGGCACATATCGCGTATCCGCTTTAAAAGCGTTAAAATAAAAGATGCTCAATAAATTCCGGAAAATTTCACATAAGCATAAAATACTAAATCACAGTATTACATATAATTTTTACACACCAAATATATGTCTAAATATTATTTCTAATATTCGTTAATGTTCGTGTGACAGGACGCGTGTGTGACCCGGTAATCCGCCCGATTACCGATGCATGAAATGAAATGAAACGAATGGACTTGCTATATGATATATGTACTTAATTACTCTATAATTAAGTATGATGCAAGTGTAATCACATGAATTCAGGTAATAGTCGGGTATGGATATTAACCTGAATTTGCCGGGTGTCACAGACTCAAAGCATCGGCTACAACATTCGCTTTGCCGGGATGGTAACGAATCTCGCAGTCATAGTCGTTAAGGAGTTCGACCCAACGTCGTTGCCTCATATTGAGTTCTTTTTGGTTGAAGATATGTTGAAGACTTTTGTAGTCGGTGAATATCACACATTTTGTGCCATATAGGTAATGTCTCCAAATCTTTAACGCGAATACGACCGCACCCAACTCGAGATCGTGCGTCGTATAATTCTTCTCATGAACTTTGAGTTGCCTAGATGCATAAGCGATTACTTTGCCTCGTTGCATGAGAACACAACCAAGACCTTGGTTAGAAGCATCACAATAGACAACTAAATCATCATTTCCATCGGGGATAGTCAATATGGGAGCATTGCACAGCTTTTGCTTGAGGGTTTGAAAAGCTTCTTCTTGTTTCGGTCCCCATTCATAAGTCTTACCCTTGTGGGTCAAAGCGGTGAGAGGGACAGCAATCTTTGAGAAGTTTGAGATGAAACGACGATAATAACCCACAAGACCAAGAAATGAATGAACTTCGGTAGGAGTCTTCGGGGCATTCCAATTCTTAACCGTTTCAATCTTAGCAGGATCAACATGAATTCCCTTGTCATTGACAATATGACCAAGAAATTGAACTTCCTTTAGCCAAAATTCACATTTGGAGAATTTGGCATAAAGTTGTTCTTTTCTCAAGAGATCCAAAACTAGTCTAAGATGTTCTTCATTGTCGGCTTTAGTCTTGGAATAGATTAAGATATCATCAATGAAAACGATCATGAATTTATCAAGGTACGGTTTGCACACACGATTCATGAGATCCATGAAAACTGCGGGTGCATTGGTTAACCCGAAAGGCATAACCATGAACTCGTAATGACCATACCTTGTTCAAAAAGCAGTCTTAGGAATGTCATCTTCTTGAACACGAAGCTGATGATAACCGGATCGAAGATCAATCTTTGAGAAACAAGTAGAACCTTGAAGTTGATCAAAGAGATCATCGATTCTAGGTAAAGGATAACAGTTCTTGATAGTATGCTTGTTAAGTTCGCGGTAGTCAATACACATGCGAAATGATCCATCCTTCTTCTTAACAAATAAGATGGGTGCACCCCCGATGGTAGTGGAATTTGGATACACTTTTCAAAGCAAATGACTTCGGCATGATGATTTGATAGCCAATCCATACCTATGATAATATCAAAGCTTCCTAGTGGCATTGGAACAAGGTTGATTGGGAATGTGTGATCATTAAGTTCTAAAGAGCAATCATAGATAATGGACTCAATTGTAAGGGAGTCACCATTTGCTACTTCAACGGTAAATGTTTTCTCTAATTGGGACCGAGTCTTTGCAAGTAAAGGTTCAAAATTAAGTGACACAAAACTTTTATCGGCTCCGGTATCGAATAAAATGGAGGCATATTGACTATTAACAAGAAACGTACCATTGACCACGTCATTGTTGGCTTGAGCTTCGTTGGCGTTTATGTTGAACGCACACCCACGAGCTCCACCTTGTCTAGCATTTGCAAGTCTTGGACATTGATCACGAAAATGGTTCGGGTCACCACACTCATAGCAAGCACGCCCATTAGCAATGGCGGGAGCACCTTGGTTAGCCACTTGAGGTACGGTTCGGTTTGGACGGTTGACTTGGCCCGTAAGGGCTTTGGTCCTACAAACACTGACCGTATGACCATATCTCCCACAATAAGTACAAAGGCGACATGGGATGTTTTGAGGATGATGAAAATTGCAGGTGGCACAAAGAGGGTAGATCCCAACATATGGCTTTTTAGCCGGTGCTTGAATCATAGGTGCAGTTTGGTTGACGGGAACAGCAGGAGTAACCACAGCAAAATTTCTAACCTTCCTCTTTCTATTATTGCGAGAGGGCTCGGTTGTGGCTTCTTTGTTGTGAGTAGGAGGGGTTATGGTTTCAGAAACTTTCTTAGAACCCTTTTTGGTAAGAGTTCCAGCTTTCACATGATTATCAGTTAAGGTAGCGGCTAGACGAATAGCATCCTCCAGAGTAGCAGGATTTCTACCTAAGACAGTATCTTGGATTTGTCTTGGTAGCCCACCAATATACTTCTCGATACACCGGGACAAAGGAGTGACCATGTGGGGCACTAGAAGACTCAACTCATGGAACCGAGTTGTATATGCTAAGCTTTCCCCACTATCTTGGGCAAGATCCCAAAATTCAGCTTCTAGTTTTTTCACTTCATTTCGAGGACAGAACTCCTCGGTCATAAGCCTTTTGACCTCATCCCAAGGTAAGGCCATAGCTACATCAACACTCCTATTTCTTTTCTCCCCATTCCACCATGTAAGTGCCCGTTTTTGTAGGACACTTGTAGCATGATGAACACGGAGGTTGTCGGGACAGTCACTATTGAGAAAGGTATTCTCAAAGCTTTCAAACCATTGAAGGAGTCCAGTAGCTCCTTCGGTTCCATAAAACTTTAGGGGATTGCACGAGTTGAAGTGCTTGAAGGTGCATTGAGGTGGATTGTTACCACCATTTCCACCATTTCCACCATTATTACCACTATTGCTTCTATTTCCACCATTGTTGCCATTGGTGGCACCATTGGCTTGGGTGAGTTGTGTCACTAATTGGGTGAGAATAGCAGCAATGTCGGTGTTGGTGTTGGTTGTGGGAGCACGACGAGGAGGCATTCTACAGATTGTCACAAGACAAGAAAAATTGTGAGAACTTATGAGATTTGATAGGATTTAATAGAATGAGATACAAAATAAAATAGATATTCTTAGTTTGGATTGTACTCAAAAGTGACAAAATCACTTGAATACCATGGCACATTAAGGTTAATTAAACTTATAAAATTTTCAAGGATACATGCTTTAGCCTATAAGTAAACACTCATCTCGGGAATTCCCAGGAAAGCATACGGGTCCCTCGGTTGATTGGGATTTATGCGAAATGCTTTCCTAGACAGAAAACCCAAAATACAGGTGTCACCCTTCCAGATTGCACGTGTTCTCAAATAATTTAACAAGTTTAAAAACCTTAACGAAGAAATAAAAATTTTAAAGATTTTTGCTTCAAGAGTTTTCCACATGCTTAGAAAGGATAAAGGTAGAAAAGAATATAGAAATATTATGAGGTTTAAGAATATAGGAAAAGATATTATTTATTTAATTATTAAGAATATCCTAATAAGTCATGGATTTAAAACACATAAGTCATCATAATGCAATAATAAGTAATCATACTAAACATGTAACATATAACATATAGCACATAGCATTTTACATATAGCACAAAAATCATGAAGCATAGTATAAGTGGGTGTCCTAAAGTTATAGTCTAGGTCAAGGTGTCTAATAACCTAAGTCCCTATAACCAAGGCTCTGATACCAATCTGTCACACCCCGACCGATGGCGGAATCATCGGGGCGGGACATGTAAGACTGTTCATAGCACATGGTTGACTAAATTGGAATATATTAAAGTTAATTTTCCATTACAAATAATCCAAGTACAAACCAGATTCAAACAAGAAACATAAAAGAACTCATAAAGTTCTTGATTTAAATTGCTAAGTCCAAATCCTATGTTGAACACGTCTTGAATCATTCTCACATAATAGGGCCTGAAACATGAATAAAATAAAGTCAACTAAAAAGTTGGTGAGTATAACACAGTTGTATGTAGATAGCATATAGTTGAAAACAAATCCTTTACAAAACATGATAAAATAAGGCATTTATGGGGAGCAACTATTGTGTAACCATGTACAACCAAACCTTGTGACTAGCATGCAAAAATTGTGTTGTCGGTTTCAATCACCGCGCACCATGGGTGGGTTTGTCAGACTCAATAGATCTATCATTGAAAACCGTCGGCTTGTATAGTTAATGATTGCACATAAGAGCATATAAAGGTTAGCACACCTAGCACTCGGGCACAAAGCTCAAATTTTGCACACATGTATGTAAATAGGATTTTTGCACTTGTGTTGTTTGTGTAAATGTAAATGTGTAATGTGTAATGTGTATAGAGTTCATGTTCCACCCCAAAAGTGTAAAAGAGTAAAAAGGGGTTGTGAATACTCACTTGGTATAGAAGTGTAGCTAACAAAGATAATAGATAGCAAATATGATCCTTGAAATGCATAATTTAACCTAAAGAGTAATGTGTATCGAATCAAATATATGTATAAAGTTTAAGTCTAAAATGAAAGTTGAATTTGTGTATAAAACTATTGATTTGTATTTAAAAGTATTGAATAAAATATATATAGAGTTTGAAGTAATAATATTTTTGAAACAATTTGATTAGGTTTGAATTGGGTAATTGAATAAATATATAATTATAGTTTATGAAATAATGTAAATATTAATTGTAATTAAGTATAAATAAATAAATGAGTTTGATTTAAATTGTACTTAAATAGATAATCATTATCTTATTTATTTATAAATTTTGTAACTTAATTATTTAAAATATCATTTAAGTGTAAGATGGTAAATACGAATTTAATTTTTCATAAACTTTTAAATAAATTATATTTATGCCAAGATCAAACTTTTAAATTCATTTTTGAATACAGAAAACATATTTTTATAAAATCTGAAACATTTACTGATTAAAATATAAAAATTATAATTCTGATAAAAGTTATGAATCTCACACGACCGTGCCTCGGAAGGGCACGATCGTGCTCAAGCCACGGGCGCGACCGCGCTAGTCGGGGCGCGACCGGGTTGATCAACAGGAGCACAATCTAGACAAGTCAACAGGCACGACCGTGCCTTGGCCCGGCACGGTCGTGTCTATGATCTTTAGACACAACTAAGACTAGCCCGAAGGGCATGACTAGGTCTGGACAGGAGGACACGACCGCGCTGCTAGTCGGCACGACCGCGCTCTATGAGGCACAGCCGCGCTAGACGATTAGCGCGACCGTGTCTCTTCCAAATCAGACACGAATTGATAAATGCTTGAATTTTAAACGCTGGAATTGTTAGGTCTTTCGATTAATGGGTTATTACGAGTCTTTTCATATAATTTAATTGTATGGAAATCGTGTTTAAGTATGGATTCGATTAAATTATTTTTATTAAAACATGGTTTCTGATTTAGACAGATTTACGAATTGAAAACCCAAATTAATAAAGGGCTTTTGATTCAGATGCTGGAATGAATAAATTAGAGGATTCAATTAACCTGAATAGAAGCGAATCGATAGAGAACGATAGGGAGGGAGTCCGGTGATGGCGGGATTGAGCCCCGGCGTCTTCTGATGTGATCCCGACTGTTTCAACGGTTCCGTAGCTTCAGGAGAGATCGGATGGCGTGACGATGATGCTGGATTTGAGAGAACTTGGATTGAATTGCTTGAGAGAGTTTCCTTGGAAATATTTGAGAGAGAATCCTTTGAGTTGAACGAATTTTGGTTATTTGGTCGAAACAGAAATGATTGGTAGTATTATTTTGAAAGTATAACGTAAAACGGTTATGGATTCGAACAATCGGACGATTAAAATTGCAGTTACGTTTCAGCTGTTTCACAGGCGCGACCGTGCCTAAGAGGGACGCGACCGTGCCTAGGCACCGGGCGCGATCGTTCTAGGACCAGTCGCGCGATCGTGCGGAGGCACTTGGCGCGACCGTGCTAGACTAGGGTTTCTTGACATTTTTCAACTTTAGTCCTTGACTTTTCAGGTTTGGTTAGTTTGAAATAAATAGTTACTTGTATAGCGTTTAAGTGTATATAATCGAGCAAAACTTGTAAATTTGTATTGAATCATTGTATTTAGTTTACGGTAAGCAAAATAACAAGGCAGTGCACGAGTATTGAATTTGAAATTGCATTACATTGAATTGAAATATGAATACTAAATTCAGAGATGTTACACAGAATGTTGTTCAGGATGTGAGGTGGAGGGTGTGGGATCAGTATCAGCTGGGATTGCTGAACTGTCACCCGGGGTTCTTTGCATGTTCAGTATTGTAGATAACAATGGAACATTGACCCCCGAGAACTTTTTGGAAACAGTCCTCAAGCTTTGAAAAATGTTATTTTTATGACCCAACATGATGTAGATTCTTGCAGGTTTTGAAAGTTCTTTTAGTTCTTGATTGAAAACTTCCTGCAAGAATCTTGGGTACATAAAAAATTGTTGCTTTGCACCCTCTTGAAGGTTATATCCCAAACCCTCAAAGATGAGGTGTGCAAAGTTGAAGCCTTGGTCAATGACCATACCATGGAAGGCGGAGGCAAGTGCAGAGCTCACCTGATGCCATCCACTCCTCTTCTGAGATATGCATTGGAGAAGAGTGTGGCAGAGATACTTCCATGGAGGACCCATCAGCGCCTTCTCGATCGTATACTCGGTCTGATTTCGAGTGTATCCAATGGAGACAAAGGTCCTCATATATTCGTCCTTCGAGTATGAGATCGCTGCTCCCTCATCTTGAAGCTTAAGAAGTTTTCTGAGTGTTGCTTCCAAGATGGTGATAACCTTGCCGTCTACTTTGGCTTTGATTTGGGGAATCCCCTATTCGGTAGAGTAGACGGCGGTACTCCAGAAATCCTCCATATGAGGGATATATATGGTAGGGTTGGTGGTGAGGGCAAAGTAGATCTTTGATCGACATAAGAAATCGATCATATCGTCAAATCCTTCGGATTTCTTTCCTTTGGTAAGGTATGCTGTTAGGTTATGGTATGGGGAAAACTTGTCATCTGGGTTGTTGATATCTGCTATAGCCGTTTGATTTTGGAGGGATGGTTTAAGTATGGTGGAGACTTGAGAATATGGAGAATATGGAGAATATGGAGAGCTTTGAATGTGGTGGGGACTTAGGGTGAAAGTGATAGTTGGTTAGGGTTGAATTGAATGTGAAGAGGTGGTAAAGAAAATTTGATTTGTTCTTATAACGGCGGAGGAGAGAAAAAGCAAAATGACTTGTACAGTACAACCTTATTTACTTTTTATTGTTACAGCTGTATTACACCGAGGCAGTCATGGTAAAGACTGACGTTTATATCTTTTACAGCGGGTAAAAGTTAATTTGGACTTAAATTTATCCATCAGCAGCAAACTTGGTTGCTGTGGATGAATAAGCCTGTCCGCTGCAACTTTGGTTGCTGCGGAAGGTTAAGTTTGTCAGCAGCAGACTTAATTGCTGCTGATAGATGCAATGATCTGCAGCAAGGATGTTGCTACTGACAGCCTTAAAGCTATCTGCAGGAAACTTGTTCCTTCTGATAAGTTAAAGCAGTTAGGGGCAAATTCTTTGCTGCTGAAAATTAGACCTGTCAGCAGCCAAAAGGATGCTGCTGACTTATAACTTTTATTTACAACAGAGGACATACATATTTACAACAATGGATAGACGAATTCAACTGAACCGATGATGATGCTTGGTGGTTTCTTTGCCTTCCATTGTTGAGTTGGTGGTTTTCCAGCTCTCTTTGCCTTTTCAGCAGCAGACGTTGTATCTGAGGACTTTCGCTTAACAGCAGCAGATTTTGTTGCTGCTGATAGTTTTACTTGAGCAGCTACAGACTTTGTTGCTACCGAAGGCTTTCCTTTTGGTTGCTTGGGCTTTACTTGATCATCAGCAGTTATTTTGGCTGCTGATGGTTTAAGAACAGACGTATGCCTATCCTTCTTCACCTTACTTGTAACATCCCAAAACTGGTAATAAATAAATAATGGCACAATCGAAATTATAATTTTCATATGACGAAAGAAAAATGGTTGGGCTTGGGCTCGGCTCCAACGGGCCGAAGGAAGCCCAAGTATATAAGGGCAATGGCTGCCAAAACTTCTCATTTTCCACCAATCTCATGTTCTAGAGAGAGAGAAGAGAGCACGGGCCTAGAGAGAGAAAGTGACGGATCGACTTAGAAATTCAGGAGAACGTTGCTGCTGTGCTCGTGATCATCTCCGCCGAATCAGAAATCCAATCCAGGTAAGCGTTCGATCATAATCTGAGTTTTTATGACTTTTTAGGATTTCCAGGTTTTGGCTAAAAAGGTAACGATTTTGCGGATGAAACTTAAAAATGAACTTTGGTTTAGCATCTAGAATGAAAACCGAATGTTTTGATCTAAGAAAAATGAGATATTGACTCGATCAGACGCGCATGCAAAAACTTCGGATTTTTAGGGAAGACGATATGCGCAGAACCATCGAAACTACATAGTTTCGATATGTACAGACCCATCGAAACTACCCAGTTTCGATATGTGCAGAACCATCGAAACTACATAGTTTCGATATATACAGACCCATCGAAACTACCCAGTTTCGATATGTGCAGACCCATCGAAACTACCATAGTTTCGATATGAGCCCACGATCCGAAGCTAAGATTACACCTAAGTTACTTATCGAAACTACCAAGTTTCGATATAGGCAACCTATCGAAACTACCAAGTTTTGACATAGGCAACCTATCGAAACTACCAAGTTTCGACATAAGCAACCTATCGAAACTACCAAGTTTTGACATAAGCAGCCTATCGAAACTACCAAGTTTCGACATAAGCAGCCTATCGAAACTATCAAGTTTCGATATAAACAAATCCATCGAAACTACTAGGTTCAAGCATAGTAATGTCTAGTGGCACTACCTTACGAGTATGACTTCATTATACAGATCGTGAGTGACATTAGTGACGTTCAGTAACCAGCTAACCGTATCTCAGAAACTACTCATCAGGTGAGTTCTATGTGCCCCCTTCTATGTTATGTGCAAACCTTATTAAATGTTTTGGGGCTGAAATGTATACACTAAATGAATAAATGATATGAATGCTAATGTAATCATACGTGATATACTAATATATATGTTATATATATATATACAAAAATGAATTATGCACAAAGAATGAATCGTATGATTATATAGAATGAATGAAAGAACAACACAATGTGTAAGAATGAAATCTTGCTTTATATCCATGTATATATTGCTTGCTATGAATGAATAAACGTTATGAATGGAACAATGATAACGGCTACCTCGGTAGACGGACGACCACTCGACTATTATGCAGCCAGAAATGAAAGTCTAGAAAGGTAGACTAAACAGGCCACTACGGTGGAGTAAGTCCCGAAATCGATGCACGACTGTATAATTAGTTCGGGTGGGAGACAGATACCTTAGGGCAGTCAGAAAAATATGACGGACTACGACGGTAGGACGGTTGTAAGTATGACGGACTACTTCGGTAGGACGGTTGTAAGATAATGACGGACTACTTCGGTAGGACGGTTGTAAGATAATGACGGACTACTTCGGTAGGACGGTTGTAAGATAATGACGGACTACTTCGGTAGGAAGGTTGTAAGTCATGACGGATGGACACAAGTTGTCGGACGGTTGTAAGAATAAAATTACGGACGGACACTAGTTGCTAGACGGTTGTAAGAATGGCGGGCCATGACGATGGACCGTGGCGTTTGTCTTTGTGACATTCGCAAACAAATGACGGGTTGATCACCCTTAAGTGTATGACCCATGAAAGTTAAGAAAAGAAAAGGTGAATGCATATATATATAAATGTAATCACAAAAGAAAGATGAAAGAAAAGCAAAAGTTATGAATGTATATAATTATGTATACTTATAAAGAAAAGAATGATAATACTTAATATTTTTAAACTAGAACTCACCAGCATTAGCTGACTTTTAGTATACATTTCAGGTACAGAAAGGAAGGGTCGTGCGAAGGCGTGAAGGTTACCCGGCACGAGACTGACATCCCACTTTTATTTATGTTAAGACAATGTTATGTTTCAATTGTTAAGACTTCCGCTATTATGACATGTAATTTGAATGTGTTTGCTTCCGCTACTTCTGAATGTTTTAAATTTAAGTTCAGTAATTACGACTATGTTTATGAGTAAACCCAACAAGTGAGGTCACCCGGGAAGGGGGCCTTACATTACTGATAGGCTTTTGTATAATTGGGGTTGGAAGAAGAATTTGATTGAAAGGATTAAAATTACAATTTGCAGCAAAGTGATCTGATTCACCACAGATGATGCAAGATTGTATAGGTTTTGACAACTGCTCCCTTGGTGGAGAAAGAGAGTTTCTGAATTGAGTTGTCTTAGCTTCAAACCTTCTTACCTGTTTGTTCTTCTTTGTCTTCTCAAAAGCATGTTGCTTGAGGTTTTTTTGCTGTTGAAGTTAGTAGAAGCAGGTGTTGGCAGTGTGGTTATATTTTCCACAGACAAAACATGATTTTGCCAGTTTGTCCCTTGAAAGATAAACATAATCCTTTCTTTTGAAATGGTCTTTGAAATTCTAAGGGTGAGCTTTGTTGTGCTCAAAAGTAGCGTCTTCCAATGTCTTTTGAACATATGGAACCCTCTCTCCAGGCGCATGACATATGTCAAACACCTTCCTTGGCTGGACTGAAGTTGAGGACTGGCCCTTTTCAGTATTTAGCTTCCTACCTTCTGGAGGATAGCTAATTTTGATTTGTTTGAATGGTGTAGAAACTGGTACTGAAATGGCTGGTACTGGTGCTGAATGGATAATGGGGACTTCATCTTTAGTCAGAATGACTTTAGGGGCAGGAGGAGATGAAGTAGTGGATTCTTGTACCAAAGGTTCATCCTTAGAAGGATCAAGATTTCTGTTTGCCATATTAAGATTTGCAAGATTGAAGGTTGGTTCATGGATGGCAACGTAGTCAGCAGGAGGCGCAACAGCTTGATATTGTTCAACATGATACCCCAGACCAGTTTTTACCTTTAATGAATTTGAGCATCCAAAAGTCTTTGCAGCTTTTTGGATGCAAATTCATATTTGTCGACATGAACTTTCTGTTCTGCCAATTCTGCTCTGGTAGCTTTTAATCTGGCCAGTAGATCATCAATCTGAGTTTCAAGATTGGTTTGTTCATGTCTTTGTGATGAAATCTCTTTCTTTAGGTAGTTAATTTTTTCTTTGTAACTGTCTTCGACCTTTTTGAATTCAGATTTCATTTGATGAAACTCTTCATTTTGATCTATGTGGTTTTGAGTATGCTTTCTGTATCCTAAAACCTTATCAATACAGGCTTGGGAACATAGATGTTCATATACATGAGGCGGTATTTCAGTTGTATCTGCCATAAGGGCTTGGTTGTTGGTAGGCAGATCTTCATACTGAAAGCTCCAGTCAAAGTCAGAAGTTCCAACAGCTGCACAAGCTGCAGTATGAGCTAGAGGAGTAGCTTGTTGTTGTTGTTGTCTAGGTTGCCTTTCTCTTGTTCGATCCTCAGCAGGGTTTGCCCTAGGTGCCTTGCATTCTCTAGCAAAATGACCCAGTTGGTTACAGTTGTAACATCTCAATTTACTTTTATCTAAGCCAACTCTGGTGTTGGAGCTGTTGCTTGGAATGGGTCTTCCGGTTCTAGAGTAGAACCTTTTTGCTCTTATAGAGATCTTGGCATAAGAGTGCTGTATATCCATTTCTTCTAGATCATCTGCATGGAAGCACTCAAGATCATCTTTGATAAAGTACAGGTTGCTTGAGTTTTCAGAAACAAAAGCAGCGGAGGTTGAGGCTTGAGAAGGAGCTTCAAGAAGAAATGGTGATGTGTTTGTTTTAGAGGTAGGAGTTTGAGGATGTGTGACTATGGGAGGATAGTAGTTGCTAGTACTAGGACTTGAGTGCTCAAAGTGAAAAGCAGAAGAGGTGGTGGTGGATGTTGAAGCTGTTTGGTAGCTTGAGCTTCGTTCTTTTCCCTGAATCATCTCTAGCTCATAAGTCTTCAGCATACCGAAGAGCTCAGTCATTTGCAGAGTCTTCAGATTCTAAGTTCTTCTAATGGACACCGTGTAGAGTGTCCAGCAGCTAGGTAAAGACCTGATGAACTTTTTGAGAATATCCTCATTCTCCAGTTTCACCTTTTAGCACTGCAGCTCACCTACAAGATAAGTAAATCTGTTATATAAAACAGTTAGGGACTCACCTTCCTTCCAGACGAAGTTTTCGTACTGCTGCTTCAGGATGTCCCTTCTGTTTTCTTTGACTTCTTCTGAGCCAGCAAACATCTTATCAGGAGCCTCCCATAACTCCTTAGCAGTTTTGTAACTTTTGAAGTTATGAAAAACTTCATTTGGAAGGCACATTTGGATAGCTCCTAGTGCCTTGAAGTCCACCTCCATCTTCTTTATGTCCTCTTCTGAGTACTTGGAGGGCTCCTTCGGGACTGATGGTCCTCCAGAGTAAGCAGAGGCTACCATGGGAGTATATGGTCCATCCCTGATGGATTTCCACATTCCGTACTCCTGATAATAGAAGAAGCTTTCCATGCGATTTTTCCACATGTCGTAGTCTTCCCCAGATACCAACCTTGGTGGTTGGTTGATGCTGCCGATGTCTTCAAAACCATTGCTTTGTGCCATTTTTGTTTTGTGATTTTGGGTGACTTGATCAAAGAGAAAGTTTAGAATAGAACCAGAAGTGATTAAACAAGTGTGAGTTTGTTTAATCTGAACCAAAGCTCTGATACCACTTGTAGGATCGTGAAATTACAAGATGGTTCGGTTCTTAGTTGAAATTGGCGGAAACAATAACAACTACACAAATGTAATCGAACAGGCAGAAAGAATGCTTTTAAGAACACTGTTGTATTAAGCTTTTGCAAATAAATGATTACAATTGAAAACTCAGTGAAGAAGAACACTTACAATGAAGTGTTTACACAGTATTTATACTAACTTAGAATCAAGACAGACCCTTGATTCTAAGGATCAGATCTAACACAGACCGTTGATCTTTTATGTAAAAGCTAATAATACACGTTAAAGCTAAACTAGCTAACTTTATTGAAGCGTTTTATTTATTCATCATTGTTTGCATGCTTGGAGAAAAGCATTGTCGTCCGTCATTGGTTGCATCATTGAGGTTCCTTTTGCTTTGAGTGTGTCAGTCGCTTTTACAGAAAGTTGTCAGTGACGCTTGGCATGGATAGTCAACTGCAATGATTTGTCTTCAAGGAACACAACTATCAGCAGCAAGAATGAGAATGATGCTGCTGATAAGCATATCAGCAACAACTTGTGTTGAACGCTGCTGATAAGCCTATCAGCAACAACAAGTGTTGAATGCTGCTGATAAGCCTATCAGCAGCAACATGTGTTGAATGCTGCTCATAAGCCTATCAGCAGCATTTGTACTTAGAATAATTTAGTAGCAATCAGTCTTTGGTTCTACAGAGAGAAGAAAGGGGATTGAACGATTGTATTCTGTAAACTCTGTGTTTGGTGATATACAAAGAGAAGTTTATTTACCTGCTGTTTCTATTGTCAATTCGTATACATACGTTAACATGAAGGATTCCGCACTCCGTGTTATCGAGATTTCCTGTCACGAGATCGATCTGCAGATGATTCATGTGGACCTACACTAGGACGTCTCTGGAACAAGTTTAGAGTGTGAGATTCGTGTTTGGGATGAGAAAAATGAATGAACTTGACCAGCTATTTATAGGGCTAAATCTGACCCCGTGAGGGACCGTTACGGGTGGTGACGGTCCGTCACCAGATTAGGGTTTCACGATTCATCAAACACGTGTCGCCCTCTAGTCATTTTGCGCCGTGACGGACCGTTACCAGGCGTGATGGTCCGTTACGGAGTGATACGTGGCGAACCCAGGGGCTTTTGAGGCTGTGATGGACCGTTACCAGGTGTGACGATCCGTTATAGGGTTTCCACACGTCAGATTTTGAATACTCAGCCCGTAACGGATCGTTACCGTCCATGACGGTCCGTTACCGTTGGAATTTCATGTTTTCTACATTTTGAACCTTGATCTATAAGTTAATTACACTTATAGTCTTTATAGTTTGTACTTTACTCAAATCTTGGACGTTTTAGTGGCAGGTGTTACAAGGGTTCTTGAGTAGGATTATATCCGGGCCATTTGACCCGCATAGCTAGAAAAGCACCCAGATCAGACATCCTCTCCACCGTTACCTTCACCGGTGCATTATCCTTTCCATTGGGGGAAGAAAGGACAGCACGAGAGTAGTGAGCATTAGAGATCTCCTCCACCTGCACTGCCTGATTAATGGGATTCCATGAAACTTGGCCTATAGCTTGGCCAAGTTCTTTACTCGAGATGTTGGATACTGTCCTAACAACTATATCTTTGGTCGACCCTACATCACTCACCTGGCTTCATATTTGGGCGTCTTACCTCCTGTGCATCTTGGTATACTTACTGAGATAGACCTACCCATTCTACATGTGGATATCCAAATGTTAATCAACATGCATATGATGAAGAAGTTTAATAGGGTGTACCGATTGGTGGCCATCGAAGTAATATTTGGACGGGTGAAGTAGAGGTGTTGGAGGATGAGGAGGCACCTGTGGGACGGTTAGGGAATCAAGGAACAGGTATGTATCACACTACTGTTGATCCTACCATGTTCGATTTGATTAACCGGATGGGTCAATTAGGGGATACTATGGCTGGTATATGACAAGATTTTCATAATTACACATATAACCCGTATGCTCATCAGCAGTACCAGCAACCTCCCGGTCCGCACCAGCAGTGGGCATGTCCTCCATTCTAGTAGCAGCTTCCATCTCTCTCACCCTGTTATTTGTGGTTCTTTTTCTTGATGATGATGTGTGCGGTTCTTGACATTTAACAGTTTTTGTTTGTTTGTATGATACATTGACACTATGGTTTTTTACCGGTTATTTAGGTAACCGTTGATATGGTGGCACCACCACCACCACCACCATTTTCGGTCGCCACGTATGGCGAATAGTAGGTTAACTTTCTTTATTTTTAGTACTTATTTTATATTTTGAGCATTGCGTAGCATAGCAAGAAATACAGGTTTTTGGTTTTGTGCTTTGGAACACATTCTAGGCAGTAGTGGAGATCTACCATAAGCATGGTGATGACGTCTTATCAAGGGAGTATTTGTTTCCTTTCACCCTCATTTATCCATGACATTTACTACATAGCATATTTTCGTAAAATGAGAACATTGTCAATTTTTAAGTGTGGGGTGGAAGATTACCAATACATTGGCAGCCTAATCTTGTCCCAAGCTCTACGAATGCATGATTCATAATTAAAACTTTTTCTAATTTAATTTGTAAGCATGACAACTTCTGATTAAGCATAATAAATTGCCAATTAATCTGTAAGTATGACAGCTTCTTAAACAATCTAACAGCAAGAGTCTTAAAAATCATTTGACATAAACGGGCTTATAAAAACAACAATTTGAAATACCATTGAAGTGAACCGAGGAAACAAATAAGGAAGATTAGAAAGCAAAACAGAAAGAAAGAAACAAGTTTGTGCACATTTTTAGTTTTATACCCCCTATCTTTCGTTTCATGTGAGAATTTGAGCCTATTCGAGCATTATCATACACATACATACATATTTCACATGCTCATTTCGTTTGATATAGTGTTTGCTAATCATTGCTTTGCATGTTAGAACTTGTGTAAGATATACACTTCAAGATCATGGAATAAAAGAATGCATAAAACTGATTGAGGCATTAGGATTAACCAATTTTCTTTAACCTTTTCTTTTTTCTTTTTCATTTCTAACCCATATTTCACAACTACAAAACCTACAAATTAGCCTTTTTATCTTTTTAACCCTTTTCGTTAAAAATCTACTTGGCTTGATTTAAGGAATAATGAAGCTCGTTCGGTTCTTAAAAAAGGGGCAGCAATAAGAAATTTATAACCGCTCAAGTTATTGAAGAAATCGCATCAGAATAGAATCAAAATTACTCGAAACATTGGAGTATGCAAAGCTGATTTAAGGTCGATGTATTAGGAGAAAACAGCCGAACAATCCATGGTGAATTGATAGTAATGTGTATTTCAAATAGAAGAAGGAGTTTACATTCTTAAGAAGGGATTTGGTCTTGACAATCTAACCTTAAAAGAGTCCTTAGATTAGTCACACTGTCTATAAGAGTTTATTTGCCCTTTAATCATTAAGCCAAGTCAAATATTTTAACATTTAGCCACTCTTCCCAAATACTTCCTACCCTAACCCTAAGCCTATCATTACAATCCTTTACAAAGCCCTCTTGATTTATATACATATTTTATGTCAATTGATGCAGATTTGATTTTTATACAAGCCTATGATTATGCAAACATTAATTATAACATTGAGTGTTCTTCTTGACATACCTTATCCATATATCAAACCCGAGTGTTGAGTGAACATTTGTGAGACTATAATTTTGTGCATAATCATAGTTCCATCAAGTATGTTAGGCTTACTACCCTCTTGGGAAGAAACACTCGAAAGTTATAAACACCGAATCATTGTTTTTAAGAAGGTCGTTTAACCATTTGGGACAAAACTTTGGATTAACATTAAATCAATGTTTTATTCTATGGGTATAATCATGCATGAGTTTGCTTGAGAACAAGTAAAGTTTAAATGCGAGGTGTTAGGATATGTCATAATTTATACATATTTTTCATGCACAATTATCCCATATTCATCACACTTTAAACATTTTGATAGGAATTAATTCTTAATTCATTCCTTTTTAAAATATCAGGATAATTATCCCTTGTTTGCAAACATATGAAGAAAATACTCTAAATCAAGGGGAAGTCAGCACTTAAAAGCCAATTGAACGATCAGGTACACAATAAGTCAACATAGGAAGTCAAAAGGTCAACAGAAGCCAAAATAAGGTAATGCACGGTCATGCATTGCCTTGCACGGCCGTGCAAATGCTGCCACGTGTCATGTACTTTCCCAAAGCTTCCAGATTCCCTCATGTGCAAGAAATGGGTGCTTTGCACGACCGTGCATCCCAATGCACGACCGTGTATTGCACAAATCTTAGCCTATAAATAGCAAGCTCATTCCAAGCATTTAGGTGTCCAAGATCGGGTTAGTGGAAACCCTAGTGCTCTGAAAAGGCCGAAACTCTCTCAATTTTGTTCCACTTTTAGCTTTTCTTTGTTTAATTTCCTTTCTAGTTATTGTAATATGGAATGATTCTTCTTATTCAAGTAAACAAGAGCCAACCGATACCCACTCTCCCTTGGTGTTGGATCGCTTCCACACATTATCTAAGTGTTAGTGGAACTTTATATAATAATGAAGTATTTTTAGTATGTTATGTTCTTAAAGTCTTTCTTTTAATTTATCTTAAAAAGACAAGAATACGTAATCTTTAAACCGAGTTACTAATCTTAAATCTTATGAGTTACTTAAGCAAGACTCCTTGTTTGGGAAGCTTATTCGAGTTTGTATGGTCTATATACAAATCTTGGTGCTACCAACGTCCGGGTTAGTATAGGTTTAATATTATGGGTTGATTGGTAGTTTGGGTATTCAACGAGTCATTCGTGTCTTAGCTGGACCATGTGTTCCGTGTCGGTATTTCTTTACTTCTCTTGTGTTGTCTTGCAGAGGACTTTTAGCAGGAGCCACGAGGTTTAACCTTGAGAAGGAAAGTTATATTTCTTTAGGATAATGTTAGTCCGAATGAAACGCCCCAAAACCGGGTACGTCTCATAGTTGGCACAAAACCTAACAAACATAGTTCTTAAATCAGAAATCAGAATCTATTACAGCGGAAGTCTTTAAATTAAAACATTCATCAAACAATAAAGTAATTCATTGTCTAAAACATAAACTATCAGAACAGGAAATGTCAGTCTGCAGAGCGGCGACCTGATGTCCATGCTATCCAGCCCTCACGGCTCCTTTACTTTACTTTTGCTTTACCTTTACTACCTGTCATGCATACTAAAAGTCACCTAACGCTGCTGAGTTCTTTCTTTACTTTAAACTAAAAAACTTTCTTTTTGGTAGCTTAGTTTTATAAAAATAAAATATAAGCATTACTTTCACTTTCTTTGAAAACACTTTAGCTTTAGTTTAAAACATTGCAACGTGAAAATTATAAAACTGTTACGTTATATCTTTCGTTAAAACTTTACTTTTGAGGTAACCGGTTAAGGTATCCTCCTTTACTCTTTGCCACTTTACATTTAACTCGTACAAGACAAGTGACTATAACATACTTTAACTTTCACACATGAATCATTGCCCGAGGGCAGGATCCCTTTGCTCGCTTACACCTCAGGGTTAGACTTTTACTTTGTCGTGCCTACACCTCTTGGTGGGACTTTCTCGCTTACACCGAAGTGAAGACACCTTTTCCTGCTCACACCTCAGGGTGAGACTTTCTCGCTTACACCGAAGTGAAGACTCCTTTTCCTGCTCACACCGAAGTGTGAGACTTCTACTTTGCTTGCCTGCAGGACTTTTTACTTTGCAACTACAATGCAACTACTATGCAACTACTATGCACTTATACTATGTCACATAATATAATGCCATTCAAACACATAACTCATAGACAAATAACACATAAGCATATAATATGATATCTGTCACTATCACTGTCATGCTGCACCGAGATGCAGCTTCTTTACCATTCTTTACTTTGCTTTACTTTCTTGAAATTACATTTCAAAGATAGTACTATTCTCTTTAACACTTTAACTTTATTTTTATAAAATTAACCTTTTATAAAATACTATACTTTGTCTTTCATTTTATAAAAATATATAATTCTTATAAAATATTCTTTAACCTTGAAAACTACCTCTTTAACAGTATGAATGCCAGCCCAAAACCGTTAGGGAAAAAGGGCAATAAGAACTCACCTGACTTCTACTGGTTCTATCTCACTTAGCAAGGAAACTTTGACACAGGTGGAATGTTACAAATCTGTCAAGGGTCATGATTGAAACAGGGTTATAACCTATAGGGTTCATGCGAAAAACTTTCCGTCCGAAATCTTATTCGATCGAAATATTTTTCGATCGAAATCGTTCTTGATCGAAATATCTTTTCGACCGAAAACTAACCTTTTCATTCGAAAAACTTTCCGTCCGAAATCTTATTTGATCGAAATATTTTTGGATCGAAATCTTTGTTGATAGAAATCTCTTTTCGACCGAAAACTAACATGTTAAATATCTTTTAATCATTGACTATTTCATTCGAAAACAATTGTCCGTAATCTTTTCTGTCCAAAATACATGTCGATCGAAATGTCTTGTTCGAAATACTTTTCGATCGAAATGTCCTGTCCGAAATCTATGGTGTCCGCAAATATTTTCCGATCGAAAAGTTCATACTTTTTGGACCTTTCGAAGTTTTCGGACCATTCATAGAATTTTTAGACGATTCAAGTGTTCTTGGCTGATTTCGTCGTTTTTGATCCAAGACTCGATCTTTTTACGTCCAAATAAATGCTTTCTAGTCCAATTCAATCGTAAAAATCCTAACTTTTTATAAAAACCCGCTTTGAAACTATAAAACCCATTTTCAATACAGAAATCGGATATGAGGTTGAGTTGTTACCTGTTATGGCTTGATTCCTTCTTCTTTGGTCTTCTGTAACGTGTAGCCACGATCTCGGGCTCAAACGAGGAGATCAATGGGTGAGCTATGAAACTTTCTCTCTCTACTTTCTCTCTCTAGATTAGTTGGTGAAGATGATGAATGTGGGGGAGAATAGAGGGTGGCTAGGGTTTTACCCCTCCCCTTCCCCCTTTTGCGCCACTTGCTCACGGCCCAAGGCCCGATCCGCTCGAGCCCACTTATTCTTTCATTCTTCCACAAGCATCGTTTATTCTTTATCGTAAATTTCGGGATGTTACAAGTCTACCCCTCTTACAAAAGGTTTCGTCCTCGAAACCTGATATAATTTAAACAGGTGCGGGTACAACTCTTTCATTTCTGCTTCGGTTTCCCAAGTAGCTTCTGATCCTTTACGATTATTCTATTGTACCTTGACTAACTGAATTACTTTGTTTCATAACGACTTCTCTTTCTTGTCTAGTATGGCGACTGGTTCCTCGATGTAATTGAGGCTATTATCTACCTCGATGTCGTCAAGTGGCACGTGTGCTGATTCGTCAACCAAGCACTTACGCAAGTGCGACACATGAAAGGTCGGGTGAATTCCACTCAACTCATCAGGTAATTCTAACCGGTAAGCAACTTCACCAATCCGCGCCATTATCATGAAAGGTCCGACGAACCTTGGACTTAACTTCCCTCTCTTTGTGAATCGTATAATCCACTTCCAGGGGGAAACCTTCAATAGTACTTGATCCCCGACATTGAATTCGATCGGTCTTCGCCTCTTATCCGCATAGGACTTTTAACGGTCCTGTGTTGCTCTCATTCTGGACTTAATCTAGTCAAACTTCTCAGAGGTTGCTGTGACTACCTCTAAACTTCCCAGCTCTTTCTGTCCTATCTCACCCCAATAGACTGGGGTTTGACATTTCCTACCATACAACATCTCGTAAGGCGGCATACCAATAGTGGTGTGGTAACTGTTGTTGTAGGAGAATTCTGCCAATGGTAGGTGGCTATCCTAACTGCCATCGAAGTCTATAATGCATGCGTGGATCATATCCTCCAATGTCTGGATGGTTCTTTCCGATTGACCATCCGTCTGTGGGTGATAAGTCGTGCTGATGTTCAACCTTGTACCCATTGACTCATGAAATCTTTTCCAGAATCTCGATGTAAATCGTTTGTCCTGGTCAGATACAATCGATATTGGCACGCCTTGACGAGACACAATCTCATTGATAAACACTTCTGCCAGCTTCTTCGATGAATAGGTTTCACAGATCGGTAAGAAGTGTGCACTCTTCGTCAGACGATCCACTATAACCCAAATCGTGTCATGGCCTTTAGCTGTGCGGGGCAGCTTTGTAATAAAGTCCTTGGTGATATGCTCCCACTTCCATTCGGGTATTTCCAGAGGCTGGATTTTCCCGTATGGTTTCTGATGCTCGGCTTTAACTTGTGCGCAAGTCAGACACTCGCTTACATATCCGGCCACATCATTCTTCATGTTAGGCCACCAATACTCTTTCTTCAAATCCTGGTACATTTTCGTGGATCCTGGGTGGATGGAATATCGAGACTTATGGGCCTCGTCGAGTACTTTGGCCCTAATCTCTCCGTCCTTCGGTACCCACATGCGACCACATCTGGTCCTCACTCCATGAGTGTTTATTTGTAACTTCATCTGTTGGCCGACCATTCTTTCTTTCTTTAGGTTCTCTTCCTTTAGTGCTTCTATCTTTGCTTTTTCTAGCTCTGCCATAAAATCTGGGGTTATTACCAACTGGTACGCTTTCACCCTAATAGGAGAATGAGTCTCCTTACGACTTAGAGCATCAGCGACCACATTCGCCTTTCCCGGGTGGTATAGGATCTCACAATCATAGTCTTTCAGCAATTCTAACCACCGCCTTTGTCGCATATTCAGGTCTTTCTGCTCAAAGAAATGCTACAAGCTCTTGTGATCTGAATAAATTGTGCATTTTACCCCGTAAAGTAATGCCTCCAAATATTTAGCGCGAAGACAACTGCCGCGAGCACCAAATCGTGAGTCGGGTAGTTAACTTTGTGAATCTTTAGCTACCGTGACGCATATGTAATCAGCTTTCCCCTCTGCATCAAAACACACCCTAACCCCTGTCCTGAAGCGTCAGAATATACCACATGGTCCTCGTTACCGTCGGGTAATGCTAACACTTGGGCTTGGGTCAACTTCTTCTTTAACTCTTCAAATGCTTTAGACTGGGACTGACCCCATTCGTACTTTACTTCCTTATGTGTCAACCTTGTCAGTGGCGAGGCTATTCTGGAGATGTCCTGAATGAACCTTCGATAGTAACCTGCCAATCCTAGAAAACTCTGAATCTTGGTTGGTGTCCTCGGGATTTCCCATTCTTGTACCGCGTCTATCATAGCTAGGGCAACCATAATGTCATCTGCGTTAATAACGTGACCTAAGAATTGGACTTCCTTAAGCCAGAACGTGCATTTGGAGAACTTGGCATACAACTTTTCTTTCTGTAGCGACTCTAGTACTTCTCAAAGATGACAAGCATGGTCACCTTCACTCTTCGAATAAACAAGTATGTCGCCTATGAATACTATCACTGACCTGTCCAGCATCGGTCTACACACTTGGTTTATCATACTCATAAATGTTGTTGGAGCATTGGTCAAACCAAATGACATCACGCGGAATTCGTAATGCCCATACCGCGTGCGAAACGCTGTCTTAGGTATGTCCTCTTCCCTTACCTTTAACTAGTGATATCCCGACAGCAGATTAATTTTGAAGAACCATCTGACGCCTTGTAGTTGGTCGAACAGATCATCGATCCTTGGTAGCGGATATTTGTTCTTTACTGTACGTTTGTTCAACTCTATGTAGTCGATGCACATTCTCATGGCACCATCTTTCTTCTTTATAAACAGAACCGGAGCACCCCATGGAGAAATGCTCGGCCTGATAAAACCCTTATCCAAAAGTTCTTCCAACTATATCATTAGCTCTTTCATCTCCAGAGGAGCAAGTCAGTATGGTGCTTTAGCCACGGGCTGGGCACTGGCACTAAGTCTATCTGGAACTTTGTCTCCCGGTCAGGTGGTAACCCAGGTAACTCCTCAGGAAAACCTCCGGAATTTTACATACCACTAGTACGTCTTTCAACTCTTTCACTTTTAAATCATTGTCTATTACATAGGCCAGGTAGGCCTCGCATCCGTGCCCTATATACTTCTCTGCCTTTATCATCGATATGACGTTCGTTAACGAACCTTCACAATCCCCGTAAACCAAAACTTCGCTACCGTCTAGAGGTTTGAGCTGAACTATCTTTCGTCTACATACAATCCGGGCTTCGTTGGCAGCCAACCATTCCATACCCAAAAATATATCAAACCCTCCCAAGGTCATAACATATAACCTAACTGGGAATCTATGGCCATGTATTTTTATCATGCAATTATCTACCAATTCATTTACTACCCTAGTCTTGCCCACTGCAGTTTCCACATTAAAGGCCTGTTCTACTTTAGTAACTTTGCATTTCATTCTTCTACACATAGAGGATGATATAAAACTCCTACTAGCACCTGAATCAAATAGTACAGATACAAAGGTATGATCAAGGATGAACGTACCTAACACCATATCTGGATCGCCCCTAGCTTCTTCTTGTGTCAGTGGATACGCTCGGGTCCTTTCCTTTGACTTCTCGACCTATTTTCCTTTCTCTGTGCCAGCAGCTTTAGGCTTACGACAGTCCTTGGCCAGATGGTCAGGGATTCCACAGTTACATCATGACGGTGCACCAGGACACTCTCGAGAGTAATTCCTCGTCTTCCCACATCGGTAACAAATGTTCAGACCCATACGACACTCCTCGGAGTGCTTTCGCCCACACTTAGCACAATCAGTTCCATCCTTAATCCTCAGCTTCTTCATCTCCGGTCCCGCTAACTCCTTTGCTAGCCGCTTAATGACATTAGTCACTTTCTTCTTAGTGGGTAGCGGATCCGCGAATTCAAAGTCATCATAAACTATGCCAGCAAGTGATACCATGGATTCGAAGCTTGTAGGAGCAGTTACTTTAACATGCACACGAACCCTCTGTGGTAGTCCCTTAATGTAATACTTGATCCTCTTTTCCTCAGTGTCCACCAGATGTGGAAGCAACTGAGCCAACTCTTGGTATTTTGAGGTGTACTGGCGGAGAGTCATACTACCAGCACAGAGCCCTAGAAATTCTCTCTCAACTCTGTCAATTTCGTTTTGCGGGCAGAACTTAGTGATCAGTAGCTTTTTCATGTCATCCCATTTCATTTTTTTCATTTCAGTAGAATACTTGATTCTTTCAATCGATCTCCACCAACTTAACGCCTCATTAGTGAACGAGTGAGCGGCAAACTTGACCGCTTGGTCATCACGACACTTACTAATATTGATGTAAGGCCCCTTTTTTCTGGGTGACCTCACTTGTTGGATTTACTCATAAACATAGTCATAATCACTGAGCTTAAATTTAAAACATTCGAATTCATTCATTACATAACGTAACATGACATGACTTAACAGCGGAAGTCTTTTAAAATTAAGTACATAACATTTATCTTAACATATATAAATATGGAATGTCAGTCTTGTGCCGGGTAACCTTCACGCCTTCGCACGACCCTTCCTTTCTGTACCTGAAATGTATACTAAAAGTCAGCTAACGCTGGTGAGTTCTAGTTTAAAACTATTAAGTATGATCATTCTTTTCTTTATAAGTATACATAATTATATACATACATTTCTACAAATACGTATTCATAGCTATTGCTTTTCTTTCTTCATTCTTATGTGATTACATAGATATGTATTCACCTTTTCTTTCTTCATTCTTATGTGATTACATAGATATGTATTCACCTTTTCTTTCCTTAACATTGATTGGTTATACACATAAGGGTGATCAACCCATCTTACGGTACGTATATCACAAAGACATACGCCCTTGAGCTACCGTCTTATCCCTTTTACTCGTCCGGTCCTAGAAACCGTCCGCCTTAACTTTGGTCCGGCCAACCTTCGGCCGTCCATCTTACCCGTCCTACCGTCATAGTCCGTCATATTCGCCCGTCTGCCATAAGGCATCCGTTTCCCACGTGAACTATTGTTTATGCAACCGTTATACTATATTAGCATTTACTTCGACCGCCCTTTTATGCTTTTTATACGTCCTAGCTTGCGAAGGAACGTTTCTTTCCCGGTTGCAAAATAGTCACGTGGTCTTCCGTCTACAGAAGTAGCCGTTAGCTTCGTTTCCGTCCATAACGTATACATACATTCATAACATGCAATATAAATAATTATAAAGCAAGATTTCATTTATTTACGTTATGCCATTCTTTCCTTCATTCTTTGTAAACATACGTTTTATTCTTTGTTTATAATTCATTCTCATATATATATAACATATATATAGTACATCACGTATGATAACATTAGCATTCATATCATTTATTCATTTAGTGTATACATTTCAGCCCCATAACATTTATTAAGGTTTGCACATAACATAGAAGGGGGCACATAGAACTCACCTGATGAGTAGTTTCTGAGATACACTTAGTTGGTTACTGAGCGTCACTAATGTCACTCACAATTTGTATAATAAATTCATACACGTAAGGTAGTGCTCCTAGATGACACTAGACATTACTATGCTTAAACCTAGTAGTTTCGATGGATTTTTTTATATCGAAACTTGATAGTTTCGATAGGTTGCTTATGTCGAAACTTGGTAGTTTCGATAGGTTGCTTATGTCGAAACTTGGTAGTTTCGATACATCAGTCTTCCTTCCCAAACAATCCCAATCCCTAAAGAGGACGTCCATATTTAAAATATATACTTCTTTAATCCTAATAAAATTGGGCAGAGTCTCGTTTGATTTTATCTAAAACCCGACAACATTAGTTGTCTATTTCCAATGACAAATATTCCATAATAATTGAGTTTCAACTTCTAGTCTCGATATCTTTTTATGCCTTTATCAACTAACACTTATAAAAACAATGAATCTTTGTCGGTTATCATTTATTAAATAAAGCCATTGTTAATCGTCCTCAATATGATACCCGAAACCCGAACTAATAATAGTAATTAATGTTCTATGAGTCTTAAGGATATACCTTCCGTACACGAACCCGGAATACAACCGAGACCAGACCCGAACCTTATCCATCATTATCATCATCCTATAACCATCATCATCAGCATCATATTATCATCATCATCGAAACTACTACATCACCATCATCGAAACTACTAAATCATCATCATCGAAACTACTAAATCATCATCGTCGTGAACCACCACCATGAACCACCACCATGAACCACCTTAAGGCTGCCATAACATCACCACCATTCACGCTCACCCGAAACACCACCATCATAACCTGTTTACTTCGTACAGCCCCACCTTTCGGCTGCAACCATTTCCCGAAACTACCATCATGAACACCCTTTACCCGAAGCTACTACTGTGATCCACCTCTACCCGATTATCATTACCAAGATCGTGATAAAAGTAATCAGAGGTGAGGAATGGAGCCTGGTTACTGCTCGAAACTATCCTCATGAACCTACTTCTGCCTTAATCTCGCCGCCAGCACCATACCCGAAACTACTGCTATTAGCCACCACTCGGACCATCACTATCCACCCGAAACTACTGCTGCCAGATTCCGTTCACCGCCGTTAACCGCCGTAACTGGAAACACAGAGGACTTCAAGCTGCTGCCGGAGCCATGGCAGCAGCTCACACCACCTTCACTGTCGTTAGCTAGGACGAACCACCACCTTTAGCAGCCGTGAAGCACCATTAACAGACCTGAAACGCTAAGAAACACCGCTGTCACTGGTTTCTGTTTGTTATCATCCTCGTGAGCTTGAAACGGAGCTGAGAACCGAGTAAGTTTGATGTCTAAACGGTCGGATTAGGGTTTTCATGGTGAAGAGGTGTGGGGGGGTAGTATTACCGACGAGAGGGAGAAGGGAATGGAGTTGCAGGTTCACAAGAATGGGAGTGAGGGCTGAATCGTCGATGGCGGCTGAGAGGAAATAAAATGGGTTTAGGTTTTAGTAATTTTTAATTTTTCCCCCTTTACTTTGTACTGTTAATTAACTTGGTATTTAACTATCATGCCATACTTTCGTTTTGATAACATTAGTCTTAAACGAACCCTCACGTTTTAAGTGTTAGAGAATTTGGGATGTTACAAGTCTACCCTCCTTATAAGAATTTCGTCCTCGAAATTCGGTGTTTCTCGTAACAAAAATTACTCTTTGCGTCTCATGACTGAGTAACCACTTAGATTCTTGTAAATTGGCATGTCGCGCGTTATGGTGATCATTCAATGCCATTCCTAGACTGCATGTAATTAGGGTTTTCATGTCCCCACTACCTCTTCTTCTCTGTAACTAACATCTCGTATGTTAGGGTGAATAGTTTAACCTACTTTACTCTTGAGCGTGTCTCATGGGTGGACTTAACTCGGATCCACCAAGCACTTGCGTGAATCTAACATGTTAAGCAAGTCATGGATTACTCTCAACACTCGAAAGTGTCTCTTTGGTAGCCTGGGATCTAGTTTAAATTGTCTACATCGTGCCTTAGACAGTTGTTATCATTCACTTTCTATGCCGTTTTGGTTATTACGTGTACCTCATAAATTATCCTCCGTGCATTCGCCCACGAAGGGCCATACCATGTTGTTCCCGAACGAATCCCATCATCTTGTTCCCGAAGGAACCATATCAGTTTGTTCCCGAAGGAACCTTATCATTTCGTTCCCGAAGGAACCGTATCATTGCGTTCCCAAAGGAACGTTTCGTTCACGAAGGAACCATTAGAAGCATTACTCTATCATACTCAACTTTCTGAGAAGGTATTCATTCAGACGGAATACTTGGTATGCAATCCTTACATTCATATTCCTGTACACGTAACTCCCTTCTTGCCTTTCTTTAAAACATAATCTTCATGGTTTCACATTTCTCATCATTAGTCTATTATGCACTATCCGTTCTTTGTACCATTGAATAGTCTTAGGGATTGGCATCCCTTATGACCAAAATATACATCTTCTACTTTTCGTGATCGTTAACATTTTCTTCCGTATGTGAACCTTTTTGAACTACATTCATAGGTTTCGTTACGAATAGATGACACGTGCGGTGATACTCGATCATTCCTTTCACTTCTAGTCTCACTAGGTTCTTTATTAGCTTTTCAATTTCAGCAATCTCACGTGCTATTGTTTTGTCTTATTCACTGTAGAGTGTTTTCTGACTTGCCTTGAGTCCTTGCTGGTACTCATTCCTTACTCCACATCATTGTTCATAAGTTGAACCTCACATTCATTCTGATCAAACAATCCCTAGGTTGGATGTAGTTTCACATGATTTTGTTGCATGTTGTAATTATCATCGCGGTTCCAGTCGTTTGTTGTCGTTGATATATCTATCTTCTCGTCTCAGTGAATAATCTTAGTAGTTTATCTAGGGTTGTCTTCTACATGGAGAGATACCATTTGTGCATTCTTGTACTCATCATTTCGTTGGACATATAGTTGTGTGGTTATTCTCTTCGTAGGTCCATGTTCACTCATCATATCGCTTTTGCGTTAAGCATAGACAACTCCTGTTCAAAAGCAGTTCTCTAAACGTGTGCTTGTCTGACATATGTAACACTCATGTCTCATACATAACGTGTAATCCTTGGTAGTTACTTTCCCAATTCGAAACAAACAAGTGTTGAGTTCCTCAAATTCTACTTAATTGGTCTTCGTCGTTCGCGGGTTGCCATGCGATGCAACCTTCTCACTGGGGCTTGATAGGCCCTTTTATCATCCTCATAGTAATCCTCTTCTAGTGCAATCTTTCCATTTCTTTGTGTTTGATTGATTTACTTCTTCTATCACTGTTGCATCAGGTTTCAGACCAGGTTTCGTCAATCTTTCTAATCTTGTTTCTTCGTGTAACTCAAATTCAGTAAACTTCATTTAGGGTTCCATTCCTTCTCATTCCACCTTTGGTATGTCGTTGTTGCCATCATTCATCTTGCAAATTCGTTACAATCGCCATTACTTAGGTGACTAATCTCATAGTCTTGGTTGGAGTGATTAAATTGTTTTTGGTGACATGTGTATTAATCCACATGATAAGGTTCATCAGTATGCACAAGCACATGTAAATTTACAATTACGTGGATCCTGACGTAATTGGCAACTTACCTTACTTGTGAATTCCTGACTCGTCTTATAATGCTTCATAATTTAAATGTCTTCTATAAACGGTGTTTAATCCATGTATCCTTCTTCCCTTTTTGAACTCCTTGTTGATGGAAGTCGTTCGTGAATGTTCGTTATTAGTCTACTCGAACCGTTGATATTCCGTCATCTTTGTTTCTTTGTGGTTTATTGAACTTTTGCTTGTCGTTTGTGATTCACCTCACATGGATCTCACCGTTCTTATAATTTGTGTGCATTTCGTAGTATTAGACTAACATCCCATTCACTCTCTAAGGTGAGTACATACGACGGATGACAAATCGAGACACCCTTACACAGTAAAAGATTGATAATAGTAGCTACGTGTTATTATTAATCATTTACTGTACTCATGTGCTCAAATTGTCTACCATCTTATGTCCTATGTGTAACTATTCATATCAGTAGTGATATTGGTAACTAAGGCAAGTGTCCTATGCTAAGGCATCTACCCTGAGTTATATATATTGACATTGATACTTACTTACTTGTTTTAGCGTTGGCGTTGGCTACCCGTACTGACATCCTTGCGTTGGTCCCATTATCAGCTTGAGTCTAGACATTTAGGGATGTCTAAATCTCTCAAACTATTGCTCTGATACCAACTTGTAAGGCCCCTTTTTTCCGGGTGACCTCACTTGTTGGATTTACTCATAAACATAGTCATAATCACTGAGCTTAAATTTAAAACATTCGAATTCATTCATTACATAACGTAACATGACATGACTTAACAGCGGAAGTCTTTTAAAATTAAGTACATAACATTTATCTTAACATATATAAATATGGAATGTCAGTCTTGTGCCGGGTAACTTTCACGCCTTCGCACGACCCTTCCTTTCTGTACCTGAAATGTATACTAAAAGTCAGCTAACGCTGGTGAGTTCTAGTTTAAAACTATTAAGTATGATCATTCTTTTCTTTATAAGTATACATAATTATATACATACATTTCTACAAATACGTATTCATAGCTTTTGCTTTTCTTTCTTCACTCTTATGTGATTACATAGATATGTATTCACCTTTTCTTTCTTCATTCTTATGTGATTACATAGATATGTATTCACCTTTTCTTTCCTTAACATTGATTGGTCATACACATAAAGGTGATCAACCCATCTTACGGTACGTATATCACAAAGACATACGCCCTTGAGCTACCATCGTAGCCCTTTTACTCGTCCGGTCCTAGAAACCGTCCGCCTTAACTTTGGTCCGGCCAACCTTCGGCCGTCCATCTTACCCGTCCTACCGTCGTAGTCCGTCATATTCGCCCGTCTGCCATAAGGCATCCGTTTCCCACGCGAACTATTGTTTATGCAACTGTTATACTATATTAGCATTTTCTTCGACCGCCCTTTTATGCTTTTTATACGTCCTAGCTTGCGAAGGAACGTTTCTTTCCCGGTTGCAAAATAGTCACGTGGTCGTCCGTCTACAGAAGTAGCCGTTATCTTCGTTTCCGTCGATAACATATACATACATTCATAACATGCAATATAAATAATTATAAAGCAAGATTTCATTTATTTACGTTATGCCATTCTTTCCTTCATTCTTTGTAAACATATGTTTTATTCTTTGTTTATAATTCATTCTCATCTATATATAACATATATATAGTACATCACGTATGATCACATTTGCATTCATATCATTTATTCATTTAGTGTATACATTTCAGCCCAAAACATTTATTAAGGTTTGCACATAACATAGAAGGGGGCACATAGAACTCACCTGATGAGTAGTTTCTGAGATACACTTAGTTGGTTACTGAGCGTCACTAATGTCACTCACAATCTGTATAATAAAGTCATACACGTAAGGTAGTGCTCCTAGATGACACTAGACATTACTATGCTTGAACCTAGAAGTTTCGATGGATTTGTTTATATCGAAACTTGATAGTTTCGATAGGTTGCTTATGTCGAAACTTGGTAGTTTCGATAGGTTGCTTATGTCGAAACTTGGTAGTTTCGATAGGTTGCTTATGTCGAAACTTGGTAGTTTTGATAGGTTACTTATGTCAAAACTTGGTAGTTTCGATACATCAGTCTTCCTTCCCAAACAATCCCAATCCCTAAAGAGGACGTCCATATTTAAAATATATACTTCTTTAATCCTAATAAAATTGGGCAGAGTCTCGTTTATTTTTATCTAAAACCTGACAACATTAGTTGTCTATTTCCATTACAATATCATGACAAATATTCCATAATAATTGAGTTTAAACTTCTAGTCTCGATATCTTTTTATGCCTTTATCAACTAACACTTATAAAAACAATGAATCTTTGTCGGTTATCATTTATTAAATAAAGCCATTGTTAATCGTCCTCAATATGATACCCGAAACCCGAACTAATAATAGTAATTAATGTTCTACAAGTCTTAAGGATATACCTTCCGTACACGAACCCGGAATACAACCGAGACCAGACCCGAACCTTATCCATCATTATCATCATCCTATAACCATCATCATCAGCATCATATTATCATCATCATCAAAACTACTACATCACCATCATCGAAACTACTAAATCATCATCATCGAAACTACTACATCACCATCATCGAAACTACTAAATCATCATCATCGAAACTACTAAATCATCATCATCGTGAACCACCACCATGAACCACCTTAAGGCTGCCATAACATCACCACCATTCACGCTCACCCAAAACACCACCATCATAACCTGTTTACTTCGTACAGTCCCACCTTTCGGCTGCCACCATTTCCCGAAACTACCATCATGAACACCCTTTACCTGAAGCTACTGCTGTGATCCACCTCTACCCGATTATCATTACCAAGATCATGATAAAAGTAATCGGAGGTCAGGGATGGAGCCTGCTTGCTGCTCGAAACTATCCTCATGAACCTACTGCTGCCTTAATCTCGCCGCCACCACCATACCCGAAACTACTGCTATTAGCCACCACTCGGACCATCACTATCCACCCGAAACTACTACTGCCAGATTCCGTTCACCGCCGTAACCGGAAACACAGAGGACTTCACTGCTGCTGCCAGAGCCATGGCAGCAGCTCACACCACCTTCACTGTCGTTAGCTAGGACGAACCACCACCTTTAGCAGCCGTGAACCACCATTAACAGACCTGAAACGCTAAGAAACACCGCTGTCACCGGTTTCTGTTTGTTATCGTCCTCGTGAGCTTGAAACGGAGCTGAGAACCGAGCAAGTTTGATGTCTAAACGGTCGGATTATAGTTTTCATGGTGAAGAGGTGTGGGGAGGTAGTATTGCCGACAAGAGGGAGAAGGGAATGGAGTTGCAGGTTCACAAGAATGGGAGTGAGGGCTTAATCGTCGATGGCGGCTGAGAGGAAATAAAATGGGTTTAGGTTTTAGTAATTTTTCATTTTTCCCCCTTTACTTTGTATAACTCTCATTTTTCAACTGTTAATTACCTTGGTATTTAACTATCATGCCATACTTTCGTTTTGATAACATTAGTCTTAAACGAACCCTCACGTTTTTAGTGTTAGAGAATTTGGGATGTTACAATTGATCACCCCGTTCATCCTCTCTATCCACTCAAAAGTGGCAACTGCATCTTTTCGTCCATTATACTTCGGCGGGTCACACCCCCGAAAGGACTTGTTGCAACCCCGAGTTGCCATTTCATAATCAGAATCGTCACTATCAGTTACTTCAGTTCTTTTGCTGCTTTCCTCTTTCTTCTCTTTCTTCCCTATCTCAAACTCCTTAAGGGCCTCGCCCAGTGCTTCCGGTAGAACTTTCTTCAAGACTGAAGTAACCTCTACCGCGTTATCTTCCTTCACAATCGGTTCCAACTCAAGTGCCTCATTATGGGCATCGTCATGAACCAACTCATGGTTCCCACTGTCATTATGCTCCACGTGCACCGATTCAGTCTCGTTGCGGGAGTGTTCACTTTCTTCATGACGGTTTCGGTTACCTGGCGGTCGGCCTCGACGACCAGTACGACCCCTAGTGCGACCACCTCTCTTTGCTCTTGCCATTAGTGTCTACTGTGAACAAAGATAGCTCGTGTTGTCACACCCCGACCGATGGCGGAATCATCGTGGCGGGGCATGTGGACTGTTCATAGCACAAGGTTGACTAAATTGGAATATATTAAAGTCAAATTTCCATTTCCCATAATCCAAGTACAAACCAAATCCAAACAAAGAAACAACAAACAACTCATAAACTTCTTGATTTAATATTGCTAAGTCCAAATCCTATATTGAGCACGTCTTGAATCATTCTCACATATTAGGGCCTGAAACATGAATAAAATAAAGTCAACTAAAAAGTTGGTGAGTATAACACAGTTGTATATAGATAGCATATAGTTGAAAACAAATCCTTTACAAGACATGAGAAATAAGGCATTTATGGGGAGCAGCTATTGTGTAATCAAGTACAACCAAACCTTTGTAACTAGTATGCAAATTGTGTTGTCGGTATCAATCACCTCCACTTGGGTGGGTTTGTCAGACTCAATAGATCTATTATTGAAAACTGTCGGCTTGTATAGTTAATGATTGCACATAAGTTTTCACAAAGATTAGCACAACTAGCACTCGGGCACAAAGCTCAAATTTTGCACACATGTATGTAAATAGGATTTTGCACTTGTGTTGTTTGTGTAAATGTAAATGTGTAATGTGTATAAAGTTCATGTTCCACCCCAAAAGTGTAAAAGAGTAAAAAGTGGCTGTGAATACTCACTTGGTATGGAAGTGAAGCTAACAAAGATTATAGATAGCAAATATGATCCTCGAGATGCACAAATTAACCTAAAGTGTAAATGTGTATTGAATCAAATAGATGCATAAAGTTTAAGTCCAAAATGAAAGTTGAATTTGGGTATAAAACTATTGATTTGTATTTAAAAGTATGGAATAAAATATATATAGAGTTTGAAGTAATAATATTTTTGAAACAATTTGATTAGGTTTGAATTGGATAAATAAACATATAATTATAGTTTATGAAATAATGTAAATATTAATTGTAATTAAGTATAAATAAATAAATGATTTTGATTTAAAGTGTAAATTAAATAAATAATCATTATTTATAAATTTTGTAACTTAATTATTTAAATACCATTTAAGTGTAAGATAATAAATATAAATTCAATTTTTTTTATAAACTTTTCACTAAATTATATTTATACCAAGATTAAACTTTTAATCCATTTTTAAATACAGAAAACATATTTTTTATAAAATCTGAAACATTTACTGATTAAAATATAAAAATTATATTTCTGCTAAAAATTTCTGAGTGTCACACGACCGTGCCTCGGAAGGGCACGTTCGTGCTCAAGCCACGGGCGCGACCGGGTTGATCAACAGAAGCACATTCTAGACCAGTCAACAGGCACGACCGTGCCTTGGCCCGGCACGGTCGTGTCTATGATCTTTAGACACAACAAAGACTAGCCCAGAGGGCATGAAAAGGTCTGGACATGTGGTCACGACCGCGCTGATATTCGGCACGATCGCGCTACATGAGGCACGGCCGCGCTAGATGATTAGCGCGACCGTGTCTCTTCCAAATCAGACACGAATTGACAATTTCTTGTATTTTAAACGCTGGATTTGTTAGGGCTTTTGATTAATGGGTTATTACGAGTCTTTTCATATAAATTAATTGTATGAACATCGCCTTTAAGTAGGGATTCGATTAAATCATTTTCAATAAAATATGTGTTCTGATTCGGATCGATTTCTATAATGGAAGCCCAAATTGAATAGGGGCTTTCGATACTGATACAGAAGAGAATGAAATAGAAGATTCAATTACCCGGAATAGAAGCGAATCGTTAGAGAATGGTAGGAAGGAATTCTGTCGGCGGCAAGCTTGGTTTCCGGCGACCTATGCTGCGGTTCCGAATGTTTCAGCGGCTTCGGATGATTCAGAGATGGTCTGGAAATGCTTGACTGGATTGCTTTGAGAAAATTGAGAGAATTTGGGTTCTCCTTGAAATGTCCAAGTGTTTGGAATTTGGTAGAATAAAACCGAAGTGATTTCGAGTAATGGAAATGTTTATTGTGTTTGTTAATGTGAATAAAGTGTGTTGATGTTACGAATTTGAACGATCGGATGATTAAAGTCACAATTACGATTTAACTGTTACGCAGGCGCGACCGTGCCAAGATAGGCGTGACCGTGCCTAGGCACCGGGCGCGATCGTTCCAAAGCAGGTCGCTCGACCGTGCCAAAGCACCTGGCGCGACCGTGCTAGGACGAAGCACGACCGTGCTAGACTAGGGTTTGTTGACATTTTTCAATTTTAGTCCTTGACTTTTCAGATTTGATAAGTTTGAATAAAATAGTTTCTTGTATAGTGTCTAAATGTATATAACCGAGTAAGACTTGCGAATTTGTATAGAATCATTGCATTTAATTTACGGCGAGAAAATAATGAGGCGTTGCACGAGTATTGAATTCGAAATTTCATTACATTGAATTGAAATATGAATACTAAAAATCAGAGATGTTACAGTCTCCCCATGTTGAGAGAATTTTGACCCGAAATTTAGCTAGAGGAAATAACATTATTAGTAAAAAGATGAGGGTACTTTAGCTTCATTTGGTCTTCTCGTTCCCAAGTGAACTCAGGACCACGCTTAGATTCCCAACGAACTTTAACGATAGGAATGCGACTTCGCTTGAGCTGTTTGACTTCACGATCCATAATTTCCACCGGCTTCTCAACGAAGTGCATCGTTTCATCAATGCGTACGTCGTCGAGCGGTATATGGATATTTTCATCGGCGAGACACTTCTTTAGATTAGATATATGAAATGTAGGATGTACATTGCCAAGAGATGGAGGTAACTCGAGCTTGTAAGCCACTTTCCCAATCCTTTCAAGGATTTTGAATGGACCAACATAACGAGGTGCTAACTTGCCTTTCTTTCCAAAATGGACCACACCCTTCCATGGAGACACCTTTAGAAGAACAAGGTCACCGACTTGGAATTCCAAGGGTTTTTGACGTTTGTCGGCATAACTCTTTTGCCGACTCCTCGCTACTCGAATATTGTCACGGATTTGAATAATCTTGTCGGATGTTTCTTGAATTAACTCGGGACCATTGATTTGTGCTTCACTAATCTCACTCCAACAGATAGGAGAACGACACTTGCGACCATAGAGAGCTTCGAATGGAGCCATATTAATACTTGTGTGGTAGTTATTGTTGTAAGAAAACTCAATGAGGGATAAATGTGAATCCCAATTGCCACCAAAATCGATTACACAAGCTCTAAGCATGTCTTCAAGAGTTTGGATTGTTCGCTCGGTTTGACCATCCGTTTGCGGATGATAAGCCGTGCTCAAATCCAATCGAGTACCAAGAGCCTTTTGGAGAGATTGCCAAAATCGAGAAGTGAACCGAGCATCTCTATCGGATATTATCTTCAAGGGAACACCATGACGGCTCACAATTTCATCAATGTAAATTCTGGCTAGTTTCTCCACTTTGAAGTCTTCACGTATAGGCAAGAAGTGGGCAGATTTGGTGAGTCGATCAATGATCACCCAAATACTATCATAACCACTCGAGGTGCGAGGGAGCTTGGTAATGAAATCCATAGCTAGATTCTCCCATTTCCACACGGGAATTTCTGGTTGTTCAAGTAAACTAGATGGACGTTGATGTTCAGCTTTGACTTTGGAACAGGTTAAGCATTTGGCCACATAAAGAGCAATGTCTTTCTTCATACCGGGCCACCAATAAAGTTGGCGAAGATCTTGGTACATTTTATCCGCACCAGGATGAATAGAATAACGAGTCTTATGAGCCTCGTTCATGAGAAATGCATGGAGATCATCGCGATCGGGAACCCAAATACGGTTCAAGTAATATAGTAAGCCATTGGGTTTTGATTCAATAAGAAGTTCAACACCACACGACATTTCTTCATACATGTTGCCCTCGGTTACCGAGACGTGTTGAGCTTCTAAGATACGGGTTTGAATATCGGTTTGAATACGGGCACAATGAAGCATAACATGGTCCTTTCGACTCAAAGCATCGGCTACTACATTCGCTTTGCCGGGATGGTAACGGATTTCGCAGTCATAGTCGTTAAGGAGTTCGACCCAACGTCGTTGCCTCATATTGAGTTCTTTTTGGTTGAAGATGTGTTGAAGACTTTTGTGGTCGGTGAACACCACATATTTCGTGCCATATAGGTAATGTCTCCAAATCTTTAACGCGAATACGACCGCACCCAACTCGAGATCGTGCTTCGTATAATTCTTCTCATGAACTTTGAGTTGCTTTGATGCATAAGCGATTACTTTGCCTCGTTGCATGAGAACACAACCAAAACGTTGGTTAGAAGCATCACAATAGACAACTAAATCATCATTTCCATCGGGGAGAGTCAATATGGGAGCATTGCACAACTTTTGCTTGAGGGTTTGGAAAGCTTCTTCTTGTTTCGGTCCTCATTCATAAGTTTTACCCTTATGGGTCAAAGCGGTAAGAGGGACAGCAATCTTTGAGAAGTTTGAGATGAAACGACGATAATAACCCGCAAGACCAAGAAACGAACGAACTTCGGTAGGAGTCTTCGGGGCATTCCAATTCTTAATCGTTTCAATCTTAGCAGGATCAACATGAATACCCTTGTCGTTGACGATGTGACCAAGAAATTGAACTTCTTTTAGCCAAAATTCACACTTGGAGAACTTGGCATATAGTTGTTCTCTCTTTAAAAGGTCCAAAACCAATCTAACGTGTTCTTCATGGTCGGCTTTAGTCTTGGAATAGATTAAGATATCATCAATAAAAACGATCACGAATTTATCAAGGTACGGTTTGCATACACGATTCATGAGATCCATGAAAACTGCGGGTGCATTGGTTAACCCGAAAGGCATAACCATGAACTCGTAATGACCATACCTTGTTCGAAAAGCAGTCTTAGGAATGTCATCTTCTTGAACACGAAGCTGATGATAACCGGATCGAAGATCAATCTTCGAGAAGCAAGTAGAACCTTGAAGTTGATCAAAGAGGTCATCGATTCTAGGCAAAGGATAACGATTTTTTATAGTAAGCTCGTTGAGTTCGCGGTAGTCAATACACATGCGAAATGATCCATCCTTCTTCTTAACAAATAAGACGGGTGAACCCCACGGTGAATGACTCGGGCGAATGAAACCTTTGTCGGAGAGTTCTTGAAGTTGGCTTGCGAGTTCTTGCATTTCCGAAGGTGCAAGACGATAAGGAGCTCTAGCAACGGGGTTAGCTCCGGGCATAAGATCAATACGAAACTCTACTTGACGAACAGGAGGAAGACAGGATAAATCTTTAGGAAACACTTCGGGAAAATCCCTAATGATAGGAATGTCTTGAATACTCTTCTCCTTGACGTCCTTTTGAACAATATGAGCTAGGAAGGCGATGTACTTCTTTCGTAAGTACTTTTGAGCGGTAGTACAATACATCAATTTAAGTCCCTTGCAAGGCTTTTCACCAAAAACCCTTAAGGTTTCTCCCGATGGTAGCGGAATTCGGATACACTTTTCAAAGCAAATGACTTCGGCATGATGATTTGATAGCCAATCCATACCTATGATAATATCAAAGCTTCCTAGTGGCATTGGAACAAGGTTGATTAGGAATGAATGGTCATTTAGTTCTAAGGAGCAATCATAAATAATGGACTCAATGCTAAGGGAGTCACCACTTGCTATTTCAACGGTGAAGGTTTTCTCTAATTGGGATCGTGTCTTTGCAAGTAAAGGCTCAAAATTAAGTGAAACAAAACTTTTATCGGCACCCGTATCGAATAAAATGGAGGCATATTGACTATTAACAAGAAACGTACCATTAACCACGTCGTTGTTGGCTTGAGCTTCGTTGGCGTTTATGTTGAACGCACGCCCACGAGCTCCACCTTGTCTAGCATTTGTAAGTCTTGGACATTGATTACGAAAATGGTTCGGGTCACCACACTCATAACAAGCACGCCTATTAGCAATGGCGGGAACACCTTGATTAGCCACTCGCGGGTTGGGTTGGTTCGGTGGGTTGACTTGGCCCTCAAAAGCTTTGGCCCTACAAACATTGATAGTGTGATCATATATCCCACAATGAGTACAAAGGCGACATCGGATATTTTGAGGATGATGAAAATTGCAAGTGGCACAAAGAGGGTAGATCCCAACATATGGCTTTTTAGCCGGTGCTTGAACTACGGGTGCAACTTGATTAACGGGCACCGCAGGAGTAACCACAGCAAAGTTTCTAACCTTCCTCTTTTTGTTATTGCGAGAGGGTTCAGTTGTGGCTTCTTTGTTGTGGGCAGGAGGGGTTACGGTTTCAGCAACTTTCTTAGATCCCTTTTTGGTAAGAGTCCCAGCTTTCACATGATTAGCAGTCAGGGTAGCAGACAGGCGGATGGCATCTTCCAAAGTAGCAGGATTTCTACCTAAAACAGTATCTTGGATTTGTCTTGGTAGCCCACTAATGTACTTTTCGATACAACGAGATAACGGAGTGACCATGTGGGGCATGAGAAGACTCAACTCATGGAACCGAGTTGTATATGCTAAGCTTTCCCCACTATCTTGGGCAAGATCCCAAAATTCAGCTTCCAACTTTTTCTAGGACACTTGTAGCATGACGAACACGGAGGTTGTCGGTCATAAGCCTTTTGACCTCATCCCAAGGTAAGGTCATAGCTACGTCAACACCCCTATTTCTTTTCTCCCCATTCCACCAAGTAAGTGCCCGTTTTTGTAGGACACTTGTAGCATGACGAACACGGAGGTTGTCGGGAAAGTCACTATTGAGAAAGGTATTCTCAATGCTTTCAAACCATTGAAGGAGTCCAGTAGCTCCTTCGGTTCCATAAAACTTTAGGGGATTGCACGAATTGAATTGTTTGAAGGTGCATTGAGGTGGATTGTTACCACCATTTCCACCATTTCCACCATTATTACCACTATTGCTTCCATTTCCACCATTGTTGCCATTGGTGGCACCATTGGCTTGGGTGAGTTGTGTCACCAATTGGGTGAGAATAGCAGCAATGTCGGTGTTGGCGTTGGTTGCGGGAGCACGACGAGGAGGCATTCTACAGATTGTCACAAGACAAGAAAAAGAAAAAAAAAATTGTGAGGACTTATGAGATTTGATAGGATTTAATGAGATAGCAAAATAAAAATAGATATTCTTAGTTTGGATTGTACTCAAAAGTGACAAAATCACTTGAATACTATGGCACATTAAGGTTAATTAAACTTATAAAATTTTCAAGGAGACATGCTTTAGCCTATAAGTAAACACTCATCTCGGGAATTCCTAGGAAAGCATACGGGTCCCTCGGTTGATTGGGATTTATGCGAAATGCTTTCCTAGACAGAAAACCCAAAATACAGGTGTCACCCTTCCAGATTGCACGTGTCCTAAAATAATTTAACAAGTTTAAAAACCTTAACGAAGAAATAAAAAATTTTAAAGATTTTTTTTTTTTTTTGCTTCAAGAATTTTCCACATGCTAATAAGGATAAAGATAGAAATGTTATGAGGTTTTAGAATATAGGAAAGGATATTATTTATTAAATTATTATTTAAGAAGATCCTAATAAGTCATGAATTTCTAACAAGTAAGGTATCAAATATAATAACAATTTATCATGGTAAGCATGTAGCACATAGCATGTAATACATAGCACAAAATCATGAAGCATAGTATATGTGGGTGTCCTAAAGTTATAGTCTAGGTCAAGATGTCTAATAACCTAAATCCCTATAACCAAGGCTCTGATACCAATCTGTCACACCCCGACCGATGGCGGAATCATCGGGGCGGGACATGTGGACTGTTCATAGCACAAGGTTGACTAAATTAGAATATATTAAAGTCAAATTTCCATTTCCCATAATCCAAGTACAAACCAAATCCAAACAAAGAAACAATAAACAACTCATAAACTTCTTGATTTAATATTGCTAAGTCCAAATCCTGTATTTAGCACGTCTTGAATCATTCTCACATATTAGGGCCTGAAACATGAATAAAATAAAGTCAACTAAAAAGTTGGTGAGTATAACACAGTTGTATATAGATAGCATATAGTTGAAAACAAATCCTTTACAAGACATGAGAAATAAGGCATTTATGGGGAGCAGCTATTGTGTAATCAAGTACAACCAAACCTTTGTAACTAGTATGCAAATTGTGTTATCGGTATCAATCACCTCCACTTGGGTGGGTTTATCAGACTCAATAGATCTATCATTGAAAACCGTCGGCTTGTATAGTTAATGATTGCACATAAGTTTTCACAAAGATTAGCACAACTAGCACTCGGGCACAAAGCTCAAATTTTGCACACATGTATGTAAATAGGATTTTGCACTTGTGTTGTTTGTATAAATGTAAATGTGTAATGTGTATAAAGTTCATGTTCCACCCCAAAAGTGTAAAAGAGTAAAAAGGGGTTGTGAATACTCACTTGGTATGGAAGTGAAGCTAACAAAGATTATAGATAGCAAATATGATCCTTAAGATGCACAAATTAACCTAAAGGGTAAATGTGTATTGAATCAAATAGATGCATAAAGTTTAAGTCTAAAATGAAAGTTGAATTTGGGTATAAAACTATTGATTTGTATTTAAAAGTATGGAATAAAATATATATAGAGTTTGAAGTAATAATATTTTTGAAACAATTTGATTAGGTTTGAATTGGATAAATAAACTTATAATTATAGTTTATGAAATAATGTAAATATTAATTGTAATTAAGTATAAATAAATAAATGATTTTGATTTAAAGTGTAAATTAAATAAATAATCATTATTTATAAATTTTGTAACTTAATTATTTAAATACCATTTAAGTGTAAGATAATAAATATAAATTCAATTTTTTTATAAACTTTTCAATAAATTATATTTATACCAAGATTAAACTTTTAATCCATTTTTAAATACAGAAAACATATTTTTTATAAAATCTGAAACATTTACTGATTAAAATATAAAAATTATATTTCTGCTAAAAATTTCTGAGTCTCACACGACCGTGCCTCGGAAGGGCACGATCGTGCTCAAGCCACGGGCGTGACCGGGTTGATCAACAGAAGCACATTCTAGACCAGTCAACAGGCACGACCGTGCCTTGGCCCGGCACGGTCATGTCTATGATCTTTAGACACAACAGAGACTAGCCCAGAGGGCATGACAAGGTCTGGACAGGTGGACACGACCGCGCTGATATTCGGCACGATCGCGCTACATGAGGCACGACCGCGCTAGATGATTAGGGCGACCGTGTCTCTTCCAAATCAGACACGAATTGACAATTTCTTGTATTTTAAACGCTGGATTTGTTAGGGCTTTTGATTAATGGGTTATTACGAGTCTTTTCATATAACTTAATTGTATGAACATCGCGTTTAAGTAGGGATTCGATTAAATCATTTTCAATAAAATATGAGTTCAGATTCGGATCGATTTCTATAATGGAAGCCCAAATTGAATAGGGGCTTTCGATACTGATACAGAAGAGAATGAAATAGAATATTCAATTACCCGGAATAGAAGCGAATCATTAGAGAATGGTAGGAAGGAATTCTGTCAGCGGCAAGCTTGGTTTCCGGCGACCTATGCTGCGGTTCCGAATGTTTCAGCGGCTTCGGTTGATTCAGAGATGGTCTGGAAATGCTTGATTGGATTGCTTTGAGAAAATTGAGAGAATTTGGGTTCTCCTTGAAATGTCCAAGCGTTTGGAATTTGGTAGAATAAAACCGAAGTGATTTCGAGTAATGGAAATGTTTATTGTGTTTGTTAATGTGAATAAAGTGTGTTGATGTTACGAATTTGAACGATCGGATGATTAAAGTCACAATTATGATTTAACTGTTACGCAGGCGCGACCGTGCCTAGGCACCGGGCGCGATCGTTCCAAAGCAGGTCGCTCGACCGTGCCAAAGCACCTGGCGCGACCGTGCTAGGACGAAGCACGACCGTGCTAGACTAGGGTTTGTTGACATTTTTCAATTTTAGTCCTTGACTTTTCAGATTTGATAAGTTTGAATAAAATAGTTTCTTGTATAGTGTCTAAATGTTTATAACCGAGTAAGACTTGCGAATTTGTATAGAATCATTGCATTTAATTTACGGCGAGAAAATAATGAGGCGTTGCACGAGTATTGAATTCGAAATTACATTACATTGAATTGAAATATGAATACTAAAAATCAGAGATGTTACACGTGTTATCATGATAGGTAATAATTTAAAACACCTCGAGTAATGTAAATTACTAAATACAGAGACCGGCATGAAATTACAAATTTACTTTACTACTCGGGTTCTAAACACTTCATTTCAGAGTAACATTTGCATCCAAGTTCAGAGTTTCTACTATAAGGCACGTACTATCTAATGTCTACTATCTGTGCTAAGGCATGTACTATGTACTATTTATGCTAAAGAATTTACTTTCCACTATCTGTGCTAAGGCATTATTGTCTATGCTCTATGTAAGGACATTGACTACCTTCTGTCGTTCAATGGATGGGCGGCTCTAACTGACATTCCTTTCCTTTCTTTTCTTTGTCCAATTCTCAGTTTAAGTTCAGACATTATCGCAAATGTCTGAATCTCTCAAACTATGGCTCTGATACCAACTTGAAACCCCCCAAAATCGGGTACGTCTCATAGTTGGCACAAAACATAACAAACATAGTTCTTAAACCAGAAACTAGAAACTATTATAGCGGAAGTCTTTAAATTAAAACATTCATCAAACAATACAGTAATTCATTGTCTAAAACATAAACTACTGGAATAGGAAATGTCAGTCTTCAGAGCGGCGACTCGATGTCCATGCTATCCAGCCCTCACGGCTCCTTTACTTTACTTTTGCTTTACCTTTAATACTTGTCATGCATACTAAAAGTCAGCTAACGCTGATGAGTTCTTTCTTTACTTTAAACTATAAAACTTTCTTTTTGGTAGCGTAGTTTTATAAAAATAAAATATAACCTTTACTTTCACTTTCTTTGAAAACACGTCAGGTTTACTTTAAAACTTTGCAACGTGACAATTATAAAACTGTTACGTTATATCTTTCATTAAAACTTTACTTTTGAGGTAACCGGTTAAGGTGTCCTCCTTTACTCTTTGCCACTTTACATTTCACTCGTACAAGATAAGTGACTATAACATACTTTAACTTTCACACGTGAATCATCGCCCGAGGGCAGGATCCCTTTGCTCGCTTACACCTCAGGGTTAGACTTTTACTTTGTCGTGCCTACACCTCTGGGTGGGACTTTCTCGCTTACACCGGGGTGAAGACTCCTTTGCCTGCTCACACCTCATGGTGAGACTTTCTCGCTTACACCGAAGTGAAGACTCCTTTGCCTGCTCACACCGAAGTGTGAGACTTCTACTTTGCTTGCCTGCAGGACTTTTTACTTTGCAACTACTATGCACTTATACTATGTCACATAATATAAGGCCATTCAAACACATAACACATAGACAAATAACACATATTAACACATAAGCATATAATATGGCATCTGTCACTGTCACTGTCATGCTGCACCGAGATGCAGCTTCTTTACCATTCTTTACTTTGCTTTACTTTCTTGAAATTACATTTCAAAGATAGTACTATTCTGTTTAACACTTTAACTTTCTTTTTATAAAAGTAACCTTTTATAAAATACTATACTTTGTCTTTCATTTTATAAAAATATATAATTCTTAAAATATTCTTTAACCTTGACAACTATCTCTTTAACAGTATGAATGCCGGCCCAAAACCGTTAGGGAAAAAGGGCAATAAGAACTCACCTGACTTCTACTTGTTCTATCTCACTTAGCAAGGAAACTTTGAGACAGGTGGAATGTTACAAATCTGTCAAGGGTCATGATTGAAACAGGGTTATAACCTATAGGGTTCATTCGAAAAACTTTCGTCCGAAATCTTATTAGATCGAAATATTTTTCGATCGAAATATTTTTCGATCGAAATATTTTTCGATCGAAATATTTTTCGATCGAAATATTTTTCGATCGAAATATTTTTCGATCGAAATCTTTCTTCAACCGAAAACTAACCTTTTCATTCTAAAAAATTTCCGTCCGAAATCTTATTCGATCGAAATATTTTTCGATCGAAATCTTTCTTGATTGAAATCTTTTTTCGACCGAAAACTAACATGTTAAATATCTTTTAATCATTGACTATTTGGTTTGAAATCAATTGTCCGAAATCTTTTCTGTCCAAGATACATGTCGATCGAAATGTCTTGTTCGAAATACTTTTCAATCGAAATGTCCTGTCTGAAATCTATTGTGGTCGCAAATATTTTCCAATCCAAAAGTTCATACTTTTCGGACGTTTCGAAGTTTTCGGACCATTCATAGAGTTTTCGGACGATTCAAGCGTTCTTGGCTGATTTCATCGTTTTTTATCCAAGACTCGATCTTTTTACGTCTAAAACTATTTTTTAGCTTCCATGAAGCTAAATACATGCTTTCTAGTCCAATTCCATCAAAAAAATCCCAACTTTTTGTAAAACCCCCTTTGAAACTCTAAAACCCATTTTCAATACAGAAATCGGATCTGTGGTCGAGTTGTTACCTGTTATGGCTTGATTCCTTCTTCTTTGATCTTCTGTAACATGTAGCAATGATCTTGGGCTCAAACAAGGAGATCAACGGGTGAGCTATGAAACTTTCTCTCTCTACTTACTCTCTCTAGATTAGTTGGTGAAGATGATGAATGTGGGGGAGAAGTGTCACACCCCGCCAAGGCGGAAACGCGAGGCACGACGTTCACTGGTTTCCAAAGCATATGATTACCGCAAACACATACATGATAAATGGATACATAAATGAGTTTAAAGTTTTACATTACAAAATGTAAAATGAGTTTACAAAACATTAAGATTTCACAAATATGACTCAATTCGATGAGTTATACAAGGGAAATCCTCCTTGAGTAGTATCCATTGTGCATGCATGTAATCTACATTGCTAACCTTGAAATCACGATCAGTTACCTGAAAAACATACTTAAAATCGTCAACACGAGGTTGGTGAGTTCACAGGTTTAATCAAATAGTTCTTTGCAAAATTTCATTGTTCGTAAATAGTTTCAGTTGTATGTGATAAACAGAATAAGAATTGTTGACCCATTTGTAAACTAGCTAGGAATACAAATAATATGTTCCTACATGAGGCGTAACCAAACCATGACAATTGTACACGCCCCTAATTTCGTTATCCGGTTCTATGCGGCCATAAATCCTCCAGATTGTGGTTAGCGCGACTAACCATGACCGGGAGACGTCACTCTCCATAGTACTATTCATAGGACCCTAGGCTACAGTTAATGGTTACTACGTTGTTCCAGGGGACTTTTCCGGCCTCAAATTGTTGTTCTCATCTCATGTAAACATACAAGTCGTGTCTTATTCTCTTGTTATCCCATAAAATAATTGTAAGTATGTTTTTCCCCCAAATATTGAAAACAGTAAAAAGGGGCCGTGAAACTCACCTTGAGTTTGTGTATATACTTGTGATAAAACTTGTTGTAGTCAACCTTGACTATTCGTACCCTAGATACCAAGGGTAAATTGTTGTTAAGACCAACGTCTTAATTGTAAATTGTTCACCGACCTTGTAAATCTGATTGTGTTTGTTTAAATATCGTTTTAGTTTTCCAACACATGTTTTGTTATAAAGTAGTTTTGAGTTACTGCCCAACTGGGACTGTTGTACAGGTGTCGAAACTTCTTAGTTTCGATTGGGTATATGTGTGTCGAAACTACTTAGTTTCGATGGAGTGGTCAGGAGTCGAAACTACCTAGTTTCGATTGAGAAAAGGTATCGAAACTACCTAGTTTCGATTGAGTATTTGCTATCGAAACTACCTAGTTTCGATTGAGAAAAGGTATCGAAACTACCTAGTTTCGATTGAGTATTTGCTATCGAAACTACCTAGTTTCGATTGAGTAAAAGACATCAAAACTCCTAGTTTCGATGGATCAACAGGTATCGAAACTCCTAGTTTCGATTGAGTTAACTGGTATCGAAACTCCTAGTTTCGATTACTGGACTTCTGTTTGACAGAATCAGTCCTGCATATTTTTATGTTTTAAACTTGAATTCGACACACTCTTCTCGTTATCTTTCTTGCGTTTAAACATTTTGTACGTTTAGCTACGGTTTTGAAGAACATAATATGAAAAATATCGAGTTTTTACCTTAAAAACAGGAATGAAATTGATGAGAGAAAACAGAGAAAAGTCTTGAATCTTCTGCAGAAACACTTGAAATTCTTCTTAAAACAGCAAATTATGGTGAATTTCGCCTTGAAACTGGACTTCGAAATGAAGAGAATTGGAATGTTTGCCGTATGAAAATGAGAGATAAATGGGAATTGTGAGAAAAATGATTGAAAGGAGTATGGTTATGTTCTGAGTTTTTCACAAGTGGGAGTATGGGTTAATTTGAAAATATGTGAGATTGGGGATGGTTTCCTCTGCCCTTCGACCGAGAAGTCAAATAAGTGGGTTTGAGGTTAAAATAAATCAAACCATTTGATTTAAGTGTAACTTAATATCGATTAGAGTTTCAAAAGGGGGTAGTTTAATTTGGTTTATTTTCTCACGGTATTATAAATTTAACAAGTTTATGGCTCGTTAAAGAAAAACATTGAAATCTTGGATTGTATAATCCGTTGAGGTGATTATTTGTAGGTATAAACACCTAAAAGTGACGCTACCCAATAGCGTTTTCGAAAGAGTTTGTTAGTTTACTTTTACGTATACTATATGATTTATTCTAAAAATAAGTTATTGACCAACGAAACGTATACGCTTGGATATTTAATTTATCCACTATTGTTCGTCTTAGTCGGTTTGTACTGGTACTTGCACCGGTAATTCCTAGAATTACCCAAGTATAAATTGAGACCATGTACGATCTTTGCTAGACTCTAAAGTCCTTGTTTGTGAAATTAAATAAATCACAAAAGTAATTATAATGTAAACTCGTTTATTGTAATGTAAACTTGTTCATAATGTATACGGATATTGACCTGAAATGTCGGGTTGTCACATTCTCCCCATGTTAACAGAATTTCGTCCCGAAATTCAATTTGTGTCATCTTGAACTGGTGTATCCTTAAACAAGGATGGGTATTTTGTTTTCATTTGGTCCTCTCGTTCCCATGTATACTCAGGACCACGTTTTGAGTTCCAACGTACTTTAACCAGTTTGATCCGACTACGTCTCAGCTTTTGAACCTTCCAATCTGATATCTCAATTGGTTGCTCGATGAAATGAAGTTTATCGTCAATATGAATCTCGTCAGACGGTATAATTAGTGTCTCGTCTGATAAACACTTCTTGAGATTTGATACATGAAACGTATCATGTATATTGTTTAGTTCTTGTGGTAGCTTGAGTTTGTAAGCTACAGGGCCAACCCTAGCCAGTATTTCGAACGGACCAACGTATCTAGGGTTGAGCTTACCACGGTTACCAAACCTTGCAACGCCTTTCCATGGTGAGACTTTTAACATTACTCGGTCACCAATTTGAAATTCTAATGGTTTTCGTCTGTTGTCAGCATAGCTCTTTTGTCTATCTCGGGCCGCTTTCAAACGGTCCTTAATTTTGAAAATCTTATCAGTGGTTTCCTGGACAATCTCAGGGCCTGTCAAATGTTTTTCACCAACTTCCGCCCAACATAACGGTGAGCGGCATTTACGACCATATAAAGCTTCAAACGGAGCTGCCTTAATGCTCGTATGGTAGCTGTTATTGTAGGAAAACTCAGCTAATGGTAAATGAGTATCCCAATTTCCTCCGAAATCCATTACACATGCACGGAGCATATCTTCTAATGTTTGAATGGTCCTTTCGCTTTGACCATCTGTTTGTGGGTGATATGCCGTGCTCATGTCAAGACGTGTGCCCATGGCTTCTTGTAATGATTTCCAGATTCTAGACACAAATCTGCTATCTCTATCCGATATAATAGAAATTGGCACTCCATGCCTAGCCACAATTTCCTTGATATAAAGCTTTGCAAGTTTCTCGGTTTTGTCAGTTTCTTTCATTGGCAGAAAGTGAGCAGATTTTGTTAATCGGTCGACAATAACCCATATGGTATCATAACCACTGGAAGTCCTGGGTAATTTTGTGATGAAATCCATAGAAATTTGTTCCCATTTCCATTGGGGAATTTCAGGTTGCTGTAGTAAACCAGACGGTTTCTGATGTTCGGCTTTTACTTTTGAGCACGTTAGGCATTTACTGACATATGTGGCAATATCTCCTTTCATATTCGGCCACCAATATAATTCTTTTAGATCCTTATACATCTTATCTGAACCTGGGTGAATGGAGTACCTGGACTTGTGGGCTTCGTCCATAACTAGCTCCCGTAAGTTACCAAAACGTGTCACCCAAATTCTATTCATGAAGTATAAAGTGTCATCTGACTTAGACTCTAATTGCTTTATCATTCCTCGTAAAGCTTCATTCTGAATGTTTTCTTCTTTGATTGCCTCATGTTGTGCCATCCGAATTTGAGTAGTAAGATTCGTATGAATTGTCAATCCTAAGGCACGAACACGAAGAGTTTTAACTCGTTCTTTGCGACTTAAAGCGTCCGCTACGACATTGGCTTTCCCGGGATGGTACTTGATATCACAATCATAATCGTTTAGTAGTTCTACCCAACGACGTTGTCTCATGTTAAGTTCCTTTTGATCAAAGATATGCTGGAGACTCTTGTGATCAGTAAAGATAGTACATCTTGTACCGTAAAGGTAATGTCTCCAAATTTTGAGCGCAAACACAACTGCACCCAATTCCAAGTCGTGGGTCGTATAATTCTTTTCGTGCACTTTTAGTTGTCGTGAGGCATATGCGATGACTTTGTCTCTTTGCATTAACACACAACCCAGTCCTTGGTGTGATGCATCGCAGTATACGACAAAATTGTCGATTCCCTCAGGAAGGGATAGAATTGGTGCACTACACAGCTTCTGCTTTAGTATTTGAAAAGCTGACTCTTGCTTGTCATTCCAATCATACTTATTTTCTTTCTGGGTTAGTTTGGTTAAAGGCAAGGCTATTTTTGAAAAATTCTCGATGAATCGTCTGTAATAACCGGCCAAACCTAAAAATTGACGTACTTCTGTCGGAGTCTTTGGTGCTTCCCAGTTTTTGATCGCTTCAATTTTAGATGGATCAACGTGAATTCCTTCCTTGTTGATGACATGTCCAAGAAAATGCACTTCTTGGATCCAAAACTCACACTTAGAGAATTTAGCGTAAAGTTTCTCGTTTCTGAGTAGTTCTAAGATTAATTTAAGATGATGTTCATGATCCTCCTTGGTTCGTGAATATATTAATATGTCATCGATAAACACAATCACGAATTTATCCAAGTATGGTTTGCACACGCGGTTCATGAGATCCATGAAGACAGCTGGTGCGTTCGTCAAACCAAATGGCATAACTAGGAACTCGTAGTGACCGTAACGAGTCCTAAATGCTGTCTTTGGTACATCTTCTTCTTGGATTCTTAATTGATGATACCCTGAACGTAGATCAATTTTTGAATAGAAGCTAGAACCTTGTAGTTGATCGAACAAATCGTCTATTCGAGGAAGTGGGTATCGGTTCTTGATTGTAAGCTTGTTTAATTCTCGGTAATCAATACACATCCTAAAGGTTCCATCCTTTTTCTTTACAAATAGGACCGGAGCTCCCCAAGGTGAGAAACTCGGTCTTATGAAACCTTTATCAAGCAACTCTTGTAGTTGATTTGATAACTCTTGCATTTCAGAAGGTGCTAATCGATACGGCGATCGCGCAATCGGTGCGGATCCTGGTACCAAATCGATTCGGAATTCGACTTGCCTCGGTGGTGGTAAACCAGGTAAGTCTTCAGGAAAAACTTCAGGATATTCCTTAACGATTGGTATATCCTCAAGTCGACGTTCCTCGGGTTTCTTCTCGACGACGTGAGCCAGGAATACGCAATAGCCTTTACGTAGATACTTACGAGTTTTCATGCAGTTTATCAACCTTAACGCTACTCCACTCTTCTCACCTTGAATCGAAAGAACTTCTCCGTTTGGGAGTGGGATTTGGACAATTTTCTCAAAACAAACAATCTCGGCGTGATTCTTCGACAACCAATCCATGCCAATAACAACGTCAAAGCTTCCTAAATCAACGGGTAACAGATCTATACTAAATGTGTGGTTTTTAAGACATAAGGTACAACCCTGAATGACTTCTTCGGTATTAATTAATTTTCCGTTCGCTAATTCAATTGTATACTTTTGGTCTAGTTTACTGGGCTTAATACCGAGTAGGGACTTAAAGTCATTTGACACAAAACTCAAATCAGCACCCGTATCGAAAAGTATAGAGGCATAGTGATTATTTATCGGGAACGTACCAGTGACAATGTTTGGATCTTGTCGTGCGTCACCAGCCCCCATCACAAATGCTCTTCCACGGGCCTGATTGTCGTTTCGGTTCTTCAACTTTGGACAGTCTTTTCTGAAGTGCTTTGGATCTCCACACTCAAAGCATCCCTGATTCATCCTCCCTGTTCCTGGGTTGCCCTTTCCCGTTACTTGATTTGTCTTATTAGAGTTTGCATTGCTCCAACAGTTATGGGCTAGGTGCCCATACTTTTTACATTTTCCACATTGAGTACACCTTCCACTGTGATGATATCCACACTTGTCACACCTTGGTAGTGTTCCAAGGTATCCATTTTGTTCCACAGTGTTGGCGACAAAGGCTTTCATAGTTTCAGGTCTCTTGTAACTTTGATTCTTGTTTTGGTTAATTGGTTTTCCAAACCATTTCCTCTTTTCCCCAGACTTTCCTTCCTCGGTCTCCTTCTTCTTAAACAAACCATCACGTACAGCATTATCCCTTAGTTTGAAAGCTAAAGTTATGGCGCTCTTGGCATCCATAGGGTTCGATGAAGTCACCAGACTTCGGATTTGAGGTGCGAGACCCCACAAATATCTTTCAACCTTCTTGTCTTCCGGGGTAACCATGTGTGGAACCAAGATTGCTAACTCATTGAATCGGTCAGTGTAGCCAGCAACATCATCTCCTGTCATTTGCAAGTTCCACATTTCAGATTCGATCTTTTGTAACTCATTTCGAGGACAATATTCCTCGATCATCATGGCCTTCAGGTCTTCCCATGACAACTCATATGCTGTCTGCCTTCCCAAAGTCTTTACTTGTGAATTCCACCAGGTTAAAGCTTTATCAGTGAATGAGCATGTAGAATACTTCACCATGCAGTCAGCGGTGCATTCACTGATATCAATCACTGATTCCATCTTCTCTATCCATCTCATTAGTCCAACTGCACCCTCGGTGCCATTGAAGTTACGGGGTTTGCAAGATAGAAAGGCCTTGTAGGAGCACTTTCTATTTGGAGCATCTGTAGAATTACAAGTCATAACGTCAATAATTCGGATCATGACCATGTGTTACGGCTTATTTATTCTATTACCTCCGGAACCTCCAGCTGTACCGCTTCCTCCTGCACCTCCTGCACCGGTACCACTGCCGTTTCCTCCTCCACTATTTCGATTCGCCTCATACTGTTGCATGGCAGCAGCTACTCGCTGTGCTATAAGTTGTTCCACATTTGGAGAAATTGTCTCGTTGTTGTCTCCAGTAGTGTTACGGGGTGTGCTACGCTTTGGTGCCATGACGTTCTTTCTAACACATCAATTAAAAAGAAACAACATTATATGACAATAATGATAGCTCATGACATAAGGATACAACAACGTCAAATGTAAACAACCATTATCACAACATAAACCATTACATACATAGTCAAAACATTCATAGTACATTGTTCCAAAAGACAAGGATACAAAAGAGATGGGTTCACATGACCTCATCAGTACTAAAGTTTTAAACTACTTAATGTACTACGGGCACAACCCGCCCGTAATAGGTTTAAAAGAAGAAGTGAGAGTACAATCCAATCATCATGGCAAGTCCTGCCATAACAAAGCTTGCTCTAGCCACAAATTCTGCAGCCAAAGTCCTTTCCTCCAGTGCTTCCACCATGTCTCGGACAGTGACAGTGAACTGCCAGTCCATGTCGGCTCTCAACTCCAGATAGTTAGTGGCATCCTGTATGTTTCGGGTGCGGTCATCTAGAGTCTGAACTCGAGATCCGAGTCCTTGACGAAGTCGCGTGGCTGCATCCCCCTGTGCCCGGATGTCATCTAGGAGATCATCAAGACGCTCCTCATGCGTACGAACGCGAGCTACCAAGGTAGGCACAGTGAGCTCTATGGCTTCCCCAGTGTGGGGTAGGGGTGTTGGGGAGTTAGAAGACTCTCCAATCTCAAAGGTAGATGGGATGCTCTCCATCTCCCTCCATCGGGCCAGAGTACGTGGCATCCAACGGATAGTTCCCACAGTCGGGTGGTAGCAGGGTCTTTGCCTAGGTGGTTCTTCACCAGCCTCCAAGTCTTCTGGGTCATGGGCTGCTAGATTCCTTTTGTGTGGAAGTCGAAACTTCTTCTTAGCACTTTGCACCTTAACTGGTCCTCCGCTTTTCTTTCGGTAGACGATAGGCGGTTTTCCCAAGGCGACTTTAGGTGGTGTGGAGCTACGGGTTTGTACTTGATTTTTGGGACATGAGGCGGAAAATTCCTCATTTGATTCAGTGTCAGAGACGGGATCAGAATGTGAATGTGACGACATGCTTGTGACTACAATATCCATATGACAAAATGACTGGTCATGCAATGCTTATGCAATGAAAACGTTTTAGTGAGTCATTTAGATTATAGACTAGGTTCCAATTTAGATTCCTAGTTCACTATAATCAATGGCTCTGATACCAAGTTCTGTCACACCCCGCCAAGGCGGAAACGCGAGGCACGACGTTCACTGGTTTCCAAAGCATATGATTACCGCAAACACATACATGATAAATGGATACATAAATGAGTTTAAAGTTTTACATTACAAAATGTAAAATGAGTTTACAAAACATTAAGATTTCACAAATATGACTCAATTCGATGAGTTATACAAGGGAAATCCTCCTTGAGTAGTATCCATTGTGCATGCATGTAATCTACATTGCTAACCTTGAAATCACGATCAGTTACCTGAAAAACATACTTAAAATCGTCAACACGAGGTTGGTGAGTTCACAGGTTTAATCAAATAGTTCTTTGCAAAATTTCATTGTTCGTAAATAGTTTCAGTTGTATGTGATAAACAGAATAAGAATTGTTGACCCATTTGTAAACTAGCTAGGAATACAAATAATATGTTCCTACATGAGGCGTAACCAAACCATGACAATTGTACACGCCCCTAATTTCGTTATCCGGTTCTATGCGGCCATAAATCCTCCAGATTGTGGTTAGCGCGACTAACCATGACCGGGAGACGTCACTCTCCATAGTACTATTCATAGGACCCTAGGCTACAGTTAATGGTTACTACGTTGTTCCAGGGGACTTTTCCGGCCTCAAATTGTTGTTCTCATCTCATGTAAACATACAAGTCGTGTCTTATTCTCTTGTTATCCCATAAAATAATTGTAAGTATGTTTTTCCCCCAAATATTGAAAACAGTAAAAAGGGGCCGTGAAACTCACCTTGAGTTTGTGTATATACTTGTGATAAAACTTGTTGTAGTCAACCTTGACTATTCGTACCCTAGATACCAAGGGTAAATTGTTGTTAAGACCAACGTCTTAATTGTAAATTGTTCACCGACCTTGTAAATCTGATTGTGTTTGTTTAAATATCGTTTTAGTTTTCCAACACATGTTTTGTTATAAAGTAGTTTTGAGTTACTGCCCAACTGGGACTGTTGTACAGGTGTCGAAACTTCTTAGTTTCGATTGGGTATATGTGTGTCGAAACTACTTAGTTTCGATGGAGTGGTCAGGAGTCGAAACTACCTAGTTTCGATTGAGAAAAGGTATCGAAACTACCTAGTTTCGATTGAGTATTTGCTATCGAAACCACCTAGTTTCGATTGAGTATTTGCTATCGAAACTACCTAGTTTCGATTGAGTAAAAGACATCAAAACTCCTAGTTTCGATGGATCAACAGGTATCGAAACTCCTAGTTTCGATTGAGTTAACTGGTATCGAAACTCCTAGTTTCGATTACTGGACTTCTGTTTGACAGAATCAGTCCTGCATATTTTTATGTTTTAAACTTGAATTCGACACACTCTTCTCGTTATCTTTCTTGCGTTGAAACATTTTGTACGTTTAGCTACGGTTTTGAAGAACATAATATGAAAAATATCGAGTTTTTACCTTAAAAACAGGAATGAAATTGATGAGAGAAAACAGAGAAAAGTCTTGAATCTTCTGCAGAAACACTTGAAATTCTTCTTAAAACAGCAAATTATGGTGAATTTCGCCTTGAAACTGGACTTCGAAATGAAGAGAATTGGAATGTTTGCCGTATGAAAATGAGAGATAAATGGGAATTGTGAGAAAAATGATTGAAAGGAGTATGGTTATGTTCTGAGTTTTTCACAAGTGGGAGTATGGGTTAATTTGAAAATATGTGAGATTGGGGATGGTTTCCTCTGCCCTTCGACCGAGAAGTCAAATAAGTGGGTTTGAGGTTAAAATAAATCAAACCATTTGATTTAAGTGTAACTTAATATCGATTAGAGTTTCAAAAGGGGGTAGTTTAATTTGGTTTATTTTCTCACGGTATTATAAATTTAACAAGTTTATGGCTCGTTAAAGAAAAACATTGAAATCTTGGATTGTATAATCCGTTGAGGTGATTATTTGTAGGTATAAACACCTAAAAGTGACGCTACCCAATAGCGTTTTCGAAAGAGTTTGTTAGTTTACTTTTACGTATACTATATGATTTATTCTAAAAATAAGTTATTGACCAACGAAACGTATACGCTTGGATATTTAATTTATCCACTATTGTTCGTCTTAGTCGGTTTGTACTGGTACTTGCACCGGTAATTCCTAGAATTACCCAAGTATAAATTGAGACCATGTACGATCTTTGCTAGACTCTAAAGTCCTTGTTTGTGAAATTAAATAAATCACAAAAGTAATTATAATGTAAACTCGTTTATTGTAATGTAAACTTGTTCATAATGTATACGGATATTGACCTGAAATGTCGGGTTGTCACAAGAAGAGAGGGTGACTAGGGTTTTACCCATCCCCTTCCCCCTTTTGCGCCACTTGCTCATGGCCCAAGGCCCGATCCGCTCAATCCCACTTATTCTTTCATTCTTTCATTATTCCATAAGCGTCGTTTATTCTTTATCGTAAATTTCGGGATGTTACACCGAATAACAAATCACGAGATAGCCGAAAAACTTGAGACCCTGTTAGGATCCCGAGAGTTATTAGGTGCAATTGGCCGATCGTATCAACTGTTCCGTTACGAAATACTAACTCCCCTATCGAAAGGGTTAGTACTAATAACTTTGACCAATCTTACTAAAATATAACATTAATTAACAAGTAATAACAAGTATAGTAACACCTTAAATGAGATAACATTCCTAATTACTTTTCTTTTCTATTTTCCTGTTTTTAAACAAAAACCTCTTTTTCAACTTATTATCTCAGTCAGACAATAGCGAGGGTTGAGTAAGGAATCCGTGTCCATGTTTCAATTCTTGGTTCTTACCCAGACTATACTATGATGCGATAGGTTCACTTGCCTATTGTGTCTGTGTTTAGTTGAATTATTTATCATTTTAATATAGGGGAGGATCAAATAAGAAGTATATTTTTGCTAAAAAATCTAAGAAATGACAAAAATCTTAAGAAATGATATCAAACGAACTCCGATTGAGCTAATTTTAGCAGCGTTAGAATCGTCTCGTCGAACTCTACCATCTTAGCTTTTAGGATGTAGCTTTTAAGGTTTAGATTTTATGTTTAAATTTCAGGGTTTTAGCCATATGGTTTAGATTTGTGGTTTAGGTTTTTTTTGGGGTGGGGGTTTAGGTTTTTGGGGGTGGGTTTAGGTTTTGGGGGGGGGGGGGGGGTGGGGTGGGGGTTAGGTTTTTGGGGGGTCGGGTGGTGGTTTTAGGCTTTTCGGGGTAGGGTTGGAGGGGGGGTTTAGGTTTTTGGGGGTGCGGGTGGAGGGGGGTTTAGCTCTTTGGGTCCGGGTTAGGGTTCTATGAGACGGTTCCAACGTCGGTCGAATGAGCTCAATCGGAGTTCGTTTGACCCACTTCTTAGTATTTCTTAGCGAAAAATCACTTTTTAGTGGAACAGTCCCCTATATATATATATATATATATATTAAAACACACCATCAGTTAGCTACTGTTATCACAAAATGGTAAGAGAACTATAGTAGTGTAGGGACACGTAAAGAGTAGATATACATGAATAAGGTTGCACAAATACTCTTTGTCACACTCACAAATTTATTTACTTAATAAATAAATAAAGGTCGCAACGATTGGTAACATTACACAACATCGGAAGCTAAAGTACAAATTTCTAAGTATCGAAAATCTTTACAACTACTAACGTGAAATAATACAATGATCTAAATACTCCTAGATCAAAAATAGACTTGAGGTTTAACAATGGTTTCTTCAGCTTCTATGGTTTAATCAAAAGAGCTAGCCTATTCCAACCGAGCCTTAGCTAAGTGATACCTGAAAAACATACTTGAAAGTGTCAACACAAGGGTTGGTAAGTTCACAGGTTTAGTTGTCTCAATGTAAAGCGGTTTTCCTTGAAAACATTGATATCGTGTACATGGCCATAATATAAAACCGTTTTCTTCTAAAACATGTGATGACTTCAAAGTCATATAGTAAAAACATTGAAAAGGTATACATAGCCATATTATGAAACCGTTTTCCTCGAAAACATATGATGACCTCATAGTCATAAAGTGAGTCATTTTCCCAATGAAAACAGGTGATGACCTCATGGTCATAAAACGAGTGATTTTCCCATTGAAAAAAAGTGATGACTTTATATTCAAAAACGAGTAGTTTTCCCAATATAAAACATATCGAATTGTACGCAAATAGTTCGAGTGTATATGATAAACAAAACAAGTAATGTTGACATGTTTGTAAACTAGCTAGCCTTACAAACAATATGTTCATACATGTAACATTTCTATATTTTTCCATCTATTTGTTTCAAGGCAATAAACAATATTTCAATACTAGTGCAAATACTTTATATCAATTGTGCCTACCATTAAACCCCAGGATTTTATTTGTTGCAATTATTAAATTTTTACAACACATACATATATTTTTGAGTTAATTCAAAGGATTAAATGTTTTTTTACAATCACACTCCCATAAATATATATATATATATATATATATATACACACATACAAGGGAATTAAATCAAATATAGTAGTTTGAATCCTTTCTGATCTATTGGACTCCAACTTGAACCCCACCTTTGGTAATTGAACCTTTTCCTCTTGATTTTGACCCCACCCACAAACATTGACCTGTTTGACTTTCAAACGCTCAAACAAACAAGACTTGGTGCAATCCTTCATCCAAATAAAGCAATCTGACCACTATGAACTTGCCTTGCACGATTATCGGCTGTTTTCAGACCCAATTAGCATTTAAATACGAATAAAATCTTGTAATTAAGAGTAAAATAAACAAGTTTATATACACACACACCTTCGCACAAATCATTACAAACTCCCTAAACACTCCATCGATCCTATTTGCACCTCTGCCTTCCGACCAAGCCTCAAGGACTTCTTCTCTGCTCCCGTACCTGTCTGCATTCAATCACTCACCAAATCAAGTATGCCTGGTCTCCTTTGATTCGATATAGGGTGTTTTACATTAGTCCCATATCAATTTGTAAGATTAAGAAACAATCGAACCGATTTTAAATCTAGGGTTCATGCTCATTGTTGGCGCTAATCTGATTTGGGGTTTGATCCATGTTTTCTATTTAATTAAACGGTATCCTAAACAACCAGCGAAACCACTTGGTCCGGCTGGTAAGTCATTGCACCACAAACCAAGTGGCGTGGGTTCGAAACCCACCTAGCCGGCCCTTTTTGCGTGTCCATTAAATCCCAACCCTGCCCCTTTCCATTATCAGGTTATATCATTTCCGGGCCGGTTTGGTTCAGGGATTACGCCTTGGTCTAAAGGTTAGAGTTGAAGGTTTCCTCCCGGCAGACCCCATTTACTTTTTTTACTAATTTCACCACTCCATTCATTTTATAAAATTTATTTTATGAAAGTTAATACCATTTGGGACTATTTATTTCAATAACAAACAATTTCAAATATAAAACGACTATTTTTACAATTTTAAATTGTTTAAACCCTTTATTTCCAATATAAAAATCATTTAAAATCATTTTTGGCAAAGTAGTCAATTTAAAAATAAAGTAATTAATTCCTTATTTAAATTTGTAAATTTTATTAAGATTTTACCTATCCATTTTATAACCTTGGAAAATTTTATATTTTCCTTAAAATGTTAATTAAGGTTTAAATATAATTAAACATATTCCTTAAATATAATATATACTTTAAATCCTCCACTTTTGAAACATATTTTATTAAAATAAATAAATAAAGAGAATTTTATTTAAATTAGTTATCTTCCTACATTGATAACCCATTTAGGGTTTAAATTATATTTGGTATAATCTCTTAAATATGTATATACAATAGTATATATTTTACACTATATGTTGACACCTTTTCATAAATAAATAAAGTAAATTTATTTACTTAAATTATATTTGAATAAATATATTTCACACTACTAGTTCTAAATAGATGAATTTATTTATTTAATTCATTTAGTTATTTAAAATTAAACCTTAAGTCTTTCATTATAAAAATCATATATTTTAAACTTATTTTTTTCATTAAAAATCTTATTCAATTACAAACACAAACATATACACATCCCATTACATAATATAACACAAACCCTTGTACAAGTCCCTACACTCAATCACGTTAAACCCTAGACATTACTTCAGACCTTGTGCATGTTTTAATTCAAATTCATATGAATTCAACTCTAGGTTAATCTTGTGGCTTAGAAATTATTTGTGCTACCTATTGCTCGTGCTATCTACATCTCCGATACAAGTGAGTTTGCATAGCCCCTTTTACACTATTTACATTTTTGGGGTGGAACATGAGTACAAATATACATTGTTTACAAATTACACAATACAATGCCACCCTACATTCATGTGTGCAATTTGAGCCTTATGCTTGAGTACTATGTGTGCAAATTACAATTTTGTGTGCAATTTACATGTGCAATCATTAACTACATAAGCCGACGGTTAACAATAATAGATCTATTGAGTCTGACAAACCCACCCAGTTAGGGTGATTGTTGCCGACAACACAATTTGGTTATTTGTATACTAGTTACAAAGGTTTGATTGTACAACTTGGTTTCATAATAGTAACTCTCACAATTGCCTTATTAACCATGATATGTATGGATTGTATACACATAACACAATGATACTATTTAGAGTCAAAACCTATGTATGCTCACCAACTTTTTAGTTGACCTTGTTTTTATCATGTTTCAGGTACAAACAATTGAGTTGATCCAGTTTGCTACACTTAAGTTGTGGACGTAGTTAATCAATAAAGAAACTTATTATGTATTTGAATTTTATGTATTTTGTTGGATTCTGTTTGGTTTGTTTTATGAAATGAATTGTGATGATTTAATATATTACAATGTAGTCAACCATGTGCTCATCAACAATCTCCATGTCCCGCCCCGACGTTTCCGCCGTCGGTTGGGGTGTGACAGATTGGTATCAGAGCCTTGCTTGTAGGGAATTAGGTTATTAGACACCCATGACCTAGACTATAACCGTAGGGCACCCATCTAATTCCATGCTATATGTTATATGATAATTGCCACATTGTTGAGTGTTACATGTTTAATACTTTGTGTGATTATCTTACATATTATTCTAAGTATTACATCGCATGATAAAATACATGATAGTCTATGTACTACACTACTTGATAACTCATGTGCTTATAAACATTGTTATATACATGCTACCTATTTAGTTCCGTTAAGTGTTATCCTAAGTTTTACCACACACTTATCCATACCTAAGTCTTTATACACCCTCATCCTTACACACTATGTCACCATCATCTTTTGTGGACAAAACTTATACCATTGGGCCTAATGCCCATTAATAAGAAACTAAGGAGCCCACTTACCCTCCAAGAAGAGGAAGCCTACTGGAGTAAATAAACCTCACCTTTGGGCCTTAAACCCCAGTCCATAACGATTCTCATCATGACCATGAGCCCAAACGATAGTGTTATTAGTACATGATGGCTGGAAGGGTATGTGTAGACCCATGAGAGATTCTGGCTAAGGAAGCACCGGGTACTTAAGTGTGTCCTTTGTGACCCACCCCTCTTTCCTGGGAATTTTCTTCATGGGTACACTACTTATAGGTCAAGTGTTACTCCTAAAATACTATTGTGAAGACTCGATGTCATGACTAGTCAAACTCTAAATTCATGAAAACTCCTATATTAAACACTTAGTATTTTTTATACCGCTTACAATCTTTTCCCTTTTTCTGCTAGACATGGACTCCTACTCTCCTCCCTCCCTTGTATACTATCCCGGAGCAGAGTCTGAACAGGAAGAAAACATTTGATCACCAGACTAACGGTCACCAACACCCCCATCTGCTAGATCAATGTTTGACATAAGGGCAGATTGGATCAGGAACACTGGACTGAGACTTCGAGCATCTGGATCACCTCCATCAAGAAACCTGTATCAGGCACCCCATCTATACAACTAGTTACCACCCCCTATGAGAGACCCTTACCTAGCACCCGTCCCATATCACCCTGACCCAAGGGCAAGGCAAACCATGGAACCCACTAGTGCTATTGGAGTCCCATTTGATACCATCCACCAGTACGTGAGAACCTCAGAGTTTGTGAGACAAGGGATGGAGCACGAGATAAGACACGACCTGCTAGGTCAGAGAATTGACTGCCTGGTGGATCAAGTGTGGTGTCAAGAGGAAAAAATTGCAAGCCCGGAAGAAGACAGGGAGATACTTGATACATGCACGGAAGCAGCTAGAGCTGACGCCCGGTTTGCTATCTAAGTAACCAGAGCAATGTTCGTCTTGGTGTTCATATGTTTCCTCGTTGAGAGGTATCTGAGACGCTAGCTGGATTATTCTGCCTTTTGCCTTTAAATTCCCATTTGAAACCGCTACCTTATGTTTGGATTATGCTTCTGACATTTTATCATTTATTGCTATATTTTATTTTACAACTTTAATGCCATTATTCGTTGATTTAATATTACCGCATATTTTCATCAAGATCACCCAACATCATCATCTCATTCATTGCAAATTAATACGCGTACCTAAGCCTCCCTTGCAAACTAATCATTTTATTTATTTAAACAAAATCGTTAGTTTTCTCAAGCAAAGCACCTATCAAGCCCTTAGTTTATAAGTATTGTTTAGAATATAAAAATTTTGAACAAACCTTTTTACTTTGAAAGAAAATTTAAACACGACTCGTTTTATAAAACTTTTTCTAAATAAATTATGACTTTTGTTTCGTAAAATTTAATTATTATCAAACATTGGCTTAATTACTAAATAATCCAGCCATTATTTTTCCTTTGAAACACTCCCTTTATGATAATTAAAATTTAATAAAAAGGTTTTCCTATAAATTTATTTAGATTATTCAACTCATTAGTTTCACTATCTTATCTATCTACAAACAAGAATAAATTACAATTACTTATTTATCTATAAACAAAATCAGTTATTCGTAAACACATTACTCAGAATATTTTCTGAACCTCCTCCATATCTTGCACCTTCGGAAATGTATGAGTGTACTTGCCACTTCAAAGAGATAAATCATTTCGCGTAGACGTTAACCATCCTTATAAACCTCAATGAGATTTAAAAAGCTAAAACCCAACTACCCACATTATACATGAACACAAAACAACACGCTAGTTTACGTCACTAATGAGATTCAATAACTTATGTATGAACGTTCACAAGATACACAATACTAAATTGGTCACATAAAACTTAGTTGTTTGCAATATACATAATGCCAGATTGAGCACATAAAACATGTTTTTTGTAATATATATGATACTGGATTGACCACATAGTACATAAAACTTAGTTGATTCACAATATACATGATATAAGATTGATCACATGATACATGAAACTTAGTTGATTCACAATATACATGATATAAGATGGATTACATGCTATATGAAACTTATTTGTTCACGATACACATGATACTCAATTGCTTACATTACACATGAAAACTTGTTTGTTTACAAAATACATAAATACTAGATTGTTCACCTTATACATAAAACCTATGTGTTTACTATATACATGGTACTAAACTATTCACATTTTACATGAAACCTATTTGCCTACAATGTGCATAATACTAGATCATGCATGAAACTTGAGTGTTTACATTATACGCAGAACTAAATTTTTTACAATTGTTGCAATTGACTGATCATATTATACGCAAGGCATGATCATACACTTTATTCACTAATGTTGAAAGCTATAACACTTTGAAAGTACTCGGGGTTTGACGTATTCTTGTTCAAACACGAGGAAGCTGTAACACTTTGAAACTACTCGGGGTTTGACGTATTCTTGTTCAAACACGAGTAAGCTATGGAGCTTTAAGTAATACTACATTATTACTCTTTAGTTTTCTGATTGACAATACTATCTAGGGACACAGTTATTTTATTAGCAGCTTATACGTGAAAAAAATACACATGAACTAGGTAATTTAGTAACATCCCTCATGACCCACACACAGCGGATGGGTCTATACGGACCATGCGATGATTCAAGTAATTACGGGTGCACACGTAATTATAAAAATCAGCGCATGGAAAACGTAGTGAATTCTGTTGTGTTTTATGACATAAAACCTATGGTGATATGTAGCAACGAAACTAATGTGATATGATAAGGGCATCATGGATATGCCGCTGGTACTTCCTATATATAAGTGTTCCTGTCATATTGTCAGAAGTAGCGTTGTTCGTGTCACGTGAAGTTTTATGTTATTTTGACCTTGACCAATGTTTATGAAATCTCTTGACCAGTAACGTATCTTAAACATATTAGACTACTTCCTAAACAAGTTTTGATCATCAAATTCTCATCGTTCTCATTTCAAGGGATACATTTCATCTTTGGAGTCCAAAATATTCTTCCGAAAACTTTCTCCTTAATTCTCTTAAACTAAATCCACTATCATCATTCATGCCTAACTTTGAGTATCAGACCAGAATCTTGTTATCAATCGTACCCCTCGGCCCAACTTTCAAAGTTCGTTGGGATTCTAAACGTGGTCCTGAGTTTACTTGGGAGCGAGAGGATCAGATGAAGCTCACGTATCCACACCTCTTTCCGGATTCAGTAGCCTCGACTGGTTAAATTTTGGGACGAAATTCCCTCAACTGGGGGATACTGTAACATTTCTAAATTTTTCCATGTATTTGTTTCAAGGCAATAAACAATATTTCAATACTAGTGCAAATACTTTATATCAATTGTGCCTACCATTAAACCCCAATATTTTATTTGTTGCAATTATTAAATTTGTACAAGTACACATACATATATTTTTGAGTTAATTAAAAGGATTAAATGTTTTTTTACAAACACACTCCCATAAATATATATATATACACATACACACACATACAAGGGAATTAAAGCAAATATAGTAGTTTGAACCCTTTCTGATCTATTAGACTCCAACTTGAACCCCCACCTTTGGTAATTGAACCTTTTCCTCTTGATTTTGACCCCACCCACAAACATTGAAATGTTTGACTTTCAAAAGGTCAAACAACCAGGACCTGGTGTAATCCTTCATCCAAATCAAGCAATCTGACCACTATGAACTTATCTTGCATGATTATCGGTTGTTTTCAGACCCAATTAGCATTCAAATCCATTAATTTCGTGGCTAAAATTCAAAATCAAACAGATTGACTATCCAAGTCAAACCGTGACCAATTTGACCTCCAATCAAAGATTTGGAGCGCGTTAAACCATGCAAATCACGCGGAATCAGACCTAGCATGTATACGGACCAGTTACATGCCCCAATTAATCCACAATCTAGCGATTTAAGCATGAAATCAATCCTGCAGCTATCATCCTCTAACCCCGAATCAAATCCTGTAATTAAGAGTAAATTTGTAACATCCCAAAAATGAAACGAAAATTATAATAACGGGTTAACCATGAGATGAACCGAATAAACGAGCAAGGCACGATGGGCCAGGCGAACAAGGGAGATGAGCCTCCCTATAAATAGCCAAACCCTCCTCATTTCTCTCATTCTTGCATTTTAGAGAGAGAAACCATAGAGAGAGAAAGTGCTAGAATCGCTCAAGATCGTACCAGCTCGTGTCTCTAGTGGTCGTTAGAACAACCTCCGAATCAGAAGCTCGATACATGTAACGGTTTGGCCTGTATCTGAGTTTTTGTTTACTTTGGGGTTTTCGAGTTTTGAATAAAAAGATGGTGTTTTTACATATGTAACTAAAAGATAAACATAGATTTGAGTTATTAAACGAAAAGCAAACGTTTTGAACGTAAAAAGTTCGGATTTTGATGAGGTCGGATCTGCATGCAAAAGTTAGGGTTTTGTGGGGAAGAAGACAGCCCGCAAGCATGTCCTATGTACTTGATAAGTACGCAAGAAAAAAGTCTGCATACTGGATAAGTACGCAAGAACAAAGTCTGTGTACTTGATAAGTACTCAAGAACAATGTTTGTGTACTCGATAAGTACGCAAGAACAAGGCCCTGCGCACTTGCTAAGTGCGCAGGCATTAGGTCTATGGGTATATATAGCTGGTTAGTGAAGACAGTATGTTCGCCAGGTTAGAAAGAGACGAACTTAGCTTTAAGTTCGCCTAATTCAGAATGGTTAAACCGTTAGAGTCGGGATTATGTCTGATGTGTATTTAACTGCTCAATCCATATCGTACGAGACGTTGTTGGGCCTTTGTTTAGGACAACCAAGACTAGCTTATCAGGTGAGTTCTAGAAGCCATTATTTAAATGTTTTAATTAATATTTTTGGGCTGGTGTGCATACATACGAAATGATGTTTTACGAAATGATGTTTTACGAAACGATGTTTACGAAATGACGTTTATGAAATGATGTATACGAAGGATGATGTTTATGAAATGTTTTGCCAAATGAAGTTTACAAAGGTTTACGAATGAAATGATGTTTTGTTTAATAAAACGTACGAATGATTTAACAAAGATGAGGTAAAGGTTTTATAAAAGTCACATATGAACGAATCTGCCATGAGTTCTTACGGGAGCTAGGGTATGTATGCATGTATGTATTGGCCTTACCCTTACGGGGGGCCTTTGTGGCTGGCTAACGGTTGTACAACAGGTTGAGGATGGGGTGACGACGGTCACCCATGGGATTACCGGGATCCCGATGGAAGGTACTATTCCTTGCGAGGAAATAGTACCTAAGGTATGTTCTGTCTACCTAGAGGTAACGAGCCTTATGAGGCATATGTTTGGTCCACCTAGAGGTAACGAGCCTTAGGAGTCCTGGGTGACGGATGAAATTGACGGTTACGAGAAGGCGCAGATTCGGTTCATGTTGACTTATGATATGATGTTATGTTACGAAGTTATGATGATGTTAAGTTATTGCATGTTTTATGTACGCTTTTGTTAATTAACTGTATGTTATGTTTTTGGAAAAATGATTATGTTAAAGTTTTATGCAAAGCTAGAACTCACCAGCATAGCTGACTTTTAGTATGCACATTCAGGTTAAGGACAAGTACAGAGGGATGGTGATGCTTGGCAAGCAATGAAGAGTTACCCCGCTGATATGATGACTAGCATCCCGTTACGTTATGTTTATGTTATGCAATGAATGTTTTAGACAATGTTTACGCTTCCGCATGTCTGACAATGTTACTGTTATGATTAAATGAAAGTTTTCCGCTGCGTTATTTGATATTCAAGTTTAAGAACTGTTTGTGAATGAGTAAATCCAACACGTGAGGCCTCCCGGGTTTGGGGCCTTACAAGTTGGTATCAGAGCAATAGTTTGAGAGATTCGGACACTCCCCGTGTCTTAACTTAAACTGTGAATGGGACCGAAAGCGGATGCCAATACAGGTAACTCGAGCCACAACATCAGGTATGAAAAAGTAGAGTATGTTTATGTAGTATGCCTTAGAAAGTAATAGATTAGGACATGTGTTCTGATGAAATCACAAAGGTGGTCAAATAGAAGTCAGGGGTAATATAATGGTTAATTGTAGATGGCCAGTGTATATTATTATCTTACAGTACTTGTTGAATTATATTTGTTAACTAGCGTGATGACATTGGATTCCTTGTCTTATAGAACGAAATGGCGGGAAGAAAAGGCGGAATGTGTGGTGGGGGGCCGTACCGGCGGTCGTACCGATGGTCGTGGAAGGACTCCTGCTCGTTAGGAGTACAATGAAGAGGGAAGTGTCCACACGGAACAGGAAGTCAGCATTCATGGAACTGAGCAGACACTCGTGGAAGAACAACACTTTACTTTCGAACCAGAAGTGAAGGCGACCCTGGCACGCGAGTTTACTGTACTGATAAAGGCTACCCTACCAGATCTGCTGGCAGAAGCATTGAAGAAGGCTAATGAGATGGGCGGGTCCAACACATCAACTGATACCCCGATCATTGAGGCAGTTAACGCACCGCCTGCTCACGGTAGCGACTATAAGTCCTTCAAGGCATTTGATCCACCGGTTCTCACTTGGAAGAAAGACGCGGTGGCTACGTTTGATTGGTTGATTCGTATAGAGGTTGCCATTCGTCTGAGCGAATTCCGAGCGAGTCAAGTTGTGAAGTTTGTTGCTAACTCCTTGAGGGAGGAAGCATCTCACTGGGGGAAGGTGTACGTCAGGCTAAGGGGGATGAGGTGGTTGAATCGATGATGTGGAATGACTTGAAAACTCTGGTAATCAAGAACTTCTGCCCAGGGAACGAGAATGTGAAGGTAGAGAGGGAATTTCTGGGTTTGAAGGTCGGGAGCATGACGCACCGGCAGTACACTACCCGATTCAATGAACTGGAACGTCTGGTGCAACATCTTGTCACGACTGAGGAAAGAAAGATTGTCTGCTACATTCAGGGACTGCTGGACAAGATCCGCACCTACGTTAAGGCAAACACTTCTATTTCCTACAATTCGGTCGTAGAACTGAGTGGCGTGGTATTTGATGATTTGGCACTGAATGTTGTCGCTACTGATGAGCCGAAGAAGAAACCAAGTTTTCCGGCCAAACTGTTGAAGCACTTTCTGAGCTGTTGTTAAGGGGGAGTTTGTTAAAGCACTTTCCTGTGACAAAAACTCTAGATAGATTCTGGATAGATAGAGTCTTAGTTTAGTACTTTCATGTATGTATTTGTCTTTGTTTGTAAGTGTTTGTATGTATTAGTAATCGAGTTGTATTTACTTTTACATATTGATTGTTGCAATTTTCTCTAAGTGTTTTGCGCACTTGTATGTGCGCAGGAAGTAGTTCCTGCGTACTTAGCATGTACGCAAGAATACCTTTGCGTACTTGCTAAGTACGCATGAGCAAATTGCCCTGCGCACTTGCTAAGTGCGCAGGCATCAGGTCGTGTATAAATAGGAATGGTTGACAGTAGATAAGTACGCATTCAGATTAGCAAATACGCAGAACTTTGTAATCTCAAAACTTCTCTCTGTAACCTTCAAGTGTTTATAATAGACGAACGTTTATAGTGATTATCTTATCGGTTTACTTTGTTTCGTAAGACTCTCCACCTAGTCACGGGTATTCCGCACCCGGTCCGACTAGTAGACCCACTTGCATGTGACGAATCGCCACACCCGAGGGACCTACAAGTGGTATTAGAGCTTTGCTCTTGATTTCGAGTGTTGTGAGTGAGTTTGGAGAGTTTTCTACAGAGTTTTACAAGAAAAAGGAGGTGTTTTTGTTGATTTTTGTGATAAAATAGGGGTAGCTCTTGAGCACTATTTTAGAAGCAAAAATCACTCAAAAACCGACTTTTGTTGTGTATTTTGAGTGTTTTGAGCATCAAAGGTTGGTTAGAAACAAGTTTCTGACCCTTTGGCTCATTTTGATTGTTCATCTGTCCGATTTTTTCCATCTCCGGTGTGTTTCCAGTGACCAGAATAGTTTGGTGAGAGTTGGTGAAAAGGTGTTCTGCGTACTTACCATATCTGGCAAGAAGTACAGTCTTGCTGCGTACTTACTAACTACGCAAGACTAATCTTGTGCGTACTTAAGTTATATCCTGCGTACTTATCATTTACTCATGCGTACTTATCAAGTACGCAAGAGCAAATCTTAAATACGCAAGACCATTTCTCTAACTGTGCAAGGCCAATATCAAGTGCGCAAGTGTCTCTGATTTTTCTGAAATTTGACCAAGTGTGTACCATGTCGAATATTCAGAACCTTGGAAACCTTTTAAACTATGACAATGAGATCGGAACTCCTCAGAAATCGCCAAAGCTGCTAAATGTAAATGATTATTCCAACTGGAAAGCACGCTTTGAGCATTACATTTCTTATACCGATTCTTCATTATGGATACCAATTCCGGAGGGATATAAGCATCCCACATACATTTACCTTGATGATGAACTGCCTAAGCCTATTTCTAAACTCGATGAAGAAGAAAAGAAAGTTTATGATCGAGAGAAGAAGGCTCACGGTTCTATCACTATGGCGTTGACTCGGGAATTGTTCGACAGTTTCAGAGGATATGACAACTCTAAGGACTTTGGAAGGTGTTACAGAAAAGATTCGAGGGGAATAGTGACATCAAGAAAAGTAAACGGGGTCTTCTCAGGAAGCAGTATGAGTGCTTCAGATTTCTGGAGAATGAATCTTTAGATGACCTTATCTCTAGATTCTATCATCTGCAGACAGAGTTGAAAGCTTTTGATCTCAAGTATCCCAATGAAAAGTTGGCGGAAAAGTTTTTGGATGCTTTGCCACCCAGGTTTGAAATGTACACAACCCTGATGAGAGAGAATCCAAAATTCTATGAGATGACATTGGAGGAGGCAATTGGAAAGGTTCAAGCTCATAACATGAACCTAAGAAAGAAGGAGAGCTCAGGAAGACCTCAGATACAAGACCCTTCTATGTATCATGGGACGTCTTCTACAACCAAATCTTCGGCCTCTGGAATTGCCCTTTTCTCTGCAAACACTACTGAAGAAAACCACTCAAATGGTTGTGGTGGTCATTCATGCTATGCACTGGATCAGGTTCTGGATCTCATCAACAACACACCTCAAGAAATTCTCCCATTACAACTTTAGCTAACCAATCAGCTATAGCCAAAATAGCCGAAGATCATGTAGCACTATTTTCATCTTGTATGCTGGCTTACGAGAACTTCATAGGTGGCAAGCTTACAGATCCCGAGACAATTGAAGAAGATTTTAATCAAGTGGATCCGGATGATATGGAGGACATGGACATTCAGTGGAATATAGCCATGATCTTGAGGAGAGCCAAGCGTTTCCTGAATAGAACAGGAAGAAAGTTCATTGGCGGGTACTCTAATGCCAAGGTTGGTTTTGACAAATCCAAGGCCAAGTGCTACAAGTGTCTGAACTATGGACACTTTGCTCGTGAATGTCAAAAAGACAGAGCACCGGCTTCGGGTTTCACCAAACCTAGCGAAGGAAACAGTCATGGCTACAACAACTAAAATAACCACAATCAAAGCCAAAGTGGAACGTCCAATGCACTGGTAGCTCAACAGGACGAAAGCTTTGATTGGGGTGTTCATCTGGAAGATGCCATCATTGCACAAACTCAGGTTGGTCTCATGGCTGAGATCATGGAGATAATGGAAGCTGAGAAAAGGGAAGCTGAAGAAAAGGAAACTTCTGTAGCTGATCAAGAGGAATCTACTACTGTTGTTGCTCTCATGGCTATTGGAGAGGCAACAAGTTCATCGAATGAGGTAGATTCTAATCCTTTTTCTGTTATTACTTATTCCAAATGTCTAGGCTTAAAAATTGAAAATTCTAAGCTTCAAGAAAAGGTCGAACCCCTTCGTATTGCAGCGTTAAGCTACAAAGAAAACGAAAAACGTTTTAAAGATTCAATTGAAACGTTGAAAAAAGAAAAAACGTGAGTATTCACTAAAAATGAGCGATCAACAGCTTCACTTGGATATTGCATATAAGGGGTTGGAGAAAAGGAACAATGAAATTAACAAGCTGCAAAATGAAATCTTGCAGTTGAAATGATCTAATGAGAAGTCGAAAAACTCTCGTTTTGTGATGGAACACTACGAATCTGTAGTGAGGCAAATGAATGGCTTAGGGCTGGGTACTAATGCCATTCCTCCACCGGTTAGCGGGAAGTTTGTCAACAACTTAGTAGACATTGATCTAACTTGTATTGATGAGTCCTCAGGAAAGGATGATTCCTCTAAAAAGGATGACTCCTCAAGTAAGGCCAACTCCACATCTGATGATGAGTTCTTTACTGCTTCTGATGATGGGTCGGTTAACACCTGCCCAGAAGGAGTAGTATCTGAGGAGTTGTTATATGAACAGAAAGTCAAGAAAAACATTATCACTAATAGTGATAACTGTATTTTAACTGAACCCGATATCATTGAATCTAATGATAAATTAAAGGTAATGCTTTATGGGGGGTATAAAAATCTTAATCAAGTAAAGAAAGAGGCTTTTTCAGCTCACTATGGGCTTGGTTACAAAGAAAATTTGCAAAAATACTATACTCCCAAGAACCAATCTGTATTGGGTCAAACTTCTGTCACAAACCAACTCCTCCTGCTCATCATGCTGAGTCATCTAATGCTAGATCTAATGAGCCTTATAGGAGGACTAACACAGACAAAAGGACTTGCTTTCAGTGTGGCTTGGTTGGTCACATTTTTGTGAACTGTCCTTCAAAGAACCAAGGGAAACGGCCTATTGTTTCACAACCGGCTGTCATCCCTAAGTCGCCATCAGTGAAACCTCCCAAATGTCCAAAACAAAATGTGGCAAAACCACCAGTTAAACCGATGGCAAAGCCAAAGATCAAATCTGAGGCCAAACCATCTGTTTTAAGAAAGGTAAAGCAACCTGCTGTACCTTGTCTATCTACCTCTGGTAGTACACGTACTGGTGAGAAACCTGTGGTGAAACTCTCTAAGCCACATAGAAGGAGAAGGAAAAAGAGGTTGAGAAAGCTAGAACAGCTGACTGGATTTCAATCAGGTGAAGCTTCCACTAGTTCACCTGCTGTTGTTGAACATAAGTCTACAGTTCCAGTTAAGAAACAGAAGAGGTCCTAGACTATCAAATCTAAAAATTCTCAATCTCCTAGTCCTAATTATTTTAAAGATTCATCAGTTTTTGAACAGTCACGACTGTGAGTTAAAAGAGGTAGTTTATTTTGAAAAGGATGGACGACCCAAGACTACTATGGCTTGGGTCTCCAAATCTAACTAATTCTTTTTGTTACTCGTGCAGGGACGTCCGAAGGGTACTATCTCTAACCGCTGGTATGTAGATAGTGGATACTCCCGACACATGACAGGAAACATGGCCTTGATTCAAGACGTGAAACCATTTAGAGGCGGCTATGTGGCCTTTGCTGGACAGAAAGGCGGTAGTATCACGTGTCAAGGCGTGGTATCAAATGGTTGTGTCAGTTTTGACAATGTCAACTTTTGCGAGCAGCTGAAGCATAACCTGCTGAGTGTCTCCCAAATGTGCGACAAGGAGTACTCGGTGATGTTTGATAAGAATGAATGCTTGATTCTCAAGCCTGGTTTTGAAGTTCCTGAAGACTGGATTCTGATGAGAGCGCCAAGGACAAACAACACCTATCAGATTGATATGAGCGTGGCAACAACCACCTCATCAGTTGCTACTTGTTTGCTTACTAAAGCGACAGAGCTTGACTCTATCTTGTGGCATAGGAAACTCGGACATTTTTCTTATCGTAAAATGAACCATCTTGTCTGAAACGGTTTGGTAACCGGGGTTCTTAAGCTGAGATTAACCGTTTCAGATGAATGTATGCCGTGTAAAAAGGGCAAACAGTAGTGGAAGTCTCACAAGCCTAAGCTCCAAAACTCCATTGATACCCCTTTGGAGCTATTACACATGGATCTGTTTGGCCCTATAAGTATCAGGAGTATTGGAGGTAAGTCGTTCTGTCTGGTTGTAACTGATGATTTCTCATGTTTTTCTTGGGTGCATTTTTTAGGTACTAAGGACGAGACTGCTGATATTCTTCAATACCTGATCCTAAGCTTAGAATCTCTTTGCAAGCTGAAGGTTAGAAGAATAAGGAGTGACAACGGAACTGAGTTCAAGAATAATTTGATGGAACTTTTCTGTCTCAAGAAGGGGACCCGTCACCAATTCAGCGCCCCGTACACACCACAGCAGAATGGAGTTGCAAAACGGAAGAACAGAACACTGATTGAGACTACAAGGACTATGCTGTCGGATGCAAAGCTTCCTGTTACTTTCTGGGCAGAAGCCGTTAATACAGCCTGCACATCTTAAATAGAGTTCTGGTTGTGAAGAGGCATAACAAGACTTGTTACGAGTTGATCAACAATCAAACTCCCAATCTCGATTACCTAGTTCCTTTTGGTAGTCCTTGTTCCTTGTTGCTACAATACAAAGACCGCCAGACTAAGTTTCATGCAAAAGCGGTGGAAGGCATCTTCTTAGGATACGTTGCCAACTCGCCTTGCAAGAGAGTGTATAATATAGGAACTCGTACTGTCGAGGAATGGTTTGAAGTGGATTGTAGTAAACACAACATTCCACCAGAACCAACTGGTCCAGCTTGGGGTTTTGATTACGATGCGCTATTCAAGTCATTCAATCTTCCAGATCTATCTGCAGTTGACGCCGCAAATGTTTATGAATTATTGGGTGGCGGCGATGACTCCAGCTTCTCTACTCATGCTACTGTACCAATTATAACTCATGATTCCAATGCTGCATCTGCATCTGGAACTCATGACAGTGATAACGGTGAAGATGTTCATGTTGATGGAGATGACGCTCAAGCTAATCCTAACACAACTGTAGGAAATGAAGCTTATGCTGATCCAATTAACATTGAATCCTCTCCTTCTGGAAGATAGGAAATGGGGGAGTTAAGCACAAATCTTGATTCAGAAATTCAGGAACCGTATGTACCGGAGAAGAGAGTGCATAAGAATTATCCAATCGACAACATTATTGGTGATCCTTATGCCGGTGTTCAGACTCGTCATCGAACTATCACTGAGAACACTAGTCTTTACTCAGAGATACTTGATACTTGTGTCATGGAAACATGTCTGCAAGCTGCATTTGTGTCCCAGTGAGAGGCGAAGAATGTGAAGGAGGCTCTCGCGGACAACTGTTGGATTGAGGCAATCCAAGATGAATTGTCTCAATTCCAAAAGTTGCACGTGTGGGATTTGGTTGACTTGCCAAAAGGCTTTCAGCCAATTGGAACCAGATGGGTGTTCAAATGCAAGACGGATGATCGTCATGTGTTTGTGAAGAACAAAGCAAGATTGGTTGTTCAGGGTTTTTACCAACAAGAGGGGTTGGATTACACGGAAGTATATGCCCTAGTTGCTAGAATTGAGGCCATTCGACTGTTCTTGGCTTATGCCACATATGTCGACTTCAAGGTCTATCAACTTGATGTGAAGAGTGCTTTCCTATATGTAAAAGTTCATGAAGAGGTATATGTCACTCAACCTCCCGGCTTTGAAGATCCGCATAATATCAATAAAGTGTATAAGCTCGACAAAGCACTTTATGGTCTTCATCAAGCACCACGGGCATGGTATGAGACATTATCTAAACATCTACTGTCTAATGGTTTCGACCGTGGACAGATTGACTCGACCCTCTTCATTAGGAAAGCAAGAGGTGACATTCTTCTTGTACAAGTGTATGTCGACGACATTATTTTTGGATCTACAAATGAAGGGGTGTGTAGGGAATTCGAGCAGGTGATGAAGTCCAAGTTTGAAATGAGTAACATGGGTGAATTGTCGTTCTTCCTGGGTCTGCAAGTCAGTCAAAGAGAGGATGGCATTTATCTACATCAAACTAAGTATGTGCAGGACATCTTGTCAAAATACAAGATGAATGATTGCAGTACTTATGGCACACCTATCCCAGTCACTCATGGTCAGCATCCTGACAAAGATGGAAAGGATGTGGATTGCAGATTGTACCGTGGGATGATCGGATCTCTTATGTATCTCACAGCTTCAAGACCCGATATAATGTTTCCTGTGTGCTTGTGCTCAAGGTTTCAGTCACAACCAAAGGAGTCACATATGGTAGCCGTAAAGAGAATTTTCAGATGCCTGAAAGGGAAACCTAGATTGGGTCTTTGGTACTCTAAACAGCAGTCATTCGACTTCAAATCCTACACTGATTCAGACTATGGTGGTTGTAACCTTGACAGAAAGTCAACTTCTGGTGGATGTCAATTCTTAGGAGACAGACTGGTTTCCTGGCAGTGTAAGAAGCAGTCAACGTTTTCTGTCTCAACTTGTGAAGCAGAATACATTGCTGCGGCGAGTGGTTATTCTCAGATAATGTGGATTCAGCAGCAATTGAGAGACTACGGCTTAAACTTCACTGGAACTCCTTTATTCGTTGACAACAATGCCACCATGTCCATCACAAATAACCTGGTGAAACATTCCAAAACTAAACGTATTGAAATTCGCCATCATTTCATCCATGATTATACTGAAAAGCATTTAATTGAACTTGTAAAAGTTCACACGAATGACAATCTTGCTGACCTTTTCTCAAAGACATTTGATCGATCCCGTTTTGAGCATCTTGTCAACTTGATAGGAATGTTCAATCCTGAGTGAAAATTAGTTTTTCTTAAATTTTATTTCTTTTAAATTTTCTATATAGTTCTTTTAGTTTTTAAAATATTTTACAAAATCAAAAACAAAATAGAAAATGGAGAAAATTTCAAAGTTAACTTGAGAAAAGAGGAAATGATTGCACATCAGAAATGATCTAAACGTCATAGACTGCTGATATGGGAAATGATTGCGTCATGCATACTTAATTGTTTAAATTATTATGTTTTTAATCTGCTTATTTACAAGTAATTTGAATTGTCAGTGGGCTGTATGCGTCTTTGAATCACTAGTAGTGTGGAAACTAAAGCCTAAATTACAACTGTGATTTGAACCCATGTTTGCTAGTGTGTGTGCGTAAAAGAATAGAAAAGAACATTATCAGATAAAGGATGTTAGATTTTGGCAATAATTTTCTTTTGAGATTAGTTTCGGGTTATGTCGTTAGCACAATTAACGCGGTTCATCTCACTACCCAAACTCACAAGTATGCAATGAGAGATTGAATCAAGACATGTCTCTACATCAACCGTTGAGCATGTATTCACCCTTGAATCACTCCTGATTCATTGAAATCAAATCCAGATAAAAGTTGGATTCTCTTACCTTATTCAAACACCATACTCATTATCCTGAATCACCATACCGATATTCAATGAAGAAAATCAAATGAAACCAAGACAAATGAATAACTCGATTCTGAATCTTATGATTCCTGATAATCCCTATGGATTCTGCTTGATTTTTCCTGTGCTAATAGATGTAACTTCATTCTGAAAATTTAGAAAATAATTGGGAAAATCTTAGATGCCTTCAGATAGTGCAATTTATATTGCTGTAGTATATCAGTGGGGTACACGCTGTATATCTTATAATTAATACCTTAATACACAAGAACGTGATACAAAGATGCTTATAGTTTCAAATCTTATAATATTGTCAACTTGAATTACTTGTTTATGTGCTTATTATGTATGAATAAATAGTAATCCATGACATGATCCCATATTCTTTGATGTTTATATTGTATTGTTTTTGCTATAAGTTAGTCTGATATGATCCTCTGCTCGTGTCTTTGATCAAAAATAGTTTGTGTAAATGCATGTATATTTCTATCTAGAAAAGATCAAAAAGATTTTAAGTTTATGAACAGTTCAATCTTAATCAGAAAAACCAAAAATATTAGTATTTAACCTTCCTGAATTGAGTTTGAATCCTCTTGATTGAATGTTGTTTATCTTGTTCGTTATTTGAATTGAAATCTTCATAATTTGAGTTGAAAGTTTGCGCACTTAAGGGTTTCTGCGTACTTGACAAGTGCGCATGAAGTAAGCCCTGCGTACTTTACAAGTACGCAAGAGTTAAGTCTTGTGTACTTGTAAGTACGCAGGAGTTAAAGCTTGCGCACTTAGCAAGTACGCAAGACCTTTTGGTGTTGGGTATATAAACAGGAGTTAGAAAATTTCAGAGTTTTATCTCATTCAAACTTATCGCCTATTCATTTTCCCTCTGCAAAATTTTCTCAAAACAATTCCGAGTGTTCCAACCGATTTTTCGTCCCATCTCTAGTATCATCATTGTCCAACAATCCATTGGCGAGAATCTAGTGGCATTCCATCCGCTAAATCATGATTCATGGACCGATTTTGAGAAGTTAAATTTTTTTTGGGTTTAATTCGCGATTTTGGACAAATTATAGTTGTTTTGGTAAAACTTGATAACTAAAACTTGTATAGAACTCGTAATAGACCCTGAATCAGTCATTAATCGTCCTTATTTTTGTCCTCACCTTGGATTTGACCGACGGTTCATCAGGGTCATCGATTAGGTCAAAATTGGACTAGTGTAGCAAGTATTTGGTGTGAAGGTTGGTCCCATGGGTCGTGATCACTGATTCGGACCTTGCGGTGACCTAATCCACCTCCTTTTTTTTAACATCTGTTGATTTTTACAACTTCTGAAATTTTTGAACAAGTATGTTTCTTGCGCACTTAGCAAGTACGCAAGAAGTAATTCTTGCGTACTTATTAAGTACGCAAGGGGAAATTCTTGCGTACTTGCTAAGTACGCAGGACCAACACTTGGGAAAAATTTCTATGTCTGGAAATTCAGTTCAAAGAGTAACTGCTATACTGAGTCATGTTTATTCAATTCCAATGACACTTGTTGTACTGATTATGTTTTCTGTGTGTTTTTGCAGATTACGGCTTGGGCATTTACGAATGAGTTCAATCTTCTAGCTCATACTCAACCGGAATGGAAGGGTGCTGCTCTATAATACCGCGAGATAATTGATTTCTTGAACCGTTCAAGAATCAGCTACGCTATTTCTGCAGACCCTATCGTTTCAAGACCTTATTTGGAGCAATTCTGGGAGACCGCGGAGCATGATTGCACGGTAACCCCCAATGTTATAAGGGCTACCGTGGCAAGTCATGATATCGCCTTTTCTGAAGACACTATTAGACGGGTCTTGCAATTCCGAGATCTTTTCACCAACCCGACAGCCTATCCTGACTACTTTGTGGATGGCTGTTGGAGGCAACGAATGGGGTATGTCGGTGCGAGAGACTATGCTTCTTATAAGAAAATGTAGGTACTCGATCAATGGAGATATTTTTCCCACATCATGATCATGTGCATCTCCTCAAGAAAAGCTGGAGAGGATGCAATGGGTCATGATCTTGCTGCATCCATGGTTGGCTTATCTCTTAACAAAGGCTACAACTTCTCACGATACATATTCAAAGCCATCAATGACCAGATCAACGTGGCTGAGAGGTTCAGGTTCTTGTTATACCCTAGGTTTGTGCAACTTCTGATAAACGATGTGTTGCCAAACCTACCTGCTACCGGGGAGAGATTGCAAGTTAAAAGGGTGGACAAAAGGGTGTTTGCACAGTTTTTAAAGCCAGGCAGTGTAGATCCTACCCTTGAGCACACATCACTCTTTGGCCACCTTATAAATGAAGCGTACGTGGCACCAGGTGACTGGAGATGGTATAGTCACGATTCGGAGCCAGAGTTGAGTGAACATTCAGATGAACAACAACAACAACAACAAGAGGAAGAAGTTGAAAGTGAAGATGAATCGTCGGATAGTGGAGACGAAGGAGCGGGGAATGATGGTTCTGAGGGATCTGACTCCGAAGAGACAGAGTCTGATTCTTCTGATTCTGATGATGCACCATCTCAGGCACACCCGAGGAGAACGATGAAGGTAACCCTACGTGAGTCGTCCTCAAAGAGAAAGCGACAAGCTTCAACCAGCGAATATGAGCCAGATTCTGACTCTGACTCTGCTATACAGAGACAACGACGTGAAAGTATACATAAGAACAGGGGGGATAGGCAGCAACAACCTATTCCAAGTGAGGTAGTGGTGAGTCCTCAGCAGCAAGTACAAGTTTCAGCTGCGAGTTCTGATTCAGCTTCCACCCCACCTTCACAACAGCTATACAGGAGACAGAGGCGGAGGCCACAGGTACAACCTGAGGTGGCAGCCACTACAATCACAGAGGAGGTTCCTGTGATAGTGACCCTCCCTGTCACATCTGTCCAGGTAGAAGTGACTACTCCAATTCTCACAGAGTCAGTCACCATCACACCTTCCATAACACCTACAACCGTCATCACATCCTCAATCCCAACAACCACCGAACCGATAAGTCAACCCTTCAACTACGGAGAATTTACTCAAGGGTTTGACTTCGATACTATCTTCTCCTCCCCAATTCACAATGCTGAAGCATCTACCTCCAGACATCCTGATCCTAATGAAGATAGGATAGTAGTTCTGGAAACCCAAGTTGCTGGTCTGTTGGAAACTATTCGGAAGTCAAAGGAGGAATCTGACGCTCAACAAGCACAGATTAATTCCTTGGTGGACGAAGTTAGAATTCTATGAAGCTAGAGAACGGGGACAGACGAGAGACTGAAGAATGTAATGACCCAGAATGAGCTTCTAATCAAGACAAACGAAATAATTCTGGGACAGGACGTCTCTTGAGCTGAGGCTTGATATGCAGCAGAAAGAGCATGAGCTGATGGTCAAACTAATTGTTGACCTGACCAAGAAGCTTGATGCTCAGGGGGGAGAAAGAGAAAGAGAAAGAGAAAGAGAAAGAGAAGGAGAAAGAGAAGGAGAAGGAGAAAGAGAAAGAGAAAGAGAAAGAGAAAGAGAAAGAGAAAGAGAAAGAAAAGACAAATACTGGTGATGAGCCTTGTCATCCTGTCGACTTGACAAAGGATGGTGACAAAGACAAGGATCCCGAAGTCGGTCATAGTGGAGGTGAGCACCAAGCTTTAGCAGGTGTGCATATCTCTGCTATTCCAATGGCTCGGGGGAGTCTACTCATCAAGAGGGTGGAAATACTTCTGGTGGTGGTGGTGACAAAGGAAAGTCAGCAGCTGATGTGCTTAAGGATCTATCTGACGATGAGATCTTATACTTAGAGCCTGATTATTCCAAGGAAGCACAAATCGATGCTCTCTACAACCTAGAAGAAGGAGAGATCGACTCTGGTGATGATTGGGATGAAGATGATGAGGATGTAGTGATAGAAGTTCCCAAGGGCGACGGGGAAGGAGAGTATTAGTTAGAAGATGGATAGATCTTTGAAGTTCCATCCTTCGAAGCCCAGCTCGACACAGGTTCAGTCGAGCATGCTAGTAATGTTGAAGCCTCGACTGAAGCCTCCCCAGTTGACCCTACACCTGTGGATCCGAAGGCACCAAAAGAAAAAGATATGCCTTCTACTTCATCTAAGGGTCCAGCTCCTATTTGGCAGAAGACGTCTATCATAGACAAATAAGGGGCAACAGGGATGATCTTGGCTGTAAGGTTCGAGGAGGATAAGCAGTTATTCGCAATCAAAGGATATGGGGGGGGGTTTAATACTTGAAACCAAACGGTGAAGCATTGAACTCCTTACCCAAATACGACCTTGTGAACCTAGCAAACCCAAGAGTTGTTGGGTCATTCTAATCACGCAGTGGCGATGGATTTGTGGCAGGTTCTGCAGCGGGAAGCAAGATCTGGGAAGTTCGAAGTGTTCAAGCCTCAAGTGCCCAAAAGAGTCAAGGATAAGAAAGCTAGACATCCTGTGACTAAGAAGTACTTAAAGAAATTGGTATACAAGCCAGTGCTATGTGAAACCAAGATTCCCTTGAGCAAGTTATCTCAGGATATCCTCGGTGACATGTGGTACTGGTACGTAGATCCAAAAACGGGCGAGGCTGTGGTGATAGGAAAGGTGAGGTCAGAAAGTGGATGCTTAGTGCCGAGGGAACTAATCAGAGTATTTGATGAAGTCTGCTTCATTAACTTCTCTGTGAAATATCTGGAGGCACTAGCAGACATGTATTGCATGCATACGGACGAATGGACGAAATTCCTTGCTTCTAAATATGACAAGGTGATCAAGTTCTGCCTTTACTATAAGAAGAAGATGGAAGCTAAAGATGCATAGTTGTGAAGACTGAAGACTAAAGATCGAAGATGATCCAGAGTTGTTTTCAAGGGAGAGTTTGTTGAAGCACTTTCCTATGACAAACACTCTGGATAGATTCTGGATAGATAGAGTCTTAGTTTAGTACTTTCATGTATGTATTTGTCTTTGTTTGTAAGTGTCTGTATGTATTAGTAATCGAGTTGTATTTACTTTTATATATTGATTGTTGCGATTTTCTCTAAGTGTTTTGCGCACTTGTATGTGCGCAGGAAGTCGTTCTTGCGTACTTAGCAAGTGCGCAAGAATACCTTTGCGTACTTGCTAAGTACGCATGAGCAAATTGCCCTGCGCACTTGCTAAGTGCGCAGGCATCAGGTCGTGTATAAATAGGAATTGTTAACAGTAGATAAGTACGCATTCAGATTAAAAAATACGCAGAACTTTGTAATCTCAGAACTTCTCTCTGTAACCTTCAAGTGTTTATAAAAGACGAACGTTTATAGTGATTATCTGGTCGGTTTACTTTGTTTCGTAAGACTCTCCACCTAGTCACGGGTATTCCGCACCAGGTCCGACTAGTAGACCCACTTACATGTGACGATCCGCCACACCCGAGGGACCTACACAAGCGATCTAGCGAAAGACTGTTTGGAGCCCGAGAGAAACATGATAGAGTGGCTGAGATTGTGGTTTGTGGAAAATGTGGTGCAAGGCATGAGGGGGAGTGTAGGATGGGAACTAATTTGTGCTTTAAGTGTGGCAAGACCGGGCACTACTCCTGGGAATGCCCGCAAGGTGTCAAATGTTATAATTGTGGGGGTAACGGACACATGAGTCGGGAATGCACTAGGCCAATAATGGGTGAAGCTGTAAAAGGGAAAGGCCCTAAAAGGAAAGAAAAGTGGCCCCGAGCATAGACTCGTGCGGATGCGTTGACGCAAGAACATGCCAGAGTGGACCCGACGTGGCATCAGGTACCGTCATCCTTGACAACACTTTTGTATCTGTGTTACTTGATTCGGGTGCCAGTAAGAGTTTTATATCTGTAACTTTCTACAAACGAGTGAAGTGCATCGTAAGTAAGCTAGAAAGGGCCTTTAGCGTAAAAACCGCTGAGGGTAGAACTGCGAGGGTTACCGAAGTAGTTGACAATTCCACAATAAAAATAGAAGGCCATAGATTCCCCGTCAGATTGCTTGTTATGGTTTTCGGAGGGTTTGATGTAGTTTTGGGTATGGATTGGCTAACTGCCAATGAAGCGCAAATTATATGCAAACGAAAGATAATCCGACTCAAGGCTTCGGATGGCAATGAAGTCGAGATTTTTGGAGATCGTGATGCCCCGATGCCCAACATCATCTCGATGATTAAGGCAACATATTACTTGAGGCGCAGATGCGAGGCTTATCTGGTGTACGTGATTGAAAAGTGTAAGGAAGTAAAGGAACTAGATGATGTACCCATGGTAAGCGAGTACCCGGAGGTGTTTCCAAAGGATTTGCCTGGGATACCACCCGACCGAGAGATTGAGTTCCGAATCAACTTAGTACCAGATGCCTAGCCCGTGGCCAAGGCTCCGTATCGACTTGAACCAGTGGAGATGAAAGAATTAATGGCACAACTAGACGAACTACTTGAGAAAGGATTTATCCAACCGAGCATCTCGCCTTGGGGTGCTCCAGTGTTGTTTATGAAGAAGAAGGATGGTACGATGAGAATGTGTATTGATTATCGTGAGTTGAACAAACGAACGGTGAAGCACAGGTACCCTTTACCAAGGATCGAAGACATGTTCGATCAATTACAGGGTGCAATTTGGTTCTCAAAAATCGACCTTCGATCCGTATAGCATCATCTGAAGGTGAGGGAAGAAGACATACCGAAAACCGCATTTCGTACGCGTTATGGACATTTTGAGTTTCACGTAATGTCTTTCAGATTGACGAACGCCCTGTATGGCCCCAAACCTGGGAGGCCTCACTTGCTGGATTTACTCTTTCATAGTCAGTTCTTAAACTTGAATATCAAAATAACGCATCGGAAAATTTCATTAAAACATAATCATAACATTGTTCAACATGCGGAAGCGTAACATAGTCTAATACATAAACATAACATGACTAATCATAACGGGATGCCAGTCTTCATATCATCCGGGTAACTCATCAAGCCGCCCAGCATCACCGTCCATCATCATAATCTGCCTTAACCTGAATGTGCATACTAAAAATTCAGCTACGCTGGTGAGTTCTAGCTTTGGAAAGTCCAATTCCTAGGTCACGTCATCAACCCGAACGGCATTATGGTTGACCCAGCGAAGATAATAACGGTAAGAGATTGGGATATTCCTAAGACGCCAACTGAGATCCACAGTTTCTTGGGATTGGCAGGCTACTATCGGAGATTCATCCAGGATTTCTAAAAATAGCTTCGCCGTTGACAAAGTTGACATAGAAGGAGGTAAAGTACGAATGGGGTGCGACCCAGGAAGAGTTGTTCAAGGAACTGAAGGAGAAGTTAACCGAAGCTCCAATCTTGGCCCTTCCCGAGGGTAATGAGGACTTATTGGTATACTCTGACGCTTCGGGAGAGGGGTTGGGGTGCGTGCTGTCACGCGGAATAGTGATCGCGTATGCGTCACGACAGTTGAAAGTTCACGAAGTCAACTATCCGACTCATGACTTGGAACTTGTTGCGGTTGTATTCGCATTGAAAATCTGGAGACACTACCTCTATGGGGTGAAGTTTACCATCTATTCTGACCACAAAAGTTTGAAGTGCTTCTTCGAATAAAAGGAGTTGAATATGAGACAGAGGCGATGGTTGAAACTTTTGAAGGATTATGACTGCGAAATCATATACCATCCTTGAAAGGCAAACGTGGTGGCTAACGCTCTAAGTCGTAAGGATGTGCCTACTCCTATTAGAGTGAAATCTTGCCAGTTGGTGGTAACACCGGATATGATGAGGGAAATTGAAAAGGCTCAAGACGAAGCACTAAAAGAGGAAAACATAAAGAAGGAGATGATGGTTGGCAAACAAGACAAGTTAGAATATAACACCCTTGGTGTTAGGACACGTTTTGGCCGGATATGGATACCTATGGGTGGCAATCTTAGAACCAAAATCTTGGATGAGGCTCACAAGTCTCGTTACTCTATCCATCCCGGTACCAACAAAATGTACCAAGAGCTGAGGAAGGAATACTGGTGGCCTGGGATGAAGTATGAGGTGACGAAATACGTAAGCAAGTGTCTGACTTGCTTGCAAGTAAAGGCCTGTCGATGCACTTTCCTGTGACAACACTCTGGATAGAGTCTTAGTTTGTATTTCTAATGTCTGTAATTTGTCTTTGTATGTAAGAGTCATTATGTAATAGTTTATCGAGTTGTATTTACTTTTACATAGTGTATGTTGCATTTCTTCTAAGTGTTTTGCGCATTTACATGTGCGCAGGAGAAAGCTCCTGTGTACTTAGCAAGTATGTAGGAAGACCCATGCGTACTTGCTAAGTACGCAAGAGCATTTGGTTTTGCGCACTTGCTAAGTGCGCAGGCATCAGGTCTGTATAAATAGGTTTGGTTCACAGAGGATAAGTACACAGAACTCATATCTTAGACGAACTCAGTTTGTTAAGTACGCAATTTGTATTCTCTCTGTAACCGTCGAGTGTTTATAATAGAAAGAGCTTTTATTGTGACTCTCGTGTTGGTTTACTTTGTTTTAGTTAGACTCTCCGCCTAGTCACGGGTATTTCGCACCCGGTCCGACTAGTAGACCACTTGCATGCAACGATCCGACACACACGAAGGGACCTACAAGTGGTATCAGAGCATTGCTCTTGAATTCGAGTGTTGTAAGTGAGTTTGGAGACGTTTTTACTGAGTTTTACAAGCAAAAAGAGGTATTTTTGTTGATTTTTGTGTTAAAAAAGGGGTAGCTCTTGAGCACTTTTTTAGAAGCAAAAATCTCTCAAAAACAAACTTTTGTTGTGTATTTGAGTTATTTGAGCATCAAAGGTTGGTTAGAAACAAGTTTCTGACCCTTTGGCTCATTTGCATTAATCATCAGACCAATTTTTACCATCTCCGGCGATTTTCAGGTAACTGGAAAAGGTTGGTGAGAGTTGCTGAAAAGGTATCCTGCGTACTTACCATTTTTGGCAAAAAGTGCAATCTTCTGCGTACTTACTAAATACGTAAGACTTATCTCCTACGTACTTACAAGTGCGCAAGACTGAACTTTTGCGAACTTAAGTCATATCCTGCGTACTTAATCATTTCCTCCTGCGTACTTACAAGTACGCAAGAGGAAATCTAAATACGCAAGACCATTTGTCAAGTGCGCAAGGCCAAAACCAAGTGCGCAACTGTGTCTGACTTTTCTGAAATTTGACTAAGTGTTCACTATGTCGAATCTTCAGAAACTTGGAAACCTGCTGAATTATGATAATGAGATCGGTACACCACAGAAACCACCAAAGTTGCTGAACGTGAACGATTATTCTAATTGGAAAGCACATTTTGAGCACTACATTTCATATACCGACTCATCATTATGGATACCAATCCTTGAGGGATATAAGCATCCGACACACATATATCTTGATGATGAATTGCCCAAGCCTATCTCTAAGCTTTCTGACGAAGAAAAGAAAGCTTATGATCGAAAAAAGAAGGCACTTGGTTCGATCACTATGGCATTAACTCGGGAATTTTTCCACAGTTTCTGAGGGTATGACAATTCTAAGGATCTCTGGAAAGCCTTACAGAAGAGATTCGAAGGAAATAGTGACATCAAGAAGAGTAAGCGGGATCTTCTCAGGAAGCAGTATGAGTGCTTCAGATTCTTTGAGAACGAATCTTTAGATGACCTCATCTCTAGGTTCTATCATTTACAGACTAAGTTGAATGCTTTTGACCTCAAGTATCCAGATGAAGAGATGGTGGAAAAGTTTTTGGATGCCTTACCACCCAAATTTGAGATGTACACAACCCTGATGAGGGAAAATCCTAAATTCTATGAGTTGACAGTTGAGGAAGCAATAGGAAAGATTCAAGCTCATGAAATGAACTTGAAAAGAAAGGAGAGCTCTGGAAGACCCCAGATACAAGACCCTTCTATGTATCATGGGACGACTTCTACATCCAAGTCATCTAGCTCTGGAATTGCCCTCTTCACTGGAAATCCTACTGAAGAAGACCACTCAACTGGATGTGGTGGTCATGCTTGCTATGCTTTAGGATCAGGGTTGGGGTCTCATCATCAAAATACCTCAAGAAATCCTCCTGCTACGTCTTCAGCTAACAACTCAGCTATAGCCAGAATAGCTGAAGATCATGTAGCTTTATTCTCATCTTGTATGCTTGCATATGAAAATTTCATAGGTGGGAAGCTTACTGATCCAGAGACGATTGAAGAAGATTTTAATCAAGTGGATCCTGATGACATGGAGGACATGGATATTCAATGGAATATGGCCATGCTTTTGAGGAGAGCCAAGCGTTTCCTGAACAGAACAGGAAGAAAGTTTATTGGCGGGCATCCTAATGCCAAGGTCGGGTTCGACAAATCTAAGGCCAAATGCTACAAGTGTCTGAACTATGGACACTTTGCTCGTGAGTGTCAGAAAGATAGAGCACCTGCCTCTGGTTTTACCCGACCCAGCCAAGGAAACAGCCATGCCAAAACAATCCAAACCACCACAATCAAAGCCAAAGTGGAACGTCCAATGCACTGGTAGCCCAACAGGACGACAACTTTGATTGGGGCGTTCATCTTGAGGATGCCATCATCGCACAAACACAGGTTGGTCTCATGGCTGAGATCATGGAAATGATGGAAGCAGAAAGAAGGGAAGCTTCTATTGCTGACCCAAAAGAGTCTACTACTGCTGCTACAGAGGAAGAGGAGGAAGCTGAAGGAAAGGAAGCTTCGGTAGCTGAGAAAGAGGAGTCGACTGCTGTTGCTTTCATGGCCATTGGAGAAGCAACAAGTTCATCTCATGAGGTAGACTCTAATCCCTTTTATGTTGTTTCATGTTCTAAGTGTCTAGGGCTAAAACTTGAAAACTCTAAGCTCCAAGACAAAATCGAACCCCTAAGTATGGCAGCTATAAACTATAAAGAAAACGAAAAACGTTTTAAAGAATCTATTGACACATTGACAAAGGAAAAACATGAGTATTCTTTAAAAATGAGCGATCAACAGCTTCACTTGGATATTGCTTATAAGGGGTTAGAAAAACGGAACAATGAAATCAACAAGCTACAAAATGAGATCTTGCAGTTAAAATGCACTAATGAGAAGTTGAAGAACTCTCGCTTTATGGTGGAACACTACGAATCTGTAGTGAGGAAAATGAATGGTCTAGGTCTTGGTACCAATGCCATTCCTCCACCAGTGAGCGGGAAGTTTGTCAATAGCTTAATAGACATTGATCTCACTTGTCTAGATGAGTCCTCTGATAAGGATGATTCCCCTAAGAAGGATGAATCTCAAGTAAGGCTAACTCCACATCTAGTGAGGAGTTTGTTACTGCTTCTGAAGATGGGTCGGTTAACTCTTGCCCTGAAGGAGTAGTATCTGAGGAGTTGTTGACTGAACAGAAAGTCAAGAAAAACATTATCACTAATGGTGATAATTGCATTTGAACTGAACCTGATGTCATTGAATCAAATGATAAACTTAAGGTAATGCTTTATGGGGGGTATAAAAACCTTAACCAAGTAAAGAAAGAGGCTTTTTCAGCTCACTTTGGTCTTGGTTACAAAGAAAATTTGGAAAAATACTATACTCCCAAAAATCAAATTGCTAAGGTTCAGACTGCTGTTCAGAAACCAACTCCTCCTGCTCATAATGGAGAGTTTTCTAAGGCCAGATCCAATGAGCCTTACAAGAGAACTTATGTAGATAAGAGGAACTGTTTTCACTGTGGCTTGGTTGGTCACATTTTTGTGAACTGACCTTCTAAGAACCAAGGGAAACGGCCTGTTGTTTCACAACCAGCTGTTATTCCCTGGTCGCCACCAGTGAAACCATCTCCCAAACATCCAAAGCAGAATGTGGTGAAACCACCAGTCCAACCAATGGCAAAGCCAAAGATCAAATCTGAGGCCAAACCATCTGTGGCAAGAAAGGTAAAGCAACCTGCTGTACCTCGTGTATCTACATCTGGTAGTACACTTACTGGTGAGAAATCTATGGCTAGACCATCTAAGCCACAGAGAAGAAGAAGGAATAAGAGGTTGAGAAAGCTGGAACAGCTGACTAAAGCTCAATCAGGTGAAGCTTCCACAAGTTCACCGGCTATTATTGAGCCAAAGTTTACTGTTCTGGTTAAGAATCAAAAGAGATCCTGGAACAAGAAAGTAAAAGGTTCTCAATCTCCTGTTCCCAAATCCTCCAAAGATTCACCAATTTTGAACAGTCATCATGACTGTGAGTTGAAAGAAGTAGTTTATTTTGAGAAAGACGGACGACCCAAGACCACAATGGCTTGGGTCTCCAAATCTAACTAATTCTTTTTTGTTACTCGTGCAGGGACGTCCGAAGGGTACTATCTCTAACCACTGGTATGTAGATAGTGGATGTTCCAGACACATGACAGGAAACATGGCCCTGCTTCAAGACGTTAAACCATTCAGAGGCGGCTATGTGGCCTTTGCCGGAGAAAAAGGCGGCAGCATCACGTGTCAAGGCGTGGTTTCAAACGGTTGTGTCAGCTTTGACAATGTCAACTTCTGCGAGCAGCTGAAGCATAACCTGTTGAGTGTATCCCAAATGTGTGAAAAGGAGTACTCGGTGATGTTTGACAAGTCAGAATGCCTGATTCTCAAACCTGGTTTTGAGGTTCTCGAAGACTGGATTTTGATGAGAGCACCAAGAACGAATGACACATATCAGATCGATATAAGCGTTGCAACAACCACCTCATCAGTTGATACTTGTTTGCTTACAAAAGCGACAGAACTTGACTCTATCTTGTGGCATAGGAAACTTGGACATATTTCGTATCGTAAAATGAATCATCTTGTCCGAAACGGTTTGGTAACCGGGGTTCCTAAGCTGAGGTTTACCGTTGCAGATGACTATATGCCTTGTAAAAAGGGCAAACAGCAACGGACTTCTCACAAGCCCAAGCTCCAAAACTCTATTGATACCCCTTTGGAGCTATTACACATGGATCTGGTTGGCCCCATAAGTATCAGGAGTATTGGAGGTAAGTCGTTCTGTCTGGTTGTAACTGATGATTTCTCACGTTTTTCTTGGGTGCATTTTTTAGGTACTAAAGACGAGACTGCTGATATCCTTCAATACTTGATCCTGAGCTTGGAATCTCTTTGCAAGATGAAAGTTAGAAGGATAAGGAGCGACAACGGCAATGAGTTCAAGAATAATTTGATGGAGCTTTCTGTCTCAAGAAAGGGATCCGTCACGAATTCAGCGCGCCGTACACGCCTCAGCAGAATGGAGTTGCTGAACGGAAGAACAGAACACTGATTGAGACTGCAAGGACAATGCTGTCGGATGCAAAGCTTCCTGTCACTTTCTGGGCAGAAGCAGTTAATACAGCGTGTCACGTCTTAAACAGAGTTCTGGTAGTGAAGAGGCACAACAAGACTTGTTACGAGTTGATCAACAATCGACTTCCCAATCTTGATTACCTAGTTCCTTTCGGTAGTCCTTGCTCCTTGTTGCTATAGTACAAAGACCGCCAGTCTAAGTTTCATGCAAAAGCGGTGAAAGGCATCTTCTTAGGATACGTTGCCAACTCGCCTTGCAAGAGAGTGTACAACATAGGAACTCGTACTGTCGAGGAATGGTTTGAAGTGGATTGTAGTAAACACAGCATTCCACCCGAACCAACAGGTCCAGCTTGGGGTTTTGATTATGATGCGCTATTCAAGTCATTCAATCTTCCTGGTATATCTGCAGATGACGCTGCAAATGTCTATGATTTATTGGGTGGCAGCGATGACTCCAGCTTCTCTACTCGTGCTACTGTACCGATTCTAACTCCTGATTCCAATGCTGCATCTGCATCTGGAACTCATGACAGTGATAACAGTGAAGATGTTCTTGTCGTTGGAGATGACGCTCCAGCTAATCCTAACACAACTGTAGGAAATGAAGCTCCAGCTGATCCAATTAACATTGAATCTTCTTCCTCTGGAACACAGGAAATGGGGGAGTTAAGCACGAATCTTGATCCAAAAATTCAAGAACCAATTGTATCGGAGACGAGAGTGCATAGGAATCATCCAATTGACAATATTATTGGTGATCCTAATGTCGGCGTTCAGACTCGTCATCGAACCATCATTGAGAACACCAGTCTTTACACAGAGATACTTGACACTGGTGTCATGGAAACATGTCTGCATGTTGCATTCATGTCCCAGTTAGAGCCGAAGAATGTGAAGGAGGCTCTCACTGACAACTGCTGGATTGAGGCGATGCAAGATGAATTGTCTCAATTCCAAAAGTTTCACATGTGGGATTTGGTTGACTTTCCAAAAGGCTTTCAGCCAATTGGAACCAGATGGGTGTTCAAATGCAAGACAGATAATCGTCATGTTGTTGTGAAGAACAAAGCAAGATTGGTTGTTCAGGGTTTTTATCAGCAAGAGGGCTTGGATTACACGGAAGTATATGCCCCAGTTGCTAGAATTGAAGCCATTCGACTGTTCTTGGCTTATGCCACATATGTCGGCTTCAAGGTCTATCAACTTGATGTGAAGAGTGCTTTCCTTTATGGTAAAGTTCATGAAGAAGTCTATGTCACTCAGCCTCCCGGTTTTGAAGATCCGCATAATATCAATAAAGTGTATAAGCTCGACAAAGCACTTTATGGTCTTCATCAAGCACCACGGGCATGGTATGAGACATTATCTAAGCATTTACTATCTAATGGTTTCAACCGTGGATAGATTGACTCGACTCTCTTCATTAGGAAAGCAGGAGGTGACATTCTTCTTGTACAAGTATATGTCGACGACATCATTTTTGGGTCTACCAATGAAGGGATGTGTAAGGAATTCGAGCAGGTGATGAAGTCCAAATTTGAAATGAGTAATATGGGTGAATTGTCGTTCTTCCTAGGTCTGCAAGTCAGTCAAAGAGAGGATGGCATTTATCTACATCAAACTAAGTATGTGCAGGACATCTTATCAAAATACAAGATGAATGATAGTAGTACTTATGGAACACCTATCCCAGTCTATCATGGTTTGCATCCTGACAAAGATGGAAAGGATGTAGACAGCAGATTGTACCGTGGGATGATCGGATCACTTATGTATCTCACAGCTTCAAGACCCGATATAATGTTTGTTGTATGTTTGTGCTCAAGGTTTCAGTCTCAACCAAAGGAGTCACATATGATAGCCGTTATGAGAATTTTCAGATACCTGAAAGGGAAACCCCGATTAGGTCTTTGGTACTCTAAGTAGCAGTCATTCGACTTCAAAGCCCACACTGATTTAGATTATGGCGGTTGTAACCTTGACAGAAAGTCAACTTCTGGTGGATGTCAATTCTTAGGAGACAGACTGGTCTCCTGGCAGTGTAAGAAGCAGTCAATGGTTTCTGTCTCAACTTGTGAGGCAGAATACATTGCTGCAGCGAGCAGTTGTTCTCAGATACTGTGGATTCAGCAACTGTTGAGAGACTACGGCTTAAACTTCACTGGAACTCCTCTATTCATTGACAACAATGCCACCATGTCCATCACAAATAACCCGGTGAAACATTCCAAAACTAAACATATAGAGATTCGCCATCATTTCATCCGTGACTGTGCTGAAAAGCATTTAATTGAACTTGTAAAAGTTCACACGGATGACAATCTTGCTGACCTTTTCACAAAGGCCTTAGATCGATCCCGTTTTAAGCATCTTGTCAACTTGATAGGAATGTTCAATCCTGAGTTAAAACTAAGTTTTCTTAACTCAATTCAATTCATGAAAGTTAAATTTTTAATTCTTTTAAATTTTCTGTATAGTTCTTTTAGTCTTTAAAATATTTTACAAAAACCAAAAACAAAATAGAAAATTTCAAAGTTAACTTGAGAAAAGAGGAAATGATAGTACATCTGAAATGATCTAAACACCATAGACTGCTCATATGGGAAATGATTGCGTCATGTTTACTTAATTGTTTAAATTATTATGTTTTTAATCTGTTTATTTACAAGTAATTTGAATTGTCAGTAGGCTGTATGCGTCTTTGAATCACTAGTAGTGTGGAAACTAAATCTAAATTACAACTGTGATTTGAACCCATGTTTGCAAGCGTGTGTGCGTAAAAGAATAGAAAAAATCATTATCAGATAAAGGATGTTAGATTTTGGCAGTAATTTTCTTTTAAGATCAGTTTCGGGTTATGTCGTTAGCACAATTAATGCGGTTCATCTCCCTGCCCATACTCACAAGTATGCAAGGAGAGATTGAATCAAGACATGTCTCTACATTAACCGTTGAGCATGTATTCACCCTTGAATCACTCCTGATTCATTGAAATCAAATCCAGATAAAAGTTGGATCCCCTTACGTGTAATCAAACACCATATCTATTATCCTGAATCATCATCCCGATATTCAAAGAAGAAAATCACATGAAACCAAGACAAATGAATCACTCGATTCGGAATCTTATGATTCCTGATAATCCTTATGGATTCTGCTTTTTTTTTTATGTGCTAATAGATGTAGCTTCATTCTGAAAATCTAGAAAATCATTTGGAAAATCTTAGATGCCTTCAGATAGTGCAAGTTAAAATAGCATTTCGGTGGGGTACACGTTGTATGTCTTATAATTAATACCTTAATACACAAGAACATGATACAAAGATGCGTATAGTTTCAAATCTTATAATATTGTCAACTTGAATTACTTGTTTATGTGCTTATTACGTATGAATAAAGAGTAATCCATGACATGATCCCATATTCTTTGATGTTTATTTTGTATCGTTTTTGCTGAAAGCTAGCCTGATATGATCCTCTGCTCGTGTCTTTGATCAAAAATAGTTGGTGTGAATACTTGTATATATCTATCTAGAAAAGAACAAAAAGATTTTAAGTTTATGCATTGTTCAAGTTTAATCAGAAAAAGACAAAAATATTTTATGTTTAACCTTCATGAATTGTATTTGAAACCTCGTGATTGAATACTTTTATCTTGTTCGTTATTTGATCTGAAAATCTTCATAAATCTGAGTTTCTAATTTGCGCACTTCAGGCTTGTGCGTACTTGTCAAGTTCGCACGAAGTAAACCTTGCGCACTTAGCAAGTACGCAAGAGTTAGTCTTGCGCACTTGTAAATGCGCAAGAGTTAAGTCCTGCGTACATGTAAGTATGCAAGAGTTAACTCGTGCGCACTTAACAATTACGCACGACCGATAAGTGAGGGGTATAGAAGTGACACTTAGAAAATTCTTTCAGTTTCAAGCTTTCAAACCGATCACCTTCCCTCTGCAAATTTAACTCAAATTCAAGTGTGTCTAAACCATTTTTTTTTCGTCCCGTCTATAGTTTCATCATCTCATTTCATCTCATTGGTGAGAATCTAGGCGATTTCCATCCATTAAATCATGACATTGGACCGATTCTGACTTAGAAATTCTTAGGTTAAATCCGAAATATTTTGGGTAAAATTGGGGTTGTTTGGGTAACTTATTGACATTTCTATGCTAATAGGGTTCTTAATCGACTCCATATTCATCCATTTTGTCCTCGATTATAGCCGTCGGTGGAATTTTAATCGACAGTGGGATTGGGCGACGTTTTTAAGTCGAAATTGGTCTTGGTTTGGTAGTTACTGGTGTTAATAATGGTCCCATAAGTTCGAATCCTCGATTCCGACCTATTGGCGACCTACTTGACCCGGTCTTTGAGCAATCTGTGATTTTCTTAAAAAATTATGAAATTTTTGCCAAGTGTTGTTCTTGCGCACTTAGCAAGTACGCAAGAAGCAATTCATGCGTGTTTGTTAAGTACGCAAGAGGAAAAGCCTGCGCACTTGCTAAGTGCGCAGGACCAACACTTAGAGAAATTTTCAAGTCTGAAATTTTTGTTCATAATGTAACTACTATACCGTGTCATTTTTGTTCATCTTCAATAATATATATTGTTCTGATTATGTTTTCTATGTGTTTCTGCAGACTATGGCTCGGGCATTCACTGATGAGTTCAACTTGTTAGCAAACACTCAACCTAAGTGGAAAGGGGCAGCTTTGCAGTATCGGCAGATCATTGACTTTTTGAACTGATCAAAAATAAGTTATGCAATCTCAGCTGACCCAACCGTCTCAAGACCTTACTTGGAGTAATTCTGGGAGACGGTAGAGCATGACTGCACGGTATCCCCTAATGTCATAAGGGCTACCGTTGATGTTCGGGCTATTGCCTTCTCTGAGGATACAATAAGAAGGGTTCTGCAGTTTGGAGACCTCGCTACCGACCCGACATCCTATCCAGATTACTATGTGGATGGTTGTTGGAGGCATAGAATTGGATATGTCGGAGCGAGGGACTATGCCTCTTACAAGAAGATGTGGGTTTTGGATCAATGGCGGTATTTTGCCCACATCATGATCGTGTGCATCTCGTCCAGAAAAGCGGGGAAAGATGCCATGGGTCATGACCTTGCAGCAGCCATGGTGGGCTTGTCTCTTAATAGGGGCTACAACTTCTCTCGCTACATCTTCAAAGCAATCAATGATCAGATTAATACAGCAGAGAAGTTTAGGTTCCTATTGTACCCGAGGTTTGTGCAACTTTTGATTGATGATGTATTGCCAAACCTACGTGCTATCGGGGAGAGACTGCAAGTAAAACGGGTGGACAAGAGAGTATTTGCTCAGTTTCTAAAGCCAGGCAGTGTAGATCCTACCCTTGTGCATACAGAACTCTTTGGCTTCCTGCTTAATGAAGCATATGTCGCACCAGAAGATTGGAATTGGTATAGTCCCAATTCGGCACCAGAGATGAGTGATGATTCTGATGAACAACAAGAAGAAGAGAATGAAAGTGATGGAGGTGATGACGAAGGTGGTGATGGTGGTGCTGAGGAATCCGTTTCAGAAGCAACAGAATCAGATTCTTCTGATTCCGATGACGCACCATCCCAGGCACACCCGAGGAGATTAGCATAGGTAACCCTGCCTGCGTCGTCTTCTAAAAGAAAGCGACAAAGCTCGAGCAGCGAATATGAGCCGACTTCTGACTCTGATGCTGCTCTACAACGACAAAGGCAAGAGAGTGCCAAAAAGAAGAGGGGTGATAGGCAAGAGGTTGCTATCCCCAGGGTTGTAGAGATCCCGACTGTGCAGCAAGTACAACCAGCAGCTGACAATCCAAAGTCAGAATCTACCCCACCAGCACAGCAACTGTACAGAAGGAGGAGAAGGCCACTAGTACAAGATAATGTGGCAGTCACAGAGGAGATTCCTGTGACGGTGACCATCCCTACTCCAACCGTCCAGGTGACGGTGACTACTCCACTTCTCACGGAGTCAGTCACCTTCACCCCAACCATAACACCCACTCTCATCATTACATCCCCACCCCCACCTCACACCACTGAGCCGTCAGGTGAACCCTTCAACTATGGTGATTTCTCACAAGGGTTTGACTTTGACACAATCTTCTCCTCCCCCATCCATAATGCTGAAGCCTCATCATCTAGGCATTCTGATCCGTATGATGCAAGCATCAATGTCTTAGAGACCCAAGTTGCTGAACTGTTGAAGACCATTCAAAAGTCAAAGGAGGAGTCTGATGCTCAACAAGCACTGATTAATTCCCTGGCAGATGAAGTTAGGATTCTCTATAGCCAGAGAACAGGGACAAATAAGAAACTGAAGAATGTTATGGCACAGAACGAGCTGCTGATGAAAACCAATGAAATGATTCTAGGCCACAGAACTTCATTTGAGCTAAGGATGGATTTGCAGATAAAAGAGCACGAAGCGATGGTCAAATTAGTTGAAGAACTGACCAAGAAGCTTGGTGCTCAGGGGGAGAAAGAAAAAGAAAAAGAAAAAGAGAAAGAGAAAGAGAAAGAGAAAGAGAAAGAGAAAGAGAAGGAGAAAGAGAAAGAAAATAAATCCACTGGTGCTGAGCCTTGTCATCCAGTCGACTTGACTAAGGATGATGATAAAGACAAGGATCCTAAAGCCGGTCTTAGTAGAGGTGAGCACCAAGCTTTGGTGAATGTGCCCATCTCTTCGTTCCAATGGCTGAGGGGGAGTCTACTCAGCAAGAGGGTGGTGATACATCTGGTGGTGGTGGTGGTGAGAAAGGGAAGTCAGTGGCTGAAGTACTTAAGGACTTATCTGATGATGAGATCCTATATCTAGAGCTTGACTACTCTAAAGCAGCACGGATTGATGCTCTCTTCAATCTAGAAGAAGGAGAGATCGACTCTGGTGATGACTGGAATGATGAAGATGAGGATGTGGTGATAGAGATTCCCAAGGGCGACGGGGAAGGAGAGTACGAGTTAGAGGATGGTGAGATCTTTGAAGTACCATCGCTCGAATCTCTGCTCGACACAGGCTCAGTTGACATGGCAAGTAATGTTGAAGCTACAACTGAAGCCTCCCCAGTCGACCCTACACCTGTGGACCCCAAGGCAACAAAAGATAAAGACATGCCCTCTGCATCATCTAAGGGTCCAGCTCCCGTGTGGCAAAAGACGTCCATCACAGACTAGCACGGAGCTACAGGTATGATCTTGGCTGTTAGGTTCGAGGAGGACAAGCAGTTGTTCGCCATCAAAAGATCTGGGGGGGTTCAATACTTGAAACCAACCAGTGAGGCGTTCAACTCTTTGCCCAAGTACGACCTTGTGAACCTCGCAAACCGCGACCTGCTGAGTCACTCGAGTCATGCAGTAGCAATGGGTTTGTGGGTAACACTACAACGAGAAGCAAGATCAGGGAAATTTGAATACTTCAAGCCTCAAGTGCCCAGAAGAGTCAAGGATAAGCACGCTGTACATCCTGTGACTAAGAAGCACATAAAGAGATTGGTATACAAGCCAGTGCATTGTGAAACTAAGATTCCCTTGAGCAAGTTATCTCAGGATATTCTTGGTAACATGTGGTACTGGTACGTAGATCCAAAAACGGGCGAGGCTGTGATCATGGGAAAGGTTCGTTCCGTGAGTGGGAACACAGTACCAAAAGAACTGATTAGAATCTCTAATGAAGTCTGCTTCATCAACTTTTCTGTGAAAGATCTGGAGGTACTAGCGGAACGCTACTGTGTCCACACGGACGAATGGACAAACTTCCTTGCTTCTAAATATGACAAGGTGATTAAGTTCTGCCTTGATTACAAGAAGAAGATGGAAGCTAAGAGACCAGTGATGTGAAGACTGAAGACGATGAAGATCCCGAGCTGTTGTCAAGGGGGAGTTTGTTGATGCACTTTCCTGTGACAACACTCTGGATAGAGTCTTAGTTTGTATTTCTAATGTCTGTAATTTGTCTTTGTATGTAAGAGTCGTTATGTAATAGTTTATCGAGTTGTATTTACTTTTACATAGTGTATGTTGCATTTCTTCTAAGTGTTTTGCGCACTTACATGTGCGCAGGAGAAAGCTCCTGCGTACTTAGCACCCATGCGTACTTGCTAAGTACGCAAGAGCATTTGGTTTTGCGCACTTGCTAAGTGCGCAGGCATCATGTCTGTATAAATAGGTTTGGTTCACAGAGGATAAGTACGCAAAACTCATATCTTAGACGAACTCAGTTTGTTAAGTACGTAATTTGTATTCTCTCTGTAACCGTCGAGTGTTTATAATAGAAAGAGCTTTTATTGTGACTCTTGTGTTGGTTTACTTTGTTTTAGTTAGACTCTCCGCCTAGTCACGGGTATTCCGCACCTGGTCCGACTAGTAGACCACTTGCATGCAACGATCCGACACACACGAAGGGACCTACAAGGCCAAACACCAGAAACCTTATGGAAAGATTCAACCTCTTGATATACTGGAATGGAAGTGGGAACATATTACAATGGACTTCATAACCAAGCTACCTCGCACAGCTAAAGGTCATGACACCATTTGGGTAATTGTGGGCCGTTTAACGAATAGTGCTCATTTCCTACCTATCCGCGACACGTTCTCGTCGGAAAGGTTAGCGGAAGTATTTATTAACGAAGTAGTATCATGGCATGGGATACCTTTGACGATTGTATCTGACCGGGACACACGATTCACAACAAGGTTCTGGAAAATATTTCATGAAGCGATGGGCACGAGACTTAATATTAGTACAGCATACCACCCGTAAACGGATGGTCAGTCCGAAAGGACCATTCAAACATTAGAGGACATGCTCCGTGCTTGTATTATTGACTTCCGTGGCGGTTGGGATAATCACCTGTCGTTAGCTGAGTTCTCCTACAACAACAGTCATCACTCGACGATAGGCATGCCGCCTTACGAGATGTTGTATGGGAGGAGATGCAGGACCCCGGTTTGTTGGGGTGAGATTAGACAGAAGGAATTAGGAAGTCTTGAAGTCGTAAGAGAGACGTCGAAAAGGTTTGATCAAATCAAGGCACGAATGAAGGCCTCACAAGATCGTGAGAAATCCTACGCGGATAAACGGCGAAGGCCTATTGAGTTCAATGTTGGTAATCGAGTAATGTTGAAAGTATCGCCCTGGAAGGGGATCATTCGATTCAGGAAGAGGGGAAAGTTAAGTTTGAGATTTGTCAGACCATTAAGAATAACGGCACGGGTCGGTGAAGTCGCCAATCGGTTGGAGTTACCCGATGAGTTAAGTGGGATTCATCCTACGTTCCATGTATCACACTTACGAAAGTGTTTAGCGGGCGAATCAGCTCATATAACACTTACCGACATCGAGGTGGACAACAAACTTAACTACATCGAAGAACCCGTGGCCATCAAAAATCGGAAGGAGAAACGTTTACGAAATAAAGTCATTCAATTGGTTAAGGTACATTGGAAGCACCGGAAGGGATCAGAAGCTACTTGGGAAACGGAAATGGAAATAAAGGAGTCGTACCCTCAACTATTTGACTTGTGATAGGTTTCGGGGACGAAACCTATTGTGAGGGGGTATACTTGTAACATCCCAAAAATGAAACGTCAATTATAATAACGGGTTAAACACGAGATGAGCCGAATAAACGAGCGAGGCACGATGGGCCGGGCGAACATAAGGGTGACGAACAAGGGGGATGAGGCTCCCTATAAATAGACAAATCCTCCTCATTTCTCTCATTCTTGCATTTTAGAGAGAGAAACTGTAGAGAGGGAAAGTGTCGGAATCGCTCAAGATCGCACCAGCTCGTGTCTCCAGTGCTCTTTAGAACAACCTCTTAATCAGAAGCTCGATACAGGTAACGATTTGGCATAGATCTGAGTTTTTGTTTACTTTGGGGTTTTCGGGTTTTGAATAAAAAGATGGTGTTTTTACATATTAAACTGAAAGATAAACATAGATTTGAGTTATTAAATGAAAGGCAAACATTTTGAACGTAAAAAGTTCGGATCTTGACGAGGTCGGATCTGCATGCAGAAGTTAGGGTTTTGTGGGGAAGAAGACAGCCCACAAGCATGTCCTACGTACTTGATAAGTACGCAAGAACAAAGTCTACGTACTTGATAAGTACGCAAGAACAAAGTATGCGTGTATGTATTGGCCTTACCCTTACGGGGGGCATTTGTGGCTGGCTAACAGTTGTACAACTGGTTGAGGATGGGGTGACGACGGTCACCCATGGGATTACTGGGATCTCGATGGAAGGTACTATTCCTTACGGGGAAATAGTACCTAAGGTATGTTCTTTCTACCTAGAGGTAACGAGCCTTAGGAGACATATGTTTGGTCAACCTAGAGGTAAGGAGCCTTAGGAGACCTAGGTGACGGATGACTTAGAGGTAACGAGCCTTAAGTTTATCCGCTGGTATGCGATGTATGGAATTGACGGGTATGAGAAGGCGTAGATTCGGTTCATGTTGACTTATGATATGATGCTATGTTATGATGTTATGATGATGTTAAGTTATTGCATGTTTTACGTACGCTTTTGTTATTTAAATGTATGTTATGTGTTTGGCAAAATGATTATGTTAAAGTTTTATGTGAAGCTAGAACTCACCAGCGTAGCTGACTTTTAGTTTGCACATTCAGGTTAAGGATAGGTACGGAGGGACAGTGATGCTTGGGAAGCAATGAAGAGTTACCCGGCTGATATGATGACTGGCATCCCGTTACATTATGTTTATGTTATGTAATGCATGTTTTAGACAATGTTTACGCTTCCGCATATCTGACAATGTTACTGTTATGATTAAATGAAAGTTTTTCGCTGTGTTATTTGATATTCAAGTTAAAGAACTATTTGTTAATGAGTAAATCCAACACGTGAGGCCTCCAGGGTTTTGGGCCTTACAAAATTGAACGAGTTTATGTACACACACCCCTTCACACAGATCATTACAAACTCCCTAAACACTCCATCGATCCTATTTGCACCTCTGCCTTCCGACCAAGCCTCAAGGACTTTGTCTCTGATCTCGTAGCCGTCTGCATTCAATCTCTCACCAAATCAAGTACGCTTGGTCTCCTTTGATTCATTATAGGGTGTTTTACATTAGTCACATAACAATTTGAAAGATCAAGAATCAATCGAACCGATTTTAAATCTAGGGTTCATGTTCATTGTTGGCGCTAATCTGATTTGGGGTTTGATCCATGTTTTCTATTTAATTAAACGGTATCCTAAACAACCAGCGAAACCACTTGGTCCGGCTGGTAAGTCATTGCACCACGGACCAAGTGGCGTGGGTTCGAAACCCACCTAGCCGACCCTTTTTGCGTGTCCATTAAATCCCATCCCGGCCCCCTTTCCATTATCAGGTTATATCATTTCTGGGTCGGTTTGGTTCATGGATTGCGCCTTGGTCTAGTGGTTAGAGTTGAAGGTTTCCCCCTGGCAGACCCCATTTATTTTTTTACTAGTTTCACCACTCCATTCGTTTTATAAAATTTATTTTATGAAATTTTATACCATTTGCGACTATTTATTTCTATAACAAACAATTTCACATATAAAACGACTATTTTTACAGTTTTAAATTGTTTAAACACTTTATTTCCAATATAAAAATCATTTAAAAATCATTTTTGGTAAAGTAGTCAATTTAAAAATAAAGTTATTAATTCCTCATTTAAATTTGCAAATTTTGTTAAGATTTTACATATCCATTTTATAACCTTGCAAAATTTTATATTTTTCTTAAAATATTAATTTCTTAAGGTTTAATTAAGGTTTAAATATAATTAAACAAATATTAATTAAGCAAAAAATTATATTTTTCTTAAAATATTAATTAAGGTACGAACAATTGAGTTGATCCAGTTTGCTACACTTAAGTTGTGGACCTAGTTAATCAATAAAGAAACTTATTATGTATTTGAATTTTATGTATTTTGTTGGATTATGTTTGGTTTGTTTTATGAAATGAAATGTGATGATTTAATATATTACAACGTAGTCAACCATGTGCTCATGAACAGTCTCCATGTCCCACCCCGACGTTTCCGCCATCGGTTGGGGTGTGACAATACATGAGCCATAACCAAACCATGATCGGTGAATTCCCCTCCCTCGCTCCCCGCGAGTATGTGTTAAGATAATATGAGGCCATTCGACCCTCCAAGTCGTCGGTTAGCGCGACTGACCATGACCGGGGGAGTCACCCCTAATAGTACTATTCGTAGAATCCTAGGCTATAAAGTAAATGGTTATAAAGTTGGTGATGTTCAGGGGACTTTTAGTGCTCTATGTGTGTTCACTCATGTAAATATAAAGGTCAGGACTTGTTCTCTTGTTATCATATAAAAATGTTTGTATGTGTTTCCATGTTTTCTCAAGTTTTATCAAACATTGACGTTTCATGCTATCAAATATATATGCAAATACGTCGTATAAGTATGTTTCTCCCCTGATGTTTACAAAACATTGAAAAGCAAAAAGGAGGCAGTGAACTCACCTGGTTTCCGTCGATACCCTAGCACGGTAATTGATCAAGAAGTACTCGACTATATGAACCCTAAACACAAGGGTATATAAGTGTTCAGACCTATTTTCTTAAGTGCGAATTGTTCACCCGCTTTAGTAAGTCCGGTAAAGGACGTGTTTGTTTTGGAAAAGATATTTTTGATTTACGACTCGTTGGTGATTATTATTTCTGTTACTTATGTATCAGTGTTAAAAAAATAGTTTACAGCCGACGAGTTACGACGTTTAAATAATTATTCTCGATAATTATATTCTATTTTCGTCGTGTCCACATAACACGATGTAATACGTGGTAAAACTCGTGGTCTACTTACATATATATATAGTCGTCTAAGTTCGATTCATACAAAGTCATATACGGTTTATTCATATCCTCCCATTATGCTCTTCTAACTTCTACTTTTACCACTTACGACATTAACTAGTCGAACTACCTTTTTCGAGTTTGCTAAAAATAAGCATCCAGGTTTATAATAGTGTTTTCAAAACTTGATTCTTTTCAAAACGTCAATGTTATGTGTAAACCATTAATTGTTGTCAAAAATACATTTAGAGGTCTCAGGTTTTTACTAAAACCATTTTATAACACGTTTACCTCTTATATTTTTACTGACTAGTTATTCGTACTTATGATCTATAATATTTATCTTAAATTTGTTGATCACTTATTCATGTCTTTCAAGATTTATTCTTTTATCTTTTCATCTTGGTTATCTTTTATTATTTAGAAATCTTAACTCCAAACACACACATATATATACATATATGGCATATACATACACATACATATGCCATTTTTTTAGATCTAGTTTATGAAATTCATGTGTTTAATTATCCCAGCTCATAATTTGTAAGGCCCCAAACCCGGGAGGCCTCACTTATTGAATTTACTCATCAACACATAGCTCTTAAACACAAGACATTAACAATCACAGCGGAAACAACTTTAAGCATAACATAAGCAGCGAAAATACATAACTTGTCTTTAACATACCTGTCTAATACGAAACTTAAACTTGTCTTTAAAACATAATAAACTTTAAACATAAACGGGATGCCAGACTCTAATCTTCAGGGTAACTCCTCAAGCCAGCCAAGCATCCAAACTGCCACCTACACTTACCTGATATGCATACTAAAAGTCAGCTAACGCTGAGTGAGTTCTAACGTTTACATAAAACATCTTTACATATATTATAGGAGAAGGTTTTTCTTGTACATGTCTTTACAACCAATTGGTAAAATCTTTGCATATAATGTCTTTTAACTTTTATTACTGTCCGTATTGTCCCAATGGTTCAAGTCCAAAGGTCGACGAATAAGGAAAGTTAACATGATGCGTCACCGTGATATTTGTAACAGCCCTGACTAGTGTCAAGATACTGCTACCATACAGTTAATTCTATTTATCACTTCTTAGGCACAAAGCCCACTTAGGCACTAAGCCCTACTTATGCACTAAGCCTATCTCGGGCACTGAGCCCATCTCAGGCACTAAGCCCCACTTAGGCACTGAGCCCTTCTTAGGCACTGAGCCCTTCTTAGGCACTGAGCCTGCCTCAGGCACTGAGCCCATGAATGACTCTCTACTTGTATTCATTCTCGAAGGAAAAACATTTCTCTTTACTAATTACTTTCTTTAAAATCTCATCTTCGTTCTTTTGAAAATATATTTGTTATTAACAAACCTTTCCTAAGCATCATTCTTTACATAAAACATTTCCTATGCCTCTTTTAAACATTTCAGTAAATCATGACTTTCGCCATCGTTTATTAATATAAAATATGTAATAAACACACTGTTAACTAAGTATGCACATTACTCCAAAAGTATGCAAGAAAGGGTATTAGAACTCACCTGGTATCTTAGCTGGAATGGTCTACCAGATCTCACATAATCTGAATAATCATAACAATTCGACACGTATCAGACTTAACTCGACACTAAACGGTTTCACCATTTCTGGCTAGGCAAAATTAAGGCTAAGTTCGCCTCTTTCTATCTTGGCGAACATACTAACTTCACTAACCATCTATATATACCCATAGACCTGATGCTTGCGCACTTAGCAAGTGTGCACGGCCTTGTTCTTGCGTACTTAACAAGTACGCAGGGCCTCGCTCTTGCGTACTTAACAAGTACGCAGGCCCTTGTTCTTGCGTACTTAACAAGTACGCAGGGCCTTGTTCTTGCGTACTTAACAAGTACACAGGGCCTGCGTGTGGGCAGTCTTCTTCCCCATAAAACCCTAACTTTTGCATGCCGATCCGACCTCGTCAAGATCCGAACTTTTTACGTTCAAAACTTGTGTTTTCTAACCGAGAGTCTAGATCTATACTTTATTTTCATTTTCAAACGTAAAAATCTAACCTTTACCCAATTTTATTTCAAAACCCAACACGGTATGAAAAACTCAGATCTAGGAGGGAACCTTACCTGAAATCGCTTCCCGTCTTTTGCTAAACACTCTAGAGACTCTTGCTAACGATCCTTGAAGCTCGAATCTGAAAAACGGGACTTTCTCTATAGGCTCTCTCTCACTTTCTCTCTCTAGAATCCGAAAATGGTGTTGCAAATGAGGGTTAGGGCTGGTCTTGAGGCTTATAAGGGGCCCAATCGTTGCCCTTTTTCGGCCCATACTCCCAAGCCCAAGCCCGTTCCTCCTACTCTTGCTAAGTTTTAATTTTTTTACTAAATATTCCGGGTCTAAAACTTGGGATGTTACATAACTATTATCAAAAGTGTCATGTTCTTTTTATACTTGTAATCATCCATAACTTAGTAAACTTTCCTTGAATCAAGAGTTTATATACACATATATATGTATAGGACTTACAACACATACACACTTCTCATTTCGAACTCAAACAAGACCATGATTTATGCTAGATTATTTAGTGTAGTGAGTTTTATGAAAACTTATAACTTTTAGGTGAACAATTTCACATCAAAGTAGGATCTAGAGAAAAAGAAAGTTTATAGAATGGTATACCCCAACAAATGGAAAAGGTGTCGGTTTTGGAAGATGAAAGCTAGATCTCCTTGGATCAACTTGTTAGGACATAGTTTGTAATGACAAAAGCTTGTAATAGTTAGATTTTATGTCTTTATGTTTTTGTTGTGTAAATGTCTAAAGTTACTAAGTGTTTTACAAGTGAGCCTAGAGGCGAACTTTTTAAGTTCGCCTGGTCTATCAGAGGCGAACTTAATAAGTTCGCTTAGGTCTAACTGAGGCGAACTTGTTAAGTTCGCTTAAGTTGTTAGAGGCGAACTTATTAAGTTCGCTTAAGTTGTTAGAGGCGAACTTAATAAGTTCGCTTATATCAGAACTTGTGTTTATAAATAGAGTTTACAGTCTGTTCAATAGAACATAGCAGAGCAGAGAGAAACAGAACAGAGCAGAAGCGATTATCTTGTAAACTCTATGAAATTTGGAGTATAACGAGAAGTTTATTTACACGTGTTGTTTCAATTGTCGGTTAGTATACAAATGTTAACATGAAGGATTCCACAGTTCATGTTATAGCAACGTCATATTACGAGTTCGATCACTAGTTGAGTTACCTGGACCTACACAACTCATGTGGGCTCCTTTAGACATCAAATGGGGATGGATTCTTCTTGATTTCTAGTGCAAAGTTCAAGTAACAAAGGTGTGTGTTTCTTTGTAGTGAGCCGAGAGAAGGGAAGAGAAAAAGCAAAGCTCTTGCTTTATTTCCATACACCCCCCCCCCTTTTATACTAGAATGGATTGAGTAAAAACTTGGTAATAATGATGGAACATCATTACAAAGTATGGAGGTTGGAGTGTAGTGTGGAAGAAGCAACAATGAGGTGATGGGGGTGGCATGATTGCCGTGAACATGGGTGATGGGATGGGGGGTTGGTCTTTGCTTGTGATCTTCACCATAAGGTTTGAAACTTGAAACAAATGAGTAGAAATCATAACTCTAAAGAGTGTGATTGATGCTGGAGTGTAAAAGGAGTTAAATGGGAGTGGTCTTGACACAAAATCAAATGAGTAGCATGAAGATGTGATGTGGGGTTGGCCCCTTTGTGGGGTTCTCGAACGAGAATGGCCAAGGGTGGGGGGTTGGTTTGGGTTTGGTGAGTAACTAGTGGGGTTAAGTGGGATATATTTAGGGTATTTGATTATTTGAAGCTTACTTAGGATAACAAACGATAATTTAGCTCGGTGTTGATGCATTATAGACACACGGGTTAGAACATAACTAGTTAGTAACTTGTTTAATAATGTACACTTTATTTATAAGTGACTAAACGCGCACACACACACATATATATGTCTAAACGTGACATCACATGATAATATTTACGAGAGGTTCGTCATGAACTTCTACAAGTGTTTACGAACTCTTTAATTATTCTTTTCGCAAACTATATTGCACATATATTTTGAATTCCTAAACGACGTAATGGTTATCCAACTAATTATCCCCAACGTTCGTATCTTGTGGGTTATATATATATGTTTATTAAATGAGACGGGGGTTGAGTGGTGTCACAGTCAAACTCCATAATTATGAGGATTTGACACCTTAAGTGGAGTACACTCCTGCTCTTAATGATGACGACATGATGTTTGAGTGAAGTACACTCTTCATCGTAATCATGAAAATAAGAGATTGAGTGCAGTTTAAGCAAAGGGATAATGATGATGATGGTGATGTGGTTTGTTTAAATGCAGTATACTACCCGCAATTAATACCCACTTTAAAATATAATTCTCGGAGTCGTCAACTTATAATATATATATATATACACATCTATCTATATATATATATATTTATATATATATAATCTCTTAGTTTAGACGTCTTACGAACTTGAATGAAGGCGTTCAAGTTTTCGTATATTTTTAATTGTAAATGTGTTCGCTCACATTTTATACGCATCTTGAGAGAATAATTCACAACGACAACTCAAGAATGTTTTTACTAGAATTTTTATATAATATATATTAAAGGCTTAGTCTTCGGAATATGAAGCTTTGTATGTCACAGAAGTATATTGCTTGTTGCAAAAAAATTCAAGCTAACCTCAAGGTTAACCTATAATTTAATGATATAATTGTATCAATGATTTGTACAAAAGTATAAAGGAAACCTTATGCGCGAAGGGAATGATGTGTGTCTCCTTAATTAAATAAGAAGATATTAGTTTGAGTTTCGAATAATATGTACGTAAATAATTGTATAGTAATTTGAGTAGTTGAATAGATGAATGAATGGTTTTCCTTTGTTTATATTTTGGATGAATATATGCATAAATGAATTAAATAATTAGTGTCTTTTGTTTGAAAGTAAATAAATGAAGAAATAAGTAAATAGTTTTCTTTTGTTTGTAAATATAAAAGTTAATAAATGAGTAAATAAATAGGTGAATAATAATTAGTTGAATAATTTAGTAATTAACTACATAAATAAATAAGTAATTAATTAAATAAATAAATCCTTTTATTTATTTATAGTTTGTATAGGATCGGTAAATACAAGATGGTTCTATTCCAGTTGAGATTGGCGAAAACAATCACAACTTAATCAAAGAAAACAAGTAAACACAAGAAGTACTGATAAATGCAATTTGTATTAAGCTTCAATGGTTACAATATTACAGAGAAAACTCTAACAAAAGCACTGAGACACAATGACTCTAAGTACTACTTATATAGTAACTTATAATCAAGACAGACCCTTGATTCTAAAGATCAGATCTAACATAAACCGTTGCTCTTGTATTGAAGCTATTCTACGTATAATGAAAATAAACACTATAAAAGTTAACTTTACTCAAACGTCTTCTTAGTCATCATTGCTTGCATGCTTGGAGAAGAGCGTTGTAGTGCTTTATTGTCTGCACCAGTGACATTCTTTCTGCATGGAGTGTGTCAGTGGTGCAGCGTAATGGTTGATTTTGCTTTTGCAAGGCTGGTCAGCTGCAACGTTTGATCTTCAATGGATGAATAACTATCAGTAGTAGAGTTGTTGATCAGCAGCAAGATGCAACCATCCAAAGCTGCTGATGATTTTCCTATCAGCAGCATCAAGTGTTGATGCTGCTGAGAAGCCTATCCGCAACAAATCTGGTCTTCAGCAGATAAGGCTCTCCACAGCAGATTTGTTCTTCAGCAGAACAACAAGTATCCGCTGCAGATAAGCTTATCCACAGCAGTTTGTTGGTCATCAGCAAACTCTGAGATCCGTAGAATTTGTACTTAGAGAATTTTGTAGGAATCAGTCTTTATTTCTACAAACTCCCCCTAGACTGATGCTACCAAAACTCTCTTACTGCTTTTGTTGCTGAAGCTTTTGCATGTGGCTGACGATTCTTGCAACCTCATAGCCTCTTGGGTCCTTGCTGGGATTGTTAAGATGAAGCTCAGATAGAGTCTTGATATCTTTGCTTGGCATTTTGAAGATAGCTTTGCTTAGACATCTTATCTTTTGTCCTTTAATGTCTGTCAAGGTGAACTCATTTTCTTCAACATTGTAGGACCAACTGATGAATGGAGAGTGGGATTTGAGAGGTTTTGCATTAATAATTTCATCTTTGCTGGGGTTGAAGTGATGTTTGATCACCAGCAACAGATGTCTCCCACCTTCATTCTCGGGCTCATGAGCTTCACCCAGCTCCATTATTCTTCTTAGATCTGAATCTGGAAGTTGCAATATCTCATCAACAGTTACATAGAGTGATCTTCTTTCTTCTGTTCTTCCCCTGAAGACTTTAAACCTTTTATCTTGAGTGCTGTAGGACCAGTTGACAATTTCTATCGAGTCTTCTGGTTTATTAGTAGGTTTGCTTTTCTTGTTGGGAGGTTGTTGATGAGTAGAAGCTGGGTGGGAGGATTTGGACTTTGTCGGTGGAGAGGAGGGAGGTCTAGGATGGAGAGTGGAAGGTTGTTGGGTAGAGGAAGTACTGGATGAGGAAGTACTGGATTACCCTCTTCTTTGAGCCTTTCTTCCCTAGTCTTTCTTCCTCTTCCTTTTTGACTTTAAGGTAAAGGGCTTGCAGGTTCATGAAATTCATGGGACACATCCTTTTTCCACTCTCTCCTCTAGCCTTTAGGAAGTCAATCATGACCTTCCTTTCTTCATGGGTTCTTTTGTTGAAGGCAATGGTTTTCTTGGATTTCTGTTTGGCTTTTTCTTCTTCTTCAGCCCTTTTCTTGTTTCCCAATTGACCCTACTGACCCATGAAGGCTCTGTAGATTTCTTTATTTTATAGTTTTTCAAGGTAGTCTGCATCCTTACCTTGAGAAATCAGAGCCTATATCCACTCCTCTCTCATTCCTGTAGCTAGTTCAGAATCAGTTATTCTGAACTTGGCCAATTCCTTCTTCTTCTTCTCTCTCTTCTTCTTCTTTATTAAATTGTTCCTGCAGTTGAAGAGAAAGAGCTTCATCTTCTTGAATTTGATAGACTGCGGGTATCTTGACTTTCAAATCATCCAGCTGTTTGGCATACAACTGGATCTGTTGTTCTCTAAGGAGTATGGCCGTTTTTCTTTCTTGAGCTTTTCTTAGTTCAGCCATCTCCTCTTCTTCTCTTCTTCTTCTTCTTCTTTCCTCCCTTCCTTCTTCTCTTTCAATAACTTTTCTTCATCTTCATCTGTCATAGGTCTTTTCCCCTTGTCTTTGCTGGATGCCTCTGCTTCAGCTTCATGGACCACAACAGCAGATGTAAGAGATGCTGTTGGGATCTCAGCTTCAGCTTCATTGGCATGATGAGGAGTAGACACAGAGGAAGGGACTGCTTCACTCTCTTCCTTTTCCCATTCATTCCCATATATAGCTTTAAAGGCTTCTTTGACATTCTGAGCAGCCACTTTTCTTGACCCTTCTGCTACGTTCAGTATTACAGTTGGTGAGGAGGGAAGGGATAGATCTGAGTCAGAGTCATTCATTGCAGGTGATTCCTCCTTATAAAGAGAAGCCTTGATGAGTTTGATCATTTCTTGACTTTCTAAGGAGTTGATGTTGCAGATGAGTGATCTGAGCTCAAAGACCTTGTGTAGGAAGTCTGAAGGTAGGAGTAAGATATCTTTGATGTTGATTGAGAGAGAAGATCCGTTGCTTAAGAAGAAGGTGAAATCAGAGGAATCAGTGCTTACCCATCCTAGCACTTCCAAGTCCCTGACCATGATGTTGTACAGGAATCTTCGCCAGCAGATAAATTCTTCTTCAGTTAAAGCACTGCTCCTGATTAAGTCAAATCTTCTTGGAGCCAGTCTTTGTTCTACTGTTGATGAAGATTCAGGATAAGCCACCCTATTTGCTTCTTTTAGTAGTCTTTCAAACCAGGGCATATTATCCTCCATTAAGTCATAAAACCTGCTGATTGCAAGTTCTGCTGAGAGATATGATGAAGTGTTGATACATCTTGTCAGATACAGATTAAGAACATGGAGGGCATTAAGAGTGTTCCATTTTAGCTCTTCTGCTCCACTAACTCCCATCCAATCCATAATCTCTCAGCTATGCCATCATACCCCCAAGCTAGAATGGAGTCGAATTCTAGCTTGTTTGAAGTTAGTGAGAATTGGGGAGTAGATGTTTGACGTATTATGGCTGCAGCTTCAGGAAGTATGTTGAATGATGGAGGTGTGTCTTCATGGATAGTTTCATCTTGCAACACCTCATCAACATGTAGGTCCCCATATCGCGTCTACGGATCGATCTCGTGATAAGACGTGGCGTTTACTCCAAGTGCGGAATCCAACGAGTTAACGTTTATATGCATAAAAGACAAAGCAAACAATCAAGTAAATAAACTTCTCAATTTGTATTCCAATCACAATGATGTTTACAGACTCAATATGATCTCTCTGATTCATTCTGGTTCACTCTCATTGACTGACTTTGTAAAACACACATATATATAATCAACTGACCTGATATAAGCGAACTTATTAAGTTCGCCTCTAACAGCTTAAGCGAACTTAACAAGTTCGCCTCAGCTAGACCTAAGCGAACTTATTAAGTTCGCCTCTGATAGACCAGGCGAACTTAACAAGTTCGCCTCTAGGCTCACTTGTAAAACACTTAGACATTTGACATTTACATAACAAAAACATAAAGACATAAAATCTAACTATTACAAGCTTTTGTCATAACAATCTATGTCCTAACAGACTCCCCCTTGACAATAGCTTTATCTTCCGTCTTTAGTCTTTATCTTGAGCTCTTCCAGTTATCCGGTAGTCTGCTGCCAGCATGCACACCATATCTTCTGCATATCTCCAAAACTCTTTTGTACTGTAGACCTTGTTCTCTCCAAACATCAGTGTACATTATCTCATTCTTTCGCAACGTCCTCAGATCTTTCTTTGAAAAATTAATAAGATTCATTGTGTCATAGAAACACACAATGACCTTATTCTCTTTATCTTCAATCCTTGCTTCACCAGTATTAACATCAACATACCACCACTTCATATTCCCAAGAAAGTTTTGAGGAATCTTCTTTAATGATATCTTGTGAATAGCACGCACTGGTTTATACTTGTATCTCCAGGTTACTTTCCCAGTCTTTGGATCTAGGTTCTTCACTCTCTTTCCCTTTTGTGGTTTCAGTCGATCATACTTTCCTGAACTACCTTCTTTCTTAATCAGGTTTGCTATCACATCAGCCAAACCATTATTTGATCTATTAATGAGTGGCTTTGAAGCTAGACCATTTATTTCACACCTCGGCAAGGTATTGAAATATTTGATCCTCAGCTTTAAGTATTGAACACCGTCAGATCGTTTGATTGCAAATAATTTTGATTCATCATCATAAAACCAACTTATGATCCTTCCTACACACTACTCTTTATTCACATATTTCTCTTTCTGAGCAGGTTGTGCTAGAGACTTGGGTAGCACCTTCATCCAACTGTTTACAACTTCTCTCCACTGTTCTCTTGTCATCCATGTATCTCTGTACATCACAGGTTCTTCATTAACCTTCGGAGAATCAGTGTGAGTAGTGTCAGTTTCATCATTTTTATTAAATTCAATATCTTCATCATCAGTATCCATCTTTGAATCAATTGTATCATCAGGCAGTGTGACGTCTTCAACACAGTCCATAGAATCTGTTACTCCTTCATAAGTGAATTCAGGAATAACATCATCCTGGATGAAGTTATACGGCACCTTAAGACCATCACAGCCTTCATAAGTAACACTATCTTTATATTTCTCTATTTCAATCCCTACTATTTCTCCTTCTTATATCTCATTATCCGACATATCATCTTCCATGTCATTGAATAAATCATCAATGTCATCAAGACATGCAATCTTTTCAGCTTCCTCTTCTTCTGAATCTTGAAAGAATTCCAATAACAGAATTTCTTCTTCATTAGTACCAGAATTATCTTTGTCTTTGTTTTCTTCAATGGATTGTGATGTCGACACCCCCTGAACCCTAGATATAGGATTAGCGTCAGTGTATTGACGATCACCCTCAATATTTCCAGCAGGATCATTGTCTTCATCATCACGTCTTTGAATAGACTCTGTGTGACAAGTATCAGGTATCCTCAACTCCCCCTGAGCGTCAAGACTCTGAACGAGTTTGGACACTAATGCTTGCATGTCAGCAATCTGTTGAGCTTGAGTCTGAATCACCAGCTGCCATTGTGAATCAGTAGACACAAGAGTGTTTACCTGTGTTTGTAGAGAAAGCACTTAAGATTCAAGGAAGTAATCCTTTCAGAATCAGAAGGCTTTGACGGACCAGCCGACGATTGTGGAATAGAAGGACTTGAAGTAGTAGGAATAACTGGAGGAACAGAAGAAATCACTGGAGATGGATCCTTAGATCTTGGAGGAGTAATTATCAAAGAAGCAACAAAATTAGCATCCTCGACTCCCTAAGAAGATTTTGCAGCAGCTATTGAAGCAGACATCAACTTTTGATGCGTAGGATCTGGATTAAAGTCACAATCAGTGTCAGTACTCTCATCGACCAAAAGTACTGATCCGGAAGGAGGATCCCGAACCGACTTTCTTCTTGGTCGTCTTGCTCGAGATTTAATGCGTTTGCCAGCATTAGCCAGTGGAATTGTAGCCAACCGTTCATAATGACCTGAGGAAAAATCCCTAGAGTCATCAGAATCAATGCTTTCATTCACCGATAATGTCGTATCACTTGAGCTGGAACTAGAATCAGCATCGGTCACCACATTCCCTTCAGCTTCTGGAATTGGCGAGTTCACAGCATCATCAACGAAATCATCCATGTTCATTCCTAGATCTTGATTAGGATCATGAACGACCTCTTCTTGAACTGGTTCCTGAATAGGTATTTCAACTTCAGCTTGTGGAATAGGAACATGTTCAGGAATAGGAATTTGTGGTTGTACGGGAACTTGTATTTGTGGAACTGGTATCTATTGTTGTTGAACTTGTTGTTGTGCAGGTTGTTGTGGTTGCTGTTGTTGTTGTTGAACATTGAAGCCTTGAGCTTGAGCAAGTTCATCAGGATGAAACCAGTTGTCATTCAATGGTGCAACATAATTAGGATTGATTAAGTGTCCAAACAAAGGAGTATTGACTGGAATCAATGCAGCATTCTGCTGTTTCACCTTCGTACAGTCGGTAAAGATACGTTTTGACATCGAAGTCAACGTTAATCTTATTAGATGTTGTGGAAGATCAGGAATAAGGTGATTGAGTATCATTTGAATAAAATGAGGATACATCAAGAAACCTTGACCTTCAGCTGGATTAATCTGCATTACCATCTCCCGATAGAAGTAAAGTGGAAAATTGAATCGTTTATTCAATGTTAAGGCCACCATAGCAGTTTGAAGAGCCATCTTCAATCCATCAGTACCAGCTTTGCGAGGAGAGATGCATTGAATAATCACATGCATAAAATACCTCCATTCACCAACTAATCCACCTTTCCGTGCTTGGGTATCATTCTGTTTCCCATGATATCCCATCCGTTGAAAACAACCCAGAATAAGAGTGCCTGGATAAGATAATGGATCGTCAGCATTTCCACCCAAATCAAGAGCAATACGAATCGTCTCTTCAGATATTGCAATCTCGATATTATTAACAATGGCACGAAGAACATGCGGTTCAACGTCCGTATCTTGATGCACAGTATCCCAAAATTGCTGTATGTACACGGGACTTATGTAAGGATCAACAGATAGAGCAATGTGAAGACGTGATCTGTTCAAAAATCCTATAATGCCTTGAAAATTCACAGCCTCGGACATGTTGGGATCTAACAATGCCACTTGATTATGTTTATATTCGACACGTCGAGCCATCTGAAACATTTGGACAACAAACATATTAGGAAAAATAACGAGTACAAACAAAACAAAACAAAAAAAAAAAAATTTTAAAAATTTCAAACAACAAAAAATTTCACAAGTCCAAATCCTCACTGTCCCCTAGGTGAACTTAATAAGTTCGCTTAGTAGTGCAAGCGGCGAACTGACAAGTTCGCTTCAAACAAGTTCGCTTGGAACAAGTTCGCCTGAACTGTGACGTTTCAAATTCAAACACAGACAATCAAAATTCATCGAATCAAGATAACATCATGGAATAAGAATTGAATATCAGTCGAATATCAATTTATAACCAAATCGGATGATCAATTTTACAAGTTTGGTCAAAATTAGGTCAAAATCCGTCCGTTGAAAGCGTCGACGTAAAACCGAGAAGAAAAGTACCAAATTCTCTCAATTTATCAGATGAAATTCAACGAAATTATCTTGGTTGAATTCGCAATTCAATTTGGATTAAGACAGAAACAGTAAACAACTCCAACAACAACGTTTAAAAATTTTGGAAAAATCAGTCAAGTTCGCCTAAAACAGAGGAAGACGATGAACTGAAAAGTTCGCCTGATCTAGATCCTTAAACCCATTAAGTTCGCTTAATTAGGCGAACTTGTTAAGTTCGCTTAACAAGCCTTCGGCGAACAAGATAAGTTCGCTTCACCCCTAAGTTCGCTTCACCCCGGATAATCAGATTAAGTTCGCTTCACTGTTTTAAGCGAACTTATTAAGTTTGCTTCACTGTACACAGGCGAACTTAATTGCTTTTCAACCTTTTTGCCTTGAACAAAAATTTTATCAACTTCAACCTGTCAAATCTTGAACTTCCGTCAGCAACACGTATCCGATCCAATCCCGAACAATTTTAATAAAAGTTTAGAATTTTCATGGAAAATAAAAAAAAACAAAATCTTTTTGAATTTTATCTATTCAAACGGAAACACATATTTTTGGATTTTATTTGTACAAACTGAAACATATATTTTTGGATTTAATCTGTACAAACAGAAACACATATTTTTTGATTAACATCATGAGCAAGAAGATCATATCAGTATTCAATTAATTCATCACATTTTAGCAATAACATAGGGTAACCTATAGTATGAAACCATTCAACTCAGTTTTGTGCACTTTGCATCTTTTTCATTTTGAAACTCATTCAATTTGAATAATATTTGAAATGATACGCGATAAATTTCAAAGTAAATAAGATCGGGTTATAAAATGCTCTTTTATTTATACCGAATTTTAAATATAAAGCATGAATTCTTAAATTTGTCAATATTATATTATTTGAACTATAAGCGTTTATTCTTCAAATTCATGTGATTTAGTACCATTTAGATAAAAAAACATCGTGTACCCCACATATATGCCAAACAGAAAGTAAATGCACTATCTTCAAGACATATAAGATTTTATTAAAGATTATCCGAATTTTCAGAATGAGAAGACATCACTTAGCACATGAATAGCAGAATCCAAATTGGATTGTAAAGGAATCAATGAGATTCAGAATCGAATGATTCAATGTTTTGGCTTATATGTGTGGAATCATAAGATTCAGGTACGTAGATCCAACTGTTATCTGGATTATGAATTCAATGGAATCAGTAAAGATGATTTATCAATATGATCCAAGGGCTAGTATATGTTTGACAGATGTTGTCAAGTACATATCTTGATTATACTTCAAATTGCATGCTTTTCGGGACATGGGCACTGAAGCAAATCGAATGAATAGTGCTAAAGACATAACCCGAAACTGATCTCATAGGAAAATCTTTATTAAAAGCTAATATTCTTTATCTGATAATGATCTTTTAGACACACACCCAGACATATAATGGATTTAAATCACAGATGTAATCATATTATATTTAATTTTCACACTACTATTAGTTTCAAAACGCTTTTAGCCTATTGACAATTCAAGTTTCAAATTTTATACACAAATTTTAAAACAAATTATCAAGAATAGAGCATTCACAACACTATCATTTCTTATTTATGCAGACTTTGAAATTTAGATCAAATCAACTTATTTTAATCAAACATATATCTAGGTCTACTAAGGTCGTGTGAATTGAACTAATCACTGATGTACTATCATTTCTTCTCTAACCTCAAATGATATCAAATTTTATATTTTTCAATTTGTTTTGACTTTTTATAAATTACAATTTTTGACTGAAAATGTAAATGCAGAAATGTAATAAAGCAATAAAAGAACTTAAAAAACAAAATTTTCCATGAAATTCTGATTTTGAAAAGCTTTTATTCGGGATTGATCATACCAATTATTTTAATTAGGAATTCAAACCTGGTACGATCAAATGCTTTGGTAAACAAATCAGCAAAATTATCTTCAGTGCGTACCTTGTCCGGCTCAATCAACATTTTCTCTGCACAATCACATATAAAATGATATCGAATTTCGATGTGCTTAGTTTTACTATGTTTAACAGGATTATTCGTTATGGACATAGTAGCACTATTATCAATAAGCATAGGGGTTCCTGTGAAATTCAAACCGTAATCTCTCAATTGCTGTTGTATCCACAGGATCTGTGAACAACAACTTGCAGCAGCGATGTATTCTGCTTCGCATGTTGAAATCGAGACTGTGGTTTGCTTTTTGCATTGCCAGGATACAAGTCGACTACCTAAGAACTGGCAACCACCTGTTGTAGATTTCCTGTCCAGACAACAACCACCAAAATCAGAATCAGTATAAGCATTGAAATCAAAGTTAGAACCATGAGGATACCATAGCCCTAAACGTTGTTTTCCTTTTAAATATCAAAAGATTCTTTTCACAGCAATTAAGTGAGATTCTTTTGGCTTTGCCTGAAATCTGGAACAGACACACACGGCAAACATTATATCAGGCCTTGAAGCGGTTAAGTACATGAGGGATCCAATCATAGCTCTGTAAAGTCGACAATCCACATCGTTTCCTTTCGAGTCAGAATTCAACTTATGATTGACCGGTGTCACACCCCAACCGACGGCGGAAACGTCGGGGCGTGAAGCGTGCAGACTGTTCATTGCTCATGGTTTGCTAATGTTTGAATAATTAATAATTGTTTTCATTGCAAATAGATAAGTTCAACAAAGCACAATCAATCCACAAAACATAAATGTAAATTACATCAAATAAGCTAGTTTAATTAAATTCTAGGTCCAAAGTCCTATGTGTAGCATATCTTGATCACTTCAAACATTAGTACCTGAAACATGGTTAAATGAGAGGGTCAACTACAAGAGTTGGTGAGAAAACATAGGTTTAATCGTGTGATAGAAAAATACGTGTTGTGTGCATACAGTTCAATACAATCATGACAATTAAGGCGTTTATGGAGAGAAAAACATCGTGTGACCTATACAATCAAACCTTTGTAACGTGCACTCAAAATTTGTGTTGTCAGTAACAGTCACCCTACCTGGGTGGGTTTGTCAGACTCAATAGATCTACCACTGTTTACTGTCGGCTGTTAGTTAATGATTGTACATGAAGAGCATAATAATTGGTCAACAAAATGTACTCAAGCACAAAGCGCAAAACTGTAAACATGCATAAGATGGAACTGTATATGTGTATAATTGAAAACATGTAAATAGAACGCATGTTCCACCCCAAAACGTTTGTAAAATAGAGTAAAAGAGGGGCTATGTAACTCACGTGTTATGTAGCGTGTAGGTTGCACAAGCAAATGGAAAACAGCGATGTGTTGTAGATTGCTAAGTTCGACCTAATGAACAATGTATATGTGTTATTGATTTGCGTTATTTAATGACGGAAGTGAATTTGTCATTCTTAAACGTGTAGGGTTTGTCTTAAAAATAATTATTTAAACTGTTATTTATTTATCAAATTAATAGAATGAAAATAAAAGTAAAGATTTTGTTTAAGGGATGAGCACGACCGTGCTTGTATATGGCACGATCGCGCCCGGCACGTACGCGACCGCGCTTGGTCGGTAACGCGCCCGTGGTTGGTCAGAAGTCAAAACAAGCGTCTGGTCCTGAGACACGACCGCGTCCGTATCCGGCACGACCGCGCCTAGGGTTTTGACTAGGTCAGGACTTGGTTTGATCGGTAAACATGACCGGGCCTCTTACGGGGCACGATTGTGCTTGGTCAGGCACGACCGCGCTCGTAGGACAGCGCGACCGTGTCTGGTCAATTCCAGAAGCAATTCGCCTGATTCTTGTAATAAAACATATTAGAAACTTAGGGTTTTCATTGATATGCTGATTGCGAATCCAATCACATTATTTAATTGGATTTATAATGCATTTAACTTGTAGTTCGATTAAAACCATTTAATACTAAAAACTTAGATTCAATTGGTTTAACCGTGTATTACTCCACCGAATTGATTTAGGGCTTTCGTTTGGAATGAAGAAACGAAGCAATTGAACTTTTACTTACCTTGGTTTGATTGGGCAACAATTGCAGACGGCTACGAGGAAGACTCGCGGCTTTTTCTTGATCGACAGACGAGATAGAGATGATGGAATGATGGATTTAGGGTTTAGGGAAGTTTATATATGTCTCGGGTAGGTATGGGCTTAACTTAATTCGTTTGATTCTTGCCCCAATTACTTGATTCGTTTTTTTTTTAAAAAGAGTCGGTTTAGAATTTGCGGGTATTGGGACGATTGCATGTGTATTTGGTCGTGTTTTAGTCTCAATTAGCCGAATATCTTCTTCTGCAAGTTTCGCGACCTTCTAAACGTGTTTACAATCTAATTTTGGACAAGATTTGAGTCGGTTTGACTTTGCGGAGTCAAACTGTAAACGAGGCGCGACCGTGCTTAATGTTAAGCACGACCGTGGTCATGGCACAAGCGAGACCGTGCTTGTGTTGGTTTTTGGAAGTTTCAAGACTAGTCCTTGTAGTTTTGTAATATTGATGTTGTTTTGAGTTTTGGTCAAGTTTGGTCCTCGAGGTTTGTAAGATTGTTTTCGTTAATATTGTATTATAATGAACGCGTGTATGCTTGTATATGAACAATAAATGTAAGGTTGAAATCTTTTATTGCACGGCATAAAATACATAGGAAAAACATGAAAATCAGAAAGGTTATAGTATCCCCATGTTGAGGGAATTTCGTCCCGAAATTCAACTGGTTGAGGCTACTGCTTCAGCAAAAAGATGTGGGTACTTGAGCTTCATTTGGTCTTCTCGTTCCCAAGTAAACTCGGGTCCTCGCTTAGATTCCCAACGAATCTTGACAATAGGAATACGGCTGCGCTTGAGTTGTTTTATCTCACGATCCATAACCTCGACTGGTTTTTCAACGAAGTGCATCGTTTCATCAATGCGCACATCGTCAAGAGGTATATGGAGATTCTCATCAGCAAGACACTTCTTGAGGTTGGATACATGAAATGTAGGATGTACGCTGCCAAGTGATGGAGGTAACTCGAGCTTGTAAGCCACTTTCCCAATCCTTTCAAGGATCTTGAATGGACCCACATAGCGAGGTGCTAGCTTGCCTTTCTTCCCAAAATGGATCACCCCCTTCCAAGGAGACACCTTTAGAAGTACAAGATCACCAACTTAGAATTCCAAGGGTTTGCGTCGTTTGTCGGCATAGCTCTTTTGCCGACTCCTCGCAACTCGAATGTTGTCACGGATTTGGATAATCTTGTCGGAGGTTTCTTGAATTAACTCGGGACCGGTGATTTGTGCTTCACCAATCTCGTTCCAACAGATGGGAGAACGACACTTACGACCATAGAGAGCTTCAAACGGAGCCATGTCGATGCTGGTGTGGTAACTATTGTTGTAGGAAAATTCGATAAGTGTCAAATGTGAATCCCAATTGCCACCAAAGTCGATGACACAGGCTCTCAGCATGTCTTCCAGGGTTTGGATTGTTCGCTCGGTCTGACCATCAGTTTGGGGATGGTAGGCCGTGCTCAAATCCAGTCGTGTACCAAGTGCCTTTTGGAGAGATTGCCAAAACCGAGAAGTGAAACGAGCATCTTTATCGGAGATTATGTTCAAAGGAACGCCGTGACGACTCACGATCTCATCAATGTAAATTCGGGCCAATTTCTCAACCTTATAGTCTTCACGGATAGGCAAGAAGTGTGCAGACTTAGTGAGACGGTCAATGATCACCCATATGCTGTCATAACCGTTCGAAGTGCGAGGGAGTTTAGTGATGAAATCCATAGCTAGATTCTCCCATTTCCACACGGGGATTTCCGGTTGTTCAAGTAACCCAGAAGGACGTTGATGCTCAGCTTTGACTTTAGAACATGTGAGACATTTTGCTACAAACAAAGCAATGTCTTTCTTCATACCGGGCCACCAATATTGTGGACGAAGATTTTGGTACATTTTATCCGCACCAGGATGGATAGAATATCGAGACTTGTGTGCTTCGGTCATGATGAATGCTCGGAGATCGTTACGATCGGGAACCCAAATACGATTTAGAAAATAAAGCAAGCCATTGGTCTTAGTCTCTAATTGGAATTCAGCACCACAAGACATTTCCTCATACATATTGCCCTCGGTAACCGAGACATGTTGAGCTTCTAGAATATCGGAATGGATCTTGACACTTTGAAGCATGACATGTTCTTTGCGGCTTAGTGCATCGGCTACAACATTAGCCTTGCCGGGATGATAACGAATCTCGCAATCGTAATCGTTGAGGAGTTCAACCCAACGTCGTTGTCTCATGTTGAATTCCTTTTGGTTGAAGATATGTTGGAGGCTTTTGTGGTCGGTGAACACCACACATTTCGTGCCATAGAGATAATGTCTCCAAATCTTCAACGCAAATATGACAGCACCCAACTCCAGATCATGCGTCGTATAATTCTTCTCATGGATTTTCAGTTGTCTTGATGCATAAGCGATCACCTTGCCTCGTTGCATGAGAACGCAACCAAGACCTTGGTTTGAAGCATCACAGTAAACAACTAGATCATCTTCACCTTCAGGAAGGGTGAGGATAGGAGCATTGCACAACTTTTGCTTGAGAATTTGAAAGGCTTCTTCTTGTTTCGGTCCCCACTCATAGGGTTTACCTTTTTGGGTTAAGGCAGTGAGGGGAACAGCGATCTTGGAGAAATTAGAGATGAACCTTCGATAGTAACCTGCTAAGCCAAGAAACGAACGAACTTCGGTAGGGGTTTTAGGAGCTTTCCAATTCTTAACAACTTCAATTTTGGCGGGGTCAACATGAATTCCCTTTTCATTGACAACGTGACCCAAAAATTGAACTTCTTTTAGCCAAAATTCACATTTGGAGAACTTGGCGTATAGCTGTTCGGTTTTCAAGAGATCCAAAATCAACCTAAGATGTTGTTCATGATCTTCCTTAGTTCTTGAAAAGATCAAGATGTCATCGATGAACACGATAACAAATTTATCAAGGTATGGTTTGCACATGCGATTCATGAGGTCCATGAAGACAGCAGGTGCATTGGTTAGCCCAAAAGTCATAACCATGAACTCGTAGTGACCATATCTCGTTCGGAAGGCAGTCTTGGGAATATCCTCCTCTTGCACACGGAGTTGATGATAACCAGATCGAAGATCAATCTTCGAGAAGTAGGTAGAACCTTGGAGTTGATCGAAGAGGTCGTCATTCCTAGGTAAAGGATAGCGGTTTTTGATTGTAAGCTTGTTGAGTTCTCGATAGTCAATACACATGCGAAATGAACCGTCCTTCTTTTTAACAAATAAGACTGGTGCACCCCACGGTGAATGACTAGGCCGTATGAAACCTTTGTCGGCGAGTTCTTGAAGTTGACTTGCAAGTTCTTGCATCTCGGAAGGTGCAAGCCGGTATGGAGCTTTAGCCACCGGGTTTGCTCCAGGTACGAGATCGATGCGAAATTCCACTTGCCGAACAGGTGGAAGACCGGGCAAGTCATCAGGAAAGACTTCGGGAAAATCCCAAACGATGGGGATGTCTTGTACACTCCTCTTTTTTATTTCTTTTTGGATAACATGGGCTAGGAAAACCATGTACTTCTTTCGTATATACTTTTGGACGTTAATGCATGACATTAGTTTGAGTCCTTTGCAAGGTTTCTCACCAAGGACCTTCAACGTTTCGCCGGATGGGAGTGGTATACGGATGCATTTTTCAAAGCACATGACTTCGGCGTGGTGCTTCGACAACCAATCCATACCTACGATGACGTCAAAACTTCCTAATGGCATTGGTATGAGGTTGATTGGAAAGGTGTGTTTATTTAGTTCTAGGGAGCAGTCATAAATGATGGTGTCAATTGTAACGGTGTTACCATCGGCTACCTCAACGGTAAAGGTTTTCTCTAGTTTAGACCGGGTTTTTGCAAGTAACGGTTCGAAGTCTAGTGACACAAAACTTTTATCGGCTCCGGTATCAAATAGTATAGAAGCATAATGATTATTCATAAGGAACATACCGTTAACCACATCAGTGTTGGCCTGAGCCTCATTGGCGTTGATGTTGAAAGCACGCCCACGAGCTCCGCCTTGGTTAACATTGATCAGTCTTGGGCACTGGTTACGGAAGTTGTTCGGGTCACCACATTCGAAGCAAGCACGTCCATTTGCAATGGCGGGGATGGCTTGGTTAGTTGCTTGATGATTGTCTTGATTTGCTGGGTTGGTTTGGTTGGCAAGTGCCTTAGCTCGGCAAATATTGGCTGTGTGGCCATGTTTCCCGCAGTGGTTGCAAAGGCGACAAGGTATGTTTGGAGGGTGATGATAATTGCAGGTGTTGCAAAGTGGGTAGCTGCCCCCATAGGGCTTCTTTGCTGGGTTTTGAGCTATGGGTGTAACTTGATTCACTGGAGCAGCCGGAGTGATTACAGCACAGTTCTTGACCTTTCTCTTCCTAGTATTGCGGTACGGTTCAGTTTGGACTTCTTTGACATGAGCGGGAGGTGTTGTTGTGTCAGAAACTTTCTTGACACCCTTTCTTGCAAGTGTTCCCGCTTTAACATGATTGTCAGTAAGTGTAGCTGACAAACGGATAGCATCCTCCAGAGTAGCAGGATTTCCTCCTACCACAGTATCTTGAATTTGTCTAGGTAGACCACCAATGTACTTTTCAATACACCTAGGCAGAGGTGTAACCATGTGTGGCACAAGTAGACTCAGCTCGTGAAAACGGGTGGTGTATGCTAAGCTTTCACCACTATCTTGAGCAAGATCCCAAAATTCCGCTTCTAGCTTTTTCATCTCATTTCGAGGACAGAATTCCTCAGTCATGATCCTTTTCAACTCATCCCACGGCAGTGCCATTGCTACATCCACTCCCCTAGTCCTTTTCTCACCATTCCACCAAGTAAGCGCCCTTTTTTGAAAGACACTAGTAGCATGACGAACACGGAGGTTGTCGGGACAATCGCTATTGAGAAAAGTGCTCTCAATGCTTTCGAACCATTGAAGGAGTCCCGTGGCTCCTTCGCTGCCATAGAATTTGAGGGGATTACAGGAGTTGAAGTGTTTGAAGGTGCATTGTGGCGGGTCGGCACCACCACCACCTCCAGTAGCAGCACTTCCACTAGCATGGCCATTATTGTTGTTGTTGGCTTGGGTAATTTGGTTCACCAGGTGTGTGAGTTAAGCAGCCAGGTCAGTGTTATTGCTGTTGTTGCTGTTGACACGACGAGGAGGCATTCTACAGATTTAGACACAATAAGAGTTGTGAGATTTTCTTGGATTAAATAGAAGAATAAATAGATGCAAGTAGTTCATAGTTTGGATTGTACTCAAATAGTGACATAATCACTCGAGTACTATGACATATTAAGGTTAATTCAAACTCAGATAATTATCAAGGAGACGTGCTTTAGCCTATAAGTAAACACTCATCCCGGGAATTCCCAGGAAAGCATACGGGTCCCTCGGTTGGTTGAGATTTATACGAAATGCTTTCCTAGACAGAAAACCCAGAATACAGGTGTCACTCTTCCAGATTGCACGTGTCCTTTAACAATTAAACAAAGTCTAAAAAACCTTAACGGGTGTAAAAGAAAATTTTATAGACCCAAGTCTAAGAATATGATTCAGGTTATGTTGATGATGACATGGAAGCAGGCATGAAGGATATGTGGTTTAGGATATGGGTAGGGATATTGTTTATTTAAGTTATTATTCATATATACATATAAAACATGTAGCATATATCATATAGCATGTAGCACATAGCATGTAAATCATGAAGCATGGCATAAGTGGGTATCCTAAAGTTATAGTCTAGGTCAAGGTGTCAAATAACCTAATTCCCTATAACCTGGCTCTGATACCAATCTGTCACACCCCAACAGACGGCGGAAACATCGGGGCGTGAAGCGTGCAGACTGTTCATTGCTCATGGTTTGCTAATGTTTGAATAATTAATAATTGTTTTCATTGCAAATAGATAAGTTCAACAAAGCACAATCAATCCACAAAACATAAATGTAAATTACATCAAATAAGCTAGTTTAATTAAATTCTAGGTCCAAAGTCCTATGTGTAGCATATCTTGATCACTTCAAACATTAGTACCTGAAACATGGTTAAATGAGAGGGTCAACTACAAGAGTTGGTGAGAAAACATAGGTTTAATCGTGTGATAGCAAAATACGTGTTGTGTGCATACAGTTCAATACAATCATGACAATTAAGGCGTTTATGGAGAGAAAAACATCGTGTGACCTATACAATCAAACCTTTGTAACTTGCACTCAAAATTTGTGTTGTCAGTAACAGTCACCCTACCTGGGTGGGTTTGTCAGACTCAATAGATCTACCACTGTTTACTGTCGGCTGTTAGTTAATGATTGTACATGAAGAGCATAATAATTGGTCAACAAAATGTACTCAAGCACAAAGCGCAAAACTGTAAACATGCATAGGATGGAACTGTATATGTGTATAATTGAAAACATGTAAATAGAACGCATGTTCCACCCCAAAACGTTTGTAAAATAGAGTAAAAGAGGGGCTATGTAACTCACGTGTTATGTAGCGTGTAGGTTGCACAAGCAAATGGAAAACAGCGATGTGTTGTGGATTGCTAAGTTCGACCTAATGAACAATGTATATGTGTTATTGATTTGCGTTATTTAATGACGGAAGTGAATTTGTCATTCTTAAACATGTAGGGTTTGTCTTAAAAATAATTATTCAAACTGTTATTTATTTATCAAATTAACAGAATGAAAATAAAAGTAAAGATTCTGTTTAAGGGATGAGCACGACCGTGCTTGTATATGGCACGATCGCGCCCGGCACGTACGCGACCGCGCTTGGTCGGTAACGCGCCCGTGGTTGGTCAGAAGTCAAAACAAGCGTCTGGTCCTGAGACACGACCGCGTCCGTATCCGGCACGACCGCACCTAGGGTTTTGACTAGGTCAGGACTTGGTTTGATCGGTAAACACGACCGGGCCTCTTACGGGGCATGACTGTGCTTGGTCAGGCACGACCGCGCTCGTAGGACAGCGCGACCGTGTCTGGTCAATTCCAGAAGCAATTCGCCTGATTCTTGTAATAAAACAGATTAGAAACTTAGGGTTTTCATTGATATGCTGATTGCGAATCCAATCACATTATTTAATTGGATTTATAATGCATTTAACTTGTAGTTCGATTAAAACCATTTAATACTAAAAACTTAGATTCAATTGGTTTAACCGTGTGTTACTCCACCGAATTGATTTAGGGCTTTCGTTTGGAATGAAGAAACGAAGCAATTGAACTATTACTTACCTTGGTTTGATTGGGCAACAATTGCAGACGGCTACGAGGAAGACTCGCGGCTTTTTCTTGATCGACAGACGAGATAGAGATGATGGAATGATGGATTTAGGGTTTAGGGAAGTTTATATATGTCTCGGGTAGGTATGGGCTTAACTTAATTCGTTTGATTCTTGCCCCAATTACTTGATTCGTTTTTTTTTTAAAAAGAGTCGGTTTAGAATTTGCGGGTATTGGGACGATTGCATGTGTATTTGGTCGTGTTTTAGTCTCAATTAGCCGAATATCTTCTTCTGCAAGTTTCGCGACCTTCTAAACGTGTTTACAATCTAATTTTGGACAAGATTTGAGTCGGTTTGACTTTGCAGAGTCAAACTGTAAACGAGGCGCGACCGTGCTTAATGTTAAGCACTACCGTGGTCATGGCACAAGCGCTACCGTGCTTTGGTCTAAGCGCGACCGTGCTTGTGTTGGTTTTTGAAAGTTTCAAGACTAGTCCTTGTAGTTTTGTAATATTGATGTTGTTTTGAGTTTTGGTCAAGTTTGGTCCTCGAGGTTTGTAAGATTGTTTTCGTTAATATTGTATTATAATGAACGCGTGTATGCTTGTATATGAACAATAAATGTAAGGTTGAAATCTTTTATTGCACGGCATAAAATACATAGGTAAAACATGAAAATCAGAAAGGTTACAACCGGAATTGGAGTATCGTATGGGGTACAGTCCTCCATCTTGAGCCGGCTCAAGATGTCTTTGACATACTTGGACTGATGAATAAAGAAACCCTCTTCCTTTTGATTTACTTGTAAACCTAAGAAAAACGAAAACTCTCCCATAGCTGACATTTCAAATTTCGACTTCATAACACCCTCAAAGTCTTTGCATAACCCTTCATTTGTCGAGCCAAAAATAATATCATCCACATAAATCTGTAACTAATCTTGCCTTGTTGCGTACCACGACACCTCGATCGTCTTTTTTACATTTAAACACTCATTTTGTTCCTATCGGATACGCACCTTTTGGAAGATCAACAAGATTCCAAACCTTAAGTTTGTCAAATTGAGCAAGTTCTTCCTGCATAGCTTCTATCCAATTATTGTCATTTAAAGCTATCTCAACATTCTTAGGTTCAACCTGCGAAATAAAGCATGAATGTGAGCAATCATCAAGAACACCAGAATCTTTAATGCAAGTATACAAACAAGTATTGTCAACAAGAGAACGTGTTTTCACTCCATCCTGTAAATTCCCAATTATATTTGTCACCGGATGAGCTTTGAGTTCCTTGATGGATGCGACCTCAGGAACCGGCAACACGTCAACTTGAGTAGAGTCAGATTGATAAGAATAATCTTGAGTAATTGGAATTTCCGAGTCTAAATTTGTAGGAATCTCCCCCTGAGCCTGTGTCGAAGGTAAAAGATCATCACCCAACAACGGATCAGCAGAAGAATCTTGAAAAATAGCATTATCCTCCTCACTCTCTGAATCTTGTGGACCTGAACAAGAAGCAACATTAGAATCAGGAGCAGAAGTAGCTGGAATCGATGAACTTGGAACTGCATTTGGTAGAAAATCATTGTGTTGTGCATCCTAACAAGAATCATAAAGAACAGCAGCATCTTCATCAGAAATATCAGAAGGTAAATGAAAAGACTTGAATAAGTTTTCATAATCAAATGCCCAATCCGGACCAATCGCCATTTGTGGTAAATACCGATTGGAACAGTCCATATGGAACCATTCTTCAACTTGGCGTGTCTCTTTGTTGTAAACCCTCTTGGTTGTCGAATTAGCCACATACCCTAGAAAAATCCCTTCAATAGCCTTTGCACTGAATTTTGTTGGGACATCTCGAACTTTCAGTAGGGTGCAAGGATTACCAAAAGGTAGTAAATATTCCAGATTCTGCTTTCGATTATTTAGCAATTCATAGCAAGCCTTGATATGTCGCTTGACGGTCAAGACCCTGTTCAAAACATGACATGCAGTATTCACAGCTTCAGCCCAAAAGGTGACTGGAAGCTTAGAATCTGTAAGCATCTTGCGAGCCGTTTCGACCAACGTCCTGTTCTTTCGTTCAGCGACACCGTTTTGTTGAGGAACATATGGCGCACTGAATTCATCATGAATTCCTTTTTGTAGACAGAATAAGCCCATTTTGCTATTCTTAAATTCGCTGCCATTGTCACTCCGGATTCTTCTGACTTTCAGATTGAATAAATTCTCCAAACCTAGGATTAAGTATTGTACCAACTCAGTGGTTTCAGCTTTAGAGGAAAGAAACTTAACCCATGAAAATATAGAGTAATCATCAGTTACTACCAAGCAATACGATTTCCCACCGATGCTCCTGATACTGATAGGACCAAACAAATCCATATGCAGCAACTCCAAAGGGGTTACAATAGAATTCGTAGATTTAGATTTGTGAGATTTCCTTCTTTGCTTCCCCTTCTTGCAAGGAATATAATCATCAGGAACTGAGAATTTCATTTTCGGAATACCAAGAACCAAATCATTCCTAACAATGTAGTTCATCTTCCTAAAGTTAATGTGAGCTAGCTTCCTGTGCCACAATATTGAATCAGATTTCGACGCCTTGGAGAGTAAACATGTTGGAATTGAATCCGTTGTAGTGGCGACACTCATGTCAAGGACATACGTGTCATTTCTCCTTGGAGCCTTCATGAGAATCCATTCATCAGGAATCACAAAACCCGGTTTCAGAATATAGCATTCAGTATCGTTGAAATGGAACGAAAACTTCTTGTCACAGAGTTGTGATACGCTTAAAAGATTGTGTTCCAGCTGCTCAACATAATTCACCTTTTCAAATTTGACTTTGTCATTTTTTAACGTACCCTGGCCAGTTATGTACCCGCCTTTATTGCCCGCAAAAGCGATATAACCTCCATCAATTTGTTTTACATCCTCAAGCAATCTAATATTCCCTGTCATATGTCGAGAGCAACCACTATCCACATACCATGTATTGTTGATAGTCCTCCTTGGTTGTCCCTACATAAACAACGAGAATCAGTTAGAAAGTGGAACCCAAGCCATCATGGTCTTGGGTCGTCCGGATTGATCAAAATAAACAACTTCTTGTAATTTACAATCAATTTTACCATTCACTCTTGGAACAGAAGTTTGACAATCAGACTCTTTCAAAGAAGAACCATTTTTATTATTTTGAAAAACATTATTTGATATATTATTGTCAGATTCAGATGTTTCCAAAATTTTCTTTAACTTTCTGTTTCTTCTTCTTCTTTGAGGTCTAGACAATTTAACCTCCTGAAAAGAATCTTTTGAAATCCCAACTTTTGGAATCTCAAGTTTCTCTTTGCATACAAAGGATTTAGCATGCAATGTATTCTGTTGTTTAAATGCAGGGGATTTAACAAAAGATCGACCAGGCATATTTTTCTCCAAACTAGAAGACAACTTTCCCTCATCTTTTCTTTTCAGAATCTTCACCACTTTCGGTTGTGAAGGAACAATCTTCATTTTACCCTAGTTCTTGTATGGACAATTTATCAAAATATGACCAGCCTCATTGCAATGAAAACACACTCTTCTTTCTTGACAACTTCTGAAATTAAGAGGTTTTCTTTGAATTTGAGGATCCATCAGAAAAATAAGCTTAGGAGGAATGCCCAGAACAATTTATCGGCTTCTTTGGAACATAAGTCTGTTTTGGCACCTTTGAAGAATTCACTTTTTGATAACCAGCCGCAACAAATCCACTTGACTGTAAGACTGGAGAAGTTTAGTTAGATTCACTTTCACCTCTTCAGGTTCAGTCATAATGCATCTATCCCGAGTAACAGTTTTAACAACTGTTGGGTCATCAATTTTCACTTCTTTTGGAATTCCTTCAACCTTCTTTTCATCGAACATCTCATCTTCAGAATCTGACTCATACACCATATCCTCCCCAGTTACCGGATTCACCTTTAACACAGTTTTTGGATCTATCTCCTCTTCATTTATAATTTTAGGTTCCACCATATAATTTGCATTAAACGGTGGAGGAATAAATCCAATACCAGCAACACGCTTAGTAGGATCAGCAGTTGAGTTAAAATAATCCAAAACAACTGAAGAACTTTCAAATTGTTCCAACTTTCGATGAAGTTTGATCACCTCAGACTCTTTGTCAGATATTTCTTTATTCTTTTGGGCAACAACTTCATTACGTTTTTCAATTTCAGCATAAGCCATATCTAGATGATAACCCTGCTCTTTGTATTTTAGCCCAAGAGAATTTAAGTCTCTTTTCAAAGACTCAATTCTATCAATGCACAACTTATCATTATCTTTCAGTTTCTGATTAACTGAATGCATTGATTTCATATCATAAATCAAGTTTGTGTTATCATCCATGACTTTTTGCAGTTTATCTTTAACAGAAATGCAGTTTGAACAGTAAATACGACAAACAGAGTCTTTTACCTTAGACGGATCAGACATGTCTGCCATGAATACTTTGGCAATAGGAATATTCTCTGAATCAACACCAACTGAAGCATTTTCTGTAAGAATAATATCCTCCTCAGCAACCCCTGATGCAGCATCAGAATCAATACTCTGCCCCTGTTCTTCCTCATCATCAACGCTTGGAACACTATCACCATCACACGAATCATCACTAGAACTTTCATCATCAGTAGACTCCTCTAGTTTTTCAGAATGAATTTCTGCAACAAAAGCCTGACTCACAGCACCCACCAAATCTTCCAGATGAATGCCCCAGTCATAGTTTTCATCATTTTGAGCAACCAACGCTGATGATGCAGATGCATGATTTGTATTACCAGAAGAACCATGATTTTGATTACCAGATGAACCATGTGACTGATTCCTATTATGCTGAAAGTTAGACTGCTTCTTTTGAGAATCAAATTCTACCTTCGGCTTCACACACTCCTTAGCAAAGTGACCATACTCTTGGCAGTTGTAACACCGAACTTTGCTCTTATCAAAACCCATACGAGATCGACTATTTGAACCAATATATTTTCTGCCAGTTCTCTTCAAGAAATCTTTAGCTTGACGCATCAACATGGCCATATTCCATTTGATATTCATTTCTTCCATATCAACAGGATCAATCTGTCTGAAATCTTCTTCTATAACCTTAGGATCATGTATTTTACCTCCAATGAAATTTTCATATGATGCCATGAATGAAAAAAACATAGCAAGATAATCATCAGCAACTTTCTGATTCACATGAGATCCAGATGATGTTGAAGCTGTAGCCGCAGAAAATCCAGAATGGCTTGAATGACCAGAATAAATTGGAACTCCAGAACACTGATCATTTGAAGACTCTTGAGCATCACCAGAAAAGAATGCCACTCCAGTACCAGATTTACCAGTAGATTTGGCAAAATACATTGAGGGATCCTGGATATGCTCCATATTAGTCTCTTTCTTCTTCATATTCATGTCATCTGACTGAATCTTCCCTAGAACTTCTTCAAGAGACATGGTTTTGTACTTAATATTTTCTTTGATCAAAACCGTATACACATCAAACTTTGATGGTAAAGCCTCCAAGAATTTATCATTGATTTCCTCAGTCTCATATACCACAGATGCACTAGCCGGTTCACTAAGAAAATGATAGAATCTTGTAGCAAGAACATCCAAGGATTTGTTTTGAAAATGTTTAAAGACTAGGAACTGCTTCTTTAGTAACTCCTTTCTACTCTTCTTCACATCCAAACTCCCTTCACACCTTTTCTGTAATGCTTCCCACAATTGTTGAGAAGACTTGAACTGTTTAAAACTGTGATAAAATTCCTTTAGAAGAGACATCGAACTGCTAGCCATTGCTTTCTTTTCTCGATCAAATAACAACTTCTCTTCAGTAGTTAACGTTGATACCGGCCTCGAAACATCATCCTTTCCCATCCACGAATAAGTAGGATGCGTATATCCTTCCAAAATCGGAATCCAGAAACTAGTATCGGTAAAAGATACGAACTGGTCAAACCGATCTTTCCAATTTGAATAATCAACTAGATTCAACAACTTTGGAGGTTTTTGAGATGTACCGATCTCATTGTCATAATTGAACATATTCGCGACTTGAACCATATTTGCCATTTTTTTTTTTAATTTTCTGAAAAATTTCCAAGTGTTGAACAGTCTTACCCTCAGGCGAAGATAATAAGTTCTCCTCTGATACACCTAAGCGAACTAAATGAGAAGCGAACTTAATAAGTTCGCTTAAACCAGAAACTTGAAATATGATTAAGTTCGCCTAAAATAAGTTCGCTTAACCCTGTGAGAAGCGAACTTGACAAGTTCGCCTGCTGCTAAATTCGCCTGCACAGAATTCAGCAAGTTCGCTTGCCGTAACATAATCTTGATCAGGAACTTCTTCAGACCACAGCCGCGAACCAAAAACTTTCAAAAATCATCATTAAACACAGAATTGAAGGACTTAAACAAAATTGGACCGTAGGTGTGACACCCAGCATTTCAGGTCAATATCCATATTTCATAAATGCACGTTCATAGCATATATTTCCTCAAGTTTTATTTTGACTAAGTAAAGTCAAGGAGTCTAGCAAAAGAACTTATTTCATGATTAGTAATTATTAAAGAATTACTAGAAAAAGATAAGCAGTTATAACCCAAAAAATACAGTCGTTGGTGATTAAAAAGAATTTCATTCCAGAAAAGTCTAGTGACACCGTTAAGTATAAAAACGTAAATATTAATGACTAACTTTTATAAAAAGTTGACACATAAATAATTGTTACATAAATCTAAGTTATTTTATGTGTATACATGTATATTATAGTATAGTAGTGATTATGACGGGTTATCTAGTGATCAATTGAAACAAGACAAACCACATAAAATCATACAAGTAATGAATCGTTTAAAAGTTTTTACACCGGGAATTAGATCACGCAACACCTAGATGATTTATATTACCAAAATAACCCACCTATCTAGCCATTAGTGGATTTGATAACACCCAAACCCCCACCCACCCCTCTCGGCCGAAAGAAAAGAAAAAGAGGCCTAGCCTCCTCTACCAACTCATTTAATGTAAGGGCACTTGGCACACATGCATGCCTTCTTCCAACATGATCATTGCATGCAATTTCCATCACATTTAATTCACCCTCTTACACACTCAAGCTTCCACTATACTACATATATGCACACATATGGCACACACATGCATATTCACACACACATCTTTTCAAATGAATCCAAGAACAAACCATAGAGAATTTAACTAGAAGCTTGAAGATTCAAGGAAATTCTTGAGGTTTAGGAGTCAATTTCGCTAGCAAGACAAGCCATTCCTCATCTTTTGTTGAAATTCTTCACCTAGCTTGTCTAGTGGTACGAAACCGTCATCCATCTTTTATGTTTTTTTTTACTTCCTTAAATTAAGCATGTTGTTCATCCTAATAATTAAAGAGGTTTAAAAAGCTAAAGAGTTTTATAAAGTTTAACATTATTATGATTAAAAACTAGATTTTATATAAAAAGATGTATGAAATTCGAAAATGATAAGCTTTTATACATAGGTTATTATCTTAACATATTTATGAGATATTTGTTAATTTGAATTCATGAAGAATTGATAAACTAAAAAGATTTGTGTAAATATATATATAAAGAATTGAAAGTATAGAAAACACATATGCATATTGTTGATTTTAGTGACTTGAAATAGTAATAATACATATCTACTTGTGTATATATATATGTAACCGAAATTTGTATGTATAAGTATATAAGTTGTTGTTTTGATTATATGATGATAAGATATAAATTGTTGAATTATAAGTATGAGTAACATTTAATGAAAAATAAATGTGTATAAATATCGTTTGATCATTTTGATGATAAAATGTAGATTTTAAATAAAAAGTATGAAATTTGTATTACAAAGTAAACACTAGTGACATAAAGTTTAAGAATTGTTTATATATATGCATGATAAGCCAAAAACTTTAAGATATATATATATATGATGATGTATAGTTGATAATTTAAAAGTATGTTTTGTGATATTAGTAAAAAAAAATGTGCATGATCATAAGGTTAAGTGGTATACGTATAAATATGCATATGAAAACTAGGATAAATGGATATGTGTACATATTGGTGTAGTTGTATGATCAAAGGTACATAGGCATGAAATAATAAAATATATTCAAATAATGGAATATGTTAGTTGAAACACTTAAAAAAATTAAAGCTTCCAAAATTATATAGGTATGTGTTTGACATGAAACTTGTTATAATTGAGATATTTAAGACGTTTCGGTAAAAGTATATATGGACATATATTATTAAGAGACATAGTTAAATATATGTTAAAATAATAAATATACTTTTGTGAATACATGGGTGAAAATATAAATATATGTCAAGTTAATAAAATGTCGTTCGGAACAAGTAATTGTATATGGGCATGTTAACATGGATTATGTACTCATAGGAGTAGATATACGTATAATATACTTGATCGATATTTGTGATTTTGTAAAATTATTAGAAAGAAATAATTATATTTTATACGTGATTATAAAGGTGAAATACTTCAAAAGATTGCAAGAATAATATTTATTTTTGAGTTCATATGATATTTCACCAATATGGAAATATATATTTTTCCGTAAAATAAGTAAAGTGTCTAGACTGGAATAATAATCACCAACGAGTCATTTCAAGAAAACTTTGTTTTTTTTATAAATAAACAAAGCCGTACTTAACAAGAATAGTTAAGTCGGGTGAACAACTTGCGTTTAAGACGAGTAGTCTTAACGTGTTTTAGTATCCTTGTGTAAATAGGATACGGATAGGCAGGACTGCTTTTATTTGAAATATTTGCTAGCATTTACTTCTGTTGAGGTGAGTTTCACTAACCCCTTTTTCTAAGTTTTTGAAATGTTTTGGGGTGGAAACATACTTGTAAAGAATTTTTGTATGTAAATGAATGAACTAATGATCAGACCGTATGTGTGTATTGAGGGAAAAACAAAGCGCTTAAACTCCTCGGAATAAAAATTAGTAACCATTAGCTATGGACTTAGCCCGGGATTTTATGGATAGTACTATTGGGGGTGACGCCTCCGGTCATGATTAGTCGCGCTAATCAGGGGTCCAAATGGCCGAATGACCGCATATTGTCTTTACTCGTAGAAAGGCGAGGGGAGGCACAGAAAGTTGGGGTTTGGTTACGGTCTCGTACATTACATATTATTTTGTATTCCTTGAAAGTTTACAAATGGGGTCAATTGATCGGATTAGTATTCAGATTCATTGGTAATACATACTAAGAGTTTTGATCGGTAAATGATCAGGTTTAAACAATGTATTTATGATAACTCATGATAGTAATTTGTGAACTCACCAACCTCGTGTTGACGTTTTTAAGTATGTTTTCAGGAAATTGAACGTGGTCTTCAGGCTAGCAATGTAGGTTGCATACATACATGTGGATACAGCTTTTGGAAGGGTTTCACTTATATAACTCATGGTTTTGAGTCATATTGGGAAATCTTAAACTTTGTACAATTTGAATTATGTTTTGGGATGTAGATATTTTTAAACTTGGTTATGTATCCAATTTCATGTATGAGTTTGTAATAATCATATGCTGTGTAAACCGTGAATGTTACGCCTCACGTTTCCGCCATGGCGAGGAGTGACAGTAGGATTGTGTAATTTGTCAATTAGAAGCTTTCTATCGGATCAATTTCATCATAATCCTCTTCAAAAACTCCAAATCAGATTGAAATCAGTCTTGAAAACTCCATTGAAATGAAAAACTCAAAAATGATGAATTTGATGTCAATTTGCATATAAAATCGTCTAAAATCAACAAGAATCACGAGCAATAGCTCTGATACCACTTGTAGGTCCCCTTGTCGCGTCTACGGATCGATCTCGTGATAAGACGTGACGTTTACTCGAAGTGCGGAATCCAATGAGTTAACGTTTATACGCATAAAAGACAAAGCAAACAATCAAGTAAATAAACTTCTCAATTTGTATTCCAATCACAGTGATGTTTACAGACTCAATCTGATCTCTCTGATTCGTTCTGGTTCACTCTCTTTGACTGACTCTGTAAAACACACATATATATAATCAACTGACCTGATATAAGCGAACTTATTAAGTTTGCCTCTAACAGCTTAAGCGAACTTAACAAGTTCGCCTCAGCTAGACCTAAGCGAACTTATTAAGTTCGCCTCTGATAGACCAGGCGAACTTAACAAGTTCGCCTCTAGGCTCACTTGTAAAACACTTGACATTTGACATTTACATAACAAAAACATAAAGACCTAAAATCTAACTATTACAAGCTTTTGTCATAACAATCTATGTCCTAACACAACAGTTTGGACAATTAACTTCCAATCCTCAGTGATATCTTCCTCTTCATCTACTGAGTCTGGCAAGTCATGGATTTGAACAAAAGCAGGTTTGTATAGTGAACTTTGAAACACAGTCTGCTCTTGTATCCATTCTTCTAGGATGTTCGCATCATCTTCCTTGGTAACTACCTCCCCCTTTTTGGTTGCATCAGTGCATAGAGTGTTATCTGTTTGAGTGCCCACTGATACAAGGGGGGAATAGGCACAGTTGGGCATTGATGGGCTTCATGCATAAAGACTTGGTGCCGTAGTCTGGACACTTCAGCCTATAGCATAGCTACCCTGGCCGTCAATTCCATATTATGAAGTTTTAGTTTGCCCTCATCCACAGTTGTGGAATCCTTAGAGCTAGATGGGGCCTTAGGCCTAGCCTCTGCATCCCCATCACCCTGGTTTTCTTGGCACTTGAGATTCCTCTCAGTGAAGAGTGTTTCAAAGGAAACATCCTCACTGTGAGTTGCCGTGGTTTGGGTCTTGGTGATGTTGTCACTGTCCTCCTCGGAAGTTGATGTACCATGAGTAGTGACAGCCCTTTCCACATTCACTCTGTCAGTACCACTAGAGTGAACCTTCTTGGGTGATGAACTTGGGTTAGGTGCACCAGCAGCTAAGTCAATCAATACCTCCGGGATAGTGGTTGTTGGAGAAGGTATATAATCTTGACAAGGAGCCTCTGCACTTAAGTTCAGAGAAGAAAAATGAAGGTATGGCTCAGCAGGTTGTTCTATGGATCCAGGATGTGATCCTGATCCTAATAGAGAAACTTCCAAGGAGGTCTCTCTAATATTTTGGCTATCCCTTTTGATATTCTCATCAGAATGTTGGGATTCTGAATGAGGGCTTTGAGGTTGGGATTGGGCCTTTGAGACAAGAAGAGAAGGAGTCTTCTTGCTCCTTTTTTAAGTGTATGTCATTTCAACTGGGGCCTTTTGTTCCAGTTAAACAATAACATCCAAACACATATGTAAGTGAATTTTGTACATGTGCATCCTTAGTAGTTTGCACAGGGTTTCGAGCAATGGAAGCAGTTTGTTGTTGAGGATTTGAAGTGGAGGGTGTCGGAACAGTATCAGCTGGGATTGCTGAACTGTCACCCTGGGTACTTTGTATGTTCACCATTGTAGATAACAATGGAACATTGACCCCTGAGAACTTTTTGGAAACAGTTCTCATACTTTGAAAAATATTATTTTTATAACCCAACATGATGTACATTCTTGCAGGTTTTGAGAGATCTTTTAGTTCCTGGTTGAAAACCTCCTACAAGAATCTGGGGTACATAAAAAATTGTTGCTTTGCACCCTCTTGAAAGTTATATCTCAAACCCGTAGAGATGAGGTGTGCAAAGTTGAATCCTTGGCCAGTAATCATACCGTGAACAGCAGAGGCAAGTGCGGAGCTCACTTGATGCCATCCACTTCTCTTCTGAGATATACATTGTAGAAGAGTGTGGAAGAGATACTTCCATGGAGGGCCCATCAATGCCTTCTCTATTGTGTACTCATTTTGATTTCCAATGTACCCTGTGGATACAAAGGTCCTCATGTATTCTTCCTTTGAGTATGAGATGGATGCCCCCTCATCTTGAAGCTGAAGATGTTTTCGGAGAGTAGCTTCAAAGATGATGATGTCCTTGCCGTCTACCTTGCTTTTATTTGGGGAATCCCCTGTTAGGTAGAGTAGACGGTGGTATTCCAAAAATCCTCCATATGAGGAATATATATGGTAGGGTTGACTGTTAGTGCAAAATGTATCTTTGATCGACACAGAAAATCGATCATATCATCGAATCCCTCGGACTTCTTTCCTTTGGTTAAGTAAGCTGTGAGGTTGTGATATGAGGAGAACTTATCACCAGGATTGTTTATGTCTACCATTTTTGTTGGTTTGGACGGAAAGGGGAAGATTTTGAAGGGTGGTAGGAATGGAAGGCTTTGAATGTTATGGGGGCTTGAGAGAAAGTGATGGGAGTTAAGGCGAAATTGAATGTGAAGGAGTGGTTAAGAAATTTGATTTGTTCTTATAACGGCAAAGGAGGGAAAAGCAAGATGACTTGTACAGTACAACCTCATTCACCTTTTTTACTGTTACAGCTGTAATACACTATAGCAGTTATGGTAAAGACTGAAAGGAATTTTTACAGCGTGTAAAAGTTAATTTAGACTTATTTTTACCCATCAGCAGCAAACTTGCTTACTGCGGATGGTTAAGCCTATCCGCTGCAAGCTTGGTTGCAGCGGATAGTTAAGTCTGTCAGCAGCAAACTCTATTGCTGCTGATGGATGCAATGATCCGCAGCAAGGGAGTTGCTGCTGACTGCCTTATAGCTATCCGCATGAAACTTGTTCCTGCTGATAACTTAGAGCAGTCAGTGGTAAAATCTTTGCAGCTGATAATTAAACCCGTCAGCAGCAATAATGGATGATGTTGACTTGTAACTTTTATTTATAACAAAAGACAAACATATTTACAAAGACAAAATTTTAGAGACATATTTTAATCAAAGTTCATCATACCAATAGATTCAACTAGGTATCTAAATCTAGCATCATCAAACGGTTTTGTAAACAAATCAGCATATTGCTCATTGGTATGAACTTTGGTTAAAATAATTCTCTTTTTCTCAGCTTGATCTTTTATGAAGTGATACTTGATGTCAATGTGCTTTGTCTTGGAGTGCTGAACCGGATTGTTTGTGATTGATATAGCACTCATGTTGTCAATGTGAATGGGAGTTGCCATGAAAGTCATCCCATAATCCAGCATTTGATTTTGAATCCATATGACTTGTGTACAGCAACTTGAAGCTGCAATGTATTCTGCTTCTGCTGTAGAAGTTGAAACACATGGTTGCTTCTTGCACTGCAATGAAATCAGACTCCCTCCCAGAAACTGACATCCCCCTGAAGTGGACTTTTTGTCCAAGTTGCATCCCCTATAATCATTGTCAGTGTATGCATACAGATTGAACTTATCATTTTTAGAGTACCATAGCTCAAGTCTTGGGGCTCCCTTTAGGTATCTGAAAATTCTCTTGACAGCTTGAATATGTGAAGTCTTTGGAGCTGCTTGGAATCTTGCACAGAGACATACTGCAAACATGATATATGGCCTTGAGGCAGTGAGATACATGAGAGACCCTATCATTGCACGGTACTGATGTTGATCAGTGTCTTGACCATCTTTGTCTAGAGTCAGCTGATGGTGCACTTGCATAGGGGTTCATGCAGCAGAGCAGTCAGTCATCTTGAATCTTTCCAGAATGCTCTTGACATATTTGGATTGACTGATGAAGATTCCATTTGGGACTTGTTTGACTTGAAGACCCATAAAGAAATTTAGCTCATCCATTGAGCTCATTTCAAACTTTGAGTGCATCAGGATCTATAAGTCTTTACACAGCTTCTTCCTTGTTGATCCAAAGATGATATCATCTATGTAGTTTTGAACCAGTAAGATTTCTCCCCCTTCATCTTTGATAAACAAGGTCTGGTCAATGGCACCTCTTTTGAAGTTGTTTCTTATTAGATATCCGGACAAAGTTTCATACCAGGCTCTTAGGGCTTGATGTAAGCCATATAGAGCTTTGTCTAGTTTGAACACTTGGTTAGGATGTGCAGGATCTACAAAGCCTGGAGGCTATTTGACATATACTTCTTCACCAATCTTCTCATACAGAAAGGCACTCTTAACATCCATTTGATAGACCAAGAAATTATTGGATGCAACATATGCCAGGAAGATTCTGATGGCCTCTAGTCTCGCAACAGGAGCAAAGACTTCATCATAGTCAATTCCCTCTTCCTGAGTGTAGCCTTGAGCTACAAGTCTGGCTTTGTTCTTAACTACAATGCCTCTCTCATCTTGCTTGTTCCTGAATACCCATCTTATGCCAATGGTAGATTGACCAGGTGGAAGGTCAACAAACTTCCATACATCATGTCTCTTGAATTGCAGCAACTCTTCCTACATTGCTTTAATCCAACTACTGTGTTGCAGAGCTTCATCTATCTTCTTTGGTTCCACCTGAGATAGAAAACATGAAAAGAAACATATATTGGCCTCATGAGATTTGCTTCTTGTTAGAACTACTTGGTGAACTTGGATAATAATATTTTCAAGAGGATGTATCTTGTTGATCCTTTGTGCTGGTACCACCTCCAGCTGTATCCCTTGCTCAAGATTGCTTTGATTTTGATCAGGGATTTCTTCATTCATGGTTGAAGAGTCTTCAAGATAAACAGCTACATCAGTATTATCAGCAATGGTATTTGCAGCATCTACAGCATTTACCGAAGAGTCTTCATTCAAGTTTTCATTTTCAGACAGGCTGCTGCTGGTGACATTAGAGAGTGTGGTTCTGGCTACACTTGCTTCAATGGCTTCCATAACAGATGGAGGATCAATCGATGGTCTTCTCAGACTGATAGAAGATTTTGGAAAATCCAATCTGTAGTTAGAGGAGGTGGAGGCAGGTGCTTGAGAAGAGGAAGACTCCATATTGGAGAAGATGAGAGGCTCAAATATTTGGGTGAAGGAGTCTATGTCAAAAAGCCAGTTTGGGCTTTTTCTGTAACATTTCTGATTTTTAGTATCCGTATTTCAATTCAATGTAAAGCATAACAGATGCACTGTTTTGTTCTATTCGTACCATCAATTAAATACTATACTTCAATGCAAATCCACAAATTTTACTCGGTTATATTCAATTAAAATACTACATAAGTATCTATTTATACAAATACGACAAAGACTAAAGTTACAAGGTCTGATGTTGAAAAATAGCAAGAAACCCTAATAGGCACGGTCGCGCTTCGTTTTGGCACGTCGCGCCAAGTGCTTTGGCACGGTCACGCGACTTGCTTTGGAAAGGTCGCGCCTGGTGCCTTGGCACGGTCGTGCCTATTACCAGTTGAAACGTAAATGCAGTTTCAATCACCGATTCGTTTGATTTCGTAACGGATATTCACTTCATTACCATTAACGAAAATATTAAGACTACCAATTACAGCAATTGACTCAATATCATTTGATTAAACCACAAAACCGTCAAAACATTCTTGAAACCACTGATTCTCCATTTCAATTCGAAATTCTCTCAATCAAACCCTCCATATGCATCACTCGATCATCTCTAAAGCTTCTGGACACGTCGATATAGCCGGAATCGCATCAGAAGATGTCGGAAGCCAAACCCGTCGTCGCTGGAACTCTCCTCTACCGTACGCTATCGATTCATCCTCTCTCCGGGTAATTGAAACCATATTTTCATACGATTTAGGCTATAGATCAAAAGCCCCATCCTAATTTGGGCTCCTAATATGGAAATCATCTCAAACCCGAATCTAATTTTCGTTCAAAATAGTTTAATCCAATCCGGTCCTAAACACGTTTTAAATTCAATTAATCTATACAAAAAGACTAGTAATAATCTATTGGGTGAAAGCCCTATGATTTCCAACCCTGTTATTATAAGAATTAGTCAAATCATTCCTGATTTGGAACAGACGCGGTCGCGCTAATCATCTAGCGCGGTCGTGCCTCATGAGACACGGTCGTGCAGGCTTCCAGCGCGGCCGTGTCCTCCTATCTAGACCCAATCATGCCCTTTGGCTAATCTCAGTCGTGTCTTAGAATCATAGACACGACCGTGCCTGCCAAGGCACGGTCGTGCCTAATGATTTAGTTAGTTAAGCCCTCTGTTTGATCAACACGGTCGCGCCCTGACTAGCATGGTCGCGCCCATGGTTTGAGAACGATCGTGCCCTTCCCAAGCACGGTCGTGTGTGAGTTAAATTTTTGGGAGAATTATAATTTTATATATTTTTCAAACAATAAATATTTCTGATTAAATTACAAAATAAAAATAGTTGATTTTTATAAAAATGCATTTAATTTTATTTAGAAACATCAAATATTTAATCTTGGAATAAATAGAAAAATTATTTATTTAAAGTTTATAAAAAATTAAATTTACAATTATTGCTAAACCTTTCATTTAAAAAGTATTTAAATGGTTAAGTTACATTTTATAAATAAATAAATAAAATAGTAATTATTTATTTACTTAATATTTAAACAAAGACATTTATTTATTTACACTTAATTACATTTAACACTTACAATATTTTCACAAACGATAATTATTTAATTTACTTGATTAATTATTTAAACTCAAACCTTAAACAAAATGCTTCAAAAATGTTTATTTCAAAACCTTATATTTTATTCAATACTTTTAAGTACAAATCAATGGCCTTATACACAAATTCAAATTCAACTTTAAACTTAAACTTTTGTGCACATTATTGATACAATACGCATTACACACTAGGTTAACTGGTGCATTTCAAGGATCCTTATTCTATCTAGTATCTTTGTTAGCTACGCCTTCAAAGCAAGTGAGTAAACATAGCCCCTTTTACTCTTTTACATTTTTGGGGTGAAACATGAACACTATTCAAATTACATGTTTACATTTACACAAACAACACAAGTACAAATCCTATTTACATTCATGTGTGTAATTTGAGCTTTATGCCCGAGTGCTATGTGTGCTAACTTTTGTGAACACTTATGTGCAATCATTAACTATTCAAGCCGACGGTTTTCAATGATAGATCTATTGAGTCTGACAAACCCACCCAGATTGGGGTGATTGATACCGACAACACAATTTTGCATGCTAGTTACAAAGGTTTGATTGTACTTTGTTACACAATAGCTGCTCCCCATAAATGCCTTATTTATCATGTTATGTATGGATTTGTTTTTCAAACTATATGCTATCTATATATAAACCTGTGTTATACTCACCAACTTTTTAGTTGACTTTATTTTATTCATGTTTCAGGTCCTAATATGTGAGATTGATCAAGATGTGCTACATATAGGCTTGGACTTAGTTAAAATAAATAAAGAACTTATGTATTTCAATTATGTTTCTTTTCTTGGAATTGGTTTTGTCTGAATGCTTGTAATGGAATTTGACAATTAATATATTTCAATTTAGTCAACCTTGTGCTTATGAACAGTCTACATGTCCCGCCCTGATGATTCCGCCATCGGTCGGGGTGTGACAGATTGGTATTAGAGCCTTGGTTATAGGGAATTAGGTTATTGACACCTTGACCTAGACTCTAACTTTAGGACACCCACTTATACCATGCTTCATGTTTATATGATTATGTGCTACATATTATGTGTTACATGCTATGTGTTACATGTTCTTTATGATTATTTGTTATTTTATTTTTGATGCCTTACTTATTAAATATTCATGACTTATTAAAATATACTTAAATAATAATTAAATAAACAATATCCCTACCTATACCCTAAAGCCTCATAACCTTCTTACCTATTTCTCTATCATCACTATCTAGGCATGTGGAAACTCCATGGATCTAAATCTATAAAATTTCTTTATTTCCTCGTTAAGGTTTTAAACTTTGTTAATTATTTGAGGACACGTGCAATTTGGAAGGGTGACACCTGTATTCTGGGTTTTCTGTCTAGGAAAGCATTTCGCATAAATCCCAATCAACCGAGGGACCCATATGCTTTCCTGGGAATTCCCTGGATGAGTGTTTACTTATAGGCTAAAGCATGTCTCCTTGAAAATTATATGAGTTTAATTAACCTTAATGTGTCATAGTATTCAAGTGATTATATCACTATTTGAGTACAATCCAAACTATGATTAACTATTTTATTTCATTATCTTGTCCTTTTTAATCCAAGCAATTCTCATAAGTTCTCACATATTTTCTTGTGTTGTGCAAATCCGTATAATGCCTCCCCGTCGTGCTCCCATGGCCAACACCAACACCAACACCGACATTGCTACCATTCTTGCACAACTCGTGACACAACTCACTCAAGCTAATGGTGCCACCAATGGCAACAATCGTGGTAATGGTAGGAATAGTGGTAATGGTGGTAATGGTGGTAATGGTGGAAATGGTGGTAACAACCCATCTCAATGCACCTTTAAGCATTTCAACTCGTGTAATAGCCTCAAGTTCTATGGTACCGAAGGAGCTACCGGACTCCTTCAATGGTTCGAAAGCATTGAGAATACCTTTCTCAATAGGGACTGCCCCGACAACCTTCGTGTTCGTCATGCCACAAGTGTCCAACAAAAACGGGCACTCACGTGGTGGAATGGAGAGAAAAGAAATAGAGGTGTGGATGTAGCAAAGAAATCCTGCAACACTTGAGGATCCAATCCGTTTGTCTGCTACCTTAACCGATAATCATGTGAAGGCGGGGACTCTTACTAAAAAGGGCACCAAGAAAGTTTTCGACACCATAACCCCTCCTACCCACATCTGAACCCTCTCGTAATAATAGAAAGAGAAAGACTAGAAATTTTGCTGTGGTTACTCCTGCTATTCCTGTTAACCAAGCTGCACCTATGGTTCAAGCACCGGCCAAAAAGCCATATGTTGGAATCTACCCACTTTGTGCCACCTGCAACTACCATCATCCCCAAAGAATCCCATGTTGCCTTTGTACTCATTGTGGGAGATATGGCCATATGGTCAATGTTTGTAGGGCCAAAGCTCTTGCGGGCCAAGTCAACCCACCAACCCGAACCAATCAACAAGTGGCTAATCAAGGTGTTCCTGCTACAGCAAATGGGCGTGCATGTTTTGAATGTGGTGACCCAAATCATTTCCGTGATCAGTGCCCAAGTTTGATCAATGCTAGACAAGGCGGAGCTCGTGGGTGTGCTTTCAATATAAACGCCAATAAAGCTCAAGCCAACAATTATGTGGTCAACGGTACGTTCCTTGTCAATAGTCAATATGCCTCCATTTTATTTGATACCGGTGCCGATAAAAGTTTTGTGTCATTTAACTTTGAACCTTTACTTGCCAAGACACGATCTCAATTAGAGAAAACCTTCACTGTCGAAATAGCAAATGGTGATTCACTTATAATCGAGTCTATTATCTATGACTGTTCTCTAGAACTTAATGAACATACATTCCCAATCAATATTGTACCAATGCCACTATGAAGTTTTGATATCATCATAGGCATGGATTGGCTATCAAATCATCATGCCGAAGTCATCTGTTTCGAGAAGTGCATCCGAATACCTCTACCATCGGGAGAAACACTAAGAGTCTTTGGTGAAAAGCCTTGCAAAGGGCTTAAATTAATGTCATGCACTACTGCTCAAAAGTACTTACGAAAGAAGTACGTGGCCTTTTTGGCCCATATCGTTCAAAAAGATGTCAAAAAGAAGAGTATTCAAGACATCCCCATTATCCGAGATTTTCCCGAAGTGTTCCCCGAAGATTTATCCGGCCTTCCACCCGTTCGTCAAGTAGAATTTCGCATCGATCTTATACCTGGAGCTAACCCCGTGGCTAGAGCTCCATACCGTCTTGCACCTTCTGAAATGCAAGAACTTGCAAGTCAACTTCAAGAGCTCTCCGACAAGGGATTCATTCGTCCAAGTCATTCACCGTGGGGTGCACCAGTCTTATTCGTCAAAAAGATGGATCATTTCGCATGTGTATTGACCACCGCGAACTCAACAAGCTTACTATCAAAAACCGTTATCCTTTGCCTAGAATTGATGACCTCTTTGATCAACTTCAAGGTTCTACTTGCTTCTCGAAGATTGACCTTCGATCCGGTTATCACCAACTCCGTGTGCAAGAAGACGATATTCCAAAGACTGCCTTCCGAACAAGGTATGGTCATTACGAGTTCATGGTTATGCCTTTTGGACTAACCAATGCACCCGCAGTTTTCATGGACCTCATGAATCGTGTGTGCAAACCGTACCTTGATAAGTTCGTGATCATTTTCATTGATGACATCTTAATCTATTCCAAGACTAAAGCCGATCATGAGCAACATCTTAGATTGGTTTTGGATCTCTTGAAGAAAGAACAACTATATGCCAAATTCTCCAAATATGAATTTTGGTTAAAAGAAGTTCAATTTCTTGGTCATATCGTCAACGACAAGGGTATTCATGTTGACCCTGCTATGATCGAAACGGTTAAGAATTGGAATGCCCCGAAGACTCCCACTGAAGTTCGTTCATTTCTTGGTCTTGCGGGATATTACCGTCGTTTCATCTCAAACTTCTCTAAGATTGCTGTCCCCCTTACTGCTTTGACCCACAAGGGTAAGACTTATGAATGGGGACCAAAACAAGAAGAAGCTTTCCAAACCCTCAAGCAAAAGTTGTGCAATGCTCCCATTTTGACTCTTCCTGATGGGAATGATGATCTAGTTGTCTACTGTGATGCTTCTAACCAAGGTCTCGGTTGTGTCCTCATGCAACGAGGCAAAGTAATCGCTTATGCATCAAGGCAACTTAAGATTCATGAGAAGAATTATACGACGCACGATCTCAAGTTGGGTGCGGTCGTTTTCGCATTGAAGATTTGGAGACATTACCTCTATGGCACAAAATGTGTGGTGTTCACCAACCACAAAAGTCTCCAACACATCTTTAACCAAAAAGAACTCAATATGAGACAACGACGTTGGGTTGACCTCCTTAACGACTATGACTGCGAGATTCGTTACCATCCCGGCAAAGCGAATGTTGCAGCCGACGCTTTGAGTCGAAAGGACCATGTCATGCTTCAATGTGTCCGTATTCAAACTGACATTCAAAACCGCATCTTAGAAGCTCAACACGTGTCGGTCACCGAGGGTAACATGTATGAGGAAATGTCGTGTGGTGTTGAACTCCAACTTGAATCAAAACCCAATGGCTTACTTTATTACTTGAACCATATTTGGGTTCCCGATCGCGATGATCTCCGTACATTTCTTATGAACGAGGCTCACAAGACTCGTTATTCTATTCATCCTGGTGCGGATAAAATGTACCAAGATCTTCGCCAACAATATTGGTGGCCTGGTATGAAGAAAGACATTGCTCTCTATGTGGCTAAATGTTTAACTTGCTCCAAAGTCAAAGCCGAACATCAACGTCCTTCTGGTTTACTCGAACAACCGGAAATTCCCGTGTGGAAATGGGAGAACTTAGCTATGGATTTCATTACCAAACTCCCTCGCACCTTAAGTGGTTATGATAGCATTTGGGTGATCATTGACCGTCTCACCAAATCTGCTCATTTCTTGCCTATCCATGAAGACTATCGGGTTGAGAAACTAGCCCGAATTTACATCGACGAAATTGTGAGCCGTCATGGTGTTCCCTTGAACATAATATCCGATCGAGATGCCCGGTTCACTTCTCTCTTTTGGCAATCTCTCCAAACTGCTCTTGGTATACGATTGGATTTGAGCACGGCCTACCATCCTCAAACTGATGGTCAGACCGATCGAACAATCCTCAAACTGACAACATTCAAGTAGCGAGGAGTCGGCAAAAGAGTTATGCCGATAAACGACGAAAACCCTTGGAATTCCAAGTCGGTGACCTTGTTCTTTATAAGGTGTCCCCGTGGAAGGGTGTGATCCGCTTTGGAAAGAAAGGCAAGTTAGCACCTCGCTATGTTGGTCCATTCAAGATCCTTGAAAGGATTGAGAAAGTGGCTTACAAACTCGACTTACCTCCATCTCTTGGAAATGTGCATTCTACATTTCATGTATCTAATCTGAAGAAATGTCTCGCTGATGAGAATCTCCATATACCGCTTGATGACGTGCGCATTGATGAAACGATGCACTTCGTTGAGAGACCGGTAGAAATCATGGATCGTAAAATCAAGTAGCTCAAGCGAAGTCGTATTCCTATTGTCAAAGTTCGTTGGGATTCTAAGCGTGGTCCTGAATTCACTTGGGAATGAGAGGACCAAATGAAGCTCAAGTACCCCCACCTTTTTACTGATGCCGTAGCTTCCTCTAACTAAATTTCGGGACGAAATTCCCTCAACATGGGGAGACTGTAACATTTCTGATTTTTAGTATCCGTATTTCAATTCAATGTAATGCATTTCAAACTCAATTCTAGTGCACTGTTTTGTTCTATTCGTACCATCAATTAAATACTATACTTCAATGCAAATCCACAAATTTTACTCGGTTATATTCTATTAAAACACTACATAAGTATCTATTTATACAAATACGTCAAAGACTAAAGTTACAAGGTCTGATGTTGAAAAATAGCAAGAAACCCTGGCACGGTCGCGCGACTTGCTTTGGAACGGTCGCGCCTCGTTTAGGCACGGTCGCGCCTAGTACCAGTCGAAATGTAAATGCAGTTTCAATCACCGAATCGTTTGATTTCGTAACGGATATCACGTCATTACCATTAACAAAAATATTAAGACTACTAATTACAGCAATTGACTCAATATCATTCGATTAAACCACAAAACCGTCAAAACATTCTTGAAACCACCGATTCTCCATTTCAATTCAAAATTCTCTCAATCAAACCCTCCATACGCATCACTCGATCATCTCTAAAGCTTCTGGACACGTCGATATAGCCGGAATCGCATCAGAAGACCCCGGAAGCCAAACCCGTCGTCGCCGGAACTCTCCTCTACCGTACGCTATCGATTCATCCTCTCTCCAGGTAATTGAAACCATATTTTCATTCGATTTAGGCTATAGATCAAAAGCCCCATACTAATTTGGGCTTCTAATATGGAAATCATCTCAAATCTGAATCTAATTTTCGTTTAAAATAGTTTAATCGAATCCGGTCCTAAACATGTTTTAAATTCAATTAATCTATACAAAAAGACTAGTAATAATCTATTGGGTGAAAGCCCTATGATTACCAACCCTGTTATTATAAGAATTAGTCAAATCATTCCTGATTTGGAACAGGCGCGGTCGCGCTAATCATCTAGCGCGGTCGTGCCTCATGAGACACGGTCGTGCCGGCTTCCAGTGCGGTCGTGTCCTCCTGTCCAAACCCAATCATGCCCTTTGGCTAATCTCAGTCGTGTCTTAGAATCATAGACACGATCATGCCTGGCCAAGGCATGGTCGGGCCTAATGATTTAGTTAGTTAAGCCCTCTGTTTGATCAACACGGTCGCGCCCTGACTAGCATGGTCGCGCCCGTGGTTCGAGCACGATCGTACCCTTCGCAAGCACGGTCGTGTGTGAGTTAAATTTTTGGCAGAATTATAATTTTATATATTTTTCAAACAATAAATATTTCTGATTAAATTACAAAATAAAAATAGTTGATTTTTATAAAAATGCATTTAATTTTATTTAGAAAGATCAAATATTCAATCTTGGATTAAATAGAAAAATTATTTATTTAAAGTTTATAAAAATTTAAATTTACAATTATTGCTAAACCTTTCATTTAAAAAGTATTTAAATGGTTAGGTTACATTTTATAAATAAATAAATAAAATAATGATTATTTATTTACTTTATATTTAAACAAAGACATTTATTTATTTACACTTAATTACATTTAACACTTACAATATTTTCACAAACGATAATTATTTAATTTACTTAATTAATTATTCAAACTCAAACCTTAAACAAAATGCTTCAAAAACGTTTATTTCAAAACCTTATATTTTATTCAATACTTTTAAGTACAAATCAATGGCCTTATACACAAATTCAAATTCAACTTTAAACTTAAACTTTTGTGCACACTATTGATACAATACGCATTACACACTAGGTTAACTGGTGCATTTCAAGGATCCTTATTCTATCTAGTATCTTTGTTAGCTACGCCTTCAAACCAAATGAGTATACATAGCCCCTTTTACTCTTTTACATTTTTTGGGTGAAACATGAAAATTATTCAAATTACATGTTTACATTTACACAAACAACACAAGTACAAATACTATTTACATTCATGTGTGCAATTTGAGCTTTATGCCCGAGTGCTATGTGTGCTAACTTTTGTGAACACTTATGTGCAATCATTAACTATTCAAGCCGACAGTTTTCAATGATAGATCTATTGAGTCTGACAAACCTACCCAGATTGGGGTGATTGATACCGACAATACAATTTTGCATGCTAGTTACAAAGGTTTGATTGTACTTGGTTACACAATAGCTGCTCCCCTTAAATGTCTTATTTATCATGTTATCTATGGATTTGTTTTTCAAACTATATGCTATCTATATACAAACATGTGTTATACTCATCAACTTTTTAGTTGACTTTATTTTATTCACGTTTCAGGTCCTAATAAGAGAGATTGATCAAGATGTGCTACATATAGGCTTGGACTTAGTTAAAATAAATAAAGAACTTATGTATTTCAATTATGTTTCTTTTCTTGGAATTGGTTTTGTCAGAATGCTTGTAATGGAATTTGACAATTAATATATTTCAATTTAGTCAACCTTATGCTTATGAACAGTCTACATGTCCCGCCCCGATGATTCCGCCATCGGTCGGGGTGTGACATTTTCCCTGTTCACAGACAATGTGTTCTCTGCATTCCACATTGGCTGATTCTTCCACAATTCTTTTTCTTGAGTTGAATACTCCATAGTATTTGGATTGAGAGGAATAGCCCATAAAATATCCTTCATCTGATTTGGCACCAAACATAGGAAGAACCCCATGTGTGATCAGAATTGTGTATGGGCATCCAAAAGGTTTTAGAAATCCAATGTATGGAACTTTTTGGAACCATAGTTCATAAGGTGTCTTGTTGAGAGGCTTGACTATGAGAACTTTATTTTGCACATAGCAGGCTGCGCTTACTGCTTCTGCCCAAAATGTGAGAGGCAGTTTTGAGTCAGCCAACATAGATCTTGCTGACTCAATTAGAGTTCTGTTTCTTTCTTAAGCAACTCCATTTTGTTGGGGAGTTCTTGGAGCAATGTATTGCCTTTCAATTCCCTTGCTCTCACAGAAACAGTTCAAAGTGTGGTTCTTGAACTCTATGCCCTGATCACACCTTATGATCTTCACCTTCTGATTGCTTTGATTCTCTAACTTAAGGATGTAGGATTTGAGAATCTCAGCAGTTTCATCTTTAGTTCTCAAGAAGTATACCCATGAGAATCTGGTGTAGTCGTCAGTTATCACCAGACAGTATGAATTCTTGCCCATTGACATAATATTTGTAGGACCAAAGAGATCCATATGCATCTGTTGTAGTGGAGTATCATTTGTATTCAAATTCTTGGGCTTGTGAGAACTCTTGTGTTGCTTCCCCTTCAGACAAGCAATGCAATGATCTTCTAGCTGGAATTCTTTATCAGGAAGCCCTCTGACAAGATTATCCTTCACCAATTTGTTGATGGTTTTGATGTTAACGTGGCTTAGTCTCCTATGCCAAAGAGCAGATTCGTCAACTGAGGCTTTTGATAGAAAACAGGATACACTGCCAGATGGAGTGACCTCATTCATGCCAAGCACATAAAGATTTTCTTTTCTCTGAGCAGTTAATAAAATCTTTTTTGGAGGAGGTCTGGATAAGCCAGGAGATAGTACAAAGCATTCTTTGTCTGTGAAGAGCATCCAATGCTTTTGATCATAGACCTGGGAAACACTCATGAGATTGAAGTCCAATTTTTTGACATAATTTACCTTATCAATGCTCATTCTTTCATTTAACACAGTCCCTTGTCCAGTAATAGATCGTCCTTTTGAGTCACTCCCAAAAGCAACATATCCTCCATTGAAGTGTCTGGAGTTGGAGAGGATTGATATGTTGCATGTCATGTGCCTGGAACAACCACTGTCAACCACCCAAGTGTTATTCTTGTGACCTAGCTACCCCTGCACATGAGAGATATCTAGTTAGTGGGAGGAATCCAAGAGCTTGTATCCTTGAAGAAAAGGGTTCTTGGAATATCAGAATCAGCATGTGTGCATTCAACCGAACCAATGATGATTCTTGGAGGGATAGAAGCTGGGATCTTGGCTCTCCATTGCTGAAGAGATGGTTTTCCAGTTCTCTTTGCTCTGTCAGCAGCTGATGTTGCTTTGGCTGCTGATGGATTTGCTTTATCAGCAGCAGATTTTGCTGCTGATGACTTTGGCTTATCAACAGCCGATGTTGTTGCTGCTGAGGACTTCAGTTTATCAGCAGCAGTGGATTTTGCTGCTGATGACTTTAGCTTATCAGTAGTAGATTTTGATGCTGCTGATGGTTTTGCTTGAGCAGCAGCAGACTTGGTTGCTGCTGAAGGCTTGTCCTTTGGTTTCTTGGACTTGGCTTGATTACCAACATTTTTGCTAGCTGTTGATGGTTCAACAACTAATGTATGCTTATCCTTCTTTGCCTTATTGACAGAGTGCTTCTCTGTAGAAGTTCTCATGCTGATAGGCTTTTGTTTAGGAGGGGCTTGATGAAGGATCTGGTTAAAAGGATTAAAATAACAATTTGCAACAAAGTGGTCTGATTCACCACAGATGATGCAAGATTGTTGAGTCTTTGGCAGCTGCTTCCTTGGTGGGGAAAGAGAGTTTCTGAAATGAATTGCCTTGGCTTCAGAACTCCTTACCTTTATGTTCTTGTGTGTCTTCTCAAAAGCATGTTGTTTGAGGTTTCTTTGCTGTTGAAGGTAGTATAAGCAGGTGCTGACAGTGTTGTTGTATTTTTCACAGACAAAGCATGATTTGACCAATTTGTCCCTTGAAAGGTAAACGTAGTCCTTTCTTTTGAATAGGTCTTTAAAGTTCTATGGGTGAGCTTTGTTGTGCTCAAAGGTGGCTTCTTCCAATGTCTTTTTGAACATATGGAATTCTTTCTCCAAGCGCATGACATATGTCAAACACCTTTCTTTGAGGCTTTGAGTTGTTGGAGGTTGAAGACTGCCCCTTTTCAACATTTAGCTTTCTTCCTTCTAGAGGATAGTTGATTTTGATTTGGTTGAAAGGCATAGGAACCGGAACAGCTGGTAAAGGGACAGGAGCACTTGGTTGAATGACTTCGAAAACAGGCGGTTCTGGTACTTGTACTGGTGATGAGGCCTCCTCAGTTTTAGTGGACTCTGAGCAAGTTGACTCAGATTCTGACGAGATAGTGCATTCTTGTACCAATGGTTCATGCCTTGAAGGATCAAGGTCTCGGTTGGCCTTTTCAAGATTTGAGAGATTGAAGCTTGGTTCATGGATGGCAACGAAGCCAGTAGGAGGTGCAACAGCTTGATATTGTTCAGTATGATACCCCAGACCAGTTTTTACCTTGTCATGAATTTGAGCATCCAAAAGTCTTTGCAGCTTTTTAGATGCAAATTCATATTTGTCAACATGAACTTTCTGTTCTGGCAATTCTTGTCTGGTAGCTTTTAAACTAGCCAGTAGATCATCAATCTGAGTTTCAATATTGGTTTGTTCATGTTTTAGTAATGAAATCTCTTTTCTTTAGGCAGTTAATTTTTTCTTTATAACTGTTTTCTACTTTTGTGAATTCAGATTTCATTTGATGAAACTGTTTATTTTGATCTATAAGGTTTTGATTGTGCTTTCTGTAGCCTAACACCTTATCAATACAGGCTTGGGAACATAGATGTTCATATACCTGAGGCGGTATCTCAGTTGTGTCTGCCATAAGAGCTTGGTTGTTAGCAGGCAGATCTTCATACTGGAAGCTCCAGTCAAAGTCAGAAGTTCCAACAGCTGCACAAGCTGCAGTTTGAGCTGGAGGAGTAGCTTGTTGTTGTTGTCTTGGTTGGGCTTGGTGAGCTTGTCTTGATTGAGGAGCTTCTGGGTTTGCCCTAGGTGCCTTGCATTCTCTAGCAAAATGACCCGGTTGGTTACAGTTGTAACATCTTAATTTGCTTTTATCAAAGCCAACTCTGGTGTTGGAGTTGTTACTTGGAATTGGTCTTTCGGTTCTAGAGTAGAACCATTTTGCACTTATAGAGAGCATGGCATACGAGTGTTGTATGTCCATTTCTTCTAAGTCATCTAGATGGAAGTATTCCAGATCCTCCTTGATAAAGGACATGATGCTAGAGTTTTCAGAAACAAAAGCAGTAGAGGTTGAGGATTGAGGAGGAGCTTCTAGGAGAAATGGTGATGTGTTTGTTTGAGAGGTTGGAGTTTGGGGATGAGTGATGATGGGAGGATAATAGTTGCTTGAACTAGGACCTGAGTGGTCAGAATGGAGGGCAGAGGAGGTGGTGGTGGATGTTGAGGCTGTTTGGTAGCTTGAGCTTCTTTCTTTTGCCTGAATCATCTCTAGCTCATAGGTTTTTAGCATTCCAAAAAGCTCAGTCATCTAGAGAGTCTTCAGATTCTCAGTTCTTCTGATGGACACTGTGTAGAGTGTCCAGCAACTCGGTAGAGACCTAATGAAATTCTTGAGAATATCTTTATTCTCCAGCTTCACCTTTGAGCACTGCAGCTCACCTACAAGATAGGTAAATATGTTATATAAAACCGTTAGAGACTCACTTTCCTTCCAGACGAAGTTTTCATATTGCTGCTTCAGAATGTCTCTTCTGTTTTCTTTGACTTCTTCTGAACCTGCAAACATTTTTTCAAAAGCCTCCCATAGCTCCTTTGCAATTTTATAACCTCTGAAGTTATTAAAAACTTCATTTGGTAAGCACATCTGGATGGCTCCCAAGGCTTTGAAGTCTACCTCCATTTTCTTGATGTCTTCATCAGAGTACTTGGAGGGTTCTTTGGGAACCAGTGTACCTCCGGAATCAGCTGAGGACACCATGGGTATGTATGGTCCATATTTAATGGATTTCCACATCCCATATTCCTGATAGCAGAAGAAGCTTTCCATTATGTTCTTCCACATATCGTAGACTTCCCCAGACACCAGTCTTGGTGGTCTGTTGATGCTTCCAATTTCTTCAAATCCATTGTTTTGAGCCATTTTGTTTTGATATGCGATAGTGAGAGACTTTAACAAAGAGATAGTTTAGAATAGAACCGAAGAATGATTAAAGAAGTGTGAGTTTGTTTAATCTGTGAGCCAAAGCTCTGATACCACATGTAGGATCGGTAAATACAAGATGGTTCTATTCCAGTTGAGATTGGCGGAAACAATCACAACTTAATCAAACTAAACAAGTAAACACAAGAAGTACTGATAAATGCAATTTGTATTAAGCTTCAATGGTTACAAGATTACAGAGAAAACTCTAAGAAAAGCACTGAGATACAAAGACTCTAAGTACTACTTATATAGTAACTTAGAATCAAGACAGACCATTGATTCTAAGGATCAGATCTAACACAAAGCGTTGATCTTGTATTGAAGCAATTCCACGTATAATGACAATAAACTCTATAAAAGTTAACTTTACTCAAACGTCTTCTTAGGCATCATTGCTTGCGTGCTTGGAGAAGAGCGTTGTAGTGCTTTATTGTCTGCACCAGTGACATTCTTTCTGCATGGAGTGTGTCAGTAGTGCAGCCAAAAGTTGCCAGTGGTAATGGTTGCTTTTGCTTTTGCAAGGCTGGTCAGCTGCAACGTTTGATCTTCAATGGATGAATAACTATCAGCAACAGAGTTGTTGATCAGCAGCAAGATGCAACCATCCAAAGCTGCTGATGATTTGCCTATCAGCAGCATCAAGTGTTGATGCTGCATAGAAGCCTATCCGCAGCAACTCTGGTCTTCAGCAGATAAGGCTATCCGCAACAGATTTGTTTTTCAGCAGAAGAACAAGTATCCGCTGCAGATAAGCTTATCCGCAGCAGTTTGTTGGTCAGCAGCAAACTCTGAGATCAGCAACATTTGTACTTGGAGAATTTTGTAGCCATTAGTCTTTATTTCTACAGTTTGAGTTTCCATGAGAATTAAGTGTAAAAGTAATGATCTTATTAATTAACAATTAAATCAAAATTAATTATTAATTAGAGGAATAAAACTTGCTTTAAATGGTTTATATAACAAGATAAATTAAATAAATAATTTGTAAAACTTTATAAGGAAAAAGGGTTTATAAAAGTAATCTCATTCATATTCTAAAAATGTTTTATAAATTTTATTTATAAGAGGGATTTTGGGTGTCAATAATAAAATATATATTTGTAATTTATAATGAATTTCTTATTAAGACAGTTAGGTAAATATATATAACTTTTTAGTTTGATAAAAGTCGCGACGTCACAACCACAATTATTTTGTAGTTTCAAAAGTTATAAAATAATGGGGTTTATGAAATGCACTAAACATTTGTCATTCTTTAGTAATATATACTAGTAGTGAAATAATATACATGTAGATTTAAACATTGTTCGTCGTACGCTTGTGATGATTAAAATGCTTAAACATGGTTATATATATATATATATATATATATATATATGCATATTTTTATTATTTTTATAAAAAGAATATTAGTTGTAAAAAGAATAATAAAAATTTTATATATTTATAAAAATATGTATAGTTGTTAAAGTTTGTTCGTTTATGTTTTGTTATAGTTATAACGTGTATTTTAGCCTTGCATCCCTATAAGAAATGTATGCATGTATATGTTTATATAACTAAATATATATATATATATATATATATATATATATATATATATATATATGTGCGTTAGATGGAAGTAATATAGTAAGGCAAACAAAAAATGGAATTGAAAATGGGGTAGGTCCGGGTAAGTCACATAACCAAGTGATCTAGTATGTTGTGTTGATGGGATTAGAAGCAATTAAGTTTTAACAAAATGGATCAAGGGACCCTTCTTCCCCAAAAGTCCAATACGAAGAAAACCTAGATTCAAACACCCCAAAAAACTAACAGATTCAAAGGGGGTTTTGAACTAGAACTGAAATTGAGCATGAGGAGATGGATTATTACCTGAAATCCGGACCGATTGGATGAAGAAATTGGGTGCCTGCTGTTTGTTTCCGATTACGACAGGGAGGGAGAAAGAAAAGGATTCGAGTGATGATTTCGTATGGATTGTTTATAGGAATTCATGTGTGATGAGTTCAACATGCATTACAACCTCTGTTTAATGGATAATGCGGGATTTTAACATTAATTCGTGGTTTTTTTGAATGCCTAAACCGTAACCTCATAAATGGGTTAATTAGGTTTGATTTTTCCATTCATTCATCAGTTACAAAAGTTCAAACGATTAGAATTAAGTGACAGTTGATTTGGGCGAGTTACATTTCGTTATTACAAGGATTTGATAGATTTAGAACTTGATTTTGACCTTTGCAAGTCAAAGTTGGATAAGGCCTTGTTCGAGGGTTCAAGGAGAAAAAAAGGGTTTAAGGTGGGGGTTCAAAAGGATATGTAAAGGGGTTAATGGGTATTGAGGGTTACATGGAGGGTTCATAACTAAGTTTTATTTGCCTTAAATTCTTTTTAATAACATATAAAAATTGCACTTATAAATTTTTAAAAAAATTCTAATTATTAGTTGTTTATTTATAAGTATTTTATAAAAGAACAAATTTTCTCTTTCATTAGATTTACAAATTGTATCATTGATTTATTTAATATAAATAACTATACATATATATTTATAATTAATTACATATATATATATATATAGGATGTAATTGTACGATTAAAATCCATAAGATATATATATATATATTTATTTATTATAACAAAATATGTATATATATATATCTATATAAATATACATACATATGTGTTATATAATAGAAAATAATATGTAAATGAAATGTTGAAACTTTGAATTGTTACTCGTTAAAATAATAATTAATGTGACATATTTTGTCAGAAAAGTACAGGATTTAAATGTAGTATTATTATTGCATAAAATAAAATAAAAATAAGGCCAAAAAATCATGGATATTACAGTATCCCCAAGTTGAGGGAATTTCTTTCCGAAATTCAAATGTTGGAGGCTACTGAATAAGGAAAAAGATGTGGGTTTGGATTTTCAACGAGCTTGACTGTCGGTTTGAGGAGTACAATGGATAACAAGATTTAGGTATGATATTCAAAGTTAGGCATGAATTATGATAGTGGACTTAGGAGGAAACTGTTGAAGTATATTTTGAACTCCAAAGATGGAATGCATCATTCAAAATCATAAAGTAGCTTTAGAGGAAGTTGCGCATTCCAACTTTCCAAAAAAAGTTACACGACTTGGCATACGCTAGTCGGCATGATAATATTAGTCTGAATAACAAATCACGAGATAGCTGATGGACTTGAGACCCCGTTTGGATCCCGAGAGTTGATGGAGCAGTTGGCCGACTGTATCCACTATTCTGTTACGAAATACTAACTCCCCTATCGAAAGGGTTAGTACTAGTAACTTTGACCAATCTTACTAAAATATAACATTAATTAACAAGTAATAACAAGCAGAGTAACACCTTAAATGAGATAACATTCCTATTTACTTTTCTTTTCCTTTTTTCTGTTTTAAACAAAAACTTATTTTTCAACTTATTATCCCAATCAGACAATAGCGAGAGTTGAGTAAGGAATCTGTGTCCATGGTTCGATTCTTGGTTCTTACCCAGACTATACTATGCTGCTATAGGTTCACTTGCCTATTGTGTGTGTTTTTAGTTGAAGTATTTATCATTTTAATTTATATATATATATATATATATATATATATTATATCTCCCACATTTGACATCAAGTTTTTGGTGTCATTATCAGGGAAGTATTTATATAAATATATATATATATATATATATATATATTAAAACACACCATCAGTTAGCTACTGTTATCACATAATGGTAAGAAAACTAGACGTAAAGAGTAGATATACATGAATAAGGTTGCACAAATACTCTTTGTTACACCCCCAAATTTATTTACTTAATAAGTAAATAAAGGTCGCAGTGATTGGTAACATTACACAACAACGAAATCTAAAGTACAAATTTCTAAGTATCGAACATCTTTACAACTACCAACATGAAATAATACAATGATCTAAATACTCCTAGATCAAAAATAGACTTGAGGTTTGACAATGGTTTCTTCAGCTTCTATGGTTTAATCCAAAGAGCTAGCCTATTCCAACCGAGCCTTAGTTAAGTGATACCTGAAAAACATACTTGAAAGTGTCAACACAAGGGTTGGTGAGTTCACAGGTTTAGTTGTCTCAATGTAAAGCGGTTTTCCTTGAAAACATTGATATCGTGTACGTGGCCAAAATATAAAACCGTTTTCTTCTAAAACATGTGATGACTTCAGAGTCATATAGTAAAAACATTGAAAAGGTGTACATGGCCATATTATGAAACCGTTTTCCTCGAAAACATATGATGACCTCATAGCCATATTACTAGTGCAAATACTTTATATCAATTGTGCCTACCATTAAACCCCAAGATTTTATTTGTTGCAATTATTAAATTTTTACAAGTACACATACATATATTTTTGAGTTAATTCAAAGGATTAAATGTTTTTTTTACAAACACACTCCCAAAAATATAAATATATATATGTATATACATACAAAGGAATTAAAGCAAATATAGTAGTTTGAACCCTTTCTGATCTATTGGACTCCAACTTGAACCCCCACCTTTGGTAATTGAACCTTTTCCTCTTGATTTTGACCCCACCCACAAATATTGACCTGTTTGACTTTCAAAAGGTCAAATAAACAGGACTTGGTGCAATCCTTCATCCAAATCAAGCAATCTGACCCCTATGAACTTGCCTTGCACGATTATTGGCTGTTTTCAGACCTAATTTGTATTCAAATCCATCAATTTTGTGACTAAAATTTCAAAATCAAAGAGATTGACTATCCAAGTCAAACCGTGACCAATTTGACCTCCAATCAAAGATTTGGAGCGCGTTCAATCCCGTAAATCACGCGGAATCAAACCTAGCATGTATACGGACTAGATACATGACCCAATTCATCCACAATCGAGCGATTTGCACATGAAATCAATCCTGCAGCTGTCATCCTGTAAGAGCATGTTTTGATGACAGGCACTCTTGATCATGCACAAGCTTTTGTTAATTATCTTTCAGTCTTATCTTTTGTATGTATTTATATTTGTCCTGGTCTTTATCGAGTTGTAATTTCTTAACTTGTAATCCTTGTATGTTTTGATTGTACTAAGCAAATACGCATGGAAGTTTCTCCTACGTATTTGTTAAGTACAAGTGGTCATACGTACTTAGTCAAGTACGTTGTAGGTTGTTCATGCGTACTTAATAAGTACGCATGGACCAAGTCTATAAATAGCATAGGTTTGTTTCATTTTTGGCAGAGATGTAATGCTACTCATAAGTACGCACAGATCAGAGTCTTATCAGTCCAGAATTCCTTTTGTTTGTGTCTGTACTTGTTTGAAACACTGTGTTATCAATAGACCGTGTATTTGTTAGTACATCCGTGTGTTGATTACTTTGCTTTCGTTCATAGGTCGTTCCACCTAGTAACAGGCATTCCACACCTGATTACTAGGCTACATTCTCACACATTTTCTATCTGTTACACCCTCCCGGAGGGACCTACAAGTGGTATCAGTGTTGTGAGAATGTTAGGAACACTTTTTATCAAAATGGTGTTCTAATTAAATCTGCTTTGGAGGTTCTTTGAGTTTTGTTTCATATACTTGTTCATCTTGAAAGAATCCCACTTTCTTGTTTTTGCTATTGGTTGTTTAAGTAATCTATTCATCAACATTTGTTTTGAGTCACAAACTTGTTCTGTTGTCCAAACCACATTGTTCATAGCTATCAACTTATTCAGATCACCTTTGATCAGACAAGTGGTTAAACTTGTAAAAACTAGCTTTCTGACACCTACGTACTTATCACCTTATGTACTTATCACATTGCGTACTTGTCACCTTGCGTACTTGTCATCCTGCGCATTTGTCATCCTGTGCATTTGTCATCCTGCGTACTTACCATCCTGCGTACTTGTGATATGTGCATACTTATTTGTGCACGTGTCATCTTGCAAAAACTGTGTGTGTAGATATACATTTACTGTCCGAAGTACCAAGTTTCATATTTACACAAATGGCTAATCTCCAAAATCTCAGTAGTATGTTGAATTATGATAATGAAATAGGCACTCCACAGAAACCCCTAAAGTTATTAAATGTGAATGACTATTCCAACTGGAAAGCTAGATTTGAGGAATATGTTTCATACACAGATTCGAACATGTGGATACCTATTTTAGAAGGCTATAAACATCCAACCCATGAATTTCTTGGTGAAAACCAACCCAAACCAATTTCTAGAGTTGAGGTTGAAGAAAATAAGGCATGTGATCTAGAAAAGAAGGCACATGGTTCATTAACCATGGCACTAACCAGAGACTTATTTCATAGTTTCCGAGACTATGATACCTCACTAGATTTGTGGAAAGCCTTACAAAAATGGTTTGACGGAAATAGTGATGTTAAGAAAAGCAAGAGGGAGTTATTCAGAAAACAATATGAATGTTTTACATATCTGGATAATGAATCCATTGATGAACTTATCTCTAGGTTCTATCATCTTAATACTGAACTTAAGTCTTATGAACTAAAATATCCCGACGATGAACTTGTTGAAAAATTCCTTGATGCATTACCTCCAAAGTTTGACATGTACACAACCCTATTAAGAGAAAACCCCAAGTTCTATGAAATGACTATTGATGGAGCAATAGGAAAGGTTCAAGCACATGACATGAACCTAAAAAAAAAAGAAACCACTAACATACCTCTAGTACAACAACCATCAATGTACGTTGGAACTTCTACCACACCAAAAACCACAGGAACGGGAATTGCTTTGTTCTCAGGAAATCCTACACAGGAAGAAGAAAATGGTAGCAATAGTCATACTTGTTTTGCTACTGCAGGTTTAGGATCTTACTGACAAAGGAGCACAACATCTACATCTTCAACTGCTATTGCCAAAATTGCAGAAGATCATGTAGCTTTATTCTCATCATGCATGTTAGCATACCAAAACTTCATTGGGGGAAAGCTAACTGATCTATAAACAGTTGAGGAATACTTCAATTAAATAGATCCAAATGACATGGAAGATATGGACATACAGTGGAATATGGCCATGATCCTGAGAAGGGCAAAGTGTTTTCGAAATAGAACCGGTAGGAAGTTTATTGGTGGGCATTCAAATGCTAAAGTTGGTTTTGACAAATCAAAAGCAAAATGTTACAAATGTCTGAATTATGGACATTTTGCATGAGAATGTCAGAAAGACAAGGCACTAGCCTCAGGCTTCACCCGACCAAGTCCAGGAATCAACCAGAATCACAAAAATCAGAGCTTCAACAACAACCACAGTCAAAATCATAGAGCACCATCCAATGCATTGGTAGCTCAACAAGACGACGGCTATGACTGGGGAATTCACCTAGAAGATGCAATTATCTCACAAACACAGATGGGGTTGATGGCAAAAATCATTGAGATGACAAAGAGTGAAGAAAGGGAATATGTTGCTGCTACTGACCAACAGGAATCTACGTATGCTTTAATGGCAATCGGAGAAGCATCCAGCTCATCAACTAAGGTAGATTCTAATTCTTTTATTCTTATTCCTTGTGCTAATTGTTTAATTCTAAAAAGGGAAAATGATAAAAATCATAATCAACTCGAACATCTGCGTAGTGCAGCTCTAAACTATAAAGAAAATGAAAAACGTTTTAAAGATTCTATTGAAAATCTTAGAAAAGATAAACATGATTTTTCAATAAAAATCAGTGAACAACAATTTCATTTAGATGTTGCATACAAAGAGTTAGAGAAAAATAATGTCGAAATAGCCAAACATCAAAATGAAATTATGAAATTAAGTGGAAAATTTGAGAAATTCTCATTTTGTGGTGGAACATTATGAATCTATAGTACGACAAGTGAATGGCAAAGGTTTAGGTACTAATGCCATTCCACCACCAATTAACAGGACATTTGTTAATGGGCCAATAGACATTGATCTGTCCTTTCTAGATGAATCATCTAGTAAGGATAACTCATCATCTGATAATGAATTTTATTCTGATGAATGTTCTGAAGATAACAAAAAGGAAGGGGTTGTCTCAGAAGAACTACATGATGAACCTAAAATTGACACAAAAGTTTTAACTGAACCTCGTTTAATTGAGTCAAATGAAAAATTAAAAAAGATGCTTTATGGAGATTTCAAAACCATAAAGCAAGTCAAAGAGGAATCATTTGCTAACAACTTGGGAAAGAATTTTCAAGAAAATATAGATAAACACTATACCCCCAAGAATCAATCAAAATCAGGAGTAGCAAAACCTATGGTTCATCAAAACAACCTTGATACTCATCAAGATAAGCCTTCAACATTCAAAACCAGTGAGCCTTACAAAAGAATTTTCAAAGAAAGAAGAAATTTCTTTCACTGTGGAACACTTGGTCACATCATTGTGAATTGTCCTTATAAAAATCAAGGGAAACAGCCAGTTGCTCAGCAAAAGGCTGTATCCCTAAAAATTCCATCAGTAAAGCAAGTCAAAAATCAAGTTTCAAAACTTGTGAACGCACCAGTCTAGTATATGGTTAAGTCTAGAATTATGACTAAACCATCTACTGAGAAAAGGAACAAGAAACCAGTTGTTCCTGGTACATCTACCTCCGGTAATACATTGACTGGTAAGCTGCCTGTAGTTAAACTTTCAAGACCACAGAGAAGGAGACGGAATAAGAGTTTGAGAAAACTTGGACAATGGTTAGCCAGTAATCAACAAGGTAAAACCTTCATTGGTTCACCAATTGATATTAGCAAACCTCTTGTTCAAAAGAAACATGAATGGAGAAAGAAACTAGACGTTTCTCAAACCTCTAATTCTGACTCACCAAAGGAATCATCTACCATTGATAATCATGATTGTGAATTGATATAAGTTGTATTTTTTGAGAAAAACGGACGACCCAAGACCACAATTGCCTGGGTCTCCAAATCAAATTAATTTTTATTTTTGTGTAGGGATAATGAAAGGGATCTATCATAAATCGTTGGTATGTTGATAGTGGTTATTCCCGGCACATGACAGGCAACATGGCCCTTCTACAAGACGTTAAACAATTAGAGGAGGCTATGTGGCATTTGTAGGAGAAAAGGGAGGAAGTATAACGCAACAAGGCGTGGTTACTAATGGATGTATCCATTTTGATAATGTGAACTACTGTGAGCAGCTAAAGCACAATATGTTAAGTGTTTCCCAGATGTGCGACAAAGAATATTAAGTAATGTTCAACAAATTTGAATGTTTGATTCTCAAACCTGGTTTCGTGATTCCAGAAGAATGGATTTTGATGCGAGCACCAAGAACGAACAACACTTATCAAATCGACATGAGTGTGGCAACAACCACCTCATCAGTTGCAACCTGTTTACTTTCTAAAGAAAATGAAATTGACTCAATCTTATGGCATAGGAAACTTGGACACATTTTATTTAGAAAAATAAATTATCTTGTCCGAAACGGTTTGGTAACCGGTATTCCTAGACTGAGATTTGTCGTTGTAGATGATTGTATGCCTTGCAAAAAGGGCAAACAACAATGAAAATCCCACAAGCCTAAGATCCACAACTCCATTGCTACCCCTTTGGAGTTCTTACACATGGACTTATTTGGGCCCATAAGTATTAGTAGTATTGGTTGAAAGTCATATTGTTTAGTTGTAACTGATGATTACTCACGTTTTTCTTAGGTACGTTTTTTAGGTACTAAAGATGAAACTGCTGAGATTCTTCAATATTTGATTCTGAATCTGGAATCATTATGTAAACTTAAAGTCAGAAGAGTAAGGAGTGATAACGATACAGAGTTCAAAAACAACATAATGGAACTCTTCTTCCTTAAGAAGGGAATTCGTCATGAATTCAGTGCACCTTATACTCCTCAGCAGAACGGAGTTGCAGAACGTAAGAATAGAGCCCTAATTGAGACCGCAAGGACAATGCTATCAGACGCCAAGCTTCCCATAACATTCTGGGCAGAAGCAGTCAACACAGCATGTCACGTCTTAAATAGAGTTCTTGTGGTTAAGACGCAATGCAAGGTGAGCTGTCTCAATTCCAAAAGTTACATGTATGGGATCTGGTTGACCTTCCGAAAGGTGTACATCCAATAGGAACCAGATGGGTGTTCAAATGTAAAACTGATGATCGGCACGTCGTGGTGAAGAATAGAGCAAGATTGGTTGTTCAGGGATTTTATCAACAAAAAGGGTTGGATTATACCGAGGTGTATGCCCCAGTAGCTAGACTTGAAGCTATTCGTTTATTCTTGGCTTATGCTTCTTTTGTTGACTTCAAAGTCTACCAACTTGATGTTAAAAGTGCTTTCTTGTACATAAAGGTACATGAAGAAGTCTATGTCACTCAAGCACCAGGCTTAGAAGATCCACATAATCCTCATAAATTATATAAGCTTGACAAAGCACTTTACGGTCTTCATCAAGCCCCAAGAGCATGGTATGAAACTCTTTCAAATCACTTACTTTCCAATGGTTTTGACCAAGGACAAATTGACTCGACTCTCTTCATACGGAAAGCAGGAAGTGATCTTCTGTTAGTCCAAGTATACGTTGATGACATAATCTTTGGGTCTACAAGTGAAGATATGTGTATAGAATTCGAGCAGGTGACGAAGTCCAAATTTGAAATGAGCAATATGGGTGAATTAACATTCTATTTGGGACAGCAAGCCAGTCAACTGGAGAATGGAATTTACCTGCATCAAACTAAGTATGTGCAGGACATTTTGTCAAAATACAAAATAAAAGATTGTGCTACATATAACACACTTATCCCGGTCCATCATGGTCTGCATCCAGACAAATATGGAAAGGATGTGGATTGTAATTTGTACCGTGGGATGATCGGATATCTGATGTATCTTACAACTTCAAGACCTGACATAATGTTTGTTGTCAGCCTATGCTCAAGGTTTCAATCTCAACAAAAAGAATCTCATCTGATTACTGTAAAGAGGATTCTTAGATACCTAAAAGGGAAACCCCGATTAGGTCTATGGTACTCTAAACAACAATCATTTGATCTCAAAGCTTACACAAATTCTGACTATGGTGGATGCAACCTAGATAGAAAATCAACTTCTGGTGGCTGTCAATTCTTAGGAGAAAGATTGGTCTCCTGGCAGTGTAAAAAACAATCAACTGTTTCTATATCAACATGTGAAGCAGAATACGTTGCTGCTGCAAGCTGCGGTTCTCAGATCTTATGGATTCAACAACAATTAAGAGACTACGACTTGAATTACACTGGAACTCCTATGTTCATTGACAACACTGCTACCATGTCCATCACAAACAATCCGGTGAAACATTCCAAAACTAAGCATATTGAAATTCGTCACCATTTCATTCGTGACTGTACTGAAAAGCATTTAATTAAACTTGTAAAAGTTCACACGGACGATAATCTTGCCAATTTATTCACCAAAGCTTTTAATCGTACTCGTTTTGAACATCTTGTCAACATGATAGAAATGTTCAATCCAGAATGAAAACATTTTTCAAAACAAATTTGTATCCTGGAAGTTACTTTTTCTTTCCAGTATTTAAATTTATGTTAAAACATTTAAGAAAAACCAAAAAGAATAAAAAACTTTCAAAATCTCAATGTCATTTGAAGACAAGAGGATGTGATTGCACATCAGGAAATGATCTAAATTTCTTAGATTGCACAATTGGGAAATGATTGGACTATGACTACTTAAATTTTTTTTGTTGTCAGTAGGCTACAAGCATTCATTAAATCATTAGTAATGTGAAAACCTAAATATCTTTCCTACTAATGTGATTTAAACCCATGTTTTGTTGTGTGTGTACGTATAAATCACATGCGGTAGCTAAAGGATTGTGGGGAACCTTGCAGAGAGAAGGAAGGTCGGGGAGATTTGAAATCTTTAAGCCTCAGGAACCAAAGCGTGTCAAGGACATATCAGTAATTCATCCCGTGACACGCAAATTCATAAAAGAACTTGTCTACAACCCAGTTCTTTGTGAAACTAACATATCCTTGAAGAAAATTCCTCAAGATGTGTTACGTAATATGTGGTATTGGTTTGTAGATCCTTCGACCGGGGAGGCAGTGATGGTTGAAAAGAGAAGTTTGAAGGAGATTAATCGAGTATTTGATGAAATCAAATTTTTCTGTAAAAGATTTGGAGGTTCTCGTTGACAAGTATTGCTTACATACTGATGAATGGACAAAGATGCTGGCTACCAAGTACAACAAGCTGGTCAAATTCTGCTTTGATTACAAGTCAAAGATCAGTGGTGGAAGCCAAGTCAGAAGCTCATAAAAGGACTGAAGACATCCAGAGGTGCTGTCAAGGGGGAGTCTGTAAGAGCATGTTTTGATGACAGGCACTCTGGATCGTGCACAAGCTTTTGTTAATTATCTTTCAATCTTGTCTTTTGTATGTATTTGTATTTTTCCTCGTCTTTATCGAGTTGTAATTTTTGAACTTGTAATCCTTGTATGTTTTGATTATACTAAGAAAATACGCATGGAAGTTTCTCCTGCGTATTTGTTATGTACAAGTGGTCCGACGTACTTAGTCAAGTAAGCATGAAGTTTCTCCTGCGTATTTGTTAAGTACAAGTGGTCCGACGTACTTAGTCAAGTAAGCATGAAGGTTGATAAGTACGCATGGACCATGTCTATAAATAGCATAGGTTTGTTTCATTTTCGGCAGAGATGTAATCCCACTCACAAGTACGCACAGATCAAAGTCTTATCAGTCCAGAATTCCTTTTGTTTGTGTCTGTACTTGTTTGAAACACCGTGTTATCAATAGACCGTGTATTTATTAGTACATTCGTGTGTTGATTATTTTGCTTTCGTTCATACGTCATTCCACCTAGTAACAGGCATTCCACACCTTATTACTAGGCTACATTCTCACACGTTTTTTATCTGTTACACCCACCCGAAGGGACCTACACATCCTCTACCCCGAATCAAATCCTGTAATTAAGAGTAAATTGAACGAGTTTATATACACACACACCTTCACACAGATCATTACAAACTCCCTAAACACTCCGTCGATCCTATTTGCACCTCTACTTTCCGACCCAGCCTCAAGGTGTAAGGCCCCAAACCCGGGAGGCCTCACTTGGCAGATTTACTCATTCACTGTAACATCCTGTTTTCAGAAGCAAATATAAAAAAAAAACATGAAATTGTAATTTAAAGTAAAGTCTGGGGTAGAAAACGTAAAAAAATAAAGGAATTGAGAAGGAAGCTAGGGTTATAACCGTAGGCTTAAATAGGTGCAACCCACCTATTTTTCTCCTCCATATTTAGACCAAGAGAAAAGAGAAAAGAGAAAAGAGAAGAAGGGAAGAAATCCCGTTTTTAGGGTACACAACTTCAAAGATCGGATGATCCTAGGAGATTTAACCGTCGGATCATTCTCAAAATTTTACTGGAGCTTCATAGAACATAAAGGAAGACTTCCACCGTAGGGTTTTTGATTTGGATGACTGGAGGTCGGGTTTTGCTGTCACAAACAGTACAGAGATTTTTAAGAGATTTCGGTGACTGTTTCAGTTTTCCGGCGACGTCGGAGGTGGTTTCCGGTGGAGGCTTAGTTGGGATCTGGTAGATATCATCGAGACGGTTCCTTGGACGCTTGAATCATCTCAATCGGAGTTCGTTTGCTATAGTTTTGAGCTACTCGTATGCTTGTCAGCAAAATCTTAAAAAGGTAACAACTTTACATAAAGTTTACGCTTTTAGCAGAGAGTCGTATATGAGTTACGGATATATGATGATATCAAGTCTTTTGAACGATTAAAGTTGGAAGCATTACATATTTAAAGATCAGATCCGAATTTGTTCTTGAGATACTAGTTTCTATTGAACAAATAGTTTCTATTGAAGAAAGTAGTTTCTATTGAACAAAATAGTTTCTATTGAACAAATAGTTTCTATTGAAGAAAGTAGTTTCTATTGAACAGAGTAGTTTCTATTGAACAAATAGTTTCTATTGAAGAAAGTAGTTTCTATTGAACAAAGTAGTTTCTATTGAGCAGATTAGTTTCTATTGAACAAGTAGTTTCGATTGCACAAGTAGTTTCGATTGAACAAAGTAGTTTCGATTGAACAAAGTAGTTTCTATTGAACAAAATAGTTTCTATTGAACAAAGTAGTTTCTATTGAACAAAATAGTTTCTATTGAACAAAGTAGTTTCTATTGAACAAAATAGTTTCTATTGAACAAAATAGTTTCTATTGAACAAAATAGTTTCTATTGAACAAAGTAGTTTCTATTGAACAAAGTAGTTTCTATTGAACAAAATACTTTCTATTGAACAAAGTAGTTTCTATTGAACAAAGTAGTTTCTATTGAGCACGTAGTTCGATATGAACCACGACCCGAAACTACTCTAGTTTCGATGTGAACTATGACCCGAAACTACTCTAGTTTCGATGCGAACTATGACCCGAAACTACCATAATTTCGATACGAACCCATGACTCGAAACTACCAAGTTTCAAGATAAGCAACCTATCGAAACTACCAAGTTTCGACATAAGCAACCTATCGAAACTACCAAGTTTCGATATAAGCAAATCCATCGAAACTACTAGGTTCAAGCATAGTAATGTCTAGTGTAATCTAGGAGCACTACCTTACGTGTATGACTTTATTATACAGATTGTGAGTGACATTAGTGACGCTCAGTAACCAGCTAAGTGTATTTCAGAAACTACTCATCAGGTGAGTTCTATGTGCCCCCTTCTATGTTATGTGCAAACCTTATTAAATGTTTTGGGGCTGAAATGTATACACTAAATGAATAAATGATATGAATGCTAATGTGATCATACGTGATGTATTAATATATATTTTATATGTATATAAGAGAATGAATTATGAATAAAGAATGAAACGTATGTTTACAAAGAATGAAGGAAAGAATGACATAACGTAAATAAACAAAATCTTGCTTTATAATTATTTATATTGCATGTTATGAATGTAAGTATACGTTATGGATGGAAACGAAGCTAACGGCTACTTCTGTAGACGGACGACCACGTGACTATTTTGCAACCGGGAAAGATACGTTCCTAGCAAGCTAGGACGTACAAAAAGCATAAAAGGGCGGTCAAAGTAAATGCTAAAATAGTATAACGGTTGCATAAACAATAGTTCGCGTGGGAAACGGATGCCTTAGGGCAGACGGGCGAATATGACGGACTACGACGGTAGGACGGTAAAGAAGGACGGCCGAAGGTTGGCCGGACCAAAGTTAAGGCGGACGGTTTCTAGGACCGGACGAGTAAAAGGGCTACGACGGTAGCTCAAGGGCGTATGTATTTGTGATATACGTACCGTAAGATGGGTTGATCACCCTTATGTGTATGACCAATGAAAGTTAAGGAAAGAAAAGGTGAATACATATCTATGTAATCACATAAGAATGAAGAAAGAAAAGTAAAAGCTATGAATACGTATTTGTAGAAATGTATGTGTATAATTATGTATACTTATAAAGAAAAGAATGATCATACTTAATAGTTTTAAACTAGAACTCACCAGCGTTAGCTGACTTTTAGAATACATTTCAGGTAACAAAGGAAAGGTTCGTGCGAAGGCGTGAAGGCTGCCCAGAGTGTGACTGACATCCCACCTTATGTTTTGATTAGACAATGGTTAATGTTTTGAATGTTAAGACTTCCGCTGTAATGTACTCAAATGTTGAATGTTTCCGCTGTGTTTGAATGTTTTTAATTAAAAGTTCAGTAATTAATGACTATGTTTATGAGTAAATCTAACAAGTGAGGTCACCCGGGTTTGGGGCCTTACAAGTTGGTACCAGAGCAATAGTTTGAGAGATTTAGACATCCCTAAATGTCTAGACTCAAGCTGATAATGGGACCAACGCAAGGATGTCAGTACGGGTAGCCAACGCCAACGCCAAAACAAGTAAGTAAGTATCAATGTCAATATATATAACTCAGGGTAGATGCCTTAGCATAGGACACATGCCTTAGTTACCAATATCACTACTGATATGAATAGTTACACATAGGACATAAGATGGTAGACAATTTGAGCACATGAGTACAGTAAATGATTAATAATAACATGTAGCTACTGTTATCAATCTTTTACTATGTAAGGGTGTCTCGATTTGTCATCCGTCGTATGTACTCACCATAGAGAGTGAATGGGATGTTAGTCTAATACTACGAAATGCACACAAATTATAAGAACGGTGAGATCCATGTGAGGTGAATCACAAACAACGAGCAAAAGTTCAATAAACCACAAAGAAACAGAGATGGCGAAATATCAACGGTCCGAGTACACTAATAACGAACATTCACGAACGACTTCCATCAACAAGGAGTTCAGAAAGGGAAGAAGGATACATGGATTAAACACCGTTTATAGAAGACATTTAAATTATGAAGCATTATAAGACGAGTCAGGAATTCACAAGTAAGGTAAGTTGGCAATTACGTCAGGATCCACGTAATTGTAAATTTACATGTGATTGTGCATATTGATGAACCTTATCATGTAGATTAATACACATGTCACCAAAAACAATTAAATCACTCCAAGCAGGACTATGAGATTAGTCACTTAAGTAATGATGATCGCAACGAATTAGCAAGACGAATGATGACAACAACGGCATAACAAAGGTGGAACGAGAAGGAACGAGGCTTTAAATGGAGTTGCTGAAGTTGAGTAACACTAAGGAACAAGTTTAGAAAGACTGAAGAAACCTGGTTCGGAACCAGATGCAACAACTAACAAAGTAGTAAGTCAAGCAAAGACAAAGGAACAGGAAAGATTGCACCGAAATAGAATTAGTATAAGGACGATAAGAGAGCTTGTCAAGCCCAGTGAGAAGATTACTTCGCATGACAAACCGCGAACGATGAGACTGATTAAGTAGAATTTGAAGAACTCAACACTTGTTTCATTCAAATTGAGAAAGTAGCTGTCAAGGATCACAACTTAGCACGAGATGTGAGTACTACATATGTCAGATGAACATACGTTTAGAAACTGCTTCTGAACATGAATTGTCAATGCTTAAAGCAAACGCGATACGATGAATGACCTTGGACCTACGGTCAAGTGTACATAAAAATGAATAAAATAACCACACAACTATATGTTCAAAGAAAATACGAGTACTCGAATGCACAAATGTCATTTTTCCATGAAGAATACAATCTTAGATAAACTACTAAGAGTATTCACTGAGATGATAAAATAGATATATCAACGACAACAAATGACTGGAACCACGATGCTAATTAGGGCGTGCAGGCAAAACCAAATGAAAACAGATCCAACCTAGGGTTTGAATGTTTAGAATAATTGTGAAGTTCAAGTTCTGAACAATGATGTGAAGAAAGAAATGAGTACTAACAAGGACTCAAGAGTCAGAAAGCACTCTACAGTGATTAAGACAAGACAATAGAACGTGACTACTCAAATTGAAAAGTCAATAAGGAACACAATGAGACTAGAAAGGGAAGGAATAATCGAGTATCACCACACGTGTCATCTATCCGTAATGAAACCTATGAACGAAATCCTAAAAGAATCACATACAGAAATTGTTAACGACCATGAAAAGTTGGAAATGTATGCTTAGGTCACAAGGGATGCCAAGAAGGGAGTTTCGTGTACAGGAATAGGAATGTAAGGATTGTATACCTAGTGTTTCATCTGAATGAGTACCTTCCCGACAAGTTTGAATACGATAGAGTAATGCTTCATATGGTTCCTTCGCGAACGAAATGTTATGGTTCCTTCGGGAACGAAACAATATGGTTCCTTCAGGAACGCAACGGAATGGTTCCTACGTGGACGAAATAATATGGTTCCTTCGGGAACAGAACATAATGGTTCATACGGGAACGAAATGATATGGTTCATTCGGGAACGAGATAGTAGAACTCATTCAGGAGTAAAATAGTATGATTCATTCGGGAACGACATAGTATGGCCCTTCGTGGGTGAATACACCACGGATAATTTATGAGGTGCACGTAATGACCAAAACAACTTAGAAAGAGGTTGATAGCAACTGCCTAAAGAACATAGTGGACAATTTCAACAAGGATACTAGGATTTCTAAATGTTGAAACAAGTTCATGGCCGCTTGGCATGACAAATCTACGCAAGTACTTGGTGGATTCAAGTTAAGTCCACCCACGAGATCTGCATAAGAGTGAAGTAGGGTTTACTATTTAATATAACATCCGAAGTGTTTATGGAGTGTAACAGCCCAAATTATCTACTACATAAAACACGAGATTTCGATTGGGATTAAGATTACCAAAGAAACACTCCTAAGTGTTGAAGAGAGTTCATCAAAAGAGTTAGCCAGAGTAGTCATTAGTGTGATGATAGCACGAAATTGGGTACCATTGTCGGTTGTACCTAACTGAGACACACAATTCATGTCAATGTTCTGAAAAGAACTCGTGAATGAATCGGCACGAGATTGAAAATCAGCACATGTGCAAATTATGGACATCAAGGTAGGTAACAATTTGAACTACATTGAAGAGCACATGGAAATCCTAGACAAGAGAGGGAAGCGTATACGCAGCCATGTAATCCGACAACTTTAAAGTATAGTGGAAAGATAGACAGGGATCAGAAACTGTTCGAGAAACCAAAGCACAGATGAGAGAAGTATGCCCTCAACATTTTACTTGTAACAGGTTTCGAGGACGAAACCTTTTGTAAGTTGGGTAGACTTGTAACATCCTGTTTTCAGAAGCAAATATAAAAAAAAAACAAAAAAAAAACATGAAATTGTAATTTAAAGTAAAGTCTGGGGTAGAAAATGTAAAAAAATAAATGAATTGAGAAGGAAGCTAGGGTTATATTAGTAGGCTTAAATAGGTGCAACCCACCTATTTTTCTCCTCCATATTTAGACCAAGAGAAAAGAGAAAAGAGAAGAAGGGAAGAAATCCCGTTTTTAGGGTACACAACTTCAAAGATCGGATGATCCTAGGAGATTTAATCGTCGGATCATTCTCAAAATTTTACTGGAGCTTCATAGAACATAAAGGAAGACTTCCACCGTAGGGTTTTTGATTTGGATGACTGGAGGTCGGGTTTTGCTGTCACAAACAGTACAGCGATTTTTAAGAGATTCCGGCGACTGTTTCGGTTTTCCGGCGACGTCGGAGGTGGTTTCCGGGGAGGCTTAGTGGGGATCTGGTAGATATCATCGAGACGGTTCCATGGACAATTGAATCATCTCAATCGGAGTTCGTTTGCTATAGTTTCTATTGAAGAAAGTAGTTTCTATTGAACAAAATAGTTTCTATTGAACAAATAGTTTCTATTGAAGAAAGTAGTTTCTATTGAACAAAGTAGTTTCTATTGAACAAAGAGTTTCTATTGAAGAAAGTAGTTTCTAATGAACAAAGTAGTTTCTATTGAACAAAGAGTTTCTATTGAAGAAAGTAGTTTCTATTGAAGAAAGTAATTTCTATTGAACAAATTAGTTTCTATTGAACAAGTAGTTTCGATTGAACAAGTAGTTTCGATTGAACAAAATAGTTTCGATTGTACAAAGTAGTTTCTATTGAGCACGTAGTTCGATATGAACCACGACCCGAAACTACTCTAGTTTCAATGTGAACTATGACCCAAAACTACCATAGTTTCGATATGAACCCATGACTCGAAACTTCCAAGTTTCGAGATAAGCAACCTAATGAAACTACCAAGTTTCGACATAAGCAACCTATCGAAACTACCAAGTTTCGATATAAGCGAATCCATCGAAACTACTAGGTTCAAGCATAGTAATGTCTAGTGTAATCTAGGAGCACTACCTTACGTGTATGACTTTATTATACAGATTGTGAGTGACATTAGTGACGCTCAGTAACGAGCTAAGTGTATTTCAGAAACTACTCATCAGGTGAATTCTATGTGCCCCCTTCTATGTTATGTGCAAACCTTATTAAATGTTTTGGGGCTGAAATGTATACACTAAATGAAAAAATGATATGAATGCTAATGTGATCATACGTGATGTATTAATATATATTTTATATATATATTAGAGAATGAATTATGAATAAAGAATGAAACGTATGTTTACAAAGAATGAAGGAAAGAATGGCATAACATAAATAAACGAAATCTTGCTTTATAATTATTTATATTGCATGTTATGAATGTAAGTATACGTTATGGACGAAAACGAAGCTAACGGCTACTTCTGTAGACGGACGACCACGTGACTATTTTGCAACCGGGAAAGATACGTTCCTAGCAAGCTAGGACGTACAAAAAGCATAAAAGGGCGGTCGAAGTAAATGCTAAATTAGTATAACGGTTGCATAAACAATAGTTCGCGTGGGAAACGGATGTCTTAGGGCAGACGGGCGAATATGACGGACTACGACGGTAGAATGGTAAAGAAGGACGGCCGAAGGTTGGCCGGACCAAAGTTAAGGCGGACGGTTTCTAGGACCGGACGAGTAAAAGGGCTACGACGGTGGCTCAAGGGCGTATGTATTTGTGATATACGTACCGTAAGATGGGTTGATCACCCTTATGTGTATGACCAATGAAAGTTAAGGAAAGAAAAGGTGAATACATATCTATGTAATCACATAAGAATGAAGAAAGAAAAGTAAAAGCTATGAATACGTATTTGTAGAAATGTATGTGTATAATTATGTATACTTATAAAGAAAAGAATGATCATACTAATAGTTTTAAACTAGAACTCACCAGCGTTAGCTGACTTTTAGTATACATTTCAGGTAACAAAGGAAAGGGTCGTGCGAAGGCGTGAGGGCTGCTCGGCGTGTGACTGACATCCCACCTTATGTTTTGATTAGACAATGGTTAATGTTTTGAATGTTAAGACTTCCGCTGTAATGTACTCAAATGTTGAATGTTTCGGCTGTGTTTGAATGTTTTTAACTAAAAGTTCAATAATTAATGACTATGTTTATGAGTAAATCCAACAAAGTGAGGTCACCCGGGTTTGGGGCCTTACATTCACAAACAGTTCTTAAACATGAATATCAAATAACGCAGTGGAAAACATTCATTTAAACATAACCGTAACCTTGTCAGACATGCGGAAGCGTATACATTGTCTAAAACATTCATTACATAACATAAACATAATGTAACAGGATGCCAGTCAGCATATCAGCCGGGTAACTCTTCACCGCATGCCAAGCATCACCGTCCCTCCATATGTGTCCTTAACCTGAATGTGCATACTAAAAGTCAGCTACGCTGGTGAGTTCTAGCTTTACATAAAACCTTAGTATCATCATTTTTCCAAAAATCATAACATACATTTATTTAACAAAAGCGTACATAACATGCAATAACTTAACATCATCAAAACATCGTAACGTAGCATCATAACATAAGTCAACAAGAACTAAATATGCGCCTTCTCGTAACCGTCAATTCCACATCATCGGTTGGCTGAGAAACCCTGAGGCACGCCACCACTAGGCCCATCAACACCGTAATGTCCTTCGGGTGAAGAAATCCTAGAGCCCGATACTTCAAAGCCATTCAACACCTGCCCATACCTTAGACACTATTTCCCCGCAAGGAATAGTGCCTTCCATCGGGGATCCCGAAAATCCCATGGGTGACCGTCGTCACCCCATCATCAACCAGTTGTAAAACCGTTACCAGCTACAAAGGCCCCCCGTAAGGGTAAGGCCAATACATACATACATACCCTAGCTCCCGTAGGAACTCGTGGTAGATTCGTTCATTCGTGACTTTCGTAAAACCTTTACCTTATTTTAGTTAAAGCATTCGTACGTTTTACTAAACAAAACATCATTTCATTTCATAAACTTCATTTGGAAAAACATTTCATAAACATCATCTCGTAAACATCGTTTCATAAAAATCGTTTCGTAAACACCATTTCGTAAACATCGTTTCGTAAAACATCCTTTCGTAAAACATCGTTTCGTATGTATGCACACCAGCCCAAAAACATTAACTAAAACATTTAAAGAAGGGCTTCTAGAACTCACTTGAGATAAACAGGGTCAAAGGCATCTAAAGGATCTTCTAACCTGTATGTACACAACCCAACCTTAGTGTAACATCCATGATTTTTCAGACCATAAATTTTCTTTATTCCTCTTGTAAGAAAAATAGTTTACACAAGAAATCTCGAACTTGTTAAAACTCCTCATGTCAAATTACTTATTATTTTACACATATATAAATTTAATTATTTTTTTTATTTAAACCTTGCAACACATATATTTCTCTATAACACATGGATGAATGTTTAGTTACAAAGGCAGGTATACAAATACATTTACTCGTTTGAAATTTATTAATTTAACCACGTAGTAATATCGGTTTAGTTTATACAAAAAGATACATATTCAATATTTTTAAAACCTTAAACTTGTTTTGGACCCTAGAACTCTTGGACTTTCAAGTTGAACCCTCCCACCCTCAATTTGACCTTCAATTTTGACCCATATAACCTTAATGGACCTATTTTGATTATTGGGAAGTCAACAGCCCCAAGTCAAGGCTGAATTCGAGCTATACACGTCGATTTCGGACCTGCCTCAAAGTCTAGACAGATTAACGACCTTGATTAAACTCAAGTAACACCCCAATTCGGTTCAAGCGCGGCCAAGACTCAAAATTTGAATCAGTCCGACGAATTTGACTTTTCAAGTCAAGCCACGTCCAATTAGACCTCCAATCAAGGAATTGAAACGTGTTAAATCCCGAAAATCATGCACTGATTATCTTCATACGTATCTGACCATTTACTTGACTCAATTCATCAACTCCTGTCCAATTAACGCGTAAGATCTTGGTCAACAGCCGTGCCCCCTAATCATAGTCAAATAGACTGATTTAAATGAAATTGGACGGGTTAATGTAACCACAAGCCTTCGCATACCATATTACAAACCCCCTAAACACTCTATTCGGTCACAATTCGCTTCTGGAGCTCCATCGAGTTCGAAGAATCCCGGACCTGAAACCCCAATCGTTCTCCTTTATTCACGTAGCCATTCCAGGTAAATCATGCATCCCTAGTCTCGTTAAGGCTTGTAGAACAAAAGCCCTAAGGTTTCATGATCAATCGTTGCGAAATTGTGGCCGTTTGGGGCTAGGGTTTCATCTCGGACGATTAAGGAAGATGATGAGGGATTGGGATGGTTAGTTTTAAATTAAACAAAGCCGGTTCTGTCAAGGCATCTGCCCTGTTCCACGGGTTAAGGCTAAGAACCCGCATACCTGTGGTCGCGGGTTCTAAACCCACATGCCCGGATTTTTTGCGTTTACACTAAACCAGACCCGGCCCCTCGTTCTTTGCATGTTATTACATTTTTAGACCGGTTATATTCAGCAAAGGTTCCTTTGGTCCAGCGGTCTTGCCTTGGCCTCACACAGAAACCACCCGGGTTCGAGCCGGGTGGTCTGTGTTTAATTTTTATTGTTTTTTTCACACTTAAATAAACTTATAAAAATAATTTTATAGAAACCCATGATCTTTATGAAAGAGTTGTACAAAAAAAAATAAACAAACTTTAAGAGAAAACAACTAATTTTACAATATAAATTGTTTTAAACATTATTTCTAAATATAAAAATCATCTAAACAATTTATTTGGACAAAATATTTAATTTTGAAATCAAGAAATAATTTTTCTAAAAGTTTTATAAACGTTATCCATTCATTTTATAGTCACATTATTTTAAATAATAAATGAATAAATAAGAAAATTTATTTATTTAAATTGTTTAGCTTCTTAAATTGACAATACGTTTAAGGTTTAAACTATAACACATATGTATATATATATATATATATACACTATATTTTGACACATTGTCATAAATAAATAAAATAAAATTTATTATAAATATAGTTCCACACCACTTTTCTAAATAAATAAATAAAAAGAATTTATTTATTTAATTTGTTTAATTATTCAAATTAGACCTTAAGTCAATTATTGCACTATTAAATTCATACTTTCAAATTTCATTTTTTTATTTATTTTATTTTATTAAACTCTTATTCAATTTCAAACCTCAACTTACATACATCAATTTCATAAAATTCCACAAATGCTATTTGTACAAATTCCCGCACTCAAACACGTTGAACCCTAAACTTGCCTTAGACTTTGTACATAATCATAATTCAAGTCATACATTCTCTCTCTAGGTTAACTTTGTGATTTACAAGAATCACTTGTGCCACCTATTGCTTTTGTCATCTACAAACAACTTATACAAGTGAGTTTACATAGACCCTTTTTCGTATTTACATATTTGGGGTGAAACATGATTACATTCAAATACTTTTTGCAATTACACACGTACAATTCTATAATATGATCATCTGTGTTTATTTGTGCTTTATGCTTGAATGCTAATTGTTAAGGCTACATATACATGATATACACGTGCAAACACAAATACATTACTTCAGGCTAACATGTGTTGTTAGGCCCTACATTAGGATTACATTTGTTGTTATGCCCAACATTAGGATAACATGTGTTGTTATGTCCTACATTTACATCAGGATAACATGTGTTGTTATGCCCTACATTAGGATAACATGTGTTGTTATGCCCTTCAATTACAAGTTTCATTTGTGCATCTAGCTTAACTTCGATTCTCCATAAATGCTTTATAAACAATGCATCATATGAATTGTACACAAAACATTTAAACTTTACTTGTGGTGTCAAAACCTATGTATGCTCACCAACTATTTATAGTTGACCCTCTCATTTTATCATGTTTCAGGTACAGTGTTTGAGTTAAGATTTCAAGTCGCTTCACTTAGAATTGAGGACCTAGTTTTAAAATTAAATAAAGTATTCATGTATTTTTATTCTTGTAAGAGTTGTACTTGATTACATGAGATATGAAATGAAATTTATTGTTTAATTATCACAACTTTAGTAAACCATGAGCTTATGAACAGTCTACATGTCCCGCCCCGACGTTTTCGCCGTCGGTTGGGGTGTGACAGATTGGTATCAGAGCCTTGGTTATAGGGAATTAGGTTATTAGACACCTTTGACCTAGACTATAACCTTAGGACACCCATTTATACCATGTGTCTATAATTATATGATATGCTACATGCTACATGACAAATATATTACGTGTTAATTACTTACCTGTTAAATCTCACGACTTATTGGGTCTCACCTAAATAGTAAATAAAAAAAGTATATATATATACATATATATATATATAATATCCTTACTCTTATCCTAAGTCTCAATCTTTCTTCTATGTCATTACCATCATAGCATATTGAACGTCGTAAGTCTTTTAAAATTCTTCTTACACCCCGTTAGGGTTTTAAACCTTGTTAACTAGTAAAGGACACATGCAATCTGGAAGGGTGACACCTGTATTCTGGGTTTTCCATCTAGGAAAGCATTTCATATAAATCCCAATCAACCGGGGGATCCGTATACTTTCCTGGGAATTCCCGGGATGAGTGTTTACTTATAGGCTAAAGCATGTCTCCTTGAAAGTTATATAAGTTTATTAACCTTAATATGTCATATCATTCAAATGGTACTATCCCCGTTTGAGTGCAACCCAAACTATAAATACTTATGTTTTAAATTATCCTTTGTTTTATGTCTAAGAAACCCTCATAACTTTTTTTATCCTTCCTCCTGTCTTGTTAAAACCAATAGCATGCCTCCTCGTCGCGCCAACGAGACCAACAACAACAACAACAATGACATTGCTGCTCTCCTCACTCAACTTGTGAACCAACTCACTCAGGACAATAACAACAATGGTGACACTAACAACAGTGCTAATAATGGTGGTGGTGGTGGTGGTGCCAACCCACCCCCATGCATTTTCAAACACTTTAACTCGTGCAACCCCATCAAGTTCTATGGCACCGAAGGAGCTACGGGCCTCCTTCAATGGTTTGAAAGAACTTTTCTCAACAGTGATTGCCCTGACAATCTCCGGGTTCGCTATGCCACCAGCGTCTTTCAAAGACGGACGCTCACTTGGTGGAATGGCGAGAAGAGGAACCGGGGTATGGATGTGACCATGGGATGAAGTTAAGAGACTCATGAACGAGGAATTTTGTCCTCGTAATGAAATGAAGAAGTTGGAGGCTGAGTTTTGGGATCTTACCCAAGACAGTGGTGAAAGTTTAGCTTACACAACTCGTTTCCATGAGTTAAGTCTTTTGGTACCCCACATGGTCACTCCACTGACTCGGGGTATTGAGAAGTACATCGGTGGGCTACCCATGAAAATCCAAGATACAGTCCGAGGAAGAAATCCAACTACTCTTGAAGATGCTATCCGCTTAGCTGCCACATTAACCGATAACCATGTGAAGGCGGGTACACTAACAAGGAAAGGCGCAAAGAAAGTCATTGACCCAACAACCTCTTCTGAACCCTCTCAGGAAGACAAACCCAAACCTCCTCACTCCAATAAGAAACGTAATTTTGCTGTCATTACCCCTGCTGTACCAATCAACCAAGTAGCTCCCCTAGCCCAAAACCATAATAAGAAACCATATGCGGGCAACAACCCTCTGTGCAACACGTGCAACTATCACCACTTCCCAAACATGCCATGTCGTTTATGTGCCAATTGTGGAAGGTATAGTCATGTAACGAACACTTGTCAATCCAGACCACATGTTAGTCAAACCCACCAAGGGAACCGAGCCAATCACCAAGTTGCCAATCAAGTTGTACCAGCCATTACTAGTGGGCGTGCTTGTTATGAATGTGGTAATCCAAACCACTTCAAAAATCAATGCCCAAGGATAGCCAATGCAAACCAAGGTAGTGCTCGTGGGCGTGCCTTCAACATAAACACTAACGAAACTCAAGTCAATACCGAGGCAATATATGAAACCAATTGAAGCTAGTGCAAGATGGAGTCGAATAGGGATCTAGTCTGAAATAAATTATGCATTGTAATCCTTTATGTTATTTTTGTCAATGTCAGAACTATTTACACCTACTACGGTTTGTCACTATAAACTTGAACTTGCTAGCCAACTTCAGAAAGTGAATGATTTCACGATTAACCGTCCATATAAGCACTAACGAATTTAAAAGTTAAAACTCATCTACCTACATTGTGCATGAACGCCAAGTAACACTCCCGATCGCCTAAAAATCCGATAGTTTTCGATACGCATGAGACTCAATAAACATTCATAAATACATAATACTAGAGTGATCACATTATACATATTTGCTTATACATGATACCAAATTGTTCACACTATACATGGAACCTATTTGCTTACAACATGCCTAACACTAGATCATGTATGAAACATGAATGTTTACATTATACACGGAATTAGATTGTTACATTGTTGCAATTGACTAAGTACATCATACACAAGGCATGATTATTCACCCTATCCATGAAAGCTACTCGGGGTTTGACGTATTCTTGTTCAAACACGAGGAAGCTATGGAACCCTAAATTATGCCACGTTATTACTCTTTAGTACCAGATTGGCTCTACTATCTATGGACATAGTTATTGTTAGCAACACATACGTGAAAGCAATAGTTACGAATTAAGTATTTTTGTGTTACCCCCTGGACCCCACACGCAATGGAATGAACTATGTGGACCATGCAACGATTTGGATAATTACGGGTGCACGTAATTATAAAAATCAGCGTATGGAAAACATAGCAAATTCTGTCGTGTGTTATGACACGAAACCTATCTTGCTACATAATAACAAAAAACTAATGTGATATGGTAAGGACATGGTGGATACGCCGCTGGTACTTCCTATATATAAGTATTCCTATCATAAAATCAGAAGTAGCGTTATTCTTGCCACTTAAAGTTTTATGTTGTTTGACGGGACCAATGTTTGTGAAATTTTTCATCCACTGTTAGTTCCTGAACATATTAGATTACATCTTAAACAAATTTTGATCATCTAGTTCCCATCAATTCCATTCCAAGTGATACACTTCGTCTTTAGAATCCAAATTATTATTCAACAGACTTCCTCCATAAATTCATTTAAACTAAACTCACTATCATCATTTGTGCCTGATCTTGAGAAACAAACATGAATCTTTATCAATTGTACCCCTCAAACCAATAATCAAGGCCCGTTTAAAACCCAAACCCTCACCTTTTCTGATTCAGTAACATCCACAGGTTAAATTTCGGGACGAAATTCCCATAACATGGGGAGACTGTAACATCCATGATTTTTCAGACCATAAATTTTCTTTATTCCTCTTGTAAGAAAAATAGTTAACACAAGAAATCTCGAACTTGTTAAAACTCCTCATGTCAAATTACTTATTATTTTACACATATATAAATTTAATTCTTTTTTTATTTAAACCTTGCATAACATATATTTCTCTATAACACATGGATGAATGTTTAGTTATAAAGGTAGGTATGCAAATACATTTACTCATTTGAAATTTATTAATTTAACCACGTAGTAATATCGGTTTAGTTTATACAAAAAGATACATATTCAATATTTTTAAAACCTTAAACTTGTTTTGAACCCTAGAACTCTTGGACTTTCAAGTTGAACCCTCCCACCCTCAATTTGACTTTCAATTTTGACCCATATAACCTTAATGGACCTATTTTTACTATTGGGAAGTCAACAGCCCCAAGTCAAGGCTGAATTCGAGCTATACACGTCGATTTTGGACCTGCCTCGAAGTCTAGACAGATTAACGACCTTGATTAAATTCAAGTAACACCCCAATTCGGTTCTAGCGCGGCCAAGACTCAAAATTTGAATCAGTCCGATGAATTTGACTTTTCAAGTCAAACCGCGTCTAATTAGACCTCCAATCAAGGAATTGAAACGTGTTAAATCCCGAAAATCATGCACTTATTATCTTCCTACGTATCTGACCATTTACATGACTCAATTCATCCACTCCTGTCCAATTAACGCGTAAGATCTTGGTCAACAGCCGTGCCCCCTAATCATAGTCGAATCGACTGATTTAAATGAAATTGGACGGGTTAATGTAACCACAAGCCTTCGCATACCATATTCCAAACCCCCTAAACACTCTATTCGATCACATTTCGCTTCTGGAGCTCCATCGAGTTCGAAGAATCCCGGACCTGAAACCCCAGTCGTTCTCCTTTATTCGCGTAGCCATTCCAGGTAAATCACGCATCACTAGTCTCGTTAAGGCTTGTAGAACAAAAGCCCTAAGGTTTCATGATCAATCGTTGCGAAATCATGGCCGTTTGGGGTTAGGGTTTCATCTCGGCCGATTAAGGAAGATGAAGAGAGATTGGGATGGTTAGTTTTAAATTAAACAAAGCTGTTTCTGTCAAGGCATCCGCCTGTTCCACGGGTTAAGACTAACAACCCGCATACCTGTGGTCGCGGGTTCTAAACCCACATGCCGGATTTTTTGCGTTTATACTAAACCAGACCCGGTCCCTTGTTCTTTGCATGTTATTACATTTTCATACCGGTTATATTCAGCAAAGGTTCCTTTGGTCCAGCGGTCTTGCCTTGGCCTCACACAGAAACCACCCGAGTTCGAGCCGGGTGGGCTGTGTTTAATTTTTATTGTTTTTTTCACACTTAAATAAACTTATAAAAATAGTTTTATAGAAAACCATGATCTTTATGAAAGAGTTGTACAAAAAAAAAAATAAACAAACTTTAAGAGAAAACAACTAATTTTACAATATCAATTGTTTTAAACATTATTTCTAAATATAAACATCATCTAAACAATTTATTTGAAGAAAGTATTTAATTTTGAAATCAAGAAATAATTTTTGTAACATCCCGAGTTTTAGAGTGCGAAAGAATTCACGAGAAATTAAAACTTAATAAAAAAAAGGGTAGAGGGCTTGGGCCGGAGTGTATGGGCCGAAAAGGGCAAGGGTTTGGACCCTTATAAGTCTCAAGACCAGCCACAACCCTCATTTGCAACACCATTTTCGGAATTCTAGAGAGAGAAAGCGAGAGAGAGCCTAGAGAGAGAAAGTCCCGGTTTTCGGAGTAAGCTTCAAGGAGCATCAGCAAGAGTCTCGTGAGTGTTTATCACCGAAAGGGAAGCGATTTCAGGTAACCATTTGTTCCAGATCTGAGTTTTTGGTATGAGTTGGGTTTTGAAATAAAATCGGGTAAATGTTAGATTTTTACGTTTAAAAATGGAAACAAAGTATAGATCTAGACTCTCGGTTAGAAAACACAAGTTTTCAACGTAAAAAGTTTGGATCTTGACGAGGTCGGATCTGCATGCAAAGTTAGGGTTTTGTGGGGAAGATGACTGAGCTGAAGGGTATCGAAACTAAGTAGTTTCGAGTCAGGGGCAAGCATCGAAACTAAGTAGTTTCGAGTCAGGGACGTGTATCGAAACTAGGTAGTTTCGATAGGTCAACGTGTATCGAAACTAGGTAGTTTCGAGTGGTCAGCATGTACCGAAACTAGGAAGTTTCGATAGGGTTGCATGTATCGAAACTAGGGAGTTTCGATAGGTCTACCGGTATCGAAACTAGGTAGTTTCGATGAGTCTGATATGTGACGAATTGTTATGATTGTTCAGATTGTGTGAGATTCCAGTAGGACATCCCCGCTAAGATACCAGGTGAGTTCTAATCCCCTTTTTGCCTTCTTTAGGGGTGGTGTGCATACTTAGTGTAAAGTGTTTATTATATTTTATATATTATAAACTGAGGAGAAAAGCTATGTTTTAGTGAAAGGTTTAAAAGAGGCAAAAGTATGTTTCAGTAAAGTAAGATATATCATTTTGCAAGCGTTTACTATATTTTTATATACATAAACAAAGGCATGATATATGTGCTAGTATGTTTTCAGTAAAGTAAGATATATCATTTGGCAAGCGTTTACTATATTTTCATATACATAAACAAAGGCATGATATATATGATAAGCTATGTTTCAGAAAGTAAGATGTATTTTATGATAAGCTATGTTTCAGAAAGAAAGATGTATGTTATGATAAGCTATGTTTCAGTAAAAGCAAAGATATATCATTTGGCAAGCGTTTACTATATTGTTATATACATAAACAAAGGCATGATATAAGTTAAGTTATGAACAAGATTTACAGAAAGATTTATGAAAAGTAAAGTGAACAGCTTTCCTTCGGGAATGAGTACCAGTTTGTAAAGGTCCTTGGGACAGATGTTACTTGTACAAGATGTCAGATATGGGTTCCACCCATTAGTAAGAACCTTTGTGGTTCGTTAACAGTTGTACAACTGGGATGAGTGACGGCGGTTGCTCGGGAGGTCCACGCAGCCTCCCCTTAGCGTTAAGCGGTATTGTCGGTTCATGGATAGTGAGCCATGGGGGCATTGACCAGGGTATTGTCGGTTCATGGATAGTGAGCCATGGGGGCATTGACCAGGTACTCGTCGGTTCATGGATGAATCCATGGGGGCGGTACAGTAGTGACAAGGAATTGACGGATAAGCGGTATTGTCAGTTCATGGTCGTTGATCATGGGGGCATTGACCAGGTACTTGTCGGTTCATGGATGTAAGCCATGAGGGCAGTACAGTAAAGAGGAATTGACGGTTTATTATACGTTTTAAACTGTTTGAAAAGTAAAGTGTGTTAAGTTTAGCCTTAATGGCAGTATATAAGTTTGAAAAGTAAAGTGTGTTAAGTTTAGCCTTAATGGCAGTATATATGTTTGAAAAGTAAAGTGTGTTAAGTTTAGCCTTATTGGCAGTATATGTGTTTTAGTAAATCTTTTGTAAAATTGATTTAAAGTAAACGTTAGAACTCACTCAGCGTTGCTGATTTTTAGTATGCACATCAGTTAAGTGTAGGTGGCAGTAGATGGAAGTGGATGCTTGGCTTGGCGAGAAGAGTTACCCGAAGACCAGAGTCTGGCATCCTGTCTATGTTATTGTTTTAGTTGATTCAGACAAGTTTCAGTTTGTATGTTGACAAGTTATGTTTAGACATGTTATGTATTTCCGCTGCGCATGTTGAAGTTTTAAATCGTTTCCGCTGTGTTAATGAATGTCTTATGATTAAGTTCTATGTGTTGATGAGTAAATCCAATGAGTGAGGCCTTTCAGGAAAGGGGCCTTACAAGTTGGTATCAGAGCCATAGTTTGAGAGATTTGGACATCCCCGATGTCCAGACTTAAACTGAGAATGGGACAAGTAGCGGATGCCAGTAACGGGTAACTCAAGCCAAGGCATCAGAGGTGTCAAGTAAGTAAAGTTTTTTTTTTCCTTTTAGAGTGTCAAGGTAAGAATAGAGGCTTTAGTGGAATCATGGAAGTGAATAAATAGAAAACAAGAAGTGATGTAATGGTTAATTGCAGATGGCCAGTGTATATTAACAGCTTACCTTACTTATTGTGTTCTACATATTCCCTAGCATGATGAAATTAAATTCCTTTGTTTTCTATCTTTCAGTTAGAGATGGCTAGACGTAGAGGAACTAGAGGAGGTGGAGGAGGAAGACGTGGTGGGCGTACAGGCCACCGCGGTGGAGCTAGTACAAACCAGGAGATTGAGGGGAGTGTTCACACTACCCATACCAATACGGTAGTCAGTCAACACAATGTTGAGCATGCGGCAGGAGATGATCAGACATTCGAGTTCGAGCCGGTCGTGCAAGCAGCTCTTGGCCGTGAATTTACCCGACTGCTAAAGGAAACCTTACCGGCCATACTAGACGAAGCCTTGAGGAAAGCCAAGGAGGACCCTAACACAACCCCAGTCACTGAAGGGCCTGTGGTGTTTCCAGCTATGGGAGGACCAAATTCGGTAGAGAACGTTGCACCGCCTGCTCGCGGCTGTGATTACAAAGCATTTCGAGGTTGTGATCCGCCTGTACTTACTGGGGAGAAAGAAGCAGCTGATACTTTAGACTGGATTAACGGTATGGAGTCGACCATTCGCCTTAGTGAATGTCGACCGGAACAAACAGTTATGTTCGCTGCAAAGTCGTTGAAAGGGGAAGCAGCACACTGGTGGGAAACTGTGAAACAGGCTAAGGGCGACCAAGCGGTCGAGCTAATGAGATGGAATGATCTGAAGGCATTGGTAACTGAGAAGTTTTGTCCTAAGAACGAGGTCCAAAAGGTGGAAAGGGAATTCTTGACTCTGCAAGCTGGACTTATGACTCACCGGCAATATACTTCTAAGTATAATGAATTGGCACGTCTGGTGCCTCATCTTGTGACAACTGAAGAGAGGAGGATTCATTATTATGTTCAAGGGTTACCTCCGAAGATCCGTACTTTTGTCAAAGCCAACACACCGAGTACCTTTGAGTCGGTGGTTGTTCTAAGCGGCGTCGTGTATGATGACATCGCTTCTACTGAAGTTATCCCTGAGTTGCCCAAGAAGCAAGCAGTCAAGCGAACTGGTGAGGATCTCCAAGGTCCTGGTGAGAGAAGAGCAAGGGTAGAAGCTGAGGGCCTATGTGGCAAGTGCGGGAAGAAACATGGAGGAGAATGTAAAGCTGGACAGGTAGGATGCTTTAGGTGTGGCAAATTCGGACACCAGTCACGCGACTGTCCAGAAAAGCCTAGATGCCACAACTGTGGAGAGCAGGGACATTTCAGCCGGGAATGTAGAAAGCCCAAGGAACCGGAAGCTGGGGGATTCGGAAAAGGAAAAGGTGCAGCGAAAGAACCCTACATGAACAAAGCCCAGGCGAGGGTCTACCAGATGACTCAGTAAGGTACGTTGCAAACTTTTATATATGTTACAGCAGGTTTATATTATTGATTTCCTCAAATGATTAGCTAGCCCCATTAGTTTAGATGCCTTAGAATTTGAGATCGCCCCAGGATAGGCCCCGTGGTAGTTAATCACAATGGCCTTCATGACCAAGCTGCCTTGCATAGCTACGGTTCATGCCACCCATTCTGTGATTAGCTATCAGTATAGCTTATGGCAGGTTTCGAGGACGAAACCTGTTGTAAGGAGGGTAGACTTGTAACATCCCGAGTTTTAGAGTGCGAAAGAATTCACGAGAAATTAAAACTTAATAAAAAAAAGGGTAGAGGGCTTGGGCCGGAGTGTATGGGCCGAAAAGGGCAAGGGTTTGGACCCTTATAAGTCTCAAGACCAGCCACAACCCTCATTTGCAACACCATTTTCGGAATTCTAGAGAGAGAAAGCGAGAGAGAGCCTAGAGAGAGAAAGTCCCGGTTTTCGGAGTAAGCTTCAAGGAGCATCAGCAAGAGTCTCGTGAGTGTTTATCACCGAAAGGGAAGCGATTTCAGGTAACCATTTGTTCCAGATCTGAGTTTTTGGTATGAGTTGGGTTTTGAAATAAAATCGGGTAAATGTTAGATTTTTACGTTTAAAAATGGAAACAAAGTATAGATCTAGACTCTCGGTTAGAAAACACAAGTTTTCAACGTAAAAAGTTTGGATCTTGACGAGGTCGGATCTGCATGCAAAGTTAGGGTTTTGTGGGGAAGATGACTGAGCTGAAGGGTATCGAAACTAAGTAGTTTCGAGTCAGGGGCAAGCATCGAAACTAAGTAGTTTCGAGTCAGGGACGTGTATCGAAACTAGGTAGTTTCGATAGGTCAACGTGTATCGAAACTAGGTAGTTTCGAGTGGTCAGCATGTACCGAAACTAGGAAGTTTCGATAGGGTTGCATGTATCGAAACTAGGGAGTTTCGATAGGTCTACCGGTATCGAAACTAGGTAGTTTCGATGAGTCTGATATGTGACGAATTGTTATGATTGTTCAGATTGTGTGAGATTCCAGTAGGACATCCCCGCTAAGATACCAGGTGAGTTCTAATCCCCTTTTTGCCTTCTTTAGGGGTGGTGTGCATACTTAGTGTAAAGTGTTTATTATATTTTATATATTATAAACTGAGGAGAAAAGCTATGTTTTAGTGAAAGGTTTAAAAGAGGCAAAAGTATGTTTCAGTAAAGTAAGATATATCATTTTGCAAGCGTTTACTATATTTTTATATACATAAACAAAGGCATGATATATGTGCTAGTATGTTTTCAGTAAAGTAAGATATATCATTTGGCAAGCGTTTACTATATTTTCATATACATAAACAAAGGCATGATATATATGATAAGCTATGTTTCAGAAAGTAAGATGTATTTTATGATAAGCTATGTTTCAGAAAGAAAGATGTATTTTATGATAAGCTATGTTTCAGTAAAAGCAAAGATATATCATTTGGCAAGCGTTTACTATATTGTTATATACATAAACAAAGGCATGATATAAGTTAAGTTATGAACAAGATTTACAGAAAGATTTATGAAAAGTAAAGTGAACAGCTTTCCTTCGGGAATGAGTACCAGTTTGTAAAGGTCCTTGGGACAGATGTTACTTGTACAAGATGTCAGATATGGGTTCCACCCATTAGTAAGAACCTTTGTGGTTCGTTAACAGTTGTACAACTGGGATGAGTGACGGCGGTTGCTCGGGAGGTCCACGCAACCTCCCCTTAGCGTTAAGCGGTATTGTCGGTTCATGGATAGTGAGCCATGGGGGCATTGACCAGGGTATTGTCGGTTCATGGATAGTGAGCCATGGGGGCATTGACCAGGTACTCGTCGGTTCATGGATGAATCCATGGGGGCGGTACAGTAGTGACAAGGAATTGACGGATAAGCGGTATTGTCGGTTCATGGTCGTTGATCATGGGGGCATTGACCAGGTACTTGTCGGTTCATGGATATAAGCCATGAGGGCAGTACAGTAAAGAGGAATTGACGGTTTATTATACGTTTTAAACTGTTTGAAAAGTAAAGTGTGTTAAGTTTAGCCTTAATGGCAGTATATAAGTTTGAAAAGTAAAGTGTGTTAAGTTTAGCCTTAATGGCAGTATATATGTTTGAAAAGTAAAGTGTGTTAAGTTTAGCCTTATTGGCAGTATATGTGTTTTAGTAAATCTTTTGTAAAATTGATTTAAAGTAAACGTTAGAACTCACTCAGCGTTGCTGATTTTTAGTATGCACATCAGTTAAGTGTAGGTGGCAGTAGATGGAAGTGGATGCTTGGCTTGGCGAGAAGAGTTACCCGAAGACCAGAGTCTGGCATCCTGTCTATGTTATTGTTTTAGTTGATTCAGACAAGTTTCAGTTTGTATGTTGACAAGTTATGTTTAGACATGTTATGTATTTCCGCTGCGCATGTTGAAGTTTTAAATCGTTTCCGCTGTGTTAATGAATGTCTTATGATTAAGTTCTATGTGTTGATGAGTAAATCCAATGAGTGAGGCCTTTCAGGAAAGGGGCCTTACAATTTTTCTAAAAGTTTTATAAACATTATCCAATCATTTTATAGTCACATTATTTTAAATAATGAATGAATAAATAAGAAAATTTATTTATTTAAATTGTTTAGCTTTTTAAATTGACAATACGTTTAAGGTTTAAACTCTAATACATATGTATATATATATAAATATATATACTATATTTTGACACATTGTCATAAATAAATAAAATAAAATTTATTATAAATATAGTTCCACACCACTTTTCTAAATAAATAAATAAAAATAATTTATTTATTTAATTTGTTAATTATTCAAATTAGACCCTAAGTCAATTATTGCACTATTAAATTCATACTTTCAAATTTTATTTTTTTTATTTATTTTATTTTATTAAACTCTTATTCAATTTCAAACCTCAACTTACATACATCAATTTCATAAAATTCCACAAATGCTATTTGTACAAATCCCCGCACTCAAACACGTTGAACCCTAAACTTGCCTTAGACTTTGTACATAATCATAATTCAAGTCATACATTCTCTCTCTAGGTTAACTTTGGGATTTACAAGAATCACTTGTGCCACCTATTGCTTTTTTCATCTACAAACAACTTATACAAGTGAGTTTACATAGCCCCTTTTTCGTATTTACATATTTGGGGTGAAACATGATTACATTCAAATACTATTTGCAATTACACACGTACAATATGATCATATGTGTTTATTTGTGCTTTATGCTTGAATGCTAATTGTTAAGGCTACATATACATGATATACACGTGCAAACACAAATACATTACTTCAGGCTAACATGTGTTGTTAGGCCCTACATTAGGATAACATGTGTTGTTATGCAGTACATTAGGATAACATGTGTTGTTATGCCCTACATTTACATCAGGATAACCTGTGTTGTTATGCCCTACATTAGGATAACATGTGTTGTTATGCCCTTCAATTACAAGTTTCATTTGTGCATAGATTCTCCATAAATGCTTTATAAACCATGCATCATATGAATTGTACACAAAACATTTTAACTTTACTTGTGGTGTCAAAACCTATGTATGCTCACCAACTATTTATAGTTGACCCTCTCATTTTATCATGTTTCAGGTACAGTGTTTGAGTTAAGATTTCAAGTCGCTTCACTTAGAATTGAGGACCTAATTTTAAAATTAAATAAAGTTATTCATGTATTTTTATTCTTGTAAGAGTTGTACTTGATTACCTGAGATATGAAATGAAAGTTATTGTTTAATTATCACAACTTTAGTAAACCATGAGCTTATGAACAGTCTACATGTCCCGCCCCGACGTTTCCGCCGTCGGTTGGGGTGTGACACTTAGCATCACATACAATTTGTTACATTTCATCTCTTTATACCGAGAACCTAGGGGTACACGGTTCTTTCCCTTGAACTTAGTAGTTCACGGCTTCAGGCGGGTTTTCGACTTAGGGGGGGTTTTCTCGGTAGTCCTCCCGTGTACTTGAAGAGCCGTGAACCTGGGGTTCCCGGCCTCCGTTTTCTCCCGAGAATTCCGGCCATGAAACCTTACTCGGCCGTGAATCTTACCCGGGTGCCCCCAGCCGTGAACCTACCCGGGATCCCAGCCGTGACCCTACCCGGGATCCCAGCCGTGACCCTACCCGGGATCCCAGCCGTGAACCTACCCAGGATCCCAGCCATGAGCCCAAACCGTGAACCTCCAGTTCTTCCCCAAAACCCTACTTTTGCATGGATTCAGATCTGGATCGACGGGTTCGTCAAGTTTGGAACTTTTTATGTTCAAATGCTGTATTTTCCCCTCGTGATTCTAGATCTGAAGTGTGCCGTCATTTGACCCATAAAAACCCGACCTTTATGTGTTATAACCGTAAAAACCCATTTCGAAGAAAAACATAGAAAAATGGGAGTTTCTTACCTCAAATCAACTCTTTCCTTCAACAACTCTTCTCTCGACTAGTGTAGCAAGGTAGCGGACCGATCTTTAGCTCAATCCCAAGCTTTCTCTCTCTACGGCTTTCTCTCTCTAGGAATGGGGTGGATTTTGAAGGTGATTATGGAGAATGTGTGTGTGGAGGCTAGGGTTTAAACCTTCCCCTTCTCCTCCCCTTCACGACCCAGGTTTGTGGCCTAGCCGACGGCCCATGAGCCCCATCCTTTACCCCCTTTATTTCATCTTCTTCCCGCTTATTATGTCGTCGTTATTTTTAGGATCTTTCTTCCTTCTTTTCTGGGCCTTTCCCCTTGCCGCCTTCCCTCGTCCTTGGCTTAGTGCATTCATGGCTCATGTGTCCGTTCCCCCCACAGTTATAACATTTGACACCTTGCGGGCATTCCCGGGAGTAGTGCCCGGTCTTCCCACACTTAAAGCACAGATTAGTTCCCATCCTACACTCCCCCTCATGCCTTGCACCACATTTCCCACAAACCACGATCTCAGCCACTCTAGCCTACTTCTCCCGTGCTCCATATAGTCTCCCGCCAGATCGTTTGGCTGGAAAACTTGGTTTCTTCTTCGGATCATCAATAACCACAACATTGAGTGCTAGGAGCATTTGCCTTAACGTAGGTGCGGACCTTGTCCGGCAGTCCCTGAATGTAGCAGGCAATCTTTCTTTCCTTAGTCGTGACAAGATGTGGTACTAGACGTGCCAGTTCATTGAATCGGGTAGTGTACTGCCTGTGCGTCATTCCAGAAATTCCCTCTCTACATTTGAAATCTCTTTCCTCGGATAGAAGTTCTTGATTACTAGAGTTTTCAAGTCATTCCACATCATTGAGTCAACCACCTCATCCCCCTTAGACTGACGTACACCTTCCCACCAGTGTGATGCTTCCTCCCTCAAGGAATTAGCAGCAAATTTCACAACCTGATTTGCTCGACATTCTCTTAGATGAATAGAGGCTTCCATACGGATCACCCAATCAAACGTAGCCACCGCGTCTTTCTTTCCAGTCAGGACTGATGGATCACATGCCTTGAAGGACTTATAGTCCCAACCGCGAGCAGGCGGTGCGTTAACAGCCTCAATGATCGGGGTATCAGTTGCAATGTTGGACCCGCCCATCTCATTAGCCTTCTCCAATGCTTCTGCCAGCAGATCTGGCAGGGTAGCCTTCATCAGCTTTATAAACTCGCGTGCCAGGGCCGCCTTCACATCCGGTTCGAAGGTGAAGTGTTGTTCTTCCACGGGAGTCCGTTTAGTCCCATGCATGATGACTTCCGGTTCCGTGTGGACACTTCCCTCTTCACCGAACTCCTGACGAGCAAGAGTCCTACCGCGACCACCGATACGACCGTCGGTACGGCCCCCTCCACGCCTTCCGCTCTTTCGTCCCACCATTTCGTTCTATAAGACAAGGAATCTAATGTCATCATGCTAGTTAACAAATAGAATTCAACAAGTACTGTAAGATGTTAATATACACTAGCTATCTGCAATTAAAATTACACTACCTTTTGATTTCCATTTGACCACCTTTATGATTTCATCAGAACACATGTCCGAATCTATTACTTTCTAAGGCATAATACATAAACATACTCTACTTTTTCATACCTGATGCTGTGGCTTGAGTTACCCGTACTTGCATCCGCTTTCGGTCCACTCATAGTTTAAGTTCAGACACTGGGAGTGTCTGAATCTCTCAAACTATTGCTCTGCTACCAACTTGTAAGGCCCCAAACCCGAGAGGCCTCACTTGCTGGATTTACTCATTCACACACAGTTCTTAAACTTGAATATCAAATATCGCAGCGAAAAACTTTCATTTAAACATAGCCGTAACCTTGTCAGACATGCGGAAGCGTATACATTGTCTAAAACATTCATTACATAACATAAACATAACGTAACGGGATGCCAGTCAACATATCAGCCGGGTAACTCTTCATCGCTTGCCAAGCATCACCGTCCCTCCGTACCTATCCTAAACCTGAATGTGCAAACTAAAAGTCAGCTACGCTGGTGAGTTCTAGCTTTACATAAAACCTTAGCATCATCATTTTGCCAAAAATCATAACATACATTTATTTAACAAAAGCATACGTAACATACAATAACTTAACATCGTCAAAACATCATAACATAGGATCATAACATAAGTCAACATGAACCGAATCTGCGCCTTCTTGTAACCGTCAATTCCACATCATCGGTTGGCTAAGAAACCCTGAGGCACACCACCACTAGGCCCATTAACATCGTACTGTCCTTCGAGTGAAGAAATCCTAGGGCCCGATACCTCAAAGCCATTCAACACCAGCCCATACCTTAGACACTATTTCCCCGCAAGGAATAGTGCCTTCCACCGGGGATCCCGGAAATCCCATAGGTGACCGTCGTCACCCCATCATCAACCAGTTGTACAACAGTTACCAGCCACAAAAGGCCCCCCATAAGGGTAAGGCTAATACATACATACATACCCTAGCTCCCGTAGGAAGTCGTGGCAGATTCGTTCATTCGTGACTTTCGTAAAACCTTTACCTCATTTTAGTTAAAGCATTCGTACGTTTTATTAAACAAAAATCATTTCATTTCATAAACTTCATTTGGCAAAACATTTCATAAACATCATCTCGTAAACAACGTTTCGTAAACACCATTTCGTAAACATCTTTTTGTAAAACATCCTTTCGTAAAACATCGTTTGGTATGTATGAACACCAGTCCAAGAACAATAACTAAAACATTTAAAGAAGGGCTTCCAGAACTCACCTGAGATAAACAGGGTCAAAGGCCTCTAAAGGATCTTTTAACTTGTACGTACACAACCTAACCTTAGCTTCACATACAATTCATTACATTTAATCTCTTTATACCGAGAACCTAGGGGTACACGGTTCTTTCCCTTGAACTTAGGAGTTCACGGCCTCAGGCGGGTTTTCGGCTTAAGGGAGGGGGTTCTCGGTAGTCCTACCGTGTACTAGAAGAGCCGTGAACCGGGGATTCCCGGCCTCCCTTTTCTCCCGAGAATTCCGGCCGTGAAACCTTACTTGGCCGTGAATCCTACCCGGGTGCCCCCAGCTATGAACCTACCCGGGATCCCAGCCGTGAACCTACCAAGGATCCCAGCCGTGAGCCCAAACCGTGAACCTCCAGTTCTTCCCCAAAACCCTAGTTTTGCATGGATTCAGATCTGGATCGACGGGTTCGTCAAGTTTGGAACTTTTTACGTTTAAATGGTGTATTTCCCCTCGTGATACTAGATATGAAGTGTGCCGTCATTTGACCCATAAAAACCCGACCTTTATGTGTCAAAACCGTAAAAACCCATTTCGAAGAAAAACATAGAAAAATGGGAGTTTCATACCTCAAAGCGACTCTTTCCTTCAGCAACTCTTTTCTCGAGTAGTGTAGCAAGGTAGCGGACCGATCTTTAGCTCAATCCCAAGCTTTCTCTCTCTAGGAATGGGGTGGAGTTTGAAAGTGATTTTGGAGAATGTGTGTGTGGAGGCTAGGGTTTAAACCTTCCCCTTCTCCTCCCCTTCACAGCCTAGGTTTGTGGCACAGCCGGCGGCCCATGAGCCCCATCCTTTACCCCCCTTTATTTCATCTTCATCCCGCTTATTATGTCGTCGTTATTTTTGGGATGTTACACAAGAAATTCGTCTCTTATCTCCTGGCCGTCTGCATTCAATCTCTCACTAAAACAAGTAAGCCTGGTCTCCTTTGATTTGTTATAGGGTGTTTTATAGTAAACCCATATCAATTTGTAAGATCAAGAAACAATCGAACCGATTTTAAATCTAGGGTTCATGTTCATTGTTGGCGCTAATCTTATTTGGGGTTTGATCCATGTTTTCTATTTAATTAAACGGTATCCTAAACAACCAGCGAAACCACTTGGTCCGTCTAGTAAGTCATTGCACCACGGACCAATTGGCGTGGGTTTGAAACCCACCTAGCCGGCCCTTTTTGCATGTCCATTAAATCCCAACCCGGCCCCCTTTCCATTATCAAGTTATATCATTTCCGAGCCGGTTTAGTTCAGGGATTGAGCCTTGGTCTAGAGGTTAGAGTTGAAGGTTTCCTCCGGCAGACCCGGGTTCGATCCGGGCATACCCCATTTATTTTTTTACTAATTTCACCACTCCATTCATTTTATTAAAATTATTTTATTAAAGTTTATACTATTTGGGACTATTTATTTTAATAAAAAACAATTTCAAATATAAAACGACTATTTTTACATTTTTAATTTGTTTAAACACTTTATTTCCAATATGAAAATCATTTAAAAATCATTTTTGGCAAATTAGTCAACTTAAAAATAAAGTAATTAATCCCTCATTTAAATTTGTAAATTTTGTTAAGATTTTACCTTTCCATTTTATAACCTTGCAAAATTTTATATTTTCCTTAAAATGTTAATTAAGGTTTAAATATACTTAAACAAATTTCTAAATATAATATATACTTTAAATCTCTCACTTTTGAAACACATTTTATTAAAATAAATAAATAAAGAGAATTTTATTTAAATTAGTTATCTTGCTACGTTGATAACCCATTTAGGGTTTAAATTATATTTGGTATAATCTCTTAAATATGTATATACACTAGTATATATTTTACACTATATCTTGACACATTTTCATAAATAAATAAAGTAAATTTATTTACTTAAATTATATTTGAATAAATATATTTCACACTACTAGTTCTAAATAAATAAATTTATTTATATAATTCATTTAGTTATTCAAAATTAAACCATAAGTCTTTCATTATAAAAACCATATATTTTAAACTTACCTTTTTCATTAAAACTCTTATTCAAATACAAACACAAACATATACACATCCCCTTACATCATATAACACAAACCCTTGTACAAGTCTCTACACTTAATCCTGTTAAACCCTAGACATTACTTTAGACCTTGTGCATGTTTTGATTCAAATTCATATGAATTCAACTCTAGGTTAATCTTGTGGCTTAGAAATCATTTGTGCTACCTATTCCTCATGCTATCTACATCTCCGATACAAGTGAGTTTACATAGCCCCTTTTACACTATTTACATTTTTGGGGTGAAACATGAGTACAAATATACAATGTTTACAAATTACACAATACAATTTCACCCTACATTCATGTGTGCAATTTGAGTCTTATGCTTGAGTACTAGGTGTGCAAACTACAATTTTGTGTGCAATTTACATGTCACACCCCAACCGACGACGGAATACGTCGTGTCGGACGTGTGGACTGTTCATAAGCTCATGATAAATTAAAGTTTCATATATTAATTACATCAAGATTTCTTTGTTTACTAAGTCCAAATCCTATATATAGTATCTTGCATATGATCTCATACCCTAGTTCAAATCAACAACCAAAATCAAATACATCAACATGTTCAATTTCATTGTTTACTAAGTCCAAATCCTATATATAGTATCTTGCATATGATCTCATACCCTAGTACCTGAAACATTATGAAAACAGTGTCAACTAAAAATAGTTGGTGAGCATACATATGTTTTGACACCACAAGTAAAGTTTAAATTTTTTGTGTACAAATCATATGATACATGGTTTATAAAGCATTTATGGAGAATCTAAGTTAAGCTAGTTGCACAAATGTAACCTTGTAACTGAAGTGCATAACAACACATGTTATCCTGATGTAAATGTAGGGCATAACAACACATGTTATTCTGATGTAGGGCATAACAAACAAATGTTATCCTGATGTAATGTGTTAATGATTACACGAGTATGTGATGTATATGTAGCCTTAACAGTTAGCATTCAAGCACAAAACATAAATAAACACATACGATCATATTGTAGAATTGTACGTATGTAATTGTAAATAGTGTGTTATTGAGTAATCATGTTTCACCCCAAAAATGTATAAAAAGGAAAAGGGGCTATGTTAACTCACTTATATAGATGGTGTAGATAGCACGAACAATAGGTAGTAAAAGTGATTCTTGTAAATCACAAAGTTAACCTAGAGTAAGAATGTATAATCTTGAATTAATAATGTGTACGGAGTCTATGTCATGATCAAATGTTCATCGGTTTGATATGTGTGGATTTGTACAAGGGTTGTGTCATTTTATGTTACAGGATATAAGTCGAGAAAAGTTTGATATATAAAATTGTAAGTTCAAAGTTTATATGAAAAATAATATTTGTCTTTAGGGTTTATGTTTAATTAATTTAAATAAATAAATTCATTTAGGGTTTCAATAAATAAATCTATCTCATTTATTCATTTAATAATAAAGTGACAAGAAATATTGTAAATATATATTAGTATATAAATAGTTTGTATAGGTTTTGAATAAAATAATCATATAAACTTTTTATTTAGAATTTTTAGTTTTGATCCGCTAGGAAGGATCAAATAATTGGTTTAAAATTTCCATGGTGATAATTTGGTTATTAAACGATTCTCGGGCCTTGGGATTTTATAAAATAATTTTTATAAAGAAATTTGGGTTTGAGCAGAATATATTAAAACGATTTTTTTTTAAAAAAAGAAAAAGAAAACTGACCAAAAGTAGGGCACGACCGTGCTTAGGCATGGGACGCGACCGTGCTCAGGCACGAGGCACAACCATGCCTGGACAAGAGGCACCACCGTGCTAATCGATTAGCACCGTGCCTGGATTTTTTCCAAAAAAACAAATTGTCTAATTCTTGTATTAATAACGATTGAATTCATGGAGCTTTCAAAGATTGAATGTTTGCGAATCTAACCATGTACTTTAATTGAATTGAGGTCGTGTGTAGGGTGTAGTTCGATTAACCCAAAAACATGATGAACCCTAGGTTTTATTCGAGTTTAATTCGATGGTATAAGCCCTGAATAGGTTAGGGCTTTCATTCAAGAGATTGAAATGAGTCTGAGGATCTGTTTAATTACCTTAAACGATATCGAATTGGTGGGGTTCGACCAAACGGAGTTCCGAATCTATCTTCGGCGACTTCGGCTTCGTCTCCAGCCAAAATAGCGTGTGCAAAGGCCTCACAGATGTTCGTACAAGGTGTGTGTAGTTTGTTTGCGCAAAGGTGATCCTAAATGATCGAACTCGAAGGATTTGATAATGGGATCGACAGTTACAAGTTTGATACTCTTAATTCGCAATCAAAGTCGTTAAAAGGTATTATAACGGTTTACTGATGATTAATATCGACATTGTGGTGTGTTTCCATTGCGGATTCGATTGGTTTGGGACGTTACGGAATTGATTTGCGTCTTTACTACACGAGGCGCGACCGTGCCTGGAATTAGGCACGACCATGCTTGGGCACTTAGCGCGACCGTGCTCGTGCACTAGCGCAATCGTGTCTACTCGAATTTTGATTAAATACAGAAATAGTCCTTGTAGTTTGGTGTTTGAGTTTGAGGAATGGCATAATTAGTCCCTGGGGTTTGTGATTGGATAACTTGGACTAACTGGACTAATTGTGTTTGTGTGAGATAACAGAACTTGAGTTAACGGAGTTATCACTAAATAGCCGGATGTCAGATCATACATATATATATTTTTTTGTAAGGCTAAAATATGAATTTGTACGAATGAAATTCTGAATTTAATACACTTTTGTAATTATGGTTAATGTGACACAATGTAATGAACCAGAATTGGAGTTGAAATGCTATTACTGCACAAAACAAGGCTTAAGAAAGTCATGGTTGTTACAGTATCCCCTAGTTGAGGGAATTTCGTCCCGAAATTCAACTAGTTGAAGCTACTGTCTCAGGAAAAGATGTGGGTACTTAAGCTTCATTTGGTCCTCTTGTTCCCAAGTAAACTCGGGACCGCGTCTAGAATCCCAACAAACTTTGACTGTTGGTTTGGGGAGTATTAATGACAATAAGGTTTAGGTATGATACTCAAAGTCAGTCATGAATGATGATTGTGAATTTAGTTTTGAAATGAACTTAAGGAGAAAATCTGTCGAATAATATATTGGATCCTAAAGGTAAAATGCATTACTTGGAATGGATTTGATGGGAATTTTATAATTAAGGTTTCTTTTAGATTGTAGTCTAATATGCTCAAGAATTGTTAGTGGATAAGGGAATTCACAAACACTGGTCTAGGTCAAAACTTCATGTGACACAAACAACGCTACTTATGATAATGTGACAGAGCACTTATATATAAGAAGTACCATCGCCGTACCCACCATGTCATTGTCATATCACATTACTTCCGTTGCTATATATCACGATAGGTTTTATATCATTACACATGACAGAATTTACTACGTTTTCCCATGCGCTAATTTTCATAATTATGTGTGCACCCGTAATTACTCGAATCGTCGCATGGTCCGTATAGATCGTTCTATTGTGTTTAGGTCAAGGGAGGTCACAAAATTTCTTAGTTCGTATCTATTGTTTTCACTTATGTGTTGCTAATGAATAACTGTGTCCGTAGATAGTAAGGTCAATCAGGAAAGCTAAGGAGTAAAAATGTAGTTTATCTTAAAGTTCCATGGCTTACTCGTGTTTCAACAAGAATATGTCAAACCCCGAGTAGTTTAAAAATGTTGTAGCCTCCTCATGTTTGAACAAGATACGTCAAACCCCGAGTAGCTCCAAGGTGTTATTGCTTTCAACTTTAGTTAATAAAGTGTATGATCATGCCTTGCGTAAAATGTGATCAGTCAATTGTAACAATTGTAAACAATTTAGTCCCATGTATAATGTAAACACTCAAGCTTCATGTATGATCTAGTGTTATGCACCTTGTAAACGAATAGGTTCCATGTATAATGTGAATAGTGTAGTACCATGTATATAGTAAAAAATGGGTCTTATGCATGAGGTGAACAATTTAATATTTATGTATTTTGTAAACAACCAAGTTTTCATGTATAATGTAAACAGTTAAATATCATGTGTATCGTGAACAACTAAGTTTCATGTATCATGTAATCAATCTTGTATCATGTATATTGTAAACAACTGAGTTGCATGTATCATGTAATCAATCCTGTATCATGTATATTGTAAACAACTGAGTTTCATGTATCATGTAATCAATCGTATATCATGTATGTTGTAAACAACTGAGTTTCATGTATAATGTAATCAATCGTATATCATGTATATTGTAAACAACTGAGTTTCATGTGTATTGTGGACGTTCAGGTGTAAGCTATTGAATCTTATGAGTAATGTAAACTATCGAATTCTGTAGATGGTTGAGTGTTGCGGACAAGAATGTTGTTTGGTGTTCATGTATAATATGGGTAGTCGAGTTTTATATATATATATATATATATATATTTTATAAGTTCATTAGTGCTTATACGAATGGTTAATGGTGAATTGATTCATCTTCTTGAAGTTGGCTAGCAAGCTCGAATTTATGGTGACAACTGTAATAGGTGTAAATAGTTCAAACAATAACAGGATAACGTAAATGATTACAATGCATAATTTATTCCAGATTAGATCTCTATTTACTCCATCTGGCACTAGGTTCAATTGGTCCCATTCACTGACTCGGTATTGACTTGAGTTTCGTTGGTGTTTATGTTGAAGGCACGCCCCCGAGCACCACCTTGGTTTGCATTGGTTATCCTTGGACATTGGTTTCGGAAGTGGTTTGGATTACCACATTCATAAGAAACACGCCCATTAGTAATAGCCGGTACAACTTGATAGGCAACTTGCTGATTGGCTCGGTTTCCCTGGTTGACTTGACTAACAGGTGGCCCGGGTTGGCAAGTGTTTGCTACATGACCATACCTTCCACAATTGGCACATAGACGGCATGGCATGTTTGGGAAGTGATGGTAATTGTATGTGTTGCACAAAGGCTTGTTTCCCACATATGGTTTCTTATTCTTGTTTTGGACTAGGGGAGTAACTTGGTTGATCGGTACAGTAGGGGTAACGACAGCATAGTTACTTCTTATTGTTGTGAAGAGGTTTGGGTTTGTCTTCCTTAGAGGGTTCAGAAGAGGTTGCTGGGTTAGTGAATTTCTTTGCATCTTTTCTTGTTAACGTTCCCGCCTTCACATGGTTGTCAGTTAATGTGGCAGCTAGGCGGACAACGTCTTCAAGGGTAGTAGGATTTCTTCCTAGAACAGTATCCTGGATCTTCATGGGCAGGCCACTGATGTATTTCTCAATGCACCGATTCAGTGGTGTGACCATGTGAGGCACAAGAAGACTCAACTCATGGATATGAGTTGTATAGACTAAGTTCTCACCACTGTGTTGGTTAAGATCCCAAAACTCAGCCTCGAGATTCTTCATCTAATTGCAAGGACAGAACTCCTCGGTCATGAGCCTATTAACTTCATCCCATGGCAAGGCCATGGTCACATCCACACCCCGGTTCCTCTTCTCACCATTCCACCAAGCGAGCCCCAGTTTTTGAAAGACGCTGGTGGCATAGCGAACTCAGAGATTGTTAGGGCAATCACCGTTGAGGAAGGTGTTTTCAATGCATTCAAACCATTGAAGGAGACCCGTAGCTCCTTCGGTGCCACAGAACTTGATGGGGTTGCACGAGTTAAAGTGCTTGAAAGTGCATGGGGGTGGGTTGGTACCACCACCTCCACCAGTAGCACTACCACTATTGTTGTTGTTGGCCTGAGCGAGTTGGTTCACAAGTTTGGTGAGAAAAACAGCAAGATTAGTGTTGTTGTTGTTGTTGGTCTCGTTGGCACGATGGGGAGGCATGCTATAAATTTAAACAACATAAGGAGAGAGGTAAGAATTTATTAGAATGTTTGGATTAAAAGGACTAAGAGAATAAATAAACATGAGGAATCATAGTTTGGGTTGCACTCATATAGTAATATAACCACATGAATACTATGACATATTAAGGTTAATTAAACTTAATAACTTTCAAGGAGACATGCTTTAGCCTATAAGTAAACACTAATCCCGGAGATTCCCATGAAAGCATACAGATCCCTCTGTTGATTGGGATTTATATGAAATGCTTTCCTAGACAGAGAACCCAGGATACATGTGTCACCCTTCCTGATTGAACGTGTCCTCTACTAATTACCAAAGTTTAAAACCTTAATGAGGTGTAAAAGAATGTTTAATAGACTTATGAGTATGACGTTCCACATGCTATAATGATGATGATATAGAAGTAGGCAAGAATGATATGAGGCTTAGGGTATGGGTGTGGATATGGTTATTTAGTTTATTATTTAGATATAGCCTAATAAGTTATGAAATCTAAAAAAAAATAGGCATTAAATAAATTAACACATAATATATTAGACATGAAGCACATAACATGTAGCATATATCATATAATCATAGAGCATGGCATAGATGGGTGTCCAAAGGTTATAGTCTAGGTCAAAGGTGTCTAATAATCTAATTCTCTATAACCAAGGCTCTGATACCAATCTGTCACACCCCAACCGATCGCGGAATACGATAGGGTGGACGTGTGGACTGTTCATAAGCTCATGATCAATTAAATTTTCATATATTAATTACATAGAGATTTCATTACAATAGTTCAAATCAACAACCAAAATCAAATACATCAACATGTTCAATTTCTTTGTTTACTAAGTCCAAATCCTATATATAGTATCTTGCATATGATATCAAACCCTAGTACCTGAAACATGATGAAAACAGTGTCAACTAAAAATAGTTGGTGAGCATACATAGGTTTTGACACCATAAGTAAAGTTCAAATGTTTTGTGTACAAATCATATGATACATGGTTTATAAAGCATTTATGGAGAATCTAAGTTAAGCTAGTTGCACAAATGTAACTTTGTAACTGAAGGGCATAACAACACATATTATCCTGATGTAAATGTAGGGTATAACAACACATTTTATCCTGATGTAAATGTAGGGCATAACAACACATGTTATCCTGATGTAAATGTAGGGCATAACAACACATGTTATCTTGATGTAAATGTAGGGCATAACAACACATGTTATCCTGATGTAGGGTATAACAATCAAATGTTATCCTGATATAATGTGTTAAGGATTACATGAGTATGTCATGTATATGTAGCCTTAACAGTTAGCATTCAAGCACAAAGCACAAATAAACACATATGATCATATTATAGAATTGTACGTATGTAATTGTAAATAGTGTGTTATTGAGTAATCATGTTTCACCCCAAATATGTACAAAAAGGAAAAGGGGCTATGTAAATTCACTTGTATAGATGGTGTAGATAGCACGAACAATATGTAGTAAAAGTGATTCTTGTAAATCACAAAGTTAACCTAGAGTGAGAATGTATGATCTTGAATTAATAATGTGTACGGAGTCTATGTCATGATCAAATGTTCATCGGTTTGATATGTGTGGATTTGTACAAGGGTTATGTCATTTTATGTGACATGATGTAAGTCGAGAAAAGTTTGATATGTAAAATTATAAGTTCATTTAGGTTTTAAATAAATAAATCTATCTCATTTATTCATTTAATAATAATGTGCCAAGTAATATTGTAAATATATTAGTATAAAAATAGTTTGTATAGGTTTTTAATAAAATAATCATATAAACTTTTTATTTAGAATTTTTAGTTTTGATCCGCTAGGAAGGATCAAATAATTGGTTTAAAATTTCCAAGTTGATAATTTGGTTTATAAACGATTCCCGGGCCTTGGGATTTTATAAAATAATTTTTATAAAGAAATTTGGGTTTAAGCAGAATATATTAAAACGATTTTTTTAAAAAAAAGAAATCTGACCAAAGGTAGGGCATGACCGTGCTTAGGCATGGGACGCGACCGTGCTTAGGCACGAAGCACAACCATGCCTACACAAGAGGAACGACAGTGCTAATCGATTAGCACGACCGTGTCTGGATTTTTCCGAAAAAACAAATTGTCTAATTCTTGTATTAATAACGTTTGAATTCATGGGGCTTTCAAAGATTGAGTGTTTGCGAATCTAACCATGTACTTTAATTGAATTGAGGTCGTGTGTAGGGTGTAGTTCGATTAACCCAAAAACGTGATTAACCCTAGGTTTTATTCGAGTTTAATTCGATAGTATAAGCCCTAAATAGGTTTGGGCTTTCATTCAAGAGATTGAAATGAGTCTGAGGAAGTGTTTAATTACCTTAAACGATATCGAATTTGTTGGTCCCTAATTCGGTGCGTGACGGATCTCTAGACTCGCGGTACGACACGGTGATAACGTGCGGAATGCATAATCAACGTGCTCATGTAACTCAATCAACAATAACGATGTAATTAAACTCTTCGTATTTCCACCACAATATCAGGTTACAAGATTCACAGAATTCTCTCTAGTCTACAACAATTCTGTCTACTGATATCTCCTATTTATAGCCACAGACCTGCTATAGGCGAACTTAACAAGTTCGCCCCTATAGATATGAACTTGCATTTAGGATTCCTTAGGCAAACTTAACAAGTTCGCTCCTAAAGATTCTTAGGCGAACTTCACTATGAAGTTACACAGAATTTTATCAACAGTTACAAAACATGTCCTAACAGACTCCCCTTTAACTGTTGCTAACAATTCTATCAATTACAAGTCAAAGATTCTAAGACTAAGACATAATATCTTCAAGCTCGTTGTCACCCGAATATGCTCCAACAGACTCCCCCTTGACAACAGCTTTAGAAGATTGTCACCTGTCTTCAAATATCATCAAACACACTGTAGTCTTCGTCTTGTTCATCTGCACTTTCTCTCTTTATTTCTAGAAGAAAAATTGGGAGAAGGACCCCTTGTCAACTTCTGTCTCTAATATTAAGTTTTTGCAAAGGAGAACAACCAAGAATAACCAACAATTAAGATTTCCATGGAAGCTGGAAAAATAAAATCTTTTTGGTTTTTCAAACATAAGAAACACAAAATCTTTTTGGTTTTTCTTTGTACAAACTAAAATGTAAAATATAAAATCACATCTTTTTGGTCGAACATCACGAGTAAGAAGATCATATCAGTATATATGAGATATCAATCACACATCTTGGATATAAAATCCATATAATATCAATTGATATCCTATGTCATTCTTTCAAGCCTTGACCAATCAAACCAATATCATTCAAGATTATCACACTCTATCTTTTCAAGACATTCATATTGCATGTTATGATACGCGATAAACATTCAAAGAAAATAGGATCAGGCTATTACACACAAATTCAAATTGTCAATATTATAAGATTTGAAACTAAAGCATCTCATTCCCACTTTCTTGTGAGTTAAGGTACCATTTAAGCATGAAATACAACGTGTACCCCACTAGTATGTCAACAGAAAGTAAATGCACTATCTTCAAGACATATGAGATTTTACTAAAGATTATCCAAATTTCCAGAATGAGGAGACATCACTTAACACATGAATAGCAGAATCCAAATTGGATTGTATAGGAATCAATGAGATTCAGAATCGAATGATTCAATGTTTTGGCTTATATATGTGGAATCATAAGATTCAGGTACGTGGATCGAACTGTTATCTGGATTATGAATTCAATGGAATCAGTAAAGATGATTTATCAATATGATCCAAGGGCTAGTATATGTTTGACAGATGTTGTGAAGTACATATCTTGATTATACTTCAAATTGCATGCTTTTCGGGACATGGGCACTGAAGCAAATCGAATGAATAGTGCTAAGGACATAACCCGAAACTGATCTCATTGGAAAATCTTTATTAAAAGATAATATTCTTTATCTGATAGTGATCTTTTAACACACACACCTAGGAATAAAATGGGTTCAAATCATAGTTGTAACATATGCAATTATGTTTTCACACTACTAATGGTTCAGTGACGCTTTTAGTCTACTGACAATTCAAATTGTATGCATACACAACACTATCATTTCCTATTTGTGTAGTCTCTGAAGTTTAGATCAAAACAAAAAATTCAGATATATTAACATAAACCACCAACCAGCCAATCTAAGGTCATGTGTGAAAGAACATCTACTGATGTACTATCATCTCTTCTTTAACTTCAAGTAATGTCGATTTTAACTTTTTCAATTTGTTTGGATTTTTCAAAATCTTTTTCAAAGAAAGTAAAACAAACAAAAATAAAATCTTCCATGAAAACATTTTAAGAAAAACATTTTACTTGGTTACTCAAGGTTAAGCAATTCAATCAATTAAAAACTCAAACCGATGTAATCCTGTAATTGAATGTCTTTGCCTTTGTCACCACAATTCTGTACCCCCCCTGTCCTGTAGACGCCCTCTCAACTAGTCAAATGGTTGCATCAATGACTTTATGCTCACCATCGTCATCCTAAGTTTCAGGTTGTCATTTGGACTTTGTAAAACTCTTTCCAAAACATTGTGTGTGACATATTCTCCCCCTTGAGCATCAAGTCATTGAAAAAAATATATTTGCAGTTATCAACAACACTTTACTCATGCAGATGTCATTCCCTGTCATGTGCTTAGAACCACCACTATCAACAACCAAAATGGTATTAATAGTCCCTCTTGGGTAATCCTGCACATCTAACAAGAAACATTAATTTGAAATTGGGACCCAATCCATGGTAGTCATGGGTCGTCCATCTGTATCAAAATAATAAACCTCACTCCATTCACAATCGAATCTCTCATCGATTTTCGGTGATTGCTCCAACGAGTCAGAAACAGAAACTTTAGATTTCCAAACATACTTCTTTTCATTAAGTTCTTTTTGCTTAAAATGTGAAGTGTTTGAACATTTTATTTCATTTGAAAATTGATTTGATTGTGAAAACTCTTATTGTTCTAAAAGTTTTCTCAATCTTTTGTTTCTCCTCCGTCTTTGTGGTCTAGAAAGCCTAACCTCAGATTTTGAGTTACCCTTTGGTGTATCATGAGGTTTAACCACATTTGGGTTAACATAAGGCTTACCATGAGTTCTTACCTTTTCTGGAGTAACATGTCGGTTAGCTTTGTCGTTGTAAGGACAAGCAATCCGAATGTGACCCACAAGACCACAAGAAAAGCAAGATCTCGTCTCACGATAATCTCTCACATAAGGAATATTCACACGATAAGATGCACTTGAAGAAGATTCTCCTACATTAACTTCTTTTTGCTCTATTTTCTCTGGAACTCCAGATTTTGCAACAGGTTTTGATTCAGGCTTCACCTTCTCAGGAACTACATGCTTCTTTCCTTTATTTTTGTAAGGACAGTTCACCACAATGTGTCTCGTCTCATTACAATGAAAGCATATACGCCTGTCTTTATAATCTCTGACATATGTAACTCTCCTTGAATTTGAAGAACTTCCAAATGTATAATTTCCAGATGAATTAAAATCAACCTTTGAGTCTTCTTTCTTAACCTCTTTCGGTATCCCCTCTACCTTAGCTTCATCAAAATATTCATCATCACTCTCATCAGAATACACCATATCTTCACCTGTGACTGGATTCACTTTCAACCCAGTCTTAGGATCTAAATCCTCATCTTTTATAATCTCAGGTGTTATAGAATAATTTCCGTTAAATGGTGGAGGAACATGGCCAATACCACTAGTTCCCTTCCCCTCTTCAGTATTCTCATGATAATATCCTAATAAGAATGATGAATTTCCAAAGCTTTCTAACTTTCTTTGCAATCTGAGCACCTCTGCTTTAGATTCATCTAGTTCCTTATCTTTCTCAACAAGATCATTATTTCTTTTCTCAATTTCTGCAAAGGACATATCCAGGTGATATGCCTGCTCTTTAATCTTCAAAGTCAGAGAATTTATATCCCTCTTCAGTGAGTCTATTCTCTCAATACACACATTCTCATTATCTTTTAGTTTCTGATTTACCGTGTGCATCGATTTCATAGCACAAATGAGGTTTACGTTGTCATCCATAACCCTCATCATTTTATCCTTCACTGAACTACAGTTAGAACAAAACGTTTCAGAGTTTGAAACTACCTCAGGTTTTACTTCTGAAGAAGATACACCAGGAGCCATGAAAACGTCATCATCAGTTTCACTCTTTTTATCAACAATGACAAGCTCAACATCAGTATCTGATACATTCAGATCATCTTCAACTGTCTGAAAACTTACTTCAGTCTCTACATCACTCTCGGTAGACTGAGTACTTTCACCAGATCTAATACTCTCACCGTCACTTAAATCGGCAGAAGAAACACTTTCAGAATCACTATGCTTCTCTAATTCTTCTTTGATCACGACCACAAACTCTTGAGAAGTTACTTCACCCTTTTTCTTCAATGCCTCCCATAAATCTCTTGAAGTTGGACACTTCCCGAGACTATGAATGATATCTTTCGGTAAAGACAATTTTAAAGTTTCACACGTTTTCATCTCTTGATTAAACTTCTGCTTTTCTACTTTAGTAAGAGTTGTCACTGGTTTAGGAACATCATAATACCCCATGAAGTCATAAGTAGGATGCACATATCCTTCAAATATAGATGTCCAAAAGTTTTCATCAGTTTCTAATACGAATTGTTACTTTCAAGCTACAGTAATCTGATATGCACAAAAGTCTCGGTGGCATAGTTCCAATCTTATTATCATCATAAGAAATTGACATTTTTAAATTTTTACGAAAATATCCGGAAAAAATTTTCCGCTAAAATACTCTTTTTAAAAAATTTCAAAAATTCAAAAGTTCAAAAATGATTCAAAACAAGCATATAAACTTTCCCTAAAAAATTTGAACAAGAAGAATTTTCCCGCCAAAATACTCTTTTTTTTTAATCTCAAGCGAACTTAATAAGTTCGCCTGACAAAATTCACCTGAAACTGACCCGAGCGAACTTGACCCCGAGCGAACTTGACCCCAAGCAAACTTGACCCGAGCGAACTTGTTAAGTTCGCCTGATTAAGTTCGCCTAATCTGCACCAAGCGAACTTATTAAGTTCGCCTCTCTAAGTTCGCCTGCAACAGAATTGCGAAGTTCGCCTGCATCAGCGGTTCAACCCAACACGAACCAAAAATTCCGAAAATCATCATATCTTGCTGAATTGATGGAATTTGATTAAATTGAACCGTAGGAATGTGTAGGAACTGATTAGGAACACTTCTATCGGATCAATTTCATCAAAAGAATCCAAAATCAATCCAAAATGATCAAAAATTCTCCATTTTTATCAAGAACACAAAAAAGATGAAAAATCTTCAAAATCTCTGAAATTTGATGTTGATTGGACACGAAAACACCACGAATCTTCTGCTAATCAAGAGCAAAAGCTCTGATACCACTTGTAGGTCCCTAATTCGGTGCGTGACGGATCTTTAGACTCGCGGTACGACACGGTGATAACGTGCGGAGTCCATGATCAACGTGCTCGTGTAACTCAATCAACAACAACGGTGTAAATAAACTCTTCGTATTTCCACCACAATATCAGGTTACAAGATTCACAGAATTCTCTCTAGTCTACAACAATTCTGTCTACTGATATCTCCTATTTATAGCCACAGACCTGCTATATAGATGCTTAGGCAAACTTGTTAAGTTCGCCTCTCTATGAACTTGCACTTAGGATTCCTTACGCGAACTTAACAAGTTCACTCCTAAAGATTCTTAAGCGAACTTGTTAAGTTTGCCTCACTATGAACTTACACAGAATTTTATCAACAGTTACAAAACATGCCCTAACAGAATTGGTGGGGTTCGACCAAATGGAGTTCCGACTCGATCTCTGGCGACTTCGGCTTCGTCTCCGGCCAAAATAGCATGTGCAAAGGCATCACAGATGTTCGTACAAGGTGTGTGTGTAGTTTGTTTGCATAAAGCTGATCCTAAATGATCGAATTCGGAGGATTTGATAATGGGATCGATGGTTACAAGTTTGATACTCTTAATTCGCAATCAAAGGCGTTAAAAGGTATTACAACAGTTTACTGGTGATTAATATCGACATTGTGGTGCGTTTCCGTTACGGATTCGATTGGTTTGGGACGTTACGGAATTGATTTGCGTCTTTACTACATGAGGCGCGTGCACTGGCGCGACCGTGTCTACTTGAATTTTGATTAAATACATAAATAGTCCTTTTAGTTTGGTGTTTGAGTTTGAGGAACAACAGAATTAGTCCCTGGGGTTTGTGATTTGGACTAACTGGACTAATTGTGTTTGTGTGAGATAACAGAACTTGAGTTAACGGAGTTATCTCTCAATAGTCGGGTGTCACATCATACATATATATTTTTGTACGGCTAAAATATGAATTTGTATGAATGAAATTCTAAATTTAATACACTTTTGTAATTATGGTTAATGTGACACAATGTAATGAACCAGAATTGGAGTTGAAATGATATTATTGCACAAAACAAGGCATAAGAAAGTCATGGATGTTACATTGCATGTGCAATCATTAACTACACAAGCCGATGGTTAACAATGATAGATCTATTGAGTCTGACAAACCCACCCAGTTAGGGTGATTGTTGCCGACAACACAATTTGGTTATTTGCATGCTAGTTACAAAGTTTTGATTGTACAACTTGGTTTCACAATAGTAACTCTCCATAATTGCGTTATTAACTATGATATGTATGGATTGTATACACACAACACAATGATACTATTTAGAGTCAAAACCTATGTATGCTCACCAACTTTTTAGTTGACCTTGTTTTTATCATGTTTCATGTACGAACAATTGAGTTGATCCAGTTTGCTACACTTAAGTTGTGGACCTAGTTAATCAATAAAGAAACTTATTATGTATTTTTTTTTTTTGATTCAGTTTGGTTTGTTTTATGAAATGAAATGTGATGATTTAATATATTGCAACGTAGTCAACCATGTGCTCATGAACAGTCTCCATGTCCCGCCCCAACGTTTTCGCCGTTGGTTGGGGTGTGACAGATTGGTATCAGAGCCTTGGTTATAGGTAATTAGGTTATTAGACACCCATGACCTAGATTATAACCGTAGGGAACCTATCCTATGCCATGCTATATTTTATATGATAATTGCCACATTATTGTGTGCTACATGTTTAATACTTTGTATGATTATCTTACATATTATTCTAAGTATTACATCGCATGATACAATACATGATAGTCTATGGACTACACTACTTGATAACTCATGTGCTTATAAACATTGCTATATACATGCTACCTATTTGGTTCCATTACCCACTTATCCATACCTAAGTCTTTATACACCCTCATCCTTACACACTATGTCACCATCATCTTATGTGGACAAAACTTAAACCATTCGGCCTAGTGCCCATTAATAAGAAACTAAGGAGCCCACTTACCCTCCAAGAAAAGGAAGCCTGTTGGAGTAAATAAACCTCACCTTAGGGCCTTAAAGCCAAGTCTATAATGATTCTCATCATGACCATTAGCCCAAACGATAGTGTTATTAGTACCTGATGGTTGGAAGGGTATGTGTAGACCCATGAGAGATTCTGGCTAAGGAAGGACCAGGTACTTAAGTGTGTCCTTTTTGACCCACCCCACTTTCCTAGGAATTCTCTTCATGGGTACAATACTTATAGGTCAAGTGTTACTCCTAAAATACTATTGTGAAGACTCGGTGTCATGACTAGTCAAACTCTAAATTCATGAAAACTCCTATATTTAACACTTAGTATTTTTTTATACCGCATACAATCTTTTCCCTTTTTCTGCTAGACATGGACTCCTACTCTCTTCCCTTGTCACACCCCGACCGATGGCGGAATCATCGGGGCGGGACATGTAAGACTGTTCATAGCACATGGTTGACTAAATTGAAATATATTAAAGTCAAATTTGCATTACAATAAATCCAAGTACAAGATCAAATTCAAACAAGAAACATAAACAATTCATAAAATTCTTGATTTATTTTGCTAAGTCCAAATCCTATGTTAAACACGTCTTGAATCAATCTCACATATTGGGGCCTGAAACATGAATAAAATAAAGTCAACTAAAAAGTTGGTGAGTATAACACAGTTGTATATAGATAGCATATAGATGAAAACAAATCCTTTACAATAAATCCACGGTGAATGACTCGGGCGAATGAACCCTTTATCGGAGAGTTCTTGAAGTTGACTTGCGAGCTCTTGCATTTCGGAAGGTGCAAGACGATAAGGAGCTCTAGCAACAGGGTTAGCTCCGGGCATGAGATCAATACGGAACTCGACTTGATGAACGGGAGGAAGACCGGATAAATCTTTAGGAAACACTTCGGGAAAATCTCGAATAATGGGAATGTCTTGGATACTCTTCTCCTTGACATCCTTTTGAACAATATGAGCTAGGAAGGCGATGTAATTCTTTCGCAAGTACTTTTGAGCAGTAGTACAAGACATCAATTTAAGACCCTTGCAAGGCTTTTCACCAAAAACCCTTAAGGTTTCTCCCGAAGGTAGCGGAATTCGGATGCACTTTTCAAAGCAAATAACTTCGGCATGATGATTTGATAGCCAATCCATACCTATGATAATGTCAAAGCTTCCTAGTGGCATTGGAATAAGGTTGATTGGGAATGCATGATCATTAAGTTCTAAAGAGCAATCATAGATAATAGACTCAATTGTAAGGGAGTCACCATTTGCTATTTCAACGGTGAAGGTTTTCTCTAATTGGGATCATGTCTTTGCAAGTAAAGGCTCAAAATTAAGTGACACAAAACTTTTATCGGCACCGGTATCGAACAAAATGGAGGCATATTGACTATTAACAAGGAACGTACCATTAACCACGTCGTTGTTGGCTTGAGCTTCGTTGGCGTTAATGTTGAAAGCACGCCCACGAGCTCCACCTTGTCTAGTATTTGCGAGCCTTGGACATAGATTACGAAAATGATTCGGGTCACCACACTCATAACAAGCACGCCCATTAGCAATGGCGGGAGCACCTTGATTAGCCACTTGAGGTACGGTTTGGTTTGGAGGGTTGACTTGGCCCGTAAGGGCTTTGGTCCTACAAACATTAACCGTATGACCATATCTCCCACAATAAGTACAAAGGCGACATGGGATGTTTTGGGGATGATGATAGTTGCAGGTGGCACAAAGTGGGTAAATTCCACCATATGGATTTTTGACTGGTGCTTGAACCATAGGTGCAGCTTGGTTCACGGGAACAGCAGGAGTAACCACAGCAAAATTTCTAACCTTCCTCTTTCTAGTGTTGCGAGAGGACTCGGTTGTAGCTTCTTTGGTGTGGTTAGGAGGGGTTACGGTTTCAGCAACTTTCTTAGAACCCTTTTTGGTAAGAGTTCCAGCTTTAACATGATTATCGATTAGGGTAGCAGACAGGCGGATGGCATCTTCCAAAGTAGCAGGATTTCTACCTAAGACAGTATCTTGAATTTGTCTTGGTAGCCCACCAATGTACTTTTCGATGCAACGAGATAATGGAGTGACCATATGGGGCACAAGAAGACTCAATTCATGGAACCGAGTTGTGTAAGCCAAGTGTTCCCCACTATCTTGGGCAAGATCCCAAAATTCGGCCTCTAACTTCTTCACTTCATTGCGAGGACAGAACTCCTCGGTCATAAGCCTTTTGACCTCATCCCAAGGTAAGGCCATAGCTACATCAACACCCCTATTCCTTTTCTCCCCATTCCACCATGTAAGTGCCCGCTTTTGAAGGACACTAGTAGCATGACGAACACGGAGGTTGTCGGGACAGTCACTATTGAGAAAGGTATTCTCAATACTTTCGAACCATTGGAGGAGTCCGGTAGCTCCTTCGGTTCCATAAAACTTTAGGGGATTGCACGAATTGAAGTGCTTGAAGGTGCATTGGGATGGATTACCACCATTTCCACCATTACCACCATTATTACCACTATTGCTTCCATTTCCATTAGTGGCACCATTGGCTTGGGTGAGTTGTGTCACCAATTGAGTAAGAATAGCAGCAATGTCGGAGTTGGCGTTAGCGGCGAGAGCATGACGAGGAGGCATTCTACAGATTTGAAACACAAGACAAGAGAGATTGTAAGAACTTATGAGAATTGCTAGGATTTAATAGAATGAGATAACAAAATAAAAGATAGATAATCATAGTTTGGATTGTACTCAAAAGTGACAAAAATTCACTTGAATACTAAGGCATATTAAGGTTAATTTAAACTCGTATAATTTTCAAGGAGACATGCTTTAGCCTATAGGTAAACACTCATCTCGGGAGTTCCCAGGATAGCATACGGGTCCCTCGGTTGATTGGGATTTATGCGAAATGCTTTCCTAGACAGAAAACCCAAAATACAGGTGTCACCCTTCCAGATTGCACGTGTCCTCAAATAATTTAACAAGTTTAAAAACCTCAACGAAGAAATAAAAATTTTATTTAAAGATTTTTGCTTCAAGAATTTTCCACATGCTTAGAAAGGATAAAGATAGAAAAAGAAGATAAGAATAATAAGAGGTTTAGGCCATAGGAAAGGATGTTATTTATTTAATTATTATTTAAGAATATCCTAATAAGTCATGCATTTCTAACAAAGAAGGTAGCAAATATAATAATAATTAATCATGGTAAGCATGTAGCACATAGCATGTAGCACATAGCACAAAATCATGAAGCATAACATAAGTGGGTGTCCTAAAGTTATAGTCTAGGTCAAGATGTCTAATAACCTAAATCCCTATAACCAAGGCTCTGATACCAATCTGTCACACCCCGACCGATGGCGGAATCATCGGGGCGGGACATGTAAGACTGTTCATAGCACATGGTTGACTAAATTGAAATATATTAAAGTCAAATTTGCATTGCAATAAATCCAAGTACAAGATCAAATTCAAACAAGAAACATAAACAATTCATAAAATTCTTGATTTATTTTGCTAAGTCCAAATCCTATGTTAAACACGTCTTGAATCAATCTCACATATTGGGGCCTGAAACATGAATAAAATAAAGTCAACTAAAAAGTTGGTGAGTATAACACAGTTGTATATAGATAGCATATAGATGAAAACAAATCCTTTACAAAACATGATAAAATAAGGCATTTATGGGGAGCAGCTATTGTGTAACCAAATGTACAATCAAACCTTGTAACTAGCATCCAAAACAAATGTGTTGTCGGTTTCAATCACCGCGTACCATGGGTGGGTTTGTCAGACTCAATAGATCCATCATTGAAAACCGTCGGCTTGTATAGTTAATGATTGCACATAAGAGCATACAAAGGTTAAACACACCTAGCACTCGGGCACAAAGCTCAAATTTTTGCACACATGTATGTAAATATGATTTTTTTACACTTGTGTAGTTTGTGTAAATGTAAATGTGTAATGTGTAATGAGTATAGAGTTCATGTTCCACCCCAAAAGTGTAAAAGAGTAAAAGGGGTTGTGAATACTCACTTGGTATGGAAGTGAAGCTAACAAGGAATATAGATAGCAAAAAGATCCTTGAAAAGCTCACTTTAACCTAAATAGTAATATGCATTGAATCACATAGATGTATAAAGTTTAAAAATGAAAGTTGGATTTGTATATAAAACCATTGGTTTGTATTTAAAAAGGATTGAATAAAATATATAAAGTTTGAGGTAAAATATGTTTGAAACAATTTAATTAGGTTTGAATTAAATAAATAAGTGTATAACTATAGTTTATGAAATAATGTCAATATTAATTGTAATTAAGTATAAATAAATAAAACGATTTTGATTTAAAATGTAAAGTAAATAAGTCATCATTATTTATAAATTTTGTAACTTAATTATTTAAAATATCATTTAAGTGTAAGATGATAAATATAAATTTAATTTTTATAAACTTTTCAATAAATTACATTTATGCCAAGATTAAACTTTTAATCTATTTTAAAATACAGAAAACATATTTTTATAAAATCTGAAACATTTACTGATTAAAATATAAAAATTATAATTCTGTTAAAAATTCTGAGTCTAGCACGACCGTGCCTCGGAAGGGCACGATCGTGCTCAAGCCACGGGCGCGACCGCGCTAGTCGGGGCGCGACCGGGTTGATCAATCAGGAGCACAATCTAGACAAGTCATCAGGCACGACCGTGCCTTAGCCCGACACGGTCGCGTCTATGATTTTTAGACACAACAGAGACTAGCCCAAAGGGCATGACAAGGTCTGGACGGATGACACGACCGCGCTGCTAGTCGACACGACCGCGCTAAACGAGGCACGGCCGCGCTAGATGATTAGCGCGACCGTGTCTATTCCAAATCAGACACGAATCGAGAGTTTCTTGTATTTTGAACACAGGAATTGTTAGGGCTTTTGATTAATGGGTTATTAAGAGTCTTTTCATATAACTTAATTGTATGGAAATCGAGTTTAAGCATGGGTTCGATTAAATCATTTTTATTAAAATATGATTTCTGATTCTGATCGAATTCTATAATGGAAGCCCAAATTGAATGAGGGCTTTTGATTATGTTACTGAAATGAGTGAGATGGAGAGTATACTTACCCTGAAACGTAACGAATCGATGAAGAACGGCAGAGATGAGTTCCGGCGACGGAGGTAAAGCTTTCCGGTGACTTCGACTGCGATTCCGGCTAGGCCAGAGAGTCCAGAGTCTTGGAGAGAGCCGGGAGATGATAAATCCTTTCTTGATCGGGAGAATTTGGGTTCCAGGAGGAAGACTCGAGTTTTGCTTGAATTGCTTGAGAGAGAATTCGAGATTGATGGAGAAAAACTGAGGCGTTGAGTAATTGAAAATGGTATAACTCGCGTTAAAGGAAAAGAAACGTAATCAGATTTGAAATTCGAACGATTGAGCGTTTTGAAATCACATTTACGTTTCGACTGTTTCGCAGGCGCAACCGTGCTTAGGAACCGGGCGCGATCGTTCCAGGACCAGCCGCGCGATCGTGCCGAGGCACTTGGCGCGACCGTGCTAGAACGAAGCACGACCGTGCTAACTAGGGTTTCTTGATAAATTTTCAACTTTAGTCCTTGACTTTTCAGGTTTTATAAATTTGAAATATATAGTTACTTGTATAGCGTTTATGTGCATATAATCGAGTAAAACTTGCGAACTTGTATAGAATCATTGCATTTTATTTACCGCGGGAAAAATATTGAGACATTGCACGAGTATAGAACTTGAAATTTCATTACATTGAATTGAAATATGAATACTAAAAATCAGAAATGTTACAGTCTCCCCATGTTGAGAGAATTTCGTCCCGAAATTTAGCTAGAGGAAACAACATTAATAGTAAAAAGATGAGGGTACTTGAGCTTCATTTGGTCTTCTCGTTCCCAAGTGTACTCAGGACCACGCTTAGACTCCCAACGAACTTTGACGATAGGAATACGACTTCGCTTGAGTTGCTTGACTTCACGATCCATAATTTCCACCGGCTTCTCAACGAAGTGCATCGTTTCATCAATGCGCACGTCGTCAAGCGGTATATGGAGATTTTCATCAGCGAGACACTTCTTTAGATTAGATATATGAAATGTAGGATGCACATTGCCAAGAGATGGAGGTAACTCGAGCTTGTAAGCCACTTTCCCAATCCTTTCAAGGATTTTGAATGGACCAACATAACGAGGTGATAACTTGCCTTTCTTTCCAAAACGGATCACACCCTTCCATGGAGATACCTTAAGAAGAACGAGATCACCGACTTGGAATTCCAAGGGTTTTCGACGCTTGTCGGCATAACTCTTTTGTCGACTCCTTGCTACTCGGATATTGTCACGGATTTGAATAATCTTGTCGGAAGTTTCTTGAATTAATTTGGGACCGGTGATTTGTGCTTCACCAATCTCGTTCCAACAGATCGGAGAACGACACTTGCGACCATAGAGAGCTTCGAATGGAGCCATGTTGATACTTGTGTGGTAGCTATTGTTATAAGAAAACTCAATAAGGGATAAATGTGAATCCCAATTGCCACCAAAATCGATTACACAAGCTCTAAGCATGTCTTCAAGAGTTTGGATTGTTCGCTCGGTTTGGCCATCAGTTTGGGGATGGTAAGCCGTGCTCAAATCCAAACGAGTAGCAAGAGCAGATTGGAGAGATTACCAAAATCGAGAAGTGAACCGAGCGTCTCTATCAGATATTATGTTCAAGGGAACACCATGACGGCTCACAATTTCATCAATGTAAATTCGGGCAAGTTTCTCCACTTTGAAGTCTTCACGAATAGGCAAAAAGTGGGCAGATTTGGTGAGTCGATCAATGATCACCCAAATACTATCATAACCACTCGAGGTGCGAGGGAGCTTGGTAATGAAATCCAAAGCTAAATTCTCCCATTTCCACACGGGAATTTTCGGTTGTTCAAGCAAACCAGAAGGACGCTGATGTTTGGCTTTGACTTTGGAGCAAGTTAAGCATTTGGCAACATAAAGAGCAATGTCCTTCTTCATACCGGGCCACCAATAAAGCTGACGAAGATCTTGGTACATTTTATCCGCACCAGGATGAATAGAATAACGAGTCTTATGAGCCTCGCTCATGAGAATTGCACGGAGATCATCGCGATCGGGAACCCAAATACGGTTCAAGTAATATAGTAAGCCATTGGGTTTAGATTCAAGAAGAAGTTCAACACCACACGACATTTCTTCATACATGTTACTCTCGGTAACCGAGACGTGTTGAGCTTCCAGGATACGGGTTTGAATATCGGATTGAATACGGGCGCAATGAAGCATAACATGGTCTTTTCGACTCAAAGCATCGGCTACAACATTCGCTTTGCCGGGATGGTAACGAATCTCGCAGTCGTAGTCGTTAAGGAGTTCGACCCAACGTCGTTGCCTCATATTGAGTTCTTTTTGGTTGAAGATATGTTGAAGACTTTTATGGTCGGTGAATACCACACATTTCGTGCCATATAGGTAATGTCTCCAAATCTTTAACGCGAATACGACCGCACCCAACTCGAGGTCGTGCGTCGTATAATTCTTTTCATGAATTTTGAGTTGCCTTGATGCATAAGCGATTACTTTTCCTCGTTGCATGAGGACACAACCAAGACCTTGGTTAGAAGCATCACAATAGACAACTAGATCATCATTTCCATCGGGGAGAGTCAAGATGGGAGCATTGCATAACTTTTGCTTAAGAGTTTGGAAAGCTTCTTCTTGCTTCGGTCCCCATTCATAAGCTTTACCCTTATGGGTCAAGGCGGTAAGAGGGACAGCAATCTTTGAGAAGTTTGAGATGAAACGACGATAATAACCCACAAGACCAAGGAACGAACGAACTTCGGTAGGAGTCTTCGGGGCATTCCAATTCTTAACCGTTTCAATCTTAGCAGGATCAACATGAATACCCTTGTCGTTGACGATGTGACCAAGAAATTGAACTTCTTTTAACCAAAATTCACATTTGGAGAACTTAGCATATAGTTGTTCTTTCTTTAAAAGGTCCAAAACCAATCTAAGGTGTTCTTCATGGTCGGCTTTAGTCTTGGAATAGATTAAGATATCGTCAATGAAAACGATCACGAATTTATCAAGGTACGGTTTGCACACACGATTCATGAGGTCCATGAAAACTGCGGGTGCATTGGTTAATCCAAAAGGCATGCAGTCTTAGGAATGTCATCTTCTTGAACACGGAGCTGATGATAACCAGATCGAAGATCAATCTTCGAGAAACACGTAGAACCTTGAAGTTGATCAAAGAGATCATCGATTCTAGGAAAAGGATAGCGATTCTTGATAGTAAGCTTATTGAGTTCGCGATAGTCAATACACATGCGAAATGATCCATCCTTCTTCTTTACAAATAAGACGGGTGCACCCCACGGTGAATGACTCGGGCGAATGAACCCTTTATCGGAGAGTTCTTGAAGTTGACTTGCGAGCTCTTGCATTTCGGAAGGTGCAAGACGATAAGGAGCTCTAGCAACAGGGTTAGCTCCGGGCATGAGATCAATACGGAACTCGACTTGATGAACGGGAGGAAGACCGGATAAATCTTTAGGAAACACTTCGGGAAAATCTCGAATAATGGGAATGTCTTGGATACTCTTCTCCTTGACATCCTTTTGAACAATATGAGCTAGGAAGGCGATGTAATTCTTTCGCAAGTACTTTTGAGCAGTAGTACAAGACATCAATTTAAGACCCTTGCAAGGCTTTTCACCAAAAACCCTTAAGGTTTCTCCCGAAGGTAGCGGAATTCGGATGCACTTTTCAAAGCAAATAACTTCGGCATGATGATTTGATAGCCAATCCATACCTATGATAATGTCAAAGCTTCCTAGTGGCATTGGAATAAGGTTGATTGGGAATGCATGATCATTAAGTTCTAAAGAGCAATCATAGATAATAGACTCAATTGTAAGGGAGTCACCATTTGCTATTTCAACGGTGAAGGTTTTCTCTAATTGGGATCGTGTCTTTGCAAGTAAAGGCTCAAAATTAAGTGACACAAAACTTTTATCGGCACCGGTATCGAACAAAATGGAGGCATATTGACTATTAACAAGGAACGTACCATTAACCACGTCGTTGTTGGCTTGAGCTTCGTTGGCGTTAATGTTGAAAGCACGCCCACGAGCTCCACCTTGTCTAGTATTTGCGAGCCTTGGACATAGATTACGAAAATGATTCGGGTCACCACACTCATAACAAGCACGCCCATTAGCAATGGCGGGAGCACCTTGATTAGCCACTTGAGGTACGGTTTGGTTTGGAGGGTTGACTTGGCCCGTAAGGGCTTTGGTCCTACAAACATTAACCGTATGACCATATCTCCCACAATAAGTACAAAGGCGACATGGGATGTTTTGGGGATGATGATAGTTGCAGGTGGCACAAAGTGGGTAAATTCCACCATATGGCTTTTTGACTGGTGCTTGAACCATAGGTGCAGCTTGGTTCACGGGAACAGCAGGAGTAACCACAGCAAAATTTCTAACCTTCCTCTTTCTAGTGTTGCGAGAGGACTCGGTTGTAGCTTCTTTGGTGTGGTTAGGAGGGGTTACGGTTTCAGCAACTTTCTTAGAACCCTTTTTGGTAAGAGTTCCAGCTTTAACATGATTATCGGTTAGGGTAGCAGACAGGCGGATGGCATCTTCCAAAGTAGCAGGATTTCTACCTAAGACAGTATCTTGAATTTGTCTTGGTAGCACACCAATGTACTTTTCGATGCAACGAGATAATGGAGTGACCATATGGGGCACAAGAAGACTCAATTCATGGAACCGAGTTGTGTAAGCCAAGTGTTCCCCACTATCTTGGGCAAGATCCCAAAATTCGGCCTCTAACTTCTTCACTTCATTGCTAGGACAGAACTCCTCGGTCATAAGCCTTTTGACCTCATCCCAAGGTAAGGCCATAGCTACATCAACACCCCTATTCCTTTTCTCCCCATTCCACCATGTAAGTGCCCGCTTTTGAAGGACACTAGTAGCATGACGAACACGGAGGTTGTCGGGACAGTCACTATTGAAAAAGGTATTCTCAATACTTTCGAACCATTGGAGGAGTCCGGTAGCTCCTTCGGTTCCATAAAACTTTAGGGGATTGCACGAATTGAAGTGCTTGAAGGTGCATTGGGATGGATTACCACCATTTCCACCATTACCACCATTATTACCACTATTGCTTCCATTTCCATTAGTGGCACCATTGGCTTGGGTGAGTTGTGTCACCAATTGAGTAAGAATAGCAGCAATGTCGGAGTTGGCGTTAGCGGCGGGAGCACGACGAGGAGGCATTCTACAGATTTGAAACACAAGACAAGAGAGATTGTAAGAACTTATGAGAATTGCTAGGATTTAATAGAATGAGATAACAAAATAAAAGATAGATAATCATAGTTTGGATTGTACTCAAAAGTGACAAAAATTCACTTGAATACTAAGGCATATTAAGGTTAATTTAAACTCGTATAATTTTCAAGGAGACATGCTTTAGCCTATAGGTAAACACTCATCTCGGGAGTTCCCAGGAAAGCATACGGGTCCCTCGGTTGATTGGGATTTATGCGAAATGCTTTCATAGACAGAAAACCCAAAATACAGGTGTCACCCTTCCAGATTGCACGTGTCCTCAAATAATTTAACAAGTTTAAAAACCTCAACGAAGAAATAAAAATTTTATTTAAAGATTTTTGCTTCAAGAATTTTCCACATGCTTAGAAAGGATAAAGATAGAAAAAGAAGATAAGAATAATAAGAGGTTTAGGCCATAGGAAAGGATGTTATTTATTTAATTATTATTTAAGAATATCCTAATAAGTCATGCATTTCTAACAAAGAAGGTAGCAAATATAATAATAATTAATCATGGTAAGCATGTAGCACAGAGCATGTAGCACATAGCACAAAATCATGAAGCATAACATAAGTGGGTGTCCTAAAGTTATAGTCTAGGTCAAGATGTCTAATAACCTAAATCCCTATAACCAAGGCTCTGATACCAATCTGTCACACCCCGACCGATGGCGGAATCATCGGGGCGGGACATGTAAGACTGTTCATAGCACATGGTTGACTAAATTGAAATATATTAAAGTCAAATTTGCATTACAATAAATCCAAGTACAAGATCAAATTCAAACAAGAAACATAAACAATTCATAAAATTCTTGATTTATTTTGCTAAGTCCAAATCCTATGTTAAACACGTCTTGAATCAATCTCACATATTGGGGCCTGAAACATGAATAAAATAAAGTCAACTAAAAAGTTGGTGAGTATAACACAGTTGTATATAGATAGCATATAGATGAAAACAAATCCTTTACAAAACATGATAAAATAAGGCATTTATGGGGAGCAGCTATTGTGTAACCAAATGTACAATCAAACCTTGTAACTAGCATGCAAAATAAATGTGTTGTCGGTTTCAATCACCGCGTACCATGGGTGGGTTTGTCAGACTCAATAGATCCATCATTGAAAACCGTCGGCTTGTATAGTTAATGATTGCACATAAGAGCATACAAAGGTTAAACACACCTAGCACTCGGGCACAAAGCTCAAATTTTTGCACACATGTATGTAAATAGGATTTTTTTACACTTGTGTAGTTTGTGTAAATGTAAATGTGTAATGTGTAATGAGTATAGAGTTCATGTTCCACCCCAAAAGTGTAAAAGAGTAAAAGGGGTTGTGAATACTCACTTGGTATGGAAGTGAAGCTAACAAGGATTATAGATAGCAAAAAGATCCTTGAAAAGCACACTTTAACCTAAATAGTAATATGCATTGAATCACATAGATGTATAAAGTTTAAAAATGAAAGTTAGATTTGTATATAAAACCATTGGTTTGTATTTAAAAAGGATTGAATAAAATATATAAAGTTTGAGGTAAAATATGTTTGAAACAATTTAATTAGGTTTGAATTAAATAAATAAGTGTATAACTATAGTTTATGAAATAATGTCAATATTAATTGTAATTAAGTATAAATAAATAAAACGATTTTGATTTAAAATGTAAAGTAAATAAGTCATCATTATTTAAAAATTTTGTAACTTAATTATTTAAAATATCATTTAAGTGTAAGATGATAAATATAAATTTAATTTTTATAAACTTTTCAATAAATTACATTTATGCCAAGATTAAACTTTTAATCTATTTTAAAATACAGAAAACATATTTTTATAAAATCTGAAACATTTACTGATTAAAATATAAAAATTATAATTCTGTTAAAAATTCTGAGTCTAGCACGACCGTGCCTCGGAAGGGCACGATCGTGCTCAAGCCACGGGCGCGACCGCGCTAGTCGGGGCGCGACCGGGTTGATCAATTAGGAGCACAATCTAGACAAGTCATCAGGCACGACCGTGCCTTAGCCCGACACGGTCGCGTCTATGATTTTTAGACACAACAGAGACTAGCCCAAAGGGCATGACAAGGTCTGGACGGATGACACGACCGCGCTAAACGAGGCACGGCCGCGCTAGATGATTAGCGCGACCGTGTCTATTCCAAATCAGACACGAATCGAGAGTTTCTTGTATTTTGAACACAGGAATTGTTAGGGCTTTTGATTAATGGGTTATTAAGAGTCTTTTCATATAACTTAATTGTATGGAAATCGAGTTTAAGCATGGGTTCGATTAAATCATTTTTATTAAAATATGATTTCTGATTCTGATCGAATTCTATAATGGAAGCCCAAATTGAATGAGGGCTTTTGATTATGTTACTGAAATGAGTGAGATGGAGAGTATACTTACCCTGAAACGTAACGAATCGATGAAGAACGGCAGAGATGAGTTCCGGCGACGGAGGTAAAGCTTTCCGGTGACTTCGACTGCGATTCCGGCTAGGCCAGAGAGTCCAGAGTCTTGGAGAGAGCCGGGAGATGATAAATCCTTTCTTGATCGGGAGAATTTGGGTTCCAGGAGGAAGACTCGAGTTTTGCTTGAATTGCTTGAGAGAGAATTCGAGATTGATGGAGAAAAACTGAGGCGTTGAGTAATTGAAAATGGTATAACTCGCGTTAAAGGAAAAGAAACGTTATCGGATTTGAAATTCGAACGATTGAGCGTTTTGAAATCACATTTACGTTTCGACTGTTTCGCAGGCGCGACCGTGCCAAGATTGGCGCGACCGTGCTTAGGAACCGGGCGCGATCGTTCCAGGACCAGCCGCGCGATCGTGCCGAGGCACTTGGCGCGACCGTGCTAGAACGAAGCACGATCGTGCTAACTAGGGTTTCTTGATAAATTTTCAACTTTAGTCCTTGACTTTTCAGGTTTTATAAATTTGAAATATATAGTTACTTGTATAGCGTTTATGTGCATATAATCGAGTAAAACTTGCGAACTTGTATAGAATCATTGCATTTTATTTACCGCGGGAAAAATATTGAGACATTGCACGAGTATAGAACTTGAAATTTCATTACATTGAATTGAAATATGAATACTAAAAATCAGAAATGTTACATCCCTCCCCGGTATACTATCCCAGAGTAGAGTCTGATCAGGAAGAAAACATTGGATCACCAGACTATCAGTCACCAACACCCCCAATTGCTAGATCAATGTTTGACATAAGGGCAGATTGGATTAGGAACACTGGACCGAGACTTCGAGCATCTGGATCACCTCCATCAAGAAACCCGTATCAGGCACCCCATCTACACAACCAGTTACCACCCCCTATGAAAGACCCTTACCTAGCACCCGACCCATATCACCCTGACCCTAAGGCAAGGCAAACCATGGCACCCACTAGTGCTATGAGAGTCCCATTTGATACCATCCACCAGTACATGAGAACCTCAGAGTTTATGAGACAAGGGATGGAGCACGGGATAAGACACGACCTGTTAGGTTAGAGAATTAACAGCCTGGTGGATCAAGTGTGGTGTCAAGAGGAGAAAATTGCAAGGCTGGAAGAAGACAGCGAGATACTTGATGCACGCACGGAAGCAGCTAGAGCTGAGGCCCGGTTTGCTATCCGAGCAACCATAGCAATGTTCGTCTTGGTGCTCATTTGTTTCCTCGTTGAGAGCTATATGAGACGCTAGCTGGATTATTCTGCGTTTTGTCTTTAAATTCCCATTTGAAACCGCTACCTTATGTTTGGATTAAGCTGTTGACATTTTATCATTAAATGCTATGTTTTATTTTACAACTTTAATGCCATTATTCGTTGATTCAATATTACCGTCATATTTTCATCAAGATCACCCAAACATCGCCATCTCATTCATTGCAAATTAGTATGCGTACCTAAGCCTCCCTTGCAAACTAATCATTTTATTTATTTAAACAACATCGTTATTTTGTTCAAGCAAAGCACCTATCAAGCCATTAGTTTATAAATATTATTTGGAACATAAAATTTTTCAAGAAACCTTTTTCCTTCGAAAGAAAATTTAAACACGACTCGTTTTATAAAACATTATCTAAATAAATTATGACTTTTGTTTCGTAAAATTTAATTATTATCAAACCTTGGCTTAATTACTAAATAATCCAGCCATTATTTTTCCTTTGAAACACTCCCTTTATGATAATTAAAATTTAATAAAAAGGTTTTCCTATAAATTTATTTAGATTATTCAACTCATTAGTTTCACTATCTTATCTATCTACAAACAATAATAAATTACAATTACTTATATATTTACAAACAAAATCAGTTATTCGTAAGCACATTACTCAGAATATTTTCAGAACCTCCTCTATATCTTGCACCTTCGGAAATATATGAGTGTACTTTCCACTTCAAAGAGATGAATCATTTCACGTAGACGTTAACCATCCTTATAAACCTCAACGAGATTTAAAAAGCTAAAACCTAACTACCCACATTATACATGAACACCAAACAACACGCTTGTTCTCAACACTCGATCAACTACCAAATTTCGTTAGTTTACGTCACTCATGAGATTCAATAACTTACGTATGAACGTTCACAAGATACACAATACTAGATTGGTCACATAAAACTTAGTTGTTTGCAATATACATAATGCCAGATTGAGCACATAAAACATGTTTGTAATATAGATGATATAAGATTGATCACATGATACATGAAACTTAGTTGATTCACAATATACATGATATAAGATGGATTACATGCTATATGAAACTTATTTTTTCACGATACACATGATACTCAATTGCTTACATTATACATGAAAACGTGTTTGTTTACAAAATACTTAAATAGTATATTGTTCACCTTATACATAAAACCCATTTGTTTACTATATACATGGTACTAAACTATTCACATTATACATGAAACTTATTTGCCTACAATGTGCATAACACTAGATCATACATGAAACTTGAGTGATTACATTATACGCGGAACTAAATTGTTTACAATTGTTGCAATTGACTGATCATATTATACGCAAGGCATGATCATACACTTTATTCATTAAAATTGAAAGCTATAACACTATGAAGCTACTCGGGGTTTGACGTATTCTTGTTCAAACACGAGGAAGTTGTAACACTTTGAAACTACTCAGGGTTTGACGTATTCTTGTTCAAACACGAGTAAGCTATGGAGCTTTAAGTAATACTACATTATTACTCTTTAGTTTTCTGATTGACCTTACTATCTAGGGACACTGTTATTTTATTAGCAGCTTATACGTGAAAACAATACACATGAACTAGGTAATTTAGTAACCCCCCTCATGACGCACACATAGTGTAAGGGTCTATACGGACCATGCGATGATTCGGGTAATTACGGGTGCACACGTAATTATAAAAATCAGCGCATGGAAAACGTAGTGAATTCTGTTGTGTTTTATGACATAAAACCTATCGTGATATGTAGTAATGAAACTAATGTGATATGATAAGGGCATGGTGGATACGCCGCTGGTACTTCCTATATATAAGTGTTCCTGTCATATTGTAAGAAGTAGCGTTGTTCGTGTCACGTGAAGTTTTATGTTATTTTGACCTTGACCAATGTTTATGACCAGTAACGTATCTTAAACATATTAGACTACTTCCTAAACAAGTTTTGATCATCAAATTCTCATCGTTATCATTTCAAGGGATACATTTCATCTTCGGAGTCCAAAATATTCTTCCGACAGTTTTCTCCTTAATTCTTTTAAACTAAATCCACTATCACCATTCATGCCTAACTTTGAGAAACAGACCTGAATCTTGTTATCAATCGTACCCCTCAGCCCAACTTTCAAAGTTCGTTGGGATTCTTAACGTGGTCCTGAGTTTACATGGGAACGAGAGGATCAGATGAAGCTCAAGTATCCACACCTCTTTGCGGATTCAGTAGCCTCGACTAGTTAAATTTCAGGACGAAATTCCCTCAACATGGGGATACTATAACATTTCTAAATTTTTCCATGTATTTGTTTCAAGGAAATAAACAATATTTCAATACTAGTGCAAATACTTTATATCAATTGTGCCTACCATTAAACCCTAAGATTTTATTTGTTGCAATTATTAAATTTTTACAAGTACACATACATATATTTTTTAGTTAATTCAAAGGATTAATTTTTTTTTACAAACACACTCCCATAAATATAAATATATATATATATACACACATATAAGGGAATTAAAGCAAATATAGTAGTTTGAACCCTTTTTGATCTATTAGACTCCAACTTGAACCCCCACCTTTAGTAATTAAATCTTTTCCTCTTGATTTTGACCCCACCCATAAACATTGACCTGTTTAACTTTCAAAAGATCAAACAAACAGGACTTGGTGCAATCCTTCATCCAAATCAAGCAATCTAACCACTATGAACTTACCTTGCACGATTATCGGATGTTTTCAGACCCAATTAGCATTCAAATCCATCAATTTCGTGGCTAAATTTCAAAATCAAACAGATTGACTATCCAAGTCAAACCGTGACCAATTTGACCTCCAATCAAAGATTTGGAGCGCATTCAATCCCGCAAATCACGCGGAATCAGACCTAGCATGTATACGGACCATTTACATGACCTAATTCATCCACAATCGAGCGATTTGCACATGAAATCAATCATGCAGCTATCATCCTCTAACCACGAATCAAGTACTGTATTTAAGACTAAACTGAATGAGTTTATATACACACACCTTCTCACAGATCATTACAAACTCCCTAAACACTCCATTGATCCTATTTGCACCTCTGCCTTCCGACCAAGCCTCAAGGACTTCGTCTCTGATCTCGTAGTCGTCTGTCTTCAATCTCTCACCAAATCAAGTAAGTCTGGTCTCCTTTGATTCTTTTTAGGGTGTTTTACATTAGTCCCATATCAATTTGTAAGATCAAGATACAATCGAACCAATTTTAAATCTAGGGTTCATGTTCATTGTTAGCGCTAATCTGATTTGGGGTTTGATCTATGTTTTCTATTTAATTAAACGGTATCCTAAACAAACAGCGAAACGACTTGGTCCAGCTGGTAAGTCATTGCACCACGGACCAAGTGGCGTGGGTTCGAAACCCACCTAACCGACCTTTTTTGCGTGTCCATTTAATCCCAACCTGACCCCCTTTCCATTATCAGGTTATATCATTTCTAGGACGGTTTGGTTCAGGGATTGCGCCTTGGTCTGGTGGTTAGAGTTGAAGGTTTCCTCCGGGCAGACCCGGCTTCGACCCGGGCAAACCCTATTTATTTTTTTACTAATTTCACCACTCCATTCATTTTATAAAATTTATTTTATGAAAGTTTAAACCATTTGGGACTATTTATTTCAATAACTAACAATTTCAAATATAAAACGACTATTTTTACAATTTTAAATTGTTTAAATACTTTATTTCCAATATAATTTAAAAATAAAGTAATTAATTCATCATTTAAATTTACAAATTTTGTTAAGATTTTAACTATCCATTTTATAACCTTGCAAAATTTTATATTTTCCTTAAAATGTTAATTAAGGTTTAAATATATTTAAACAAATTCCTAAATATAATATACACTTTAAATCCCCCACTTTTGAAACACATTTTATTAAAATAAATAAATAAAAAGAATTTTATTTAAATTAGTTATCTTCCTACATTGATAACCCATTTAGGGTTTAAATTTTATTTGTTATAATCTCTTAAATATGTATATACACGAGTATATATTTTATACTATATCTTGACACATTTTCATAAATAAATAAAGTAAATTTATTTACTTAAATTATTTTTGAATAAATATATTTCACACTGCTAGTTCTACATAAATAAATTTATTTATTTAATTCATTTAGTTATTCAAAATTAAACCCTAAGTCTTTCATTATAAAAACCATATATTTTAAACTTACTTTTTTTCATTAAAACTCTTATTCAAATACAAACACAAACATATACACATCCCCTTACATAATATAACACAAACCCTTGTACAAGTCCCTACACTCAATCCCGTTAAACCCTAGACATTACTTTAGACCTTGTGCATGTTTTGATTCAAATTCATATGAATTCAACTCTAAGTTAATCTTGTGGTCTAGAAATCATTTTTGCTACCTATTCCTCGTGCTATCTACATCTTCGATACAAGTGAGTTTACATAGCCTCTTTTACACTATTTACATTTTTGGGGTGGAACATGAGTACAAATATGCAATGTTTATAAATCACACAATACAATTCCACCCTACATTCACGTGTGCAATTTGAGCCTTATGCTTGAGTACTAGATGTGTAAACTAAAATTTTGTGTGCAATTTACATGTGCAATCATTAACTACACAAGTCGACGGTTAACAAAGATAGATCTATTGAGTCTGACAAAACCACCCAATTAGGGTGATTGTTGCCGACAACACAATTTGGTTATTTGCATGCTAGTTATAAAGGTTTGATTGTACAACTTGGTTTCACAATAGTAACTCTCCATAATTGCCTTATTAACCATGATATGTATGGATTGTATACACACAACACAATGGATTGTATACACATAACTCTCCATAATTGCCTTATTAACCTATGTATGCTCACCAACTTTTTAGTTGACCTTGTTTTTATCATGTTTCATGTACGAACAATTGAGTTGATCCAGTTTGCTACACTTAAGTTATGGACCTAGTTAATCAATAAAGAAACTTATTATGTATTTCAAATTTATGTATTTTCTTGGATTCTGTTTGGTTTTTTTTATGAAATGAAATGTGATGATTTAATATATTACAACGTAGTCAACCATGTGCTTATGAACAGTCTCCATGGCCCGCCCCGACGTTTCCGTCGTCGGTTGGGGTGTGACAATACATGAGCCATAACCAAACCATGATCGGTGAATGCCCCTCCCTCGCTCCCCGCAAGTATGTGTTAAGATAATATGCCGCCATTCGACCCTCCAAGTCGTCGGTTAGCGCGACTAACCATGACCGGGGGAGTCACCCCGAATAGTACTATTCATAGAATCCCAAGCTATAAAGTTAATGGTTATAAAGTTGGTGATGTTTAGGGACTTTTAGTGCTCTATGTGTGTTCACTCATGTAAACATAAAGGTCGGGTCTTGTTCTCTTGTTATCATACAAAAATGTTTGTAAGTGTTTCCATGTTTTCTCAAGTTTATCAAACATTGATGTTTCATGCTATCAAATATATAAGCAAATACGTCGTATAAGTATGTTTCTCCCCTGATTTTTACAAAACATTGAAAAGCAAAAAGGGGGTAGTGTACTCACTTGTTGTTCGACGATACCCTAGCATAGTAATTGATCAAGAAATACTCGACTATATGAACCCTAAACACAAGGGTATATAAGTGTTCAGACCTATTGTCTTAAGTGCGAATTGTTCACCCGCTTTAGTAAGTCCGGTAAAGGACGTGTTTGTTTTGGAAAAGATATTTTTGATTTACGACTCGTTGGTGATTATTATTTATGTTACTTGTGTATCAGTGTTAAAAAAATAGTTTAAAGCCGACGAGTTACGACGTTTAAATAATTATTCTCCATAATTATATTCTATTTTCGTCGTGTCAACATAACAAGATGTAATACATGGAAAACTCGTGTTCTGCTTATATATATATATATATATATATATATAGCCGTCTAAGTTCGATTCATACAAAGTCATATACGGTTTATTAATATCCTCCCATATGCTATTCTAACTTCTACTTTTACCATTTACAACATTAACTAGTCGAACTACCTTTTTCAAGTTTGCTAAAAATAAACATCAAGGTAAATAATAGTGTTTCCAAAACTTGATTCTTTTCAAAATGTCAATGTTATGTGTAAACCATTAATTGTTGTCAAAAATACATTTAGAGTTCTCACGTTTTTACTAAAACCATTTTATAACACGTTTACGTCTTATATTTTTACCGACTAGTTATTCATACTTATGATCTATAATATTTATCTTAAACTTGTTGATCACTTATTCATGTCTTTCAAGATTTATTCTTTTATCTTTTCATCTTGGTTATCTTTTATTATTTAGAATTCTTAACTCCAAACACACACATATATATACATATACGGCATATACATACACATACATATGCCATTTTTTTAGATCTAGTTTATGAACTTCATGTGTTTAATTATCCCAACTCATAACTATTATCAAAAGTGTCATGTTCGTTTTATACTTGTAATCATCCATAACTTAGTAAACTTTCCTTGAATCAAGAGTGTATATACACATATATATGTATTGGACTTACAACACATACACACCTCTCATTTCGAACTCAAACAATACCATGATTTATGTTAGATTATTTAGTGTAGTGAGTTTTATGAAAACTTATCACTTTTAGGTGAACAATTTCACATCAAAGTAGGATCTAGAGAAAAAGAAAGTTTGTAGAATGGTATACCCCAACAAAAGGAAAAGGTGTCGATTTTGGAAGATGAAAGCTAGATCTCCTTGGATCAACTCTTGTAGGCTCCTTTAGACATCAAATGGGGATGGTATCTTCTTGATTTCTAGTGCAAAGCTCAAGTAACAAAGGTGTGTCTGGGTTTTTAGTGAGCCGAGAGAAGGGAAGAGCAAGAGCAAAGCTCTTGCTTTGTTTCCATACACCCCTTTTTTATACTAGAATGGATTGAGTAAGAACTTGGTAATAATGATGGAACGTCATTACAAAGTATGGAGGTTGGAGTGTAGTGTGGAAGAAGCAACAATGAGGTGATGGGGGTGGCATGATTCCGTGAACATGGGTGATGGGATGGGGGGTTGGTCTTTGCTTTTGATCTTCACCATAAGGTTTGAAACTTGAAACAAATGAGTAGAAATCATAACTATAAAGAGTGTGATTGATGCTGGAATGTACAAGGAGTTAAATGAGAGTGGTCTTGACATAAAATCAAATGATTAGCATGAAGATGTGATGTGGGGTTGTGTGACAATCCAGACTTTTCCAGTTAACTCCGTTAACAAAATCCAGTAAAAGTTAACATAATTAACTTAACTCAAACTTCAGGGACTAATTCTGTCAATAATCCAAACTTAAACTCCAAGGACTAGTTGTGTAATACCCTTCAAACATTCTGTTGACTGTTTAAAGTCAAAATTGTATTTTGTTGACTTTGAAAGTCAACTAACCATGTTTCTAACTCCATCCAAACTTGAGGGACCTTTCCTGCCAATTCCTAAACTCCATATCACATGAAACTACAGGGACTAGTCCTGCCATTTTCTTGAAACTCAATTTGTTGACTTACAAAGTCAAAATCACGAGTTCTTGAACAAAATTCATAACCCATAACCGAATTGCTCGAATTAGTAACGTAAATGCACGACCAGTCCATTAACGAACCTAATCAATGCTTTAATCATCGTCATTACATCGAATTAAGCTCGAATAATGAGCATTAAACTGAAACCGTCGACCACGATCATATTGAACATCAAATTCATCTAAACCTATTGTTAATCTCATAAATCAAACTCCTGCGTACTTCATTAGAATGCTGTTGAAGCATTTGCACACATAAAACTCGTCGGAATCACAACAGAAGCCGTCGGAGACCAACTAGTTGCAGCCGGAACCTGTTCTAGTCGAACTTATCAATACGATATTAATTCAGGTAATTGATTACACCTTCAGCTTCGTTTCCATCTCATATATGAAAGCCCTAACCAAATTAGGGCTTACATTATCGAATTCGACTCATACCAGATTCTAGGGTTCATCGTAAACCAGTTTAATCGATCAACACCCTAGACTCTATTTAAATCCAATTAATATACATTATTAGCTTCGCAATCCTCTGTTTATCGGAAGCCCTATCTTAATTTTGGTTTCCTTTATCGGATTCATCATGATCCGATAGCTAGGGTTCATACGACTTCGGTTTAGTCGAACCCTATCATTTCGATACGGATTACAGAAATTGAACACATCAGTAGACTCGCCTTGATGTCTAGACTAAAAGCCCTATGAAATCTATGGGTTTTATCATCTAATCGAAACCGGATCGAACCTAGGGTTCTTATAGATTTCTGGTTAAGCGAATTCATACCAGTACTCATTTTAAATGAAATTAAACTACACCAACAAATTCGCAATCATCAAATTAACAAAAACCCTATGAATCCAACACCTTTCAATATCATAATCGGTCAAATCGATTAAGGATCAAATTGAGGGTTTTCGGCCTTTTGGATCTAAAATTAAACGATCATAAACTTGTTAGTTTTGCAATTAAATACACACACATATGCGTATTAACCCGATTAACAAAACCCCTAGGTCACTTTGATCGATCGTTATTAGATTCGTGGGAATTGGGGCTGGTTTCGATCGGATCGTGATATGGGGGAATATCACGCTGAACTTGTATATTAAAACCAATTGGAACCGGGTTTGTATGCGATGCCCTAGCGGGCGGGACTGGTTAAAGCTATGTGCGTGTGTGGGAGAGACCCGGGTTCGAGACCGGGCCCCACATTTTATTTTTGAGGCACTTTTGGTTATATTAAATTATTAAAAATCAAACCCTATAATATTATAATATTATATTAATATGTTTTAGCCCGGGGAACCACCCGTAGGCTCGGGTTTGGATTTATGTTCTATTTTCATTATTAATCCCACTTTTAAAAAAATAGTATACTTATATTGTTTTCAAGCCATAACCTTGTATAAAATAATATATTTATACCCGTGACTCTTAGTATAAAATAATATATATACTTTATATTATTTCTCCTCGTTACTAGTTTCGTGTAACGTTTTAAAATAATAAATAATGTAGTTATTTATAATATTTTACACTCGTTATTATCTTCGAATAAAATAATAATTTTATTAATTTATCGCATAATTAATTATTGTAATAATATATGTATTATATTATTTTCGTAGGCCATTATGTAATGACGAAATCGCTCAAATATAATTATTATATTATTTTTTCATCCGTCGCGTAACGTATACATCTTAATTATTAATTAAAGAATTTTTATTCTCGTAGATACGTTCGTCTACTCTTAATCATTAGAGATTTTCCTTAGGACGTTCAATCTTCCGTGTCGTCGTCACAAATCTCAACTTGTCTCTAATTTATGTGTTTATAATTTTAGGGCATTCGTAAATCGTTTGAGACTTACACTCGTGATTCCAACTTACCTCTTGTGTGATACTGCCTACGCTACTCAGGTGAGTTTTCACAGCCCCTTTTTACTGTTTTTAAACTGGCGGGGGAAAACATGTCGTAAATGCTTTTGATTTTTGTAATTCATATATGATATCACTTGTATGACTGTGCGTACACATTATCCAGTCCTCACATCAGACCGTTAATATGAACATAGCGAGGTAATTTGAGTAGTACTACTGAGTTTGACAAACCTCACCCACGTTAGTCGCGCTAACTCGATTGGAGGTCGAACGAGTGCAATATTGACCTAAATATGCACCATGATGGTGGGAGGCATATAAACAGTCAGTTATCGGTTGCGAGTGCATTAGTTAACATGCTTATGGGTTAGCTACCTATTGATTTATATATTGAATGTACGTTAATGTGTTAAATGTGACAACCTGACTTTTCAGGTTTACTCAGTTAGCAATTCCGTTAAAAATCCTATAGAAAACTTAACCCTGTTAACCAACCCAGTTAAATCTAACCGCAGGGTTGATTCTGTCAATATCTGAACAAAAAAATTGTTAGGGTAAAATCTGTAATTTAACCAAAGTTGATTTAGTTAACTCAAAAAGTAAAAATCGAAAGTTTCAAGTTCTGTTTGACTTTGTAAAGTCAAACCCCTTGATTTTAAACTCAAATTCGCGATTTTAACAGGAAATCATTACGAATTCGTAACCGAATTAAACGATTATGGCAATTACGTACATTATTGCAAAGTTAATTCCGTCATTGATTCGAGTTTAATTCCAATTATGGGAGTCCTAGTTGTAACCGTCGACGATCACGTTATCCACCTCAAATTCGTTGATTCCGATCAACATTTTCACAAATCAAGCATAGACGCACCTTAGCCTCACCTCTATAATTGTTCTGCGTGCTCTAATTCAATCGGATTCAAGCCCGGAGTCACCGGAAGCTAAACCGCAAGCCGTCGTCACTTGGTTTAGTCGATCACCATCAACTCGTCAACGTTTCTGGTAAATAATCGCACCCTTAGCTTCGTTCTTACTCCTTGTATGAAAGCCCTATGATTATCGGGGCTCATATCACCGAATTAATCGAAACCCATAATCTAGGGTTCATATTAAACCGATTTGAGGCTTTTGATTCTAGACCCGTTTTTAATTCGATTAAATTATATAGTTAGCTTCGTAATTCTTTGTCTAATAAAAACCCTATGTTAATCAAACCAAACAACACTCAATTTTACAAGATCCGGAAACTAGGGTTCTTCATAAATCAATTTGGGGGTTTTAACCTTAATCTTAATCTCAATGAAATTAAAGTGTATAGATATACTCGAAATGATCAATATAGTAAAAGCCCCATGTTTTCGTTAAAATTTATCATCCAATTTAATCGATTTGATTCTGAGTTTATATTCTAGGGTTCGATTCTTAAAACGTGACTTAACGATTTGAAACTTGTTGATTCTGAAATTAAACACACACAAACATTCTTAATGACCCGATTAACAAAACCCCTGCAAAATCGAATCAAGCCAGAGTCGAAATCAATGGGATTTGAGTGAAGATCGATCGCGGCTTGTATGGGGGGGAGGTATCACAGAAAGCGTATTGTTAAAACTATTTTATCTCGGGTCTGTTTGTGAAACCCTAGCGGGCGGGACTGGTTAGAGTGAGTGGCTGTGGTGGGAGAGACCCGGGTTCGAGTCTCTCCACCCACACTTATTTTTAAATCCGATTTTTAATATTATTTTAATTACTAAATAAATTGTTATATTAATATAATATTATATTAAAGTGTTTTAACCCGGAAAACAACCCGTAGGCTCGGGTTTGATTTTATAACTTATAATTGATAATAATTCCACTTTCGAAATAATATATTTATACTAATTTCAACCCCGACTTCGTATAAAATAATATATTAATATTATTTTTAACTCGTGACTCCTATTTCTAAATAATATATATTTATGTTATTTCACTTTGTTTAAATACCTCGTATAATGTTTTAAACTGTTTAATAATATAAATTGTTATATTATTTACCGACGTTATTTGTTCGAATAAAAATAACATATTTATTATTTTTACTAACGATTAGATATTAATCTTACGAATATAAAATAATATATTAGATTATATTATTTTCCTAACTTTTGTAAACGACTCGAACGTACGAATTTAATTATTTATTTATTTATGATTCGTTATTAACGTTCGACACTGTAACATCCCAAAACTGGTAATAAATAAATAATGGCACGATCGAAATTATAATTTTCAAATGACGAAAGAAAAATGGATGGGCTTGGGCTCGGCTCCAACGGGCCGAAGGAAGCCCAAGTATATAAGGGCAAGGGCTGCTCAAACTTCTAATTTTCCACCAATCTCAAGTTCTAGGGAGAGAGAAGAGAGCACGGTTCTAGAGAGAGAAAGTGACGGATCGACTCGGGAATTCAGGAGAACGTTGCTACTGTGCTCGTGATCATCTTCTCTGAATCATAACTCCAATCCAGGTAAGCGTTCGATCATAATCTGAGTTTTTATGATTATTTTAGGATTTTCGGTTTTAGCTAAATAGGTGAAGTTTTTATGGATGAAACTTGAAAATGAACAAAGATCTAACATCTAGAATAAAAATCGAACGTTCTGATAAAAGAAAATTTAGATATTGACATGATCAGACCCGCATGCAAAAAGTTAGGTTCTTGTGCCTGAATCAGATCCTGCGTACTTATCAAGTACGCAGGAAGAAGGGTTCTGCGTACTTATCAAGTACGCATGAAGTAAAGTCTGCGTACTTACCAAGTGCGCATGAAGTAAAGTCTGCGTACTTACCAAGTGCGCATGAAGTAAAGTCTGCGTACTTACCAAGTGCGCATGAAGTAAAGTCTGCGTACTTACCAAGTGCGCATGAAGTAAAGTCTGCGTACTTGTCAAGTACGCATGACCAAGGCCCTGCGCACTTGCTAAGTGCGCAGGCATTAGAATGGTTAAGTAAAGTCAGTATGTTTAGAATGATTAAACCGTTAGAGTCGAGATTAGGTCTGATGTGTATTTAACTACTCAATTCAGATCAGAAGTGACATTGTTGGACCTTTGTTTAGGATAACCTAGAGAAGCTTATCAGGTCAGTTCTATGTGCCCCCTTCTATGTTATGTGCAAACCTTATTAAATGTTTTGGGGCTGAAATGTATACACTAAATGAATAAATGATATGAATGCTAATGTGATCATACGTGATGCACTAATATATATTTTTTATATATATATGAGAAAGAGTTATAAACAAAGAATGAAACGTATGTTTACAAAGAATGAAGGACAGAATGGCATAACGTAAATAAACGAAATCTTGCTTTATAATTATTTATATTGCATGTTATGAATGTAAGTATACGTTATGGACGGAAACGAAGCTAACGGCTACTTCCGTAGACGGACGACCACATGACTATTTTGCAACCGAGAAAGATACGTTCCTAGCAAGCTAGGACGTACAAAAAGCATAAAAGGGCGGTCGAAGTAAATGCTAAAATAGTATAACGATTGCATAAACAATAGTTCACGTGGGAAACGGATGCCATAGGGCAGACGGGCGAATATGACGGACTACGACGGTAGGACGGTAAAGAAGGACGGCCGAAGGTTGGCTGGACCAAAGTTAAGGCGGACGGTTTCTAGGACCGGACGAGTAAAAAGGCTACGACGGTAGCTCAAGGGCGTATGTCTTCGTGATATACGTACCGTAAGGTGGGTTGATCACCCTTATGTGTATGACCAATGAATGTTAAGGAAAGAAAAGGTGAATACATACCTATGTAGTCACATAAGAATAAAGAAAGAAAAGGTGAATACATACCTATGTAGTCACATACGAATAAAGAAAGAAAAGGTGAATACATACCTATGTAGTCACATAAGAATGAAGAAAGAAAAGTAAAAGCTATGAATACGTATTTGTAGAAATGTATGTATATAATTATGTATACTTATAAAGTAAAGAATGATCATACTTAATAGTTTTAAACTATAACTCACCAGCGTTAGCTGACTTTTAGTATACATTTCAGGTAACAAAGGAAAGAGTCGTGCGAAGGCGTGAAGGCTGCCTGACACGTGACTGACATCCCACCTTATGTTTTGTTTAGACAATGGTTAATGTTTTGAATGTTAAGACTTCCGCTGTATTGTACTTAAATGTTGAATGTTTTCGCTGTGTTTGAATGTTTTTAATTAAAAGTTCAATAATTAATGACTATGTTTATGAGTAAATCCAACAAGTGAGGTCACCCGGGGAAAGGGGCCTTACAAGTTGGTATCAGAGCAATAGTTTGAGAGATTCAGACATCCCTAAATGTCTGGACTCAAACTGATTATGGGACCAATGCACGGATGTCAGTCATGGGTAACCAACGCCAACGCCAGCACGAAAAGTAAGTATTGAAGTTAATGCACTTGGATAAGAATAGATACCTTAACTTAGAACAAATAGATGTCAATGTCACAACCGACTTGAAGAGTTTTGAACCCGAAAAGCAATGTAAATTAGTAATCACAAACCGGTCACTGTAATTAACAATTTACCTTGCTCGTACTGTTCCAAACTATGATCTGAAGAAATGACATTGATGTATTCCCTCTATAACTATCAGGAAACTAAGAATTATGGCTAGTGGAGGGAGAACAGGACGCCGAGGTGGTCGCACTGGCCGAGTAGGTAGACCCCCGTTGAATCAAAGACTAGAAGAAGAAGAGAGTGTGCACGCATAACACACCGAGAGTGTGCACGAAACAGAAGTGACCCCAACTGGAGACGACAACCCAGGGCCGATACAGTTGGAACCTGAAGTCAGGGATGCTATAGCCCGTGAAGTTGTGCTCATTCTGAAGAACATATTGCCTGACCTACTATCTGAGGCACTAAAGAAAAGCAAAGAAGAGGATGAAGGGAAGAATGAAGAGAAAATTTATGACAGTGACGGGGATGAAGTAAGAGTGGCATCAAGCAATCGTGGGTGTACTTACAAAGGTTTCAAGGATGGAGACCCACCCAAGTTTGATGGTAGCAAGGATTCAGTGGCAACACTCGAATGGATTGAGAGGATGAAAGCTGTAATCAACATCAGCGAGTGTCGACCGGACCAGGCGGTTAAATATGTTGCTCATTCTTTCACCATCGAAGCACTGGGTTGGTGGAGAAACATTCAGAGAACGAAGTCCCCAAACGCTCTTGCAAGAATGACATGGGAAGACCTAAAGAAGCTAATAATTCAGAAGTTATGTCCCCAGAATGAAATTGATCGAGTGGAAAATGAATTCCTAAACTTTAAGGCTGGCAACAAGACACACCGCCAGTATACCTCTAGATTCAATGAGCTAGCTCAACTGGTACCCCACCTGGTGTAGACAGAAGAGCGAATGATCAAGTATTATGTGAAGGGCCTACCTCAAAGGGTCCGTGTCCACGTGAAAGCCAACCTACCCTCGACCTTCGAGTCGGTAGTGAATCTGAGCGGAATCGTCTACGACGATTATGCCAATGAGGACCCACCAACAGAGACCCAAAAGAGAAAGTGGGAGAACCCGTCTAGAGGCACCGGAAGAGGGAACGTAACAACTGAAACTAAGAAGCCAAGGTCGGATGAATATGAAACATGCAAGAAATGTGGAAGGTAACATCTTGATGAATGTAAAATCGGCACCACCACATGCTATAAGTGCGGGAAGTCGGGGCACTTCTCTCGAGAATGTGTAAGAAACGTCAAGTGCCAAGTATGTGGATTGTTTGGACATCTGACGAAGAACTGCAGGAAGGCCGGCAAATCTGGTTCGGGAAAAGAGAGAGAAAAGGAACAGCCGCAGGCTAGGACTCGAGCCTACGCCCTGACTGAAGAGGAAGCAAGGGGAAACCCTGATGTTGTGTCAGGTACATTCCTAGTTAATAACGAACATGCTGCTATTTTATTTGACTCTGGTGCTAGTAAAAGTTTTATATCCAATGCATTTAGTCGTAGACTAGGATGCACTATCAACACCATAGTAAAGGCGTTTATCGTACAAACTGCCGTGGGTAAAAATTCGGCAGTATTCCAAGTAACAGAGGATTGTATCATAGAAATAGAGGGCCATAAGTTTCCTTCTATATTATTCCTTCTCACCTTAGGAGGATTCGATATATTATTGGGTATGGATTGGTTAGCTGCCAACGAAGCTCAAATCATATGTAAACGTAAGAGGATACACCTCAAAGCTCCTAGCGGCAGTTCAATTACGGTTTATGGGGATTGGAATTGCACGATGCCGAACATCATCTCGATGATCAAGGCTGAAAGTTACATGAGGCGCGGTTGCGAAGCTTATTTGGCATATGTTATTGATGATAGAATGAAAATGAATGAACTTAAGGAAGTACCCGTGGTGTGCAACTTTCCGAAAGTATTCCCTGAGGATCTACCTGGGTTACCACCCGATCGGGAAATAGAATTTCAGATTGACTTATTGGCAGGAGCTGAGCCCGTTACCAAAGCCCCCTACCGATTGGCGCCGTCAGAAATGAAAGAATTAATGTTTCAACTAGAGGAACTAACAGAAAAAGATTTATTAGGCCGAGCATCTCACCGTGGGGCGCTCCGATACTATTTGTAAAGAAGAAAGACGGCAGCATGCGCATGTGCATTGACTACCGTGAGTTGAACAAGAGAACAGTAAAGAACAAATACCCACTGCCTAGAATAGACGACCTTTTTGATCAACTGCAAGGTGCGAGTTGGTTCTCAAAAAAGATCGATCTTAGGTCGGGTTACCATCGGTTGAAAGTAAGAAAAGAAGACGTACCAAAGACCGCGTTTCGCACGCGTTATGGGCATTATGAGTTTCTCGTGATGTCTTTCGGATTGACCAACGCACCAGCAACGTTTATGGATTTGATGAATAGAGTATGTCGACCCATGTTCGATCGATCAGTGATAGTTTTTATAGACGACATACTGGTATATTCGAAAAGCGAGGGTGATCACCACTGTCACCTAAGGGAGGTCCTGGAGGTGCTAAAGCAGGAAAAGTTGTACGTAAAATTCTCCAAATGCGCGTTCTGGCTTAGGGAAGTCCAATTCCTAGGTCATGTAATAAACCCAAACGGCATCATGGTGGATCCTGCAAAGATCGAGACAGTAAAGGAATGGAACGTCCCAAAGACACCAACAGAGATACGAAGTTTTCTGGGATTGGCGGGCTACTATCGAAGGTTCATTAAAGATTTTTCAAGAATAGCCTTGCCACTAACTAAGTTGACACGGAAGGAAGTGAAGTATGAATGGGGTCAAACCCAAAACAACGCGTTTGAAGAACTTAAGGCACGATTAACCCAAGCTCCAGTCTTAACTCTACTTGAGGGAAATGAAGACTTGGTAGTCTATTCTGACGCTTTGGGGCAGGGTTTGGGGTGCGTACTTATGCAACGAGGAAAGGTAATTGCTTACGCATCGCGACAACTAAAGATTCACGAGGTTAATTACCCAACACACGATTTAGAGTTAGCAGCAGTAGTTTTCGCGTTGAAAATATGGAGGCACTATCTGTATGGAGTCAAATGCACCATTTACTCCGATCACAAAAGCCTGAAGTACTTTTTCGGGCAAAAGGAATTAAACATGAGGCAAAGGAGGTGGTTAGAGCTACTGAAGGACTATGACTATGAGATATTGTACCATCCAGGCAAAGCAAACGTGGAGGCTGACGCTTTAAGCAGAAAGGAAGAATCGAAACCTATACAGATCAAAGCGTGTCAGCTGATTATAACACCAGATTTGATGAGTGAAATATCAAAGGCACTAGACGAAGCGCTATTATAAGTAAATATAAGACGGGAAAGAATAGTAGGACAACAAGGGAATTTGGATGCAAATGCATACGATGTACGAACTAGGTTTGGCCGAATGTGGATACCTAAGATTGGCGAGCTTAGATCCAAAATACTCGATGAGGCCCATAAGTCTCGCTATTCTATCCACCCCGGGACAAACAAAATGTATCAAGACTTGAAGAAAGAATACTGGTGGCCTGGCATGAAGAATGATGTGACAGAATACGTGAGCAAGTGCCTAACGTGTTCTCTAGTTAAGGCCGAGCACCAGAAACCATGCGATAAAATGCAACCTCTACCAATACCGGAATGGAAGTGGGAGGAGATCACGATGGACTTCATTACCAAGCTACCGCGAACAGCTAAAGGCAATGATACCATTTGGGTGATCGTCAACCGCTTGATGAAAAGTGCTCACTTCTTGCCAATACGTGAGACTTCCTCGTCAAAAAGACTAGCAGAAATATTTATCAAGGAAGTTGTGAGCAGACATGGTATGCCGCTGTCGATTGTGTCTGACAGGGATACTAGATTGACGTCAAGGTTTTGGAAGAAATTCAACGAAGCAATGGGCACTAGACTGAACATCAGCACCGCTTACCACCCCCAAACCGATGGACAATCAGAAAGGACTATTCAGACCTTGGAGGACATGCTCCGGGCCTGTATCATTGACTTCGGTGGGAGCTGGGACAGCCATCTACCATTGGCAGAATTCTCATATAACAACAGCTATCACTCGACTATTGGCATGCCGCCATTTGAAATGTTGTATGGGAGGAAATATAGGACCCCGGTTTGTTGGGGGGAAATTGGACAGAAGGATTTTGCAAGTCTCGAAGTGGTCAAAGCTACTTCTGAGAAATATGATCAAATTAAGGCTCGAATGAAAGCCGCAAAAGACAGAAAGAAATCATACGCGGATAAGAGAAGAAGGGAGTTAGAGTTTCAAGTAGGGGACATGGTACTGTTAAAGGTATCACCATGGAAAGGGATCATCCGATTCAGAAAGCGTGGCAAACTAAGTCCAAGGTTTGTCGGACCTTTCAAGATTTTAGCGAGAGTGGGTCAAGTTGCTTACAGACTCGACCTACCCGTTGAGCTTAGTGGAATACACCCTACGTTCCACGTGTCGCACTTACCCAAGTGCCTAGCTGACTACACAGCTCACATACCTTACGACGAGATCGAAGTAGATAACAGTCTAAATTATGTGGAGGAACCGATAGCCGTCCTTGACAGAGCTGAAAAACGACTACGCAATAAGTCGATTCCTCTATTCAAAATACAATGGAATCACATAAAAGGGTCAGAAGCTACGTGGGAAAAAGAAGATGAGATGAGGGGACTATACCCTCAATTATTTAACGTATAAGCAGTTTCGAGGACAAACCTCTTTAAGGGGGTAGACTTGTAACATCCCAAAACTGGTAATAAATAAATAATGGCATGATCGAAATTATAATTTTCAAATGACAAAAGAAAAATGGATGGGCTTGGGCTCGGCTCCAACGGGCCGAAGGAAGCCCAAGTATATAAGGGCAAGGGCTGCCCAAACTTCTCATTTTCCACCAATCTCAAGTTCTAGAGAGAGAGAAGAGAGCACGGTTCAAGAGAGAGAAAGTGACGGATCGACTCGGGAATTCAGGAGAACGTTGCTACTGTGCTCGTGATCATCTTCTCTGAATCATAACTCCAATCCAGGTAAGCGTTCGATCATAATCTGAGTTTTTATGATTATTTTAGGATTTTCAGTTTTAGCTAAATAGGTGAAGTTTTTATGGATGAAACTAGAAAATGAACAAAGATCTAACATCTAGAATAAAAACCGAACGTTCTGATAAAAGAAAATTTAGATATTGACATGATCAGACCCACATGCAAAAAGTTAGGGTTCTTGCGCCTGAATCAGATCCTGCGTACTTATCAAGTACGCCGGAAGAAGGGTTCTGCGTACTTATCAAGTACGCATGAAGTAAAGTCTGCGTACTTACCAAGTGCGCATGAAGTAAAGTCTGCGTACTTACCAAGTGCGTATGAAGTAAAGTCTGCGTACTTACCAAGTGCGCATGAAGTAAAGTCTGCGTACTTGTCAAGTACGCATGACCAAGGCCCTGCGCACTTGCTAAGTGCGCAGGCATCAGCATGGTTAAGTAAAGTCAGTATGTTTAGAATGATTAAACCGTTAGAGTCAAGATTAGGTCTGATGTGTATTTAACTACTCAATTCAGATCAGAAGTGACATTGTTGGACCTTTATTTAGGATAACCTAGAGAAGCTTATCAGGTAAGTTCTATGTGCCCCCTTCTATGTTATGTGCAAACCTTATTAAATGTTTTGGGGCTGAAATGTTTACACTAAATGAATAAATGATATGAATGCTAATGTGATCATACGTGATGCACTAATATATATTTTTTATATATATATGAGAAAGAGTTATAAACAAAGAATGAAACGTATGTTTACAAAGAATGAAGGAAAGAATGGCATAACGTAAATAAACGAAATCTTGCTTTATAATTATTTATATTGCATGTTATGAATGTAAGTATACGTTATGGACGGAAACGAAGCTAACGGCTACTTCCGTAGACGGACGACCACATGACTATTTTGCAACCGGGAAAGATACGTTCCTAGTAAGCTAGGACGTACAAAAAGCATAAAAGGGCGGTCGAAGTAAATGCTAAAATAGTATAACGGTTGCATAAACAATAGTTCGCGTGGGAAACGGATGCCTTTGGGCAGACGGGCGAATATGACGGACTACGACGGTAGGACGGTAAAGAAGGACGGCCGAAGGTTGGCCGGACCAAAGTTAATGCGGACGGTTTCTAGGACCGGACGAGTAAAAGGGCTACGACGGTAGCTCAAGGGCGTATGTCTTCGTGATATACGTACCGTAAGGTGGGTTGATCACCCTTATGTGTATGACCAATGAATGTTAAGGAAAGAAAAGGTGAATACATACCTATGTAGTCACATAAGAATAAAGAAAGAAAAGGTGAATACATACCTATGTAGTCACATAAGAATAAAGAAAGAAAAAGTGAATACATACCTATGTAGTCACATAAGAATGAAGAAAGAAAAGTAAAAGCTATGAATACGTATTTGTAGAAATGTATGTATATAATTATGTATACTTATAAAGTAAAGAATGATCATACTTAATAGTTTTAAACTAGAACTCACCAGCGTTAGCTGACTTTTAGTATACATTTCAGTTAACAAAGGAAAGAGTCGTGCGAAAGCGTGAAGGCTGCCTGACACGTGATTGACATCCCACCTTATGTTTTGTTTAGACAATGGTTAATGTTTTGAATGTTAAGACTTCCGCTGTAATGTACTCAAATGTGTTTGAATGTTTTTAATTAAAAGTTCAATAATTAATGACTATGTTTATGAGTAAATCCAACAAGTGAGGTCACCCGGGGAAAGGGGCCTTACAGACACGTAACGCATTTACCTTAATTATTATATATAATTCCGTAGACACGTTCGTCTACTCTTAAATTCCTAGAATGCGTTAAGGCGTTAAATTTTCCGTGTCGTCGTCACAAGTCCCAACTTGTCTCTAATTTATATGTTTATAATTTTAGGGCATACGTAAGTCGTCTGAGACTTACACTCGTGGTTCAAACTTTTTCCTTGTGTGATTCAAATCTCTACTCAAGCTCAGGTGAGTTTTCACGGCCCCTTTTTACTGCTTTTAAACTGGGGGAGAAAACATGATACAAACTCTTTTTGATTTTTGTACTTCATTTTATATCACTTGTTATGACTATGCGTAAACTCTATCATGAAAGTCCCAACATTGAACCACTTAAATATGAATATAGCGAGGTATGTTGGGTAGTACTACTGGGTTTGACAAACCTCACCCGCGTTAGTCGCGCTAACTCGATTGGATATCGAACGGGTGCAATATTGACCTAAACATGCACCGTGGTTGATAGACCTGGTGGGAGGCATTACAAACAATCAGTTTACGGTTGCGAGCGTAATAGCAAACATGAACATCGGTTAGCTACTCATTGGTATATATATGTTGATTGTACAATAAATCTGGTAAATGTTTATTTATATATTGAAACCTGTGAACTCACCAACCTCGTGTTGACATTTTTACTTACATGTTTTCTCAGGTCGCTAAGTTAAGACACAGGTGCACAACTAGGATCATGCATGGGATGCTCCTGATTTATTGATGTTTTACTACTTTGATTGTTTTCGTTTTATTATTGTTTGGACTTGGACGTTTGGACTTTCTTTTTTTGGGGCGCGTGTATTTTGCGCATTTATTTTCTTTACGCTTCTGTATTCGAACTCTGAACTTTGATTATATTATACTTATGTCCCATGTAGAGTCGTTCAATGTAACTGATGTCTGAGATCCTGGTTTGTCACTTCCCAAAATGGTAAAACTCCGTTAGTTGAAATTGGGGGTGTGACATTAGTTAACATGCTTATGGGTTAGCTAAATATGCACCATGATGGTGGGAGGCATATAAACAGTCAGTTGTCGGTTGCGAGTGCATTAGTTAACATGCTTATGGGTTAGCTACCTATTGATTTATATATTGAATGTACATTAATATGTTAAACGCTTCTATAAATTGAAACCTGTGAACTCACCAACCTCGTGTTGACATTTTCTTACATGTTTTTCTCAGGTCGCTTAAGATAAGACACAAGTGCACACAATAGGACATGCATGGAATTCTGCCTTTGATTTATGTTTTATTAAACTGTTTGGACTATTTCGAATTGTGTTTGGTTTGGACTTTTGGACTATTCTTTTGGGCGTGCGTGTTTTGCGCATTTACTTTCTTTACGCTTCCGCATTAACTTTGATTGATATGATATTTTCATTTGAGTCCCATGTAGAGTCGTTCAATGTAACTAATGTCTGAGATCCTGGTTCGTCACTTCCCAAATGGTAAAACTCCATTAGTTGAAATTTGAGGGTGTGACAGATTGGTATCAGAGCCATTGGTTATAGAGAATGCATACTAGACTATAACCTCACACATTAGTTACATGTCATGAACCTTGGATGTTTGGCACTTATATGTTATATTACAGGAACATGTCGTCAACTCCACCACCATTACCTAAGGCACCAGGACACGATGCACCTATCCTATCATCCCCGGAGCCCAAAAGGCGCCGGACTAGTTCTAGTGACTATTCGGTTGATCAGGGAGAACTGAGTAGCGCGCAAGCAACGAATCCTGCTCGCAATTGGAATGCATACCCGCAAATGATCCAAAGGTGGATCGAGATGGGAAATGTTCCATCACCCTACTTTAGTTCCGCTTCCTCATCATCTACTTTACCTAGCTTGCCCTGCACTATGGAACAAGCTTTTGCAGCTTTTATATTTTACATGTCTAGGGAGTTGAGCATTGTGAAAGATGCTACTGACGAGATACCTGACATTCTGCAGCGAGAGACACAAATAGAGGAGAACAAGGTAGGAATTGAGCTTTTAACTGCTGAGCTTGCAGTGACGGATCAGGTCCATAACGTTTTGGTAGATCGGGTTACGCATTTGGAGACAAGGGTGGACACCTCAGACTAGGATGTAGGAGGGATTCTGGAGAGGGTGACTAAACTGGAAGCCCAGCTGCAAGTAGCAGACCATGCTGCTGAAGGACTTCAAGAGAGAGTGACTCACTTAGAAGCCCAACTGCAAGCAGCCCTATTTCCGAAAGACATTCCATTTCGGACGACGAAGAGGAGCCTTTCGAGGAGGAGCCCTTCGAGGATGAGCCCTTAGAGGAGGAGCCACCCGAGGAGGAACCGGTGGAGATCGACGACGCATAATTATACGTTTCTTCCGATGACGAAGACGCTTGATGATCTTTCTATTCTATCTTTCCTTTTCATTCATGTTTTGCTTATGTTATTTTCTCTTTTCAAACCTAAATGGGTAAGGTTGTTCCCATTCAATAAAAGCATGAGAAGTTTAATGTTTGAGTTATTTATTTTGTAGCCTTACAATTTATTTAATTTTCTAAATGTTAGATGTTGTATTTCTTTACTTGTACAAAAATAATGTTTAATATGCGACATATTTCTCATTGTTTTGTATTTATGAATGTGAAGAATCATGTCCGGAAGAGGACGTGGAGGTAAGCTCTATAATCCCAACCCTATACTATGCTTCTAAATCCAGGTCAACAGAATCAGCAACCCGCTGCACTTTCAAGACATTTATGGACTGTAAGCCCCGCTCCTTTAGTGGAGCTGAAGGAGCTGTCGGACTACTCCGGTGGTTCGAAAAGGTAGAATCGGTGATTGCCATGTGCAACTACCCAGTGGCCAATCAGGTCAAGTTCGCCGCCGGAACTTTGGAGGGCCCGGCTCTCACGTGGTGGAACGCCCAGGTCCAGATGTTGGGTCTTGCCATGGCAAATGGACTCCCGTGGGAGGAGTTTAAGACGATGATGAAGGAGGAGTACTGTCCTCGCGATGAATTTTAGAAGTTGGAAGGTTAATTTTGGAACCTGAAAATGGAAGGTTCTGAAATTGAGTTGTACACCACACGCTCCCATGAGCTCGCTACCATGTGCCCACATATGGCGACTCCAGACTACAAGAGAATTATGCTGTATATTGGAGGTCTAGTGCCTCAAATTCAAAGTATGGTTACTTCGTCCAACCCTACTACCATCCAGCAGACGATCCGACTAGCCCACAAGCTAACCGATCAGGCGGTGACTCAAGGGACTTTACCCCCGAGAGGTTCGGTCTCTAAATCCACCGAAAATCATAAACGCAAGTTTGATCACCACTCCAACACTCACTCTAACTCCAAAGGACCCCAGTTCAATCAACCCCAGCAGCAGCGAAAATTTGAGCCTGCTAAGAACTTCAATCAGATGACCTCCTCAGGTCAAAATCAAGGTAGTTATGTGGGGAGAGCCCCCAAGTGTAACAAGTGCAATTATCACCATGTCGGTGCTTGTAACCGTTGTCAACGGTGTGGCAAGATGGGCCACGCTGCAAAAGATTGTAGAGTGGATCTTCAGAATAAGCAACCATTCCGATCGCAAGGGTCCACAAGGAGATGTTTTCAATGCAGCAAGGAGGGACATATTCAGAGGGATTGTCCTCAGTCGAAGAGGAGTGGTAATGGAAATGGTAATGATAACGGCAATAACCAGGGTAACAATGGTAACGGCAGCAACAATCAAGGCAACAACAGTGGTGGCAATAATGCCAATAATGGAGGGAATGGTGCGAAAGGACGAGCTTTCGTGCTAGGATCTAGAGAAGCTCGTTATGATCATAATGTAGTCACCGATAAGTTTCTCTTAAATAATTACTTTGCTTCTGTCCTTTTTGACACTTGTGCTGATAGGAGTTTTATATCTAGAAAACCTTGTGATATGATAAAAGGAACTCCAACTCTGTTAGAAGCTAAGTATATAATAGAGATAGCTGATGGCCAAATAATTGAAGCAACCCACATTCTTAAGGGTTGTGAGCTTGAGCTAGCTAGTCATAAACTTGATATCGACCTTATGCCGGTCACGCTTGGTAGTTTTGATGTAATTGTCGGCATGGATTGGTTATCTAAAAACCAAGCCGAAATCATCTGTCGTGAGAAAATTTTTCGCATTCCTCTCCCGAGTGGAGTGTGACAATCCGGACTTTTAGGTTAACTCCGTTAATCAAATCTAGTTAAAAGTTAACCTAATTAACCCAATCCAAACACCAGGGACTTATCCTGCCAATCCCTAAACTCCTATGAATGAAACCTAGGAGGACTAGATCTGTAATTACCCAAACCTCAATCTCTGTTGACTTTGAAAGACAAAATTGAAGGGTTTTGTGTTCCTGTTGACTTTTGATAGTCAAACTAACATGTTCTTAACCTAACTCAAACCAGAGGGACCAACTCTGACTATTCCTAAACATATGAACATGAAATTTCAGGGACTAACCTTGTAATTACTGATTTCTCGATTCTGGTTGACTAACAGAAAGTCAACCTTGTAGCTTCTATTCAAATTCAAGGCAAAAATTGAAATTCGTTGGAACCCATAACCGAAGTAGATGATTAATGGCATTCACGGCCATCATTGAGCCATTAAACCTCGTTATTACGTGCAATAGACCTCAATTATGGTGAATCAAAGCAAAACCGTCGACCTCCTTATCGGATATCATCAAATTCGACGGATTCATGTATTATCCTCACGAATTGAGCGTAAAAACATCTTAGTCGCATCAGTTGGAATCTATTACATTACTCAATTCGATCAGAGAAGCTGCTTGAGTCATCGGAGTACAAACTCGCGCAACCGGACCTGCATCCTAATCAATCTCGATCAATTCGCGTCTTGTTCTGGTAATTGAACACACCTCTAGATTCTTTTTCATCTCTAGCATGAAAGCCCTAACCTAATTATGGCTTATAAAATCGAATAAATCACAAACCAATTTCTAGGGTTCATCCGAATACGGTTTAGTCGAACCCTAACCTAAACACGGTTGCAATTCAATTAAATCAAATGAGTAGCTTCGAGATTCATCATTCATTGAAACCCCTATGATAATTTGATCATACAACATCGATTTGTTCAAGATCCCGAAACTAGGGTTTGTTCGTAATTCAATTTGGGGGTTTCAATCTTAAACGTTATCTCAATCAAATTAAATCATATCATTGGACTCGAAATGTCCTGTTTAGTAAAAGCCCTATGTTTTCGTTGGAATTTAACATCCAATTTAATCAATTTGATTTGTGGTTTCTAATCTAGGGTTTCGGGTTTTAATTCGGGTAACTAATGGTGTTGTATTCAACGAATTTGCAATTAAACTCACGCATAGATTCGCTATAACCTGATTATCAAAACCCCTATGTCACCTTGTGAAATCACGATTGAACCAGTGGGTTTTGGCTTGACCGATCGCGATTGAGTATGGAGAGAAGGGTTCTCCGGACCTTCGATTAAAACCGGTTAGATGCAATCTCTGTTGCGACTCACTAGCGGGCTGGAGTGGTTAAGTCAGTGTGCTGGTAGGGAGGAGACCCGGGTTCGAGTCTCCCCACACCCATTCTTTTTAAAAACCCGTTTTTAGTTATCATTTTAATATAAAAATTAATTGTTATATTATTATAATATTATATTAAAGCGCTTTAGCCCGGGAAACAACCCGTAGGCTCGGGTTTGGTTTGTAAACCATATTTATTATTAAAAACTCATTTCTAAAATAATATTTATATTATTTTCAACCCAAAACTCTAACTAAAAATAATATATATATATATATATATATTTATATATATTAATTCCATCACGTTCATAAACATTTTTGTAGCGTTTCAAGTTATGAATAATATAGTTATTCGTATTATGTACACTCGTTACATCCTCGAATAAAAATAATAAATTATTATTTCTGTCACGCGAGTTAATTATTTACATTACTTCACTAAACTATTCCTAGACTTTTAGTTAACGACAAAACGCTCGAGTATATTTATATTCGTCGTGTAGCGTATATATATCTTAATTATTCTAAGAATTCTTATTCCCGTGGACGCGTTCGCCCACTCTTGAATATTAGAGCATTTCTTTAGGACGTCTCTCATTCCGTGTCGCTGTCACAATTCTCATTATTATCCCTAATTTATGTGTTTATGATTTTAGGACATTCGTAAGTCTTTTGAGACTTACACTAGTGGTTCCAACTTACTTCTTGTATGATACTACCTACTACGCAACGCAGGTGAGTTTCACGGCCCCTTTTTACCTGTTTTACTATTGGGGGAGAAACATGCTTACACACAAACATATTTTACTTGTTTTACTGTTGAGGAAGAAACAAACATGAAACACCAAATGTCATACTTTTACTTGTTTTCCCCGTGGGGGAGAAACAGGTACCCAAGCAAATATTGTTTTTCCCGCCAGGGGAGAAAACATGACGCAACTATTTGATTATGGTACTTTATATGGTATCACTGTTGAGACTAAGCGTAACATGCTATCACAGAAAGTCCTCATCTTATTTCGAACCGTTAATATGGATCTTAGCGAGGTAATGTTTAGTAGTACTACTGGGTTTGACAAATCCCACCCGCGTTAGTCGCACTAACTCGATTGGATATCGAACGGGTGAAATGTTAGCCTACTCACATGTGCCAGAGTTGATAGACCTGGCAGGAGGCATACAAACACAGTCAGCTTCGGTTGCGAGCGCTTTAGTAAAACATGAACATAGGTTAGCTACCTATATATATGCATATTGAAAGTACATAATCTGGCAAACACACTCTTATTGTAAACTTGAAACCTGTGAACTCACCAACCTCGTGTTGACACTTTTTCTTACATGTTTCTCAGGTAGCTTTGGCACATGTTGCGCACTTAGGACATGCATGGAGTCCTACTGTCATATCATTCATTTCAAATACTTTAAACAGTTTATTTAATTACATTAATCGACGCTTGTTGCGTGTAATTATTTTTGACTTCATTTTAACGTTTACGCTTCCGCAATAACTCTGAACTTTTATGTTATGACATTTTAAGTCCCATGTAGTGTCGTTTGATGTAACTAATGATTGAGATCCTGGTGTGTCACCTTCCAAACGGTAAAACTCCGTTAGTGGAATTTGGGGGTGTGACAGATTGGTATCAGAGCCATTGGTTATAGAGAACTAGGATTGCATACTAGACTATAACCATACAAATGCATTAGTTACACGGCACAGACACTCATACCTGATATATATATAGCATTTATACATACATTGTAGTGCAGGTAGGTAACACCATCCGTGTCACCCTCAGTTGGTGAGGGACACAACATTTGCATTGCATCATCATTCCTAGTGGCGACACTCACGGAATCACCAGAATATCATCCACTCCCGTTCGAGGGCAGCGAGACGGAGCCTTCGTAGGAGTCACTTACATCACCATCACCTGTTGGGTATGGTGGGCTTTCTCAGGTCCATGTCATGGACGAAACTCAGCACTAACGCGTATCTCCTTGGGAATTGGGATCGTCGGAGGCGAGTCCCTACTGTACACACCAGCAACAATACGCCGAATGAAGGCAGACCGTTGCACGCATTATTTCTGAATCCATTGGCACGTAGATGTCATCACTTTACCGAGCCATGGGCTTGCGTCTTTGATCGATATTCTGTTGAGAGTGGATTGAACACAAATCTGAGAACGCATTGTTCAATGCATACTTAAACCCTATCTTGACTCAGTTGAAAGGACGGCTACCTTGCTGCTTCCTATAACTTGTATTCATGAATTAGTTTCATTTCTCGAAGTCACATTTCGTGTACATGTTTGCTTCATGCTCTCATCTACAATCCACTGGATTGGACTCTTGTATTGTGTTTCAACTCGAGTGAATACTCGGATCAAACGATTTCTTGACTACTCATCCTGATATGAGTTCTAATTGATCAACTTATGGTTGATGACTAAGCTTTTCCATGACTTATCATATCTGACAACACTCTGTACTCAGCAATACAAACTAAAGGACATTATAGCACAGGACGGGGAGAACTAGGGTGAACATGCAAAGCAAATTATCATTACGGGTGCACACGTAATAATAATTTGAGGTGCATGTAAGTCCTGGTGAAACCTAGTGTGTGGATAAATGGTCCTAATTAGTGATCTACAAACTTAAACTTCCACTGTCAGTAGAAGTTATTGTAACCCGCTCAATGACTAGTTGGTATCGTTAAACCTGTTTAACAGTTGATTGACGCGAATATCATTTTAAAGGTATTTACGAACACACTAAACTATCATCTATAGGATCCATCATTTTATCTCCCTCATGTAAGAGTCTTAGTGAACTTAAGACTCTCATCCAGACTTGATCAATGAAACCAACTAGATTGAAACTTTGGTAAAACCTCATGGTAAACCACCGACTACAACTATGTAAGCAGAATTTGAGAAATTCTTTCCTGCTAACACGTTATTCCTTACACTACAACAATATATCTCATTTGACCTTACTACCTCATCTTGTGACTAATCCTTAGTCTAACTTCGAATTTTACCCCAACATATTCAATCCTGTAAACGGATTTCTTTCTTCACGAAATGATCCCGTTGATCCAATGACATTAGGAAACGAAGATTTAACCTAACTAACCATCAGTTGAACGCAACTACTTAAACATACACCCTATCTCTTATGCTACTGGAATCTATATCTCATTAGACCTTTCTTCCTTACATGTGAACCTCTTCCCTTAGCCTATGCATTGGCTGACACTTGCCTTATAAGCGCGGGTCTCACTAGAAGTCTCAGCACGATTTCACAAATTCCATATTAGTGAGTCGTGCTCTAACTCTATTAAAAGCCAAGTATACTATTGAGATAGCAGACTGTAATATCCCGCATCGGTTGAGGGGGGAGAACGATACGTTCCTTATTAGGAAGTGGATACCTTCTCTATTGAGATGCGTTTTGCCTGGGCGAGCAACACGTCGGGTGAAAACAAAACCGTGAGTTCCTGGATGGGCAACCCATCGGGGGCAAAGCGGAAAATATCTTGGTATGGTTTACTTGGGCTGTTACAAAGACGCTCAAAAAAAAAAAATTCGAAACAACTCACATTCTTGCATATGTAAACTAGCATTGGTTAGTAATAAACTTGACATTGACCGTCTACCAGTTACACTTGGCAGTTTTGACCTTATTGTCGGTATGAATTGGTTGTCCAAGAACCAAACTGAGGCCATCTGTTGTGACAAAAATGTTGCCTTCCTCTCCTTAGAGGGGAAATCCCTTCTGTCCAAGGCGAAAGGATTGGTGCTGTTGTAGACATCGTATCCTTCACGAAAGCACAAAAATGTCTTCGAAAGGGACATACGGCTATTTTGGCCCTTGTTGCTGAGCAACCTTCAGAAGAGAAGAAGATCGAAGATATTCCCGTGGTGCTTGAATTTTTGGAAGTATTTCCTGAGGATCTGCCCGGTTTGCCACCGCACCGTCAGGTTGAGTTCCAAATTGATCTAGCACCCGGAGCAGCACCGATTGCTCGGGCACCTTACAGACTGGCACCCAGTGAACTGCAGGAACTGTCCACTCAATTGCAAGATTTATTTGATAAAGGTTTCATCCGACCTAGTTCATCACCGTGGGGAGCCCCGGTATTATTTGTCAAGAAGAAAGACGGTACTTTCCGTATGTGTATCGATTACCAGGAGCTGAATAAAGTCACAATCAAGAACCGCTACCCTTTACCTCGTATTGATGACCTTTTTGATCAACTCCAAGGATCAAGTTTCTATTCTAAAATAGATCTTAGGTCCGGCTATCTTCAGATAAGAATCCGAGAAGAAGATATCTCTAAGACTGCATTCAGAACGAGATACGGCCATTACGAATTTATGGTCATGCCCTTCGGGTTAACCAACCCACCAGCGGTATTCATGGATCTCATGAACCGTGTGTGTAAGCCTTACCTTGACCAGTTCGTTATCGTTTTCATCGACGACATTGTCATTTATTCCAAGAACAAGGAGGAGCATGAGGAACATCTACGCCTAATTTTGGAACTACTTAAGCGAGAACAACTGTATGCTAAGTTTTCCAAGTGTGAATTTTGGGTCCGGGAAGTCCAGTTTCTTGGGTATGTGGTTAATGAGAAAGGGATACATGTCGACCCGTCCAAAATAGAAGCCATCAAGAATTGGGCAGCACCGACGACTCCGACTGAGGTGCGACAATTTCTGGGATTGGCTGGATATTACCGTCGTTTTATCGAAGGATTTTCAAAGATTGCACAACCTCTCACCGCCCTAACTCAAAAAGGAAAAGCCTATAATTGGGGCGATAACCAAGAGTCAGCTTTCCAGCACCTCAAACAGAAACTTTGCAGTGCACCTATTTTAGCTCTTCCGGAAGGAACCGATGATTTTGTGGTGTATTATGATGCATCCATCCAAGACCTGGTTTGTGTCTTAATGCAACGCGAAAAGGTAATCGCATACGCTTCACGTCAGTTAAAGGTTCACGAGAAAAACTACACCACACATAACCTAGAGTTGGGAGCAGTAATTTTTGCACTTAAGATATGGAGACATTACTTGTACGGTACCAAATGCACCATCTACACCAACCACAAGAGCCTCCGGCATATCTTCGAGAAGGAGTTGAACATGCGACAACGTCGTTGGGTTGAACTTTTAAATGACTACGGCTGTGCGATCCGGTATCATCCAGGTAAAGCTAACGTTGTGGCTGATGCACTAAGCCGAAAGGAAACAAAACCCAAACGAGTTCGAGCATTACAACTTACTATTCACCCTGGATTGCCTGACAGAATCCGTAGTGCTCAACTTGAAGCCTTGAAAGAAGATAACCTGCCGTTAGAAGGTACTCGCGGCATGGAAGCACAAATTGAAGTAAAATCTGACGGAATTCGTTACTTTGTCGAACGAATATGGATTCCAGTGTTCGGAAATTTAAGGGAACTAATCATGGATGAAGCTCATAAATCTCGTTACTCCATTCATCCGGGTTCCGATAAAATGTACCATGATCTAAAAGTACTATATTGGTGGCCGAAGATGAAGGCCGATATAGCCACTTATGTTAGTAAGTGTCTGACCTGCGCGAAGGTCAAAGTTGAATATCAAAAACCGTCCGGTCTCCTGCAACAACCTGAAATTCCCATGTGGAAATGGGAACAAATATCCATGGACTTCATCACCAAATTACCCCGAACCCCTACCGGATGTGATACTATATGGGTAATTGTTGATCGCCTAACAAAATCTGCCCACTTCCTAGCCATCAAAGAAACTGACAAAATGGATAAACTCACTCGATTATACTTGAAAGAAGTAGTCTCTCGGTACGGGGTGCCTATCTCTATCATTTCGGATCGTGATGCACGATTCACTTCCCGTTTCTGGCAGTCATTGCATAAAGCATTAGGCACACGTCTAGATATGAGCACAGCATACCATCCTCAAACTGATGGCCAAACTGAACGTACTATCCAAACTCTGGAGGACATGCTACGAGCTTGTGTGATTGATTTCGGTAACACTTGTGAGTCTCACCTACCGTTGGTGGAGTTCTCCTACAACAACAGCTATCACACTAGCATCAAGGCAACTCCATTTGAAGCACTTTATGGATGGAAATGCCGTTCTCCTAATTGTTGGACTGAGGTTGGAGATAGCCAACTCACAGGTCCCGAACTTGTATTTGAAACTTCTGAAAAGATCGTCCAAATTAGAAACCGTATGGCGGCAGTTCGTGATCGTCAAAAGAGCTACGCCGACAAACCTCGTAAACCTTTAGAGTTTCAAGTAGGTGATATGGCCTTACTCAAAGTCTCACCTTTGAAAGGTGTCATTTGTTTCGGGAAACGAAGCGAACTGAATCCTCGTTATGTTGGACCATTCAAAATAATGAAGAGAATCGGACCAGTCGCGTACCAACTGGACCTACCTGAAGGACTGAGTGGTGTACACGATGTCTTTCATGTCTTGAACTTAAAGAAATGTCTAGCAGACGAGACACTTGCGGTTCCTCTTGAGGAACTACACATCGATGAACAATCGTTGTTCGTTGAAGAACCGGTAGAAATCATGGATAGGGAAATCAAAACGCTGAAACGCAGTAAAATCCTTATTGTCAGAGTTCGTTGGAACTCGAAGCGCGGACCGGAATTCACTTCGGAGCGCGAGGACCAGATGATGCGCAAGTATCCCCATCTGTTCAAGCAATCCACTTCAAATTCTTAATGTACTAATTAATTTTTGGGACGAAAATTCTTTCAACTAGGGGATGATGTGATATACCGGAAATTTTTTTTTTACTACTTAATTTTCGTGACGAAAATTCTTTCAACTAGGGGATGATGTGACAATCCGGACTTTTAGGTTAACTCCGTTAATCAAATCCAGTTAAAAGTTAACCTAATTAACCCAATCCAAACACCAGGGACTTATCCTGCCAATCCCTAAACTCCTATGAATGAAACCTAGGAGGACTAGATCTGTAATTACCCAAACCTCAATCTCTGTTGACTTTGAAAGTCAAAATTGAAGGGTTTTGTGTTCCTGTTGACTTTTAATAGTCAAACTAACATGTTCTTAACCTAACTCAAACCAGAGGGACCAACTCTGACTATTCCTAAACATATGAACATGAAATTTCAGGGACTAACCTTGTAATTACTGATGTCTCGATTCTGGTTGACTAACAGAAAGTCAAACTTGTAGCGTCTATTCAAATTCAAGGCAAAAATCAAAATTCGTTGGAACCCATAACCGAAGTAGATGATTAATGGCATTCACGTCCATCATTGAGCCATTAAACCTCGTTATTACGTGCAATAGACCTCAATTATGGTGAATCAAAGCAAAACCGTCGACCTCCTTATCGGATATCATCAAATTCGACAGATTCATGTATTATCCTCATGAATTGAGAGTAAAAACATCTTAGTCGCATCAGTTGGAACCTATTACATTACTCAATTCGATCAGAGAAGCTGCTTGAGTCGCCGGAGTACAAACTCGCGCAACCGGACCTGCATCCTAATCAATCTCGATCAATTCGCGTCTTGTTCTGGTAATTGAACACAACTCTAGATTCTTTTTCATCTCTAGCATGAAAGCCCTAACCTAATTATGGCTTATAAAATCGAATAAATCACAAACCAATTTCTAGGGTTCATCCGAATACGGTTTAGTCGAACCCTAACCTAAACACGGTTGCAATTCAATTATATCAAATGAGTAGCTTCGAGATTCATCATTCATTGAAACCCCTATGATAATTTGATCATACAACATCGATTTGTTCAAGATCCCGAAACTAGGGTTTGTTCGTAATTCAATTTGGGGGTTTCAATCTTAAACGTTATCTCAATCAAATTAAATCATATCATTGGACTCGAAATGTCCTGTTTAGTAAAAGCCCTATGTTTTCGTTGGAATTTAACATCCAATTTAATCAATTTGATTTGTGGTTTCTAATCTAGGGTTTCGGGTTTTAATTCGGGTAACTAATGGTGTTGTATTCAACGAATTTGCAATTAAACTCACGCATAGATTCGCTATAACCTGATTATCAAAAGCCCTATGTCACCTTGTGAAATCACGATTGAACCAGTGGGTTTTGGCTTGACCGATCGCGATTGAGTATGGAGAGAAGGGTTCTCCGGACCTTCGATTAAAACCGGTTAGATGCAATCTCTGTTGCGACTCACTAGCGGGCTGGAGTGGTTAAGTCAGTGTGCTGGTAGGGAGGAGACCCGGGTTCGAGTCTCCCCACACCTATTCTTTTTAAAAACCCGTTTTTAGTTATCATTTTAATATAAAAATTAATTGTTATATTATTATAATATTATATTAAAGCGCTTTAGCCCGGAAAATAACTCGTAGGCTCGGGTTTGGTTTGTAAACCATATTTATTATTAAAAACTCATTTCTAAAATAATATTTATATTATTTTCAACCCAAAACTCTAACTAAAAATAATATATATATATATATATATATATATATTAATTCCATCACGTTCATAAACATTTTTGTAGCGTTTCAAGTTATGAATAATATAGTTATTCGTATTATGTACACTCGTTACATCCTCGAATAAAAATAATAAATTATTATTTCTGTCACGCGAGTTAATTATTTACATTACTTCACTAAACTTAAAAATAATATAATAAATTATATTATTTTCCTAGACTTTTAGTTAACGACAAAACGCTCGAGTATATTTATATTCGTCGCGTAGCGTATATATATCTTAATTATTCGAAGAATTCTTATTCCCGTGGATGCGTTCGCCCACTCTTGAATATTAGAGCGTTTCTTTAGGACGTCTCTCATTCCGTGTCGCTGTCACAATTCTCATTATTATCCCTAATTTATGTGTTTATGATTTTAGGACATTCATAAGTCTTTTGAGACTTACACTCGTGGTTCCAACTTACTTCTTGTATGATACTACCTACTACGCAATGCAGGTGAGTTTCACGGGCCCTTTTTACCTGTTTTACTATTGGGGGAGAAACATGCTTACACACAAACATATTTTACTTGTTTTATTGTTGAGGAAGAAACAAACATGAAACACCAAATGTCATACTTTTACTTGTTTTCCCCGTGGGGGATAAACAGGTACGCAAGCAAATATTGTTTTTCCCACCAAGGGAGAAAACATGACGCAACTATTTGATTATGGTACTTTATATGGTATCAATGTTGAGACTAAGCGTAACATGCTATCACAGAAAGTCCTCATCTTATTTCGAACCGTTAATATGGATCTTAGCGAGGTAATGTTTAGTAGTACTACTGGGTTTGACAAATCCCACCCGCGTTAGTCGCACTAACTCGATTGGATATCGAACGAGTGAAATGTTAGCCTACTCACATGTGCCAGAGTTGATAGACCTGGCAGGAGGCATACAAACACAGTCAGCTTCGGTTGCGAGCGCTTTAGTAAAACATGAACATAGGTTAGCTACCTATAGATATGCATATTGAAAGTACATAATCTGGCAAACACACTCTTATTGTAAACTTGAAACCTGTGAACTCACCAACCTCGTGTTGACACTTTTTCTTACATGTTTCTCAGGTAGCTTTGGCACAGGTTGCGCACTTAGGACATGCATGGAGTCCTACTGTCATATCATTCATTTCAAATACTTTAAACAGTTTATTTAATTACATTAATCGACGCTTGTTGTGTGTAATTATTTTTGACTTCATTTTAACGTTTACGCTTCCGCATTAACTCTGAACTTTTATGTTATGACATTTTAAGTCCCATGTAGTGTCGTTTGATGTAACTAATGACTGAGATCCTGGTGTGTCACCTTCCAAATGGTAAAACTCCGTTAGTGGAATTTGGGGGTGTGCCATGGAGAAACCCTTTCCATTCAGGGCGAAAAAGTTGGTGCAGTCATGGGCATCATATCCTTTATGAAAGCACATAAATGCCTTCGAAAAGGGCATACTACTATTTTGGCTCTCGTTGTTGAGCAGCCCTCAGAAGAGAAGAAGATTGATGATATTCCCATCATTCGTGATTTTCTGGAAGTATTTCCCGAAGATTTGGCTGGTCTGCCACCACACCGCCAAGTTGAATTTCAAATCGATCTGGCACCCGGAGCGGCACCGATCGCTCGGGGCACCTTACAGACTAGCACCTAGTGAATTGAAAGAGCTATCTACTCAGTTACAGGAATTGTTGGATAAAGGTTTAATCTGACCTAGCTCATCGCCATGGGGAGCTCCAGTCCTGTTTGTCAAGAAGAAGGACGGAACTTTCCGTATATGTATCGACTACCGTGAGCTAAATAAAGTCACAATCAAAAATCGTTATCCTTTGCCTCGCATCGATGATCTCTTTGATCAACTCCAAGGATCCAGTTTCTATTCCAAGATAAATCTTAGGTCCGGGTAGCATCAATTGAGAGTCCGAGATGAAGATATCTCTAAGACTGCTTTCAGGACAAGGTACGACCACTACGAGTTTATGGTCATGCCTTTCGGATTAACCAATGCACCTGCGGTATTCATGGACCTCATGAACCGTGTGTGTAAGCCATACCTTTATCAATTTGTCATCGTTTTCATCGAAGACATTCTCATTTATTCCAAGAACAAGGAGGAACATGAGGAACATCTACGCCTAATTTTGGAATTACTTAAGCAGGAGAAATTGTATGCTAAGTTTTCCAAGTGTGAATTCTGGATCCGGGAAGTTCAATTCTTAGGACATGTGGTTAACGAGAAAGGAATACATGTCGATCCATCAAAGATAGAAGCCATCAAGAATTGGGCAGCACCGACGACTCCGACTGAGGTGCGACAATTTCTGGTATTGGCTGGTTATTACCGTCGATTCATCAAAGGATTTTCAAAAATTGCACAACCTCTCACTGCCTTAACTCAGAAGGGTAAAGCCTATAACTAGGGCGATAACCAAGAGTCAGCATTCCAACATCTTAAGCAGAAACTTTGCAGTGCACCTATCCTAGCTCTTTCGGAGGGTACGGATGATTTTGTGGTGTATTGTGACGCATCTATCCAGGGTTTGGGTTGTGTATTAATGCAACGAGAAAAGGTAACCGCATATGCTTCGCGTCAACTAAAGATTCACGAGAAAGACTACACCACTCATGATCTAGAGTTGGGAGCCGTAGTTTTCGCACTTAAGATATGGAGACACTACTTATACGGTACCAAGTGCACTATCTATAACGACCATAAGAGTCTTCAGCATATCTTCGAGCAGAAAGAGCTGAACATGAGACAGCGTCGTTGGGTCGAGCTCTTGAATGATTATGACTGTGCGATCCGGTATCATCCGGGTAAGGCTAACGTTGTAGCTGATGCCCTAAGTCGAAAGGAAACCAAGCCCAAACGAGTTTGTGCATTACAGCTTACCATTCACCCCGGATTACCTGGCAAAATTCGTAGTGCTCAACTCGAAGCCTTGAAAGAGGAAAACCTACCGCTGGAAGGTACACGTGGTATGGAAGCACAACTCGAGGTCAAGTCTGACTGTATTCGCTACTTCGTCGAGCGAATATGGGTTCCAATATTCGGAAATTTAAGGGAACTAGTCATGGATGAAGCTCATAAATCTTGTTACTCTATTCATCTAGGTTTCGACAAGATGTATCATTACCTAAAGGTGTTGTATTGGTGCCCAAAGATGAAGGCCGATATAGCCACCTATGTGAGCAAGTGCCTGACTTACGTGAAGGTCAAAGTTGAATATCAAAAGCCTTCTGGTCTACTCCACCAACCATAGATTCCCATGTGGAAATGGGAACAGATATCCATGGACTTTATCACAAAATTACCACGAACTCCTACCGGATGTGATACCGTTTGGGTAATCGTGGATCGTTTAACAAAGTCCGCTCACTTCTTAGCAATCAAGGAAACCGACAAAATGGATAAGCTTACTCGTATATACTTGAAAGAAGTAGTATCTAGGCACGGGGTGCCAATATCCATCATTTCGGATCGTGATGCATGATTCACCTCTCGTTTCTGGCAATCGTTACATAAAGCTTTAGGCACGCGTCTAGATATGAGCACAACATACCATCCTCAAACTGATGGCCAAACAGAACGTACTATTCAAACTTTGGAGGACATGCTACGAGCTTGGGTGATTGATTTCGGTAACGCCTGGGAGTCTCACCTACTGTTGGTGGAGTTCTCCTACAACAACAGTTATCACACTAGCATCAAAGCAGCTCCATTTGAAGCACTATATGGATGGAAATGTCGTTCTCCTATTTGTTGGGCTGAAGTTGGGGATAGTCAACTTATAGGTCCTGAACTAGTACTTGAAACTTCTACGAAAATCGTTCAAATTAGAAACCGTATGGAAGCAGCTCGTGACCGTCAAAAGAGTTATGCCGATAAGCGTCGTAAACCGCTAGAATTTCAAGTAGAGGATATGGTCTTGTTAAAAGTCTTGCCTTGGAAAGGTGTCATTCGTTTTGGGAAACGAGGCAAACTGAATCCTCGTTATGTTGGACCATTCAAAATAGTGAAGAGAATTGGCCAGTAGCGTATCAACTGGACCTACCTGAAGGACTGAGTGGTGTACACGATGTCTTTCATGTCTTGAACTTAAAGAAATGTCTAGCAGACGAGACACTTGCGGTTCCTCTTGAGGAACTACACATTGATGAACAGCTACATTTCATCGAAGAACAAGTCGAAATCATGGATAGGGAGGTCAAAACGTTAAAACGCAGTAAAATCCCTATTGTCAGAGTCCGTTGGAACTCGAAACGCGGACCGGAATTCACTTGGGAGCGCGAGGACCAGATGATGCGCAAGTATCCTCATCTGTTCAAGCAATGCACTTCAAACTCTTAAGGTAGTATTCTAATTTTCGGGACGAAAATTCTTTCAACTAGGGATGATGTGACATCCGGAAAAAAAAATTTATTATTTAATTATCGGGATGAAAATTCCTTCAACTAGGGGATAATGTGACAATCCAGACTTTTCCAGTTAACTCCGTTAACAAAATCCAGTTAAAGTTAACCTAATTAACTTAACTCAAACTTCAGAGACTAATTCTGTCAATAATCCAAACTTAAACTCCAAGGACTAGTTGCGTAATACCCTTTAACCATTATGTTGACTGTTTAAAGTCAAAATTGTATTCTGTTGACTTTGAAAGTCAACTAACCATGTTTCTAACTCCATCCAAACTTGAGGGACCTTTCCTGCCAATTCCTAAACTCCAATTCACATGAAACTACAGGGACTAGTCCCGCCATTTTCTTGAAACTCAATTTGTTGACTTGCAAAGTCAAAATCGTGAGTTCTTGAACTAAATTCGTAATCCATAACCGAATTGCTCGAATTAGTAACGTAAATGCATGACCAGTCCATTAACGAACATAATCAATGCTTTAATCATCGTCATTACATTGAATTAAGCTCCAATAATGAGCATTAAACTAAAACCGTCGACCACGATCATATTGAACATCAAATTCGTCTAAACATGTTGTTAATCTCATAAATCGAACTCCTGCGCACTTCATTAGAAAGCTGTTGAAGCATTTCCACACATCAAACTTATCGGAATCACAGCAGAAGCCACCGGAGACCAACTAGTTGTAGCCGGAACCTGTTCTAGTCGAACTCTATCAATTCGATATCAATTCAGGTAATTGATTACACCTTCATGTTCGTTTCCACCTCATATACGAAACCCTAACCAAATTAGGGCTTACATTATCGAATTCGACTCAAACCAGATTCTAGGGTTCATCGTAAACCAGTTTAATCGATCAACACCATAGACTCTAATTATATCCTATTAATATACATTATTAGCTTCGCAATCCTCTGTTTATCGGAAGTCCTATCTTAATTTTGGTTTCCATTATAGGATTCATCATGGTCCAATACCTATCATATGAATGCGTTTTAGTCGAACCCTATCATTTCGATACGTATTACAGAAATTGAACGCATCAGTAGACTCGCCTTGATGTCTACACTAAAAGCCCAATGAAATCTATGGGTTTTATCATCTAATAAAAACCGGATCGAACCTAGGGTTCTTATGGCTTTCTAGTTAAGCGAATTCATACCAGTACTCACTTTAAATGAAATTAAACTACACCAACAGATTCGCAATCATCAAATTAACAAAAACCCTACGAATCCAACACCTTTCAATATCAGAATCGCTCAAATCGATTCAGCATCAAATCAAGGGTTGTCGGCCTTTTGAATCTAAAATTAAACGATCATAAACTTGTTAGTTTTGCAATTAAATACACGCACAGATGCGTACTAACCCGATTAACAAAACCCCTAGGTTACTTTGATCGATCGTTATTAGATTAGTGGGAATTGGGGCTGGTTTCGATCGGATCGTGATATGGGGGAAGATCACGCTGAACTTGTATGTTAAAACCAATTGGAACCGGGTTTGTATGCGATACCCTAGCGGGCGGGACTGGTTAAGGCTGTGTGCGTGTGAGGGAGAGACCGGGTTCGAGACTGGGTTCGGGACTGGTTTTCAGCTTCTTCCTCCTCTGACTCTGCAAATAACTCCAATAATAATATTTCTTCTTCATTAACTCCAAAAGTATCTTTGTTTCCTTCAATGGATTGTGATGTCGACTCCCCCTGAACTTTAGATATAGGATTAACGTCAGCGTATTAACGATCACCCTCAATATTACCAGAAGGATCATTGTCTTCATCATCATGTCTTTGAATAGACCCAGTGTGACATGTATCACGTATCCTTAACTCCCCCTGAGCGTCAAGACGCTTAACAAGTTTGGACACTAATGCCTGCATGGCAGCAATCTGCGTAGCTTGAGTTTGAATCACCAGCTGTCTTTGAGTATCAGTAGATACAAGAGTATCCACCTGAGTTTGTAAAGCAAGCACTTGAGATTCAAGGAAAGTAATCCTATCAGAATCAGAAGGCTTGGAAGGACCAGCCGAAGATTGAGGAACCGAAGAAGTAGGAGTAGGAATAATCACAGGAGGAACAGGAGTTAGAACAGGAGATTGATCTTTAGAACTTGGAGGTGTAACTATTAAGGAAGCAACAAAAGTAGCATCCTCTACACCCTGTGAAGATTGAGCAGCAGCAATTGAAGCAGACATAAGCTTTTGAGTTTTAGGATCCGGATTAAAATCACTATCAGAACTCTCATCCACCAATGTTCTTTTGCCAAGTACTGATCCGGAAGGAGGATCCCGAACAGACTTACATCTTTGTCTTCAGGCTATAGATTTAATGCGTTTACCAGCATTAGCCAATGGTATACTAGCCAACCTTTCATAATGATCTGAGGGAAAATCTCTAGATTCATCCGATTCGGTTTCTTCAGAAATAGGTAAAATCGTATCACTTGAGCTAGAACTCGACTCATTATCTGTCACAACATTCCCTTCAGCTTCATGAATGGGTGAGTTCACAGCGTCATCAACAAAATCATCCATATTCATCCCTAGATCTTGTTTATGTTCATGAACGACCTCTTCTAGAACAAGTTCATTAACAGGTATATCAACCTGAGCTTGTTGAATTGGAACTTTTTCTTGAATAGGAATATGTTGTTGTACGGGAACTTGTTGTTGTTGAACTATTACTGGTTGTTGAATAGGTTGTAGTGGTTGTTGTTGTTGTTGTTGTTGAACATTCGGACCTTGCACTTGAGCTATCTCATCAGGTTGAAACCAGTTGTCATTCAGTGGTTCAACATAATCAGGATTGATTAAGTGACCAAACAATGGAGTATTAACAGGAATCAACGCTGCAATCTGTTGTTTTACCTTAGTGCAATCAGTAAAGATACGCTTGGACATCGGAGTCAAAGTTAATCGAATCGGATGCTGTGGGAGATCAGGAATAAGATGATTCAGAATCATCTGGATAAACCTAGGATACATCAAAAATCCTTGACCTTCAGCAGGTGTAATTTGCATAACCATCTCCCGATAAACATAACGTGCAAAATTGAACCGTTTGTTCAAGATCAAAGCCACCATTGCAGCTTGTAGAGCAATCTTTAATCCATCTGTACCAGCTTTACGAGGAGATAGACATTGGATAATCACATGCATGAAGTATCTCCATTCACTAATCAAACCACCCTTACGAGCTTGTGTATCATTAGGTCTTCCACGGTAACCCATCCTCTAAAAGCATCACATAATAAATGTACTAGGATATGACATAGGATCATCAGCAGCACCACCTAGAGCAAGAGCAGCACGAATAGTTTCTTTCGATATTACAATCTCTGTATTGTTTACAGTGGCACGAAGAACATGAGGTTCTACGTCAGTATCTTGATGAACTGTGTCCCAAAATTGCTGAATATACATCAGACTTATGTATGGATCTGCAGATAATGCATCACGAAGTACTGAACGATTCAGAAATCCAATAATTCCTTGAAAGTTTACGGCCTCTGACATGTTAGGATCTAACAATGCCACCTGGTTATGTTTGTATTCGACAAGACGAGCCATCTGAAAAATATTTGGACAACAAACACATTAGACAAATAACAAACAAAAAAAAATTTGAAACAAAAACAAAACAACAAAAAAAATTTTAAAAAAAATTTCAAACAACAATAAAAAAAAAGTTAACAAGTCCAAAAACCCTTCTGACCCCTAGGCGAACTTAATAAGTTCGCTTAGTGTTGCAAGAGGCGAACTTATTAAGTTCGCCTAGACAAGTTCGCCTGAACTCTGCCGTTTCAAATTCCAAACAGAAATCAAATATCGTTAAATCGATTGAAAAAACAAGAAATAAGCATTTGAATCACATCGACTAGCACTAATGAATCAATATCAATGATCAATTTTAAGATTTAAGTCCAAATAACCATCAAATTAGGGCAAGACAGTCACGATGAAAAAATCGACTGAAAAAGGTAATTTTCGCAGGATTGAACGGATGAAATTTGATGAAAATACCTTAGTCAGGTTTGTATTTCAAATCCGAACAAGAACAAACCGGTAAACAACCCAACAACCACTGATTTTGAAAATTTAAAATTTTTTTGACAAACACAGACAAGTTCGCTTGAAAGTTTGAAGAAGATGATTGATTAAGTTCGCCTGGACAAAACCTTATATACAGATTAAGTTGGCTTATTTAGGCGAACTTTTTAAGTTCGCTTAACAAGCCCTAGGCGAACATAATTCGCTTCACCAACATTAGGCGAACCTATTAAGTTCGCTTGACCAGAGTTAGGCGAACATAATGACTTCAACTTTTCCCTTAATCAAAATTTTTTTTTTCCATCACTTCTTAAACTTCCGTCAGTAGCATGTATTCGATTCAATCCCGAACAATTTAATAAAAGCTTAAAATTTTCATGGAAAATAAAAAACAATTTTTTTTTGAATTTTATCTATACAAACGGAATCACATATTTTTGTATTTTTATCTGTACAAACGGAATCACATATTTTTGGATTTTTATCTGTACAAACGGAATCACATATTTTCGGATTTTTATCTGTATAAACTGAAATCACATATTTTTGAATTTTTATCTCTATAAACTGAAATCACATATTTTTGAATGAACATCATGAGTAAGAAGATCATATCAGTATTTGAGTAGTTCATCACACATTTTAGCAATAACCAAGGGTAACCTATGATATGAAACAATCCAACTCATTATAGTGCGCTTTACACCTTTTTCATTTTTATACATTCTTTTCAGTATTTGAACAATATTTGAAATGATACGCGATAAATTTCAAAGTAAATGAGATCAGGTTATGAAATGCTCAATTATTCATACCAAATTTGTAATATAAAGCATGAATTCTTAAATTTGTCAATATTATATGATTTGAAACTATAAGTGTTTATTCTCCAAATTCATGTGATTTAGTACCATTTCGATGAAAAACATCGTGTACCCCACATATATGCCAAACATAAATAAAAAATTGCATTATCTTCAAGACATATACAGTTTATTTTAAGATTAGATCAATTTCCAAGATGAAATTATCTCATTTAGCACAAGAATAGAAGCAGATCCCAAAGGATATAAGAATCATGATGATTCAGAATCAGAAGATTCTAATGAATTGGCAGTATAATGAGAATCAACAGATTCATGTATGAGGATCCAACTATTATCTAGATAAGATTCAATGGAGTCAGACTAGATGACGTATCTAACTGATCCAAGGGCGAATATATGTTTCAACATATTTTGAAAGCATATCTTAGTTCAACAATACATTGCATGTTTTTCGGGGCATGGGCAGTAATGTGAACTGAAATAGATTTGTACTAAAGATATAATTCGATATTGGTCTCATGAAATTCGTTAAATCCATATATTCTTTATCTGATAATGATCTTTTACACACACACCCAGGCATATAATGGATTCAAATCACAGATGTAATCATATCATATTTAATTTTCACACTACTATTAGTTTCAAAATGCTTCTAGTCTATTGACAATTTAAGTTTCAAAACTCATACACAAATTTAAAAAAATTATCAAGATTATAGCATTCACAACACTATCATTTCTCATTTATGCAGACATTGAAATTTAGATCAAATCAACTCAGTTTAATCAATCATAAATCAAAGGTCTACTAAGGTCGTGTGAAATGAACTAATCACTGATGTACTATCATTTCTTCTCTAACTTCAAATGATGTCAAATTTTATATTTTTCACTTTGTTTTGACTTTTTATAAATTAAGATCTTTTTGACTGAAAATTTAAAATGCAGAAATGTAATAAAGCAATAAAAGAAATTTAAAAACAAAATTTTTCATGAAAATCTGATTTTGAAAAACTTTTATTCGGGATTGATCATACCTATCATTTTGATTAGAAATTCAAACCTAGTACGATCAAATGCCTTGGTAAACAAATCAACAAAATTATCATCAGTATGAACCTTTACCAGCTCAATCAACCTTTTCTCTGCACAATCATGAATAAAATGATATTTAATCTCAATGTGCTTTGTTTTACTGTGCTTAACAGGATTATTAGTTATAGACATTGTAGTATTATTATCAATAAGCATAGGGGTTCCTGTGAAATTTAAACCGTAATCTCTTAATTGCTGTTGTATCCACAGGATTTGTGAACAACAACTTGCAGCAGCGATGTATTCTGCTTCGCATGTATAAATGGAGACTGTGGTTTTCTTTTTGCATTGCCAGGAAACAAGTCGATTACCCAAGAACTGGCAACCACCTGTTGTAGATTTCCTGTCCAAACAACAACCACCAAAATCAGAATCAGTATAAGTATTAAAATCAAAGTTAGAACCATGTGGATACCATAGTCCCAATCTTTGTTTTCCTTTCAAATAACGAAAGATTCTTTTTACAGCTATTAAGTGAGATTCTTTTGGTTTTGCCTGGAATCTAGAACAGATGCACACAGCGAACAATATGTCTGGCTTTGAAGCGGTTAAGTACATGAGAGATCCAATCATTGCCCTGTAAAGTCAAAAATCCACATCTTTTCCATCCGGGTCAGAATTTAACTTATGATTGACTGGAATCGGAGTATCATATGGGGTACAGTCCTCCATCTTGAACCGGCTCAAGATGTCTTTGACATACTTGGACTGATGAATAAAGAAACCATCTTCCTTTTGATTTACTTGTAAACCTAAGAAAAATGATAACTCTCCCATAGCTGACATTTCAAACTTCGACTTCATAACACTCTCAAAATCTTGGCATAACCCTTCATTTGTTGAGCCAAAAATAATATCGTCCACATATATCTGCACCAGTAGGTAATCTCACCTGATTTCTTTATGAATAAGGTCGAGTCAATCTTGCCACGAACAAAATCATGTGCCAAAAGATGTGTGGACAATGTTTCATACCACGCTCGAGGAGCCTGATGAAGACCATAGAGAGCCTTATCAACCTTGAAAACCATATTCGGATTAAGTGGATCTTCAAACCCCGGCGGCTGACAAACATAAACCTCCTCCTTGACCTTTCCATATAAAAACGCACTTTTCACATCCAATTGAAACACCTTAAAACCTTTATAGGAAGCAAAAGCCAGAAACAACCGTATAGCTTCAAGCCTTGTAACAGGCGCATAAACCTCGGCGTAATCAATTCCCTCTTGTTGATTGAAACCCTGGACAACTAATCTTGCCTTGTTTCTTAGCACGACACCTCGATCGTCTTTCTTACATTTGAACACCCATTTAGTACCAATCGGATACACACCCTTCGAAAGATCTACAAGATTCCAAACCTTAAGTTTGTCAAACTGAGCAAGTTCTTCCTGCATGGCCTCTATCCAATTGTTATCTTTTAAAGCCATTTCAACATTTTTGGGTTCGACCTGAGAAATAAAACATGAATGTGAACAATCATCAAGAACACCAGAATCTTTAATACATGTATACAAACAAGTATTGTCAACAATATAACGTGTTTTCACTCCATCCTGCAAATTCCTGATTATATTTGTCACTGGATGATCTTTGAGTTCCTTTATGGAAGCAACCTCAGGAACAAGAAACACTTCAACATGAGTTGTATCAGATTGATAAGACAAATCATGATTAATTGGAATTTTCGAGTCTAAATTTGTAGGAATCTCCCCTGAATCCTGTGTCGAAGGTAATGGATTATCACCTAACAAAGGACCAGCAGAAGAATATTGAAAAATAACATTGTCTTCCTCACTCTCTGAATCTTGTGGTCCCGAACAAGAAGCAACATTAGGATCGGGAGCAGAAGTAGATGGAACCGATGAATGTGGAACTGCATTTGGTAGAAAGCCATTGTGCTGTGCATCCTGACATGAATCATAGAGAACAGCAGCTTCATCAGGAGAAATATCAGAAGGTAAATGAAAAGATTTGAATAAGTTTTCATAATCAAATGCCCAATCTGGTCCAATCGCTATTTGAGGTAAAGACCGATTTGAACAGTCAATATGGAACCATTCTTCAACTTGGCGCGTCTCTTTGTTATAAACCCTCTTGGTAGTAGAATTTGCAACATACCCCAGAAAAATCCCTTCAATAGTCTTAGCACTGAACTTGGTTGGGACATCTAACCTTCAACAGGGTGCAAGGATTACCAAAAGGTAGTAAATAATCCAGATTCGGCTTTCGATTATTCAGCAACTCGTAGCAAGTCTTGTTGTGTCGCTTTACGGTCAAGACCATGTTCAAAACGTGACACGCAGTGCCCAAAAAATAACTGGAAGCTTAGAATCTGCAAGCATTGTGCGTGCCGTTTCAACCAACGTCCTGTTCTTTCGTTCAGCAACACCGTTTTGTTGAGGAACATATGGCGCACTGAATTCATGATGAATTCCCTTTTGTAGACAGAATAAGCCCATCTTGCTATTCTTAAACTCGCTGCCTTTGTCACTCCTAATTCTTTTGACCTTCAGATTGAACAAATTCTCCAAACCCAGGATTAAGTATTGTACCAACTCAGTGGTTTCATCTTTAGAAAAAAGAAACTTAACCCATGAAAATCTAGAGAAATCATCCGTTACTACCAAACAGTACGATTTTCCACCAATGCTCCCGATACTAATCGGACCGAACAAATCCATATGCAGCAGCTCCAAAGGAGTTACGATAGAATTCTTCGATTTAGATTTGTGTGATTTCTTTCGTTGTTTCCCCTTCTTGCAAGGAATACAGTCATCAGGAACTGAGAATTTCATCTTCGGAATACCAAGAACCAGATCATTCTTAACAATATAGTTCATCTTTCGATAGTTGATGTGAGCTAGCTTCCTGTGCCACAAAATAGAATCTGATTCCGACGCCTTGGAGAGTAAACATGAAGGAATTGAATCCGTTGTAGTAGCGACACTCATGTCAAGGACATGCGTGTCATTTCTCCTCGGAGCCTTCATGAGAATCCATTCATCAGGAATAACGAAACCCGGTTTCCAGATATAACACTCAGCGTCATTGAAATGGAACGAAAACTTCTTATCACAAACTTGTGATACACTCAAAAGATTGTGTTCAAGCTGCTCCACATAATTCACCTTCTCAAATTTGACTTTGTCATTCTTTAAAGTACCCTGTCCAGTTATGTACCCGCCTTTATTACCCGCAAAAGCGACATAACCTCCATCAATATTTTTAACATCTTCAAGCAATCTAATATTCCCTGTCATATGTCGAGAGCAACCACTATCCACATACCATGTATTGTTGATAGTCCTCCTTGGTTGTCCCTACATAAACAACGAAAATCAGTTAGAAATAGGAACCCAAGCCATTGTGGTCTTGATCAAAATAAACAACTTCTAGCAATTCACAATCAATGTTATCTTTAACCTTTGGAATAGAAGTTTCACTATCAGACTTTTTCAAAGAAGACACATTTTGATTATTTTGAAAAACATTATTTGATATATTATTATCAGTTTCAAATGTTTCCAAAATTTTCTTCAATTTTCTGTTTTGTCTTCTCCTTTGTGGTCTAGACAATTTAACTTCAGAATGAGAATCTTTTGAAATTCTAACATGAGGAATCTCAAGTTTCTCTTGACAAACAAATGATTTATAATTCAATTTATCCTGCTGTTTAAATCCAGAGGATTTAACAAAAGATCGACAGGACATATTTTTCTCCAAACTAAAAGATGACTTTCTCTCATCTGTTCTTTTCAAAATCTTCACCACTTTTGGTTGTGAAGGAACATTCTTCAATTTGCCCTGGTTCTTATAAGGACGATTGACCAGAATGTGACTAGCCTTGTTGCAATGAAAACAAACTCTTCTCTCTTGATGAGTTCTAAATAAGAAATGTTCTTTGAGTTTGAGGAGCCATCGGAGGAATAAGCTTCAGAAGATTTTCCAGAACAGTTTACTGACTTCTTTGGAACATAAACCTGTGCAAGCACCTTTGATGAATGCAACTTTTGATGACCAGCAGCGACAAGACCACTTGACTGTAAAATTGGGGAAAGCTTAGGTGTAACAACTTTCACCTCATTAGTTTCAGTCAGAATGCATCTATCACGAGTAACAGTTTTTACAACTGTTGGTTCATCAAGTTTCACCTCTTTTGGAATACCTTCGACTTTCTTCTCATCAAACACCTCATCCACAGAATCAGATTCATAAACCATATCCTCACCAGTTACCGGATTGACTTTCAACACTGTTTTTGGATCTATTTCCTCTTCATGTATGATTTCAGGTTCAACCACATAATTTGCATTAAATGGTGGAGGAACAAATCCAATCCCAGCAACTCTCTTAGTAGGATCAGCATTAGCATTAAAATAATCCAAAACAACTGATGAATTTTCAAAGTTTTCCATTTTTCTATGAAGTTTGATCACTTCAGACTCTTTGTCAGAAATTTCTTTATTCTTTTGTGCAACAACTTCATTTCGTTTTTCTATCTCAGCATAAGCCATATCCAGATGATAAGCTTGTTCTTTATATTTTAACCCCAGAGAATTTAAGTCTCTTTTCAAAGATTCAATTCTATCGATGCACAATTTATCATTATCTTTCAGTTTCTGATTAACTGAATGCATCGATTTCATATCACAAATCAAGTTTGTGTTATCATCCATGACCTTTTGCAATTTATCTTTTACAGTAATGCAGTTAGAACAGTAAATATGAAAAACAGAGTCTTTTACCTTTGACGGATCAGACATGTCTGCCATGAAAACTTTGGCAATGGGAATATTCTCTGAATCAGCACCATCTGAAGCATTTTGTGTTAAAACAATATCATCTTCAGCAACACCTGATGCAACATCATAATCAATATTCTGCACTTGTTCTATCTCTTCATCAACAATCTGCACACTTTCACCATCACTTGAACTATCACTCGAACTGTCATCATCAATCACTTCTTCTGATTTTTCAGAATGAATTTCTGCTACAAAGGCTTCACTTACAGCACCCACTAAATCTTCCAGATGAATACCCCAGTCATAGTTTTCATCGTTCTGAGCAACCAACGCCGATGATGCAGATGCATGATTTGAATTTCCAAATGAACCATGTGATTGATTACGATTATTCTGAAAATTATTCTGCTTCTTCTGAGAATCAAACTCAACCTTTTGCTTCACACACTCTTTAGCAAAGTGACCATAATCTTGATAGTTATAACAACGCACTTTGGTTTTATCAAATCCCATGCATGATCGACTATTAGATCCAATATACTTTCTGCCAGTTTTCTTCAAGAAATCCTTTGCTTGACGCATCAACATAGCCATATTCCATTAGATATTCATTTCTTCCAGATCAACAGGGTCAATCTGTCTGAAATATTCTTCAATAACCTCAGGATCATGAATTTTCCCTCCAATAAAATTCTCATACGAAGCCATGAATGAGGAAAACATAGCTAGATAATCATCAGCAACCTTTTGATTCATATGAGATCCAGAAGATGTAGAAGCTGTTGTCACAGAAAATCCAGAATGACTAGAATGAATAGGAACTCCAGAACACTGATCATTAGAAGAATCTTGAGCATCGCCAGAAAGAATGCAACTCCTGTACCAGTTTTACTAGAAGTCTTGGAAAAATACATTGAAGGATCCTGGATATGCTCCATGTTAGTCTCTTTCTTCTTCATATTCAGGTCATGCGATTGAATCTTCCCAAGAACTTCTTCAAGAGACATGGTTTTGTACTTGATATTTTCTTTTATCAAAACCGTATACACATCAAATTTTGATGGTAATGCCTCCAAGAACTTATCATTAATTTCTTCAGTCTTATACACCACAGAAGCACTCGACAGTTCACTAAGCAGATGATAGAATCTGGTAGCAAGATCATCCAAGGATTCATTTTGAAAATGTTTGAAGACCATGAATTGCTTCTTCAGTATCTCTTTTCTACTATTCTTTACATCCAAACTACCTTCACATCTTTTCTGTAAAGCTTCCCACAGTTGTTGAGAAGACTTGAATTGTTTGAAACTGTGATATATTTCCTTCAGAAGAGACATCGAAATACTCGCTATCGCTTTCTTTTCCCTATCAAACAACAACTTTTCTTCAGTAGTTAACGCTGACACCGGTTTTGGAACATCATCCTTTCCCATCCACGAATAAGTCAGATGCGTATAACCTTCTAAAATAGGAATCCAGAGACTGGTATCGGTAAAAGATACGAACTGATCAAACCTATCTTTCCAATTAGAATAGTCAGCAAGATTCAACAACTTCGGCGGTTTTTGAGATATACCAATCTCATTATCATAATTGAACATATTCGTTACTTGTACCATATTTGCCATTTTCCTGAAAAATTTCCAAGTGTTGAACACCCACTACCCTTAGGCGAAGATAATAAGTTCGCTTTTGTGATACCCAAGCGAAGTTAAGATGAAGCGAACTTAATAAGTTCGCTTAACCAGAAACCAGAAAATCTGATTAAGTTCGCCTACAAATAAGTTCGCTTAATTTGTGAGAAGCGAACTTGACAAGTTCACCTGCTAAGTTCGCCTGCACACCAAATCAGCAAGTTCGCTTGCTTCAGCAAAATCAAACTCAAGAACAGTTCAGTCCAGAAACCGCGAACCAAAAATCAACATAAAACTTCATGATTCACTGATTTGAAGGAATTAGTCAAAATCAAACCGTAGGATTGTGTAATTTTTCCATTAGAATCTTTCTATCGGATCAATTTCTTGAAAATCATCTTCAAAAACACCAAATCAGAACCAAATTAAGCTTGAAAACTCCATGGAAATGAAAATTTCAAATATGATGAATTTCTTGTCAATTTGCATACAAAACCGTCTAGAATCACCAAGAATCATGAGCATTAGCTCTGATACCACTTGTAGGTCCTCATGGCACTTCTACGGATCGTTCTCGTGATAAGACGTGTCGTTAACTCGAAGTGCAGAATCCAACGAATCAACGATTGCATACACAAAAGACAATAGAGACAATCAAGTAAATAACATTCACACTTGTATTCCAATTCTCAATAGAGTTTACAGACTCAATCAGACCAAATCGTTCAACTTTGTTCACTATCTGATTCTCTACTCAAACTGACTCTGTAAACCCTATTTATAGACATCTGACCTACATTAGGCGAACTTAACAAGTTCGCCTCTAACAGACTAAGAGAACTTAACAAGTTCGCTTCAAATAGACTTAAGCGAACTTAACAAGTTCGCCTCTATTAGACTAGGCGAACTTAACAAGTTCGCCTCTAGCATAACTTGCATAAACACTTAGAACATTTTACATTACAAAAACATAAAGACATTAGATCTAAACTATTAAAAAGCTTTTGTCATTACAAACTATGTCCTAACAGACTATGTCCTAACATCACCTCATCATCAACCAGTTGTACAACCGTTAGTCAGCCACAAAGGGTGAGTCCAATACATACATACATACCATATCTCCCGTAGGAACTTGTGGTAGATTCGTTCATTTGTGATTTTCATAAAACCTCTTCCTCATTTTAGTTAAGGCATTCGTACATTTTATTAAACGAAACATCATTTCATTCGTAAACCTTTCGTAAACTTCATTTGGCAAAACATTTCATAAACATCATCCTTCGTAAACATCATTTCATAAACGTCATTTTGTAAACATCATTTTGTAAAACATCATTTCGTATGTATGCACACCAGCCCAAAAACATTAATTAAAACATTTAAAGAAGGGCTTCTAGAACTCACATGAGATAAACAGGGTCAAAGGTCTGTAAAGGATTTTCTAACATGTACGTACACAACCTAGCCTTAGCTTTACACACAACTATTACATTTTACTTCTAGATGTCAAGAACTTAGGGGTACACGGTTTCTTCCCAGCGAAATTAGGGGTTCGTGGTTCAAGGGGAAATTCTCGGCCGTGAACTTCACCCCAAATCGTGAACTTCACTAAACCGTGAGCTTCACCCAACCGCAAACTTCACTTAACCGTGAACTTCACTCAAACCGTGAACTTCACCCAAACCGTTAACTTCACCCAAACCGCAAACTTCACTTAACCGTGAAATTCCCAAACCGCAAACTTCCCAACCGTGAACTTCCTAAACCGTAAACTTCTCAAACCGTGAACTTCCCAAACCGTAAACTTTCTAAACCGTGAATTTCTTCCCAACCGCAAACTTCACCCAAACCGTGAACTTCATGCAAAAACTTGGACTCGGATCTGGATCGACAGATTAATCAAGTTTGGAACTTTTTGCATTCAAAATGTGTATTTTCCCCTCGTGATTCCAAACCTATAATCCTTTTCTCATTTGGTTTATAAAAACTCATCCTTTTTATGAAAATACCCGAAACCCCATAAAAACAAAAACTCAGATTTGGTCCGGGTCGTTACCTGTTTTCGAGATTCTGAATTCGAGATCTTGCTCACTAGCTCAGTAGTAACACGCTCTTTCAATCTCGGGTCGATCCTTCACTTTCTCCCTCTACGGTTTCTCTCTCTAGATTCTTGTAAATGAGAGAAATGAAGGTGACTTGGGCTATTTATAGGGAGGCTCCTCCCCCTTATGCGCCACCCACAAGCTCGTCGGCCCATCCGGCCCGGCCCGTCATGCCGTGTTCGTTTATTCTTTTTGTCTCGTGTTCACCCATTATTATAACTCGTCGTCTTATTTTTGGGATGTTACAATTTATTAGAATTCGAAGATAAAGGAGTTGATTTCCACATCACTTGTGGTAGTCTGTCACATCACCTGGTGCCTTCTAGCTCAACCCTTATGGTTATGGTAATTTCCATCATTAATCGAGTGACTGAGAATTGGGATTAGGGATACGGATTAATCATGAACATTGGCTCGGACAGTAAGACTCACTAGAGTTCTTATGCACTTCAAATTATGATTACATGTGCAGCCGCAAGGATAATTTACTTTGCATGGTCCATATAGTGTTCCTCCTATCCCAGTCTCTTATTCAAAAGGATTCTGAAATGTTCATTAGATCGTGTCATCGTGTTGCACTCTTAAGTAACAGTGTGTATGTTCAATCGGATTACTCTTAGTCATGTGTTGCAATACTCAGGAATGTACCGACTAAAGCTATTGTTGGATGGAGTTTATGGTAGAGAGACACAACCGGTTCCTTCTAATAACAGGATGTGTATGGTGGAAGTGAGGCACTATGTTTAGGGCAGAGATCCTCAAATTATTATCGAGCAACTCATGCGCCAATTTTGTATGTACGAGTGGATCCACATGATCCCGATGAGTGTTTGGGTCTCCAGACCCGTAAAGTTCTCCACCTCGGGTTCCCACCAGATCAGGGAGTCCTATCTGTCATACATCTTGTAGGCTCCTTTAGACATCAAATAGGGATGGATTCTTCTTGATTTCTAGTGCAAAGCTCAAGTAACAAAGGTGTGTGTTTGTTTGTAGTGAGCCGAGAAAAGGAAGAGCTAGAGCAAAGCTCTTGCTTTGTTTCCATACGCCCCCTTTTATACTAGAATCGATTGAGTAAGAACTTGGTAATAATGATGGAACATCATTACAAAGTATGGAGGTTGGAGTGTAGTGTGGAAGAAGCAACAATGAGGTGATGGGGGTGGCATGATTGTCGTGAATATGGGTGATGGGATGGGGGGTTGGTCTTTACTTGTGATCTTCACCATAAGGTTTGAAAGTTGAAACAAATGAGTAGAAATCATAACTATAAAGAGTATGATTGATGCTGGAGTGTACAAGGAGTTAAATGGGAGTGGTCTTGACACAAAATCAAATTAGTAGCATGAAGAGGCGATGTGGGGTTGGCCCCTTTGTGGGGTTCTTGGCCGAGAATGGCCAATGGTGGGGGTTGGTTTGGGTTTGGTTAAAAAATAGTGGGGTTAGGTGGGATATATTTAGGGCATTTGATGATTTGAATCTTACTTATGATAATATACGATAATTTAGCTCGGTGTTGATGCATTAGAGACATACGGGTTAGAACATAACTACTTAGTAACTTGTTTAATAATGTACACTTTATTTATAAGTGACTAAACGCATACATATATATATATATATATATTATATATATATATAGGGGACGGTTCCACTAATAAGTGGTGTTTCGCTAAGAAATACTAAGAAGTGGGTCAAACGAACTCCGATTGAGCTCATTATAGCAACGTTGGAACCGTCTCATCGAACCCTAACCCGGACCCAAAAACCTAAACCCCCCTCCACCCGCACCACCAAAAACCTAAACCCCCCTCCAACCCTACCCCAAAAAGCCTAAAACCACCACCCCCACCACACAAAAACATAAACCCCCACACCACCCCCCAAAAACCTAAACCCACCCCCACCCACACCCAAAAACCTAAACCTCCCACTCCTACCCTAAAAAAAACCTAAACCCTAAAAGCTAAACCATATATATATATATATATATATATATATAATCTCTTAGTTTAGACGTGTTACGAACTTGAATGAAGGCGTTCAAGTTTTCATATATTTTTAATTCTAAATGTGTTCACTCACATTTTATACGCATCTTGAGAGAATAATTCACAATGACAACTTTAGAATAATTTCACGAGAATCTTTATATAATATATATTAAAGATTTAGTCTTCGGAATATGAAGCTTTGTATGTCACACAAGTATATATTGTTTGTTGCAAAAAAAATTCAAGCTAACCTCAAGGTTAACCTATAATTTAATGATATAATTGTATCAATGATTTGTACAAAAGTATAAAGGAACCCTAATGCACGAAGGGATTGATGTGAGTCTGCTTAATTAAATAAGAAGATATTAGTTTAAGTTTTGAATAATATTTATGTAAATAATTGTATAGTAATTTGAATAGTTGAATAAATGAATGAATGGTTTTCCTTTGTTTATATTTTGGATGAATATATGCATAAATGAATTAAATAATTAGTGTCTTTTGTTTGAAAGTAAATGAATAAAGAAATAAGTAAATAGTTTTTTTTTGTAAATGTATAAATTAATAAATGAGTAAATAAATAGGTGAATAATAATTAGTTGAATAATTTAGAAATTAACTACATAAATAAATAAGTAATTAATTAAATAAATAAATCCTTTTATTTATTTATAGTTTGAGTTTCCATGAGAATTAAGTGTAAAAGTAATCTCATTCATATTTTAAAAATGTGTAGGTCCTTGGAGCCTCGTCGCGCAGCGGAAATACACAGATCTGTTCAGTGATTTGTGTGGGAACAAAGAAGAATGAGAAAGAGAGAAGCACGAACATAAAGAAGAGAATCAACACAAAAACGATACGTAATCCATAACAACGAAGTCATCTCACATTACATACCGAAGAAGTACACATCTCTCGTCTACGCTCACGGTCTAGGGGCGGGAGAGCTCATCCCGCCCGGACACCTCTCGACCTAGTTCCTAGAAGTTCCACCTACAAATGAAGACAAGTCTTCTATTTATAGGGGCAGGAACACTACCTGCATACTTAGCTAAGTACGCAGGGCATTGGTCATGCGTACTTGCTAAGTACGCAAGGCAAAAGCCTTGCTTACTTACTAAGTACGCAGGACCAACTGGTGAATAAGCTAAGTACGCAGGAACACCCTCCTGCGTACTAGCCTAGTACACCGATACATAGAATTTAATCTATAGTTACTAAAACATGCTTCTACAGACTCCCTCTTAACTATAGCATCAAATTCTATCTATCACTAACACTAATAATCATCAGTTTACAAAGAATGTCCTAACAGACTCCCCCTAAACAAATGAAATCACGTGTCTTCTTGCGAGACTTGATCTTCTAGCATTCCACTTGAGATCTTTAAATCTTCAAACTTCAGTCTTCAATTGCTTAGTGATGACAAACCCGACTCCCTCTTAACTGTAGCTTTCATTATAGACCAAACCAAGTGTTTCAATAAGAACCAACTAACCCAACACAACTCATTGTAGTTCATCCTCTCAGCAGTAGCAACCTCCACCCTGACTTAGAATTCCTCCAAATCAGCTGGCATATGATAGAGAGTTTGAATTTCCAATAACCTGCATCAAACTAATTAGCTCCAATAGGAATTCCAGTAAGATAAACTTTAGTCTTCACACCAGATGTGTCCAACTCTATCCTGTATCTTCACGAGTCAACCAAATTCCCGAAGATGTTCATTTCCAATTTCCCCTTTCAATGTAAGCTTCTCCTGACTAGACCAGAAACAAGGGAACGTTTCCTATCCCGTCGGAAAATGATAATAGGTTCCATCTTCAACTAATAATCCAACGAATATCCAGCTTTATCTTGTAAACACACGATAGAATCAAAGACAAAATCATGCTCAGAAGTGATCATCCTGAATCCAAAGTCCAACATTCTTCAATTAGATCTTTATTCATGGGTAACACCTCCTAATCTATATACATTCACCATGGCGTGAAGTTCCATAACTAGGTTGTCTATCTGGCATTCCGCCCAGATCCCAAATGAGAAATCCAATCATAACTAAATCACATCAAATCTTGAACACAGGCTTAACCAATGAGCACGAAAAATATAGTTTACACGAGAAATCATAGTTGAGATCCATGTTACGTTAAAGAGGTATATATATAGGAAGTACCAACGGCTTTTCCACCACCTCTTTAATGTCTCATGAGTATTAGATTTTATCCCCCTCATTTCTCTGTAAACTATGACCAGCTTCCTTACCGCTTCACTCAAATTTTCAAAACCACAACTAGTCAAAACTAGGATTTTATTCTTTTATTCCTTTACAAAGATCCAAAACAGCAAATCCTTGGGTTCAAGTTGTTCCAGTATTCATCCCCTATTAAAGAAGTATCATAGATACTCGTAGCCTACATATTTAGGTTTGAATACCTAAACAATATGATTCTTTTTGCAAAGACCCAAAGCAGCAACATCTTCACAAATAAAACGAGACCTTTAGCTGATGACGACCCAGTCGCTCAACTTGATTCAACATTCATTCCCTATTAAAGAAGTATCCTGGATACTTGTAGCCCACATTTTCAGGTTTGACCACTTAAACAATGTATGACAATTGGTATCATCCAAGAAAAATCTAGTCCTTGTTTCGCCAAACCACATCAAATTTCAGTCCTGAAAAACCAAAATATTATCTTCTCAAAAATGGCCCGAAAAAAGCATACAAACGATCACTAAAAATTTTGGCCAAGAAAAGATTTCCCGCCAAAAATCTTTTTTTTAATCCCAGATGATAGTTCATCCGTACTTAGCAAATACGCAGATATATGGTGTTCCTGTACTTAGTAAGTTCGCAAAGCCAAGTCTACATGCGTACATGCTAAGTTCGCATAGCCAACTACTCATGCGTACTTAGCAAGTACGTAGGACAACTACTCTTGCGTACTTAGTAAGTACGCAGGGCAAAACCCATGCGTACTTAGTAAGTACGTAGAAAAGCTGAATTTGCGTACTTAACAAAAAGTAGCAGCGTTCTTGACGGATCTTGAGGAGAATGCTCGAAAAGTGTTGGATCTGATAAATTGATGCTTCTAAAAGTTTAGAAATCATCTTCTAACAAACCCTCAGCCTTCCAAACACCAAATGAAGCGATAACAAAGACGAATCTAAGGATTTTTGACAGAAAAAGTAGCGAACTTTCATAACTCAGATCTGCTCCAAAAACCCTAAAACTCGAATCTTGAACACAAATCAACGAGCACCAAGGCTCTGATACCAGTTGTAGGTCCCTGGAGCCTCGTCGCGCATCGGAAATACACGGATCTGTTCTGTGATTTGTGTGGGAACAAAGAAGAACGAGACAGAGAGAACACTAACATAAAGAAGAGAATCAACACAAAAACGATATGTAATCCATAACAACGAAGTCATCTCACATTATATACCGAAGAAGTACGCATCTCTCGTCTACGCTCACGGTCAAGGGGCGAGAGAGCTCATTCCGCCGGGCACCTCTCGACCTAGTTCCCAGAAGTTCCACCTACAAATGAAGACAAGTCTTCTATTTATAGGACACTACCTGCGTACTTGGCTAAGTACGCAGGGCATTGGTCATGCGTACTTGCAAAGTACGCAAGGCAAAAGCCTTGCGCACTTACTAAGTACGCAGGACCAACTGGTGAACAAGCTAAGTACGCAGGAACACCCTCCTGCGTACTAGCCTACTACACCGATACAAATAATTTAATCTATAGTTACTAAAACATGCTTCTACAAAATGTTTTATAAAATTAATTTATAAGAGGGATTTTGGGTGTCAATAATAAAATATATATTTGTAGTTTATAATGAATATCTTATTAAGACAGTTAGGTAAATATATCTAACTTTTTAGTTTGATAAAAGTCGCGGCGTCACAACCACGATTATTTTGTAGTTTCAAAAGTTATAAAATAATGGGGTATAAGAAATGCACTAAACATTTGTCATTCCTTAGTAATATATACTAGTAGTGAAATAATATGCATGTAGTTTTAAACATTGTTCGTCGTACGCTTGTGATGATTAAAATGCTTAAACATGGTTATAAATATATATGCATATTTTTATTATTTTAAAAAAAAAAAAGAATATTAGTTGTAAAAAGAATAATGAAAATTTTATATAAACATTTATAAAAATATGTATAGTTGTTAAAGTTTGTTCGTTTATGTTTTGTTATCGTTATAACGTGTATTTTAGCCTTCCATCCCCATAAGAAAATGTATGCATGTATATGTTTATATAACTAAATATATATGTATGTGTGTTAGATGGAAGTAATATAGTAAGTCAAACAAAAAAAGGAATTGAAAATGGGGCAGGTCCGGGTAAGTAACATAACCAAGTGATCTAGGCTATTATGTTGATAGGGATTAGAAGCAATTAAGTTTTAACAAAAATGGATCCAGGGACCCTTCTTCCCCAAAAGAACAATACGAAGAAACCCTAGATTCAAACACCCCAAAACACTAACAGACTCAAAGGGGGTTTTGAACCAGAACTGAAATCGAGCATGAGGAGATGGATTATTGCCTGAAATCCGGGCCGATTGGATGAAGAAACTGGGTGCCTGCTGTTTATTCCCGATCGCGACAGGGAGGGAGAAAGAAAAGGATTCGAGTGATGATTTCATATGGATTATTTATAGGAATTAATGTGAGATGAGTTCAACACGCATTACAACCTTTGTTTAATGGATAATATGGGATTTTAACATTAATTCGTGGGTTTTTTGAATGCTCAAACCGTAACCTCTTAAATGGGTTAATTAGGTTTGATTTTTCCATTGATTCGTTGGTTACAAGAGTTTAAACGATTAGAATTGAGTGACAACTGATTTGGGTGAGTTACATTTCGTTATTACAAGGATTTGATAGATTTAAAACTTGATTTTGACCTTTGCAAGTCAAAGTTGGATAAGGCCTTGTTCCAGGGTTCAAGGAGACAAAAAGGGTTCAAGGTAGGGGTTCAAATGGATATGTAAAAGGGTTCATGGGTGTTGATGGTTACATGGAGGGTTCATAACTATGTTTTATGTGAGGCCCCGAACCCGGGAGGCCTCACTTATTGGATTTACTCATCAACACATAGCACTTTAAACATAAGACATTCATTAACACAGCGGAAACAACTTAAACTTCATCATACGCAGCGGAAACATAACATGACTAAACATAACTTATCAAATACAACTGAAGCTTGTCTTAATCAACATAAACAAAAGAAACATAAACAGGATGCCAACTGCTGGTCTTCGGGTAACTCTTCTTGCCAAGCCAAGCATCTACTTCCATCTACTACCACCTACACTTAACTGATGTGCATACTAAAAATCAGCAACGCTGAGTGAGTTCTAACGTTTACTTTACATCATTTATACAAAAGATTTACTAATACATACATACATACTGCTCTTAAGGCAAAACTTTACATACTACACTTTTCAAAAACATAATTTAAAACATTCTTAAAGTAGCCGTCAATTCCTTGTCACTGTTGGTACTGTCCTCGTGATCAATACCCCTTAACCGTCAATTCTTATCACTGCTGGTACTGTCCTCATGATCAGTACCACTTAACCGTCAATTCATCTTTACTGTACTGCCCTCATGGCTTACATCCATGAACCGACAAGTACCTGGTCAATGCCCCCATGGCTTACACCATGAACCGACACTACCGCTTATCCGTCAATTCTGTTACATACTGGTATTGTCCTCGTGATCAATACCTTCTGGGTCCTCGTGACCCAATGATGTTGTCCTTGCGGGCAACACCACATGACACGATGTTGTCCTCGTGATCAATACCTCTTAACTGGTACATGGGGGATTGCGTAGTCCCCCGAGCAACCGCCGTCACTCATTCCAATTGTACAACTGTTAACGAGCCACCGAGACTCTTACTAATGGGTAGAACTCAAATCTGACATCTTGTACAAGTAACATCTGTCCCAAGGACCTTTACAAACTGGTACACATTCCCGAAGGAAAGCTGTTCACTTTACTGTTCATAAAACTTTTCTGTAAATCTTGTTCATAACTTTCATATATAATATGCCTTTGTTTATGTATATAAAAATATAGTAAACGCTTGCCATAAAATATATATCTTGCTTTACTTGAACATACTAACATATATATTATGCCTTTGTTTATGTATATGAAAATATAGTAAATGCTTGCCAAAATATATATCTTGCTTTACTTAAACATACTAACATATATATTATGCCTTTGTTTATGTATATGAAAATATAGTAAACGCTAGCCATAATATAGATATACTTTCCTCAAAACATACTTTTGCCACTTTTAAACTTTTCACTAAAACATAACTTTTCCTTTCAGTTTATAATATATAAAATATAATGAACACTTTACACTAAGTATGCACACCACCCCTAAAGAAGGCAAAAAGGGGATTAGAACTCACCTGGTAAGCTAATTCGGGTTGTCCTAAACAAGGTCCAACAACGTCACTTCCGATCTGAATTGATTAGTTATATACACATCAGACCACTACCGACTCTAATGGTTTTACTACTCTAACATACTGACTTCACTTAATCAGACCTGATGCCTGCGTACTTAGCAAGTGCGCAGACACTGCTTCCTGCGCACTTAGCAAGTTCGCAGACTTCCCTTCCTGCGCACTTAGCAAGTGCGCAGGTCCCTCTTCCTGCGCACTTAGCAAGTACGCAGGACCTGCTCTGTGCGCACTTAGCAAGTGCGCACGACCTGTTCTTGGTGAAAAACCCTAACTTTCGCATTCGGGTCTGATCACTTCAAGATCCCGAACCTGGTTGCATTCAAAACGTTTGTTTTCCATTAAGGAACTCAAATCTATGCTTATCCTTCAGTTTCATCCGATTAAACATAACCTTTTCACCCAAAACCCAAAAAACCCAAAAATGAACTAAAACTCAGATCTAGGAGAATCAGTTACCTGTAATCACTTCCTTTTCGTTGCTAAACACCCACGAGACTCTTGCTAACGATCCTTGAAGATTAAATCCGAAAACCGAGACTTTCTCTCTCTAGGCTCTCTCTCACTCTCTCTCTCTAGAATCCGAAAATCTGGATGGAAATGGGGCTTTTGGGCAGGTCTTGAGGTTTATAAGGGCCCAAACTTGCCCCTTTCGGCCCATACATCCCGGCTCAAGCCCGCTTCTCTTCTCCTTATTAAAGTTTTAATTTTCTCGTGAATTCTTTCGCGCTATAAAACTCGGGATGTTACAAGTCTACCCTCCTTACAATAGGTTTCGTCCTCGAAACCTGCCATAAGCTATACTGATAGCAAATCACAGAATGGGTGGCATAAACCGTAGCTATGCAAGGCAGCTTGGTCATGAAGGCCATTGTGATCAACTACCACTGAGGATCTAATCCAGATAATATCTAGTTCTAAGGCTTCTAAGCTGATGGGGCTAACTAATCACTTAAGGAAATAATAACATAAACCTGACATATCACAAATAAGAGTTTGCAACGTACCTTACTGAGTCATCTGGTAAACCCTTGATGTGGCCTTGTTGATGTAAGGTTCTTTCTCTGCACCCTTACCCTTTCCGGATCCTCCCGCTTCCAGCTCTTTGCGCATTCTACAATCTCCGCTCAAATGCCCTAGCTCCCCACAATTGTTGCACTTGGGCTTTGCTGTGCAGTCACGTGATTGGTGTCCAAACTTTCCACACTTAAAGCAACCCGCTTGCCCAGCTCTACACTCTCCTCCGTGCCTTTTTCCACACTTTCCACACAGACCCTCTGCTTCTAACCTTGACCTCCTATCACTAGGACCCTGAAGTTCCTCCCCAGTCCGCTTAGGCGCTTGTTTCTTAGGTTCTTCAGAAATGACTTCAGAGGCAATGTCATTATAGACAACTCCGTTCAAAACAACCACCGACTCAAAGGTACTCGGTGTGTTGGCCCTTACAAAGGTACGTATCTTTGGAGGAAACCCTTGAACATAATAATGAATCCTCCTCTCCTATGTGGTTACAAGATGAGGCACCAGGCGTGCCAGTTCGTTGTACTTGGAAGTATATTGTCTGTGAGTCATGAGTCCGGCTTGCAACGTCAGGAACTCTCTCTCCACCTTGTGGACTTCGTTCTTAGGACAAAACTTCTCAATTACTAACGCTTTCAGATCATTCCACCTCATTAGTTCGACCGCTTGGTCACCCTTCGCTTGTTTCACAGTCTCCCACCAGTGTGCTGCCTCTCCCTTTAGTGACTTAGCTGCGAACCTGACCGCTTGATCCGGTCGACAGTCACTGAGGCTGATGGTGGATTCCATGCCATTGATCCAATCTAAAGTACCTGCTGCTTCTTTCTCCCCAGTTAGCTCAGGGGGATCACAACCACGAAATACCTTGTAATCGCATCCGCGAGTAGGCGGTGCAACATTCTCCACCAGGATTGGTCCTCCCGCAGCTGGTAGCACTACTGGCCCTTCAGTGGCTGGGATTACATTGGAGTTCTCCTTAGCCTTCCTCAACGCTTCGTCTAGTATAGCCGGTAAGGTTTCTTTCAGCAATCGGGTAAACTCGCGGCTAATAGCTGCTTGTACTACTGGTTCAAACTCAAATGTCTGGTCATCTCCTTCCGCATGTTCAACATTGTGCTGACTAACCTCTGTGTCAGTATGAGTAGTGTGAACACTCCCCTCGATCATTTGATTTATGCTAGTTCCACCGCGGCGGCCTGTACGTCCACCACGTCTTCCTCCTCCACTTCCTCTAGTTCCTCCACGTCTTGCCATTTCTAACTGAAAGATAGGGAACAAAGGGATTTAATTTCAGCATGCTAGGGAATATGTAGAACACAATAAGTAAGGTAAGATGTTAATATACACTGGCCATCTGCAATTAACCATTACATCACTTCTCGTTTTCCATTTATTCGCTTTCATGATTCCACTAAAGCCTCTATTCTTATCTTGACACTCTAAAACTAGGAAAGAAACTTTACTTACTATACACTTCTGGTGCTTTGGCTTGAGTTACCCGTTACTGGCATCCGCTAATTGTCCCATTCTCAGTTTAAGTCTGAACATCGAGGATGTCCAAATCTCTCAAACTATGGCTCTGATACCAACTTGTGAGGCCCTGAACCCGGGAGGCCTCACTTATTGGATTTACTCATCAACACATAGCACTTTAAACATAAGACATTCATTAACACAGCGGAAACAACTTAAACTTCATCATACGTAGCGGAAACATAACATGACTAAACATAACATATCAAATACAACTGAAGCTTGTCTTAATCAACATAAACAAAAGAAACATAAACAGGATGCTAACTGCTGGTCTTCGGGTAACTCTTCTTGCCAAGCCAAGCATCCACTTCCATCTACTGCCACCTACACTTAACTGATGTGCATAGTAAAAATCAGCAACGCTGAGTGTGTTCTAACGTTTACTTTACATCATTTATACAAAATATTTACTAATACATACATACATACTGCCCTTAAGGCAAAACTTTACATACTACACTTTTCAAAAACATAATTTAAAACATTCTTAAAGTAGCCGTCAATTCCTTGTCACTGTTGGTACTGTCCTCGTGATCAATACCGCTTAACCGTCAATTCTTATCACTGCTGGTATTGTCCTCGTGATCAGTACCACTTAACCGTCAATTCAACTTTACTGTACTGCCCTCAAGGCTTACATCCATGAACCGACAAGTACCTGGTCAATGCCCCCATGGCTTACACCATGAACCGACACTACCGCTTATCCGTCAATTCTGTTACATACTGGTATTGTCCTCATGATCAATACCTTCTGGGTCCTCGTGACCCAATGATGTTGTCCTTGTGGGCAACACCACATGACACGATGTTGTCCTCGTGATCAACATCGGGTATTTTCCTCGTGATCAATACCTCTTAACTGGTACATAGGGGATTGCGTAGTCCCCCGAGCAACCGCCGTCACTCATTCCAATTGTACAACTGTTAACGAGCCACCGAGACTCTTACTAATGGGTAGAACCCATATCTGACATCTTGTACAAGTAACATCTGTCCTAAGGACCTTTACAAACTGGTACACATTCCCGAAGGAAAGCTGTTCACTTTACTGTTCATAAAACTTTTCTATAAATCTTGTTCATAACTTTCATATATAATATGCCTTTGTTTTTGTATATAAAAATATAGTAAACGCTTGCCATAAAATATATATCTTGCTTTACTTGAACATACTAACATATATATTATGCCTTTGTTTATGTATATGAAAATATAGTAAACGCTTGCCAAAAGATATATCTTGCTTTACTTGAACATACTAACATATATATTATGCCTTTGTTTATGTATATGAAAATATAGTAAACGCTTGCCTTAATATAGATATACTTTCCTCAAAACATACTTTTGCCTCTTTTAAACTTTTCACTAAAACATAACTTTTTCTTTCAGTTTATAATGTATAAAATATAATGAACACTTTACACTAAGTATGCACACCACCCCTAAAGAAGGCAAAAATGGGATTAGAACTCACCTGGTAAGCTAATTCGGGTTGTCCTAAACAAGGTCCAACAACGTCACTTCTGATCTGAATTGATTAGTTAAATACACATCAGACCACTACCGACTCTAATGGTTTAACTACTCTAACATACTGACTTCACTTAATCAGACCTGATGCCTGCGTACTTAGCAAGTGCGCAGACACTGCTTCCTGCGCACTTAGCAAGTGCGCAGACTTCCCTTCCTGCGCACTTAGCAAATGCGCAGGTCCCTCTTCCTGCACACTTAGCAAGTACGCAGGTCCCTCTTCCTGCACACTTAGCAAGTGCGTAGGACCTGCTATGTGCGCACTTAGCAAGTGCGCACGACCTGTTCTTGGCGAAAAACCCTAACTTTCGCATTCGGGTCTGATCACTTCAAGATCCCAAACCTGGTTGCATTCAAAACGTTCGTTTTCCATTAAGGAACTCAAATCTATGCTTATCCTTCAGTTTCATCTGATTAAACATAACCTTTTCACCCAAAACCCGAAAAACCCAAAAATGAACTAAAACTCAGATCTAGGAGAATCGGTTACCTGTAATCACTTCCTTTTCGTTGCTAAACACCCACGAGACTCTTGCTAACAATCCTTGAAGCTTAAATCTGAAAACCGAGACTTTCCCTCTCTAGGCTCTCTCTCACTTTCTCTCTCTAGAATCCAAAAATCTGGATGGAAATGGGGCTTTTGGGCAGGTCTTGAGGTTTATAAGGGCCCAAACTTGCCCCTTTCGGCCCATACATCCCGGCCCAAGCCCGCTTCTCTTCTCCTTATTAAATTTTTAATTTTCTCGTGAATTCTTTCACGCTCTAAAACTCGGGATGTTACATTTTATTTGCCTTAAATTCTTTTTAATTACATATAAAAATTGCACTTATAAATTTTATAAAAATTCTAATTATTACTTGTTTATTTATAAGTATTTTATAAAAGAACAAATTTTCTCTTTCATTAGATTTACAAATTGTATCATTGATTTATTTATTATAAATAACTATACATATATATTTATAATTAATTACATATATATATATATATATATATATATATATATAAAGGATGTAATTGTACGATTAAAATCCATAAGATATATATATGTTTTTTTATATATTTATTATAACAATATATATATATATATATACATACATTTGTGTTATATAATAAAAAATAATATCTAAATGAATGGTTGAAACTTTGAATTGTTACACGTTAAAATAATAATTAATGTGACATATTTTGTCGGGCAAGTACGAGATTTAAATGTAGTGTTATTATTGCATAAAATATAATAAAAATAAGGCCGAAAAATCATGGATGTTACAGTATCCCCAAGTTGAGGGAATTTCGTCCTGAAATTCAACTGTTGGAGGCTATTGAATCAGGAAAAAGATGTGGGTTTGGATTTTTAACGACCTTGATTGTCTGTTTGAGGAGTACAATCGATATCAAGATTTAGGTCTGATATTCAAAGTCAGGCATGAATGATGATAGTGGACTTAGGAGGAAACTGTCGAAGTATATTTTGAACTCCAACGATGGAATGCATCACTCGAAATGAGAACGATGAGAATTTGATGTTCAAACCTTGTTTAGGATGTAGTTTAATATGTTCAGGATATATCACCGGATAAAAGATTTCACAAACATCGGTCAAAGTCAAAATAATATAAAACTTCACGTGACACGAACAACGCTACTTCTGATAATATGACACGAACACTTATATATAGGAAGTACCAACGGCGTATCTACCATGCCCTTATCATATCATCTCAGTTTCGTTACTATATATCACAATAGGTTTTATGTCATAACACACGACAGAATTTGCTATGTTTTCCATATGCTGACTTTTATAATTACGTGTGCACCCGTAATTACTCAAATCGTTGCATGGTCCGTATAGATCATCGCATTGTGTGTGGGTCAAGAGGGGACACAAAATCACTTAATTAATAACTATTGTTTTCATATATGTGTTGCTAACAAATAACTATGTCCACAGATAATGAAATCAATCAAGGAATAAAAGAATAACAATGTGGCACAAACCCATGGTTGTCCTAGATAGATGGCATAATCCTCAAGATTACCCATAAAGTTTATAGCTCCCTCGTGTTTGAACAAGAATACGTCAAACCCCGAGTAATTCAAAGTTTATAGCTTCCTCGTGTTTGAACAAAAATACGTCTTACCCCGAGTATTTCTTATAGCAATCAACCTTCATGGATAAAATGAATAATAATGCCTCATGTATAATGTAGGCAATCAATTGCAAATAATCAAGTTTCATGTATAAAGTAAAAAATCAATTTTCAAATAATCAAATTTCGTGTATAATGTAAATAATCAATTTTCAAATAATCGAGTTTCGTGTATAATATAAACAATTGAGTCTTATGAGTAATGTGAACAATCAAATGTAAATAATCGAATCTCATCAGTAATGTAAACTATCGAATTTCGTAGGTGATCGAGTTATGTGGACAAGTGTGTTGCTCGTCGTTCATGTACAATGTGGGTAGTCGAGTATTAAATTTCTAAATTCGTCGATGTTTATAAGAATGGTTAACGCCCATGCGAAATGATTTATCTCCTTGAAGTTGGCTAGTAAGCTCATACATTTCCGAAGTTGAAAGATGATGAGAAAAGTTTGGCTATAGGGTTAGATCTCGATTCAAATCGATGAGGAATTTAAATTTACGAACAAGAGGAGGACGGGATAGATCTTCGGGGAAACACATCCGGAAGGTCTCGTATGGCAGAAATGTCTTGATTGCTCCTCCTTTTGTCCCTCTTTCCACCGCATGAACTAAAAGGCTACATAATCCTTGTGTATGTGTTCTTGGGGTATGGCACAGGATATGGGTTTCAAGCTTACTAGAAAAATGTGCTACTCAATAGAAGGGGGGTGTTTGGAATGCACCTCTCAAAACTAGCAATTTTGGCCTGATGTTTGGGTATTCTTGATGATAATATAGCAGATGTATTTTATGCTTGTAATATTAAGTCAACGAGTAGTAGCATTCACATAAGATAAAATTTTAATACTGAATGAAAAAATGTCAAATATTTATTCCAAACATAGAGTAGCGGTTTCAAACTAAAATTTAAATACGAGAATAGAAAATCCGGCTAACGTCTCAAGTAGCTTTCCACCACGAAGCAGATGAGCACCATGATGAACATCGTTATGCTTAATCGTTTTGCAAAACGAGCCTCGGCTCTAGCTATTTCTGTACGAGCATCAAATATCTCCTTGTCTCCTTCCATCATGTCTAGCTGGGTACCTAGATTTGCAATTAGGTCTTCCTGGTACCGCACTTGACCCAATAGGCCATCTATCCATTGACCTAGCAGGTCGTGCCTTATCCCATGCTCCATTCTCTGCCTCAGAAACTTTATGGATATCACGTATTGGTGAGCGGCATCAACTGGAACTCCTATAGCACTGGGGGTTCCATAGTCTGCCTTGCCCCTGGGTTTGGATGGTAGGGGTCAGGTTCTAGATAAGGGTCTTTCAGTGGGGGTGGTTCAGATGCTCGAAGTCTTAGTCCTGTGCTCCTAAGCCAATCTGTTCTACGGTCAAACATGGATCTGGCAGTTGGCTGTGTCGGTGACCGGTTGTCTGGTGATGGGGATCCGAAGTCTTCCTCCTGCTCGGACTCTGTGTTCGAGGTGATATTCCGAGGAGTGAGGAGGGTAAGAGGCCATGTCTAGCACGAAAAGAAAAAAAGGTCGTAAGTGATAATAAAACGCTTAATGTTAAGTACAAAGGTTTTCATGAGTTTAAAATTTGACTAGACATAACACCGAGTTCTCATAATAGTATATTAGGAGTAACACTTGACCTATAAGTAGTGTACCTATGAAGAGAATTCCCAGGAAAGAGAGGTGGGTCACAAGGGACACACTTAAGTACCCAGTCTTTCCTTAGTCAGAATCCTTCATGGACCTACACCTACCCTTCCAGCCATCATGTACCATTAACACTATTACTTGAACTCATGGTTATGATGAGAATCATCATGGGCTGTGTCTTATGGCTCAAAGGTGAGCTTCACCTATTCAAGCATCTTCTTTTCTTTAAATGGTAAGGTCTAAGGTTTAAATTCCTCATAAGTGTTGATGAAGATAACGTAATTCCTAAGGCATGAGGATGAGGGGTATAAGGACTTAAATAAGAATAAACGTAAGATATGGTAATACTTAGGGTAGCATTTTGTGTAATCAAATAGGTAACGTGTAGGCTAACCAAGTAATGTAGTAATCACGGTGTCACATGAGTAACAATTTTTTGTAAACATATAAGTTATCAAGTAACATAGCACATAAGGTAACACGTATTGTATCATGCAATGTAATACATAAGGTAACATGTAGGATAATCACACAAGGGGAGTATCCTAAGGTTATAGACTAGGTCATTGGTTTCTAATAACCTAATTCCCTATAACCATGGCTCTGATACCAATCTGTCACACCCCGATCGACGGCGGATTATACGCCAGGGCTGACACGGTTGTTCAAAAGCACATGATCAACTATTAAATAAGTTCCAATATTTATTCAACCATATTAAGTATTCGTTACAAGAAAATGAGAAACATATAATTCAAAAGAAACATGACATAATCAATGTTTGAATTAAATATAAGTAGGTCGATAGTCCTATATGATCAAGACTTGTCCTCAAACGGGTGCACCTGAAACATGTTAAGTAAATGTCAACTACAAGTGGTTGGTGAGTAACATAGGTTTTGACACCAATAAAAGTTGAAAATGATTACAATTCATTATGTCCAAATCAAATCTGAGGCATAAATGTGAAAACATACAAGGTTCCAAGTGTACAATCAAGCCATGTAATATGAACAATGTATACACAATCCACCTGATTGTGTTTGTAAGGTACCAAAATGTATACACAAATCCGCCAAGATTTGTGTTAAGTAATGAATCGGATTCCCATATAAATGATCATAAAAGGTACTACCTTATGCTTGCAACACAAGTTAATGATTGTACTAAAACATGAACACATGTATCACCAAGTAGTTTAAGACATTAAGCACATAGACCTTGCAAAAGAACATAGTAATTGAATTGTATAAGTAATGTATTGTAGACATGTTCCACCCCGAGTATTTGTTAAACAAAAGTAATGTAAAAGGGGCTATGAAACTCACTTTGTAATTTGAAGCTTTGTATGACACACAAGTATATTGTTTGTTGCACAAAAAGATCAAGCTAACCTCAAGGTTAACCTATGATTTAATGATATAATTGTATCAATGATTTGTACAAAAGTATAAAGGAACCTAATGCGTGAAGGGATTGGTGTGAGTATCCTTAATTAAATAAGAAGATATTAGTTTGAGTTTCGAATAATATTTATGTAAATAATTATATAGTAATTTGAATAGTTGAATGGATGAATGAATGATTTTCCTTTGTTTATAATTTCGATGAATATAAGCATAAATTAATTAAATAATTAGTGTCTTTTGTTTGAAAGTAAATGAATAAAGAAATAAGTAAATAGTTTTCTTTTGTTTGTAAATGTATAAATTAATAAATGAGTAAATAAATAGATGAATAATTATTAGTTGAATGATTAAGTAATTAACTACATAAATAAATAAGTAATTAATTAAATAAATAAATCCTTTTATTTATTTATAGTTTGAGTTTCCATGAGAATTAAGTGTAAAAGTAATGATCTTATTAATTAATAATTAAATTAAAATTAATAATTAATTAGAGGAATAAATCTTGCTTTAAATGGTTTACATAACAAGATAAATTAAATATGTAACATCCATGATATTTATACGCCTTGTTTTGGTACAATAAAAATATTTCAATTTCATTTCTAATTCAATATATATATCGTGTCACATAAACCCTAAAGTGTATCAGATTTAGGATTTCAATCTTGTATATATATCTATCTTTTATTATATAACATATAGACATATATATATATAGGTATATATATACTCTGTCTTAATAAACAAGTCAAATATAAAACTTTGGGATTTATAAGAATGAAGTGCTGTATTGAATAACTAGATTTTAAAACCTTAAATTTTATAAAACGGGGTTTTAATCCTAATAAAATGAATTGCGCTAAAATTGTGTAAATTATAAATAAATGTGAGATTTTATTTTATAAAAATAAATTGTGATATATATAGATAAGCTTCATGCTTATTATTATTTTATATATATGTTTTACAAGAAAAATGGGTGCACATTAATTGAGTGTACATCAAAGAAGACTTGGTTTGAACCCCCACCCTTTCAATTTAAACCCCACCTTTGAAATCGAACCTTCTCATCCTATCTTTGAACCCCTTTTTACAACCATGACCCAGTTTGACTTTTAAAAGTCAAACATGACCAATTGATGCGAATTCATCATCACAAATCGGCTAATCAAATTATTATAAGCATGTCCACACATAGGAAACCACGGATCGACCATATCTAGACCAATCTAACACACCAATTCGACCATTGTAGTAGCTAATTCCAAAATCAAACGGTTTGGACTTCATAGAGTCAAACCGAGCCCAATCTACCCTATAATCACAAAACTGAACGCGGATTAAGCCCACAAATCACGCGCAGACGATCCCCTAATGTATTCAACCCTATTTCGTGACTCAATTCATTCTTATTCAAACCAATGTCGCGTAAACGGATCCCGACAGCTTGCACTTACCTTTTCAAATCGAATCGGGTAATTAAAGTGAAATTAATCAAATTAATATACCCACGCACCATCGTACGACACTATTCAAACGCTTAAAAGCCGCAATCATAATCCATTTCAAGCCTAGACGCTCCTCGAGTACCAAGATCAACGGTTCCTGTATCTCGGTCGTACACACTCGTTCCTTCATCAATCCAAGTACCAAGTGTGTCGTTCGAATCGTAATCCCCTGCTTTTCGAAAGCCCTCTGCCAATTCGTGATGGCGGAGGATATCAAGATCAATCGGGATTAGGGTTCATAGCAGATTATACGTACTTGGATTTGGGTCTTTTGTTTAATCTCGTATTTTAATTTTTTTTTTTTACTATCAAGACCAGCAAACCACCTAGTTCAGCCGGTTAACACACTCGGAGCTGAACTAGGCGGTGTGGGTTCGAAACCCACGGCCCACGCGACCGGCCTGTTTATTTTTGCACCCACATTTAAAGCAGACCTGGCCACCATAATCATGGGTTTAAACCCATTCAGAATCAAACCCAGTAACGAATACACCCCTGGTCCAACGGTAACATAACCAACCCACACAGGAACCACCCGGGTTCGAGCCGGGTGGCCTGTTACCTTTTTTAAACCAACTTTTACAACTACAAAATTTATATAAAAATTATTTTTATAAATTCCACATTAATTAGAGCAGAATACAAAGAGTTTTACAATTTTTGCATAAAAATCTCTATTTTTATAAATTTAATTGTTAACGACTCAAATTAAATTATACTATTTTTGAGTAATTTATTTACCTAATGTATTAGATTTTGTGACAAAGTTTTATAAATGTTTCTTACAAGGTTTTATAAAATTTAAGTTATTTCAAAAGATAAATAAATAAATAAATTTATTTATTATTTATACAAATTACGTTTACAAATGCACTAAGAGTTTGAATTATATATAAGATTAATATTTTGAACCAATATTTACAACTCATTATAACATAAATAAATAAAGTAAAAATTATTTATTTAATTTATAAATACAATTTTCACTCTATTTTCTAACTAAATAAATAATAATTATTTGATTTATTTAGTTATTCAAACCCAAACTCGAATTCAATTATTTTAAAACTATTTATTTAAATTTCTCATTTTATAAAACACCCCATTCAAGTACAAACCACAATCACTTACACATTCCTTTGCAAACTACAACACAAACTTTTTTGTACATACATCCAATTCAATCCTAGACTTAGACATACACTATGGTACACATTATTAATTTAATATATATTACAAACTAGGTTAACGTGGTGAGTTACAAGAACCGTTTTGCTACCTAGTCTTGCGTACTAGCAACACTCTTGAATCAAGTGAGTATTACATAGCCCCTTTCTCTTTTACACTTTTTGGGGTGATTCATGAATTTTATACAAACAATAGCTTACATTTACACAAACTACACAAACACAAATCCTATTTACATTCATGTGTGCAAATTTGAGCTTTATGTTTGAGTGCTAGGTGTGTTAACTTTTGTGTGCAAATTATGTGCAATCATTAACTATTCAACACGACGGTTAACAATGATAGATCTATTAAGTCTGACAAACCCACCCAGATTGGGGTGATTGTTACCGACAACACAATTTGCATGCTAGTTACAAAGCTTTGATTGTACTTTAGTTACACAATAGCTGCTCACCATAAATGCCTTATTTATCATGACATGTAAGGATTTGCTTATTCATATTTATACACTATCTATGTACAAACCTATGTATGCTCACCAACTTTTTAGTTGACCTTATTTTATTCATGTTTCAGGTGCTAATGTGTAAGTTTGATCAAGACATGCTACACTTAAGTTTGGACTTAGTTAATTTAAATTCAAAGAACAATTTGTATTTTCGTTTATGTACTTGTTGAATTTTGCTATTTGTGTTTGAGTTGTTTGAAATGAAATTGATGATTAAATATTGAAATCTAGCGAACCTTGTGCTCATGAACAGTTTACAAGTCCCGCCCCGACGTTTCCGGCGTTGGTTGGGGTGTGACAAAATAAAGAATTTGTAAAACTTTATAAGGCAAAGGGGTTTATAAAAGTAATCTAATTCATATTCTAAAAATGTTTTATAAAATTTATTTATAAGAGGGATTTTGGGTGTCAATAATAAAATATATATTTGTAACATCCCAAATAATGACAAGACAAATAGAAAAGGGAAATAAAGTGGGCTTGGCCAAAAATTTCGGCCCATGGGCCGAAAAGAAAAGGGGGAAACCCCATTACAAAACAGCAGCTTCAACCCAAACCCCTCTCATTTCATCTTCCTGCGCAAGAATACTAGAGAGAGAGAGAGAGAGAGCGATCGGCTTGTGAAGAAAACCGCAAGGAGAAGACTCAAGGGCTCGGGAATCATCCGACTCCACCATTTCAACGCATAGCAACAGAAATCGGGCCTGTTGAGGTAAGCATCGCCTCTGATTCTGAGTCTTTGCATGTCTCGGGTTTAAATCAAATAAAGATACGATTTTTGCATATGAAACTTGAAACAAATCACGTATTTGAACTCAAGAACGATAAAGGAAGGTGTTTAACGTAAAATGTTCAAGGTTTAATCGATTGGAAATAAGTTGGCTGGAGCAAGGTTCTGGTCAGGGAAGATGCAGACCCATGACTCGAAACTATAGTTTCGATACATGCAGACCCATCGAAACTACTCTAGTTTCGATAGTCATGTTTGACTCGAAACTATCTAGTTTCGATAGCAGCCAATGACTCGAAACTACTATAGTTTCGATAGGAACTCAGGACTCGAAACTACCTAGTTTCGAGTGTCACCTTGAACCTAAACTAAGATTTTTCATAAGTTAATGACTCGAAACTACCATAGTTTCGATAGGATCTCATGACTCGAAACTACCTAGTTTCGATAGAAGGATTATGACTCGAAACTACCTAGTTTCGAGTGTAAGACCATAGCTCGAAACTACCATAGTTTCGATGCGACCCACCTCCCGAAACTACTGAGTTCAAGAACAGTAATGTCTAGTGTCATTTAGGAGCCCTACCTTATATGTATGACTTTATTATACAGATAGTGGGTGACCTTAGTGACGTTTCGAAACCAGCTATTATACTTCAGGGACCCGCCTATCAGGTGAGTTCTATGTGCCCCCTTCTAAGTTATGTGCAAATGATTTATAAATGTTTTGGGGCTGAAGTGTATACACTAAATGAATAAATGAAATGAATTTCAATGTGACCATACGTGATATATTAAGGTATATGTGTAGAAACATATGAAAGTGAATAATGAATTATGAACAAAGAACAACACGTATGTTTACAAAGAATGAATGAATGAATGGTATAACGTAAATGAATGAAATCTTGCTTTATAAATATATATATTGCATGCTAAGAATGTAAGTATACGTTATGGACGGAAACGAAGCTAACGGCTACTACGGTAGACGGACGACCACTTGACTATTATGCAGCTAGAGAAGGAAGTCTAGAAAGTTAGACTAATTAAAGGCCACTACGGTGGAGTAAGTCGCTAAAACAATATGCGGCTGCATAATTAGTTCAAGTGGGAAACGGATGCCTTAGGGCAGACGGGCGAATATGACGGACTACGACGGTAGGACGGTAAAGAAGGACGGCCGAAGGTTGGCCGGACCAAAGTTAAGGCGGACGGTTTCTAGGACCGGACGAGTAAAAGGGCTACGACGGTAGCTCGAGGGCGTATGTCTTTGTGATATACGTACCGTAAGATGGGTTGATCACCCTTATGTGTATGACCAATAAATGGTAAAGAAAGTAAAGGTGAATGCATATCTATGTAATCACGTAAGAAAGATAAGGAAAGAATGTTAAGAAAAGTGAAAGAAAAAGGGTGAACGCATATATATATATATGTAATCACATTAATAAAGAAAAGAAAGATGAAAGAAAAGCAAAAGCTATGAATACGTATTTATATGAATGACTTTATAATAATGCTTACTTATGAAGTAAAGAAAAGAATGTTTATATCTAAACGCATTAAACTAGAACTCACCAGCGTTAGCTGACTTTAGTATACATTTCAGGTAAAGGAAGAAAAGGTCGTGCGAGGGCGTGAAGGTTACCCGGCACAAGACTGACATCCCACTTTTGTTTGTTAAGAATATGTTATGTTTTATTCGTAAAGACTTTCGCTGTTTTGATTATGTAATTGAATGATGAATGTTTTAAATTTAAGTTCAGTATTTATGACTATGTTTATGAGTAAATCCAACAAGTGAGGTCACCCGGGAAAGGGGCCTTACAAGTTGGTATCAGAGCAATAGTTTGAGAGATTCAGACATCCCTAAATGTCTGGACTCAAACTGATTATAGGACCAACGCACGGATGTCAGTATGGGTAACCAACGCCAACGCAGCACGGTAAGTAAGTACTAAAGCTAATGCTCTAAATAAGGATAGATACCTTAACTTAGAACAAATAGATGTCAATGTCACAACCGATTTGAAGAGTTTTGAACCCGAAAAGCAATGTAAATTAGTAATCACAAACCGGTCACTGTAATTAAAAATTTACCTTGCTCGTACTGTTCCAAACTATGATCTGAAGTAATGACATTGATGTATTCCCTTTATGACTATCAGGAAATTAAGAAATTATGGCTGGCGGAGGAAGAACTGGACGCCGAGGCGGTCGCACTGGCCGACGAGGTAGACCTCCGTTGAATCAAAGACTAGAAGAAGAAGAGAGTGTGCACGCGGAACACACCGAGAGTGTACACGAAACAGAAGTGACCCCAGCTGGAGACGACAATCCAGGGCCGATACAGTTGGAACCCGAAGTCAGGGATGCTATTGCCCGTGAAGTTGTGCTCACACTGAAGAAGGTATTGCCTGATCTACTATCTGAGGCAATAAAGAAAAGTAAAGAGGAGGATGAAGGGAACAATGAAGAGAAAATTTATGATAGTGACGGGGATGAAGTAAAAGTGGCATCAAGCAATCGTGGGTGTACTTACAAAGGATTCAAGGACGGAGACCCACCTAAGTTTGATGGAACCAAGGATTCGGTGGCCACGTTCGAATGGATCGAGAGGATGAACGCAGTCATCAACATCAGCGAGTGTCGACCAGACCAAGCTGTTAAATATGTTGCTCATTCTTTCACCAATGAAGCACTAGGTTGGTGGAGAAATATTCAAAGAACAAAGTCACCACATGCTCTTGCCAGAATGACATGGGAGGACTTGAAAAAGCTCGTAATCCAAAAGTTCTGCCCACAAAATGAGATTGATCGTGTGGAGAACGAGTTCCTGAACTTTAAGGCTGGCAACAAGACTCATCGCCAGTATACATCAAGATTCAATGAACTGGCTCAACTAGTACCACACCTGGTGGAAACTGAAGATCGTTTGATCAAGTACTATGTTAAGGGATTGCCACAACGGGTCCGTGTTCATGTAAAAGCTAACCTACCCTCGACCTTCGAGTCGGTAGTGAATCTGAGCGGAATCGTCTACGACGATTATGCCAATGAGGACCCACCAACAGAGACCCAAAAGAGAAAGTGGGAGAACCCGTCTAGAGGCACAGGAAGAGGGAACGTAACAACTGAAACTAAGAAGCCAAGGTCGGACGAATATGAAACATGCAAGAAATGTGGAAGGCAACATCTTGGCGAATGTAAAATCGGCACCACCACATGCTATAAGTGCGGGAAGCCGGGGCACTTCTCTCGAGAATGTGTAAGAGACGTCAAGTGTCAAGTATGTGGATTGTTTGGACATCTGACAAAGAACTGCAGGAAGGCCGGCCAATCTGGTTCGGGAAAAGAAAAGGAAAAGGAACAGCCAAAGGCTAGGACTCGGGCCTATGCTTTAACCGAGGAAGAAGCAAGAGGAAACCCTGACGTCGTGTCGGGTACGTTCCTAGTAAATGATGAACATGCTGCTATTCTGTTTGATTCTGGTGCTAGTAAAAGTTTTATATCCACTGCATTTAGCCGCAAATTAGACTGCACAATCACTAGCCTTATAAGGGCCTTTAGCGTACAAACTGCTATTGGTAAAAACTCAGTAGTCATCCAAGTGACTGACGATTGCATGGTAGAAATAGAGGGCCATAAGTTTCCATCTAAATTGTACCTTCTAACCTTAGGAGGATTCGATGTAGTATTGGGCATGGATTGGTTAGCTGCCAACGAAGCTCAAATCATATGTAAACGAAAGATGATACATCTCAAGGCCACTGACGGCAGTCCGATTACGGTTTATGGTGACTGGAATAGCACAATGCCAAACGTCATCTCGATGATCAAGGCCGAAAGTTACATGAGGCGCGGTTGCGAAGCTTATCTGGCGTATGTTATTGACGATAGAATGAAAACGAAAGAGCTAAAAGATGTACCCGTGGTGTGCAATTTTCCAGAAGTGTTCCCAGAGGACCTACCTGGTTTGCCGCTCGATCGGGAAATAGAATTTCAGATTGACTTACTGCCAGGAGCTGAGCCCGTTGCCAAGGCACCATACCGATTGGCTCCGTCAGAAATGAAAGAATTAATGTCCCAACTTGAAGAATTAACAGAGAAAGGATTTATCAGACCGAGCATCTCACCATGGGGCGCTCCGGTATTATTTGTAAAGAAAAAGGACGGCAGCATGCGCATGTGCATCGACTACCGTGAACTGAACAAGAGAACAGTAAAGAACAAATACCCACTGCCTAGAATAGACGACCTCTTTGATCAATTACAAGGCGCGAGTTGGTTCTCAAAGATTGATCTCAGGTCGGGTTACCATCAATTGAAAGTAAGAGAGGAAGATGTACCGAAAACTGCGTTTCGTACGCGTTATGGGCATTATGAATTTCTCGTGATGTCCTTCGGATTAACTAACGCACCAGCAGCATTTATGGATTTAATGAACAGAGTATGCCGACCCATGTTGGATCGATCGGTAATAGTTTTTATAGATGACATCCTCATATATTCAAAGAATGAAGGTGATCACCACTGTCACCTAAGAGAAGTATTGGAGGTGCTAAAGCAGGAAAAGTTGTACGCAAAATTCTCCAAATGCGCGTTCTGGCTTAGGGAAGTCCAATTCCTAGGTCATGTAATAAACCCAAACGGCATCATGGTGGATCCTGCAAAGATCGAGACAGTAAAGGAATGGAACATCCCAAAGACACCAACAGAGATACGAAGCTTTCTAGGGTTGGCAGGCTACTATCGAAGGTTCATCCAAGATTTCTCAAGAATTGCCTCGCCGCTAACCAAACTGACACGGAAGGAAGCAAAGTATGAATGGGGTCCAACCCAAAACAACGCGTTTGAGGAACTTAAGACACGATTAACTCAAGCTCCAGTATTAACACTACCTGAGGGAAATGAAGACTTAGTAGTCTACTCTGACGCTTCAGGGCAAGGATTAGGGTGCGTACTCATGCAACGAGGAAAGGTAATTGCTTATGCATCGAGGCAACTAAAGGTTCATGAAGTTAACTACCCAACACATGATCTAGAATTAGCAGCAGTAGTTTTCGCGTTGAAAATATGGAGACACTACTTGTATGGAGTTAAATGCACCATCTACTCCGATCACAAAAGCTTGAAATACTTTTTCGAACAAAAGGAACTAAACATGAGGCAAAGAAGATGGTTAGAGCTACTGAAAGACTATGACTGTGAGATATTGTACCATCCAGGCAAGACAAACGTAGTGGCTGACGCTTTAAGTAGAAAGGAAGAATCGGCACCTATCCGGATCAAAGCGTGTCAGTTAATTATAACGCCAGACTTAATGGGTGAAATATCAAAGGCACAAGATGAAGCATTGTTAGAAAGAAATGTGAAACGGGAAAGAATAGTAGGACAACAAGGGAACTTAGATGCGAATGCATACGGAGTACGAACTAGGTTTGGCCGGATGTGGATACCTAAGATTGGTGAGCTTAGAGCCAAAATACTCGATGAGGCCCATAAGTCTCGCTATTCTATCCACCCCGGGACAAACAAAATGTATCAAGACTTGAAGAAAGAATACTGGTGGCCTGGCATGAAGAATGATGTGACAGAATACGTGAGCAAGTGCCTAACGTGTTCTCTAGTTAAGGCCGAGCACCAGAAACCATGCGGTAAAATGCAACCTTTACCAATACCGGAATGGAAGTGGGAAGAGATCACAATGGACTTCATTACCAAGCTAAAGCGAACAGCTAAAGGCAATGATACCATTTGGGTGATCGTCGACCGCTTGACAAAGAGTGCTCACTTCTTGCCAATACGAGAAACTTCTTCTTCTGAAAAGCTAGCAGAAGTATTTATCAAGGAAATTGTGAGCAGACATCGTATGCCGCTGTCGATTGTGTCTGACAGGGATACTAGATTCACGTCAAGGTTTTGGAAGAAATTCAATGAAGCAATGGGCACTAGACTGAACATCAGCACCGCTTACCACCCCCAAACCGATGGACAATCGGAAAGGACCATTCAGACCTTGGAGGACATGCTCCGGGCCTGTATCATTGACTTCGGTGGGAGTTGGGACAGCCATCTACCATTGGCAGAATTTTCATATAACAACAGCTATCACTCGACTATTGGCATGCCGCCATTTGAAATGTTGTATGGGAGGAAATGTAGGACCCCGGTTTGTTGGGGGGAAATTGGACAGAAGGATTTTGCAAGTCTCGAAGTGGTCAAAGCTACTTCTGAGAAATTTGATCAAATCAAGGCTCGTATGAAAGCCGCAAAAGACAGACAGAAATCATACGCGGATAAGAGAAGGAGGGATTTAGAGTTTCAAGTAGGGGACATGGTACTGTTGAAAGTATCACCGTGGAAAGGAATCATTCGGTTCAGAAAGCGTGGCAAACTAAGTCCAAGGTTTGTCGGACCTTTCAAGATTGTAGCAAGAGTGGGTCAAGTTGCTTACAGACTCGACCTACCCGTCGAGCTTAGTGGAATACACCCTACATTCCACATATCACACTTACGCAAGTGCCTTGCTGACGATACGGCTCACATACCTTATGACGAAATCGAAGTGGATAACAGCTTGAACTATGTAGAAGAACCAATAGCTATTCTTGACAGAGCCGAGAAACGATTACGCAATAAGTCGATCCCTTTAGTCAAAATACAATGGAAACACAGAAAGGGGTCCGAGGCTACTTGGGAGAAAGAAGACGAGATGAAGGAACTGTATCCCCAGTTGTTTAACGTGTAACAGGTTTCGAGGACGAAACCTCATTAAGGAGGGTAGACTTGTAACATCCCAAATAATGACAAGACAAATAGAAAAGGGAAATAAAGTGGGCTTGGCCAAAAATTTCGGCCCATGGGCCGAAAAGAAAAGGGGGAAACCCCATTACAAAACAGCAGCTTCAACCCAAACCCCTCTCATTTCATCTTCCTGCGCAAGAATACTAGAGAGAGAGAGAGAGAGAGCGATCGGCTTGTGAAGAAAACCGCAAGGAGAAGACTCAAGGGCTCGGGAATCATCCGACTCCACCATTTCAACGCATAGCAACAGAAATCGGGCCTGTTGAGGTAAGCATCGCCTCTGATTCTGAGTCTTTGCATGTCTCGGGTTTAAATCAAATAAAGATACGATTTTTGCATATGAAACTTGAAACAAATCACGTATTTGAACTCAAGAACGATAAAGGAAGGTGTTTAACGTAAAATGTTCAAGGTTTAATCGATTGGAAATAAGTTGGCTGGAGCAAGGTTCTGGTCAGGGAAGATGCAGACCCATGACTCGAAACTATAGTTTCGATACATGCAGACCCATCGAAACTACTCTAGTTTCGATAGTCATGTTTGACTCGAAACTATCTAGTTTCGATAGCAGCCAATGACTCGAAACTACTATAGTTTCGATAGGAACTCAGGACTCGAAACTACCTAGTTTCGAGTGTCACCTTGAACCTAAACTAAGATTTTTCATAAGTTAATGACTCGAAACTACCATAGTTTCGATAGGATCTCATGACTCGAAACTACCTAGTTTCGATAGAAGGATTATGACTCGAAACTACCTAGTTTCGAGTGTAAGACCATAGCTCGAAACTACCATAGTTTCGATGCGACCCACCTCCCGAAACTACTGAGTTCAAGAACAGTAATGTCTAGTGTCATTTAGGAGCCCTACCTTATATGTATGACTTTATTATACAGATAGTGGGTGACCTTAGTGACGTTTCGAAACCAGCTATTATACTTCAGGGACCCGCCTATCAGGTGAGTTCTATGTGCCCCCTTCTAAGTTATGTGCAAATGATTTATAAATGTTTTGGGGCTGAAGTGTATACACTAAATGAATAAATGAAATGAATGTCAATGTGACCATACGTGATATATTAAGGTATATGTGTAGAAACATATGAAAGTGAATAATGAATTATGAACAAAGAACAACACGTATGTTTACAAAGAATGAATGAATGAATGGTATAACGTAAATGAATGAAATCTTGCTTTATAAATATATATATTGCATGCTAAGAATGTAAGTATACGTTATGGACGGAAACGAAGCTAACGGCTACTACGGTAGACGGACGACCACTTGACTATTATGCAGCTAGAGAAGGAAGTCTAGAAAGTTAGACTAATTAAAGGCCACTACGGTGGAGTAAGTCGCTAAAACAATATGCGGCTGCATAATTAGTTCAAGTGGGAAACGGATGCCTTAGGGCAGACGAGCGAATATGACGGACTACGACGGTAGGACGGTAAAGAAGGACGGCCGAAGGTTGGCCGGACCAAAGTTAAGGCGGACGGTTTCTAGGACCGGACGAGTAAAAGGGCTACGACGGTAGCTCGAGGGCGTATGTCTTTGTGATATACGTACCGTAAGATGGGTTGATCACCCTTATGTGTATGACCAATAAATGGTAAAGAAAGTAAAGGTGAATGCATATCTATGTAATCACGTAAGAAAGATAAGGAAAGAATGTTAAGAAAAGTGAAAGAAAAAGGGTGAACGCATATATATATATATGTAATCACATTAATAAAGAAAAGAAAGATGAAAGAAAAGCAAAAGCTATGAATACGTATTTATATGAATGACTTTATAATAATGCTTACTTATGAAGTAAAGAAAAGAATGTTTATATCTAAACGCATTAAACTAGAACTCACCAGCGTTAGCTGACTTTAGTATACATTTCAGGTAAAGGAAGAAAAGGTCGTGCGAGGGCGTGAAGGTTACTCGGCACAAGACTGACATCCCACTTTTGTTTGTTAAGAATATGTTATGTTTTATTCGTAAAGACTTCCGCTGTTTTGATTATGTAATTGAATGATGAATGTTTTAAATTTAAGTTCAGTATTTATGACTATGTTTATGAGTAAATCCAACAAGTGAGGTCACCCGGGAAAGGGGCCTTACAATATTTGTAATTTATAATGAATATCTTATTAAGACAGATTGGTAAATATATATAACTTTTTAGTTTGATAAAAGTCGCGACGTAACAAGCATGATTATTTTATAGTTTCAAAAGTTAAAAAATAATGGGGTTTATGAAATGCAATAAACATTTGTCATTCTTTAGTAATATATACTAGTAGTGAAATAATATACATGTAAATTTAAACATTGTTCCTCGTACGCCTGTGATGATTAAAATGCTTAAACATGGTTATAAATATATATGCATATTTTTATTATTTTTAAAAAAAATAATATTAGTTGTAAAAAGAATAATGAAAATTTTATATAAACATTTATAAAAATATGTATTGTTGTTAAAGTTTGTTCGTTTATGTTTTGTTATAACTATAAACGTGTATTTTAGCCTTCCATCCCTGTAAGAAATGTATGCATGTATATGTTTATATAACTAAGTATATATGTATGTGAGTTAGATGGAAGTAATATAGTAAGGCAAACAAAAAAAGGAATTGAAAATGGGGCAAGTCCGGGTTCGTGTAACAACCATGATTTTTCCGGCCAAATTTTTACTTTTTTTATTAATATTTATTTATTTCACAACCCATTTCGATTCTGTACCGGTTCAACACAATATTTCACATTATACACTATTTTAAACATGTATAAATTTAACGTTTCAACTTAGCTTATACATAGTACTTTCTATTAAGCATATAACATGTGCATGTATAATTATATAAGATGTATATATATATATATATATATATATATATATATATATATATATATATATATAATTTGCTTAAATCAAAATAAAACTTATAAAGTTTTAATCATGAAAGTACACCTTTTTATATACATGTAAATGTATTTATTTATGGATAAATAAATAAATATATGTATATATATTTTAATAGATAATCCATTTACAAAGTTTGTTATTTATCTCTTTATAAAATATTTATAATTAAATAAATAATTAATTAGTTTTTTATAAAACAAAAAATGATTTAAAACAAATAACATTAGTCTTAAACCTTTTGATTCAAAGAAACACCCATTCTAAACGTTTGAACCCTTGGATATGAACCCTATGGAATCAAGATTGAACCCCTATTGTAATTGAACCCCCCTTTAGACTAAATTTTGACCTCACCCAATACCCTTGACCATATTTTAACTCGAGTTGACTTTTCAAAGTCAAACAAGCCAAATTCTTGCGAATCAGATGCTTAACTCGATTAGATCCGACTAATTTGGACATACAAGCTTGAAACCCCCCCCCCCCCTCCACGTTTGAAATTTGACAATTTTCCCCAAGTTTTGACCTAGAGAAGTCAACAAGAACCACATTCTTAAAGACTTGACCTTGAAAAGTCAACCGGATCCTAATTTCTTTACCAAATTATCAAGGTACAATGATTCATGCTCTTTGATTGCGGATAACCGTTTTTCGAACCTCTCTAAACACGTAAAGTGTACTAATTTGATCCAAGCCACGTTAGAATTCGAATTTCAAACTAAGTTTGACAATCCCAAGTCAAACTGAGTAAATTCGTTTCGAAATATAGAAATTCAGACGCCTTAGAGCCCGTAAATCACGCCCTAATCAATCTCATATGTATTCAGACCCATATCACGACTCAATTCATTCACACTCGTTCAATTTTACGCGTAATTCACTCGACACGCACCGTATTCAAACAACTAATCGAACCATGCTATTAAGATGGAATGGAACGAATTAGATCAACACACACCTTCGCATCCCCTCCCATATACTCCCTAAACTCTCAAAATCAACGCATTACATCTATGGAACCAATTCGAATTCGAAGAAACTCGGACCTAAACTCCCAGTCGTTCTCCTCCGATACGTGGCCATTGCAGGTAAGATTTGTTGCATTAAACTCGGAATGGTTATGGGTTTGAAAGCCCTATGGTCCTGAGGTCGATTACTGCTTAAATGAATCGATTTCAGAACTAGGGTTGCGTCTTGTGTAATGTAGGGAAGGAGATGAGTTCAGAGCATCTCGTTAAGTGTTAAGAAATCCCTTCCTTGTCAAGGCTTGATGCCCAGATCACTTGGTTAAAACACTTGCCCCTTACAGAACAGGTCTCAGGTTCGATTCCTAGAAACCCGATTTATTTTTAAAACGCTTCCAAGCATTACATCCACTTTATAAATTTTTTTTATGTAAACCCTTGAATATTCAGATCAGTTTTGTTAAGTTATTTTGTTAAACTTCAAGAAAGGAAAAAAAAAAATATCTTACTTAGTATTATTGAGATATAAACCTAATAAATCCTAATTTATTTAAGACAAATCTTTTAACAAATTATTTAATTAAAATCCCTAATTTATAGATTGTAATTGGAAAATAAATAAGAGTACCTCATAAAAAAAAGTTATCTTCTTGTAAAGAATTATGCAATTTTTGATGAAATCATTAAATAAATTTTATACTTTAATTTAGATTTTAATTATAAACTAATTAAATCATTATTCACTAAAAATTTCATGGAAATCAAATTAAATAAATAAAGGTAATTATTTATCCGTTAGTTATTTATTTATTTATTCAACGATTTAATTATAAATTATTTAATTGCAAACAAAGGAAAACCATTTATTTTCATCCATTGATTCAAATTAAAATACAATTTATTTATCAAGATTTACATAAGTATTATTTGAAACTCAAATAATTAATTAAAATGAGGAAACCCACATCAACCCCTTTGCACATTAAAAATCCCTTATTCATTTTGTACAAATCATTAATACCCATATTCCATTAAACATATGTTCATCTCGTTTTTAGCTAGAGCATTTGTGCAACAACATACTTGTGTGACTTCCAAGCTACTCATTACAAGGTGAGTATTACATAGCACCTTTTACAATTTTACACTTTTTGGGGTGAAACATGAACTCTATAAAAACAATTGTTTACATTTACACAAACTACACAAACACAAATCCTCTTTACATTCATATGTGCAAAATTTGAGCTTTATGTTTGAGTGCTAGGTGTGTTAACTGTTTGTGTGCAATTTATGTGCAATCATTAACTATTCAAGCCGACGGTTAACAATGATAGATCTACTGAGTCTGACAAACCCACCCAGATTGTGGTGATTGTTACCGACAACACAATTTGCATGCTAGTTACAAAGGTTTGATTGTACTTTGGTTACACACTAGTTGCTCCCTATAAATGCCTTATTTTATCATGTTATGTAAGGATTTGTTTATTCATATCTATATAGTAACTATGTACAAAACTGTGTATGCTCACCAACTTTTTAGTTGACCTTACTTTATTCATGTTTCAGGTGCTAATGTTCGATCAAGGCTTGCTACACATAGTCTTTCGGACTTAGTTAATTTTAATTCAAGAACAATTTGTATTTCATTTATGTACTTGGAATTTTTTTTTCGTTTGTTTGAATTGAAATGGATTTAAGATATTACAATTTAGTCAACCTTGAGCTCATGAACAGTCCACATGTCCCGCCCCGGCGTATTCCGTCGTCGGTTGGGGTGTGACAGATTGGGATCAGAGCCTTGGTTATAGGGAATTAGGTTATTAGACACTTTTGACCTAGACTATAACCTTAGGACACCCATACAATGCCATGCTACTACATGCTACATGATTACTCCTTGTGTGAATATTTATACATGCTATCATAAGTAATTATACCGCATGATACAGTATTTAATGACTTATGTGTCACACTACTTGATAACTCTTGTGCTTACATTCATTACTATCCACATGCTACCTATGTGTTTCATTAAGTGATATCCTAAGTTTAACACACACACATACACTCCAAATTCTTCACACACCTTTGAACTCACATACATGATACCACCCCTTGTGTACAAAAGTTTAAACTATTGGGACTAATGCCCACCAATAATAAACTAAGCAGCCCATCTATCTTCCAAGAAAAAGAATCCCACTGAAATGCATAAACCTTACTTTCGGGCCTCAAGGCCCAGTCCACAACAATTCTCATCATGACTATGAGCCCAACAATAGTGTTATTAATATATGATGGCTGGAAGAATGTGTGGGCCCATGGGGAATTCTGGCTAAGGAAAGACAGGGTACTTAAGTGCGTCCTAATGACCCACCCCTCTTTCCTGGGAATTCTCCTCAGGAATGCATTGCTTATAGGTCAAGTGTACTTCTAAAATACTATTGGGAAGACTCGGTGTTATGACTATTCAAACTCTAAACTTATGAGAACTCCTATGTCTAATACTTAATATTTCATTATCACTTACAACCTTCTCATTGTTTTCTGCTAGACATGGACTCCTACTCTCCTTCCTCCCCGATATACCGTCCCGGAGCAGAGTCTGATTAGGAAGAAGACATCAGGTCACCCGTGTATCGGTCACCACCACCCCCAGCTGCCAGGCCAAGGTTTGATGTAAGGGCAGATTGGGCTAGGAACACTGGCCCAAGACTTCAAACACCTAGATCACCCCCATTAAGAGACCCGTATCTGGTGCCCGACCCGTATCATTATAACCCTTGGGTAAGGCGTACCATGGCACCCACTAGTGCAATGGGGATTCTGTAACATCCCAAAAATAATAAAACGAATAAATATAGCGAGACCGGTGATTTAGTCAGAATATTTAAACAAAAGGGAACGGGCTTGGGCTCGGCTTCAATGGGCCGAGGGAAGCCCAGGTATATATATAAGGCAAGGCAACCCTCTTCCCTGCTCATTCCACACTCACGCAGCTTCTAGAGAGAGAAAGGAGAGCTCGGGTCTAGAGAGAGAAAGTTGACGGATCGTCACGAGATTGGAGGAGCACGTTACAGTTGTACTCGTGACCATCTTCTCCGAATTAGAAATCCAATCCAGGTAAGCGTTCGATCATAATCTGAGTTTTTATGACTTTTTAGGATTTTCGGGTTTTGGCTAAAAAGGTAACGATTTTGCGGATGAAACTTGAAAATGAACTTAGGTTTAGCATCTAGAATGAAAACCGAACGTTTTGATCTAAGAAAAATGAGATATTGACTCGATCAGACGCGCATGCAAAACTTCGGATTTTTTTTTGGGGAAGACGATCTGTGCAGACGTGTGCAGAACCATCGAAACTACATAGTTTCGATATGTACAGACCCATCGAAACTACCCAGTTTCGATATGTGCAACCTATCGAAACTACCATAGTTTCGATATGAGCCACGATCCGATGCTAAGATTACACCTAAGTTACTTATCGAAACTACCAAGTTTCGACAGAAGCAACCTATCCAAAGTACCAAGTTTTGACAGAAGCAACCTATCGAAACTCCCAAGTTTCGACAGAAGCAACCTATCGAAACTACCAAGTTTCGACAGAAGCAACCTATCGAAACTACCAAGTTTCGACAGAAGCAACCTATCGAAACTACCAAGTTTCGATAAAGCAAATCCATCGAAACTACTAAGTTCAAGCATAGTAATGTCTAATGTCATCTAGGAGCACTACCTTACGAGTATGACTTTATTATACAGATCATGAGTGATATTAGTGACGCTCAGTAGCCAGCTTAGTGTATTTCAGAAACTACTCATCAGGTGAGTTCTATGTGCCCCCTTCTATGTTATGTGCAAATCATTTTAAATGTTTTGGGGCTGAAGTGTATACACTAAATGATTAAATGTTATAAATCTCAATGTGATCATACGTATATATATAAATACCTATATATGAAAATGAATTATGAATAAAGAAAGAAGCGTATGATTTTAAAGAATGAATGAAAGAAGGACATAACGTAAAAGAATGAAATCTTGCTTTATATTACATATATATTGCATGTTATGAATGAATGTAAACGTTATAAACCCTTATATGACAACGGCTACTTCGGTAGACGGACGACCACGTGACTATTTGGCAACTGGGACAAAAACGTTCCTTCGCAAGCTAGGACGTATGAAAAGGTATTAATGGACGGTCGAAGCACATGCCTTAACTAATGTAGAACGGTTGCATATATAATGGTCGCGTGGGAAACGGATGCCCTAGGGCAGACGGACAAAATGATGGACTACGACGGTAGGACGGTTAAGAGCGGACGGACAAAGGTTGCCGGACGGATTAATGAATGACGGACGGTTTTCTAGAGCCGGACGGTAATGAAATGGGCTACAACGGTAGTTCTGACAGCGATGTCTTCGTGACATTCGCGACAAGTATGACGGGTTGATCTCCCTTAAGATTGTGGCCAATAAGTGTTCTCTCAAAAAGAAAGTATGTATGTACATATGTATATACCTTCAATGAATGTTATGTGAGAAAAGTAAAGTGAAGAATATTTAAAAGTATGAATATATATATATATATACATTATATTCATGATAAGGTAAATATTATGTATGATTGTCTTTAAACTAGAACTCACCAGCGTTAGCTGACTTTTAGTATACATTTCAGGTAAAGGAAGAAAAGGTCGTGCGATGGCGTGAAGGTTACCCGACACAAGACTGACATCCCACTTTAATACATGTGTTAAGACTTCCGCTGTCAAGTTTTGTTATGTTATGTAATTGAATGACGAATGATATGTAATTGAATGATGAATGTTTTTAATTTAAGTTCAGTATTCACGACTATGTTTATGAGTAAATCCAACAAGTGAGGTTACCCGGAAAGGGGCCTCTACAAGTTGGTATCAGAGCAATAGTTTGAGAGATTCAGACATCCCTAAATGTCTGAACTCAAGCTGATTATGGGACCAACGCACGGATGTCAGTCATGGGTAACCAACGCCAACGCCAGCACAGTAAGTAAGTACTAAGGTTAATACACTTGGATAAGAATAGACACTCAAACCTAGAACCAATAGATGTCAATGTCATGACCAATTTGAAGAGTTTGGAACCCGAAAAGCAATGTAAATTTCTAATCACAAACCGGTCACTGTAATTAAAAATTTACCTTGTTCGTACTGTTTCAAGACTATGATCTGAGAGAATGACATTGATGTATTCCCTTTATGACCATCAGGAAAACTATTATGGCCGGAGGAGGAAGAACTGGACGCCAAGGCGGTCGCACTGGCAGAGTGGGTAGACCTCCACTGAATCGAAGAAGTGAAGAGGAAGAGAGTGTGCACGCAGAACACACTGAGAGTGTGCACGAAACTAATGTGACCCTAACTGGGGACGGCAATCAGGGGCCTATACAGTTGGAACCCGAGGTTAGGGATTCTATTGCCCGCGAGGTTGTACTTACTCTGAAAAACATATTGCCTGACCTATTATCTTAGGCACTAAATAAATGCAAAGAAGAGGATGAAGGGAACAATGAAGAGAAAATTTATGACAGTGACGGAGATGAAGTAAAAGTGGCATCAAGCAATCGTGGGTGTACTTACAAAGGTTTCAAGGACGGAGACCCACCTAAGTTTGATGGAACCAAGGATTCGGTGGCTACATTCGAATGGATTGAGAGGATGAACGCTGTATTCAACACCAGCGATTGCCGACCAGACCAGGCGGTTAAATATGTTGCTCATTCTTTCACCAACGAAGCACTAGGTTGGTGGAGAAACATTCAAAGAACAAAGTCGCCAAATGCTATTTCCAGAATGACATGGGAAGACCTGAAGAAGCTCGTAATCCAAAAGTTCTGCCCACAGAATGAGATTGATCGTGTGGAGAACGAGTTCCTAAACTTCAAGGCTGGCAACAAGACTCATCGCCAGTATACTTCAAGATTCAACGAGCTGGCCCAACTGGTACCACATTTGGTGGAAACCGAAGAACGTATGATCAAATACTATGTCAAGGGTTTGCCGCAAAGGGTCCGTGTCCATGTAAAAGCCAACCTACCCTCGACCTTCGAGTCGGTAGTCAACCTGTCTGGAATCGTCTACGACGATTATGCAAATGAGGACCCGGCACCTGAGACGCAAAAGAGAAAGTGGGAGAACCTGTCTAGAGGCACCGGAAAAGGGAAAGAAACAGCTGAAATTAAGAAACCAAGGTTGGACGGATATGAAACATGCAAGAGATGTGGAAAGCAACATCTGGGCGAGTGTCGAATCGGCACCACCGTGTGTTATAAGTACGGGAGGCCGGGGCACTACTCCCGAGATTGTTTGAAGGATGTCAAATGTCAAGTATGTGGATTGTTTGGACATCTGACAAAGAACTGCAGGAAGGCCGGCCAATCTGGTTCGGGAAAGGAGAGGGAACAGGAACAACAGAAGGCAAGGACTCGGGCCTATGCCTGAGGAAGAAGCAAGGGGAAATCCTGATGTCGTGTCAGGTACGTTTCTAGTTAATGTTGAACGTGCTGCTATTTTATTGATTCTGGTGCTAGTAAAAGCTTCATATCGAATGCATTTAGTCGTAAACTGGATTGCACTATCAACACCATAGTAAAGGCCTTTAGCGTACAAACTGTCGTTGGTAAAAATTCGGTAGTATTCCAAGTAACGGAGGATTGCATCATAGAAATAGAGGGACATAAGTTTCCTTCTAGATTATTCCTTCTCACCTTAGGAGGATTCGTTATAGTATTGGGTATGGATTGGCTAGTTGCCAACGAAGCTCAAATCATATGTAAACGTAAGAGGATACACCTCAAGGCTCCAAGCGGCAGCCCAATTACGGTTTATGGGGATTGGAATTGCATGATGCCGAACATCATCTCGATGATCAAGGCCGAAAGTTACATGAGGCGCGGTTGCGAAGCTTATCTGGCATATGTTATTGATGATAGAACAAAATGAATGAACTCAAGAATGTACCCGTGGTGTGCAACTTTCCGGAAGTATTCCCTGAGGATCTACCTGGGTTACCACCCGATCGGGAAATAGAATTTCAGATTGACTTACTGCCAGGAGCTGAGCCCGTTGCCAAAGCCCCCTACCGATTAGCTCCGTCAGAAATGAAAGAATTGATGTCTCAACTACAGGAATTAACAAAAAATGGATTTATTAGACCGAGCATTTCACCATGGGGCGCTCCGGTACTATTCGTAAAGAAGAAAGACGGCAGCATGCGCATGTGCATCGACTACCGCAAATTGAACAAAAGAACAGTAAAGAACAAATACCCACTGCCTAGAATAGACGACCTTTTTGATCAACTGCAAGGTGCGAGTTGGTTCTCAAAGATCGATCTTAGGTCGGGTTACCATCAGTTGAAAGTAAGAGAAGAAGACGTACCAAAGACCGCGTTTCGCACGCGTTATGGGCATTATGAGTTTCTCGTGATGTCTTTCGGATTGACCAACGCACCAGCAACGTTTATGGATTTGATTAATAGAGTATGTCGACCCATGTTGGATCGATCAGTGATAGTTTTTATAGACGACATACTGGTATATTCGAAAAGCGAGGGTGATCACCACTGTCACCTAAGGGAGGTTCTGGAGGTGCTAAAGCAGGAAAAGTTGTACGCAAAATTCTCCAAATGCGCGTTCTGGCTTAGGGAAGTCCAATTCCTAGGTCATGTAATAAACCCAAACGGCATCATGGTGGATCCTGCAAAGATCAAGACAGTAAAGGAATGGAACGTCCCAAAGACACCAACAGAGATACGAAGTTTTCTAGGATTGGCGGGCTACTATCGAAGGTTCATTAAAGATTTTTCAAGAATAGCCTTGCCACTAACTAAGTTGACACGGAAGGAAGTGAAGTATGAATGGGGTCAAACCCAAAACAACGCGTTTGAAGAACTTAAGGCACGATTAACCCAAGCTCCAGTCTTAACTCTACCTGAGGGAAATGAAGACTCGGTAGTCTATTCTGACGCTTCGGGGCAGGGTTTGGGGTGCGTACTTATGCAACGAGGAAAGGTAATTGCTTACGCATCGCGACAACTAAAGATTCACAAGGTTAATTACCCAACACACGATTTAGAGTTAGCAGCAGTAGTTTTCGCGTTGAAAATATGGAGGCACTATCTGTATGGAGTTAAATGCACCATTTACTCCGATCACAAAAGCCTGAAGTACTTTTTCGACCAAAAGGAATTAAACATGAGACAAAGGAGATGGTTAGAGCTACTGAAAGACTATGACTGTGAGATATTGTACCATCCAGGCAAAGCAAACGTGGTGGCCGAGGCTTTAAGCAGAAAGGAAGAATCGGGGCCTATACAGATCAAAGCGTGTCAGCTGATTATAACACCAGATTTGATGAGTGAAATATCAAAGGCACAAGACGAAGCGCTATTAGAAAGAAATATAAGGCGAGAAAGAATAGTAGGACAACAAGGGAATTTGGATACAAATGCTTACGGTGTACGAACTAGGTTTGGTCGGATGTGGATAACTAAGATTGGCGAGGTTAGAGCCAAAATACTCGATGAGGCCCATAAGTCTCACTATTCTATCCACCCCGGGACAAACAAAATGTATCAAGACTTGAAGAAAGAGTACTGGTGGCCTGGCATGAAGAATGATGTGACCGAGTACGTGAACAAGTGCCTAACGTGTTCACTAGTCAAGGCCGAGCACCAGAAACCATGCGGTAAAATGCAACCATTACCAATACCGGAATGGAAGTGGGAGGAGATCATGATGGACTTCATTACCAAGCTACCGCGAACAGCTAAAGGCAATGATACCATATGGGTGATCGTCGACCGCTTGACGAAAAGTGCTCACTTCTTGCCAATACGTGAGACTTCTTCATCAGAAAGACTAGCAGAAATTTTTATCAAGGAAATTATGAGCAGACATGGTATGCCGCTGTCGATTGTGTCTTACAGGGATACTATATTCACGTCAAGGTTTTGGAAGAAATTCAATGAAGCGATGGGCACTAGATTGAACATCAGCACCGCTTACCACCCTCAGACCGATGGTCAATCCGAAAGAACCATTCAGACCTTGGAGGACATGCTCCGGGCCTGTATCATTGACTTTGGTGGGAGCTGGGACAGCCATCTACCATTGGCAGAATTTTCATATAACAACATCTATTACTCAACTATTGGCATGCCGCCGTTTGAGATGTTGTATGGGAGGATATGCAGAACCCCGGTTTGTTGGGGGGAAATTGGGCAGAAGGATTTTGCAAGTCTCGAAGTGGTCAAAGCTACTTCCGAGAAATTTGATCAAATCAAGGCTCGAATGAAAGCCGCAAAAGACAGACATAAATCATACGCGGATAAGAGAAGAAGGGATTTAGAGTTTCAAGTGGGGGACATGGTACTGTTGAAAGTATCACCATGGAAAGGAACCATCCGATTCAGAAAGCGTGGCAAAATAAGTCCAAGGTTTGTAGGACCTTTCAAGGTTTTAGCAAGAGTGGGTCAAGTTGCTTACAGACTCGACCTACTCGTTGAGCTTAGTGGAATACACCCTACGTTCCACGTATCACACTTATGCAAGTGCCTAGCTGACGACACAGCTCACATACCTTATGGCGAGATCGAAGTGGATAACAGTCTAAATTATGTAGAGGAACCGATAGCCATTCTTGACCGAGATGAGAAACGACTACGCAATAAGTCGATACCGTTAGTCAAGATACAATGGAAGCACAGAAAAGGGTCGGAAGCTACGTGGGAAAAAGAAGACGAGATGAGGGGACTATACCCTCAATTGTTTAACATATGAACAGTTTCGAGGACGAAACCTCTTTAAGGAGGGTAGACTTGTAACATCCCAAAATAATAAAACGAATAAATATAGCGAGACCGGTTATTTAGTCGGAATATTTAAACAAAAGGGAACGGGCTTGGGCTCGGCTTCAATGGGCCGAGGGAAGCCCAGGTATATATATAAGGCAAGGCAGCCCTCTTCCCTACTCATTTCACACTCACGCAGCTTCTAGAGAGAGAAAGGAGAGCTCGGGTCTAGAGAGAGAAAGTCGACGGATCGTCACGAGATTGGAGGAGCACGTTACAGCTGTACTCGTGACCATCTTCTCCGAATCAGAAATCCAATCCAGGTAAGCGTTCGATCATAATCTGAGTTTTTATGACTTTTTAGGATTTTCGGGTTTTGGCTAAAAAGGTAACGATTTTGCGGATGAAACTTGAAAATGAACTTAGGTTTAGCATCTAGAATGAAAACCGAACGTTTTGATCTAAGAAAAATGATATATTGACTCGATCAGACGCGCATGCAAAACTTCAGATTTTTTTTGGGGAAGACGATCGGTGCAGACCTGTGCAGAACCATCGAAACTACATAGTTTCGATATGTACAGACCCATCGAAACTACCAAGTTTCGATATGTGCAACCTATCGAAACTACCATAGTTTCGATATGAGCCCACGATCCGAAGCTAAGATTACACCTAAGTTACTTATCGAAACTACCAAGTTTCGACAGAAGCAACCTATCGAAACTACCAAGTTTCGACAGAAGCAACCTACCGAAACTACCAAGTTTCGACAGAAGCAACCTATCGAAACTACCAAGTTTCGATAAAGCAAATCCATCGAAACTACTAAGTTCAAGCATAGTAATGTCTAATGTCATCTAGGAGCACTACCTTACGAGTATGACTTTATTATACAGATCGTGAGTGACATTAGTGACGCTCAGTAGCCAGCTTAGTGTATTTCAGAAACTACTCATCAGGTGACTTCTATGTGCCCCCTTCTATGTTATGTGCAAATCATTTTAAATGTTTTAGGGCTGAAGTGTATACACTAGATGATTAAATGTTATAAATGTCAATGTGATCATACGTATATATATAAATACTTATATATGAAAATGAATTATGAATAAAGAAAGAAGCGTATGATTTTAAAGAATGAATGAAAGAAGGACATAACGTAAAAGAATGAAATCTTGCTTTATATTACATATATATTACATGTTATGAATGAATGTAAACGTTATAAACCCTTCTATGACAACGGCTACTTCGGTAGACGGACGACCACGTGATTATTTTGCAATCGGGACAAAAACGTTCCTTCGCAAGCTAGGACGTATGAAAAGGTATTAATGGACGGTCGAAGCACATGCCTTAACTAATGTAGAACGGTTGCATACATAATGGTCGCGTGGGAAACGGATGCCCTAGGGCAGAAGGACAATGTAAGGCCCCTTTCCCGGGTGACCTCACTTGTTGGATTTACTCATAAACATAGCCATAAATACTGAACTTGAATTTAAAACATTCATCATTCAATTACATTACATAATAGCGGAAGTCTTAACAATTAAAAACACAACATTGTCTTAACAAACAAAAGTGGGATGTCAGTCTTGTGCCGGGTAACCTTCACGCCATCGCACGACCTTTTCTTCCTTTACCTGAAATGTATACTAAAAGTCAGCTAACGCTGGTGAGTTCTAGTTTAATGCAATTTGATATAAACATTCTATTCTTTACTTTATAAGTATGCATTACTGTATAGTCATTCATATAAATACGTATTCATAACTTTTGTCTTTCTTTTCATCTCTCTTTTCTGTATTTTTGTGATTTCATATATATATATATATTCATCCTTTTCTTTCTTTTCTTTCTTTCTTTAATTTCATGGGTCATACTATATAAGGGTGATCAACCCGTCATTTGCTTACGAATGTCACAAAGACAATCGCCGTGGTCCATCGTCATGGCCCACCTATACTTACAACCGTCCGGCAACTAGTGCCGTCCGTCATTTTATTCTTACAACCGTCCGGCAATCTTTGTCCGTCCGTCATGACTTACAACCGTCCTACCGTCGTAGGCCGTAATTCGCCCGTCTACCCGAAGGTATCCGTTTCCCATTCGACTATTATTTATACAACCGTTCTACTATAATATGCCAATTGCTTCGACCGTCCATTAATGGCATTCGTACGTCCTAGCCGATGAAGGAGCGCACTTGTCCCGGTTATAAAATAGTCACATGGTCGTCCGTCTACCGAAGTAGCCGTTATCATCGAAGCGTCCATAACATTTTCTGTACTTGGCAAGCAATATATACATGGATATAAAGCAGGATTTCATTCTTTCATATTGTGTTATACTTTCATTCATTCTTGATAATCATGCTTTTCATTCTTTATTCAAAATTCTCTTTCATGTATAGGTATATATATATATATACTTGTATAACACATATGATCACATTGGCATTCATAACATTTATTCACTTAGTGTATACATCTCAGCCCCAAAACATTTGAAAACATTTGCACATAACATAGAAGGGGGCACATAGAACTCACCTGATGAGTAGTTTCTGTAATACACTAAGCTGGCTACTGGGCTTCACTAATGTCACTCACGATCTGTATAATAAAGTCATACACATAAGATGGTGCTCCTAGATGACACTAGACCTTACTATGCTTGAACTCAGTAGTTTCGGGAGGTGGGTCGCATCAAAACTATGGTAGTTTCGAGCTATGGTCTTACACTCGAAACTAGGTAGTTTCGAGTCATAATCCTTCTATCGAAACTAGGTAGTTTCGAGTCATGAGATCCTATCGAAACTATGGTAGTTTCGAGTCATTAACTTATGAAAAATCTTAGTTTAGGTTCAAGGTGACACTCGAAACTAGGTAGTTTCGAGTCCTGAGTTCCTATCGAAACTATGGTAGTTTCGAGTCATTGGCTGCTATCGAAACTAGATAGTTTCGAGTCAAACATGACTATCGAAACTAGAGTAGTTTCGACGGGTCTGTATGTATCGAAACTATAGTTTCGAGTCATGGGTCTGCATCTTCCCTGACCAGAACCTTGCTCCAGCCAACTTATTTCCAATCGATTAAACCTTGAGCATTTTACGTTAAACACCTTCCTTTATCGTTCTTGAGTTCAAATACGTGATTTGTTTCAAGTTTCGTATGCAAAAATCGTATCTTTATTTGATTTAAACCCGAGACATGCAAAGACTCATAATCAGAGGCGATGCTTACCTCAACAGGCCCGATTTCTGTTGCTATGCGTTGAAATGGTGGAGTCGGATGATTCCCGAGCCCTTGAGTCTTCTCCTTGCGGTTTTCTTCACAAGCCGATCGCTCTCTCTCTCTCTCTCTAGTATTCTTGCGCAGGAAGATGAAATGAGAGGGGTTTGGGTTGAAGCTGCTGTTTTGTAATGGGGTTTCCCCCTTTTCTTTTCGGCCCATGGGCCGAAATTTTGGCCAAGCCCACTTTATTTCCCTTTTCTATTTGTCTTGTCATTATTTGGGATGTTACAGACAAAATGACGGACTACGACGGTAGGACGGTTAAGAGCGGACGGACAAAGGTTGCCGGACGGATTAATGAATGACGGACGGTTTTCTAGAGCCGGACGGTAATGAAATGGGCTACGACGGTAGTTCTGACAGCGATGTCTTCGTGACATTCGTGACAAGTATGACGGGTTGATCTCCCTTAAGATTGTGGCCAATAAGTGTTTTCTCAAAAAGAAAGTATGTATGTATATATGTATATACCCTCAATGAATGTTATGTGTGAACAGTAAAGTGAAGAATATTTAAAATTATGAATATATATATATATACATTATATTCATGATAAGGTAAATATTATGTATGATTGTCTTTAAACTAGAACTCACCAGCGTTAGCTGACTTTTAGTATACATTTCAGGTAAAGGAAGAAAAGGTCGTGCGATGGCGTGAAGGTTACCCGACACAAGACTGACATCCCACTTTAATACATGTGTTAAGACTTCCGCTGTCAAGTTATGTTATGTTATGTAATTGAATGACGAATGATATGTAATTGAATGATGAATGTTTTTAATTTAAGTTCAGTATTCACAACTATGTTTATGAGTAAATCCAACAAGTGAGGTTACCCGGAAAGGGGCCTCTACAGATTCCAATCGATGACGTTCACCAATATGTGAGGACCTCAGAATTTGAGAGGCAAAGGATGGAGCACGAGATAAGGCACGACTTGCAAGGACAATGAATGGATAGCCTAGCAAACCAATTAGGGTACCAAAAGGAGTTAATTTCCATCCTCGAAAAAGAAATGCTTGAGAATCCCACAGAAACAGCTAGAGCTGAAGCCAGATCGGCTACCCGAGTGACCACAGCGGTGCTCGTCTTGGGAATTATCTTCCTTCTAGTGGAAAGCTACAAGAGACGTTAACAGAATTTTTTTTATTTATTGTCTTTAAATTTTCAGTTTGAGAACCATTTCCCTATGTTTTGAGTAATGTTTAACATTTCAGCATTTAATCAATTTTATATATTCCAACTCTAAAGTTATTATTCATTGATTTGACACGTTGAGTGTGAATTACACCCATCATATTTTCATCAAAATTTCTCAAGTATCACCTTCTTCATTCAATACGATTTAGTACACTACCGACAATCTTCTTCGTAAACAAATCATCCTATTATTTGATTTAAACAACCTCGTTATTTTGTTCAAACAAAACGCTTATCAAACTTTTAGATAGTATCAGAAACATGAATTTTCTATAAACATTGTTTCTTGTGAGAGAAATCAATACAACCTGTTTTATAAAAGTATCATTTCAATTTGATAAATAATTACGACTTTTCTCGTTAAATTAATTATTTTAAAACCTTGACTACATTAATATACCACTACCTATTTAGCCATTGTAAATCATGATTTAAGTTATTTAACCTCTATTTTCTTAAGTATTTTTATAAAAAGGCTTTCGTGTAATTATCTATTTACTTATTCGACCCCTCACTTTCACCCTCCTATCCACCTACGAATAATTTCTTACTTACAAACAAAATCGGTTATTCGGAAACACATTACTTAGAATATTTTCAGAACCTCCTCGTTACCTTGCACCTTCGATAATGTATGAGTTTATTTGCCACTTCAAGAGTCGATCTATACCGCGTAGACGTTAACCTTCCCTACAAAACTCAATGAGACTTAGGAAGCTATAACCCAATCACTCACATTATAAATGAACGCCAAACAACACGCTTGTCTGCAACACCCGATCACATGCAAAACTCGTTAGAATACGTCACACATCTATGTATGCCCATTCACAAACTACACAGCCCGATCACATAATACACAAAATTTAGTTGTTGCAGTATACATAATGTTACACTGATCACACAACACATGAAACTTAGTGGTTTGCAATATACACGATACTAAAAGGATCACATGATACATAACAATTGTTTGTTTGGTACTTAATACTAGATTGACCACATTGAACATGAAACTTATTTGGTTACAAAGTACATGATACTAAATTATGCACATTATACAACATACATGATACTAAATTGTTTACATTACACAAGGAAGCTTATTTGTTTACAAAATACATGATACTAAGTGGTTGACATCATACATGAAATTCATTTCTTGCCATATACATGACGCTAAATTGTTCACGTTACACATGAAACATATTTGATTACAAGCTACATGACACTAGATCATACATGAAACTTGGGTGCTACATTATACACGAAGCTAAATTGCTTACAATTGTTGCAATTAATTGATTACATTATACACAAGGCATGGTCATGCGCTTTGTTCACCAAAGTTGAAAACCATAACACTTTAAGACAACTCGGGTTTTGACGTATTCTTGTTCAAACACGAGTAAACTATGGAACTCTAGCTTATACTACTTTATTAACCTTTAGTTGCTAGTTAACCTGTCTATTTAAGGACATAGTTACCTATTAGCAACTCTTATGTGAAAACAATATACACGAACTGAATGAATTTGTGCCCCCTTTTTGACCCACACACAATGGAAGGATCTATGCGCACCATGCGATGATTCAAGTAATTACGGGTGCACACGTAATTATAAAAATCAGCGCATGGAAAACATAGTGAATTTTGTCGTATGTTGTGACTTAAAACCTTTCGTGATATATAACAACGAAACTAATGAGATATGACAAGGGCATGGTGGATACACCGATGGTACTTCCTATATATAAGTTCCCTATCATATTATCAGCAGTAGCGTTGTTCGTGTCACGTGAAAGTTTTGACCTAGACCAATGCTTTTGGAACCTCTTGACCTGTAACGTATCTTGAGCATATTAGACTACATCTTAAACAAATCCTGAATGTCACAGTTCCCATCAAAGCCATCCCAAGTGACACATTTCACCTTTAGATTCTTCGAAAGATATCTTCTTAACTCTCTTATTCACTGATATCATTCATACTGGAGCTTTAGACCTAAATCTTGTTGTTTACCATACTCCCAAAATCTAACAATCAAAACTCGTTGAAAATCCTAACTCACCTCTTTTCAATTCAATAGCCTTCACGAATTAAATTTCGGGACGAAATTCCCTTAACATGGGGAGACTGTAACATCCATGATTTTTCGAGCCAAATTTTTACTTTTTTTATTATTATTTATTTATTTCACAACCCATTTCGATTTTGTACCGGTTCAACACAATATTTCACATTATACACTATTTTAAACATGTATCAATTTAACGTTTCAACTTAGCTTATACATAGTACTTTCTATTAAATATATAACATGTGCATGTATAATTATATAAGATGTATATATATATATATATATATATATATATATATATATATATATAACTTGCTTAAATCAAAATAAAACTTATAAAGTTTTAATCATTTAAGTACACCTTTTTATATAAATGTAAATGTATTTATTTATGGATAAATAAATAAATATATGTATATATATTTTAATAGATAACCCATTTACAAAGTTCGTTATTTATCTCTTTATAAAATATTTATAATTAAATAAATAATTAATTAGTTTTTTATAAAACAAAATGATTTAAAACAAATAACATTAGTCTTGAACCTTTTGATTCAAAGAAACACCCCTTCTAAACGTTTGAACCCTTGGATATGAACCCTATGGAATCAAGATTGAACCCCTATTGTAATTGAACCCCCCTTTAGCCTAAATTTTGACCTCACCCAATACCCTTGACCAAATTTTGACTCGAGTTGACTTTTCAAAGTCAAACAAGCCAAATTCTTGCGAATCGGATGCTTATCTCGATTAGATCCAACTGATTTGGACTTACAAGCTTGAAACCCCCTCTCCACGTTTGAAATTTGACATTTTTCCCTAAGTTTTGACCTAGAGAAGTCACCAAGAACCACATTCTTAAAGACTTGACCTTGAAAAGTCAACCGGATCCTAATTTCTTTACCAAATTATTAAGGTACAATGATTCATGCTCTTTGATTGCGGATAACCGTTTTTCGAACCTCTCTAAACACGTAAAGTGTAGTAATTTGATCCAAGCCACGTTAGAATTCGAATTTCAAACTAAGTTTGACAATCCCAAGTCAAACTGAGTAAATTTGTTTCCAAATCTAGAAATTCAGACGCGTTAGAGCCCGTAAATCACACCCTAATCAATCTCATATGTATTCAGACCCATATCACGACTCAATTCATTCACACTCGTTCAATTTTACGTGTAATTCACTCTACACGCACAGTATTCAAACAACTAATCGAACCATGCTATTAAGATGGAATGGAACGAATTAGATCAACACACACCTTCGCATCACCTCCCATATACTCCCCAAACTCTCAAAATCAACGCATTACATCTATGGAACCAATTCGAATTCGAAGAAACTCGGACCTAAACTCCCAGTCGTTCTCCTCCGATACGTGGCCATTGCAGGTAAGATTTGTTGCATTAAACTCGGAATGGTTATGGGTTTGAAAGCCCTATGGTCCTAAGGTCGATTACTGCTTAAATGAATCGATTTCAGAACTAGGGTTGCGTCTTGTGTAATGTAGGGAAGGAAATGAGTTCAGGGCATCTCGTTAAGTATTAAGCAATCCCTTCCTTGTCAAGGCTTGATGCCCAGATCACTTGGTTAAAACACTTGCCCCTTATAGAACAAGTCTCGGGTTCGATTCCTAGAAACCCGATTTATTTTTAAAACGCTTCCAAGCATTACATCCACTTTATAAATTGTTTTTATATAAACCCTTGAATACTCAGATCAGTTTTGTTAAGTTATTTTGTTAAACTTCAAGAAAAAAAAAATATCTTACTTAGTATTATTGAGATATAAACCTAATAAATCCTAATTTATTTAAGACAAATATTTTAATAAATTATTTAATTAAAATCCCTAATTTATAGATTGTAATTGGAAAATAAATAAGAGTACCTCATAAAAAAAGTTATCTTCTTGTAAAGAATTATGCAATTTTTGTGAAATCATTAAATAAATTTTATACTTTAATTTAGATTTTAATTATAAACTAATTAAATCATTATTCACTAAAAATTTCATGGAAATCAAATTAAATAAATAAAGGTAATTATTTATCCGTTAGTTATTTATTTATTTATTCAACGATTTAATTATAAATTATTTAATCACAAACAAAGGAAAACCATTTATTTTCATCCATTGATTCAAATTAAAATACAATTTATTTATCAAAATTTACATAAGTATTATTTGAAACTCAAATAATTAATTAAAATGAAGAAACCCACATCAACCCCTTTTCACATTAGAAATCCCTTATTCATTTTGTACAAATCATTAATACCCATATTCCATTAAACATAGGTTCATCTCGTGTTTAGCTAGAACATTTGTGCAACAACATACTTGTGTGACTTTCAAGCTACTCATTACAAGGTGAGTATTACATAGCCCCTTTTACACTTTTACACTTTTTGGGGTGGAACATGAACTCTATAAACAAAATTGTTTACATTTACACAAACCACACAAACACAAATCCTCTTTACATTCATGTGTGTAAAATTTGAGCTTTATGTTTAGTGCTAGGTGTGTTAACTGTTTGTGTGCAATTTATGTGCAATCATTAACTATTCAAGCCGATGGTTAACAATGATAGATCTATTAAGTCTGACAAACCCACCCAGATTGGGGTGATTGTTACCGACAACACAATTTGTATGCTAGTTACAAAGGTTTGGTTGTACTTTGGTTACACACTAGTTTCTCCCCATAAATGCCTTATTTTATCATGTTATGTAAGGATTTGTTTATTCACATCTATATACTAACTATGTACAAAACTGTGTATGCTCACCAACGTTTTAGTTGACCTTCCTTTATTCATGTTTCAGGTGCTAATGTCCGATCAAGGCTTGCTACACATAGGCTTTCGGACTTAGTTAATTTTAATTCAATAACAATTTGTATTTCATTTATGTACTTGGAATTTGTTTATGTTTGTTTGAATTGAAATAGATTTAATATATTACAATTTAGTCAACCTTGAGCTCATGAACAGCCCACATGTCCCGCCCCGACGTATTCCGCCGTCGGTTGGGGTGTGACAGTTCGAACCCGTCACGAGACCACTGCTAGCTTGGCTCGACTTTCCGATGGTTTGCAGATGTCCACGTCATATAAAATCTAATGGCGTTAAGTTTTTTTAACGGGGGTCCAGTGTGAGAAAATAGTTTGAAAGTAGGGACTGGTGGTAAGAATATTCTCAGTTGGGATTATTATTGGTCAATTGTTAAAAGGTGGGATTATTAAAATCCAATAATCCTATATATTTATAATTAATTACATATATATAAAGGATGTAATTGTACGATTAAAATCCATAAGATATATATATATATATATATATATATATATATATATATTTTCTTATATATTTGTTATAACAAAGTATATATATCTATATAAATATACATACATATGTGTTATATAATAGAAAATAATATGAAAATGAATAGTTGAAACTTTGAATTGTTACACGTTAAAATAATAATTAATGTGACATATTTTGTCGGCCAAGTACGGGATTTAAATGTAATGTTATTATTGCATAAAATAAAATAAAAATAAGGCCAAAAAATCATGAATGTTACATAACAAGTCTATAGGCACGGACACACTAATGCCAAAGAAATAAGGATAAGACAATCAAAAGTAAGTCCTCAAGAAAAAAAATAAGAGAACTCTAAATGTAATCCAAAAAATTAATAACTGTTATAAATATTATTTATTATCGTTCTTAATATAACCTAATATGGATTAATATTCCTAAAGGTTATTATTTTCTCCATAAATATGTATTCATTGTATTAGTTATAAAAGACTATATATGTGAGTCTAGTTGTTTATTGATAATATACATGAATAGAGTTCTATCATTCTTCTATTCATCTCATTTCTCTATTGTCATATACATATTATATGTTGCTATTAGGCTGTTTTTATACAATACTTTATTAGCACGAGGCTTTTGGCGCTTCAATTCTGAAAGCGTAATGATCAAGATTCTTGGAATTTATGTTGCAATTGCTTCATTGAAGTGTGTTCAATCAAATCATACTACATGTTAGTTTATTTTAATCTATAATGCTTACATGATTATAACTGTATATATGACATATCAATTATGCATATATGTTCATTTTAAAATTATCAACCAAGTAAAGATATAAAATATGTATAACTAATCACTTTAATTTTTATGATTATATCAACTTTATTTTTGAATCCAATTATCTTTGGTTTTTCTTAACCTTAATATTAATATTAAAAATGATTTAAAAAAATAACATGTTATAGGATTCGAATTATATATTGAATATTATAGTTATATGATTATGCCTCTTTACATAGACATCTGTGCATTTCTTTGAAAACCTCATATTAAATTATCAATCTTGGATTTTACATAAGTAATCATAAAAAAAAAATAATGATTATATCATAAGATCTTATGAAGTATGTCTTACTAAATTTATGATCATTATTAAGAAAAAAAAGTTTCATGTTTTTTATTAATAACCATTAATATCACTTTATTAACATCTACATAATAACTTTGATGTTTCATATTTATAGTAATTCAGTACTATATAGTGCATGGAGGATTTAAATATGATACTTAATATATTACTTAAGTAATTAGTTTTAAAATAATAGTCACATATATTGGACATGTATTATTCATATTTATTCAAATTGATTTTTAGCATTGAAGTAATTATTCATAACCTTATTTTATGACATCATTGAAAGACGAGTATTAAAATTATTTACATAATAGTTGTTATATTATTTATTACTTAATATCTCATTATATTGTTACGACGTTGCTTCAATTACTAAATATATGAAAATATTATAACTTGATTTCTCAAAATCTAATTGAATAAATTATCATGTTTCTTTTATTTAATTAGATACTCCATAAAAACAATCATAACATAAAAAAATATAATAGATTTTTAAACCTCATTCATGATGTTTTAATGGGTTGTAATGATGAATTTACTTCATGATGTTTAAGTTCTTTTGTGATTTTATGATTTGACATTACCAATATGAAGTTAAGGGTCATCATTTATTTTGATGGTATTTATAGCCTATTTTGGTCAATAATTATATGGGACTCACGGTTCATCCTAGAAAATAGATAAAAAGGTGTTTAATTGAATCATGTGATTATGGCTACCTCATAGTATAACCATGTGGCACATATAAAATTTCGTGGAGAACGGTATGTTTTTGCCCATTAAAATTTATTTTATCTTACAAACACTCTTATTCTTCTTATGTTGTTAATACATCTGGTGTGTTGCAAAACACGTGTATTTATCCTTTCGTTTTTGTGCGTTTTAGTTAGTTTTGTATTTGTTTTTATTTGTTTTTGTGTCGTTATTAATTTGTATTGTGTTTACAGGTACTCGTGTGCAAAAGTAGCAGAAACCGAGTGTTAAATCCTGGAGAAATCGAGTACACGATGAGAGGTTAAGAATAGAAAAAGAAAAATCAAGAATTCTGGAAAAAAAAGCCTTCACGCCACGCGAAGAGGAAGAGTCAGGTCTTGGAGACACGCCAAGACAATGAAAACCGGGCCCGACTAATTTGGCCTTCGCGCCACGCGAAGAAGTCCCCTCCCATGTTCGCGACACACGAACTTCCTAAATTACGGCAAGACCCACATTTTTTAATACTTAAAGATTTTAATGCCATTATCATAGGGGATCAACTTTTAGCCGTCACATCAGAGAGTTCAGACGATTTTGGGAGCAGAGAGAGCAATTGAAACCAAAGATTGAAGCTTTTGAGAGAGTGATGGTTAGACATTAATCGTTCGGCTTATGCTATTGATTTTCTTGTGTCTAATTAGGTTGAGTGATACTATGTTCTTGATCTTTGCTACTGATTTACTGTGTTTGAACATGTTTCTTGGCTAAACCTTTAGTTACTACCTAGGTTTGATGATTATTTGTTGAAAGTTTGGATTTTTATCGGTTTTTTGTTATAATTGATGGTTTAACACCTTTGTAAAGAATCTTATTGAAATTGATATGATGAATATGCATGCTTAGTACTGATTTGTCATTGATTTATGTTTCGCATGTGTCTTGTTGAATGTCTTTCAGTTATAGATGCATGTTTAGGTCGCTTAATGTGCGTTTGTGACTGTTTATGGTGTTGCTAGATGTAATAATCCATATGAACATTAGTTTTTGGTTTATTAGAGCTGAGTGTTCTTCCTATATCGATAGCTGAAAGGTGAGATAGTCGGTTAGTCTTTGGTGTTAGGTGTCTAGGTGTAAAGGCTATGAAAGGAGGCTTCCATAGGTTTCTTAGTATCCTTGCTATTCCGTGTCTTATCGATTGTTCTGAGATTACCCCGTGCATTCTTTGAATGTATTGAGATAGTGAGATTGAAAGGCGATCTATCTTTAGGGTACTTTAGTGTCGTTGGAGAGACTGAAAGGTAATCCAACTAACTGGTGAGCATTATACATTCCTTAGAGTTTCCTTCTGGTCACACCAGGAGATTGATCAGAGATCCAACAGGTTGTCTAAGGGTGTCATACTTTAGAACCCCAGTTCCATCATAGTTTCCATAGCTAAGAGAAATCCAAGTTTCACAAATAGGATTCTTACCTAGGTAGTGCTTTCTCATTCCTTGAATATGTCTAATTCTCCCATGTGATAGTCAGTTGTCATTAGTGCTTAGTTTACATTTGTGTTTATTTAGTTAATCCTAGTTCGTAGAATTCCCCCCAAACCAAATCTTTTAGTTCTTTGTCGGAGTCTAGTTTTAGTTATTGTTAGTGTCTCGTGGGTTCGATATCCAGACTTCCATTAGGCTGTATTACAATTGATAGGTACATTTGCCTGTCATTGTGGTCTATTTTAGAGGAATTCTAGAGTTTAACTTGAGTGTCTATGTTAGTTTTTGTTTAGTTTTTATTGACCATACCGAGTACATCAAGTTTTTGGCGCCGCTGCGGGGGATGCTTGGCAATAGCAAAATTAGCTTCGATTAGTTCTTTATTTGGTTATTTGTTTTATTTACTCATATGTGTTTAGTTTAGTTTAGTAGTTTATATCTGTTTATCTTAGGTCTTAATTTCTTTCTTTATCTTGTTTGATATTTGTGTGTCACAGTTAGAGTCTTTCTTTTGTCGTTAGTCATTCTTCCTTTGTTTTCCTTTCCAGTTTATGCAACATACTCATTCGCAGGAATCACCCCATTTTGCTGCTTCTTTAGAGCCCGACCAAGAACTTCACGAGTGTCACACCCCTAATTTAGCCTACTCGGGCATGCGACCAACGATTGGTACATGTTTATTTTATCTCATCAGATTTTTATAAATACATCGACATATTTTTAATAACTTATGATCTTTTCAAAGACGATGAATCTCCCGTTTCATTTAATTATAACAGGGATAAACCCTGATATTGTACACAAACGTTTATTTTTCAAAACCAAGGTTTACATGAGCCATTTCTTTCAAAAAGATGTCTAGGGTGGACGTTCCCTTTTTTATGACATCTTTATTTCCTTGTCATCACATGGCTATATCAATATCAAATCATCCTTAGTTACCTGTAAAATGTTTGAAAATATTTTATCAATATAAACTGGTAAATACAATTATATTAGAAATCAGAATCTGACAAGCGTGAATAAATAGAACAATTTGTCCATAGTTTCCGGTCAATTTACACAGTCAACGGACTAACCACCAGCCACACCAGGGACTTTGGATATATTTTTACGTTCAATATTCTGCCTTACGCCTCAAGCGATGGGCTTTTTATAACAACCAAGGGTTTAACCCCTAGCCCTTTTACAACGTCTCATCTGTAACACGTGTATATATACGTGACTCTATGGGCTGACTGCTATATAGTAAATCACCTTATGCAAGGAATGGTTGTATTAGTTCATTCAAGTCAGAGTATAATCAAAACTATTTCCAGTTTTGAAATCATTTTATAAAATAAAAGTATTCACCTTGACAGAGGTTGGACTTAGGAATCTTCTAAAATGAGAGTCCTAGTGGGCAGCGTCTCTGCTTAAGAACCTTGCTTGGTTTCTTCAAATGAGTGTTTCCTAGCTTCTCGGGTTTCTCTAGAGCGAACCGGCACTTTCGAAACCTAAACGTACGAGCGAGAATGGTTTTGGGGAGTGGAAATAGCTTATAAGAACTGAGAAATCGTTGTTGTGTGATTTGGAAATCAATGGCAATTGAATTTCTATTTATAGACTAGTCTGGGGTCCGTAGCGGACCGTTATGGTAGCGGATAGCGGTCCGCTAGCGCTTAAACCCAAATTAGTCAGCATGACACGTGTCACACTCAGAAATTGCGCCACATATTATGGCTAGCAGACCATTAAGCTTCAGGATAGCGATCTGGTACCCATTGAGGTAGCCATAGTGGACCATTATGGGTGTGGTAGCGGTCCGCTACGAGTGACATGTGTTAGAAACCCTAGATGTCTCGTCATGACACGTGTCATTCTCTCATTATTGTCGTTGGGACCACGTAGAGGACCGTTATGTATATGGTAGCGGTCCGCTACCAATGAAATTTCTGAATTTTTCATTTTTGGTCCTTGTACTTTGATGTAATTATACTTATGGTCCTTATGCTTTGTATTTTAATTATTTTGGGCACGAAAATTTTATGAATGTTACATTCTTCCCAACTTTTGAAAAATCTCGTCCTCGAGATTTACTGGAACAGGTGTGGGTACTTTTTCTTCATTTCTGATTCTAGTTCCCAAGTGTATTCAGGACCACGTCTAGAATTCCACTTGAATTTGACTAGTTTCAACCTTTTCTTTTTCAACTTTTTAGTCTGACGATCTTCTATTTGTAGAGGTTGTTCTACAAATCTTAATTTTTCATTTACCTCTATGTCTTGTAGAGGCATTATTAAAGATTCATCAGCCAAACATTTATGAAGATAAGATACATGGAATACGTTATGTATTCTACTCATCTCTTCTGGTAATTCTAACTGATAAGCCACTAGTCCAATTTGTTTAATAATTTTCAAGGGTCCAACAAATCGAGGACTTCGTTTAACCTTCTTTCCGAATCGAACCACTCATTTCCAAGGTGATACTTTTAATAACACCTTGTCTCTAATTTCAAATTTTAGTGGCTTTCTTCTTTTATCGGCGTAGCTCTTCTGTCTATCTCTTACTGCTTTTAATCTTTCTTGTATTTGAGCTACTTTGTTAATTGTCTCCTGAACAAGTTCAGGTCCTGACAATTGGTTTTCTCCTATATCAGCCCAGCCCAGCATACAGAAGTACGGCATTTCCTACCATATAAGGCTTCAAAAGGTGCCACCTGAATGCTTGTGTGATAACTATTGTTGTATGAAAATTCCATTAGGGGTAAGTGATCATCCCAAGTCTATCACACAGGCTTGAAGTATATCTTCTAAAGTGTTAATTGTTCTTTCACTCTGCCCATGTGTTTGTGGATGATAGGCAGTGCTTAAGTTCAGATGAGTTCCCATGGTTTTTTGGAAACTTTGCCAGAATCGAGATGTAAAACGACTATCTCTATCTGACACTATGGATAATGGCACTCCATGTAAAGATACGATCTCATTTACATATAGATGAGTCAATCTATCCATACTGAAGGTTTCCTTCATCGGGAGAAAATGAGCAGATTTAGTCAATCTGTCAATTATAACCCAGATAGTATCATTTCCCTGACCCGTTCGAGGAAGTTTGGTAATAAAATCCATTGTTATCATCTCCCACTTCTAAACTGGTATTTCTAATTGTTGCAATAAACGAGAAGATTTCAAATGTTTTGCCTTTACTTGAGCTCAAGTAAGGCATTTTGCAACATATATGGGAATGTTTTTCTTCATGCCAATCCACCAGTAATTGTCCTTCAGATTCTTATACATTTTGTCACTTACTAGGTGCATCATATATTTTATGTGCTTCTTCAAGTACTCTTTCCCGAAGATTTCTTATGATTGGAACCCAGATTTTTTATTCATATTGTAACATCCTAAAAATAATAAAACGAATAAATATAGCGAGACCGGTGGTTTAGTTGGAATATTTAAACAAAAAGGGAGCAGGCCTGGGCCCGGCTTCAATGGGCCGAGGGAAGCCCATGCGCATAAGAGGCAAGGCAGCCCTCTTCCCTGCTCATTTCCCCAACTCACGCAGCTTTTAGAGAGAGAGAGGAGAGCTCGGGTCTAGAGAGAGAAAGTGACGGATCAACTCGGGAATTCAGGAGAACGTTGCTGCTGTTCTCGTGATCATATCCTCTGAATCAGAAATCCAATCCAGGTAACGATTCGATCACATTATGAGTTTTTGTTCGTTTTGGGAGTTTTCGGGTTTTGGCTAAAAGATAACGATTTTTGCGGATGAAACTTGAAAGTGAACTTAGGTATAGCATCTAGAATGAAAAACGAACGTTTTGATCAAAGAAAATCTAGATATCGACATGATCAGATTCGCATGCAGAACATTCGGATTTTTGGGGAAGGCGATATGTGCAGACCTATCGAAACTACCCAGTTTCGATATATGCAGGCCCAATCGAAACTACCATAGTTTCGATATGAGCCCCCGATCCGAAGCTAAGATAATACATAAGTTACTTATCGAAACTACCTATCGAAACTACCTATCGAAACTATCTATCGAAACTACCTATCGAAACTACCTATCGAAACTACCAAGTTTCGACAGAAACAACCTATCGAAACTATCAAGTTTCGATATAAGCTAATCAATCGAAACTACTATGTTCAAGCATAGTAATGTCTAGTGTCATCTAGGAGCACCATCTTATATGTATGACTTTATTATACAGATCGTGAGTGACATTAGTGAAGCCCAGTAGCCAGCTTAGTGTATTACAGAAACTACTCATCAGGTGAGTTCTATGTGCCCCTTCTATGTTATGTGCAAATGTTTTCAAATGTTTTGGGGCTGAGATGTATACACTAAGTGAATAAATGTTATGAATGTCAATGTGATCATATGTGTTATACAAGTATATATATATATATATACCTATACATGAAAGAGAAATTATGAATAAAGAATGAAAAGCATGATTATAAAGAATGAATGAAAGTATAACACAATATGAAAGAATGAAATCCTGCTTTATATCCATGTATATATATTGCTTGCAAAGAATGAAATGAATGAATGGCATAACATGTGAGAATGAAATCTTGCTTTATATCCATGTATATATTGCTTGCCAAGTACAGAAAATGTTATGGACGCTTCGATGATAACGGCTACTTCGGTAGACGGACGACCATGTGATTATTTTACAACCGGGACAAGTGCGTTCCTTCATCACCTAGGACGTACGAATGCCATTAATGGACGGTCGAAGCAATTGGCATGTTATAGTAGAACGGTTGTATAAATAATAGTCGCATGGGAAACGGATACCTTCGGGTAGACGGGCGAATTACGGCCTACGACGGTAGGACGGTTGTAAGTCATGACGGACGGACAAAGGTTGCCGGACGGTTGTAAGAATAAAATGACGGACGGCACTTGTTTCCGGACGGTTGTAAGTATAGGTGGGCCATGACGATGGACCACGGCGATTGTCTTTGTGACATTCGTAAGCAAATGACGGGTTGATCACCCTTATATAGTATGACCCATGAAAGTAAAGAAAGAAAGAAAGAAAGAAAAGGGTGAATGCACATATATATATATATATGAAATCACAAAGATACAGAAAAGAAAGATGAAAGAAAGACAAAAGTTCTGAATACGTATTATTATGAATGACTATACAGTAATGCATACTTATAAAGTAAAGAAAAGAATGTTTATATCAAATCGCATTAAACTAGAACTCACCAGCGTTAGCTGACTTTTAGTATACATTTCAGGAAAAGGAAGAAAGGGTCGTGCGATGGCGTGAAGGTTACCCGGCACAAGACTGACATCCCACTTTTGTTTGTTAAGACAATGTTGTGTTTTTAATTGTTAAGACTTCCGCTGCTATGTAATGTAATTGAATGATGAAGATTTTTAATTTAAGTTCAGTATTTATGGCTATGTTTATGAGTAAATCCAACAAGTGAGGTCACCCGGAAAAGGGGCCTTACAAGTTGGTATCAGAGCAATAGTTTGAGAGATTTGGACATCCCTAAATGTCTAGACTCAAACTGATTATGGGACCAACGCACAGATGTCAGTGTGGGTAACCAACGCCAACGCTAGCACGGTAAGTAAGAAATAAGGTTAATGCTCTTGCATAAGAATAGATACCTTAACTTAGAACAAATAGATGTTAATGCCATGACTGATTTGAAGAGTTTTGAACCCGAAAAGCAATGTAAATTAGTAATCACAAACCGGTCACTGTAATTAAGAATTTACCTTGCTCGTACTGTTCCAAACTATGATCTGAAGAAATGACATTGATGTATTCCCTTTATAACTACCAGGAAATTAAGGATTATGGCTGGTGGAGGAAGAACTGGACAACGAGGCGGTCGTACTGGCCGAGTAGGTAGACCTCCGTTGAACCGAAGAATTGAAGAAGAAGAAGAAGAAGAGAGTGTGCACGCAGAGCACAACGAAAGTGTGCACGAAACAGAAGTGACCCCAATTAGGGACGACGGTCCAGGGCCTATACAGTTGGAACCTGAAGTCAGGGATGCTATTGCCCGTGAAGTTGTGCTCACTTTGAAGAAGGTATTGCCTGATCTACTATCCGAGGCAATAAAGAAAAGCAAAGAGGAGGATGAAGGAGACAATGAAGAGAAAGTATATGATAGTGATGGGGATGAAATAAAGATAGGATCGAGCAATCGTGGGTGCACTTACAAAGGTTTCAAGGACGGAGACCCACCCAAGTTCGACGGGAGCAAAGATTCAGTGGCAACGCTTGAATGGATTGAGAGGATGAGTGCTGTAATCAACATCAGCGAGTGTCGACCAGACCAGGCTGTTAAATATGTTGCTCATTCTTTCACCAACGAAGCCCTAGGTTGGTGGAGGAACATCCAGAGGACAAAGTCCCCAAACGCTCTTGCAAGAATGACATGGGAAGAACTGAAAAAGCTGGTAATTCAAAAGTTCTGTCCCCAGAACGAAATTGATCGAGTGGAAAATGAATTCCTAAACCTTAAAGCTGGCAACAAGACACACCGCCAGTATACTTCTAGATTCAATGAGTTGGCACAGCTGGTACCCCACCTGGTGGAGACAGAAGAGCGAATGATCAAGTATTATGTGAAGGGCCTACCTCAAAGGGTCCGTGTCCACGTGAAAGCCAACCTACGCTCGACCTTCGAGTCGGTAGTGAATCTGAGCGGAATCGTCTACGACGATTATGCCAATGAGGACCCATCAACAGAAACCCAAAAGAGAAAGTGGGAGAACCCGTCTAGAGGCACCGGAAGAGGGAACGTAATAACTGAAAATAAGAAACCAAGGTCGGACAAATATGAAACCTGTAAGAAATGTGGAAGGCAACATTTTGGCGAGTGCCGGGTCGGCTCCACCACATGTTACAGGTGTGGGAAGGCGGGGCACTACTCTCGTGACTGCTTGAGAGACACTAAATGCCAAGTATGTGGACTGTTTGGCCACCTGACTAAGGATTGCAGAAAAACCAGACAAATCGGTTCGGGAAAAGAAAAGGAACAGGAACAACCAAAGACTAGGACTCGAGCTTACGCCCTGACTGAGGAGGAAGCAAGGGGAAATCCTGATGTTGTGTCAGGTACGTTCCTAGTTAATGATGAACATGCGGCTATATTATTTGACTCGGGTGCTAGTAAAAGCTTTATATCAAATGCCATTAGTCGAAAACTGAATTGCACTATCAACACATTAGTAAAGGCCTTTAGTGTACAAACTGTCGTTGGTAAAAATTCGGCAGTATTCCAAGTAACAGAGGATTGCATAATAGAAATAGAGGGTCATAAATTTCCTTCTAGATTATTCCTTCTCACCTTAGGATGATTCGATATAGTATTGGGTATGGATTGGCTAGCTGCCAACGAAGCTCAAATCATATGTAAACGTAAGAGGATACACCTCAAAGGTCCTAGCGGCAGTCCAATTACGGTTTATGGGGATTGGAATTGCACAATGCCGAACGTCATCTCGATGATTAAGGCCGAAAGTTACATGAGGCGCGGCTGCCAAGCTTATCTGGCATATGTTATAGACGATAGAATGAAAACGAAAGAACTCAAGAATGTACCCGTGGTGTGCAATTTTCCGGAAGTATTCCCTGAGGATCTACCTGGGATGCCACCCGATCAGAAAATAGAATTTCAGATTGATTTACTGCCAGGAGCTGAGCCCGTTGCCAAAGCCCCCTACCGATTGGCTCCGTCAGAAATGAAGGAATTGATGTCCCAACTAGAGGAACTAACCGAGAAAGGATTTATTAGGCCGAGCATCTCACCATGGGGCGCTCCGGTACTATTTGTAAAGAAGAAGGACGGCAGTATGCGCATGTGCATCGACTACCGCGAATTGAACAAGAGAACAGTAAAGAACAAATACCCACTACCTAGAATAGACGACCTTTTTGATCAACTGCAAGGTGCGAGTTGGTTCTCAAAGATCGATCTTAGGTCGGGTTACCATCAGTTGAAAGTAAGAGAAGAAGACGTTCCAAAGACCGCATTTCGCACGCGTTATGGGCATTATGAGTTTCTCGTGATGTCCTTCGGATTGACCAACGCACCAGCAGCGTTCATGGATTTGATGAAAAGAGTACGTCGACCAATGTTGGATCGATCGGTGATAGTCTTTATAGATGACATACTGGTGTATTCGAAAAGCGAGGGTGATCACCACTGTCACCTAAGAGAGGTTATGGAGGTGCTAAAGCAGGAAAAGTTGTACGCAAAATTCTCCAAATGCGCGTTCTGGCTTAGGGAAGTCCAATTCCTAGGTCATGTAATAAACCCAAACGGCATCATGGTGGATCCTGCAAAGATCGAGACAGTAAAGGAATGGAACATCCCAAAGACACCAACAGAGATACGAAGTTTTCTGGGATTGGCAGGCTACTATCGAAGGTTCATTCAAGATTTCTCAAGGATAGCCTCGCCACTAACTAAATTGACACGGAAGGAAGTGAAATATGAATGGGGTCAAACCCAAAACAACGCGTTTGAGGAACTTAAGGCACGATTAACCCAAGCTCCAGTCTTAACACTACCTGAGGGAAATGAAGACTTAGTAGTCTACTCTGACGCTTCAGGGCAAGGTTTAGGGTGCGTACTCATGCAACGAGGAAAGGTAATTGCTTATGCATCGCGGCAACTAAAGGTTCATGAAGTTAACTATCCAACACACGATCTAGAATTAGCAGCAGTAGTTTTCGCGTTGAAAATATGGAGACACTACTTGTATGGAGTTAAATGCACCATCTACTCCGATCACAAAAGCTTGAAATACTTTTTCGAACAAAAGGAACTAAACATGAGGCAAAGAAGATGGTTAGAGCTACTGAAAGACTATGACTGTGAGATATTGTACCATCCAGGCAAGGCAAACGTAGTGGCTGACGCTTTAAGTAGAAAGGAAGAATCGGCACCTATCCGGATCAAAGCGTGTCAGTTGATTTTAACGCCAGACTTAATGGGTGAAATATCAAAGGCACAAGATGAAGCATTGTTAGAAAGAAATGTGAAACGGGAAAGAATAGTAGGACAACAAGGGAACTTTGATGCGAATGCATACGGAGTACGAACTAGGTTTGGCCGGATGTGGATACCTAAGATTGGTGAGCTTAGAGCCAAAATACTCGATGAGGCCCATAAGTCTCGCTATTCTATCCACCCCGGGACAAACAAAATGTATCAAGACTTGAAGAAAGAATACTGGTGGCCTGACATGAAGAATGATGTGACAGAATACGTGAGCAAGTGCCTAACGTGTTCTCTAGTTAAGGCCGAGCACCAGAAACCATGCGGTAAAATGCAACCTTTACCAATACCGGAATGGAAGTGGGAAGAGATCACAATGGACTTCATTACCAAGCTACCACGAACAGCTAAAGGCAATGATACCATTTGGGTGATCGTCGACCGCTTGATAAAGAGTGCTCACTTCTTGCCAATACGAGAAACTTCTTCTTCTGAAAAGCTAGCAGAAACATTTATCAAGGAAATTGTAAGTAGACATGGTATGCCACTATCGATCGTGTCTGACAGGGATACTAGATTCACATCAAGGTTTTGGAAGAAGTTCAATGAAGCGATGGGCACTAGGTTGAACATCAGCACCGCTTACCACCCTCAAACCGATGGACAATCGGAAAGGACCATTCAGACCTTGGAGGACATGCTCCGGGCCTGTATCATTGACTTCGGTGGGAGTTGGGACAGCCATCTACCATTGGCAGAATTTTCATATAACAACAGCTATCACTCGACTATTGGCATGCCGCCATTTGAAATGTTGTATGGGAGGAAATGTAGGACCCCGGTTTGTTGGGGGGAAATTGGACAGAAGGATTTTGCAAGTCTCGAAGTGGTCAAAGCTACTTCTGAGAAATTTGATCAAATCAAGGCTCGTATGAAAGCCGCAAAAGACAGACAGAAATCATATGCGGATAAGAGAAGGAGGGATTTAGAGTTTCAAGTAGGGGACATGGTACTGTTGAAAGTATCACCGTGGAAAGGAATCATTCGGTTCAGAAGGCGTGGCAAACTAAGTCCAAGGTTTGTCGGACCTTTCAAGATTTTAGCAAGAGTGGGTCAAGTTGCTTACAGACTCGACCTACCCGTCGAGCTTAGTGGAATACACCCTACGTTCCACGTGTCGCACTTACGCAAGTGCCTAGCTGACGACACAGCTCCCATACCTTACGAGGAGATCGAAGTGGATAACAGTCTAAATTATGTAGAGGAACCAATAGCCATTCTTGACCGAGCTGAGAAACGACTACGCAATAAGTCGATACCGTTAGTCAAGATACAATGGAAGCACAGAAAAGGGTCAGAAGCTACGTGGGAAAAAGAAGACGAGATGAAGGGACTATACCCTCAATTGTTTAACGTATGAACAGTTTTGAGGACGAAACCTCTTTAAGGAGGGTAGACTTGTAACATCCTAAAAATAGTAAAACGAATAAATATAGCGAGACCGGTGGTTTAGTTGGAATATTTAAACAAAAAGGGAGCAGGCCTGGGCCCGGCTTCAATGGGCCGAGGGAAGCCCATGCGCATAAGAGGCAAGGCAGCCCTCTTCCCTGCTCATTTCCCCAACTCACGCAGCTTTTAGAGAGAGAGAGGAGAGCTCGGGTCTAGAGAGAGAAAGTGACGGATCAACTCGGGAATTCAGGAGAACGTTGCTGCTGTTCTCGTGATCATATCCTCTGAATCAGAAATCCAATCCAGGTAACGATTCGATCACATTATGAGTTTTTGTTCGTTTTGGGAGTTTTCGGGTTTTGGCTAAAAGATAACGATTTTTGCGGATGAAACTTGAAAGTGAACTTAGGTATAGCATCTAGAATGAAAAACGAACGTTTTGATCAAAGAAAATCTAGATATCGACATGATCAGATTCGCATGCAGAACATTCGGATTTTTGGGGAAGGCGATATGTGCAGACCTATCGAAACTACCCAGTTTCGATATATGCAGGCCCAATCGAAACTACCATAGTTTCGATATGAGCCCCCGATCCGAAGCTAAGATAATACATAAGTTACTTATCGAAACTACCTATCGAAACTACCTATCGAAACTATCTATCGAAACTACCTATCGAAACTACCTATCGAAACTACCAAGTTTCGACAGAAACAACCTATCGAAACTACCAAGTTTCGATATAAGCTAATCAATCGAAACTACTATGTTCAAGCATAGTAATGTCTAGTGTCATCTAGGAGCACCATCTTATGTGTATGACTTTATTATACAGATCGTGAGTGACATTAGTGAAGCCCAGTAGCCAGCTTAGTGTATTACAGAAACTACTCATCAGGTGAGTTCTATGTGCCCCTTCTATGTTATGTGCAAATGTTTTCAAATGTTTTGGGGCTGAGATGTATACACTAAGTGAATAAATGTTATGAATGTCAATGTGATCATATGTGTTATACAAGTATATATATATATATATATATACCTATACATGAAAGAGAAATTATGAATAAAGAATGAAAAGCATGATTATAAAGAATGAATGAAAGTATAACACAATATGAAAGAATGAAATCCTGCTTTATATCCATGTATATATATTGCTTGCAAAGAATGAAATGAATGAATGGCATAACATGTGAGAATGAAATCTTGCTTTATATCCATGTATATATTGCTTACCAAGTACAGAAAATGTTATGGACGCTTCGATGATAACGGCTACTTCGGTAGACGGACGACCATGTGATTATTTTACAACCGGGACAAGTGCGTTCCTTCATCACCTAGGACGTACGAATGCCATTAATGGACGGTCGAAGCAATTGGCATGTTATAGTAGAACGGTTGTATAAATAATAGTCGCATGGGAAACGGATACCTTCGGGTAGACGGGCGAATTACGGCCTACGACGGTAGGACGGTTGTAAGTCATGACGGACAGACAAAGGTTGCCGGACGGTTGTAAGAATAAAATGACGGACGGCACTTGTTGCCGGACGGTTGTAAGTATAGGTGGGCCATGACGATGGACCACGGCGATTGTCTTTGTGACATTCGTAAGCAAATGACGGGTTGATCACCCTTATATAGTATGACCCATGAAAGTAAAGAAAGAAAGAAAGAAAGAAAAGGGTGAATGCACATATATATATATATGAAATCACAAAGATACAGAAAAGAAAGATGAAAGAAAGACAAAAGTTCTGAATACGTATTATTATGAATGACTATACAGTAATGCATACTTATAAAGTAAAGAAAAGAATGTTTATATCAAATCGCATTAAACTAGAACTCACCAGCGTTAGCTGACTTTTAGTATACATTTCAGGAAAAGGAAGAAAGGGTCGTGCGATAGCGTGAAGGTTACCCGGCACAAGACTGACATCCCACTTTTGTTTGTTAAGACAATGTTGTGTTTTTAATTGTTAAGACTTTCGCTGCTATGTAATGTAATTGAATGATGAAGATTTTTAATTTAAGTTCAGTATTTATGGCTATGTTTATGAGTAAATCCAACAAGTGAGGTCACCCGGAAAAGGGGCCTTTCACATATGGAGTATTTCATCGTCTCCCTTAACTAATTGTTTAACCATGCTCTCCATTCCTTCTTGTTATAAGTCTTCCTCTGTTTGAACAGAATGTTGAGCATCTTTTATTTGAGACAAGATATCTACACGAAGTTTAAGTCTGAGAGCACGAACCCGTTTAGGTTTCTCCCTTTCTTTTCTACTTAAGGCATCTGCACCAATATTTGCCTTACCTTCGTGGTAACAGATTTCGCAATCATAGTCACTCAAGATCTCTAACCATCTTCTTTGTCTCATATTCAGTTCCTTCTGACCAAACACATACTTCAAACTCTTATGGTCAGTATAAACTGTAAATCTAACTCCATAGAGATAGTGTCTCCATAATTTCAGAGCGAAAATTATGGCACCTAACTCTAAATCATGAGTTGTATAGTTCTTTTCTTGAGTTTTCAATTGAAAAGATGCATAGGCAATAACTTTGTTTCTTTGCATTAACACACAACCTAGGCCGTTGTGTGAAGCATCACAATAGACTATAAAGTCTTCATTGCCATCTGGCAAAGCCAGTATAGGAGCATGAGTTAGTTTCTGTTTAAGTGTTTGAAAAGCTTCCTCTTGCTTCATTCCCCATTCATACTTTATATTCTTGCTAGTTAATGAATTGTATAGTTCTTTTATTGATGAGATGCATAGGCAATAACTTTGTTCCTTTGCATTAACACACAACCTAGGCCGTTGTGTGAAGCATCACAATAGACTATAAAGTCTTCATTGCCATCTGGCAATGCCAGTATAGGATCATGATTCAGTTTCTGTTTAAGAGTTTGGAAAGCATCCTCTTACTTCGTTCCTCATTCATACTTTATATTCTTGTGAGTTAAAGTAGTCAGAGGAACTGCAATCTTTGAGAAATCCTGAATGAATCGTCTGCAGTATCCTGCAAGACCCAAGAAACTACCGACTTATGTTGGAGATTTAGGAATTTCCCATTTGGATATAGCATCAATTTGGATGTGTCCACTTGAATACCTTCTGCAATCACTATATGACCCAGTAATTGTACTTTTCTAAGTCAAAATTCACATTTAGAGAATTTAGCATACAATTTCTCTTTTCTCATAAGTTCAAGTACTATTCTGAGATGATTTCCATGATCTTCCGCTTTTCTAGACTAAATAAGTATATCGTCAATGAAAACGATTACAAATTTATCTTGATAGGGTTTACAGATACGATTCGTCATATCTGTAAATGCGGCAGGAGCATTAGTAATTGCAAACGGCATAACCTTGAACTCATAATGTCCATATCTGGTTCGAAAAGCAGTTTTAGGAATATCTTCTTCTTGAACTTTCAGTTGATGATATCCTGATTGAAGATCTATTTTTGAAAAATGGCAAGTGCCTTGTAATTGATCAAACAGATCATCGATTCTAGGTAGAGGATAATGATTTTTAATCGTTACTTTGCGGTAATCAATGCACATATGCATTTTTACCATCTTTCTTTTTAATGAAAAGAATTAGAGCACCCCAAGAACTTGGACGAATGAATCCTTTCCCAAGCAATTCATCCAATTGATTATTCAATTCTTTCATTTCAGTCGGGGCTAAATGGTATGGAGCTTTGGCAATAGGAGCCGTTTCTAGTAAAAGATTGATTTTGAATTCTACTTCTTTTTCAGTTGGTATACCAGGTAATTCATTTAGAAATACATCCGCATATTCAGCTACTACCGGTACATCTTCAATTTTCATTTCCTTTGTACTAGTGGAAATTTGTACCAAATATGCAATGCATCCCTTCTAAAGGCATTTAGTTGCTTTTAGCATTGAGATGATTCCCAAAGGTTGGTTTTGTTTTCCAAAAGGAACTTGGATTTCTATGGCCTTTTTATCACAAAGGATATGAGCTTGATTACTGGCTAACCAATCCATTCCTAAGACAACATCAAATCCTGCTAATGTCATAGGTATTAATTGCATAGGCATGACGTGTTAAGATATTGTGACAGTACAATTGTCTAAGAATTCAGAGATTTTGACGAGATTTCCTTCGGCTATTTCTACTTCATAAATCTTATCTAGTGGAACTAAGGGCTTGTTTAATAGATTACAGAGTTTATAATCTATAAAACTCAAATTTGCACTAGAGTTAAATAGTACTCTAGCATAAATATTATCAATGAGGAATGTACCAGTGAGTGCATCTGGGATAGTTGCAGCATCACAAGTATTAAGTACGAAAGCTCATACATTCTTTTTATTTTCTTTCATTGGCCTTCGCCCCACTAGATCCTGCTTGATTAAGCTTTGGGCAGGTCGATTTAAAATGGCCAGTTTCTCCACAATTGAAACAAGAAATCTTTTTCTTCTTTGGACAGTTTTCAAATACATGCCCAATCTGCCTACAGAAATGGCAGTAAGCTTTCTTGAATAAGCATTCTCCGGTATGCTTCTTCTTGCAGATTTTGTATTCAGAAATGGAAGAATTAAATCCTCCTTTGGCAGGCTTATTTCTTTTCTTCCAGGGAGAATTATTTTTCTGGTTCTTTGTAGCCCTCTTGGCCAATTCTCTTGTCTTCCTTTCTTCTTGTTTTCTTATCATACCGTAAGTTAGGATTTCTCCTAGTTGTACGACATATGCAATGGTCTGAGGCATAGTAGCCTTGACCATATCTCTGATTTACTCCGTAAGACCCTAAATATATCTTTTAATTAGATTATGTTCAGGGGTAGATAGATATGGAACCAAATGAGCATATTCAAACATCTTGGAGACATACTACTGATGTTTAGTTCCTTCCATACGAAGATTTAAAATTTTGGTTTCAATTCTCTCTCTTTCATTGACGGGACAGAATTTCTTGATCACCATCTCCTTGAATTCCTCCCATTCCATTTCATAGGCCTTATGCCAGCCCATTGCTTGGACGATGGAGTTCCACCATTCCAACGCTTCATTCTTAAACAAATTTGATGCATAAAGCATCATATCTTCATTAGCACATTTGCTAATGGAGATGACAGACTCAGTTTTCTCTAGCCATTTCAGGGCAGCCACTGCTCCCTCATCTCCATCATATTCCAGAGTTTGGCAAGCTCGGAATGCACGAAAAGTACATCCCTTCCTTCTCTTTCTTTTCTTACTAACTTCTTCATCATTACTTGATGAATTGTCTCCATTTGAACTATGGTTTTCTTCCCGGTTGTTTTTAGATTCAGCAAGTTTATTTTTCACTTTATCTTCTTTCATAGATTTTAGAATTTTAGGAAGAGATTCCTCTATTCCTTCTGCAACCATTTTTTTTATTTCTGCTTTCTATTGCAGTTGTTTAGATGTTTCATTTTGGATTTGTTTACTCTTGCCCCTTGTATTAAGATAAGGACCTTGTTTCGGCATTCTATTGAAAAGAAGGAATTTATTATTATTAGGAATACATATTACAAAGATCGGAAAGGAAATTTATATATAACCCTGGTTACGGGTATTTTCTAGCATTTGTCTTAACGCTATATTTTGGGCGTCTATAGATGCTAATCTATGATTTTCTCTTTTCAATTATGCTACTCGTTCCTGTAAGGCTCTAATATGATTATTATCATAATTTTCCTCATTTTCTTAAGGATTTTGTACATTCGTAGGCTCATAATACTCATATGGCCAATTAGAATCTTCTCTTTCCTTTCCTTCAGGAACAGTATTTCTTTCATAAGGGATTTTAGATAGTCCCTGATAATAATAAGGATTATAATATGGATTTTCTCCATAATCAGGATTCCGTCTTGCGGCCGTTGGAGCAGAATGAAAACTGACTGAAGGTAAACAAGGATTTACTGGAGGTGTTAATTCTCCTAAGCTCTGATAAGTACTTCCTGTATGTTTTGAACTTGTTCCAGTTTCTAAATCCGTTTCATTTGTTGGTTGGAACTCATAACCAGGTGGAGCATATTTTTGAACATAAAAGAGAGCTTTTCCTTTTCCTTTTCCAGTCAACTGAGCAGAACAAAATATTTTTATTTATACTTTTATTTTACATATTAAAATAGTATATGTGACAACACTGAACTAGGGTCAATAATATTCAATAATTAATTCACCATAAATGGACTCGACCCATTAAGGGCCCAGTTGTTGGCCCAATATGTGAACTTGATATGTGATTTACTTGACGCATCAATGAATGATTTGAGAAAACACATTATTAATATATAGGATCTCCATAGACTTACAACATGCGTTATACGAATTAGCGCACTCACGTTTAATAACCGGCACACAACACGATATATGATTATTAATACTAAATATTAATAATAAATATTAATATTTCTGTGGACAATTAATTTGGAAGCATTTACGTGTTAGTGTAGGTCCCAAATTCGGTGCGTGACGGATCTCTAGACTCGCGGTACGACACGATGATAACGTGCGGAATCCATGATCAACGTGCTCGTGTAACTCAATCAACAACAACGGTGTAAATAAACGCTTTGTATTTCCACCACAATATCAGGTTACAAGATTCTGTCTCTAATCAAGTCTACTCTGATATCGTCAATTTCTCACTGTTCTTCTAAACAGAAACTGATATCTCCTCTTTATACACAAACGATCTGCTATAAGTTCGCCTCTAATAGGCTAAGTGAACTTAATAAGTTCGCCTCTGATATACTAGGCGAACTTATCTGATAGGCTAGGCGAACTTGTTAAGTTCGCCTCTAGCAGAACTTACACAGAATTTTATCAACAGTTACAAAACATGTCCTAACAGACTCCCCTTTAACTGTTGCTAACAATTCTATCAATTACAAGTCAAAGACACTAAGACTAAGACATAATATCTTCAAGCTCGTTGTCACCAGAATATGCTCCAACAGACTCCCCCTTGACAACAGCTTCAGAAGATTGTCATCCGTCTTCAAATATCATCAAACAAGTTGTAGTCTTCGTCTTGTTCATCTGCACACTCTCTCTTTCTATCTAGAAGAAAACTTGGGAGAAGGACCCCTTGTCAACTTCTGTCTGCAATATTCAGTTTTTGCAAAGGAGAACAACCAAGAATAACCAACAATTAAGATTTCCATGGAAGTTGGAAAAATAAAATCTTTTTGGTTTTTCAAACAAAAGAAACACAAAATTTTTTTGGTTTTTCTCTATATAAACTGAAATGTAAAATACAAAATCACACATTTTTGTTCGAACATCACGAGTAAGAAGATCATATTAGTATGTATGAGATATCAATCTCACATCTTGGATATAAAATCCATATAATATCAAATGGTATCCTATGTCATTCTTTCAAGATTATCACACTCTGTCTTTTCAAGACTTTCATATTGCGTGTTATGATACGCGATAAACATTCAAAGAAAATAAGATCAGGCTATGACACACAAATTCAAATTGTCAATATTATAAGATTTGAAACTAAAGCATCTCATTCCCACTTTCTTGTGAGTTAAGGTACCATTTAAGTATAAATACAACGTGTACCCAACTAGTATGCCAACAGAAAGTAAATGCACTATCTTCAAGATATATGAGATTTTACTAAAGATTATCCGAATTTTCAGAATGAGGAGACATCACTTAGCACATGAATAGCAGAATCCAAATTGGATTGTATAGGAATCAAAGAGATTCAGAATCGAATGATTCAATGTTTTGGCTTATATATGTGGAATCATAAGATTCAGGTACCTGGATCCAACTGTTATCTGGATTATGAATTCAATGGAATCAGTAAAGATGATTTATCAATATGATCCAAGGGCTAGTATATGTTTGACAGATGTTGTCAAGTACATATCTTGATTATACTTCAAATTGCATGTTTTTCGGGACATGGGCACTGAAGCAAATCGAATGAATAGTGCTAAGGACATAACCCAAAACTGATCTCATAGGAAAATCTTTATTAAAAGCTATTATTCTTTATCTGATAGTGATCTTTTAACACACACACCCAGGCATAAAATGGGTTAAATTCACAGTTGTAACATATGCAATTATGTTTTCACACTACTAATGGTTCAGTGATGCTTTTAGTCTACTGACAATTCAAATTATATGCATACACAATACTATCATTTCCTATTTGTGCAGTCTCTAAAGTTTAGATCAAACATATAATTCAGATATATTAACACAAAGCACCAACCAGTCAATCTAAGGTCATGTGTGAAAGAACATCTACTGATGTACTATCATCTCTTCTTTAACTTCCAGTAATGTCGATTTTATCTTTTTCAATTTGTTTGGCTTTTTCAAAATCTTTTTCAAAGAAAGTAAAACAAACGAAAATAAAATCTTCCATGAAAACATTTTAAGAAAAAACATTTTACTTGGTTATTCAGGATTAAGCATGTCAATCAATTAAAAACTCAAACTGATGTAATGTAATTGAATGTCATTGCCTCTGTCACCAACACAGTTGTGTATTCCCCCTGTCCTGTAGACTCCCCCTCAACTAGTCAAATGGTTGCATCAATGACTTTATGCTCACCATTGTCATCCCAAGTTTCAGGTTATCATTTGGACTTTGTAAAACTCTTTCCAAAACATTGTGTGTGACATAATCTCCCCCTTGAGCATCAAGTCGTTGAATCAAATAGATTTCTCAGTTATCAACAACTCGTTACTCTTGCATATGTCATTCCTTGTTGTCACACCCCAACCGATGGCCGAATCATCGGGGCGGACAATGAAATGATTGTTCATAAGCACATGATCTACTAAGGTTGCATAATTCATTAATAAGATTTAAATATCAAATATCCAAATACAATTCAAGTTACAACACCCTATTCTAGAATATTACACATAATTATTTTACTAGGTCCAAAAGCCTTATGTGTAGCACCTTCAACACATAGTCACACAATCACATATCTTCACCTGAAACGTAATCCAAAACAAGTGTCAACTACGAGAGTTGGTGAGTTTACATATGTTTAAATAAAGTAAAAGTTTAGTTAAAAACGTTTTATACAATTCATAGTTTGACATGGTATGATATGGCATAATGTGGAGAGTTCACTATATGTATACCAATTGTAAGCATGTAATTATGTATATAAGCATAAAGGTTTAACGTGATAGGCATAGCATACCGCTACCCTAAAAGTGATAGGCATGGAATCAAGACTATGTGGGTTACACATAATTTAAACCATCCTAAAAGTATTCGTAGCATAACATGTGATCATGCACAAAAGCACAATAATCTACACATGTAAACACAAGTTGAATTGTATGTAAGTAAGCACGGATTACGTCTCACCCCAAAATGTATAAAAATGTAAATAGGGGATATATAACTCACCTTGTAGCGAGGGTTTTACTTCACGTGCGTTGGTGATATTTGTATTGTTGTTATACACGATGAAATCCTAGGTAAACAAATATGTATCAAATATGTATTCGCGTACGTGTACATTTGTTTAAATACATGTGGATTTGTAAATGGAATAACCTTTGCGAAAAATTATATGTTTTAAAATCATTGTACAAGTAAATATTAATTTTTGTAAGATTTTGTATTTTTATAAAATTCTAAATTAAATGTTTAAACTTCTCGAAACATATATATTTTTTAATAACACTTGCATTTTATAAATCATAAATTACCTATTTTAAATTTCATGAAAATGTTATATTTTAAATAACGCGTATTTTTTTTTATTTATTTAAAAAAAAATATTACTTTATTATTTTTCGTGGGTTTAAATAATTAAATAACTTATGAAAACGTCGGTTTTATTATTTTATAAAATTTAATGGGTTTGAATATGTTCAAAAGTTGGGTTAAAAATAAACGGGCAGAGTTAACGGGCTCAGAATAATTTTTAGTGGGTTAAAAATATTTAAAAATAATTAAATGGGTTTTAAATTAATTATTTTAATATATAATAAATAAAATAAGATTAAATAGTCAAACGGGTCGGACCAGGTCGGCCCAGACCCGAAACAGGAAGAGTTCGCGGGTCAAACGTGTAACCGGGTCGGGCAGAGGGGATCCAGCGGGTTCAATGACAAAAAGGAAAAGAAAAATGGTGGAACCGGTGACACAGAGAGTCGAACGCGAGACCTTAATCGTTTTCGAGTGTTAGCAGGTGTTACCGAGACCAGCTGGGCTACGGCCCATCGCTGATCAACACTCGTTTGGGTTATACATAACACATACGTGCTTTGGTCGCTGGTTCTCGGCAACAAAGTTTCGGTGTTGCCGAGGACCTGGTTTGGTCAGATTCACCATGGCTATGGGCGTGCATTCAAGTCGATTAACTTGTAAACGATGTGCACAACTTACTGGAATGCAAAGAAGTCGGAATTTTACCTGGAAAACGGCTGTCGAGAAGGGGGCTTAGCCCAAAAATACTAGAAACCGATTAGGGAGCTTCGAGTCGGTTGAAAGCCTAAGACAGAGGGTATAGCCTCGTTTCGAAGAGATGAATCCAACGGTATGGTTAATTGATAGTGAGAGTGTACGGAGAGGGAGTGAGGGTTCGAGTTACAGCCGGTTAGGGGCTTAAATGGTCGCACGAGGTTTCGATAATAAAAGGTGAAATTGATGTCTTGGTTACACGCGTATGGACACTTCGAATCGAAAGGGACAGACCTTAGCTGTCGAGGTACGGTGTGTCGGCCGAATTTCATGGTTGGTTTTTCGAACATTAAATGAATCTCGGGCATCCTATGTTAAAAGGTGAAATTGGTCGGGGGCTTAGGTTCGCGTGGAGACGACGAGTTCAAAGAGTTCTTTTTCGGCTGTCGAGGGGCAGGGAACAGTCGTGTCGGGGTTCGCTGGATAATGGGCAGGGGTGACCGGAAAATCGTTTCCTCAGTTGGCAAGTATGGTCCCTGGAGTTTGAAAGTGTTTAAAAATAAACCTTGGAAAAATTTTAAAACAAACCCCTATAGTTCTGTTTAATTCAAAATAGCCCTCCGTCTTATTTTTAATCTAAAACCTTATAGTTTTAATAAATCCAAAATAACCCCTCGACTTTAATTTATTTACAAAATTAAATTTCTTTTTAAACTTTAATTAATTTAAATTATATTTATATATTTTATAAACTCATTTTTATTAAAACTAATTATTTTTTTTTAAATAATTATTTTATTGAAATAATACATTAAATTATTTATTTAATTTATTAGGTTTATTTAACTTAATAACTTAAAATCTTTGAAACTAAATAAAACTTAAGTATATATAATTTCATAAAACTTACGTTTTTATTATAATTAATCATTTTGAATGGTTAATTTAATAAAATTGAAAACCATTGATTTATTTGTATAAATTATTTAATTTAATAAAATAATTTATGTAGTTTATAACTTTCAAATATTTTTAAAATTTAATTTAAAAGTACATAGATTGTAATTTGTCAACACACCAATTTGTATAAATTTGATTAAATATACGTGTGTATGTTTTGAAATAAAATGTTAAAATTTACACGATAAATTACACAATGAAAATTTTTGAAATTTCACAGTCTCTCCAAGTTGAAGGAATTTCGTCCCGAAATTCGATTAGCGACGGTTATAGAAGCGGAAAAAGGGATGCCAACGAACTTAGAATAGAGTTTAATCACAAAAGAGTGACCAGAGGGAAATAGAGTAGGATAACGGATGACAGCTTAATTTGAGTCGAGTTGTCAATTGGTTGATCTAATAGTATAATGAGGTTTATGCATACAATTGTTCCTACAGCGCATGAATGTAAACTACTAGAAACCATACTTAACAATATTGGTGCCAATCACATTGTGACATGGTATTTTCCTTTAAAACTCCACCCCACGGGTGTTCATATTTTCAAATTTTGCAAAACATTTTCGAAAAAAAACCGGTCCTCCTCCTAGTACTTATGCATGGTTTATACTCGTTATATCAAGTGGGTTTATGTATAGGGTGTACCAGCGGCTAACCCACCACCCATTTGATATACCGGGAATTCCCCGTGCATAATTACTAGGATTTAGAACTTCAACAATTCAAGTAAACTTTATCAGAGCTAGCAAGTTGTATGACTAAATTTAAACATAATAGATTTGTTCCACAATAGTATAAGAATGAGCTGCATGGTGAAAGCATAGCTGTTATACGCAATCACGGATTTATAGAATTTATAGCAATGGGTTTCCCATCCGCTATTACCATGATATAAGAGTTATCAAATTTGGCTTGTTGTTTAGCAATATAGTTGGTTAAAAGCAAGAGACACAAATTTCCATTGGCATGAGTATTGAATAAAACGGATGTATAAAGATAGTGTACAAAGGAACGTACCGTTGACAGTGTCGTCATTTGCCGGAGCCTCATTATCATTTATATTAAATGCTCGTCCACGAGGACCTCCTTGATTTTGAAGTCTTGGACATTGGTTTCGAAAGTGGTTTGGATTTCCACATTCGTAACAGGCCCGTCCATAGGTGATAGCAAAAGGCACTGGATGATTGCCTTGAGTAGCTTGCTTAACGATAGTGCGAGCACGACAAGTAGTAACAACGTGTCCATAGCGTCCACATTTTGAGCATAGACGGCATGCAGTATGCGGGGCATGGTGATACTTGCAAGTAGGGCATTGGGGAAATGAACCTACATAATTTCTCAGAATTTGACCCGTATGAGTAACTTGGGTCACAGGCACGGCAGGAGTGATGGCCGCAAAGTTTTAAGCCTTACGCTTCTTATCATGATGGGAAGATTCGGGCTCTTCGTCTTCGACGGGCACAGGAACTGCAGCTTTGTCGACTACTTTCTTGGTACCTCTCCTAGATAAGGTACCCGCTTTGACGTGATTGTCAATCAACACAACAGATAAACGGATAGCGTCTCCGAGAGTGGAGGGATTACTTCCCAATACGGTATCTTGGATCGGCATAGGCAGTCCACCTATGTATTTTTCGATTCCTCATGCTAAGGGAGTAACCATGTGTGGCACGAGCAGACTTAGTTCTTGAAAACGAGTGGTGTAAGCCAAATTCTCTCCGCTATATTGAGTGTGATCCCAAAATTCAGATTCGAGCTTCCTCATTTCGTTGCGAGGACAGAACTCGTCAGTCATAAGTCATTTCATTTCGTCCCAAGACAAGGACATAGCAGATTCGTTGCCTCGAGTACGTTTCTCACCATTCCACCAGGTGAGTGCTCGTTTTTGGAAGACGCTGACAGCATAACGGACTTTGAGGTTGTCGGGACAATCGCTGTTTAGGAAAGTACTCTCCATACTTTCAAACCATTGAAGAAGGCCAGTGGCACTTTCCGTCCCGAAGAATTTGGTGGGGTTGCAAGAATTGAAATGCTTGAATGTGCAGTATGGTGGGTTTGCACCATTCCCTTGTGTGTTAGACCCATTGCTGTTGTTGTTAGCTTGGATCAGTTGACCTACTAGTTGGGTAAGTAATGTAGCAAGGTCGGTGTTGGAGTTGCTAGAGTTAGCATTAGCTGCGCGACGGGGAGGCATTCTATAAAATACCACGAGAAAAGGCAAAATTTTATGAGACTTCGGATTAAAATAGGTATGCATGTGCTACAGTTGGTAGATTGTTCACAATAATGTAAGCAGGAATGCGAGATGACACTCATCATGTCGCATGATAATGTAAGTAAGTTCTGACTAAGACTGTTCACATAATTCATTCAAAATTTATAACACTAAAGAATAGGGGAAATAAGCCATGAAATCTATTCCTGGGAGGATATGATAACATGGATCATTATTCGCGCGATAGGAATGGCCGGGATTCGCATGCACTACAAATCGTTATTACGTGTGCACCCGTAATAATGATTTGTTTTGCATGTTCGTCTAGTTCTTCCTACCTTGCTATAATGTCCCCAAATTTTGAGTTTAAGTTCGGATTGTATCCTTGCGAATACATTGACTTATCAACGTTAAATAATTCCTCAAAGCTTTCAAGGAGACATGCTTTAGCCTATAGGTAAACACTCACTTCAGGAATTCCCAAGAAAGCATACGGGTCCGTTTATTTGGATTTATACGAAATGCTTTCCTAGACAGAAAACCCAATGTACAGGTGTCACCCTTCCAGATTGCACGTGTCCTTTACTGGTTTCAAGAAATTAAGTTGTTGACGAGATTTTCAATAGACTTGAGAGTCTTTGAGTATAAAATGTGTAGGAATGTTGCAATTAATTAGGAAAGAGTATGGGTAAGGATGAGTAGTGTATTTGTTTGCATAAGTTTTGTTGTCAAATGTGTATGTAAAGTATGTATCATGTATTAAAGCCTTGTTTGTATGTGTATAAGTCTCATGTACCAAACTTGGGAAAATTCAAATAATACCTAACTACAAATAATTCACATAGCAATTAATAATTTAGCACATAACACATAAAAGGGAGTCCTAGGGTTATAGTCTAGGTCATTGTGTCTAATAACATAATTCCCTATAACCATGGCTCTGATACCAATCTGTTACACCCCAACCGATGGCGGAATCATCGGGGCGGACAATGAAATGATTGTTCATAAGCACATGATCTACTAAGGTTGCATAATTCATTAATAAGATTTAAATATCAAATATCCAAATACAATTCAAGTTACAACACCCTATTCTAGAATATTACACATAATTATTTTACTAGGTCCAAAAGCCTTATGTGTAGCACCTTCAACACATAGTCACACAATCACATATCTTCACCAGAAACGTAATCCAAAACAAGTGTCAACTACGAGAGTTGGTGAGTTTACATATGTTTAAATAAAGTAAAAGTTTAGTTAAAAACGTTTATACAATTCATAGTTTGACATGGTATGATATGGCATAATGTGGAGAATTCACTATATGTATACCAATTGTAAGCATGTAATTATGTATATAAGCATAAAGGTTTAACGTGATAGGCATAGTATACCGCTACCCTAAAAGTGATAGGCATGGAATCAAGACTATGTGGGTTACACATAATTTAAACCATCCTAAAAGTATTCGTAGCATAACAGGTGATCATGCAAAAAAGCACAATAATCTACACATGTAAACACAAGTTGAATTGTATGTAAGTAAGCACGGATTACGTCTCACCCCAAAATGTATAAAAATGTAAATAGGGGATATGTAACTCACCTTGCAGCGAGGGTTTTACTTCACGTGCGTTGGTGATATTTGTATTGTTGTTATACACGATGAAATCCTAGGTAAACAAATATGTATCAAATATGTATTCGCGTACGCGTACATTTGTTTAAATACATGTGGATATGTAAATGGAATAACCTTTGCCAAAAATTATATGTTTTAAAATCATTGTACAAATAAATATTAATTTTTGTAAGATTTTGTATTTTTATAAAATTCTAAATTAAATGTTTAAACTTCTCGAAACATATATATTTTTTAATAACACTTGCATTTTATAAATCATAAATTACCTATTTTAAATTTCAAGAAAATGTTATATTTTAAATAACGCGTATTTTTTTTTATTTATTTAAAAAAAATATTACCTTATTATTTTTCGTGGGTTTAAATAATTAAATAACTTATGAAAACGTCGGTTTTATTATTTTATAAAATTTAATGGGTTTGAATATGTTCAAAAGTTGGGTTAAAAATAAACGGGCCGAGTTAACGGGCTCGGAATAATTTTTAGTGGGTTAAAAATATTTAAAAATAATTAAATGGGTTTTAAATTAATTATTTTAATATATAATAAATAAAATAAGATTAAATAGTCAAACGGGTCAGACCAGGTCTGCCCAGACCCGAAACAGGAAGAGTTCGCGGGTCAAACGGGTAACCGGGTCGGGCAGAGGGGATCCAGCGGGTTCAATGACAAAAAGGAAAAGAAAAATGGTGGAACCGGTGACACAGAGAGTCGAACGCGAGACCTTAATCGTTTTCGAGTGTTAGCAGGTGTTACCGAGACCAGCTGGGCTACGGCCCATCGCTGATCAACACTCGTTTGGGTTATACATAACACATACGTGCTTTGGTCGCTGGTTCTCGGCAACAAAGTTCCGGTGTTGCCGAGGACCTGGTTTGGTCAGATTCACCATGGCTATGGGCGTGCAATCAAGTCGATTAACTTGTAAACGATGTGCACAACTTACTGGAATGCAAAGAAGTCGGAATTTTACCTGGAAAACGGCTGTCGAGAAGGGGGCTTAGCCCAAAAATACCAGAAACCGATAGGGGAGCTTCGAGTCGGTTAAAAGCCTAAGACAGAGGGTATAGCCCTGTTTCGAAGAGACGAATCCAACGGTATGGTTAATTGATAGTGAGAGTGTACGGAGAGGGAGTGAGGGTTCGAGTTACGGCCGGTTAGGGGCTTAAATGGTCGCACGAGGTTTCGATAATAAAAGGTGAAATTGATGGCTTGGTTACACGCGTATGAACACTTCGAATCGAAAGGGACAGACCTTAGCTGTCGAGGTACGGTGTGTCGGCCGAATTTCATGGTTGGTTTTTCGAACATTAAATGAATCTCGGGTATCCTATGTTAAAAGGTGAAATTGGTCGGGGGCTTAGGTTCGCGTGGAGACGACGAGTTCAAAGAGTCCTTTTTCGGCTGTCAAGGGGCAGGGAACAGTCGTGTCGGGGTTCGCCGGAAAAGATCTTGGACCGCCGGATAATGGGCAGGGGTGACCGGAAAATCGTTTCCTCAGTTGGCAAGTATGGTCCCTAGTGTTTGAAAGTGTGTAAAAATAAACCTTGGAAAAATTTTAAAACAAACCCCTATAATTTTGTTTAATTCAAAATAGCCCTCCATCTTATTTTTAATCTAAAACCTTACAGTTTTAATAAATCCAAAATAACCCCTCGACTTTAATTTATTTACAAAATTAAATTTCTTTTTAAACTTTAATTAATTTAAATTATATTTATATATTTTATAAACTCATTTTTATTAAAACTAATTATTTATTTTTTATTTTTAAATAATTATTTTATTGAAATAATACATTAAATTATTTATTTAATTTATTAGGTTTATTTAACTTAAATTCTTTGAAACTAAATAAAACTTAAGTATATATAATTTCATAAAACTTACGTTTTTATTATAATTAATCATTTTGAATGGTTAATTTAATAAAATTGAAAACCATTGATTTATTTGTATAAATTATTTAATTTAATAAAATAATTTATGTAGTTTATAACTTTCAAATATTTTTAAAATTTAATTTAAAAATACATAGATTGTAATTTGTCAACACACCGATTTGTATAAATTTGATTAAATATACGTGTGTATGTTTTGAAATAAAATGTTAAAATTTACACGATAAATTACACAATGAAAATTTTTTAAATGTCACACTTGTCATGTGCCAAGAACCACCACTATCAACAACCAAAATGGTATTAATAGTCCCTCTTGGTAAATCCTGCACATTTAACAAGAAACATTAATTTGAAATTGGGACCCAAGCCATGGTAGTCATGGGTCGTCCATCTGTATCAAAATAATAAACCTCACTCCATTCATAATCGAATCTCTCATCGATTTTCGGAGATTGTTCCGACGAGTCATGTAAGGCCCCTTTCCCGGGTGACCTCACTTGTTGGATTTACTCATAAACATAGCCATAAATACTGAACTTGAATTTAAAACATTCATCATTCAATTACATTACATAACAGCGGAAGTCTTAACAATTAAAAAACACAACATTGTCTTAACAAACAAAAGTGGGATGTCAGTCTTGTGCCGGGTAACCCTCACGCCATCGCACGACCTTTTCTTCCTTTACCTGAAATGTATACTAAAAGTCAGCTAACGCTGGTGAGTTCTAGTTAAAAACATTTAGGTATGAACATTATTCATTTATAAATACTTACGTATAAATATAAAAATATAAATACACATTTACATATCCTTTGCTTTCTTTTATCATTCGTATGTGAGCACATAAATATGCATTCACCTTTACTTTCATTAACATTTATTGGTCATACTCATAAGAGTGATCAGCCAACATTCATTTATGCGTAAGTCACGAAGACAATACGCCCGTCCTACCGTCGTAGTCCGTCCTCCACAACATCCGGCAAACCTTCGGCCATCTGTTATGCTATACCGTCCGGCAAACCTTCGGCCGTCCGTCTTAACCGTACTACCGTCGTAGTCCGTCATATTCGCCCGTCTGCCCTAAGGCATCCGTTTCCCACGTGAACTATTATATATGCAACCGTTCTACTTATCATTGATAAGGCAATTGCTTCGACCGTCCATTAGTGCCTTTCACACGTCCTAGCTAATGAAGGAACGTGTTTGTCCCGATTGCAAAATAGTCACGAGGTCGTCCGTCTACCGAAGTAGCCGTTATCATCGAAGCGTCCATACATTTACATGCATTCGTAACAAGCAATATATAAAATATAAAGCAAGATTTTCTTCTTTTTCGTTATGTCGTTCGTTCATTCATTCTTTGTATACATTCGTTTCATTCTTGTTCATCATTATTTTACGTATGATCATATTAACATTCATATATATATAAGTATCACATATGATCACATTGGCATTCATAACATTTATTCATTTAATGTATACATCTCAGCCCCAAAACATTTGAAAACATTTGCACATAACATAGAAGGGGGCACATAGAACTCACCTGATGAGTAGTTTCTGTAATACACTAAGCTGGCTACTGGGCTTCACTAATGTCACTCACGATCTGTATAATAAAGTCATACACATAAGATGGTGCTCCTAGATGACACTAGACCTTACTATGCTTGAACTCAGTAGTTTCGGGAGGTGGGTCGCATCAAAACTATGGTAGTTTCGAGCTATGGTCTTACACTCGAAACTAGGTAGTTTCGAGTCATAATCCTTCTATCGAAACTAGGTAGTTTCGAGTCATGAGATCCTATCGAAACTATGGTAGTTTCGAGTCATTAACTTATGAAAAATCTTAGTTTAGGTTCAAGGTGACACTCGAAACTAGGTAGTTTCAAGTCCTGAGTTCCTATCGAAACTATGGTAGTTTCGAGTCATTGGCTGCTATCGAAACTAGATAGTTTCGAGTCAAACATGACTATCGAAACTAGAGTAGTTTCGACGGGTCTGTATGTATCGAAACTATAGTTTCGAGTCATGGGTCTGCATCTTCCCTGACCAGAACCTTGCTCCAGCCAACTTATTTCCAATCGATTAAACCTTGAGCATTTTACGTTTAACACCTTCCTTTATCGTTCTTGAGTTCAAATACGTGATTTGTTTCAAGTTTCGTATGCAAAAATCGTATCTTTATTTGATTTAAACCCGAGACATGCAAAGACTCATAATCAGAGGCGATGCTTACCTCAACAGGCCCGATTTCTGTTACTATGCGTTGAAATGGTGGAGTCGGATGATTCCCGAGCCCTTGAGTCTTCTCCTTGCGGTTTTCTTCACAAGCCGATCGCTCTCTCTCTCTCTCTCTCTCTAGTATTCTTGCGCAGGAAGATGAAATGAGAGGGGTTTGGGTTGAAGCTGCTGTTTTGTAATGGGGTTTCCCCCTTTTCTTTTCGGCCCATGGGCCGAAATTTTGGCCAAGCCCACTTTATTTCCCTTTTCTATTTGTCTTGTCATTATTTGGGATGTTACAAGTCTACCCTCCTTAATGAGGTTTCGTCCTCGAAACCTGTTACACGTTAAACAACTGGGGATACAGTTCCTTCATCTCGTCTTCTTTCTCCCAAGTAGCCTCGGACCCCTTTCTGTGTTTCCATTGTATTTTGACTAAAGGAATCGACTTATTGCGTAATCGTTTCTCAGCTCGGTCAAGAATGGCTATTGGTTCCTCTACATAATTTAGACTGTTATCCACTTCGATCTCGTCGTAAGGTATGTGAGCTGTGTCGTCAGCTAGGCACTTGCGTAAGTGCGACACGTGGAACGTAGGGTGTATTCCACTAAGCTCGACGGGTAGGTCGAGTCTGTAAGCAACTTGACCCACTCTTGCTACAATCTTGAAAGGTCCGACAAACCTTGGACTTAGTTTGCCACGCTTTCTGAACCGAATGATTCCTTTCCACGGTGATACTTTCAACAGTACCATGTCCCCTACTTGAAACTCTAAATCCCTCATTCTCTTATCCGCGTATGATTTCTGTCTGTCTTTTGCGGCTTTCATACGAGCCTTGATTTGATCAAATTTCTCAGAAGTAGCTTTGACCACTTCGAGACTTGCAAAATCCTTCTGTCCAATTTCCCCCCAACAAACCGGGGTCCTACATTTCCTCCCATACAACATTTCAAATGGCGGCATGCCAATAGTCGAGTGATAGCTGTTGTTATATGAAAATTCTGCCAATGGTAGATGGCTGTCCCAACTCCCACCGAAGTCAATGATACAGGCCCGGAGCATGTCCTCCAAGGTCTGAATGGTCCTTTCCGATTGTCCATCGGTTTGGGGGTGGTAAGCGGTGCTGATGTTCAGTCTAGTGCCCATTGCTTCATTGAATTTCTTCCAAAACCTTGACGTGAATCTAGTATCCCTGTCAGACACAATCGACAGCGGCATACCATGTCTGCTCACAATTTCCTTGATAAATACTTCTGCTAGCTTTTCAGAAGAAGAAGTTTCTCGTATTGGCAAGAAGTGAGCACTCTTTGTCAAGCGGTCGACGATCACCCAAATGGTATCATTGCCTTTAGCTGTTCGCGGTAGCTTGGTAATGAAGTCCATTGTGATCTCTTCCCACTTCCATTCCGGTATTGGTAAAGGTTGCATTTTACCGCATGGTTTCTGGTGCTCGGCCTTAACTAGAGAACACGTTAGGCACTTGCTCACGTATTCTGTCACATCATTCTTCATGCCAGGCCACCAGTATTCTTTCTTCAAGTCTTGATACATTTTGTTTGTCCCGGGGTGGATAGAATAGCGAGACTTATGGGCCTCATCGAGTATTTTGGCTCTAAGCTCACCAATCTTAGGTATCCACATCCGGCCAAACCTAGTTCGTACTCCGTATGCATTCGCATCTAAGTTCCCTTGTTGTCCTACTATTCTTTCCCGTTTCACATTTCTTTCTAACAATGCTTCATCTTGTGCCTTTGATATTTCACCCATTAAGTCTGGCGTTATAATTAACTGACACGCTTTGATCCGGATAGGTGCCGATTCTTCCTTTCTACTTAAAGCGTCAGCCACTACGTTTGCCTTGCCTGGATGGTACAATATCTCACAGTCATAGTCTTTCAGTAGCTCTAACCATCTTCTTTGCCTCATGTTTAGTTCCTTTTGTTCGAAAAAGTATTTCAAGCTTTTGTGATCGGAGTAGATGGTGCATTTAACTCCATACAAGTAGTGTCTCCATATTTTCAACGCGAAAACTACTGCTGCTAATTCTAGATCATGTGTTGGGTAGTTAACTTCATGAACCTTTAGTTGCCGCGATGCATAAGCAATTACCTTTCCTCGTTGCATGAGTACGCACCCTAAACCTTGCCCTGAAGCGTCAGAGTAGACTACCAAGTCTTCGTTTCCCTCAGGTAAGGTCAAGACTGGAGCTTGAGTTAATCGTGTCTTAAGTTCCTCAAACGCGTTGTTTTGGGTTGGACCCCATTCATACTTTACTTCCTTCCGTGTCAGTTTGGTTAGCGGCGAGGCAATTTTTTTAGAAATCTTGGATGAACCTTCGATAGTAGCCTGCCAACCCTAGAAAGCTTAGTATCTCTGTTGGTGTCTTTGGGATGTTCCATTCCTTTACTGTCTCGATCTTTGCAGGATCCACCATGATGCCGTTTGGGTTTATTACATGACCTAGGAATTGGACTTCCCTAAGCCAGAACGCACATTTGGAGAATTTTGCGTACAACTTTTCCTGCTTTAGCACCTCCAGAACCTCTCTTAGGTGACAGTGGTGATCACCCTTGCTTTTTGAATACACCAGTATGTCATCTATAAAGACTATCACCGATCGATCCAACATTGGTCGACATACTCTATTCATTAAATCCATAAATGCTGCTGGTGCGTTGGTTAGTCCGAAGGACATCACAAGAAATTCATAATGCCCGTAACGTGTACGAAACGCAGTTTTCGGTACATCCTTCTCTCTTACTTTCAATTGATGGTAACCCGACCTGAGATCAATCTTTGAGAACCAACTCGCGCCTTGCAGTTGGTCAAAAAGGTCGTCTATTCTAGGCAGTGGGTATTTGTTCTTTACTGTTCTCTTGTTCAATTCGCGGTAGTCGATACACATGCGCATACTGCCGTCCTTCTTCTTTACAAATAGTACCGGAGCGCCCCATGTTGAGATGCTCGGCCTAATAAATCCTTTCTCGGTTAGTTCCTCTAGTTGGGACATCAATTCCTTCATTTCTGACGGAGCCAATCGGTAGGGGGCTTTGGCAACGGGCTCAGCTCCTGGCAGTAAATCAATCTGAAATTCTATTTCCCGATCGGGTGGCAACCCAGGTAGATCCTCAGGGAATACTTTCGGAAAATTGCACACCACGGGTACATTCTTGAGTTCTTTCGTTTTCATTCTATCATCTATAACATATGCCAGATAAGCTTCGCAGCCGCGCCTCATGTAACTTTCGGCCTTAATCATCGAGATGACGTTCGGCATTGTGCAATTCCAATCCCCATAAACCGTAATTGGACTGCCGCTAGGACCTTTGAGGTGTATCCTCTTACGTTTACATATGATTTGAGCTTCGTTGGCAGCTAGCCAATCCATACCCAATACTATATCGAATCCTCCTAAGGTGAGAAGGAATAATCTAGAAGGAAATTTATGACCCTCTATTTCTATTATGCAATCCTCTGTTACTTGGAATACTGCCGAATTTTTACCAACGGCAGTTTGTACACTAAAGGCCTTTACTACTGTGTTGATAGTGCAATTCAGTTTTCGACTAAAGGCATTTGATATAAAGCTTTTACTAGCACCCGAGTCAAATAAAATAGCAGCATGTTCGTTATTAACTAGGGATGTACCTGACACAACATCAGGGTTTCCCCTTGCTTCCCCTTCAGTCAGGGCGTAGCCTCTAGTCCTCGCCTTCTGTTGTTCCTTTTCTTTTCCCAAACCAGATTGTCTAGTTCTCTTGCAATTCTTGGTTAGGTGTCCAAATAGTCCACAACCTTGGCATTTAGTGTCTCTTAAACATTCGCGAGAATAGTGCCCCGCCTTCCCACACCTATAACAGACGGTGGAATCAACTAGGCACACGCCTTGGTGTTTCCTCAAACATTTCTTACAAGCTTCGTATTTTTCAGTTCTTGGCTTCTTAGCCTCAGCTATATAGTTCCCTTTTCCAGTTCCTTTAGATGCGTTTTCCCTTTTCCTTTTATGTGTCTCAGGTAATAGACCAGGCAATATGCTCTTTAGTGTCAGTACAACCTCACGGGCAATAGCATCCCTAAGTTCGGGTTCCAATCGTAGTGCCCCTTCATTGTCGCCTCCCGATGGGGTCACATTAGTGTCATGCACTCTCTCGGTGTATTTCACGTGCATGCTTTCTTCTTTCTCTTGTCTTTGGTTCATTGGCGGTCTACCTACTCGGCCCGTATGGCCGCCTTGGCGTGCAGTTCTTCCTCTACTTGCCATAGTTTTCTAGAAATTTCTGATATGAAAAGGGAATACATCAATGTCATTTCTTCAGATCATAGTTTGGAACAGTACGAGCAAGGTAAATTCTTAATTACAGTGACCGGTTTGTGATTAATAATTTGCTTTGCTTTTCGGGTTCGAAACTCTTCACATCAGTAGTGACATTGACATCTAAGCGTTCTAAGTTAAGGTATCTATCCCTAACTATAGGCATTAACTTTATGACTTACTTACTGCACTGGCGTTGGCGTCGGCTACCCAGACTGACATCCGTGCGTTGGTCCCATTATCAGCTTGAGTCCAGACATTTAGGGATGTCTGAATCTCTCAAACTATTGCTCTGATACCAACTTGTAAGGCCCCTTTCCCGGGTGACCTCACTTGTTGGATTTACTCATAAACATAGCCATAAATACTGAACTTGAATTTAAAACATTCATCATTCAATTACATTACATAACAGCGGAAGTCTTAACAATTAAAAAACACAACATTGTCTTAACAAACAAAAGTGGGATGTCAGTCTTGTGCCGGGTAACCCTCACGCCATCGCACGACCTTTTCTTCCTTTACCTGAAATGTATACTAAAAGTCAGCTAACGCTGGTGAGTTCTAGTTAAAAACATTTAGGTATGAACATTATTCATTTATAAATACTTACGTATAAATATAAAAATATAAATACACATTTACATATCCTTTGCTTTCTTTTATCATTCGTATGTGAGCACATAAATATGCATTCACCTTTACTTTCATTAACATTTATTGGTCATACTCATAAGAGTGATCAGCCAACATTCATTTATGCGTAAGTCACGAAGACAATACGCCCGTCCTACCGTCGTAGTCCGTCCTCCACAACATCCGGCAAACCTTCGGCCATCTGTTATGCTATACCGTCCGGCAAACCTTCGGCCGTCCGTCTTAACCGTACTACCGTCGTAGTCCGTCATATTCGCCCGTCTGCCCTAAGGCATCCGTTTCCCACGTGAACTATTATATATGCAACCGTTCTACTTATCATTGATAAGGCAATTGCTTCGACCGTCCATTAGTGCCTTTCACACGTCCTAGCTAATGAAGGAACGTGTTTGTCCCGATTGCAAAATAGTCACGAGGTCGTCCGTCTACCGAAGTAGCCGTTATCATCGAAGCGTCCATACATTTACATGCATTCGTAACAAGCAATATATAAAATATAAAGCAAGATTTTCTTCTTTTTCGTTATGTCGTTCGTTCATTCATTCTTTGTATACATTCGTTTCATTCTTGTTCATCATTATTTTACGTATGATCATATTAACATTCATATATATATAAGTATCACATATGATCACATTGGCATTCATAACATTTATTCATTTAATGTATACATCTCAGCCCCAAAACATTTGAAAACATTTGCACATAACATAGAAGGGGGCACATAGAACTCACCTGATGAGTAGTTTCTGTAATACACTAAGCTGGCTACTGGGCTTCACTAATGTCACTCACGATCTGTATAATAAAGTCATACACATAAGATGGTGCTCCTAGATGACACTAGACCTTACTATGCTTGAACTCAGTAGTTTCGGGAGGTGGGTCGCATCAAAACTATGGTAGTTTCGAGCTATGGTCTTACACTCGAAACTAGGTAGTTTCGAGTCATAATCCTTCTATCGAAACTAGGTAGTTTCGAGTCATGAGATCCTATCGAAACTATGGTAGTTTCGAGTCATTAACTTATGAAAAATCTTAGTTTAGGTTCAAGGTGACACTCGAAACTAGGTAGTTTCGAGTCCTGAGTTCCTATCGAAACTATGGTAGTTTCGAGTCATTGGCTGCTATCGAAACTAGATAGTTTCGAGTCAAACATGACTATCGAAACTAGAGTAGTTTCGACGGGTCTGTATGTATCGAAACTATAGTTTCGAGTCATGGGTCTGCATCTTCCCTGACCAGAACCTTGCTCCAGCCAACTTATTTCCAATCGATTAAACCTTGAGCATTTTACGTTTAACACCTTCCTTTATCGTTCTTGAGTTCAAATACGTGATTTGTTTCAAGTTTCGTATGCAAAAATCGTATCTTTATTTGATTTAAACCCGAGACATGCAAAGACTCATAATCAGAGGCGATGCTTACCTCAACAGGCCCGATTTCTGTTACTATGCGTTGAAATGGTGGAGTCGGATGATTCCCGAGCCCTTGAGTCTTCTCCTTGCGGTTTTCTTCACAAGCCGATCGCTCTCTCTCTCTCTCTCTCTAGTATTCTTGCGCAGGAAGATGAAATGAGAGGGGTTTGGGTTGAAGCTGCTGTTTTGTAATGGGGTTTCCCCCTTTTCTTTTCGGCCCATGGGCCGAAATTTTGGCCAAGCCCACTTTATTTCCCTTTTCTATTTGTCTTGTCATTATTTGGGATGTTACAAGTCAGAATCAGAAACTTTAGATTTTCAAACATACTTCTTTTCATTAAGTTCTTTTTGTTAAAATGTGAAGTGTTTGAACATTTTCTTTCATTTGAAAATTGATTTGATTGTGAAAACTCTTGTTGTTCTAAAAGTTTTCTCAATCTTCTGTTTCTCCGCCGTCTTTGAGGTCTAGAAAGCCTAACCTCAGATTTTGAATTACCCTTTGGTATATCACGAGGTTTAACCACATTTGGGTTAACATAAGGCTTACCATGAGTTCTTACTTTTTCTGGAGTAATATGTCGGTTACCTTTGTCTTTGTAAGGACAAGCAATCCGAATATGACCAACAAGACCACAAGAAAAGCAAGATCTCGTCTCACAATATTCTCTCATATAAGGAATCTTCACACGATAAGATGCACTTGAAGAAGATTCTCCTACATGAACTTCTTTTTGCTTTATTTTCTCTGGAACTCCAGATTTTGCAATAGGTTTTGATTCAAGCTTCACCTTCTCAGGAACTACATGCTTCTTTCCTTTATTTTTGTAAGGACAGTTCACCACAATGTGACCCATCTCATTACAATGAAAGCATGTACGCATGTCTTTATAATCTCTGACATAAGGAACTCTCCTTGAATTTGAAGAACTTCCAAATGTATAATTTCTAGATGAATTATAATCAACCTTTGAGTCTTCTTTCTTAATCTCTTTCGGTATCCCCTCTACCTTAGCTTCATCAAAATATTCATCATCACTCTCATCAGAATACACCATATCTTCACCTGTGACAGGATTCACTTTCAACACAGTCTTTGGATCTAAATCCTCATCTTTTATAATCTCAAGTGCAATAGAATAATTGTCGTTGAATGGTGGAGGAACATAACCAATACCGTTAGTTCTCTTCCCCTCTTCAGTATTATTATGATAATGTTCTAATAAGAATGATGAATTTGCAAAGCTTTCTAACTTTCTATGTAATCTGATCACCACTTCTTTAGATTCATCTACTTTCTTATCTTTCTCAGCAAGATCATTATTTCTTTTCTCAATTTCTGCAAAGGACATATCCAGGTGATATGCCTGCTCTTTGATCTTCAAAGTCAGAGAACTTATATCCCTCTTCAGTGATTCTATCCTTTCAATACACACATTCTCATTATCCTTTAATTTCTGGTTTACTGTGTGCATGGATTTCATATCACAAATGAGGTTGACGTTGTCATCCATAACCCTCATCATTTTATCCTTAACTGAAACACAGTTAGAACAAAACGTTTCAGAGTTAGAGAATACCTCAGGTTTTACTTCTAAAGAAGATGCACCAGGAGCCATGAATACGTTATCATCAGCTTCACTCTTTTGATCAACAATGACAGGCTCTGCATCAGTTTCTAAGTCATTCAGATAATCTTCAACTATCTGAAAACTTTCTTCACTCATCACATCAGTCTCAGTAGATTGAGTACTTTCACCGGAACGAATACTCTCACTATCAGTTAAATCTGCAGAAGAATCACTTTGAGAATCACTCTTCTCTAATACTTCTTTGATCAAGACTACAAACGCTTGAGAAGTTGCTTCACCCTTTTTCTTCAAAGCGTCCCAAAGATCTCTTGAAGTTGGACACTTCCCGAGACTATGAATGATTTCTTTTGGTAAAGACATCTTCAAAGTTTCACGCGTCTTCATCTCTCGATCAAACTTCTGCTTTTCTAGTTTACTAAGAGCTGTCACTGGTTTAGGAACATCATAATATCCCATATAGTCATAAGTAGGATGCACATATCCTTCAAATATGGATGTCCAAAAGTTTTCATCAGTTTCTGATACGAGCTGTTCGAACCGGACTTTCCAGCTACGAAAATCTGATATGCACAAAAGTCTCGGTGGCATAGTTCCAATCGCATTATCATCACATGAAATTGACATTTTGAAATTTTTGCGAAAATATCCGAAAAAAATTTCCTGCCAAAATACTCTTTTTAAAAAATTTCAAAAATTCAAAATTTCAAAAATGATTCAAAACGACCATATAAACTTTCCCTAAAAAATTTGGACAAGAAGAAATTTCCCGCATTATCATCACATGAAATTGACATTTTGAATTTTTTTTATTTTTTTTAAGAACACTAGCAAACATATAAGTTCGCTGGATACTGTACAAGCGAACTTAATAAGTTCGCCTCTAAGACCCCCAAGCGAACTTAATGAGAAGCGAACTTAATAAGTTCGCTTAAACTAGAAACTTGAAATCTGCTTAAGTTCGCTTAAAAATAAGTTCGCCTACATCAGAATTCAAAAATCTGATTAAGTTCGCCTAAAATAAGTTCACTTAATCCTGTGAGAAGCGAACTTGACAAGTTCGCCTGCTAAGTTCGCCTGCTAAGTTCGCCTGCACACAATTCAGCAAGTTCGCTTGCAGTAACAGAATCAAGATCAAGAACTCTTCAAACCAAACTCGCGAACCAGAAACATACAAAAATCATCATTAATCACTGATTTGAAGGAATTAAACAAAATTGGACCGTAGGATTGTGTAATTTGTTAATTAGAAGCTTTCTATCAGATCAATTTCGTCAAAATTCTCTTCAAAAATACCAAATCAGATCTGAATCAGTCTTGAAAACTCCATGGAAATGAAAAAGTCAAAGATGATGAATTTGATGTTGATTGGACACGAAAACACCACGAATCTTTTGCTAATCAAGAGCAATAGCTCTGATACCACTTGTAGGTCCCAAATTCGGTGCGTGACGGATCTCTAGACTCGCGGTACGACACGGTGATAACGTGCGGAATCCATGATCAACGTACTCGTGTAACTCAATCAACAACAACTGTGTAAATAAACGTTTTGTATTTCCACCACAATATCAGGTTACAAGATTCTGTCTCTAATCAAGTCTACTCTGATATCGTCTATTTCTCACTGTTCTTCTAAACAGAAACTGATATCTCCTATTTATACACAAACGATCTGCTATAGGTGAACTTATTAAGTTCCCCTCTGATATACTAGGCGAACTTAATAAGTTCGCCTCTGATAGGCTAGGCGAACTTGTTAAGTTCGCCTCTAGCAGAACTTACACAGAATTTTATCAACAGTTACAAAACATGTCCTAACAGTTAGTATTTCGACGCGCGACTACAAGTACCGGTATAAACGTAATCTGGTTACTTATTATTTGGTATGATTGAACAACATAATAATTATTAATCTTATCTCTATCATCATTAATTTAATATTATTATCATTATTATTATTTAAGGAATAATGATTTACATCGAAGCCCGAAACGTTTAAACGAATGAACGCGTAGGACACGCGGTACAGAACGATCCGACTATCTTAGAAAGGGCACAGTAAAATATATAATAACCATTATTATAGTGATAATATTAGTATTGATAAATAATAGGAGTTAACAGAGCGCGGAACATTCATTTGAGCGAACGACTAAGAGATACGCAGTGTCGACGCATACTGACTTGGATATGAGTCGGAAAGGAAATTTGATGAAATAAATATTTAAATTATATATATTACCGCGTCTTATTATCATAAGAACTCTGAAACTAAAATACGAATTTATTAGACATGCCAGAGACTCGAGAAAACACGCGATACGGGTAAAGAACCTATATAATAAAAGCCTTTCCTTAACAACAAAGAAAAAATAATAATAATAAATAAATAAATAAAAATAATAATATAACATTACAAAAGATCTTCTTGATCTTCCACTTTCCACCAAACACACAAACACACATCTCTGTGTGTACGCAAGAGAGAGAGAGAGTCTAAGAGAGAGAGATCGGGAGAGGGGAGCCGCCCTGCCTCCTCCGGATGGCTCCCACTCCGGTGACCCGGCAGCCAAACCCCCTCCCCTTTCTTCCTTCTCCTTTCTCCCTCAATGATTCGACGGTGGTGGTGACGGGCTATAGTAGAAAGACGAAGATGGAGACCCGATGGTGGTTCTAGACTGCGTCCTCTGACTGTTTCCGGTGACCTATGTTTCTCCGCGAACTTAGACGTGGCACCTAGGACTTTCGGTGGGTGAGTTTTAGTGAGCAAGGGCTGTGATGCGCAAGGATGCGGCTCCAAGCGGCATAGATCGATGATGAATAGGGATGTTTAGTAGTAAATCTACCGCTTCCATGACTCTGGCAGGCAGCGTTAATGGCTACCTCGATCTCAACAACACTGATCAGCGGCGTTATTGATGGTGGATCCGTGATTCCCGGGGTTTTTAGGTAAAGAACTCGAGTCCTACTTCTTTTTCTAGTGATTAATCACCCCCTAACGAGTAGATCTATGATTTCATGTCCTTGATCCAATAATTTTGGAAGCTTAAAGGCAACCTTTGGGTGGTTTGTTGCTTTTGTTATAGATCTAGATATTTTGGGTGACCGGGTTTCATTCCCGTGTGTTCATTTGAATTTTGGACAGGTTATAGCAAGGATGTGACGTCACCCGGATAGGCGGGACTTTTCGATTCGTTCCCGACAGTCCCGGGTTTCGGCCAGTCAACGTTGGTCAAACATGGTCAATGCGTGAACCGTGAGAGTTAGAACGCGTCGACTCGTAAACGAGACCCGCGAAAGTTATAAACGCACGCTAAAACGATTATATTTATTTATTACAAAAGTTAAACGCACGTGTATGATTAAAACGCGTTTAGCCCTAAAATATTCGTCAACAATAAAAATAAATATTAAACTGACAATAAATAATAACGACTCAAGTCGCATTAACGTGTTATTAACGAGAGGCTTCTTTTCAATTTATATAGACGATAAATGCGAACACGAGCGTGTAATTAGTAAAATGGACCCTTATCACGACTGACAAATTATATATATCGGTATACAAATACAATATGATACTTTGATCATATGTATATTTACAAGAATGTACATTATATATATAAATCGTTGATAATCGTTATTTGGAATAATGATTGATAACAATTATTTTAATGATAAGCTCATATCTTGTATATTACGTTTGAACATCTTTAACTTATACGAATAAATTTATAACGTAACCAACTAAAACGAGCGTTTGACAAGTAACAATGATCCGTTCAAATATATTTTTGTATATATAGATAAACGTATTCGTATAAATATATGTAATTAGAAACCCTCATATTTTATACGAAACTAAACAATTATTTTATAAAACAATATTTAGATCCGAATATATATATACACACACATATATATTAACACGTGTATATTATGAAAATAGAGTGCACACATTCTGTTAAGAATCATACGAACAATAATTGTGATTATTAGGTATAAATACATATGGTTATCCACTACCGTGAGCTCGATAAACTATTACGTTTGAACATGACCATTGGAACATAAATAGGTTGAGAATCCCGACTCAACCTAAATAACAATTATCACCAATCATTAAGTCGACAACATGGCTTAACCGCATGCGTGATAACTCAATACGAGTTTAGACTCGCTTTACGTTATTAGGGTTAGTGTATAAAACTCGTTAAGTGCCTACATGTATCGTAGGACTCGAGTAGGACATAGACCCGTTACTATCGTGTTACATGGACATACATTTCCATTATTACTTGAAGGACATCATCGTTCCTAACACAATTCCAGGTGAGTTTCACGACCCCTTTTAACTTTTTACTGTTTTGTAAACTTGGGGGAAAAACATACTTGTAATCATTTTTTTAATATGATGACAAGAAAACAAGACCCGAACTTTATGTTTGCATGAGTTAACATTGAGATCTTGTAAAGTCCCCTACGTAAACATATTAATAACCATTAGCTATAGTTTTAGCCTGGGATTCTATGGATAGTACTATTGGGTTTGATACCCCCGCTCATGGTTAGTCGCGCTAACCATGAGTCCCTCTGGCCAAATGACCGCATAGTGTTCAAACATTTGCTCGTGAGGTACGAGTAAGGGGCGAAACACTTGTGTCATGGTTTGGTTATGCCTCATGTATGTACATATTATTCGTAATCCTAGCTAGTTTACGGATGGGTCAAACATTACTTGTTTTGTTTATCATATGCATTGAAACGTTTTTGGTGCAGATGGATCTGCCAATCGTTTATACACAAGTGGTGCCATTTGTTTTACATTCAAATGTATTTATCAAGGTTTTCAAGGAAAACAGTTTCATATTATGGTCATGTACACAGTATCAATATTTTCAGGAAAAAAAACGACTCATTTTATGACTATGAAGTCATCACATGTTTTCATTGGGAAAACGACTCATTTTATGACTACGAAATCATTACATGTTTTCGGGAGAACGATTTCATACTATGGCCACACACACACACACACACATATATATATATATATATATCATCAAGGCTTTTCAAGGAAAACTACTTTATATCACGACAATTAAACCAATGAACTCACCAACATTACGTTGACATTTTTAAGTATGTTTTTCAGGTAAGACATAGCTATGGCACAGTTAGAATAGGTTAACCATTCGGATTAAAACCCGAGAAGCCGAAAACGCGTGATCTTAGAAGTCTTTAACTAGCTTTCGTTGTGTAATGTTACCAATCATTGCAACCTTAATTTATTTATTTAGTAAATAAATTTGGGGTTGTGACAGTATATTATACTATTTATTACATTTTGTAGACTAGGGTTGTTATCGTTACAGAGTACTACCTCCAACTAAAATGTTCCCAAGAAAGAATGACGGGTCTACGAGAGATTTATACACCACTCTTTCCTTAAACAGAACATTCAGTTTGCAAGATAACTACATACCGGTCGGATGGTTACCCTTGGTCTATAGTGATGTTTATTCTTTCTTTTTATCTTTTCTTTTATTTTTCTTTTATTTTTCTTCCTCCAGTTGACAAACCCTTTCCTTGAGCTGCATTGATTCTTTCTTCACTTCATCATTTTCTCTTAAGGCATGATCAAGAAATTCAATGGGTGTTCCAAGATGAGTTGAAGAATAGTTATATTGAGGAGGTGGTTCACGAATACCAAATAATATGTCGTTAAACACATTATGGTACGGATTATCAGGACCATTAGTTGGTTCATTGATATACTCCTCTAACATATAAGGATTTTCTTCACCAATTGGATAAAGGTATAGGTCCTGAGTTTCTGTTGTAGGTTCTACTTCCTCAGGTATCTCTTGATATACCTCTTCCATTTCTTCTGCAGATACGTGTACATGCTCTGTTGACATTCTAACATGCGTCTTTGGTTTAGTAGACCGACTTGGTCCAACTTGTTTTACTGGAGGTGGAGTATCAGTTCTCTAATATCTAATATGCTGAAACAAATGGCTCTGATACCAACCTGTCACACCCTGGATTTAGCCGGGCGTGCGACCAACGATTGGTACCTGTTTATTTTATCTCATTAGATTTTTATAAATAGAGCGGAATATTTTTAATAACTCGGGATCTTTTCAAAGACGGGGAATCTCCCGTTTCATTTCATTATAACAGGGACAAACCCTAATATTGTACACAAGGTTTATTTTACAAAACCAAGGTTTTCATGAGCCATTTCTTTCAAACGGATGTCTAGGGTGGACGTTCCCTTTTTCATGACATCTTTATTTCCTTGTCATCACATGGCTATATCAATATCAAGTCATCCTTGGTTACCTGTAAAACGTTTGTAAATATTTTATCAGTATAAACTGGTAAATACAAGTATATTAGAAATCATAATCTGACAAGCGTGAATAAATAGAACAATTTGTCCATAGTTTTCGGTCAATTTTCACAGTCAACAGGCTAACCACCAGCCACACCAGGGACCTTGGATATATTTTTACGTTTAATATTCTACCTTATGCCTCAAGCGATGGGCTTTTTATAACAACCAAGGGTTCAACCCCTAGCCCTGTTACAACGTCTCATCTGTAACACGTGTATATATACGTGACTCTATGGGCTGACTGCTATAGAGTAAATTACCTTATGCAACGAATGGTTGTATTAGTTCATTCAAGTTAGAGTATAATCAAAACTATTTTTAGTTTTAAAATCATTTTATAAAATACAAGTATTCACCTTGATAGAGGTTGGACTTAGGAATCTTCTAAAATGAGAGTCCTAGTCGTCAGCGTCTCCGGTTAAGAACCTTGCTTGGTTTATTCAAATGAGTGTTTCCTAGCTTCTCGGGTTTTTCTAGAGCAAACCGGCACTTTCAAAACTTAAACGTATGAGCGAGAATGGTTTTGGGGAGTAGAAATAACTTATAAAAACTGAGAAATCGTTGTTGTGTGATTTGGAAATGAACGGAAATTGAATTTCTATTTATAGGCTGGTATGATGTCCGTAGCGGACCGTTATGGAAGCGGATAGCGGTCACCTACCGCCAAAACATGTCACGCTCAGAATTTGCGACGCGTATTACGGCTAGCGCACCGTTAAGCTTCAGGATAGCGGTCCGCTACCCACTGAGGTAGCCATAGCAGACCGTTATGGGTGTGGGAGCGGTCCGCTACCGGTGACACGTGTCAGAAACCTTAGATGTCTCGTCAGGACACGTGTCTTTCCCTCATTATTATCGTTGGGACCACGTAGCGGACCGTTATGTATATGGTAGCAGTCCGCTACCAATGAAATTTTAGAATTTTCATTTTTGGTCCTTGTACTTGGAAGTAATTACACTTATGGTCCTTAGACTTTGTATTTTTATTATTTTGGGCACGAAAATGTTACGAATGTTACAATGAGCGCTGCCGTAAGTTTCGCGAGTGTTTGAGTGATTTTTGTGAGAGACAGGTATGCATTCCTATTCCTATTGCTGATATGGGTGACGTTGATCCACCTGCTAGACGTACCGTTCACAGGAGAGCTTGTGATGGATTCACGGGTGCTAGATCTTTTATCACCCGCCCTACTGTGCCTAACACTAACAATTGGTAAATTCCATCTGACGTTATGACCACCATCACTAACCTACTCAGTTCCATGGACTTGAGGATGAGGATGCACCAGGACATCTGTCCCGCTTTGCTCGTATATGCGATACCTTTCACATCACTAGTGCTACTGAGGGCGCAATCCTTTTATGTCTTTTCCCATTCACGCTATCTGGTCGTTCCACCACTTGGTTGGATACCCTGCCCCAGGATTCCATTACCACTTGGGCAGATCTGCAAGCCAAGTTCTTGAAAAAGTACTAACCACCTTCTAAGGCCGCCCGTCTGAGGTACCAGATTCACTCCTTTCGTATAGATCCTGACGAGGCGTACCATCTGGCTTGGGATCGTTTCAACACTCTACTAAGTGCCCCAAACACGGTTTATCTGATTGGGCACTCGTAGAGAAATTCTATAATGGCCTAACTTTCGAGAAGAAAAAAATGTTCAATACTGCTGCTGGAGGCCATATCATGGATAAGAAGGAGCCGAGTGAGTGTGAAGAGATGTTTGAGAGCTTTGCTTTAGCCGAGCAGCAGCAGCCTTCTACTAGGAATTCCATTCCTAGTGCTAGGACACCCGCCTCGTCTACTAGAGGTGTTCATCAGGTCACACATGATACTAGCATGGCAGCTGCACTTGCCACTATGACAAGGGAGATTAAGGAGCTGAAGATGAGTGCTAAGAAATACGAGGTGTGTAGAGGAGGCCACGACACGATAGATTACCCTGTCAGTCAACAAGAACATGTAGATTTCGTAGGGAACCCAAATCAACGATTTAACAACACCTTTGGCAATTCATACAACTCAGGATGGAGATCTGACGGGAACCCACCTGGGTTTCAATCGCGCCAGTATCAGTTCGGCGGTGGAGATGAATGCACAAGTTTAGGGGGCAGTGATAGAAACAAGAAGATAGAGAAGATGTTGGAGAATCAAACTCAAATGCTTGCTAAGCTGATTGTGAGAGATAAGGAGACCCAGCAGAGGCTGGATGCGCATGATACCTTGCTAAGAAATCAGCAATCTGCATTCCTAGATCTGCAGCCCACAGTGGGAGACATTACAAAGAATCTGAAGGACAAAAAGGAGGTTTATCTTCGGGATCTAAGGCAAATTTGATGGAAGTGACGACCCGCAGCATTCGAGGAGAAGAGAATGACAAGTCACCGGTTGATGATGAAGAGCCGGTGGACGAGGAGATCGAGATGGAGGCCCCTGGGAGGGCGCACACAAGGTAAGTCCCAACAAGTACTGCGCCGAACAGTGAGTCTACGGTTGAGAAAGTAGTAGAGGAGAAGAGTGAGGGGAAGAAGAAGATTCCCGAGATTGATCTTAATCATGTTCCATATCCCGCTCGCTTTATGCATCATAAATTTGCCAAGGATTATGGACGTTTTCTGGATTTATTCAAACAGCTCAAAGTCAATCTTCCGTTTGTCGAGTTACTCCAGCATATGCCTAAATATGAAAAATTCTTGAAAGATCTGCTTTCAAACAAAAAGAAGGTGGAGGACGTCTCGAAAGTCTTTCTTAGTGAGAAGTGTTCTATAGTGGTTTAGAACAAGCTGCGAGAGAAATTGGTAGATCTAGGTCATTTCACGATCCCGTGTCTGTTTGGCGGTTTAACTGTGAACCACGCGTTGGCTGATCTAGGTGCTAGCATCAACCTGATGCCATATTCTATCTATAAGCAGCTAGACCTAGGAGAGCCGAAGCCGACGCGCATGAGCATATCTTTGTCGGACCGTTCGGTCAAATATCGACGGGGAGTGGTGGAAAACTTGCTGGTTAAGGTGGATAAATTTATTTTCCCCATGGATTTCGTTATCATTGATATGAAGGTTGATGATAGGGTCCCACTCATCTTAGGACGCCCTTTTTTGCGCACCGCCAAGGCATTGATTGATGTTTCTTACGGGAAGATCACACTTCGTGTAGGGGATGGGAGTGTTACTTTCGGTGCCATGAAATACGTGAAGGATTCTAGTGATCAGGACGATTCGGTTTACTTTGTTGATACCTTCATGTCATTTATGGATGGTCCGCAGGATTATTGTCTAGGAGAGAGTGAAGTTGGAGAATCCCCGAGTGATCCAGTTGAGAGTAGTATTGGAGGGCCAAATCCAGGAGAGTTATCAGACTGGATTCTTAATTTAGAGGAGTTACTGGATTCACCGGTTGAAGATGGTGATGATATACCTAAAGATCTATAGATCATGATGGCAGAGTTCGAGGGGATAATAGTGAAAACCCCAAGTGTGGGGATGGAGGAGAATATAGAGACTCTAGCAGATGTGGAGGAGGAGCTAGAGGACATGCCATTTGAGATATCACTCCCTGAGCCTTTGCCTGTTATTGTTTGTTATTCTGAAGAGGGATGTACTGAGTCGCCCCTAACTCTAAGCCCCATGTAAGAAGATGCGAGAGATAGGAGACGTATGTTACTCGAGGTTAGTGCAGACCCCAAGTGTGGGGATTTTTAGGGGTGAGCGATTGCTCGGATACATGTTACAGGTTTTTTTTTAGCCTGGTAGGTTTAAGTACCGGTGGGCAGATCTGAGAGAGAGTATTAGTAGCTGTTTGAGGTTAGCTGGTGATTGTTTGCTGATGATAGTTGGTGTACCACGTAGGAGGGAGGTGGTGCCAAGAAGGATTAAGGAGAAGCCTCCTAATTAGGTTTGTTTGTTTCTTGGGATTAGAGCTCGAGTTGTAGATTTTATATAGGTTTATTTGCTTTATGTGCTTATTTTCTGGCAATTTTTTTTGTGTTTTCGGTTTGCGTGTTTTTGTTTGTTTTTGTTTTGTAGGGATTCCCATATGATTCGGTGAGGAAAATCATTCAGGACAAAGTTGCAGGTACGTTTATACTTGATTTTATAGTTGGAACGCGTTTCTAGAGGTTTTGGGAGAAAATGGGATTGGATGGCAAAAATTTTTCTAAGTAAGAAATTGAAATAACATTTTATGAACATCGGCTCTTAGCGCCACGCAAAGACCGTGCCGTCCATTCTCCGTGACATGCGAAGAACAAAAAGGGTTGACCGGGTCAAAATTTCCTCCTCGCGCCACGTGAGGAGGGCCCTACTAATCTTCGCGACACGCGAGAGCCCCTTTTCTCCCATTTTCACCTTTTTCTCCAATACCCGACCCATTAACCATCATTTTCACTCACCTTCACCTACCATTATACCATTCATCACCCACCTACCACAAACCATTTCACCAAACCTTAACCACCACCACGAAAACCAATGTGGGACACCTCGTAGACGTTCGTGTTCGATTTTGCCACACTTTGACTTTCATGTCTCTGTGATTATCGCCGATCAGGTATGTTGTCTCGGTTTTTGTATTTTGAGTCGTGTCTAGTAATCTGAGTATTTTGGTCTTCATCAAGTTTATCAAGTTTATACATTGAGTCTGTTTGATGCTGTTTGGGGTTGCCTGAGTTTAATTTCACAGGTTTGCATCGATTTGTTTGTACTCAATCTCCATTGGAGTAATAAAGATCCGAGCTTGATCTAAATGTATAGGGCACCGTAACGAGTTTTGATTGCAACCGCGAATGAAATGCTATATGGTTGTACGAGTTTGACTTGGAGGAACAATGTTGGTCAGGATTACTACAAAATTAACCGGCTAAGTCTTTTCCAGTTTATTTTTTGTACTTTTTTTTTATTTTAGTCGTCTTTCATCCTACATTAGGGACAATGTAGAGTTTAAGTGTGGGGATGGGAGACATTCATCTAGGTTTTGTAATTTGAGTTATTTTTGTATTTTTAGGTAGAATTTGAAAAATTTTCAAAAATGTCCGTGGAATTAAATGCAACTAAATGGAAAATGATAGGTAGAACTGGGATTGGTTGTAAATCAATAATAAAATAAGGATAGAAAATGCGTCTGATTTGTGATGTTTTGGTAGGCCCAGCCGACATTGAAAGCTTAAACATCCTAAGTGTGTTAAATAAATTAATTTGGTAACTAAATCAGGAAATCTTATGTGTTCTCATCTTAGGGGGAAATGGTAAAGCTGAAACTGTAAAAGTAGGATGATGGGTACCAAGTTAAGTTTAAGAATCTTTATGTTTTAGAAATTATTTGGCACTTCACTTTCTTTTTATGAAAATAAATTCGAGAGTTGGTGGCGCCCTAAATTCCTTAATTTCATTTTTATGATCTTAATTAATTAATTTGGAAAGTTAAGTTTCGCCTATGTGTCACACGTTGGGTTGCAGCCTGATTGAAACACCACTGGGTTATATTCTTAAGTACTTCATTGCTAGAACTGCAACCTATGTGCCACACATCGAGTTACAGCTTGATTGAAGCACCCCTAGGTAAGGTTTAAATAAAATTATAACAAATTCTCATAACATTCATCCACGATCCATCTAAAGCAATTTTTGAAACATATAAATTCTTGTTTATCGTGGTGGGAAATCTATATGGTTTAACCCGGCCCTTGACACACCTTGAAATAGGATTAGGCTAAGCTGTGACTTTTTGAGTGTGAGACCCATAGATAGAGTGATAGCTTTGTAATGTGATAATAAAACACAATCGGGGGCTTGATTAGTTGGTGGTTAGGTTTAATTGGACAAAAATACTGATGATTGCAATTAGCACGTGATTATATCAGATTCAATGAATTAAAAAGAAACTGAAAGCCAGTTTTCCAGTTGTGATTCTATTGAAGATTTTTTCGAGGACGAAAAAGGTTAAGTGTGGGGATGTTTGATGTGTTGCAAAACACATGTATTTATTCTTTCGTTTTTGTACGCTTTAGTTAGTTTTGTATTCGTTTTTGTGTCATTGTTAGTTTGTATTGTGTTTACACGTACTCGTGTGCAAAAGTAGCAGAAATCGAGGGTTAAATCCTTGAGAAATTGAGCACACGAGGAGAGGTGAAGAATAGAAAAGGAAAATCAAAGATTCTGGAAAAACAAGTCTTCGCGCCACGCGAAGAGGAAGAGTCAGGTCTTGGCGACACGCCAAGACAATGAAAACCGGGCTCGACTAATTTGGCCTTCGTGCCACGCGAAGAAGTCCTCTCCCATGTTCGCGAGACGTGAACTTCCTAGTTTACGGCAAAACCCTAATTTTAGAATATTAAAAGATTTTAATGCCGTTATCATAGGGGTTCGACTTTTAGTCATCACATCAGAGAGTTCAGGCGATTTTGGGAGCAGAGAGAGTAATTGAAGCCCATGATTGAAGCTTTTGAGATAGTATTGGCTAGACATTAATCGTTCGGCTTATGCTATTGATTTTCTTGTGTTTAATTGGGTTGAGTGATACTATGTTCTTGATCTTTGCTACTGAGTTACTGTGTTTGAACATGTTTCTTGGCTAAACCTTTAGATACTACATAGGTTTGATGATTATTTGTTGAAAGTTTGGATTTTTATCGGCTTTTGGTTACAATTGATGGTTTAACACCTTTGTAAAGAATCTTAATGCAATTGATCTGATGAATATGCATGCTTAGTACTGATTTTTCATTGATTTATGTTTCGCATGTGTCTTGTTGAATGTCTTTCAGTTATAGATGCATGTTTAGGTTGCTTACTGTGCGTTTGTGTCTGTTTATGGTGTTGCTAGACGTAATAATCCATATGAACATTAGTTTGTGGTTTATTAGACCTGAGTGTTCTTCCTGTCTCGATAGCTGAAAAGTGAGAGATAGTCGGTTAGTCTTTGGTGTTAGGTGTCTGGGTGTAAAGGCTATGAAAGGAGGCTTCCCTAGGTTTCTTAGTATCCTTGCTAGTCCATGTCTTATCGATTGTTATAAGATTACCATCTACATTCCTTGAACGTTTTGAGATAGTGAGACTGAAAGGTGATCTGTCTTTAGGGTACTTTAGTGTCGTTGGAGAGACGGAAAGGTAATCCAACTAACTGGTGAGCGTTATACATTCTATAGAGTTTCCTTCTGTTCCCGCCCAGAGATTGATTAGGGATTCACTAGGTTGTCTAAGGGTGTCATACTTTAGAACCCAAGTTCCATCATAGTTTCCATAGCTAAGAGAAATCCAAGTTTTACAAATAGGATTCTTACCTAGGTGGTGCTTTCTCATTCCTTGAATTTGTCTAATTCTCCCATGTGATAGTTACTTGTCATTAGTGCTTAGTTTACTTTTGAGTTTATTTAGTTAATCCTAGTTCGTAGAATTCCCCCCAAACCAAATCTTTTAGTTCTTTGTCGGATTCTAGTTTTAGTTATTGTTATTGTCTCGTGGGTTCGATATCCGGACTTCCATTAGGTTGTATTACAATTGATAGGTACACTTGTTTGTCATTGTGGTCTAGTTTCGAAGATTTCTAGAGTTTATGTTAGGACATAGATTTGTAATGACAAAAGCTTGTAATAGTTAGATTTTATGTCTTTGTGTTTTTGATATGTAAATGTATAAAGTTGCTAAGTGTTTTTACTAGTGAGCCTAGAGACGAACTTGTTAAGTTCACCTGGTCTATCAGAGGCGAACTTAATAAGTTCGCTTAGGTCTAACTGAGGCGAACTTGTTAAGTTCGCTTAGTCTGTTTCAGGCGAACTTAATAAGTTCGCTTACAGCAGGTTAGTTTTTTATATATATGTGTTTACAGAGTCATTAGACAGAGGACTGATCAGAGAGAACCGAGAGAGAGATTTGTCTGATTGAGTCTGTAAACCATTGTGAATTGGAATATAATTGAGAAGTTTATTTACGCGTGTTGTTTCAATTGTCGGTTAGTATACAAACGTTAACATGAAGGATTCCGCACTTCGTGTTATAGCAACGTCAGATTACGAGTTCGATCAGTAGTTGAGTTACCTGGACCTACAAGTGGTATCAGAGCTTATGTTCGTGAATTAAGTACGATTCTCGGTGATTTGTGACGGTTTTGTGTACAATTCGACAAGAAATTCAACATTTTTGAAATTTCTGCATCAATGGAGTTTTTCAAGTTCTTGAAGATCGTTTCTCTGCTAAATTCGTGTTTTTGGAAGTGATTTTGACGAAATTATTGAACTTTTTGTTTACATATGTCATACATAAAGTATTTTGATGGATACAATATCCTAAAGTAATTTAAGTTTAGAGAGATGTCTAATGCTTTTGCAATGATATATAATGTTTTTTGTAATTTTATTGGAAATTCAAAAACTTCGCTTTATGGTATATGCCTCCTAGAGGCTACAAGTATTTATATAATCAATCTTGAACAAAGCAACTAAAAGAACAAAGTTGTGTGTTATTATCATTCTCATTAAAAAGTGTAAGCAAGTTTAAAAGATCCACTTATTTGAAACATTTAAGGTAAAGACATGATGTAAAACCCAAAATTTATCAACTGGTTTTAACTTTCGAAATCATGCGGAAGTAGTTCCCATTAAAAGCTCTTGACAAGCAACACATGATAACTACAACAAAATGACAGCGACATAGTTTGTTTTAAAATGACCTACCGGCATTTCAAAAGCAACAATGAGTTTCAACATCAACAAGTTAACTACCACATTTGACACAAACCCAAATCTAGTTGATGTCAACTGAAAACATAACCAATACCACCTTAGTTACATCCATAACATACTTCTAAAAGGTTTAGGCACTCATAGCGAGGCTCAACAACAAGTTGTTACATCAAAAGGTTTTCCCATGAGAATCCAAGGTTTGAAACACCTCCCGAGACAAAACCGAAGCTTTCCATACATAAAAACACCCAAACGAATAATCGTTAGTAATGATAGACAACCCTTAGGGCTATTCACAAGTTAACGCCTTATTGCGTAAAACAACAAGAATTCAACACATATTGCGTTGGCCAGCGCAATATGCACCAGTACCAGCGCAATATGCGCCGGTCCCTGACCTGCACACACCAAAATACATTTCAAGGCCAATCCGACCCTCCCGACTCGACCCCTTGTTGTTTTAACAACCCCACAACATTATACCACTATTGTAATCACCATTTAACGCTCCTTTAACACCCGTGATGATTCTTATGAATCCAAATCAATCAAACAATAATTCAAGTTTTAAGTAAAACTAAATACACTACCATTTACAAAGCTTGAAAGCTTTTAAATGTTGACGCACCCTTGTCAGGTTCGAGACCTCAAGTTATTCACTCACTTGTGAGAGTCTTAGATCTTAAATTTCGAACCGCATTTGTGTGGTTCTGTGACCACAACTCAACCCACCCTTGTGAGGTTCTTAGACCTCAATTACCGACACCCTTGTGAGGTTCTTTGACCTCAAGTTCAAATGGCCCTTGTGAGGCTCGAAACCTCAACTCCAATCCACCCTTGTGAGGTTCTTAGACCTCAACACCATCCGCCCTTAATTACCAAATTCCCCCTCCTTATGCATATCCAACCCATATGCTTTTCGATTAATATCACACACGCATGAATACACATAAGAGAAACGACAAATCATAATGCATACACATATTGTGAGTAATCACTACCACCTATCACTACTAAGTAAGTACAAAGTACTTAACTTTAGCTATGGATGATCCGGCTTGATCTTCACCTTTGACAACTTGATTACCTAAACATGTACACCTTGTTTAGTAATCTAATAACCCCAATGTTATTATTCTTACTTAATATTGAAACACTCAAATTTTTTTACCGGTTTTAACTTTTAAAACACAGTGGAATTAGGTCCCATAACATACTTGAACAAACATCATATGTTTTGGTATAATATCAACAGTCCAAGGACTTACTACAAAATAGGTTTCAACAATTCAAAAATCAACTATGATAGTTTGACTTAACCTTGGTTAGTCATTTACAAGTTCAAAATATAAATTCTACTATTTCACTACATTCATTTATACATCCAAAAGGTTTAAGCACTCATAGGGAGGCTTAAACATACAACGGTTGCACCAAAAGGTCTTCCAATGAGAATCCATGGCTTGAAATATGACCCGGGACCAGATCGGAGCTTTTCCTACATAAAATAATCCAAACAAACAAACAAACATTAGTAATGATAGACACCCCTTATGACCTTTTATTGTAGAAGCATCTTTGTGACAAGCACTCTGGATACTGCGCTAAGCTTTTGTTTATCTACATTTCAGTCTTTCTGTATGTTTATGTATTTGTATTTGTATTGTTATCGAGTTGTAACTTGTTATGTCTGTACTTGTATTGTCATGATGTTTCGTTCAGTTGTAAGTACGTTTTGAGTACTGAACAAATACGCATGGAGGGTGTTCCTGCGTATTTGAGAAGTACACAAAGCATGCCATGTGTACTTAGGTAAGTATGCATGAAGAGTCTTCATGCGTACTTACAAGTACGCATAAGGCTAGCCTATATATAGCTGAGTTTTTTTTCTCATTTGCAACAGATGTATGCACACACACAAGTATGCACTCACACTCTTGTATCAGTTTCAGAAGTCTTTGAGAGTCTGTACTTGTGTTTGTAAACTCTTTGCTATAATAATAGACCAAGTATTTTGATTATGAGTGTTTGTTATTGTCATGTTTACATTTTCATATTTCGTTCCATCTAGTCACGAGGATTCCGCACTCTTGTTGACTAGACTACACACCCATACGATCACGATCCGACACACACCCTTGGGACCTACAAGTGGTATCAGAGCCTTTGCTCTTGTTTTCGAGTGTTGTGAGTGTGTTAGGAACATTTTTAGACAATGTGTTGTATTGATTACACATCCCTTGAACCAGCATTGGTGATTTTCAGAACCAAGTATTACACTTGTTCATATACTTTTTCATCTTTGAAAAACCCAACATCTATCTTTGTTTTGTTGTTGTTTTGATGATCCGTTCATCAATAGTTGATTAGATTCAAGAATCTAATTCCTTGATTGTATCACATTGTTCATACATAACAAACATTACAAGTCACTCTTTGACCAGACAAGTGGATGTACTTGTTCAAAAAGTGATTTTGCATCTGGTACTGTTGCTACGTACTTAGTCAATTCATGAGTACTTAACAAGTATGCAAGACTAAATTTATGCGAAGTTATTTTGCTCATACGCACTTATCAAGTACGCAAGACCATCTTGTTCATGCGTATTTGACAAATACACAAGACCATTTTCATGTACGCAAGTTGGATTGAATTTCTGAGTTTTTGACTAAGTTTTACACAATTGCAAACCTTCAGAACATCAGCAACATGTTGAAAATGAAATAGGAACTCCACAAAAACCACCTAAGTTATTAAACATAAATGACTATTCCAACTTGAAAGCTAGATTTGAGGAGCATGTTTCCTACAATGATTCAAACATGTGGATACCCATTCTAGAAGGGTATAAACATCCAACACATACATATCTTGATGTGACTGTTCCCAAACCCGTGTCTAGGCTAACTGAAGAAGAAAAGAAAGATTATGACATGGAAAAGAAAGTTCATGGATCTATCACCATGGCACTTACAAGAGAATTATTTCACATTTTTAGAGGCTATCAAAACTTCAAAAGATCTATGGAAAGCCTTACAATAGAGATGTGAAGGAAACAATGATGTGAAGAGAAGCAAGAAGGACTTAGTGAGAAAACAATTTGAGTATTTCAATCATTTATAAAACGAGTCTAATGATGACTTGATTTCTAGATTCTATCACTTGTTAACAGAAATAAAATCATATGGGATGAGATACTCTGAAGATGACTTAGTTGACAAGTTTCTAGATGCACTACCTCCTAAGTTCGACATGTACACAATCTTACTACGAGAAAATAACAAGTTCGACGAAATAACACTTGATGAAACGATAGGGAAGATTCAAGCACATGATATGAATTTGAGGAAGAAAGAAACCGGTAACCGACCTCAAATTCAAGATCCATCAATTTATTTTGGAAAATCTTCCACATCAAATTCTTCAAGTCCAGGGATTGCATTGTTTTTTGAAAGTTCTTCACAAGAAGAAAATCATACAAACGGTTGTGTGAACTCAACATGTCTTGCTACTTCAGGATCCAATTCATCAAGAGGTCCGCCTTCATCATCAGCTCATCAAAATGTTGTTGCAAAGATTGCTGAAGATCACGTCGCTTTATTCTCATCATGTATGCTTGCCTTCGAAAACTTCATTGGTGGGAAGCTCACAGATCCATAGACTATTTGTAATCCCCAGGAAATTCCGGTCTATATTTTTACCTTTCCAGCATTGTAATTTCATTATTATTTGATTTTATCTATGAAAGTGTCATAAATTTCCAATTGCAATACATACATGTTTGTGCATACATACATTGGATACATTCAATTCAAATGCAATACCTATTTAATGGGGATATAACTAGATGGATAATTTATAAATTACAAGAGTTACAAGATCTATAAATTATTGATTAAGTTCAAAATAAATAAAACCCTTTTACTTCATAGAAATTATAATTTGTATTTATAACAGTTAGTTATAGTATAAAAATTATAAATTAGGGTTTTATATAATGAAAATAAAATGGAAAATTTTCTAATGAATTACCCCTTTTTATAACACTTAAATTATAACATAATAGTTTGTTAGTTTTTATAAGATTTTATAAAATTTAACACTTTTAGGTTTTGCAAACGTTCTGGGTAGAAAGTGTAACTTTCTGAAATTTAATACTAACTAAAACCTAACCTAGTTCATAAAATGTTAAAGCTCAAACTGCAAGGACCTATTCTACCAATAGTCAAAACACGTTTCCCTTCCAAACAAACCACGGGTTCGAACCCCCTTACCACCGGTTCTCACCCGTATAACCTCAACCTCGTAAATGGAGCTTTTTCGATCGAAACTGAAACTGGAAACACATTAAGATCGATTAAACGAGCTATTAACTAGGTTTAATCGCGTTTTTATGAACGTTAATGTGTTTAACTCGTAACCGAATTTCCATTATTGAAATCTTTAATGAATCGGTTAAACCACATAAAATTGGGCTATAAAAGCCACACTCCCACACTCGCAATACCTCGTACTCACTTCCTACACCATCAAACTCTTTGCATTTCGCTTCTGCATCACGATCGAGCTCCAAGAAACCGAGTTCAAAAGCCTCTGTCGTTCTCCCTCTACACAAAGCTATTTCAGGTAAAAGTAGTACCATTAGATTCGTTTCAGACCCTAGAACGAAAGCCCCATGAATTCGGGATCGAATTGATTATCAATCGGTCGAATTGGGAAATTAGGGTTTCGGGTTTCGTATTGGGGACGAGGGGCAACTAAGCTTGGTTAACAAAACTTTAGCGGTTCAACCACTGGACAAGGTATCAAGCCCAGTTCAGTGGTTAGCGTGTGCGTGTGCAAAGGAGAACCGCCCATAGGCGTAGGTTCGAGTCCCACGGTGGCCAGATCTTGCTCCTTTTTCATTTGTCACCATTTTAATACATTCTTTTTGACATTTAAACTTTCCTAGATAATTATTATACATTTATACAAATATGAAAATAATAATAGAAATAGTGTGTCAACAACTTTATTTTATTTAATCTCATGAAACCCTAAATAAAATAATTGTTAGACAAACCTAATTTTGTTAGTTATTTATATGTTATTTCACTAGTTCTATTTATATTTATAAAAAAAAACTATAAATAATTATTATTGGTTATGATAATTATTTAAATGCTTTAAATTTATAAACACCCAAAATAAACATGTTAGATAATTATTTTATACAAAGTGCAATTAATTATTATTTTACTTGTCTATTGAAATCCAATCAAAAAGAATTATTAGCTTCTACCATTTTAGTTATTGAATGAATTAATTACCCCATTTATTTACATTAACTAATAATTTTATTATATTGTAAAAACCTATTAAACATTTTCCCACTCTATAATTTATTTATAAATTGTTTCAAGTATATTATTTTCCATACCACATTATGTGTATATAACAATTTATATACAATGTTATTTAAACCTTTTCCACATTATGATTTACTTGGTTTCTAACTAAATAATTAGGTGACTAAAATCCAAACATTTTTTCAAACACATATGTTTTCTTACCAAACCTGCACAAACCCTATGCATGGTCTCGAATTCCCATGAAACCCTAAACGTTCCGATATCTCCTAAACACCATTTACACATATGTTGAAATTAGGTTACCATTACGCGTGTAGGTTTGTTGTGAGAGTTCCTCACGAGGCCTAACAATCTTTGCCAGTTCATACATTCTAGCTTTGATTCAAGTGAGTTTACATAGCCCCTTTTTACTATTTTTACTTTTGGGGTGAAACATGATTACAAATACATATACATACACAATTCAATGCCATGTGTTCATATGCTATGGTCTTTATTCTTATGTCTTAAACTACTTGGTGACCATTACATGTGTTCATGTCAGTACAATCATTAACTTGTGTGGCAAGCCTAAGGTAGTACCTTTTATGATCAGTTATACGGGAATCCGATACATTACTTAACACGAACCTTGGCGGGTTAGTGTTACATTGAGAACTTCACGCAATCAGGGGGATTGTGCATACATATAACATGGCTTGATTGTACGCTTGGAACCCTGTGTGTTTTCACATATGTGCTTTAGACATGCTTTGAACATATTGAATTGTAATCTATACTAACTCTTTTGGTGTCAAAACTTATGTTTCTCACCAACTACTTGTAGTTGACAGTTACTTACATGTTTCAGGTGCACCTGTTTGAGGACTACTTGCTCACCTAGGATTTGGACCTAGTTTAATTTAAATTATGTTCTGAACGTTTCATTTTACTCTGTAACGGATGCTTTTAATTTGAATAATAAATATTATCATATTTAATAGATGATCATGTGCTTATGAACAACCGCGTCAGCCCCGGCGTATAATCCGCCGCCGGCCGGGGTGTGGCAGATTGGTATCAGAGCCATGGTTATAGGGAATTAGGTTATTGTAGGTCCCTTCGTGTGTGTCGGATCGTTGCATGCAAGTGGTCTACTAGTCGGACCGGGTGCGGAATACCCGTGACTAGGCGGAGAGTCTAACTAAAACAAAGTAAACCAACACGAGAGTCACAATAAAAGCTCTTTCTATTATAAACACTCGACGGTTACAGAGAGAATACAAATTGCGTACTTAACAAACTGAGTTGGTCTAAGATATGAGTTATGCGTACTTATCCTCTGTGAACCAAACCTATTTATACAGACCTGATGCCTGCGCACTTAGCAAGTGCGCAGGACCAAATGCTCTTGCGTACTTAGCAAGTACACATGGGTCTTCCTGCGTACTTGCTAAGTACGCAGGAGCTTTCTCCTGCGCACATGTAAGTGCGCAAAACACTTAGAAGAAATGCAACATACACTATGTAAAAGTAAATACAACTCGATAAACTATTACATAACGACTCTTACATACAAAGACAAATTACAGACATTAGAAACACAAACTAAGACTCTATCCAGAGTGTTGTCACAGGAAAGTGCATCAACAAACTCCCCCTTGACAACAGCTCGGGATCTTCATCGTCTTCAGTCTTCAATCTTCAGTCTTCACAGTACTGGTCCCTTAGCTTCCATCTTCTTCTTGTAATCAAGGCAGAACTTAATCACCTTCTCATATTTAGAAGCAAGGAGCTTTGTCCATTCGTCCGTGTGGACACAGTAGCGTTCCGCTAGTACCTCCAGATCTTTCACAGAAAAGTTGATGAAGCAGACTTCATCAAAGATTCTGATAAGTTCTTTTGGTACTGTGTTCCCACTCTCGGAACGAACCTTTCCCATGATCACAGCCTAGCCCGTTTTTGGATCTACGTACCAGTACCACATGTCACCAAGAACATCCTGAGATAACTTGCTCAAGGGAATCTTAGTTTCACATTGCACTGACTTGTATACCAATCTCTTTATGTGCTTCTTAGTCACAGGATGTACAGCGTGCTTATCCTTGACTCTTCTGGGCACTTGAGGCTTGAAGTATTCAAATTTCCCTGATCTTGCTTCTCGCTGTAGTGTTACCCACAAACCCATTGCTACTGCATGACTCGAGTGACTCAGCAGGTCGCGGTTTGCGAGGTTCACAATGTCGTACTTGGGCAAAGAGTTGAACGCCTCACTGGTTGGTTTCAAGTATTGAACCCCCCCAGATCTTTTGATGGCGAACAACTGCTTGTCCTCCTCGAACCTAACAGCCAAGATCATACCTGTAGCTCCGTGCTTGTCTGTGATGGACGTCTTTTGCCACACGGGAGCTGGACCTTTAGATGATGCAGAGGGCATGTCTTTATCTTTTGGTGCCACAGGGTCCACAGGTGTAGGGTCGACTGGGGAGGCTTCAGTTGTGGCTTCAACATTACTTGCCATGTCAACTGAGCCTATGTCGAGCAGAGATTCGAGTGATGGTACTTCAAAGATCTCACCATCCTCTAACTCGTACTCTCCTTCCCCGTCGCCCTTGGGAATCTCTATCACCACATCCTCATCTTCATCATTCCAGTCATCACCAGAGTCGATCTCTCCTTTTTCTAGATTTAAGAGAGCATAGATCTGTGCTTCTTTAGAGTAGTCAGGCACTAGATATAGGATCTCATCATCAGATAAGTCCTTAAGTACTTCAGTCACTGACTTCCCTTTCTCACCACCACAACCAGATGTATCACCACCCTCTTGCTGAGTAGACTCCCCCTCAACCATTGGAACAGAAGAGATGGGCACAATCGCCAAATCTTGGTGCTCACCTCCACTAAGACCGGCTTCAGGATCCTTGTCTATATCATCATCCTTAGTGAAGTCGACTGGATGACAAGGCTTAGCACCAGTGGATTTATTCTCTTTCTCTTTCTCTTTTTCTTTTTCTTTTTCTTTTTCTTTCTCCCCCTGAGCACCAAGCTTCTTGGTCAGTTCTTCAACTAATTTGACCATCGCTTTGTGCTCTTTTCTCTGCAAATCCATCCTTAGCTCAAGTGAAGTTCTGTGGCCTAGAATCATTTCATTGGTTTTCATCAGCAGCTCGTTCTGTGCCATAACATTCTTCAGTTGCTCATTTGTCCCTGTTCTCTGGCTGTGGAGAATCCTAACTTCATCGGCCAGGGAATTAATCGGTGATTGTTGAGCATCAGACTCCTCCTTTGACTTTTGAATGGTCTTCAATAGTTCAGCAAATTGGGTCTCTAAGACAATGATCCTTGCATCATACGGATCAGAATGCCTAGATGATTAGGCTTCAGCATTATGGATGGGGGAGGAGAAGATTGTGTCAAAGTCAAACCTTTATGAGAAATTACCATAGTTGAAGGGTTGACCTGACGGCTCAGTGGTGTGAGGTAGGTGTGGGGATGTAATGATGGGAGTGGGTGTTATGGTTGGGGTGATGGTGACTGACTCCGTGAGAAGTGGAGTAGTCACCGTAACCTGGACGGTTGGAGTAGGGAGGGTCACCGTCACAGGAATCTCCTCTGTTACCGCTGTGACTGCCACATTATCTTGTACTAGTGGCCTTCTCCTCCTTCTATACAGTTGCTGTGCTGGTGGGGTAGATTATGACTCTGGACTGTCAGCTGCAGGTTGTACTTGCTGCACAGTCGGGATCTCTACAACCCTGAGGACAGCAATCTCTTGCCTATCGCCCCTCTTCTTGTTGGCACTCTCTTGCCTTTGTCTTTGTAGAGCAGCGTCAGAGTCAGAAGTCGCTCATATTCGCTGCTCGAGCTTTGTCGCTTTCTTTTAAAAGACGACGCAGGCAGGGCTACCTGTGCCAATCTCCTCGGGTGTGCCTGGGATGGTGCGTCATCGGAATCAGAAGAATCTGATTCTGTTGCTTCTGAATCGGATTCCTCAGCACCACCATCACCACCTTCATCATCACCTCCATCACTTTCATTCTCTTCTTCTTGTTGTTCATCAGAATCATCACTCATCTCTGGTGCCGAATTGTGACTATACCAATTCCAATCTTCTGGTGCGACATATGCTTCATTAAGCAGGTGGCCAAAGAGTTCAGTATGCACAGGGGTAGGATCTACACTGCCTAGCTTTAGAAACTGAGCAAATTCTCTCTTGTCCACCCATTTTACTTGCAGTCTCTCCCCGATAGCACGTAGGTTTGGCAATGCATTATCAATCAAATGTTGCACAAACCTCGGGTACAATAGGAACCTAAACTTCTCTGCTGTATTAATCTGATCATTGATTGCTTTGAAGATGTAGCGAGAGAAGTTGTAGCCCCTATTAAGAGACAAGCCCACCATGGCTGCTGCAAGGTCATGACCCATGGCATCTTTCCTCGCTTTTCTGGACGAGATGCACACGATCATGATGTGGGCAAAATATCGCCATTGATCCAAAACCCACATCTTGTAAGAGGCATAGTCCCTCGCTCCGACATATCCCAATCTATGCCTCCAACATCCATCCACATAGTAATCTGGATAGGATGTCGGGTCGGTAGCGAGGTCTCCGAACTGCAGAACCCTTCTTATTGTATCCTCAGAGAAGGCAATAGCCCGACCATCCACGGTAGACCTTATGACATTAGGGGATACCGTGCAGTCGTTCTCTGCCGTCTCCCAGAATTGCTCCAAGTAAGGTCTTGAGACGGTTGGGTCAGCTGAGATTGCATAACTTATTTTTGATCGGTTCAAAAAGTCAATGATCTGTCGATACTGCAAAGCTGCCCCTTTCCACTCAGGTTGAGTGTTTGCTAACAAGTTGAATTCATCAGTGAATGCCCGAGCCATAGTCTGCAGAAACACACAGAAAACATAATCAGAACAACGTATATTATTGAAGATGAACAAACATGACACGGTATAGTAGTTACATTATGAACAAAAATTTCAGACTTGAAAATTTTTCTAAGTGTTGGTCCTGCGCACTTAGCAAGTGCGCAGGCTTTTCCTCTTGCGTACTTAACAAGTACGCAGGAATTGCTTCGTGCGTACTTGCTAAGTGCGCAAGAACAACACTTGGCAAAAATTTCAGAATTTTTAAGATAATCACAGATTGCTCAAAGACTGGGTCAAGTAGGTCGCCAATAGGTCGGAATCGAGGATTCAAACTTATGGGACCATTATTAACACTAGTAACTACCAAACCAAGACCAATTTCGACTTAAAAACGTCGCCCAATCCCACTGTCGATTAAAATTCCACTCACGGCTAGAATCGATGACGAAATGGATGAATATGGAGTCGATTAAGAACCCTATTAGCATAGAAATGTCAATAAGTTACCCAAACAACCCCAATTTTACCCAAAATATTTCGGATTTAACCTAAAAATTTCTAAGTCAGAATCGGTCCAATGTCACGATTTAATGGATGGAAATCGCCTAGATTCTCACCAACGGGATGAAATGAGATGATGAAACTATAGACGGGACGAAAAAAATGGTTTAGACACACTTGATTTTGAGTTAAATTTGCAGAGGGAAGGTGATTGGTTTGAAAGCTTGAATCTGAAAGAATTTTCTAAGTGTCACTTTTATACCCCTCACTTATCGGTCGTGCGTACTTGTTAAGTGCACACGAGTTAACTCTTGCGTACTTACAAGTACGCAGGACTTAACTCTTGCGCATTTACAAGTGCGCAAGACTAACTCTTGCGTACTTGCTAAGTGCGCAAGACTAACTCTTGCGTACTTGCTAAGTGCGCAAGGTTTACTTCGTGCGAACTTGACAAGTATGCACAAGCCTTAAGTGCGCAAATTTGAAACTCAGATTTATGAAGATTTTCAGATCAAATAACGAACAAGATAAAAGTATTCAATCACGAGGTTTCGAATACAATTCATGAAGGTTAAACATAAAATATTTTTGGCTTTTTCTGATTAAACTTGAACAATGCATAAACTTAAAATCTTTTTGTTCTTTTCTAGATAGATATATACAAGTATTCACACCAACTATTTTTGATCAAAGACACGAGCAGAGGATCATATCAGGCTATCTTTTAGCAAAAATGATACAAAATAAACATCAAAGAATATGGGATCATGTCATGGATTACTCTTTATTCATACGTAATAAGCATATAAACAAGTAATTCAAGTTGACAATATTATAAGATTTGAAACTATACGCATCTTTGTATCATGTTCTTGTGTATTAAGGTATTAATTATAAGACATACAACGTGTACCCCACTGAAATGCTATTTTAACTTGCACTATCTCAAGGCATCTAAGATTTTCGCAATGATTTTCTAGATTTTCAGAATGAAGCTACATCTATTACCACAGGAAAAAAAAGAAGAATCCATAAGGATTATCGGGAATCATAAGATTCAGAATCGAGTGATTCATTTGTCTTGGTTTCATGTGATTTTCTTCTTTGAATATCGGGATGATGATTCAGGATAATAGATATGGTGTTTGATTATCAGGTAAGGGGATCCAACTTTTATCTGGATTTGATTTCAATGAATCAGGAGTGATTCAAAGGTGAATATATGCTCAACGGTTAATGTAGAGACATGTCTTGATTCAATCTCTCCTTGCATACTTGTGAGTATGGGCAGTGAGATGAACCGCATTAATTGTGCTAACGACATAACCCGAAACTGATCTTAAAAGAAAATTATTGCCAAAATCTAACATCCTTTATCTGATAATGATCTTTTTTATTCTTTTACGCACACACGCTTGCAAACATGGGTTCAAATCACGGTTGTAATTTAGATTTAGTATCCACACTACTAGTGATTCAAAGACGCATACAGCCTACTGACAATTAAAATTACTTGTAAATAAACAGATTAAAAACATAATAATTTAAACAATTAAGTAAATATGACGCAATCATTTCCCATATGAGCAGTCTATGGTGTTTAGATCATTTCTGATGTACTATCATTTCCTCTTTTCTCAAGTTAACTTTGAAATTTTCTCCATTTTCTATTTTGTTTTTGGTTTTTGTAAAATATTTTAAAGACTAAAAGAACTATACAGAAAATTTAAAAGAATTAAAAATTTAACTTTCATGAATTGAATTGAGTAAAGAAAACTTATTTTTCACTCTGGATTGAACATTCCTATCAAGTTAACAAGATGCTCAAAACAGGATCGATCAAATGCCTTTGTGAAAAGGTCAGCAAGATTGTCATCCGTGTGAACTTTTACAAGTTCAATTAAATGCTTTTCAGCACAGTCACGGATGAAATGATGGCAAATCTCTATATGTTTAGTTTTGGAATGTTTCACCGGGTTATTTGTGATGGACATGGTGGCATTGTTGTCAATGAATAGAGGAGTTCCAGTGAAGTTTAAGCCATAGTCTCTCAACTGTTGCTGAATCCACAGTATCTGAGAACAACTGCTCGCTGCAGCAATGTATTCTGCTTCACAAGTTGAGACCGAAACCGTTGACTGCTTCTTACACTGCCAGGAGACCAGTCTGTCTCCTAAGAATTTACATCCACCAGAAGTTGACTTTCTGTCAAGGTTACAACCGCCATAATCTGAATCAGTGTAGGCTTTGAAGTCGAATGACTGCTGCTTAGAGTACCAAAGAGCTAATCGGGGTTTCCCTTTCAGGTATCTGAAAATTCTCTTCACGACTATCATATGTGACTCCTTTGGTTGAGACTGAAACCTTGAGCACAAACATACAGCAAACATTATATCGGGTCTTGAAGCTGTGAGATACATAAGTGATCCGATCATCCCACGGTACAATCTGCTGTCTACATCCTTTCCATCTTTGTCGGGATGCAAACCATGATTGACTGGGATAGGTGTTCCATAAGTACTGCTATCATTCATCATGTATTTTGATAAGATGTCCTGCACATACTTAGTTTGATGTAGATAAATGCCATCCTCTCTTTGACTGACTGCAGACCCAGGAAGAACGACAATTCACCCATATTACTCATTTCAAATTTGGACTTCATCACCTGCTCGAATTCCCTACACATCCCTTCATTGGTAGACCCAAAAATGATGTCGTCGACATATACTTGTACAAGAAGAATGTCACCTCCTGCTTTCCTAATGAAGAGAGTCAAGTCAATCTGTCCACGGTCGAAACCATTAGACAGTAAATGCTTAGATAATGTCTCATACCATGCCCGCGGTGCTTGATGAAGACCATAAAGTGCTTTGACGAGCTTATACACTTTATTGATATTATGCGGATCTTCAAAACCGGGAGGCTGAGTGACATAGACTTCTTCATGAACTTTACCATAAAAGAAAGCACTCTTCACATCAAGTTGATAGACCTTGAATCCGACATATGTGGCATAAGCCAAGAACAGTCGAGTGGCTTAAATTCTAGCAACTGGGGCATATACTTCCGTGTAATCCAAGCCCTCTTGCTGATAAAAACCCTGAACAACCAATCTTTCTTTGTTCTTCATAACAACATGACGATCATCCGTCTTGCATTTGAACACCCATCTGGTTCCAATTGGCTGAAAGCCTTTTGGCAAGTCAACCAAATCCCACACGTGCAATTGAGACAATTCATCTTGCATCGCCTCAATCCAGTAGTTGTCAGTGAGAGCCTCCTTCACATTATTCGGCTCTAACTGGGACACGAATGCAGCATGAAGACATGTTTCCATGACACCAGTGTCAAGTATCTCTGTGTAAAGACTGGTGTTCTCAGTGATGGTTCGATGACGAGTCTGAACGTCGGCATTAGGATCACCAATAATATTGTCAATTGGATGATTCCTATGCACTCTCGTCTCCGGTACAATTGGTTCCTGAATTTCTGGATCAAGATTCATGCTTAACTCCCCCATTTCCTGTGTTCCAGAGGAAGAAGATTCAATGTTAATTGGATCAGCTGGAGCTTCATTTCCTACAGTTGTGTTAGGATTAGCTGGAGCGTCATCTCCAACGACAAGAACATCTTCACTGTTATCACTGTCATGAGTTCCAGATGCAGCATTGAAATCAGGAGTTACAATCGGTACAGTAGCACGAGTAGAGAAGCTGGAGTCATCGCTGCCACCTAATAAATCATAGACATTTGCAGCATCATCTGCAGATATATCAGGAAGATTGAATGACTTGAATAGCGCATCATAATCAAAACCGGAAGCTGGACCTGTTGGTTCGGGTGGAATGCTGTGTTTACTACAATCCACTTCAAACCATTCCTCGACAGTACGAGTTCCTATGTTGTACACTCTCTTGCAAGGCGAGTTGGAAACGTATCCTAAGAAGATGCCTTCCACCGCTTTTGTATGAAACTTAGACTGGCGGTCTTTGTACTGTAGCAACAAGGAGCAAGGACTACCGAAAGGAACTAGGTAATCAAGATTGGGAAGTCGATTGTTGATCAACTCGTAACAAGTCTTGTTGTGCCTCTTCACTACAAGAACTCTGTTTAAGACGTGACACGCTGTATTAACTGCTTCTGCCCAGAAAGTGACAGGAAGCTTTGCATTCGACAGCATAGTCCTTGCAGTCTCAATCAGTGTTCTGTTCTTCCGTTCAGCAACTCCATTCTGCTGAGGCGTGTACGGCGCGCTGAATTCGTGACAGATCCCTTTCTTGAGACAGAAAAGCTCCATCAAATTATTCTTGAACTCAGTTCCGTTGTCGCTCCTTATCCTTCTCACTTTCAGCTTGCAAAGAGATTCTAAGCTCAGGATCAAGTATTGAAGGATATAAGCAGTCTCGTCTTTAGTACCTAAAAAATGCACCCAAGAAAAACTTGAGAAATCATCAGTTACAACCAGACAGAACGACTTACCTCCAATACTCCTGATACTTATGGGGCCAAACAGATCCATGTGTAATAGCTCCAAAGGGGTATCAATAGAGTTTTGGAGCTTGGGCTTGTGAGACTTCCGTTGCTGTTTGCCCTTTTTACAAGGCATACAGTCATCTGCAACGGTAAACCTTAGCTTAGGAACCCCGGTTACCAAACCGTTTCGGACAAGATGATTCATTTTACGATACGAAATATGTCCGAGTTTCCTATGCCACAACATAGAGTCAAGTTCTGTCGCTTTTGTAAGCAAACAAGTAGCAACTGATGAGGTGGTTGTTGCAACACTCATATCGATCTGATATGTGTCATTCGTTCTTGGTGCTCTCATCAGAATCCAGTCTTCAGGAACCTCAAAACCAGGTTTGAGAATCAGGCATTCTGACTTGTCAAACATCACCGAGTACTCCTTATCACACATTTGGGAGACACTCAACAGGTTATGCTTCAGCTGCTCGCAGAAGTTGACATTGTCAAAGCTGACACAACCGTTTGAAACCACGCCTTGACACGTGATGCTGCCTCCTTTTTCTCCGACAAATGCCACATAGCCGCCTCTGAATGGTTTAACGTCTTGAAGCAGGGCCATGTTTCCTGTCATGTGCTTGGAACATCCACTATCTACATACCAGCGGTTAGAGATAGTACCCTTCGAACATCCCTGCATGAGTAACAAAAAAATAATTAGTTAGATTTGGAGACCCAAGCCATTGTGGTCTTAGGTCGTCCGTCTTTCTCAAAATAAACTACCTCTTTCAACTCACAGTCATGATGACTGTTCAAAATTGGTGAATCTTTGGAGGATTTGGGAACAGGAGATTGAGAACCTTTTACTTTCTTGTTCCAGGATCTCTTTTGATTCTTAACCAGAACAGGAGACTTTCGCTCAAACACAGCCGGTGAACTTGTGGAAGCTTCACCTGATTGAGCTTTAGTCAGCTGTTCCAGCTTTCTCAACCTCTTATTCCTTCTTCTTCTCTATGGCTTAGATAGTCTAGCCACAGATTTCTCACCAGTACGTGTACTACCAGATGTAGATACACGAGGTATAGTAGGTTGCTTTACCTTTCTTGCCACAGATGGTTTGGCCTCAGATTTGATCTTTGGCTTTGCCATTGGTTGGACTGGTGGTTTCACCACATTCTGCTTTGGATGTTTGGGAGATGGTTTCACTGGTGGCGACATGGGAATAACAGCTGGTTGTGAAACAACAGGTCGTTTCCCTTGGTTCTTAGAAGGACAGTTCACAAAAATGTGACCAACCAAGCCACAGTGAAAACAGTTCCTCTTGTCTACATAAGTTCTCTTGTAAGACTCATTGAATCTGGCCTTACAAAACTCTCCATTATGAGCAGGAGGAGTTGGTTTCTGAACAGCAGTCTGAACCTTAGCAATTTGATTTTTGGGAGTATAGTATTTTTCCAAATTTTCTTTGTAACCAAGACCAAAGTGAGCTGAAAAAGCCTCTTTCTTTACTTGGTTAAGGTTTTTATACGCCCCATAAAGTATTACCTTAATTTTATCATTTGATTCAATGACATCAGGTTCAGTTAAAATTCAATTATCACCATTAGTGATAATGTTTTTCTTGACTTTCTGTTTAGCCAACAACTCCTCAGATACTACTCCTTCAGGGCAAGAGTTAACCGACCCATCTTCAGAAGCAGTAACAAACTCCTCACTAGATGTGGAGTTAGCCTTACTTGAGGATTCATCCTTCTTAGGGGAATCATCCTTATCAGAGGACTCATCTAGACAAGTGAGATCAATGTCTATTAAGCTATTGACAAACTTCCCGCTCACTGGTGGAGGAATGGCATTGGTACCAAGACCTAGACCATTCATTTTCCTAACTACAGATTCGTAGTGTTCCACCACAAAGCGAGAGTTCTTCAACTTCTCATTAGTGCATTTTAACTGCAAGATCTCATTTTGCAGCTTGTTGATTTCATTGTTCCGTTTTTCTAACCCCTTATAAGCAATATCCAAGTGAAGCTATTGATCGCTCATTTTTAAAGAATACTCACATTTTTCCTTTGTCAATGTGTTAATAGATTCTTTAAAACGTTTTTTGTTTTCTTTATAGTTTACAGCTGCCATACTTAGGGGTTCGATTTTGTCTTGGAGCTTAGAGTTTTCAAGTTTTAGCCCTAGACACTTAGAACATGAAACAACAGAAAAGGGATTAGAGTCTACCTCATGAGATGAACTTGTTGCTTCTCCAATGGCCATGAGAGCAACAGTAGTCGACTCCTCTTTCTCAGCTACCGAAGCTTCCTTTCCTTCAGCTTCCTCCTCTTCCTCTGTAGCAGCAGTAGTAGACTCTTTTGGGTCAGCAATAGAAGCTTCCCTTTTTTCTGCTTCCATCATTTCCATGAACTCAGCCATGAGACCAACCTGTGTTTGTGCGATGATGGCATCCTCAAGATGAATGCCCCAATCAAAGCTGTCGTCCTGTTGGGCTACCAGTGCATTGGACGTTCCACTTTGGCTTTGATTGTGGTGGTTTGGATTGTTTTGGCCATTGCTGTTTCCTTGGCTGGGTCGGGTAAAACCAGAGGCAGGTGCTCTGTCTTTCTGACACTCACGAGCAAAGTGTCCATAGTTCAGACACTTGTAGCATTTGGCCTTAGATTTATCTAACCCGACCTTGGCATTATGATGCCCGCCAATAAAATTTCTTCCTGTTCTGTTCAGGAAACGCTTGGCTCTCCTCAAAAGCATGGCCATATTCCATTGAATATCCATGTCCTCCATGTCATCAGGATCCATTTGATTAAAATCTTCTTCAATCGTCTCTGGATCAGTAAGCTTGCCACCTATGAAATTTTCATATGCAAGCATACAAGATGAGAATAAAGCTACATGATCTTCAGCTATTCTGGCTATAGCTGAGTTGTTAGCTGAAGACGTAGCAGGAGGATTTCTTGAGGTATTTTGAAGATGAGACCCTAACCCTGATCCTGAATCATAGCAAGCATGACCACCACATCCAGTTGAGTGGTCTTCTTCAGTAGGATTTCCAGTGAAGAGGGCAATTCCAGAGCTAGATGACTTGGATGTAGAAGTCGTCCCATGATACATAGAAGGGTCTTGTATCTGGGGTCTTCCAGAGCTCTCCGTTCTTTTCAAGTTCATTTCATGAGCTTGAATCTTTCCTATTGCTTCCTCAACTGTCAACTCATAGAATTTAGGATTTTCCCTCATCAGGGTTGTGTACATCTCAAATTTGGGTGGTAAGGCATCCAAAAACTTTTCCACCATCTCTTCATCTGGATACTTGAGGTCAAAAGCATTCAACTCAGTCTGTAAATGATAGAACCTAGAGATGAGGTCATCTAAAGATTCGTTCTCAAAGAATCTGAAGCACTCATACTGCTTCCTGAGAAGATCCCGCTTACTCTTCTTGATGTCACTATTTCCTTCGAATCTCTTCTGTAAGGCTTTCCAGAGATCCTTAGAATTGTCATACCCTCGGAAGCTGTGGAACAATTCCATAGTTAATGCCATAGTGATCGAACCAAGTGCCTTCTTTTCTCGATCATAAGCTTTCTTTTCTTCGTCATAAAGCTTAGAGATAGGATTGGGCAATTCATGATCAAGATAGATGTGTGTGGGGTGCTTATATCCCTCAAGGATTGGTATCCATAATGATGAGTCGGTATATGAAATGTAGTGCTCAAAACGTGCTTTCCAATTAGAATAACCGTTCACGTTCAGCAACTTAGGTGGTTTCTGTGGTGTACCGATCTCATTATCATAATTCAGCAGGTTTCCAAGATTCTGAAGATTCGACATAGTGAACACTTAGTCAAATTTTAGAAAAGTCAGACACAGTTGCGCACTTGGTTTTGGCCTTGTGCACTTGAGAAATGGTCTTGCGTATTAAGATTTCCTCTTGCGTACTTGTAAGTACGCAGGAGGAAATGATTAAGTACGCAGGATATGACTTAAGTTCGCACAAGTTCAGTCTTGCGCACTTGTAAGTACGTAGGAGATAACTCCTGCGTATTTAGTAAGTACGCAGAAGACTGTACATTTTGCCAAAAATGGTAAGTACGCAGGATACCTTTTCAGCAACTCTCACCAACCTTTTCCGGTGACCTGAAAATCGCCGGAGATGGTAAAAATTGGTCTGATGATTAATGCAAATGAGCCAACGGGTCAGAAACTTGTTTCTAACCAACCTTTGATGATCAAATAACTCAAATACACAACAAAAAATTGGTTTTTGAGAGATTTTTGCTTCTAAAAAAGTGCTCAAGAGCTACCCCTTTTTTATCACAAAAATCAACAAAAATACCTCTTTTTGCTGGTAAAACTCAGTAAAAACGTCTCCAAACTCACTTACAACACTCGAATTCAAGAGCAAAGCTCTGATACCACTTGTAGGTCCCTTCGTGTGTGTCGGATCGTTGCATGCAAGTGGTCTACTAGTCGGACCGGGTGCGGAATACCCGTGACTAGGCGGAGAGTCTAACTAAAACAAAGTAAACCAACACGAGAGTCACAATAAAAGCTCTTTCTATTATAAACACTCGACGGTTACAGAGAGAATACAAATTGCGTACTTAACAAACTGAGTTCGTCTAAGATATGAGTTATGCGTACTTATCCACTGTGAACCAAACCTATTTATACAGACCTGATGCCTGCGCACTTAGCAAGTGCGCAGGACCAAATGCTCTTGCGTACTTAGCAAGTACGCATGGGTCTTCCTGCGTACTTGCTAAGTACGCAGGAGCTTTCTCCTGCGCACATGTAAGTGCGCAAAACACTTAGAAGAAATGCAACATACACTATGTAAAAGTAAATACAACTCGATAAACTATTACATAACGACTCTTACATACAAAGACAAATTACAGACATTAGAAATACAAACTAAGACTCTATCCAGAGTGTTGTCACAGGAAAGTGCATCAACAACAATAAAAGCTCTTTCTATTATAAACACTCGACGGTTACAGAGAGAATACAAATTGCGTACTTAACAAACTGAGTTCGTCTAAGATATGAGTTCTGCGTACTTATCCTCTGTGAACCAAACCTATTTATACAGACCTGATGCCTGCGCACTTAGCAAGTGCGCAGGACCAAATGCTCTTGCGTACTTAGCAAGTACGCATGGGTCTTCCTGCGCACTTGCTAAGTACGCAGGAGCTTTCTTCTACGCACATGTAAGTGCGTAAAACACTTAGAAGAAATGCAGCATACACTATGTAAAAGTAAATACAACTTGATAAACTATTACATAACGACTCTTACATACAAAGACAAATTACAGACATTAGAAATACAAACTAAGACTCTATCCAGTGTGTTGTCACAGGAAAGTGCATCAATAATTATTAGACACATGACCTAGACTATAACCTAGGAGTACCAAACATGTGTTTAACTCGTGTCTTTTGTTAGGAACTCCACTCTATACTTACTATGCATACTTACCTACATTTACCTACTTCTGATTTCTTGATGTAACTACATGAACTACAATATCCAAGGGTCTACATGAAACTATTTGGAACTACTTGAACTACATGAAACTTACACTTGGACTTAAGAGTCTAATCCGAATGAAACTCTCGTCAAAGGTATGTAAGTTCTAACTAATGAATGGGAACTTGTGCAATCCGGAAGGGTGGATGCCTGTATTCTAGGAGTTCTGTCTAGGAAAGCATTTTGTATAAATCCAAATCAACCGATGGACCAATTATGATTTCCTGGGAATTCTTGGGATGAGTGTCCACTTATAGGCTAAAGCATGACTTCTCAAACATTAGAAAGACTTAAAATACCTTGATAAGCCAATGTGCCCAATAGGGTACCATCTATGTTTCACCTAACATCTCATGATTAAATTGCAAACTCTTGTACATGATTCAAATCTTATAAACTTTTATTCACCCGTTTGTAGAATGCCTCCCCGTCATGAGCGTAGGAACAACCTCATCGATAGGATCATCCAGCAAATGGCTACGATCCTACCAACTATGGTCAACCAACTGAACCAGAATGCTGCACCAAGGAATCCCACGTGTACATTCAAACACTTTAACTCCTGCAACCCCACCAAGTTCTACGGGAACGAAGGAGCCACTAGACTCCTTCAATGGTTTGAAAGCATTGAGGGAACCTTCATCAATGCTGACTGTCCTGAGGATCTGAAAGTTCGTTATGATACTAGTGTCTTCTAGAAGAGGGCACTAACATGGTGGAATGGAGAAAAACGTAACCGCGGGATAGAGGTTGCACTAGCCTTGCCTTGGGCCGATGTAAAAGCACTCATGACATATGAGTTTTGCCCCCGTAATGAGGTCAAGAAACTGGAAGCTGAATTCTGGGATCTCAAACAAGACAGTGGTGAAAGCCTTACCTACACCACCCGCTTTCATGAGCTTAGCCTCTTGGTGGCCCACATGGTCACTCCTCTCTCCCGAGCCATCGAGAAGTACATCAACGGTCTGCCTATGCAGATTCAGGATACCGTGTTGGGTAGTAACCCAGCCACTCTTGAGGAGGCTATCCATTTAGCTGCCACACTATCAGATAACCATGTTAAGGCAGGGACTTTGTTCAAGAAGGGTGCTAAGAAAGTCATTGAAAAATCCACCACTGAACCCACCAAGGAAACCAAAGCTGAGTCCTCCTTCAATGGCAAAAAGAGGATAGGCAGGAACTTCGCCATCATCACTCCTGCTGCTCCTCTAGCCCAAGTGGCACCTACTGCCTTCAACCCCAACAAGAGCCGTATGTGGGAACCCTACCAATGTGCAAATTTCATCATACTGCGAACGTCCTATGTCGTTTGTGTACCACTTGTGGACATTATGGACACTGGTCTAACACCTGCCGTGCCCCATCGGCTAACCAAATCTACCAACCTGCTATCCCTGTTCTTGCTGCTATCGCCCAGGGTCGTGCTTGTTACGAGTGTGGTGACCCAAATCATTTCAGGAACCGTTGCCCTAGGTTGGTCATTGTGAACCAAGCCAACATGAATCAGGGCAACATGATTCAAGGGAACGGGAACCAAGGTAACATGATCCAAGGAAACAGGAACCAGGGGAATATGAACCGGGGAAATGTGAATCAGGGGAATGCAAACCCCGTAGCTCGAGGACATGCCTTTAACATCAATCCAATGAGGCTCAAGCCAACAACGATGTGGTGAACGGTACGTACCTAATAAATCACCAATATTATTATATCTTGTATGATACTGGTTCCGATAGGAGTTTTGTGTCCTTTGAATTTGAACCACAACTTGCTATGAGTCGAGATAAGCTAGACAAACCCTTTGACATTTTAGTAGCGGATGGTTATTCTGTCTCATGTGACACCATTATTAGAGATTGTACCTTAACCTTGAGCGATCATGATTTTTCAATCAATCTTATTCCTATGGCTCTCGGAGGTTTCGACATCATAGTAGGCATGGACTGGCTGACCAAGCACCATGCTGAAGTTGTCTGTTTTGACAAGTATATCCGTATCCCTCTTGACTCGGGTGAAATTTTGAACGTCTATGGTGAGAAACCGTCAAAGGGACTCAAGCTTATGTCTTGCACTATGGCACAGAAGCATCTACGGAAGAAATGTGTGGCATTCTTGGCCCATATTGTGGGACGAAAAGGCAAAGATAAGAGTCTCCAAGACATTCCTGTAATCAAAGACTTTCCTGAAGTTTTTCCCGAAGATTTACCCGGTCTTCCTCCTATACGTCAAGTTGAATTCCGTATTGACTTAGTGCCAGGAGCAAACCCCGTTGCCAAGTCACCCTATCGTCTTGCACCATCAGAGATGCAAGAACTTTCAAGCCAACTCCGAGAACTTTCTGACAAAGGATTTATTCGTCCTAGCGTTTCCCCTTGGGGAGCACCTGTTCTATTCGTCAAGAAGAAGGATGGTTCTTTCAGAATGTGCATCGACTATCGGAAACTTAACAAGCTTACCGTGAAGAACCGTTATCCACTTCCGAGGATTGACGATTTATTTGATCAACTTCAAGGCTCGACTTATTTCTCTAAGATCGATCTTCGTTCTGGTTATCACCAGTTACGAGTACTCGAATCCAATATCCCCAAGATAACCTTTCGTACAAGATATGGTCATTACGAGTTCATGGTTATGCCATTCGGACTAACCAATGCACCCGCAGTATTCATGGATCTTATGAACCGCGTGTGTAAGCCGTACTTGGACAAGTTCATGATCGTCTTCATTGACGATATCCTCATATATTCAAAATCCAAAGCGAAACACGAAGAACACTTGTGTATGGTTTTGGATCTCTTGAAAAAGGAGCAATTATACGCTAAGTTCTCCAAATGTGAATTTTGGCTAAAGGAAGTCCAATTCTTGGGTCATATAGTCAACGAGAAGGGTATTCACGTGGATCCCGCTAAGATTGAGGCGGTGAAGAACTAGCAAGCTCCAAAGACCCCTACCGAAGTCCGCTCATTTTTAGGTTTAGCGGGCTATTATCGTCGTTTCCTAGCAAACTTTTCAAAAATCGTGGTACCTCTCACAGCCTTAACTCACAAAGGCAAACCCTATGAGTGGGGACCAAAACAAGAGGAAGCCTTTCAAATCCTAAAGCAGAAACTGTGTGAGGCTCCTATCCTGACTCTTCCTAATGGAACCGAAGATTTTGTCGTTTACTGTGACGCTTCCCACTTAGGCCTAGGTTGTGTACTAATGCAGCGAGGCAAAGTGATTGCTTATGCGTCCCGACAACTCAAAATCCATGAGAAGAATTATACGACGCACGATCTTGAGTTGGGTGCGGTCGTATTTGCTCTTAAAATTTGGAGACATTACCTATATGGTACCAAATGTGAGGTTTACACCGATCACAAGAGTCTCCAACACATTTTCAACCAAACGGAACTCAACATGAGGCAAAGGCTACGACTGTAATATTCGTTATCATCCTGGTAAGGCGAATGTAGTGGCTGATGCTCTTAGCCGTAAGGAACCTATCAAAATCCACAGCATTCGAATCCAAAATGATATTCAAACTTGCATCCTAGAAGCACAACATCTTTCTGTCACTGAAGGAAACATGTAAAACGAAATGTCATGTGGTGCTGAACTCCAACTTGAAACCAAACCCAATGGATTACTTTACTTTCTAAATCGTATCTGGATTCCGGACCGTGACAACCTTCGTACCTTTATCATAAACGAGGCTCACAAGACTCGTTATTCTATACATCCTGGTGCAGACAAAATGTACATGGATCACCGTACCCAATACTGGTGGCCTGGTATGAAAAAAGACATTGCCCTATACGTGTCCAAATTCCTTACTTGTTTAAAGGTTAAAGCCAAGCACTAGCGCCCATCTGGTTTACTTGAACAACCCGAGATTCTCGTGTGGAAATAGGAGTGTATTGCCATTGACTTTATAACCAAACTCCCACATACCTCTCGTGGTCATGATAGCATTTGGGTAATCATCGACCGTTTGACAAAATCTGCTCATTTCATACCCATACGTGAGGACCATCGAGTGGAGAAACTAGCTCGAATCTATATCGATGAGATCGTTAGTCGTCACGATGTACCTCTCAATATTATTTCTGATCGTGATGGACGATTCACCTCTCGTTTCTGGCAATCCCTACAATCAGCTCTAGGTACTCAACTAAATCTTAGTACCGCTTATCACCCACAAACTGATGGTCAATCTGAGCGAACGATTCAAACTCTCGAAGATATGCTTAGAGCCTGTGTCATTGATTTCAAGAGAAATTGGGATTTACATCTACCCTTAGTCGAGTTCTCGTACAACAACAGCTATCACACTAGCATTAACATGGCTCCTTTTGAAGCACTTTATGGTCGGAAGTGCCGCTCCCCTATATGTTGGACTGAAATCGGTGAATCACAAATCACTGGTCCTGAACTTATTCAAGAGACTTCTGACAAGATAATGTTAATCCGAGACAACCTTCTGGTAGCAAGAAGTCGGCAAAAGAGCTATGCCGATAAACGTCGAAAACCCTTAGAATTTCAAGTTGGCGATCTGGTTCTTCTCAAAGTATCCCCTTGGAAAGGCGTAGTTCGTTTTGGAAAGAAAGGGAAACTTGCTCCAAGATTTGTAGGTCCGTTTAAAATCCTTGAGCGGATTGGGAAGGTAGCCTACAAGTTGGATCTACCCGAAGGACTCAGTAACGTTCATCCAACATTTCATGTCTCGAACCTAAAGAAATGCTTAGCTGACGAGAATCTCCACATACCACTTGACGAAGTTCACATTGACGAAACAATGCACTTCGTGGAGAAGCCCGCGGAGATCATGGACCGAGAAGTTATGCAACTCAAGAGAAGCCGAATTCCAATCGTTAAGGTTCGATGGGAATCCAAGCGTGGCCCTGAGTTCACTTGGGAACGTGAGGATCAAATGAAAGCCAAATACCCACACCTGTTTCTAGGACCCTCTTCCTAAACAATTTCGGGACGAAATCTCCTAAAGTAGGGGAGACTGTAATCCCCAGGAAATTCCGGTCTATATTTTTACCTTTCCGGCATTGTAATTTCATTATTATTTGATTTTATCTATGAAAGTGTCATAAATTTCCAATTGCAATACATACATGTTTGTGCATACATACATTGGATACATTCAATTCAAATGCAATACCTATTTAATGCGGATATAACTAGATGGAGAATCTATAAATTACAAGAGTTACAAGATCTATAAATTATTGATTAAGTTCTAAATAAATAAAATTCTGTTTACTTCATAGAAATTATAATTTGTATTTATAACATTTAGTTATAGTATAAAAATTATAAATTAGGGTTTTATATAATGAAAATAAAATGGAAAATTTTCTAATGAATTACCCCTTTTTATAACACTTAAATTATAACATAATAGTTTGTTAGTTTTTATAAGAGTTTATAAAATTTAACACTTTTAGGTTTTGCAAACGTTCTGGGTAGAAAGTGTAACTTTCTGAAATTTAATACTAACTAAAACCTATCCTAGTTCATAAAATGTTAAAGCTTAAACTGCAAGGACCTGTTCTGCCAATAGTCAAAACACGTTTCCCTTCCAAACAAACCACGGGTTCGAACCCCCCTACCACCGGTTCTCACCCGTATAACCTAAACCTTGCAAATGGGGCTTTTTCGATCGAAACTGAAACTGGAATCACATTAAGATCGATTAAACGAGCTATTAACTAGGTTTAATCGCGTTTTTATGAACGTTAGTGTGTTTAACTCGTAACCGAATTTCAATGATTGAAATCTTTAATGAATCGGTTAAACCACATAAAATTGGGCTATAAAAGCCACACTCCCACACTCGCAATACCTCGTACTCACTTCCTACACCCTCAAACTCTTTGCATTTCGCCTCGGCATCACGATCGAGCTCCAAGAAACCGAGTTCAAAAGCCTCTGTCGTTCTCCCTCTACACGAAGCTATTTCAGGTAAAAGTAGTACCATTAGATTCGTTTCAGACCCTAGAACGAAAGCCCCATGAATTCGGGATCGAATCGATTGTCAATCGGTCGAATTGGGAAATTAGGGTTTCGGGTTTCGTATTGGGGACGAGGGGCAACTAAGCTTGGTTAACAAAACTTTAGCGGTTCAACCACTGGACAAGGTATCAAGCCCAGTCCAGTGGTTAGCGTGTGCGTGTGCCTGTGCAAAGGAGAACCGCCCATAGGCGCAGGTTCGAGTCCTAGGGTGGCCAGATCTTGCTCCTTTTTCATTTGTCACCATTTTAATACATTCTTTTTGACATTTAAACTTTCCTAGATAATTATTATACATTTATACAAATATGAAAATAATAATAGAAATAGTGTGTCAACAACTTTATTTTATTTAATCTCTTGAAATCCTAAATAAAATAATTGTTAGACAAACCTAATTTTGTTAGTTATTTATATGTTATTTCACTAGTTCTATTTATATTTATAAAAAAAAACTATAAATAATTATTATTAGTTATGATAATTATTTAAATGCTTTAAATTTATAAACACCTAAAATAAACATGTTAGATAATTATTTTATACAAAGTGCAATTAATTATTATTTTACTTGTCTATTGAAATCCAATCAAAAAGAATTATTAGCTTTTACCATTTTAGTTATTGAATGAATTAATTACCCCATTTATTTACATTAACTAATAATTTTATTATATTGTAAAAACCTATTAAACATTTTTCCACTCTATAATTTATTTATAAATTGTTCCAATTATATTATTTTCCATACCACATTATGTGTATATAACAATTTATATACAATGTTATTTAAACCTTTTCCACATTATGATTTACTTGGTTTCTAACTAAATAATTAGGTGACTAAAATCCAAACATTTTTACAAACACATATGTTTTCTTACCAAACCTGCACAAACCCTATGCATGGTCTCGAATTCCCATGAACCCCTAAACGTTCCGATATCTCCTAAACACCATTTACACATATGTTGAAATTAGGTTACCATTACGCGTGTAGGTTTGTTGTGAGAGTTACTCACGAGGCCTAACAATCTTTACCAGTTCATACATTCTAGCTTTGATTCAAGTGAGTTTACATAGCCCCTTTTTACTATTTTTACTTTTGGGGTGAAACATGATTACAAATACATTTACATACACAATTCAATGCCCTGTGTTCATATGCTATGGTCTTTATGCTTATGTCTTAAACTACTTGGTGACCATTACATGTGTTCATGTCAGTACAATCATTAACTTGTGTGGCAAGCCTAAGGTAGTACCTTTTATGATCATTTATACGGGAATCCGATACATTACTTAACACGAACCTTGGCGGGTTAGTGTTACATTGAGAACTTCACGCAATCCGGGGGATTGTGCATACATATAACATGGCTTGATTGTACGCTTGAAACCCTGTGTGTTTTCACATATGTGCTTTAGACATGCTTTGAACATATTGAATTGTAATCTATACTAACTCTTTTGGTGTCAAAACCTATGTTTCTCACCAACTACTTGTAGTTGACAGTTACTTACATGTTTCAGGTACACCTGTTTGAGGACTACTTGCTCACCTAGGATTTGGACCTAGTTTAATTTAAATTATGTTTTGAACATTTCATTTTCCTCTGTAACGGATGCTTTTAATTTGAATAATAAATATTATCATATTTAATAGATGATCATGTGCTTATGAACAACCGCGTCAGCCCCAGCGTATAATCCGCCGCCGGCCGGGGTGTGACACTATTGAAGAAGATTTCAACCAAGTTGATCATGATGATATGAAGGATGTGAATATTCAATAGAATATGGCGATGATCTTAAAAAGGGCTAAGCGTTTTCTAAATAGAACCGAAAGGAAGTTCATTGGTGGACATCCAAATGCAAGGGTTGGTTTTGACAAATCAAAAGCCAAATGTCATAAATGTCAAAACTTTGGACACTTTGCAAGGGAGTGTCAGAAACACAGAGCACCAGCTTCTGGTTTTACTAGACCTAGTCCAGGAAACAGCCAAAGTTACAATAATCAGAACAACCGGAATCAAAACCTGGGAACTACATCAAATGCTTTGGTAGTTCAATAGAATGACAATTTTGATGGGGGTTGTGACACCCGACAATTCAGGTCAATATCCGTACATGTTATAAACAAGTTTACATTATAATTGTTTTTGTGATTTACTTAATTTCACAAACAAGGACATTAAGGCCTAACAAAAACCGTACATGGTCTCATTTCATATTTTGGTAATTCTAGGAGTTACCGGTTCACGTACCAGGATAACCCGACTAAATACGAACACTAGTGGTTAAAATTACACTTAAATCAAATGGTTTGATTTATTTAAATTCCAACCCACTTGCTTGACTTTCTCGACCGAAAGTCAGGGGAGCCATTCCCCCACTTGCAAGTTCACTCAATCTCAGATTAAGAACCATACCTCTTCAGTCGAAATCCCACAATCCCTTCCATACTTCTCATTTTCATACGGCAATTTCCCAATTCTCCTTCTAGTCGAAGTTCAGTTTAAGGCAGAAATCCACCACAATTCGGTATTTTAAGAAGATTTCAAGTGTTCTAAAGAAAGTTTAACAGAAGATTCAAGACTCTTCTCTGTTTTCTTTCATCATCTTCTACTCGGTTTTAAGGTAAAAACTCGATATGATCCACTTTATTTTCTTTAAAACCGTATCTAAGCATACAAAAGGTTCAATCGCAAGTAAGATAACAAGAAAAGTGTGTCAAATTCAAGATTTGAACATAAAAATATTCAGGACGAATTCTGTCAATCAAAGTGCAGTAATCGAAACTAGGAGTTTCGATACCTGTTCAATCGAAACTAGGAGTTTCGATACCTGTTATTCAATCGAAACTAGGAGTTTCGATACCTATTCAATCGAAACTAGGAGTTTCGATACCAGTTTACTCAATCGAAACTGGGAGTTTCGATACTAGTTGTTCAATCGAAACTAGGTAGTTTCGATACATATTGCTCAATCGAAACTAGATAGTTTCGATACCCTTCTTGCCAATCGAAACTAGGAAGTTTCGATACCTAACTACTCAATCGAAACTATGAAGTTTCGATACTCAATTGCCCAATCGAAACTAGGAAGTTTCGACACCTGTTCATCAGTCACATTGAGCAGTAACTTAGAACTGTTTTTATAACAAAACAAGTATTGAACAACTTACGTATAAGACGGGTAGTTTTAACACATTAGTACCCTTGTGTGATTAGGGTACGGATATACAAGAACTAGCACAAGTTGGTTTGCTAGGATTTCATCGGACACAAGGTGAGTTCACGGCCCCCTTTTAACTCTTTACTGTTTTGTAAACATCGGGGGAGAAACATACTTACTTATTATGTTTTGAAAACATGAATTACATTGCTTATACGTTTGACAATATGAACATTTTGGTTTAACTTCTTGTGAGTCTCCCAGCCCCACTTTTACTACTTGTTTTTAAATTGTTTTTAAACAAACGGGGAGAAAACTTTCTCAACTAAACAGCTGGACACAAGTACACACAACGATTGTTCGGATGAACAACACACAACGATTGTTCGGATGAACAACACACAACGATTGTTCGGATGAACAACACTCAACGATTTAAGGGAAAAACATACTTGCAACTATTTCATGGGATAACAAGAGAATAAGACACGACTTTATGTTTACATGGGATGAGAACAACACAATGGAGGCCGCGAAAGTCCCCTGGAACAACATAGTAACCATTAACTGTAGCCTAGGGTCCTATGAATAGTACTATGGAGAGTGACGTCTCCCGGTCATGGTTAGTCGCGCTAACCACAATCTGGAGGATTTATGGCCGCATAGAACTGAATAACGAAATTAGGGGCGTGTACACATGTCAAGGTTTGGTTACGCCCCATGTATGAACATATTATTTGTATTCCTAGCTAGTTTACAAATGGGTCAACAATTCTTATTCTGTTTATCACATACACCTGAAACTATTTACGAACAATTGAGTTTAAACAAAAGAGTTTTAGATCCGGTTAAAGTGATCATGTTTATACAAAAGGGTTCTGATTAGTTAAAATGATCAGGTTTAAACATATTTTATGACGGCTAAGTCATGGTAATGTTTTCAAAGGAAAACTACTTATTTCATGACGGATAGGTCATGGGCATGTCTTCATATGAAAACTACTTAGTTTTATGACGGTAAAGTCATGTACATGTTTTCGGGAAAAACTATAAGAACTAATATAACTAACTCTGTGAACTCACCAACCTTTGTGTTGACACTTTCAAGTATGTTTCTCAGGTGACCTCTAGCCTTGGCGCGGTTGGAATAGACTAGCTATGTTGGATCAATTCCTAAAGACTGGAAGGACGTAGAATATCAAGTCTCAAGTCTATCTTTGATCTAGAGGAACTTAAATCATAGTATTACTTAGCTTTAGTAATTGTATATTTAATCAAGTCTTAGAAATCATTATTACAGCTTCCGCTATCGTGTAATGAACTAATCGTTACAACCTGTATTCATTTAATAAGTAAATAAAATATGGGGGTGTGACAGATTGGTATCAGAGCAATGGTTTTAGCGAATTAGGTGTCCTTAGTGATACCTAGGCTCTAACCGGACTCTTTTAGGGACCAAGATTTCTAAGACTTGCATCACATTAAAAACACCCAAGACTTGAGCATAGGAATTCCAACCGTTGCCGAACAATTTGTGTAGACTATTAGTGTATGGAGTTACACTAGGGTACCATTAGCTACACTAATACAATTACATGGCACATATAGTGAACACTTAAACACATACAATAAAGTGAAAATAATAAACACTTATAACATGTTATTGTTCGGATTACGAGTCAAGAATAACGGGTACTCAGCATACTGCAACCTTAGAAGATCGAGTTACGAGCTGAGCTTGAACGACGACGGCGGCGATCGTCAGTTACCGATCTTGGTATCACAACAGGTTGAACTCGTACCAGAATCTGTACCTATACCTGCACCACAACTACTCCAGCCATGGAGGCAACTATCTTTCTAACGTATTTGCGATATAAATACTCTCATTCATAAGTTGTCGGATCGGATGCCTAGACTCTCGCCATGATATATGGCTGGCATGATTGCCCAGACAGAAGGGAATTCAAGGTGAATAAGCATGACTAAATGGGAGAGAACTCCAAGGGTCAGGAGACCCAGACATACATCAGGATCATGTGGATCCATGCATATATACAGACTTGGAGCATGAGTTGCTCGACACTCGTTTGAGGATCTCTGCCCAACACATAGTGCCTGAATTTCACCATGCACATTTTTTTAAGAGACACTGGTGGTGCCTCTCTACCCTTAGCCTCATCCGACAACTGCCATATTCGGCAGATTCATGAGTATTGGTACACATAATTAACAGTAATCCGATAAAACAATACACACTCATGTACAAATGTGCACACGTAATCTAATGATTATTTCAAGTCCCTTTTGATTAAAAGCTAGGGATAGATAAAACACTATAGGGATCAGGCAAGGCAAATTATCATTACGGGTGCACACGTAATCATAATTTGCAGTGCATGGGAACTTTAGTGAGTCTTACTGTCTAAGCTGATGATCAACCCATGTTCTCAATCACTTGATTAAGGATTGAATCCTATCAAATCAGACTTCTCAATTAGGTGCTCACAAAGCATTCTCCTAGTTTTGGAGGAACGAGAGAAATTCAAATTGAATTCAACCAATCCTTAGTAAATCCTGAACGACGAAGAAATTCGCACATTCACTCTTTAAGATTCTACTTGTCAGGAATGCTGCAAATTGAGCGTTACAACAACTAACACTTACAGTAATTGCACAACTATTGTGGGAGATTATGACATAATCTCAGGATCCATCATACAGTTCAATCTCATAATTGCTTGAAAGTTACGCCAAGAGTGTTATGCACTAACTTCAGTAATAGGGCAGGATATTATTCTGACCCGCATACACATGGCACCTATGGATATTGTAGAAGCTCGACATGAGACAAGTAGGAAATCGAACATTTCAGAATGTCGGTCAAACAGGATTGCTCTCGCAGCCATTGACATTCAATATACCTTTAAGTCTGACTATTCTCTCGGTAATGGATAAGCCGGGTTTGATGCTCGAGCAAATGTCAAAGAAACCTAAGTGTGGACTAACGACTATTGTCGCACTAACCAAAACGACATGCAAAACTCTTAAAGAAATCCCAAATGCGGAATTTCATGCTAATCTCATTAGTTCATGATATGCATAAGGGATGTAAGCTCGAGCTATTCACAACAGGCCACTGTCCACAAAGAGTTGAGAAGAATAATCTATTACTATTTTGTACTCGCACTTCCTCAAAGTTCATCTTGTTGGATGGATCCCAGATTTAGCCTAGAAAAGAGATGTGATTGCATCTTTCACTCCTAGTTTTCTATAATTGGGAAGCTCTAGAGCATCTATTTTTAAGAAATGATCTCTAGGAGTAGACTCAGTTAGAATACAAAAGTCTCGACGTTCAACACTCATTACCTCAAGTGTATCCTTGTGCTAAGGATTTTGAGGCCATAACCTGAATGAGTGGAATACGTAATGGTATGTCCCCAAAGTACTATTCAAACCCTAAGGAAGTGCAGATGCACTGAATGACATCAAGATGGCAATTGTAAAACTCCCAAAACATCTCAGCCAACTTAATGGGTTGACAAGCCCATAGCCCATTTTGGGGAAAGCACTAATTCGATGAGACCATTCTCACAGTATCACTATTCATTCCTTCACATAGACAGAATATGAATATTCCAATCAAACATCGAACTTTGTATGGCTTACATACTTTGAATGTAGGGTAGTCGAGACATGAGTTTACATATCAAGACGCTACAACCCAAAGGCTAGTCTGCCTCGAAAGGTAGGGCGAGCAAAGGTGTAAAGTGGTGATTAGACTCGAAGTTCGCAAATAAGAGCTCCCAAGGAACATCAATTCCTAGCTCCATGAAGGCACATGGAGAGGAAAATCATAGAAAAGATGAAACCTGAAATAAGAGAAAAGTCTTAGTCCGGGAAAATGCTTTCGAAAAACATAAGAGGGACAAACATAAAGTTTCATTTTCATACTTTTTCATTTCTACCCAATATACAACAAAAACTTAGACACCTCGCCGAGTAATTCTTTCATAAGACCGAGTTTCTCACCATGGGGAGTTCCGGTCCTGTTTGTAAAGAAAAAGGATGGAACCTTTAGAGGGTGCATCAATTATCGGGAGTTGAACAAGCTGACAATCAAAAACCGGTATCCTCTTCCTCGAGTAGACGATTTGTTTGATCAACTTCAAGGGTCCAGTTTCTATTATAAAATTGATCTACAATCAGGATATCCTCAACTGAAAATTCAGGAAGAAGATATACCAAAAATGACTTTTAGGACTCGTTACGGTCACTACGAATTCCTAGTTATGCCATTTGGCTTGACTAATGCACCGGCCGTTTTCATGGACCTAATGAACCGCGTGTGCAAGCCATACTTGAATAAATTCGTGATTGTATTTATCGATGACATATCAATATATTCACAAACCAATGAGGAACATGAATATCATTTGAAATCAATCTTGGAACTACTCCGGAATGAGAAGCGTTATGCCAAACTCTCTAAGTGTGAGTTTCGGATTCGAGAGGTTCACTTTCTCGGACACGTCATCAATAAGAAGGGTATTCACGTAATCCCAACCAAGATTGAAGCTAAAAAAAAAAAAAAAAAAAAAAAAAAAAAAAAAAAAACTGGGAAGCACCAAGAACTCCGACTGAGGTGCGTCAATTTTTGGGTTTGGCCGGCTATTACAAACGATTCATCGAGAATTTTTCGAAAATAGCCTTGCCTTTAACCACATTAACCCAGAAAGAAAAGAAGTATGATTGGAGTGACAAGCAGGAGTCAGCTTTCCAATTACTGAAGCAGAAGCTGTGTAGTGCACCGATCTTATCCCTTCCGGAGGGAATCGACAATTTTGTTGTGTACTGCGATGCATCACACCAAGGACTTGGTTGTGTGTTAATGCAAAAAGACAAAGTCATCGCATATGCCTCACGACAACTAAAAGTGCACGAAAAGAATTATACGACCCATGACTTGGAATTGGGCGCAGTTGTATTTGCACTCAAAATTTGGAGACATTACCTTTACGGTACAAGATGTACTATCTTTACTGATCACAAGAGTCTCCAACATATCTTTGATCAAAAGGAACTTAACATGAGACAACGTCGTTGGGTAGAACTACTAAACGATTATGATTGTGATATCAAGTACCATCCCGGGAAAGCCAATGTTGTAGCGGACGCTTTAAGTCGCAAAGAACGAGTTAAAACTCTTCGTGTTCGTACCTTAGGATTGACAACTCATACGAATCTTACTACTCAAATCCGGATGGCACAACAAGAAGCACTTAAAGAAAAGAACATCCAAAATGAAGCACTACGTGGAATGATCAAACAATTGGAGTCTAAGTCAGATGATACTTTATACTTTGCAAATAGAATTTGGGTGACATGTCTTGGTGACTTACGGGAGTTAGTTATGGACGAAGCCCACAAGTCTAGGTACCCCATTCACCCAGGTTCGGATAAAATGTATAAGGATCTGAAAGAACTCTACTGGTGGCCGAACATAAAATGAGAAATTGCTATTTACGTCGGTAAATGCCTGACATGTTCAAAGGTAAAGGCAGAACATCAGAAACCGTCGGGATTGTTATAACAACCCGAGATACCTCAATGGAAATGGGAACAAATTTTAATGGATTTCATTACAAAGTTACCCAGAACACCTAGCAACTATAATACTATATGATAATCGTCAGTCGTTTGACGAAATCCGCGTATTCACTACCAATAAAGGAGACAGATAAAAGTAAGAAGCGTGCAAGGCTAAATATTAAGGGAATTAAGGCTAGGCATGGTATGCCAGTTTCCATTTTCACAAAAAGGGACAGTCGATTCATGTCAAGAACCTGGCAGTCTTTACAATAAGCCTTGGGCACACGCTTTTACATGACCACTACATATCATCCCCAGATGAACGGTCAAAGTAAAAGGACCATCCAAACTTTAAAAGATGTGCTCCGTGTGTGTATAATCGATTTCAGAGGAAATAGGGATACTCACCGCCGTTGGATGAGTTTTCATATAATACCAACTACCATACCAACATTAAAGCCGCTCCGTGAGGCTTTGTATAGTTGTAAGTGTCACTCATCGCTATATTGGGCGGAGGCTAGCGAAAAACATTTGACTGGTCCTGATATTGACTAGGGAACCGTTGACAAAATCTTCGAAATAAAAGATCGTCTGAAAGTCACTCAAGACAGACGAAAGAGAGTTGAGATAGCAACAGACGAAAACCATTAGAATTCTAAGTGGGAGACAAAGTCATGTTAAAGGTCTCACATTGGAAAGGGGTTGCAAGATTTGGCAACCGTGGCAAGCTTAACCCTAGGTACGTTGAACCATTTGAACGAGAGGATCAAATGAAAACAAAAATACCCATCCTTGTTTAAGGATACAACAGTTCAAGAGGACACAAATTGAATTTCGGGACGAAATTCTTCTAACATGGGGAGAATGTGACACCCGACAATTCAGGTCAATATCCGTACATGTTATAAACAAGTTTACATTATAATTGTTTTTGTGATTTACTTAATTTCACAAACAAGGACATTAAGGCCTAACAAAAACCGTACATGGTCTCATTTCATATTTTGGTAATTCTAGGAGTTACCGGTTCACGTACCAGGATAACCCGACTAAATACGAACACTAGTGGTTAAAATTACACTTAAATCAAATGGTTTGATTTATTTAAATTCCAACCCACTTGCTTGACTTTCTCGACCGAAAGTCAGGGGAGCCATTCCCCCACTTGCAAGTTCACTCAATCTCAGATTAAGAACCATACCTCTTCAGTCGAAATCCCACAATCCCTTCCATACTTCTCATTTTCATACGGCAATTTCCCAATTCTCCTTCTAGTCGAAGTTCAGTTTAAGGCAGAAATCCACCACAATTCGGTATTTTAAGAAGATTTCAAGTGTTCTAAAGAAAGTTTAACAGAAGATTCAAGACTCTTCTCTGTTTTCTTTCATCATCTTCTACTCGGTTTTAAGGTAAAAACTCGATATGATCCACTTTATTTTCTTTAAAACCGTATCTAAGCATACAAAAGGTTCAATCGCAAGTAAGATAACAAGAAAAGTGTGTCAAATTCAAGATTTGAACATAAAAATATTCAGGACGAATTCTGTCAATCAAAGTGCAGTAATCGAAACTAGGAGTTTCGATACCTGTTCAATCGAAACTAGGAGTTTCGATACCTGTTATTCAATCGAAACTAGGAGTTTCGATACCTATTCAATCGAAACTAGGAGTTTCGATACCAGTTTACTCAATCGAAACTGGGAGTTTCGATACTAGTTGTTCAATCGAAACTAGGTAGTTTCGATACATATTGCTCAATCGAAACTAGATAGTTTCGATACCCTTCTTGCCAATCGAAACTAGGAAGTTTCGATACCTAACTACTCAATCGAAACTATGAAGTTTCGATACTCAATTGCCCAATCGAAACTAGGAAGTTTCGACACCTGTTCATCAGTCACATTGAGCAGTAACTTAGAACTGTTTTTATAACAAAACAAGTATTGAACAACTTACGTATAAGACGGGTAGTTTTAACACATTAGTACCCTTGTGTGATTAGGGTACGGATATACAAGAACTAGCACAAGTTGGTTTGCTAGGATTTCATCGGACACAAGGTGAGTTCACGGCCCCCTTTTAACTCTTTACTGTTTTGTAAACATCGGGGGAGAAACATACTTACTTATTATGTTTTGAAAACATGAATTACATTGCTTATACGTTTGACAATATGAACATTTTGGTTTAACTTCTTGTGAGTCTCCCAGCCCCACTTTTACTACTTGTTTTTAAATTGTTTTTAAACAAACGGGGAGAAAACTTTCTCAACTAAACAGCTGGACACAAGTACACACAACGATTGTTCGGATGAACAACACACAACGATTGTTCGGATGAACAACACACAACGATTGTTCGGATGAACAACACTCAACGATTTAAGGGAAAAACATACTTGCAACTATTTCATGGGATAACAAGAGAATAAGACACGACTTTATGTTTACATGGGATGAGAACAACACAATGGAGGCCGCGAAAGTCCCCTGGAACAACATAGTAACCATTAACTGTAGCCTAGGGTCCTATGAATAGTACTATGGAGAGTGACGTCTCCCGGTCATGGTTAGTCGCGCTAACCACAATCTGGAGGATTTATGGCCGCATAGAACTGAATAACGAAATTAGGGGCGTGTACACATGTCAAGGTTTGGTTACGCCCCATGTATGAACATATTATTTGTATTCCTAGCTAGTTTACAAATGGGTCAACAATTCTTATTCTGTTTATCACATACACCTGAAACTATTTACGAACAATTGAGTTTAAACAAAAGAGTTTTAGATCCGGTTAAAGTGATCATGTTTATACAAAAGGGTTCTGATTAGTTAAAATGATCAGGTTTAAACATATTTTATGACGGCTAAGTCATGGTAATGTTTTCAAAGGAAAACTACTTATTTCATGACGGATAGGTCATGGGCATGTCTTCATATGAAAACTACTTAGTTTTATGACGGTAAAGTCATGTACATGTTTTCGGGAAAAACTATAAGAACTAATATAACTAACTCTGTGAACTCACCAACCTTTGTGTTGACACTTTCAAGTATGTTTCTCAGGTGACCTCTAGCCTTGGCGCGGTTGGAATAGACTAGCTATGTTGGATCAATTCCTAAAGACTGGAAGGACGTAGAATATCAAGTCTCAAGTCTATCTTTGATCTAGAGGAACTTAAATCATAGTATTACTTAGCTTTAGTAATTGTATATTTAATCAAGTCTTAGAAATCATTATTACAGCTTCCGCTATCGTGTAATGAACTAATCGTTACAACCTGTATTCATTTAATAAGTAAATAAAATATGGGGGTGTGACAGGGGTGTTCACTTGGAAGATGCCATTATTTCTCAAACTCAAATAGGATTGATGGCAGAGATTGTTGAACTTATGGAAGCAGAAGGAAGAGAAGCTGGAGTTGCTGCTCAACAAAGATCTGAATTTGCACTGATGGCCATTGGAGAATCGTCAAGCACCAGTGAGGTAGATTCTAATGCTTTTGCTAATATTTCTGTTTCTTGTTTAAATTGTAAGATTCTAAAAGATGAGAATGATTGAGTCAATGATCAACTCGAACCGCTTCGTTATGCAGCATTAAACTATAAAGAAAATGAAAAATGTTTTAAAGATACAATTGAAAATCTAAGGAAAGATAAACATGATTTTTCAATTACGATCAGTGAACAACAATTTCATCTTGATGTTGCATACAAAGCGTTGGAAAAGAAGAATGTTGAACAAGGCAAATTGAAATTTTGTAGTTAAAAGGCAAACTTGAGAAGTTGAAAAACTCACGTTTTGTGGTGGAACATTACGAATCATTAGTCCGAAAAATGAATGGGAAGGGTTTAGGTACCAACGCCATTACTCCACCACTAAACGGCAAGTTCAAACACCAATTATCATTCCACATCAAAAGTAAATGAGACTTACCATAGAGACCACAAAGAGAAAAGGACTTGTTTTCATTGTGGTACAGTAGGTCACATTGTTGTGAACTATCCTGATAAGAACCAGGAAAATTAGCCAGTTCTCACCCAACAGGTTGTCGCTCCTAGGAAACCACAAATTAAACAAGAATGTTGTCCTATTCAGAAAATGGTGAAACCACCAGTAGAACAACTGATTAAGCCACAAGCAACATCTGTGGCTGCATCATCTGTTTTGAAAAAGGATAAGCAGCCTGCTAATCCTAGTGCATCTACATCTGGTAGTGCACGATCTAGTGAGAAACCCATGGTTAAACTCTTGAAACCACAGAAAAGACGTCTGAACAAGAAGTTGAGAAAAGTTGAATTAAAATTTTCTGAAACACGGAATGTTGTAGCTTCTTCATGTACACCATTTGTTAATAAAGAAAAACCTAATGTTTTACAAAAAAAGAAACGAAGGCCATTGAAAAAGAAAAACTATGGTTCTCAATCTTCTAATTCAGATTCTCAAATGGAATCACCAATTTTGGATAGTCGTGACTTTGAGTTAATAGAAGTTGTCTATTTTGAGAAGATGGATGACCCAAGACCACAATGGCTTAGGTCTCCAAATCTAACTAATTTCTTTTGACTCGTGTTAGGGAATCCAAAGGGAACTATTACTAACTGATGGTATGTAGATAGTGGATGTTCCCGGCACATGACAGGCAACATGACATTGCTTCAAGATGTTAAACCATTTAAAGGCGGCTATGTGGCCTTTGCAGGTGAGAAAGGCGAAAGTATCACCGGTCAAGGCGTAGTATCAAATGGATGTATTAGCTTCGACAACATCAACTACTGCGAACATAATCTGTTGAGTGTCTCAAAAATGTGTGACAAGGAATACTCTGTAATGTTTGACAAGTCTGGATGTCTAATTCTCAAACCAGGCTTTGAGGTTCCTGAAGAGTGGATTCTGATGAAAGTACCAAGAACAAACGATACATATCAGATTGATATGAGTGTGGCAAAAACCACCACATAAGTTCCTACCTGTTTACTTACAAAAGTGATAGAGATTGACTCAATCTTGTGGCATAGGAAACTCGGACACATTTCTTTTTGAAAAATGAATTACTTTGTCCAAAACGGTTTAATAACCGGGGTTCCTAAGTTGATATTTTCCATTACAGATGACTGTATGCCTTGTAAAAAGGGCAAACAACAAGGAATTTCTCACAAGCCCAAGATCCAAAACTCAATTGACACCCCTTTGGAGCTATTACACATGGATTTATTTGGACCCATAAGTATCAAGAGTATTGGTGGAAAGTCATATTGTCTTGTTGTAACTGATGATTACTAACGTTTTTCTAGGGTTCATTTTCTAGGTACAAAGGACGAGACGGCTGAGATTCTTCAATATCTTATTCTAAGTTTTGAAAACTTATGCAAATTAAAAGTCAGAAGAATCAGAAGTGATAACGGCACATAATTCAATAATAACATGATGGAGCTTTTCTGTCTCAAGAAGGGTATTCATCATGAGTTAAGCGCACCGCATACACCACAGCAGAATGGAGTGGCAGAATGGAAGAACATAACTCTAATAGAAACCGCACGGACTATGCTGGTAGATGCCAAACTACCAATTACATTTTGGGCTGAGGCAGTAAATACAACATGTCACACTTTGAATAGAGTTCTGGTGGTAAAACGTCACAATAAAACTTGTTATGAGTTAATCAACAACCGACCACCAAATCTGGACTACTTAATTACTTTTGGCAGTCCATGTTCTTTGTTGTTACAATCCAAAGATCGTATATCTAAATTTCATGAGAAAGCAATGGAAGGCATCTTCCTGGGATATGTTGCCAATTCTCCTTGTTAAAGGGTTTACAACAAGGAAACACGGTCAATAGAAGAATGGTTTGAGGTGCATTGCAGTAAACATAGCTTTCCTCCTGAACCAACAGGTCTAGCGTGGGGTTTTGATTATGATAGTCTTTCAATATTCTGGATTTGTCTGCTAAAGATGCTGCCAGAATGTATGAACATTGAAGTAGGAATGATCACCCCACATTCTCAACAAGGTCCACTATACCTATTTCTACCACTGATCCTAATGCATCATCTGCATCGGGAACTCTTGATAGTGACACTGAAGAAGACACAAATATTGAAGGAAACGATGATCCAACTAATCCTGACAATTTGGAAGGAGATGAAGCATAAGTTGATCCTCTTAATATTTCTTCTTCGGATACTCATAATATGGAGGAAGTTAGTACGAATCTTGATTCAGTTATCCAGGAACAGGCTATACCATAAATGAGGGTTCACCGAAATCATCCAGTTGAAAACATTATTGGTGATCCTGATGCTGGAGTTCAAACTCGGAGTCGAACAATTACCTAGAACACTAGTCTCTACGCAAAGATACTTGATACATGTATCATGGAGAAATGCTTGCATGTTGTATTTGTGTCCAAGATGGACCCAAAGAATGTGAAAGAGGCTCTCACAGACAATTACTAGATTTAGGGTATGCAAGATGAATTGTCTCAATTCCGCAAGTTGCATGTATGGGATTTGGTTGATTTGCCAAAAGGAGTACACCATATTGGTACTAGATGGGTGTCTAAATGCAAAACTGATGATCGACATGTTGTATGCCCAGTTGCTATAATTGAAGCTATCAGATTATTCTTGGCTTATGCCTTATACGTTGGCTTCAAGGTCTATCAACTTGACGTAAATAGTGCTTTCCTATACGGAAAAGTTCATGAAGAGGTCTACGTCACTCAACCACCTGGATTTGAAGATCCACAGTTCCCAAATAAAGTGTACAAGTTGGATAAAGCCCTTTATGGTTTTCATCAAGCACCACGGGCATGGTATGAGACGTTATCCAAGCATCTACTATCTAATGGTTTCGATCATGGATAGATAGATTCAACTCTCTTCATAAGGAAAGCGGAAGGTGATATTATTTTAGTACAAGTCTACGTAGACGACATTATTTTCGGGTCAACAAATGAAGAAATGTGCAGAGAATTTGAAACGGTAATGAAATCTAAGTTCGAAATGAGCAACATGGGTGAACTGTCATTTTTCTTAGGAGTGCAAGTCAATCAGAGGAGGACGGCATTTACCTACATCAGACTAAGTATGTACACGACATCTTTGAAAAATACAATATGAATGACTGTTCTACTTATTACACACCGATCCCAGTCAATCACAAGCTAAGTCAAGACAAGGAGGACGTAGATTGCAAATTATATCATGGGATGATTGGTTCTCTAATGTACTTAACAGCATCAAGACATGGAATTATGTATGTTGTATGCATGTGTTCAAGGTTTCAATCACAGCTGAAGGAATCACATTTGATTGCTGTAAAAAGGATATTTAGATATCTAAAAGGGAAACCCCAACTAGGTCTCTGGTATCCCAAGCATCGGTTATTTGATTTCAAAGCTTACACCGATTCAGACTACGGTGGTTGTAACCTTAACAAGAAATCAACTTCTGGTGGATGTCAATTTCTGGGAGATAGGCTTGTCTCCTGGCAGTGTAAGAAGCATTCGACGTTTTCCGTATCAACTTGTGAAGCCGAATACATTGCTGCTGCAAGCTGTTGTTCTCAAATCTTATAGATCCAGCAACAACTCAGAGATTATGGCTTGAATTACACTGGAACTCCAATGTTTATTGACAAAAATGCTACCATGTCTATCACGAATAACCCGGTGAAACATTCTAAAACTAAGTATATTGAAATTCGTCACCACTTTATCTGTGGTTGTGCTGAAAAGCGCTTAGTTGAACTTGTAAAAGTTCATACGGATGACAATTATGCCGATCTTTTCACAAAAGCCTTTGATCGTTCTCGTTTTGAACATCTCGTCAACATGATAGGAATGTTCAATCCTGAGTGAAAAACATTTTTCAAAACAAACATGTTTCTTGGAAGTTAAAATTTATTTTCCTTTAAAATTTTTACTTTCTTTTTAGTTTATTTTTTGTTAAAATTTTCAAGAAAAACCAAACAAAATATAAAAGTATAAAAATCTCAAAGTCATTTGAAGTTAAGAGAATATGATAATACACCAGTAAGTGATCTAAATTTATTAGAATGCACGATTAGGAAATGATTGTATCATGACTACTTAAACTATTTATAAATTATCATTTTATTTGAATTGTCAGTAGGCTAGAAGCATTCGTTAAATCATTATTAGTGTGAAAATTTAAATATCTCTACTGCAACTGTGATTTGAACCCATGTTATGTTGAGTGTGTGCATAAAAGATCAACAAAAGATCATTATGAGAAATAGAATGTAAGATTTTAGCTAGTATTATCTTTTGAGACCAGTTTCGGGTTATGTCTTTTGCACAATTATTCGGTTCACTTTACTGCCCATACTCACAAGTATGCAATGGGAAGTTGAGCCAAGATATGTCTTGATAACAACCGTTAAGCATATACTACCCCCTTGGATGACATCTGATTCCATTGAAGATATCTAGATAATAGTTAAATCCTCTTACCTGAATCTTCGGATTCCATATCTATTAGCCTGAATCATTACAAATATTCACTGAAGATAAACCTCACAAACCAAGACAAATGAATCACTCGATTATGAATCTTATGATTCTTGATAATCCTTATGGATTCTGCTTGATTTTTACTGTGCTAAACGATGTAACTTCAACGTGGAGATTATGATAATCATTGGGAAAATATTAGATTTCTTGAGATAATGCATTTACTTTTTGCTAACATAACTGTGGGGTACACGTTGTAGAACTTTTAATGGTACGTTAACTCACATGAACATGATCCAAGAATTCTTATACTTTCAAATCTTATAATATTGACAACTTGAATTAACATGATATGTATTTCAAATTGATTATAAGTAAGAATGTCATGATCTGATCACATTTTCTTTGAAATTTATCTTGTATCACTGTTGCTATGTGTTTTACCCTGATATGATGCTCTGCTCATGAGTTGACCAAAAAAAACGTTCACTGTAAGTATTCTGTGTTTCAAAATTCAGTATCTTGTATATACCATCAGGAAAACAAAAAAAAGATTTTCGAGGTGTTTTAACTTAACTTTGAAAAAGGCAAAAAGATTTTATTTATCATAACTTTCATAAACGTCTTTGTTGCACTTAGAATTGAGTATTAGTATCAAGTTCATCTCCAATTACTTCATAAATTTTTGAGTTAAAAAATTCAAGCTAGTTTTTGTTCATGCGTACTTAACAAGTAGCAGAACTTAAAACATGCGTACTTAATAAGTACGCATGCTTTAACTCATGCGTACTTGTTAAATACTCATGTTAAAGGTCATACGCACTTGTTTAAGTTTGCAGGGTCTAAGGTAATCGGTATATATAACTGGAAAAAGCATTTACTCTTCATTCAAACTCTTGCACACTCAGACTACAACACCTACTCATTTTACTCAAAAATCATTGTGTTCCAAAACCGTTTTCAATCCCATTTTCAGTTTTAACATCATCCAAAGATCATTTGGTGAGAATCATAACCCATTTCAACCGTTAAATCATCCAAAATTGAGCAATTTAGTGTTCTTGAAGACTAGGGTTTTGATGAAAAAATTTCCTCAACTTTTAGATGTTTGCATGCGAAATTGAGTATCAAAACTAGGTTCTAATCATTAACCTAAGTCTTTGGATACAAAATTTGTCCTTTACAATGATTAATTTGGATTATGATTATGTGGTTGAACCGTGACTTTGCGTCGGCCCCTGTTTGATCAAAATGAGTAGCGTATTGCTTGATATGGGTGTCGATAAGGATCACATTGTGTTCCTACAAACTTTTCGACATCATGGGAACCAGATTCATGGACCAAAATCTCCACATTGTTGGAATTGCACTTAAGAAAAACGACCACAAATTTGGGCATGGTCAATTTCTGAGACATTTGTTCATACGTACTTAGTAAGTACGCAAGGCCAAAAAGCCTGCGTATTTTCTTAAGTTGTGACAAACTTAACTTGTATGTTGTAAGGCCCCAAACCCGGGAGGCCTCACTTGTTGGATTTACTCATAAACATAGTCATAATCACTGAGCTTAAATTTAAAACATTCGAATTTATTCATTACATAACGTAACATGACATGACATAATAGCGGAAGCCTTTTAAAATTAAGTACATAACAGTTGTCTTAACATATATAAATATGGGATGTCAGTCTTGTGCCCGGTAACCTTCACGCCTTCGCACGACCCTTCCTTTCTGTACCTGAAATGTATACTAAAAGTCAGCTAACGCCGGTGAGTTCTAGTTTAAAACTATTAAGTATGATCATTCTTTTCTTTATAAGTATACATAATTATATACATACATTTCTATAAATACGTATTCATAGCTTTTACTTTTCTTTCTTCATTCTTATGTGGTTACGTAGATATGTATTCACCTTTTCTTTCCTTAACATTCATTGGTCATACACATAAGGGTGATCAACCCATCTTACGGTACGTATATCACAAAGACATACGCCCTTGAGCTACCGTCGTAGCCCTTTTACTCGTCCGGTCCTAGAAACCGTCCACCTTAACTTTGGTCCGGCCAACCTTCGGCCGTCCGTCTTACCCGTCCTACCGTCGTAGTCCGTAATATTCACCCGTCTGCCATAAGGCATCCGTTTCCCACGCGAACTATTTTTTATGCAACCGTTATACTATATTAGCATTTACTTCGACCGCGCGTTTATGCTTTTTATACGTCCTAGCTTGCGAAGGAACGTTTCTTTCCCGGTTGCAAAATAGTCACGTGGTCGTCCGTCTACAAAAGTAGCCGTTAGCTTTGTTTCCGTCCATAACGTATACATACATTCATAACATGCAATATAAATAATTATAAAGCAAGATTTCATTTATTTACGTTAAGCCATTCTTTCCTTCATTCTTTGTAAACATACATTTCATTCTTTTTTATAATTCATTCACATATATATATAAGATATATATTAGTACATCACGTATGATCACATTAGCATTCATATCATTTATTCATTTAGTGTATACATTTCAGCCCCAAAACATTTAATAAGGTTTGCACATAACATAGAAGGGGGCACATAGAACTCACCTGATAAGCTTCTCTAGGTTGTCCTAAACAAAGGTCCAACAACGTCACTTCCGATCTAGATTAGGTAGTTAAATACACATTAGACCCAACCCCGACTCTAATGGTTAAATCATTTTAAAGTTACTGACTTTACTTAACCAGCCTGCTGACTGCTGTCTGCTGCCTGCGCACTTGCTAAGTACGCAGGACCATACTCATGCGCACTTGACAAGTGCACAGAGAATACTTCTTGCGCACTTGGTAAGTACGCAGGATCTTCCGCCTGCGTACTTGGTAAGTACGCAGTAAGTCCTTCTAGCGCACTTGGTAAGTACGCAATACCTGGTTCCAGGACCAAAAATCCGAAATTCTTTCATGTTAACCCAATCATGCCAATCTTGCAATTTTCTTTGATGAAAACGTGCGGTTTTCATTCTAGATACTATTTCTAGGCTTATTATCCGGATTCATCCATAAAAACGTCTCCTATTTAGCTAAAACCCGAGAAACCCAAAAACAAACAAAAACTCAGATTATGGTTGAATCGTTACCTGGATTGGAACTCTGATTCGGAGGTTTTGCTCACGAGCTCAGCTGTAACGTGCTCCTTCAATCTCATGTCGATCCGTCTACTTTCTCTCTCTAGACCTGAGTTCTCCTTTCTCTCTCTAGGATGGTGAAATGAAGGTGAAGTGGAGAAAGTGGGCTGCCTTGCCCCTTATATACCTGGGCTTTCATCGGCCCGTTGGAGCCGAGCCCAAGCCCATCCGTTCTTATTTCGTTTTATGACGTTTAAATCTCTATCGTATTACTATTTACTTATTTACTATTTTTAGGATGTTACAAGTCTACTCTCCTTAAAGAGGTTTCGTCCTCGAAACTGTGTATACGTTAAACAATTGAGGGTATAGTCCCCTCATCTCGTCTTCTTTTTCCCACGTAGCTTCTGACCCTTTTCTGTGCTTCCATTGTACTTTAACTAACTGAATCGAGTTATTGCGTAGTCGTTTCTCACCTCGGTCAATAATGGCTATCGGTTCCTCTATATAATTTAGACTGTTATCCACTTCGATCTCGTCGTAAGGTATGTGAGCTGTGTCGTTAGCTAGGCACTTGCGTAAGTGTGACACGTGGAACGTAGGGTGTATTCCACTAAGTTCAACGGGTAGGTTGAGTCTATAAGCAACTTGGCCCACTTTCGCTAGAATCTTGAAAGGTCCGACAAACCTTGGACTTAGTTTGCCACGCTTTCTGAATCGGATGATTCCTTTCCATGTTGATACCTTTAACAATACCATGTCCCCTACTTGAAACTCTAAATCCCTTCTTCTCTTATCCGCGTATGATTTCTGTCTGTCTTTTGCGGCTTTCATTCGAGCCTTGATTTGATCAAATTTCTCGGAAGTAGCTTTGACCACTTCGAGACTTGCAAAATCCTTCTGTCCAATTTCCCCCCAACAAACCGGGGTCCTACATTTCCTCCCATATAACATTTAAAATGGCGGCATGCCAATAGTTGTGTGATAGCTGTTGTTATATGAAAATTCTGCAATTGGTAGATGGCTGTCCCAGCTCCCTCCAAATTCAATGATACAAGCCCGAAGCATGTCCTCCAAGGTCTGAATGGTCCTTTCAGATTGACCATCGGTTTGAGGGTGGTAAGCAGTGCTGATGTTCAATCTAGTGCCCATCGCTTCATTGAATTTCTTCCAAAACCTTGATGTAAATCTAGTATCCCTGTCGGTCACAATCGACAGCGGCATTCCATGTCTGCTTACAATTTCCTTGATAAATACTTCTGCTAGTCTTTCTGACAAAAAAGCCTCATGTATTGGCAAGAAGTGAGCACTTTTCATCAAGCGGTCGACGATCACCCAAATGGTATCATTGCCTTTAGCTGTTCGCGGTAGCTTGGTAATGAAGTCCATCGTGATCTCCTCCCACTTCCATTCCGGTATTGGTAAAGGTTGCATTTTACCGCATGGTTTCTGGTGCTCGGCCTTAACTAGAGAACACGTTAGGCACTTGCTCACGTACTCTATCACATCATTCTTCATGCCAGGCCACCAGTACTCCTTCTTCAAGTCTTGATACATTTTGTTTGTCTCGGGGTGGATAGAATAGCGAGACTTATGAGCCTCATCGAGTATTTTGGTTCTAAGCTCGCCAATCATAGGTATCCACATTCGGCCAAACCTAGTTCGTACACCGTATGCATTTGCATCCAAATTCCCTTGTTGTCCTACTATTCTTTCCCATTTTATATTTCCTTCTAATAGCGCTTCGTCTTGTGCCTTTGATATTTCACTCATCAAATCTGGTGTTATAATCAGCTGACACGCTTTGATCTGTATAGGTTCCGATTCTTCCTTTCTGCTTAAAGCGTCAGCCACCACGTTTGCTTTGCCTGGATGGTACAATATCTCATAGTCATAGTCCTTCAGTAGCTCTAACCACCTCCTTTGCCTCATGTTTAATTCCTTTTGCCCGAAAAAGTACTTCAGGCTTTTGTGATCGGAGTAAATGGTGCATTTAACTCCATACAGATAGTGCCTCCATATTTTCAATGCGAAAACTACTGCCGCTAACTCTAGATCGTGTGTTGGGTAGTTAACCTCGTGAATCTTTAGTTGTCATGAGGCGTAGGCAATTACCTTTCCTCGTTGCATAAGTACGCAACCTAAACCCTGACCCGAAGTGTCAGAGTAGACTACTAAGTCTTCATTTCCCTCAGGTAGTGCCAAGACTGGAGCTTGGGTTAATCGTGCCTTAAGTTCCTCAAACGCGTTGTTTTGGGTTGGACCCCATTCATATTTCACTTCCTTCCGTGTCAACTTAGTTAGTGGCAAGGCTATTCTTGAAAAATCTTGAATGAACCTTCGATAGTAGCCTGCCAATCCCAGAAAGCTTCGTATCTCTGTTGGTGTCTTTGGGATGTTCCATTCCTTTACTGTCTCGATCTTTGCAGGATCCACCATAATGCCGTTTGGGTTTATTACATGACCTAGGAATTGGACTTCCCTAAGCCAGAACGCGCATTTAGAGAATTTTGCGTACAACTTTTCCTGCTTTAGCACCTCTAGAACCTCTCTTAGGTGGCAGTGGTGATCACCCTCGCTTTTCGAATATACCTGTATGTCGTCTATAAAAACTATCACTGATCGATCCAACATTGGTCGACATACTCTATTCATCAAATCCATGAACACTGCTGGTGCATTGGTCAATCCGAAGGACATCACGAGAAACTCATAATGCCCATAACGCGTGCGAAACGCGGTCTTTGGTACGTCTTCTTCTCTTACTTTCAACTGATGGTAACCCGACGTAAGATCGATCTTTGAGAACCAACTCGCACCTTGCAGTTGATCAAAAAGGTCGTCTATTCTATGCAGTGGGTATTTGTTCTTTACTGTCCTCTTGTTCAACTCGCGGTAGTCGATGCACATGTGCATGCTACCGTCCTTCTTCTTTACAAATAGTACCGGAGCGCCCCACGGTGAGATGCTCAGCCTAATAAATCCTTTTTCTGTTAGTTCCTCTAGTTGAGACATCAATTCTTTCATTTCTGACGGCGCCAATCGGTAGGGGGCTTTGGCAACTGGCTCAGCTCCTGGCAATAAGTCAATCTGAAATTCTATTTCCCGATCGGGTGGTAACCAAGGTAGATCCTCAGGGAATACTTCCGGAAAGTTGCACACCACGGGTACTTTTTTGACTTCATTCATTTTCATTCTATCATCAATAACATATGCCAAATAAGCTTCGCAACCGCGCGTCATGTAACTTTCGGCCTTGATCATCGAGATGATGTTCGGCATCATGCAATTCCAATCCCCATAAACCATAATTGGACTGCCGCTAGGAGCTTTGAGGTGTATCCTCTTACGTTTACATATGATTTGAGCTTCGTTGGCAGCTAGCCAATGCATACCCAATACTATATCGAATCCTCCTAAGGTAAGAAGGAATAATCTAGAAGGGAACTTATGACCCTCTATTTCTATGATGCAATCCTCTGTTACTTGAAATAATGCCAAATTTTTACCAACGGCAGTTTGTACGATAAAAGCCTTTACTATGGTGTTGATAGTGCATCCTAGTTTACGACTAAATGCATTGGATATAAAACTTTTACTAGCACCAGAGTCAAATAAAATAGCAGCATGTTCGTTATTAACTAGGAATGTACCTGACACTACATCAGTGTTTCCCCTTGCTTCCTCTTCAGTCAGGGCGTAGGCTCGAGTCCTAGCCTGCGGCTGTTCCCTTTCCCTCTCTTTTCCCGAACCAGATTGGCCGGCCTTCCGGCAGTTCTTTGTCAGATGTCCAAACAATCCACATACTTGGTACTTGACGTTTCTTACACATTCTCGAGAGAAGTGCCCCGGCTTCCCGCACTTATAGCATGTGGCGGTGCCGATTTTACATTCGCCAAGATGTTGCCTTCCACATTTCTTGCATGTTTCATATTCATCCGACCTTGGCTTCTTAGTTTCAGTTGTTACATTCCCTCTTCCGGTGCCTCTAGACGGGTTCTCCCACTTTCTCTTTTGGGTCTCTGTTGGTGAGTCCTCATTGGCATAATCCTCGTAGACGATTCCGCTCAGATTCACTACCGACTCGAAGGTCGAGGGTAGGTTGGCTTTCACGTGGACACGCCCTTCACATAATACTTGATCATTCGCTCCTCTGTCTCCACCAGGTGGGGTACCAGTTGAGCTAGCTCATTGAACCTAGAAGTATACTGGCGGTGTGTCTTGTTGCCAGCCTTAAAGTTTAGGAATTCATTTTCCACTCGATCAATTTCATTCTAGGGACAGAACTTCTGAATTATTATCTTCTTTAGGTCTTCCCATGTCATTCTTGCAAGAGCGTTTGGGGACTTTGTCCGCTGGATGTTCCTCCACCAACCTAGTGCTTCATTGGTGAATGAATGAGCAACATATTTAACCGCCTGGTCTGGTCGACACTCGCTGATGTTGATTACAGCGTTCATCCTCTCAATCCATTCGAGTGTTGCCACTGAATCCTTGCTACCATCAAACTTGGGTGGGTCTCCATCCTTGAAACCTTTGTAAGTACACCCATGATTGCTTGATGCCACTCTTACATCATCCCCGTCACTGTCATAAATTTTCTCTTCGTTGTTCCCTTCATCCTCTTCTTTGCTTTTCTTTAGTGCCTCAGATAGTAGGTCAGGCAATATGTTCTTCAGAGTGAGCACAACTTCACGGGCTATAGCATCCCTGACTTCGGGTTCCAACTGTATAGGCCCTGGATTGTCGTCCCTAGTTGGGGTCACTTCTGTTTCGTGCACACTTTCGGTGTGTTCTGCGTGCACACTCTCTTCTTCTTCAAATCTTTGGTTCAACGGATGTATACCTGCTCGGCCAGTGCTACCGCCTCGGTGTCCTGTCCTTCCTCCACCAGCCATAGTTCTTAGTTTCCTGATAGTTATAAAGGGAATACATCAATGTCATTTCTTCAGATCATAGTTTGGAACAGTACGAGCAAGGTAAATTATTAATTACAGTGACCGGTTTGTGATTACTAATTTTCATTGCTTTTCGGGCTCAAAACTCTTCAAGTCGGTTGTGACATTGACATCTATTTGTTCTAAGTTAAGCTATCTATTCTTATCCAAATGCATTAACTTCAATACTTACTTATAGTGCTGGAGTTGGCGTTGGTCACCCAGGACTGACATCCGTGCGTTGGTCTCATAATCAGTTTGAGTCCAGACATTTAGGAATGTCTGAATCTCTCAAACTATTGCTCTGATACCAACTTGTAAGGCCCCAAACCCGGGAGGCCTCACTTGTTGGATTTACTCATAAACATAGTCATAATCACTGAGCTTAAATTTAAAACATTCGAATTCATTCATTACATAACGTAACATAACATGACATAACAGCGGAAGTCTTTTAAAATTAAGTACATAACATTTGTCTTAACATATATAAATATGGGATGTCAGTCTTGTGCCGGGTAACCTTCACGCCTTCGCACGACCCTTCCTTTCTGTACCTGAAATGTATACTAAAAGTCAGTTAACGCTGGTGAGTTCTAGTTTAAAACTATTAAGTATGATCATTCTTTTCTTTATAAGTATACATAATTATATACATACATTTCTACAAATACGTATTCAAAGTTTTTACTTTTCTTTCTTCATTCTTATGTGGTTACATAGATATGTATTCACCTTTTCTTTCCTTAACATTCATTGGTCATACACATAAGGGTGATCAACCCATCTTACGGTACGTATATCAAAAAGACATACGCCCTTGAGCTACCGTCGTAGCCCTTTTACTCGTCCGGTCCTAGAAACCGTCCGCCTTAACTTTGGTCCGGCCAACCTTCGGTCGTCCGTCTTACCCGTCCTACCGTCGTAGTCCGTAATATTCGCCCGTCTGCCATAAGGCATCCATTTCCCACGCGAACTATTGTTTATGCAACCGTTATACTATATTAGCATTTACTTCGACCGCCCTTTTATGCTTTTTATACGTCCTAGCTTGCGAAGGAACGTTTCTTTCCCGGTTGCAAAATAGTCACGTGGTCATCCGTCTACAGAACTAGCCGTTAGCTTCGTTTCCGTCCATAACGTATACATACATTCATAACATGCAATATAAATAATTATAAAGCAAGATTTCATTTATTTACGTTATGCCATTCTTTCCTTCATTCTTTGTAAACATACGTTTCATTCTTTGTTTATAATTCATTCTCATATATATATTACATATATATTAGTACATCACGTATGATCACATTAGCATTCATATCATTTATTCATTTAGTGTATACATTTCAGCCCCAAAACATTTAATAAGGTTTGCACATAACATAGAAGGGGCACATAGAACTCACCTGATAAGCTTCTCTAGGTTGTCCTAAACAAAGGTCTAACAACGTCACTTCCGATCTGGATTAGGTAGTTAAATACACATTAGACCCAACCCCGACTCTAATGGTTAAATCATTCTAAACTTACTGACTTTACTTAACCAGCCTGCTGACTGCTGTCTGCTGCCTGCGCACTTGCTATGTGCGCAGGACCATACTCATGCGCACTTGACAAGTGCGCAGAGAATACTTCTTGCGCACTTGGTAAGTACGCAGGATCTTCCTCCTGCATACTTGGTAAGTACGGAAGTCTTTCTTGCGCACTTGGTAAGTACGCAATACCTGGTTCCTGGACCAAAAATCCGAAATTCTTGCATGCTAACCCGATCATGCCAATCTTACAATTTTCTTTGATGAAAACGTGCGGTTTTCATTCTAGATACTAGTTCTAGGCTTATTATCAGGTTTCATCCCTAAAAACGTCTCCTATTTAGCTAAAACCCGAGAAACCCAAAAACGAACAAAAACTCAGATTATGGTTGAATCGTTACCTGGATTGGAACTCTGATTCGGAGGTTTTGCTCACGAGCTCAGTTGTAACGTGCTCCTTCAATCTCGTGTCGATCCGTCGACTTTCTCTCTCTAGACCTTGCTCTCCTTTCTCTCTTTAGGATGGTGAAATGAAGGTGAAGTGGAGAAAGTGGGCTTCCTTGCCCCTTATATACCTGGGCTTCCATCGGCCCGTTGGAGCCGAGCCCAAGCCCAGCCGTTCTTATTTCGTTTTATGACGTTTAAATCTCTATCATATTATTATTTACTTATTTACTATTTTTAGGATGTTACATATGTTCATGATATTCCCACTGATGTAAGTTTTCTTCCTTGCTTTTAATTGTTCTAACGATTGTTTTATTGTGTTCTTTGCAGGTATGGCTCGACGTGCCTATACAGACGTGTTCAATATGTTGGCACTCACTGATCCTGAATGGAGAGGAGCAGATGTCAACTATCAGGAGATCGTGATGTTTCTGAATTGCTCAAAGATAACTTATGCCAGCTCAGCAAACCCTATAGTCTCCAGACCATACATTGAACAATTCTGGGATACGACAAAACTTGATTGCTGAGTTACTCCAAACATCATAAGGGCTACTGTTGCTAATCAACATATATCTATCTCAGGGGCACAATTCGATAGGTTCTACTATTTAATGACCAAGGCACGGATCCCACCACTTACCCTAACTATGTTATTGACGGTTATTGGAGGCAACACATGGGATACGTTGGCAGAACTGATTACCCATCTTTCAAAAAGGGTTGGTTGTTGGATCAATGGCGTAACTTTACCCACATAATGATTATGTGCATCTCCGCACGTAAAGCTGGTAAAGACGCAATGGAACACAATCTTGCATCTGCTATGGTTGGTCTATCCTTAAACTGATGATATAATTTTTCACGATACATCTACAAATCCATGCTAGAACAGATCGATGCAGCGGAGAAATTTCGTTTTCTATTATATCCTATGTTTGTCCAACTCCTAATCAACTATTTTCTACCCAACCTTCCCCAAATTGGACAGAGACTGTAGGTTAAGCGAGTGGACAAAAGTGTGTTTGTTCAATTCATGAAACGTGGAATAGAAGAACCAATTCTAATACATACACTTCTGTTTGGCCACCTAATACATGAAGTCTACATTGTACCAGCACATTACCGATGATATAGTGTTAATTCCGAACCTGAAGCAAGTGAACACTCAGATGAAGAGCAACACGAAGATGGAGAAGATGTTGAATAACAAGATGATGATGATAGTGATTCTGATGATGAAGGTAATGGTGATGAAGACAATAACGGTAATGGTGCGGAGGACACGGACTCAAAAAGAACTGAATCTGATTCGTCAGACTCCGATGATGCACCAGATTAAGCACACCCTAGAAGGAATGTTCATGTGTCCCTTCCTGAATCATCCTCGAAACGTAAAAGAGAGGATAGTTCAGATAGTAACTTTGTACTCGATAATGAGAGCTCAGATAGTGAAGCTGAAAAGGCATAACAGGAGGAACAGAGAAGGAAGTTTAGATCTGATCGTCCATGGAATGTTGTCATGGAACAGAAAAATGCCTGCCTTCAAGCACAAAGGAGCTCTAGTGAACCATCTCAATTGTACATCAGGCGAAAACGTCAAACAATCACACATGTGGTTGTGTCTATCATACAAGTGGTGACTCCACAAATAGTCACTGTTCCTGCTATTACAATTCCAGTCACACCAGACACTCAACCAATAATGTCTGAGTCCATTATTGTTGCAACCACCGTAGCACCAACAATCATCCAAACCCCATCCTTAGCAGGTTACTGCTGGCACCTTACCCCCAATGACTCATCCGATATCCTTTGGGGACATAGCTCATGAATTCGATTTCTCTGAAATCTTTGCTCACACTATACATGAAACCGGTGAAGCATCAACTGCTAGAGAGACTGATCCTCCTGAAGCACAAATTTCTTATTTGGAAGCACATGTTTCTTCATTGCTTAAAGAAGTTGCCAATTCCAAAATTGAAGCTGAGGCTCAACAAGCAAGAATAAATTCTTTAGTTGATGAAACCACATCTCTCCGACAAAAGCGGTAAGCACACAGGAACAGCTAAAGTCGTTAATGGAACTTAGTGAACTCCAATTCAAAATCAATGACTCCGTACTCGCTCATAAACAAACAATAAAAGCTCAACTCCTTGTGCAAAGAAATGAACATCTAACGATGGTTGCTCTTATGGAGGAATTAACTAAATAGCTAGCTGCTCAGGGGCAGAGCTAGCAACCAGAAGAAGCATGTCACCAAGTCGACTTTACTGGTGATGATGACCAAGACAAGGATCCCGAAGCCGGTGCTTTGGGTGGTGCTGGTGGTTAGGAGCAAGCTGTTTCAGCTGCCTCATTATCGGTAGTACCTTCGGCTCAGGGGGAGTATACTGGAGTAGGAGCATGTAGAGAAGAAGGAAGTGAAAAAGTCAAGTTTGTGGCTAAAGTATTTGAAGAACTATCTATCGAGCCAGACTTGACAAATGAAGCCATGACTGGAGCCTTGGAAGAAATAGATGAAGGCGAGATTGATTCAGGAGACAAATGATGAGGATGGTGAGGATGGTGTGATTGAATTTCCAAAGGGAAATGGTGAGGGAATTTATGAACTGGAAGATGGGGAAAACTTTAACGCCCCTCTTATAACTGAGCCAGATGTTGTGGAACGTGTGGTGACAACTCCGCATCAAGCTTCCCAAACCAGCCCTATCCCTGAAACAAGTGACAACAAATCTTGGAGGAACAGGCTTCCTCAAGAGATTTTCGAGGTGTTTTAACTTAACTTTGAAAAAGGCAAAAAGATTTTATCATAACTTCCGGAAACGTCTTTGTTGCACTTAGAATTGAGTATTAGTATCAAGTTCGTCTCCAATTACTTCATAAATTTTTGAGTTAAAAACTTCAAGCAAGTTTTTGTTCAGGCGTACTTAACAAGTAGCATAACTTAAAACATGCGTACTTAATAAGTACGCATGCCTTAACTCATGCGTACTTGTTAAATACGCATGTTAAAGGTCATACGCACTTGTTTAAGTTCGCAGGGTCTAAGTTGATGGGTATATATAACTGGAAAAAGCATTTACTCTTCATTTAAACTCTTGCACACTCAGACTACAACACCTTCTCATTTTGCTCGAAAATCATTGTGTTCCAAAACCGTTTTCAATCCCATTTTCAGTTTTAACATCATCCAACGATCATTTGGTGAGAATCACAACCCATTTCAACTGTTAAATCATCCAAAATTGAGCAATTTAGTGTTCTTTAAGTCTAGGGTTTTGATGACAAAATTTACTAAACTTTTAGATGTTTGCATGCGAAATTGAGTATCAAAACTTGTTTCTAATCATTAACCTAAGTCTTTGGATACAAAATTTGTCCTTTACAATGATTAATTTGGATTGTGATTATGTGGTTGAACCGTGACTTTGCGTCGGCCCCTGTTTGATCAAAATGAGTAGTGTATTGCTTGATATGGGTGTCGATAAGGATGACATTATGTTCCTACAAACTTTTCGACATCATGGGAACCAGATTCATGGACCAAAAACTCCACACTGTTGGAATTGCACTTAAGAAAAATGACCACAACTTTGGGCATGCGAACTTATCAAATACGCATGGTCAATTTCTGAGACATTTGTTCATACGTACTTAGTAAGTACGCAAGGCCAAAAAGCATGCGTATTTTAATAAGTTGTGACAAACTTAACTTGTATGTTCATGATATTCCGACTGATGTAAGTTTTCTTCCTTGCTTTTAATTGTTCTAATGATTGTTTTATTGTGTTCTATGCAGGTATGGCTTGACATGCCTATTCAGACGAGTTCAATATGTTGGCACTCACTAATCCTGAATACAGAGGAGCAGCTGTCAACTATCAAGAGATCGTGGTGTTTCTGAATCGCTCAAATATACCTTATGCCATCTCAGCAAACCCTATAGTCTCCAGACCATACATTGAAGAATTCTAGGATACGGCAAAACTTGATTGTTGAGTTACTCCAAACGGCATAAGGGCTACTGTTGGTAATCAACATATAGCTATCTCAGAGGCCACAATTCGATAGGTTCTACTATTTAGTGACCAAGCCACGGATCCCACCACTTACACTGACTATGTTATTGACGATTGCTGGAGGCAACGCATGGGATACATTGGCAGAACTGATTACCCATCTTAAAAAAAGGGTTGGTTGTTGGACCAATGGCGTTACTTTACCCACATAATGATTATGTGCATCTCCGCACGTAAAGCTAGTAAAGACGCAATGGGACACGATCTTGCATCTGCTATGGTTGGTCTATCCTTAAACCGATGATATAATTTTTCACGATACATCTACAAATCCATGCTGGAACAGATCGATGCAGCGGAGAAATTTCGTTTTCTATTGTATCCTAGGTTTGTCCAACTCCTAATCAACTATTTTCTGCCCAACCTTCCGCAAATTGGACAGAGACTACAGGTTAAGCGAGTGGACAAAAGAGTGTTTGTACAATTCATGAAACCTGGAACAGAAGAACCAATTCCAGTACATACATCTCTGTTTGGCCACCTAATAGATGAAGTCTACATTGCACCAGCACATGACCGATGGTATAGTGTTAATTCAAAACCTTAAGCAAGTGAACACTCAGATGAAGAGCAACACGAAGATGGTGAAGAGGTTGAATAACAAGACTATGATAGTGATTCTGATGATGAAGGTAATGGTGACGAAGATTGTAATGGTAACGGTGTGGAGGACACGGACTCAGAAAGAACTGAATCTGATTCGTCAGACTCCGATGATGCACCAGATTAAGCACACCCTAGAAGGAATGTTCCGGTGTCCCTTCCTGAATCGTCCTCAAAACGTCAAAGAGAGGATAGTTCAGACAGTAACTTTTTACTCAATGATGAGAGCTCAGATAGTGAAGCTGAAAAGGCATAACAGGCGGAACAAAGAAAGAAGTTTAGATTTGATCGTCCATGGAGTGTTGTCATGGACCAGATCAATGCCCGCCTACAAGGACAAAGGAGCTCTAGTGAACCATCTCCATTGTACATCAGGAGAAAACGTCAAACAATCACACCTGTGGTTGTGTCTACCATACAAGTGGTGACTCCACAAATAGTCACTCTTCCTGCTGTTACAATTCCAGTCACAATAGACACTCAATCAATAATGTCCGAGTTCATTATTGTTGCAACCACCGTAGCACCAACAATCATCCAAACCACATCCTTAGCAGGTTATTCCTGGCACCTTACCCCAATGACTCATCCGATAGCCTTTGGGGACATAGCCATGAATTCTATTTCTCTGAAATCTTTGCTCATACTATACATGAAACCAGTGAAGCATCAACTGCTAGAGAGACTGATCCTCATGAAGCATGAATTTCTTATTTGGAAGCACAGGTTGCTTCATTGCTTAAAGAAGTTTCCAATTCCAAAATTGAAGTTGTGGCTCAACAAGCAAGAATAAATTCTTTAGTTGATGAAACACATCTCTCCGACAAAAGCGGCTAAGCCCACAGGAACAGCTGAAGTCGTTAATGGAACTTAGTGAACTCCTATTCAAAATCAATGACTCCGTACTCGCTCATAAACAAAAAATAGAAGCTCAACTCCTTGTGCAAAGAAATAAACATCTAGCCATGGTTTCTCTTATGGAGGAATTAACTAAGTAGCTAGCTGCTCAGGGGCAGAGCAAGCAACCAGAAGAAGCATGTCACCAAGTCGACTTGACTGGTGATGATGACCAAGCCAAGGATCCCGAAGCCGGTCCTTCGGGTGATGCTGGTGGTGAGGAGCAAGCTGTTTCAGCTGCCTCATTATCGGTAGTACCTTCGGCTCAGGGGCAGTATACTGGAGTAGGAGCAGGTAGATAAGGAGGAAGTGAAAATGGCAAGTTTGTGGCTAAAGTATTAAAAGAACTATCTACCGAGCCGGACTTGACAAATGAAGCCATGATTGGAGCCTTGGAATAAATAGATGAAGGCGAGATTGATTCGGGAGATGAATGGGATGAGGATGGTGAGAATGTTGTGATTGAATTTCCAAAGGGAAATGGTGAGGGAATTTATGAACTGGAAGATGGGGAAAACTTTGAAGCCCCTCTTATAATTGAGCCAGTTGGAAAGTGTGGTGGCAACTCCGGCTGAAGCTTCCCAAACCTGCCCTATCCCTGAAACAAGTGACAACAAATCTTGGAGGAATAGGCTTCCTCAAGAGTGGTTCAAGAAACCGCAGCCAGCTGCTTGGTACAAATCTCAGTATACAGATAAGCATGGCGTTGCAGGGATGATCTTCTCAGTACGCTTTGAGGATGACAAAGGCTTATTTGCAATAAAAAGATCAGGACTAGTTCAATACCTCAAACCAACAAGTGAAGCCTTTAATTCTTTACCCAAATATGACCTCATCAACTTAGCAAATCAAGAACTCATCGGCGAAACTTCTTTTACCGTAGCCAAAGGTCTGTGGGGAGTGTTACAAAGAGAGGGTCGATCTGGAAATTTTCAAGTTTTTAAGCCTCAGGTACCAAGGCGCGTCAAGGACAAGACTCAACGACATCCTGTGACCTGTAAATTTTTAAAGAAACTAGTTTATCAACCGGTACTCTGTGAGACCAACATACTTATGAGGAAAATTCCTCAGGATATATTGAGAAACTTATGGTACTGGTATGTGGACCACATTACCGATGAGGTAGTGATGATTGAAACGATGAGCTTGAAGGAGATTGTGAGGGTGTTTGATGAAATTAGTTTCATTAATTTTTCAGTTAGAGATTTAGAGGTTCTGGTGGACAAGTACTGTATACATACAGACAAATGGACAAAGCTCTTAGCAACCCGCTACAACAGGCTAGTCAAATTTTGTTTTGACTATAAAGCAGGTTTGGGTATCGGAACTCAAGCAGGAGGTTCTTAAGAAGACTGAAAAGATCCAGAGCTGCTGTCAAGGGGGAGTTTGTAGAAGCATCTTTGTGACAGGCACTCTGGATACTGCACTAAGCTTTTGTTTATCTACATTTCAGTCTTTTTGTATGTTTATGTCTTTGTATTTGTCATGTTATCGAGTTGTAACTTGTTATGTCTGTATTTGTATTGTCATGATGTTTCGTTCAGCTGTAAGTACATTTTGAATACTAAAAAAATACGCATGGAGGGAGTTCCTGCGTATTTGAAAAGTACACAAAGCATGCCATGCGTACTTAGGTAAGTACGCATGAAGAGTCTTCATGCGTACTTACAAATATGCATAAGGCTAGCCTATATATAGGTGAGTTTGTTTCTCATTTGCAACAGATGTATGCACACACACAAGTACGCATTCACACTCTTGTATCAGTTCCAGAAGTCTTTGAGAGTCTGTAATTGTGTTTATAAACGCTTTGCTATAATAATAGACAGAGTATTTTGATTACGAGTGTTTGTTATTGTCATGTTTACATTTGTCGTCTTTCGTTCCATCTAGTAAAGAGGATTCTGCACTCTTATTGACTAGACTACATACCCACACGATCACGATCCGACACACACCCATGGGACCTGCATTTATAAGTTAATACCTTAACTCAGGTCAAAATGACACTTTTCGGAATCAATTCAGCGCAAAACAGAGGATTTTTAGCGCAGCATGCGCTGCCCAGCGCAACATGCGCCAATACAAGTGCAAATTGCGCTGGCATCTGGTCTGCACATCCCAAAAGTCGTTTTAAGTGTAATTCAGCCCTCCCGACTCGACCCCGGTCATTTTGATAATTTCACAACATTATGTCATTATCATATTGAGAATATAACACTTCTTTAACATCTCATGAGAATTCATATGCATCTAAACGATCCAAACACAATCCAAGAAACTAGTTAAGCTTACAATTGGAAAGGTTAAAACTTATACAATGTTAACACACACTTCTGAGGTTCGGAACCTCAATTTATTGCCTAGTTATGAGATTCTATGATCTCAAACTCCAATCATACTTGTGTGGTTCTTTTGACCACAAACATATACCATTCTTGTGAGGTTCTTGAACCTCAATTACAACCGTCTTTGTGAAGTTCATGACTTCAATTACTACATGTGAGGTTCATTGTCACACCCGTAACATAGGACAGTTATCTAACCAGAGTAGTACCTCCAACAGAGATGTTCCCAGGAAAGAACGACGGGCTAGGAGAGATTTATACACCGCTCTTTCCTTAGACAGAACATTCCGTTTGTCAGATAGCTACATACCGGTCAGAAGGTCTCCTTCTAGTTGCTGTGACATTGATATGAAAAACACACAACGGAAACTATAACCATCAACCTTTATTAAATTATTGAAATATTGTTTACATCATGTTATCATAAACGTTACATCATTTCATCATCTGTTCCTAACAAGGAACAAGTCATTCGGGACTTATAGTTCCAGGCATGCCCATCATCTGGATCGTTCATCGTTTCTTTCTAGTCCTAGAAATGCCTTGTCTAATGACTACCTGTGATGCGTTCAAAAACATTTGATAAAACATGGGTCAGCATAAAGCTGATGAATTCATAAACTAAAGTAGTTTATTAAAATGACCTGCCAAAGTATCTTGGACACATTCATGGGCTTCAACACCCAAATTCATAGAAAAGTATGAACAATCATTCAGTATATATATAACCAAAGACCGTTCCACGGGTCCTGTCCAACATGCCTTTCCATGGGCAAGTGAAAAACAATAAGCGCTTAGAATACGTTATATATAAACAATCGTTGCAATTGTTTCAAGATACTAAAAATGTTTTCATAAATCAATCATGCTAGACAAAGTCATGATTGGGTTCATGCATCCCAGTTTAAGAACTCACCTTAGCAGTATTTCTGCTCATTGAATTAGTAATATGGCAAACACCTCGGAAAAAGCTCCTAGATATGAAATAACATTACTTAAGTACATAATCCTAGTTTCATGGTGTATAATCAAAGCTAAACAGTAGGTCGGAACCTTACCTCAGCACTATCTACGGCAATTTGTAGTCAAAACATTGGAAAGTAGACTCTCGTACGCGAACCGAGGATTAGGTTTTGAACTCCAGAGAGTGAGTGCGTGTTTAGAGGTGTAGAATGTGTGAGAAATGGATGTGTTCGATCATCTATTTACAGGGAAAAACTTGAGTCCGTGATGGACCGTTACCAGGCGTGACGGTCCGTCACGCCTTGACTTGGTGGATACGCACTTCCGGACCACGTAACAAGCCGTTATGGATCCGTAACGGTCCGTCACGAGGTTGAGTCATCGGACAAGAAAAAGCAGTAATGTGTACTACGTAGTAAGGGAAGAGTTGAACATGATAAGAAGTATCGGTCTTGGCAATCTGACCATAAACGAGCCCTCAGATTAGTTATACCCTCGTTATCTGAGTATTGTAGAGGGACCCACTAATATTTTCCATCTTAAGCCATGAAGCTGTAGCCATGTATTCCACGTTAGCTGTAGCCCTTTAAACCGTTTTAAAACCCTAAAAACCCAAAAAGATTTTTATTTTCAACCTTTATTTTCTTTTAGCCACATTACAACCCTTTTAAAGTCCTCTTGATTCATGAATATTACTTAGTTAGTTGGTGGAGACTTGATTTGCATACAAGCTTACGACCATTGCATAATTCGATTCGAACTTGAGTGATCTGCTTGACATACATTATCCACAGATATATATAACCCGAGAGTTGAGTGAACATTGTGAGGAGTGATAGATTATGCATAATTAAAGTTCTAGTACGCTTGTCATGGATTCCATCATCCCAAAATAGAAAAAAATAAAAATAGAATAAGCGACTCATGAGTTATCCCGAAGTCTCAAATTACTTACCTTTTGTAAAGTTTTTAGTTATGGGTCTGATCATGCATAGTTTAAGTGTGGGGTATTATGATATGCCCTAAATTATACATGTTTTGCATACATAATAATCCTCATATTATGGTACTAATTGAATAATAACCTTGCAATTGATACTTAAAACGTTAATATTTCATAATTGCAGGTTATTCGGTGTCCTGAGATAAACGAAGCTAAAACCAGTCAAAAACACCAAGAAATCAAGTCTTTTGGAAGATCATTCCCGAGCTTTGACCCCCAAGAAGTAAAAATTAGTCAACAAAGAGTCAAGAAGCAGCTAAAAGATAAAGTAGGGAGCAGACAGGGCAATGCACGGTCGTGCATTGCATGCATTGCACGGCCGTGCAAATCCTTCCTTGCACCCCAAGGACCTAGTACACTGCCATTTGTACCCATTTTGATTCGCGAGGCCTTTGCACGACCGTGCAACCCAATGCATGGCGGTGCAATACACATTTTGAATCCTATAAATAGATTGCTTGAGTTCTTGGTTTCACACACCTTTCCAAACCACAAGTGTAGGTCCCTGGAGCCTCGTCGCGCACTGGAAATACAAGGATATGTTCAGTGATTTGTGTGGGAACAAAGAAGAATGAGACAGAGAGAAAAACGAACATAAAGAAGAGAATCAACACAAAAACGATACGTAATCCATAACAACGAAGTCATCTCACATTACATACCGAAGTAGTACACATCTCTCGTCTACGCTCACAGTCTAGGGGCGGGAGAACTCAACCCGCCCGGACACCTCTCGACCTAGTTCCCAAAAGTTACACCTACAAATGAAAAACAAGTCTTCTATTTATAGGGGCAGGAACACTACATGCGTACTTGGCTAAGTACGCAGGGCATTGGTCATGCGAACTTGCAGTTTACAAAGAATGTCCAAACAGACTCACTCTAAACTAATGACATCACGTGTCTTCTGGCGAAACTTGATCTTCTGGCATTCCACTTGAGATCTTCAAATCTTCAAACTTCAGTCTTCAGTTGCCGAGTGATGACAAACCCGACTCCCTCTTAACTGTAGCTTTCATTGTAGACCAAACCAAGTGCTTCAATAAGAACCAACTAACCCAACACAACTCATTGTAGTTCGTCCTCTCAGAAGTAGCAACCTCCACCCTGACTTAGAATTCCTCCAAATCAGCTGGCATATGATAGAGAGTTTGAATTTCCAATAACTTGCATTAAACTAATCAGCTCCCATAGGAATTCCAGTAAGATAAACTTTATTCTTCACACCAGAAGTGTCCAACTCTATCCTGTATCTTCACGAGTCAACCAAATTCTCGAAGATATACATTTCCAATTTCCCCTTTCAATGTAAGCTTCTAGAAACAAGGGAACGTTTCCTATCCCGTCGGCAAATGATAAAAGGTTCCATCTTCAACTAATAATCCAACGAATATCTAGCTTTATCTTGAAAACACACGACAGAATCAAACACAAAATCATGCTCAGCAATGATCATCCTGAATCCAAAGTCCAACATTCTTCAATTAGATATTCATTCCTGGTTAACACCTCCTAATCTGTATACATTCATCATGGCGTGAAGTTCCATAACTAGGTTGTCTATCTGGCATTCCACCAAGATCCCAAATGAGAAATCCAATCATAACTAAATCACATCAAATCTTGAACACAGGCTTGACCAATGAGCACGAAAAATTTAGTTTACACGAGAAATCATAGTTGAGATCCATGTTACGTTAAAGAGGTATATATATAGGAAGTACCAACGACTTTTCCACCACCTCTTTAATGTCTCATGAATACTAGATTTTATCCTCCTCATTTCTCTGTAAACTATGACTAGCTTCATCACCGCTTCACTCAAATCTTCAAAACCACAACTAGTCAAATCTAGGATTTTATTCTTTTATTCCTTTGCAAAGATCCAAAACAGCAAATCCTTGGGTTCAAGTTGTTCCAGTATTCATCCCCTATTAAAGAAGTATCATAGATACTCGTAGCTTACATATTCAGGTTTGAATACCTAAACAATATGATTTTTTTCGCAAAGACCCAAAGCAGCAACATCTTCACAAATAAAACGAGACCTTTAGCTGATGACGACCCGGTTGCTCAACTTGATATAGTATTCATTCCCTATTAAAGAAGTATCTCGGATACTCGTAGCCCACATTTTTAGGTTTGAACACTTAAACAATGTATGGCAATTGATATCATCCAAGAAAAATCTCGTCCTTGTTTCACCAAGCCACATCAAATTTCAGTCCCGAAAAACCAAAATCACTATCTTCTCAAAAATGGCCCGAAACAAGCGTACAAACGATCACTAAAAATTTTGGTCAAGAAAAGTTTTCCCACCAAAAAACTCTTTTTTTTAATCCCAGATGATAGTTCATGCGTACTTAGCAAATACGCAGATATAGGGTGTTCCTGCGTACTTAGCAAGTTCGCAAACCCAAGTCTACATGCGTACACGCTAAGTTCACAGAGCCAACTACTCATGTGTACTTAGCAAGTACGCAGAACAACTACTCTTGCGTACTTAGTAAGTACGTAGGGCAAAACCCATGCGCACTTAGTAAGTACGCAGAAAAGCTGAATTTGTGTACTTAACAAAAAGTAGCAGCGTTCTTGACGGATCTTGAGGAGAATGCTCGAAAAGTGTTGGATCTGAAAAATTGATGCTTCGAAAAGCTGAGAAATCATCTTCTAACAAGCCCTCAGCCTTCCAAACACCAAATGAAGCGATAACAAAGACGAATCTAAGGATCTTTGACAGAAAAAGTAGCAAACTTTCATAACTCAGATCTGCTTCAAAAACCCTAAAACTCAAATCTGGAACACAAATCAACTAACATCGAGGCTCTGATACCAATTGTAGGTCCCTAGAGCCTCGTCGCGCAGCAGAAATACACGGATCTGTTCAGTGATTTGTGTGGGAACAAAGAAGAACGAGACAGAGAGAAACACTAACATAAAGAAGAGAATCAATACAAAAATGATACGTAATCCATAACAACGAAGTCATCTCACATTATATACCGAAGAAGTACACATCTCTCGTCTACGCTCACGGTCTAGGGACGGGAGAGATCACCCCGCCCGGACACCTCTCGACCTAGTTCCCAGAAGTTCCACCTACAATGAAAAACAAGACTTCTATTTATAGGGGCAGGAACACTACCTGCGTACTTGGCAAAGTATGCAGGGCATTGGTTATGCGTACATGCTAAGTACGCAAGTCAAAAGCCTTGCGTACTTAATAAGTACGCAGGACCAACTGGTGAACAAGCTAAGTACCCAGGAACACCCTCCTGCGTACTAGCCTAGTACACCGATACATAGAATTTAATCTATAGTTACTAAAACATGCTTCTACAGACTCCCTTTTAACTATAGCATCAAATTCTATCTATCACTAACACTGATAATCATCAGTTTACAAAGAATGTCCTAACAGACTCACTCTAAACTAATGACATCACATGTCTTCTGGCGAAACTTGATCTTCTGGCATTCCACTTGAGATCTTCAAATCTTCAAACTTCAGTCTTCAGTTGCCGAGTGATGACAAACCCGACTCCCTCTTAACTGTAGCTTTCATTGTAGACCAAACCAAGTGCTTCAATAAGAACCAACTAACCCAACACAACTCATTGTAGTTCGTCCTCTCAGCAGTAGCAACCTCCACCCTGACTTAGAATTCCTCCAAATCAGCTGGCATATGATAGAGAGTTTGAATTTCCAATAACTTGCATCAAACTAATCAGCTCCCATAGGAATTCCAGTAAGATAAACTTTATTCTTCACACCAGAAGTGTCCAACTCTATCCTGTATCTTCACGAGTCAACCAAATTCCCGAAGATGTTCATTTCCAATTTCCCCTTTCAATGTAAGCTTCTCCTGACTAGACCAGAAACAAGGGAACGTTTCCTATCCCGTCGGCAAATGATAAAAGGTTCCATCTTCAACTAATAATCCAACGAATATCTAGCTTTATCTTGAAAACACACGACAGAATCAAACACAAAATCATGCACAACAATGATCATCCTGAATCCAAAGTCCAACATTCTTCAATTAGATATTCATTCCTGGTTAACACCTCCTAATATGTATACATTCACCATGGCGTGAAGTTCCATAACTAGGTTGTCTATTTGGCATTCCACCCAGATCCCAAATGAGAAATCCAATCATAACTAAATCACATCAAATCATGAACACAGGCTTGACCAACGAGCACGAAAAATATAGTTTACACAAGAAATCATAGTTGAGATCCATGTTACGTTAAAGAGGTATATATATAGGAAGTACCAACGTCTGTTCCACCACCTCTTTAATGTCTCATGAATACTAGATTTTATCCCCCTCATTTCTCTATAAACTATGACCAGCTTCATCACCGCTTCACTCAAATCTTCAAAACCACAACTAGTCAAATATAGGATTTTATTCTTTTATTCATTTGCAAAGATCCAAAACAGCAAATCCTTGGGTTCAAGTTGTTCCAGTATTCATCCCTATTAAAGAAGTATCATAGATACTCGTAGCTTACATATTCAGGTTTGAATACCTAAACAATATGATTTTTTTTCGCAAAGACCCAAAGCAGCAACATCTTCACAAATAAAACGAGACCTTTTGCTGATGACGACCCAGTTGCTCAACTTGATTCAGCATTCATTCCCTATTAAAGAAGTATCCCGGATACTCGTAGCCCACATTTTCAGGTTTGAACACTTAAACAATGTATGACAATTGATATCATCCAAGAAAAATCTCGTCCTTGTTTCGCCAAGCCACATCAAATTTCAGTCCCGAAAAACCAAAATCACCATCTTCTCAAAAATGGCCCCAAACAAGCGTACAAACGATCACTAAAAATTTTGGCCAAGAAAACTTTTCCCGCCAAAAAACACTTTTTTTTAATCCCAAATGATAGTGTCACACCCCGACCGATGGCGGAATCATCGGGGCGGGACATGTAAGACTGTTCATAGCACATGGTTGACTAAATTGAAATATATTAAAGTCAAATTTCCATTACAAATAATCTAAGTACAAACCAAATTCAAACAAAGAAACATAAAACAACTCATAGAATTCTTGATTTAAATTGCTAAGTCCAAATCCTATATTGAGCACGTCTTGAATCATTCTCACATATTAGGGCCTGAAACATGAATAAAATAAAGTCAACTAAAAATTTGGTGAGTATAACACAGTTGTATATAGATAGCATATAGTTGAAAACAAATCCTTTACATAACATGATAAATAAGTCATTTATGGGGAGCAGCTATTGTGTAACCATGTACAACCAAACCTTTGTAACTAGCATGCAAAAATTGTGTTGTCGGTTTCAATCACCGCGCACCTGGGTAGGTTTGTCAGACTCAATAGATCTATCATTGAAAACCGTCGGCTTGTATAGTTAATGATTGCACATAATCGCATACAAAGGTTAGCACACCTAGCACTCGGGCATAAAGCGCAAATTGCACACATGAATGTAAATAGGATTTGTACTTTGTGTTGTTTGTGTAAATGTAATGTGTAATTTGAATAATGTTCATGTTTCACCCCAAAATGTAAAAGAGTAAAAGGGGCTATGAAATACTCACTTGGTATGGAAGTGTAGCTAACAAAGAGTATAGATAAAATAAGAATCCTTGATACGCACGAGTTAACCTAGATAATAATGTATATTGAATCAAATATGTGCACAGAGTTTAGTCTAAAAATGAAGGTTGAATTTGTGTATAAAACTATTGATTTGTTTTTAAAAGTATTGAATAACATATATAAAGTTTGAAGAAATATTTTTGAAACATTTTGATTAAGGTTGGGAATTGAATAGTAAAATAGAATATTTATAAAATCATTGATTATGAAAATAAAGAATGTGTTAAATGTGCTTTAATAATTAAATAAATGTTTTATTTAAAATAAAGAATAAATAAATAATCTTCATTTATTTATTTATAAAGTATGTAACTTACAAATAAAATGTTTTAAATGAAAAGTTTAATAACAAATTTAATTTTATAAACTTTTAATTAAATGATTTTCCATTTATTCCAAGATTAATTTTTTGATCTTTTTATAAAACTAACAATTTTTATTTAAAAACTTAATCTGGAATTTTTTTTACAAAATAAAACAACAATAATTCTGATCAAAGATTCTGACCTAGACACGACCGTGCCTGGGAAGGACACGACCGCGCTCGAACCACAGGCGCGACCGCGCTAGTCGGGACGCGACCAGGTTTGATCAAACAGAGGCCAACTTGGATAATTCACTCGGCACGACCGTGCCTTAGCTCGGCATGGTCGTGTCTATGATTCTTAGACACAACAGAGATTAGCCCAAAGGGCATGATTAGGTCTGGACAGGAGGACACAACCGCGCTGCTAGTCGGCACGACCGCGCTACATGAGGCACGGTCGCGCTAGATGATTAGCGTGACCGTGTCTCTTCCAAATCAGACACGAATTGAACAAATCTTGTATTTATAGCGTTGGGATTGATAGGGCTTTTGATTACTGAGTTGTTACGAGTCTATTCATATAAATTAATTGTATGTAAATCGTGTTTAAGAGTGGAATCGATTAAATCCTTTCTTATTAAAATAAAATTCTGATTCGGACGATTTCTGTAATGAAAGCCCAGATTAATAGGGGGCTTTTGATATTGATACTGAAACGAATGAGATGGAGAGTATACTTACCCTGAAGCGTATCGAATCGATGAAGAACGGTAGAACGGAATTCCGACGACGACAAGATTTAACCTCCGGTGACTTCTGCTGCGATTCCGACTGTTTCAACGGCTTCGGTCGTTCCAGAGAGGATTAAATATCGTATGGTGATGGATTACTCGAGAGTATTCGGATCGATTTTGAGGATTCGAGGCTTGGGAGGAACTTGACGGTTTCTTGAGAGGAAAACGTAATTGGATTGATAAAACTCGTAATGGACTGAGATATTTTTCTTTGTCAAATAAAATAAAACGTAATCGGTTTCGAATTTCAAACGATCGGGCGTTTTGAAACTGCATTTACGTTTCGACTGTTACGCAGGCGCGACCGTGCTTAGGCACCGGGCGCGATCGTTCCAGGACCAGTCGCGCGATCGTGCCAAGGCACTTGGCGCGACCGTGCCAGGACGAAGCACGACCGTGCTAATTAGGGTTTCTTGATAAATTTTCAACTTTAGTCCTTGACTTTTCAGGTTTGATAAGTTTGAATTAAATAGTTTCTTGTATAGTGTTTGAATGTACATAATTGTGTAAAACTTGCGAATTTGTATCGAATCATTGCGTTTAGTTTACGGTAAGAAAAATAATAAGACAGTGCACGAGTATTGAGTTCGAAATGCATTACATTGAATTGAAAATATGAATACTAAAATCTGAAATGTTTTACAGTCTCCCCATGGTGAGAGAATTTCGTCCCGAAATTTAGTTTGAGGAAGCGACGGTATCGGTAAATAGATGAGGGTACTTGAGCTTCATTTGGTCTTCTCGTTCCCAAGTGAACTCAGGACCACGCTTAGATTCCCAACGAACTTTGACAATAGGAATGCGACTTCGCTTGAGTTGTTTGACTTCACGATCCATAATTTCCACCGGCTTCTCAACGAAGTGCATCGTTTCATCAATGCGCACGTCGTCAAGCGGTATATGGAGATTTTCATCAGCGAGACACTTCTTCAGATTAGATACATGAAATGTAGGATGCACATTTCCAAGAGATGGAGGTAACTCGAGCTTGTAAGCCACTTTCCCAATCCTTTCAAGGATTTTGAATGGACCAACATAACGAGGTGCTAACTTTCCTTTCTTTCCAAAACGGATCACGCCCTTCCATGGGGACACCTTTAGAAGAACAAGCTCACCGACTTGGAATTCCAAGGGTTTTCGACGTTTGTCGGCATAACTTTTTTGCCGACTCCTCGCTACTCGAATATTGTCACGGATTTGAATAATCTTGTCGGATGTTTCTTGATTTAACTCGAGACCAGTGATTTGTGCTTCACCAATCTCGTTCCAACAGATAGGAGAACGACACTTGCGACCATAGAGAGCTTCGAATGGAGCCATGTTGATACTTGTGTGGTAGCTATTGTTGTAAGAAAACTCAATGAGGGATAGATGTGAATCCCAATTGCCACCAAAATCGATTACACAAGCTCTAAGCATGTCTTCAATAGTTTGGATTGTTCGCTCGGTTTGACCATCAGTTTGCGGATGGTAAGCCGTGCTCAAATCTAATCGAGTACCAAGAGCCTTTTGGAGAGATTGCCAAAATCGAGAGGTGAACCGAGCGTCTCTATCGGATATTATGTTCACGGGAACACCATGACGGCTCACAATTTCATCAATGTAAATTCGGGCTAGTTTCTCCACTTTGAAGTCTTCGCGGATAGGCAAGAAATGAGCGGATTTAGTGAGACGATCAATGATCACCCAAATACTATCATATCCACTCGAGGTGCGAGGGAGCTTGGTAATGAAATCCATAGTTATATTCTCCCGTTTCCACACGGGAATTTCTGGTTGTTCGAGTAAGCCAGATGGACGTTGATGTTCGGCTTTGACTTTGGAACAGGTTAATCATTTGGCCACATAAAGAGCTATGTCTTTCTTTATACCGGGCCACCAATAAAGTTGGCGAAGATCTTGGTACATTTTATCCGCACCAGGATGAATAGAATAACGAGTCTTATGAGCCTCGTTCATGAGAAATGCACGGAGATCGTCATGATCAGGAACCCAAATACGGTTCAAGTAATAGAGTAAGCCATTGGGTTTTGATTCAAGAAGGAGTTCAACACCACATGACATTTCTTCGTACATGTTACCCTCGGTTACCGAGACGTGTTGAGCTTCTAAGATACGGGTTTGAATATCGGTTTGAATACGGGCACAATGAAGCATAACATGGTCTTTTCGACTCAAAGCATCGGCTACAACATTCGCTTTGTCGGGATGGTAACGAATCTCGCAGTCGTAGTCGTTAAGGAGTTCGACCCAACGTCGTTGCCTCATATTGAGTTCTTTTTGGTTAAAAATATGTTGAAGACTTTTGTGGTCGGTGAATACCACACATTTCGTGCCATATAGGTAATGTCTCCAAATCTTTAATGCGAATACGACCGCACCCAGCTCGAGATCGTGCGTCGTATAATTCTTCTCATGAACTTTGAGTTGCCTTGATGCATAAGCGATTACTTTGCCTCGTTGCATGAGAACACAACCAAGACCTTAGTTAGAAGCATCACAATAGACAACTAAATCATCATTTCCATCGGGGAGAGTCAATATGGGGGCATTGCACAGCTTTTGCTTGAGGGTTTGAAAAGCTTCTTCTTGATTCGGTCCCCATTCATAAGCTTTACCCTTGTGAGTCAAAGCGGTAAGAGGGACAGCAATCTTTGAGAAGTTTGAGATGAAACGACGATAATAACCCGCAAGACCAAGAAATGAACGAACTTCGGTAGGAGTCTTCGGGGCATTCCAATTCTTAATCGTTTCAATCTTAGCAGGATCAACATGAATACCCTTGTCGTTGACGATGTGACCAAGAAATTGAACTTCCTTTAGCCAAAATTCACATTTGGAGAATTTGACATATAGTTGTTCTTTTCTCAAGAGGTCCAAAACCAATCAAAGGTGTTGTTCATGATCGGCTTTAGTCTTGGAATAGATTAAGATATCGTCAATGAAGACGATCACGAATTTATCAAGGTATGGTTTGCACACACGTTTCATGAGATCCATGAAAACTGCGGGTGCATTGGTTAGCCCGAAAGGCATAACCATGAACTCGTAATGACCATACCTTGTTCGGAAGGCAGTCTTAGGAATGTCATCTTCTTGAACACGAAGCTGATGATAACCGGATCGAAGATCAATCTTTGAGAAACAAGTAGAACCTTGAAGTTGATCAAAGAGATCATCGATTCTAGGTAAAGGATAACTGTTCTTGATAGTAAGCTTGTTGAGTTCGCGGTAGTCAATACACATGCGAAATGATCCATCCTTCTTCTTAACAAATAAGACGGGTGCACCCCACGGTGAATGACTCGGGCGAATGAAACCTTTGTCGGAGAGTTCTTGAAGTTGACTTGCAAGCTCTTGCATTTCTGAAGATGCAAGACGATAAGGAGCTCTAGCAACGGGGTTAGCTCCAGGTATAAGATCAATACGGAAATCTACTTGACGAACGGGAGGAAGACCGGATAAATCCTTAGGAAAAACTTCGGGGAAATCCTGAATGATCGGAATGTCTTGGATACTCTTCTCCTTGACATCCTTTTGAACAATATGAGCTAAGAAAGCAATGTACTTCTTTCGTAAGTACTTTTGAGCGGTAGTACACGACATCAACTTAAGTCCCTTGCAAGGCTTTTCACCAAAAACCCTTAAGGTTTCTCCCGATGGTAGCGGAATTCGGATACACTTTTCAAAGCAAATGACTTCGGCATGATGATTTGATAGCCAATCCATACCTATCATAATATCAAAGCTTCCTAGTGGCATTGGAACAAGGTTGATTGCGAATGAATGGTCATTTACTTCTAAGGAGCAATCACAAATAATGGAGTCAATTGTAATGGAGTCACCATTCGCTATTTCAACGGTGAAGGTTTTCTCTAATTGGGATCATGTCCTTGCAAGTAAAGGCTCAAAATTAAGTGACACAAAACTTTTATCGGCTTCGGTATCGAATAAAATGGAGGCATATTAACTATTAACAAGAAACGTACCATTGACCACGTCATTGACTAACTTTGGGCATTGATCACGGAAATGGTTCGGGTTACCACACTCATAACATGCTCGCCCATTTGCAATAGCGGGTACACCTTGATTAGCCACTTGGGAGTTGGTTTGGTTTGGTGGGTTGGCTTGGCCCGTAAGAGCTTTGGTCCTACAAACACTTACTGTATGACCATATCTCCCACAATAAGTACAAAGGCGACATGGGATGCTTTGGGGAAGATGGTAGTTGCAGGTGGCACAAAGTGGGTAAATTCCAACATATGGCTTTTTGACCGGTGTTTGAACCATAGGTGCAGCTTGGATAACCGGAATAGCAGGAGTGACCACAACATAGTTTCTAGTCTTCCTTTTCCTATTATTGCGGGAGGGTTCAGTTGTGGCTTCTTTGTTGTGGGTATGGGGGGTTATAGTGTCAGAAACTTTCTTGGTACCCTTCTTAGTAAGTGTTCCCGCTTTCACATGGTTATCAGTTAAGGTGGCGGATAAGCGGATAGCATCTTCAAGTGTTGCGGGATTCCTTCCTAGGACAGTATCTTGAATTTGCCTAGGTAGCCCACCAATATACTTTTCGATACAACGGGACAAAGGAGTAACCATGTGGGGCACGAGAAGACTCAACTCATGGAACCGAGTTGTATATGCTAAGCTTTCCCCACTATCTTGGGCAAGATCCCAAAATTCAGCTTCTAACTTTTTCACTTCATTTCGAGGGCAGAACTCCTCGGTCATAAGCCTTTTGACCTCATCCCAAGGTAAGGCCATAGCTATGTCAGCACCCCTATTCCTTTTCTCCCCATTCCACCATGTAAGTGCCCGTTTTTGTAGGACACTTGTAGCATGACGAACACGGAGGTTGTCGGGACAGTCACTATTGAGAAATGTATTCTCAATGCTTTCAAACCATTGAAGGAGTCTAGTAGCTCCTTCGGTTCCATAAAACTTGAGGGGATTGCACGAGTTGAAGTGCTTGAAGGTGCATTGAGATGGATTGTTACCACCATTTCCACCATTTCCACCATTATTACCACTATTGCTTCCATTTCCACCATTGTTGCCATTGGTGGCACTATTGGCTTGGGTGAGTTGTGTCACCAATTGGGTAAGAATAGCAGCAATGTCGGTGTTGGCGTTGGTTGCGGGAGCACGACGAGGAGGCATTCTACAGATTTTCACAAGACAAGAAAGATTGTAAGAACTTATGAGATTTGATAGGGTTTAATAGAATGAGAAAATAAAAATAGATATTCTTAGTTTGGATTGTACTCAAAAGTGACAAAATCACTTGAATACCATGGCACATTAAGGTCTATTAAACTTATATAATTATCAAGGAGACATGCTTTAGCCTATAAGTAAACACTCATCTCGGGAATTCCCAGGAAAGCATACGGGTCCCTCGGTTGATTGGGATTTATGCGAAATGCTTTCCTAGACAGAAAACCCAAAATACAGGTGTCACCCTTCCAGATTGCACGTGTCCTCAAATAATTTAACAAGTTTAAAAACCTTAACGAAGAAATAAAAATTTTAGAGATTTTTGCTTCAAGAATTCTTCCACATGCTAAGAAGGATAAAGATAGAAAAGAAAATAGAAATATTATGAGGTTTTAGGATATATGAAAGGATATTATTTATTAAATTATTATTTAAGAAGATCCTACTAAGTCATGATAACAAGTAAGGTATCAAATATAATAATAATTAATCATGGTAAGCATGTAGCACATAGCATGTAACACATAGCACAAAAATCATGAAACATAGTATAAGTGGGTGTCCTAAAGTTATAGTCTAGGTCAAGATGTCTAATAACCTAATTCCCTATAACCAAGGCTCTGATACCAATCTGTCACACCCCGACCGATGGCAGAATCATCGGGGCGGGACATGTAGACTGTTTATAGCACATGGTTGACTAAATTGAAATATATTAAAGTCAAATTTCCATTACAAATAATCTAAGTACAAACCAAATTCAAACAAAGAAACATAAAACAACTCATAGAATTCTTGATTTAAATTGCTAAGTCCAAATCCTATATTGAGCACGTCTTGAATCATTCTCACATATTAGGGCCTGAAACATGAATAAAATAAAGTCAACCAAAAAGTTGGTGAGTATAACACAGTTGTATATAGATAGCATATAGTTGAAAACAAATCCTTTACATAACATGATAAATAAGGCATTTATGGGGAGCAACTATTGTGTAACCATGTACAACCAAACCTTTGTAACTAGCATGCAAAAATTGTGTTGTCGGTTTCAATCACCGCGCACCTGGGTGGGTTTGTCAGACTCAATAGATCTATCATTGAAAACCGTCGGCTTGTATAGTTAATGATTGCACATAATCGCATACAAAGGTTAGCACACCTAGCACTCGGGCATAAAGCTCAAATTGCACACATGAATGTAAATAGGATTTGTACTTTGTGTTGTTTGTGTAAATGTAATGTGTAATTTGAATAATGTTCATGTTTCACCCCAAAAGTGTAAAAGAGTAAAAGGGGCTATGAAATACTCACTTGGTATGAAAGTGTAGCTAACAAAGAGTATAGATAAAATAAGAATCCTTGATACGTACGAGTTAACCTAGATAATAATGTATATTGAATCAAATATGTGCACAGAGTTTAGTCTAAAAATGAAGGTTGAATTTGTGTATAAAACTATTGATTTGTATTTAAAAGTATTGAATAACATATATAAAGTTTGAAGTAAATATTTTTAAAACATTTTGATTAAGGTTGGGAATTGAATAGTAAAATAGAATATTTATAAAATCATTGATTATGAAAATAAAGTATGTGTTAAATGTGCTTTAATAATTAAATAAATGTTTTTATTTAAAATAAAGAATAAATAAATAATCTTTATTTATTTATTTATAAAGTATGTAACTTACAAATAAAATGTTTTAAATGAAAAGTTTAATAACAAATTTAATTTTATAAACTTTTAATTAAAAGATTTTCCATTTATTCCAAGATTAATTTTTTGATCTTTTTAAATACCTTTTTATAAAACTAACTATTTTTATTTAAAAACTTAATCATGAATTTTTTTTACAAAATATAACAACAATAATTCTGATCAAAGATTCTGACCTAGACACGACCGTGCATGGGAAGGACACGACCGCGCTCGAACCACAGGCGCGACCGCGCTAGTCGGGACGCGACCGGGTTTGATCAAACAGAGGCCAACTTGGATAATTCACTCGGCACGACCGTGCCTTAGCTCGACACGGTCGTGTCTATGATTCTTAGACACAACAGGGATTAGCCCAAAGGGCATGATTAGGTCTGGACAGGAGGACACGACCGCGCTACATGAGGCATGGTCGCGCTAGATGATTAGCGCGACCGTGTCTATTCCAAATCAGACACGAATTGAACAAATCTTGTATTTATAGCGTTGGGATTGATAGGGCTTTTGATTACTGAGTTGTTACGAGTCTATTCATATAAATTAATTGTATGTAAATCGTGTTTAAGAGTGGAATCGATTAAATCCTTTCTTTTTAAAATAAAAATTCCGATTCGGACGATTTCTGTAATGAAAGCCCAGATTAATAGGGGGCTTTTGATATTGATACTGAAACGAATGAGATGGAGAGTATACTTACCCTGAAGCATATCGAATCGATGAAGAACGGTAGAACGGAATTCCGATGACGACAAGATTTAACCTCCGGTGACTTCTGCTGCGATTCCGACTGTTTCAACGGCTTCGATCGTTCCAGAGAGGATTGAATATCGTATGGTGATGGATTGCTCGAGAGTATTCGGATCGATTTTGAGGATTCGAGGCTTGGGAGGAACTTGACGGTTTCTTGAGAGGAAAACGTAATTGGATTGATAAAACTCGTAATGGACTGAGATATTTTTCTTTGTCAAAGAAAATAAAACGTAATCGGTTTCGAATTTCAAACGATCGGGCGTTTTGAAACTGCATTTACGTTTCGACTGTTACGCAGGCGCGACCGTGCTTAGGCACCGGGCGCGATCGTTCCAGGACCAGTCGCACGATCGTGCCGAGGCACTTGGCGCGACCGTGCCAGGACGAAGCACGACCATGCTAATTAGGGTTTCTTGATAAATTTTCAACTTTAGTCCTTGACTTTTCAGGTTTGATAAGTTTGAATTAAATAGTTTCCTGTATAGTGTTTGAATGTACATAATTGTGTAAAACTTGCGAATTTGTATCGAATCATTGCGTTTAGTTTACGGTAAGAAAAATAATAAGACAGTGCACGAGTATTGAGTTCGAAATGCATTACATTGAATTGAAAATATGAATACTAAAATCAGAAATGTTAAAGATAGTTCATGCGTACTTAGCAAATACGCAGATATAGGATGTTCCTGCGTACTTAGTAAGTTCGCAAACCCAAGTCTACATGCTTACATGCTAAGTTCACAGAGCCAACTACTCATGTGTACTTAGCAAGTACGCATGACAACTACTCTTGCGTACTTAGTAAGTACGTAAGGCAAAACCCATGCGTACTTAGTAAGTACGCTGAAAAGCTGAATTTGCGTACTTAACAAAAAGTAGCAGCGTTCTTAACGGATCTTGAGGAGAATGCTCGAAAAGTGTTGGATATGATAAATTGATGCTTTGAAAAGCTTAGAAATCATCTTCTAACATGCCCTCAGCCTTCCAAACACCAAATGAAGCGATAACAAAGACGAATCTAAGGATTTTTGACAGAAAAAGTAGCGAACTTTCATAACTCAGATCTGCTTCAAAAACCCTAAAACTCAAATCTGGAACACAAATCAACTAACACCGAGGCTCTGATACTAGTTGTAGGTCCCTGGAGCCTCGTCGCGCAGCGGAAATACACGGATCTGTTCAGTGATTTGTGTGGGAACAAATAAGAATGAGACAGAGAGAAACACTAACATACAGAAGAGAATCAACACAAAAACGATACGTAATCCATAACAACGAAGTCATCTCACATTATATACCGAAGAAGTACACATCTCTCGTCTACGCTCACGGTCCAGGGGAGGGAGAGCTCACCCCGCCCGGACACCTCTCGACCTAGTTCCCAGAAGTTCCACCTACAAATGAAGACAAGTCTTCTATTTATAGGGGTAGGAACATTACCTGCATACTTGGCTAAGTACGCAGGGCATTGGTCATGCGTACTTGCTAAGTACGCAAGGCAAAAGCCTTGCGTACTTACTAAGTACGCAGGACCAACCGGTGAACAAGCTAAGTACGCAGGAACACCCTTCTGTGAACTAGCCTAGTACACCGATACATAGAATTTAATCTATAGTTACTAAAACATGCTTCTACAAGAAGATACACTACCACAACTCAAGAGAGTCCGTTTCTGTAGTTTAGAGTTGAGAGTAGAGAGGCTCCTCCTCCTTGTCCGCAATAGGGGAGCCTATGAAACTTAGCGTTACGCTAGTTATTAAGGCCATTCGTAGCTAAACTCTTTGTATTGCTAGGGTGAAGATGAAGTTTGGTGTATGTTAATGTTTAACGTATTAATCTATTGGTATGTTTATGTTTTTAATTATTCGCTCTTAAAACCACATTCTAGGTGGGCTTTTTATTATCTTTTAAACTTGTCTTTACACTTGTGAGTGTTCTTGATTTTAAAGCGTAAGACCATAAAACCTTTTTAATCAAACTTCTCTTGAAACTGGTACATCTTTATACAAGAAGATTTGATAAGCCAAGGCTTGTTAATATTAATAAGGTTGTACGTATTTATACATGGACGCATTGTTGCACCGCCTCCCGGTGAACAAATTCTAATCACTCTTTTACTAATAATACTTAAGCATTTAAGTTCGATGTCTTAAACCAACTTCGAGATAGCATTCAAACAGTTGAAGGTAATGTTGTCCCTAGCGGGAAACATTACCATTTTATTATTAAAGATTATAATTCGTGAACCAAATGTTGTGAGAACGAGGCTCTAGCGGTGTACCGTGCACACATTTGTATTAGTCATACCACCAGATTAGTCAACTTAGCATTATCATATACCAAGCGGATTCGAAGCCCAAAACAATACTCTTCGTGACCTGATCATCTTAGATATATTTACTTTCTTGCTATTTACTATTCTATTATTTACATTTTTAAACGGGCTAAACGATAACAAACGTTGAGTTTTGGAACTCAAACCTGTCCATTGGTTCTTACCTAAACTATATTACACTACGATAGATACACTTGCCTATTGTGTGTCTTTTAAGTTTAAAATAATTATCATTTTATAAATTTAAAACCCGATCTCGTGAAACCAACATTTCCAAAACAAATATATATATTTTATATATTAAACACGACACATCACACATCCGCATACTTCCATCCTTCTTCCCCACAAACAAAACACGACCATCCCAAGGAGAGACACTCGGGCGTATAAAGCCCTTATCGAGCAACTCTTGAAGTTGAGTCATCAACTCCTTCATCTCTGGTGGGGCTAACCGGTAAGGTGCTTTAGCAATAGGTTTTGCTCCCGGGTTTAGATCAATCCCAAACTCTACTTCTCTCTCTCGTGGAATCCCTCGTAACTCTTCTGGAAAGACATCCATGTATTGATTCATGACCGGATCATCATGAACCTTTACCACATCTCAACTTGAGTCCGTAACACAAGCCATAAACGCCTTGCAACCGTGTGCAATAAAATTCATCGCCCTAAGATATGAACACAATAGGACGCCCTCTATTCTTTCACCCCGAATATAAAGAGATCTCCTCGAAGGAGAGATAAGTTGAATCGCCTTAGGGCCACACATAATATTTACTTTATACCTAGAGTGCCAATCCATCCCCTCAATAACATTAAACTCTCCTAACATCATAGGAATAAGATCAATCGAGAAGATTTCGCCTTCTACCTCCAACTTATAATCCACATAAACATCAAACACCAAGAAGCTCCTATCATTAGCCACTTCAATTTCTAATGGTTCACCAAGCCTTTAACTTAGAAAAGAAGTATGATTGGAAAATTTCAAGGATATAAAAGAAAGACTATCACCCGAATCAAATAAAGTAAGTGCGGGCAAAGAGTTAATCATGAAAGTAACTAACACCGCACTAGAAGTGTTCTTCGCCTCCTCAACCGTGATTTGAAATGCCCGTCCCTTAGGTGTTGGAAACCCCAACTTCTTTCCCCCACTTACACCATGCTTTAGCTCGGGACATTCATTCCGCATTTGCCCAAGCTTGTAGAAGTTATAACATAAGTTAATTGGACTGGAACACTTAATAGAGTTGTGTCCCGGTTTCCCACACCTATAGCAAGATTTGGTCTTCGCCCGACATTCACCCTTATGCTCCTTACCACAAGTCCGACAGTGGCGAACACCAGTTTTCATATATTGTTTCTTGCTAGGACTAGCAAACTTTGACTTCTTAGAAGTCAACTCCAATTCCTCTCTCTTCCTCTTTTCGCCCCGTTCACAATGAGGTAGTAACAAACTCCTTATAATCCACCGATAGCATCCGTGCTTACCAACTCCGGAAAAAATTGACTTTTGTCTAAAAACACACCCGCTAGTAATTTCATTCGCTTGCCTCAAACGGAGAAATTCTTCGGTAATACGGTCCACCGTCGCTTGGGGAAAATGGTATTTCAAGAATGCCTCCTTGAATTCCTCCCTCGAGATACTCCTGATACTACCCTTCTCCTTACGGAGATTATGCAACCAATCTTTAGCTCGCCCCTTAAGTTGGTTCACAACAAACACTACTCGATCCTCCGGGTCACAGTGACAAGTTTCAAACGTGGACTCAATCTTCGTGATCCGTCGTTGACTAAGCAATGGGTCCACCTCCCCATGGAAGTCCTTCGGCTTGCAAACTATATAATCCTTGTAAGTACAAGGTCTCCTCTCCTTCTCCTTACCTTTGTCTTTATTACTGCCATCCATGATAATAATTTCATCCCCTTTCGTTTTATTCTCCCTTTCATCAAAGGCCTCCTTCACCGCACCTAGGATTTCGGCTAAAAAGATAGGCATAGTTTGTTCAAATGCTTAGCCACGTCTTCGGAAATTCGCTTTCCGATTGCCTCTTCCACCTTGTCATTCCTAGGAGAATGGACGGATTGGGTTGATCCCGACCCACTGTCATGCCCACCCTAACACTCTTTTCTTTATTCAAATCTCCTTGTTCAGCCATTCTTCGACTGAGATTTAAAACAAACGACTTGTGACTAGTAAAACATAACTATAAGTACTTATCTTAAGTCATGCTCCTATATGAATGTAAGTATATCTGTATCTATATGCACGTATATACATACATAACCACCTTCACTAACTCCTTAGTGATGGTTATTATTACATGGCCACTATGAAGACACGTAGACATGTTACATTACTATTCATCCTGGCCAGACATGATAATAAAATACTATGCCTAAGTATATTCATTATCCCCATGTGATAACTTCCAGGATAAGTTTTAGCACACACAATCATATTGGACACCAATTAAATAATCAACAATACCATTACTAACCTTCACCTTAGCTCTGTGTCTCGGTCATGCCTTCACTGAATTCTCATTGCACCCACCCATATCAAGAGCAAATAAGTTTATTGTCTCGCACACCCACCATTTCTTTGATACCAAGTTGTAACACCCAAAATTTTTAACCGATTTTAACTTTTAATACACAACGGAATTAGGTCCCATAACATAATTTAACAAACATCATATGTTTTAGTTTAATATTAACCGTCCAAGGACTTACTACAAAACAGGTTTCAACAATTCAAAAGTCAACTATGATAGTTTGACTTAACCTTGGTTAGACGTTTACAAGTTCAAAATAAGTTATACTATTTCACTACATTCATTTATACATCTAAAAGGTTTAAGCACTCATAGGGAAGCTTAAACATACAACGGGTGCACCAAAAGGTCTTCCAATGAGAATCCATGGCTTGAAATATGACCCGGGACTAGATCGGAGCTTTTCCTACATAAAATCATCCAAACAAACAAACATTAGTAATGATAGACACCCCTTAGGACCCTTTATAAGTTAATACCTTAACTCGGGTCAAAACGACACTTTTCGGAATCAATTCAGCACAAAACAGAGGATTTTCAGCGCAACATGCGACAATACCAGCGCAAATTACGCTGTCATCAGGCCTGCACATCCCAAAATTCATTTTAAGTGTAATTCAGCCCTCCCGACTCGATCCCGGTCGTTTTTACAATTTCACAACATTATGTCATTATCATATTGAGCATATAACACTTCTTTAACATCTCACGAGACTTCATATGCAACTAAACAATCCAAACACATTCCAAGAAACTAGTTAAGCTTACAATTGCAAAGCTTAAAACTTCTACAATGTTAACACACACTTGTGAGGTTCGGAACCTCAATTTATTGCCTACTTATGATATTCTTTGATCTCAAACTCCAATCATACTTGAGTGGTTCTTTTGACCACCAACATATACCATTCTTGTGAGGTTCTTGAACCTCAGTTACAACCGCCTTTGTGAAGTTCATGACTTCAATTACTACATGTGAGGTTCATAGACCTCATTACCGACCTTTAACATACAACAATTTCATACATACGCACAAGTTACATAACCCATACTTTGTACTTGACATGTAGGGTTCAAAAGACCCCAATCCACCCATTTTTTTGTGAAGTTCAAGACTTCCATCCTCTATTACAATCCCAACCCTTGCATATAAACATAACCATTCAGACATCACTAAATAAACAATTCGCAATCAGCAACGAATAGTCTACTTCTAACATTACTAAGTAAGTGCAAGGCACTTACCTTGTGATTTAGACAATTCCGGTTTAGCTTCAATCCTAGGCACACGATCACCTATACAATTCATTCCAACATTAGGTTAGACATCCCAATTTACACCATTTGAGATTCTAACACACCCATACCACCAAATAACCAACATTCCCATTTTCCTAGATTAGATTAACATAATCAAACCCTTAACACCCTTCTTGTAACCCCTTAACCCAAATGACCCGTTTGGGAAATCAACCAAGTTCCACCAAACTCCCATTTTACAAAACACCATATAAATTGGGGCTTTATAGTGAATCGTGTGTCTATTAACTCCCAAGACACTTAAGTAACTTCCTTTAGCATTTTAACATCATTAAATAAAAAACCCCAAATTTCCCTCAAAAACCCAATTCTTGAATCCACAAATTAGATGTTTAGATGATGTTATCTACCTCATATTACTTCAATTTAAGCTAGATAACTAATTATCTAACATCAATTTCTCCTAATCTCAACCCAATCCCGTTTTTACTCCAAGAACTCAATTATCATTAACAATGGTGAAAGAAAAGATTAAAGAGGAGCTTACTTGATGTTTAGAAGGGATTGTGTAAGCCAAAACCTTCAATCTTCACATGCAATCACTCCAACACTTGATCTCAGCCCTCTCCTCTTTCTCTCTTCTTCTTTGTTTGACACAAAACACACACAAGTGTGTGATCTGCGCAGCCCCCTTTTTTCAATCAGATTTCAAAATTTACAAAACAACTCCCTTAACTTTCAATTTTGGATCCTTTCACCCAAACTACAAAACTTAATGTTTGTGACAAACCTCCAACTTTCGATTTTACTTATTTACACCCATATAATATAATATGATTATATTATATTAAAAAACCGTAAGGCCCCAAACCTGGAAGGCCTCACGCGTTGGATTTATTCATTCACAAACATTTCTTAAACTTGAATATCAAATAACGCAAATATCGTTCAACATGCGAAAGCGTAAACGTTGTATAAAACATAACATAACATAACCAACTCATAACGGGATGCAAGTCTTCATGATCAACCGGGTAACTCCTTTCGCCATCCAAGCATCACCGTTCAACTTCCTTACATGTCCTTAACCTGAATGTGCATACTCAAAAGTCAGTTACGCTGGTGAGTTCTAGTTTTAACATAAAACCTTAACTTTAAATATTTGCCAAAACTTAACATTCAACTTTATTTAACAAAAGCATATGAAAACATACAATAACATAACATCATCATAACATCGTAACATAGCATCATAACATAAGTCAACATGAACCGAATCTGCGCCTTCTTGTAACTGTCAATTCCATACATCGCATACCGGTGGAGGAAACTTAAGGCTCGTTACCTCTAGGCCATTTGTCACCTAGGTCTCCTAAGGCTCGTTACCTATAGGAAGACCAAACATACATACAAGTGAAGAAATATAAGGCTCGTTACCTCTAAACCATTCCACCAAACTTCAAGCATGGCATCACGAGGATGACACGTACCAAACTTCAAGAACAATTACCCCGCGAGGTAGATCGTACCAACTTGAAGGATCACGGTAATCCCCTTGGTGACCGTCATCACCCCAGTTGTACAACAATTGGCCAGCCACATAGGCCCCTATAAAGGTAAGGCCCGTAACATACTTCCCATACCCATAACCTCTGTTCCCGTAGGAAAACAAGGCACTTCTTTTACTTCAAAAACTTCAGTTAAAGCATTCATACGTTTTATTAAAAATCATTTATTCATTCGTAAACACTTCGTAAACTTCTTTTGGCAAAATATTTCATAAACACTTCTTTCATAACCTTTCCTTTCAAAACATCATTCATAAACATCGTTTCATAAAACGTCACATACATCATTCGTAAACACTTCGTAAACTACTTTTGGCAAAATATTTCATAAACACTTCTTTCATAACCTTTCCTTTCAAAACATCATTCATAAACATCGTTTCATAAAACGTCACATACATCATTCGTAAACATCATTTTATAAAACAGTCACATTGTTACGTATGCACACCAGCCCAAAAACATTATTTAAAACATTTAAGTAAGGGCTTATAGAACTCAGCTGAGATGAACACGGTCAAAGGTCTCTAAAAGATCTTTTAACCTGTACGTACACAACCTATCCTTAGCTTTACATACAACTCATTACATTTTACCCTTTCATACCGAGAACCTAAGGGTACATGGTTTCTTCCCGTGAACTTAGGAGTTCATGGCTCAAGGGGTTTTCGGCTTAAAGGGGGGGTTCTTGATAGTTCTCCCGTGAACTAGAAGAGCCGTGAACCTGAGGTTCCCGGCTTCCCTTTCCCCCGAGAAGTCCAGCTGCGAAACCTTACCCGGCCGTGAACCCTACCCATGCATCCCCAGCTGTGCACTTACCCAGGAATCCCCAGCCATGAACCTACCCAAGAACCTTAACTGTGAACCTTCAGTTCTTACCCAAAACCCTAGTTTTGCATGGAATCAGATCTGGATCGATGGATTCGTCAAGTTTGGAACTTTTTACGTACAAAAGGTGTATTTTCCCCTCGTGATTCCATATCCGAAGTGTGAATTGATTGACCCATAAAAACCCGACCTTTATGAGTCAAAACCCGTAAAAACCCATTATCGAGAAAAACATATAAAAACTAGAGTTTCTTACTTCAAAACGACTCCTTCCTTCAGCAAATCCTCTCTCGAGTAGTGTAGTGAGGTAGAGAACCGATCTTTAATTCAATCCAAATCTTTCTCTCTCTATGATTTTCTCTCTCTAGAAATGGTGTGGAGTTTGAAGGTGATTATGGAGAATGTGTGTGGAGGCTAGGGTTTAAACCCCAACCTTCCTCCCCTTCTCGGCCCATGGAAAATGGCCCATCTAGCAGCCCCCTAATCCCCCATCCACCTTCGCCCTTTATTTCCTCTTCGTACCACTTATTGCCTTGTCGTTATTTTCGGGATGTTACAAGTCTACCCCCTCTTACAAAAGGTTTCGTCCTCAAAACCTGTCATAAGTCCAACAATTTAGGGTATGACTCCTTCATTTCCGTCTCTATCTCCCAAGTGGCTTCAGACACCTTCCTGTGCTTCAACTGCACCTTGACCAACTAGATGACTTTATTACGTAGACGTTTGTCCTTTTGGTCAAGGATGGCCACAGATTCTTCGATATAGTTTAGGTGGTTGTCGACCTCGATGTCGGTAAGTGGTACGTGAGCAGATTCATCCGCCAAACACTTTCGCAAGTGTGATACATGGAACGTAGGATGAATCTCACTTAACTCCTCAGGCAACTCCTATCGATAAGCGACTTCACTAACCCGTGCCAATATCCTGAATGGTCTGACAAACCTCGGACTTAACGTTCCTCTCTTTCTGAATCGTATGATTCCCTTCCAGGGTGATACCTTCAACATTACCTTGTCACCAATATTAAATTCAATAGGCATTCGTCGCTTATCTGCATAGGATTTTTGACGATCTTGGGCGGCCTTCATTCGTGCCTTAATCTGGACAAACCTTTCTGACGTCTCTTTAACGACTTTGAGACTTCCCAATTCTTTCTGTCCAATCTCACCCAAACTTACATGGGTCCTGCAACTTCTCCCATACAACATCTCATAAGGCGGCATGCCTATTGTCGAGTGATAACTGCTGTTGTAGGAGAATTTGGCTAACGGTACGTGACTATCCCAACTGCCACCGAAGTCTATAATACAAGCACGGAGCATGTACTCCAACGTTTGAATGGTCCTTTCGGACTGACCATCCGTTTGCGGGTGGTATGCCGTACTGATACTAAGCCTTGTGCCCATCGCTTTGTGAAATCTTTTCCAGAACCTCGATGTGAATCGTGTGTCCCAGTCAGATACAATCATCAAAGACATCCAATTCCGTGATACTACTTCATTAATAAATACTTATGCTAACCTTTCTGACGAGAACGTCTCACGAATAGGTAGGAAATGAGCACTCTTCGTTAAACGGTCCACAATTACCCAAATAGTATCATAACCCTTAGTTGTGTGAGGTAGCTTGGTTATGAAGTCCATGTGTAGGATTGTTAAATACAAGATGGTTCTATTCTAGTTGAGATTGGTGGAAACAATCACAACTAAGCAATGTAAACAAGTAAACACAAGAAGTACTGATAAATGCAATTTGTATTAGGCTTCAATGGTTACAAGATTACATAGAAAACTCTAAGAAAAAACGCTGAGATACAATGACTCTAAGTACTACTTATATAGTAACTTAGAATCAAGACAGACCCTTGATTCTAAGGATCGGATCTAACGTAAGCCGTTGATCCTGTATTGAAGCTATTCTACATATAATGACAATAAACACTACAAAAGTTAACTTTACTCTAACGTCTTCTTAGGCATCATTGCTTGCATACTTGGAGAAGAGAGGTGGTTCTTTATTGTCTGCACCGGTGACATTCTTTCTGCGTAGAGTGTGTCAGTGTTGCAGCAGAAAGTTGTCAGTGGTGATGGTTGCTTTATCGAAGCCAGTCAGCTGCAACGTTTGATCTTCAATGTGGAATGGCTATCAGCAGCAAAGTTAGAGATCAGCAGCAAGATGCAACCATCCAAAGCTGCTGATGATTTGTCTATCAGCAGCATCAAGTGTTGATGCTACTGAGAAGCCTATCCGCAGCAACTTTGGTCTTCAGCAGATAAGGCTATCCGCAGCAGATTTGTTCTTCAGCAGAAGAACAAGTATCCGCTGCAGATAAGCTAATCCGCAGCAGTTTGTTGGTCAGCAGCAAACTCTGAGGGAAGCAGCATTTGTACTCAGAAAATTTTGTAGCCATCAGTCTTTATTTCTACAAACTCCCCCTAGACTGATGCTACTAAAACTCTATTACTTCTTTTGCTGCTGAAGCTTTTCCATGTTGCTGAGTATTCCTGCAACATCATATCCTCTCTGGTCCTTGCTGGGATTGTTAAGGGGAAGCTCAGATAGAGTCTTGATGTCTTTGATTGCCATTTTGAAGATGGCCTTGCTTGAACACCTCATCTTCTGTCCTTTAACATCTGTCAATGTGAACTCATCCTTTTTAGCATTGTAGGACCAACTGATGAATGGAGAGTGGGATTGGAGAGGTTTGGCATCAATAATTTCATCTTTGCTGGGGTTGAAGTGATGTTTGATCCCCAGTAACAGATCACTCCCACCTTCATTCTCAAGCTCATTAGCTTCACCCAGCTCCATCATTCTTTTTAGATCAGAATCTAGAAGCTGCAATACATCATCAACAGTTGTATAGATTGATCTTCTTTCTTCTGTTCTTCCCCTGGAGACTTCAAACCGTTGATCTTGAGTGTTGTAGAACCAGTTGATGATTTCTTTTGAGTCTTCTGGTTTGGTAGTAAGTTTGCTTTTCTTCTTGGGAGGTTGTTGATGAGTAGGAGCTGGGTGGAAGGATTTGGACTTTTTGGGTGGAGAGGATGGAGGTCTAGGATGGAGAGAGGAAGGTTGTTGGATAGAGGAAGTGGTGGATGAGGGAGAAGGCTTGGGTTTCTTTGGTTTCCTTTCTTCTTCTTGATTGATTACCCTCTTCTTTGAGCCTTTCTTCCCCAGTCTTTCTCCCTCTTCCTTTTTGACTTTAAAGTAAAGGGCTTGCAGGTTCATGAAACTCATGGGACCCAACCTTTTCCCACTTTCTCCTCTAGCCTTTAGGAAGTCAATCATGACCTTCCTTTCTTCATGGGATCTTTTGTTGAAAGCAGTGGTATTCTTGGATTTCTGTTTGGCTTTTTCTTCTTCTTTAGCCCTTTTCTTATTTGCCAATAGACCTTGCTGACCCATGACGGCTCTGTAGATTTCTTTATTGGATAACTTCTCAACGTAGTCTGCATCCTCACCTTAAGAAACAAGAGCTTTTATCCACTCCTTTCTCATCTCTTTGGCTAGTTTAGAGTCAGTAATTCTAAACTTAGCCTCTTCTTTTCTTTTCCCCTCTCTTTCTTCTACTTCTTTAATTAAATGTTCTTGCAACTGAAGAGCTAGAGCTTCATCTTCTTGTATTTGGAAAGCTGCAGGAATCTTGACTTTTAAATCATCCAGCTGCTTAGCATACAGTTGGATCTCTTGTTCTCTGAGGAGAATTGCTGTTTTTCTGTCTTGTGCTTTTCATAATTCAGCCATCTCCTCTTCTTCTCTTTTTCTTCTTCTTCTTCTTTCCTCCTTTTCCTTCTTTTCCTTCACTAACCTTTATGCATCTTCTTCTGTCATAGGTCTCTTCCCCTTGCCTTTGTTGGATGCCTCTGCTTCAGCTTCATTGACCTCAACAGCAGATGTAAGAGATGTTGTTGGGATCTCAGCTTCAGCTTCATTGGCAGTTTGGAGAATGGACAAGGGAAGGACACTTTCTTCATCTTCTTCCCATTCAAGACCTATTACTTCTTTCCACCCTCCCTTCACCTTTTTCCTCTTCTTTTCTTTTGGATTCTTCTTCTGTGTTCAGTCTGGCTGTAGGTGAGGAAAGGAAGGATAGATCTGAGTCAGAGTCAGAGGCATCCATTGCAAGTAGACCTTCCTTTTCAAGCTGAGCTTTGATGGTTTTTATCATTGCTTGACTCTCTAAGGAATTAACATTGCAGATGTGTGTTCTGAGTTCGAAGACCTTGTGCAGGAAGTCTGAATTTAAGAGTAGGATCTCATTGATGTTGATTGAGAGATATGATCCATTACTCAGGAGGAATGTGAAGTCAGAAGACCCAGTGCTCGACCATCCTAGCACTTCCACATCTCTGACTACTTTGTTGTACAGAGATCTTCTCTAGTAGACAACTCTTCTTCTGTTAAAGTGCTGCTCCTGATTAAGTCAAGTCTTCTAGGAGCCAGTCTTTGTTTTGCTGCTATTGAAGATTCTGCACTGTCTTTAGGATAGGCCACCCTGTTTACTTCTTCTAATTGTGTTTCAAACCAGGGCAGATTTTCCTCCATTAGGCCTTGGAACCTGCGGATTGCAAGTTCTGCTGAGAGATCTGTAGAGGTGTTGATGCAGTTGGATAGGTACAGTTCAAGCACTTAGAGTGGATTTAGTTCATTCCAGTTCAGCTCTTCTACTCTGCTAAACTCTTTCCCAATCCAGAATCTCTGAGTTGAAACATCATACCCTCAAGCTAGTATGGAGTCAAATTCTAGCTTATTTGCAGACAGTGTGAATTGGGGGGCAGTGATTTGTTTTATTATTGCTGCTGCTTCAGGAACTATGCTGACTGATGGAGGTGTGTCTTCATTTTGACTTTCATCCTTTAAAACCTCATCAACAGCTCTGATAACCAACTTCCAGTCCTTAGTGATTTCTTCCTCTTCATCTACTGAGTCTGGCAAGTCATGAACTTGAACAAAGGCAGGCTTGAATAATGAACTTTGAAATGCGGCCTGCTCTTGTATCCATTCTTCTAGGCTATCAGCATCATCTTCTACTTCAACTATCTCCCCCTTTTTGGTTGCATCAGTGTAAATGGCTGCATCTGTTTGAGTTCCTACTGATACAAGGGAGGGAGTAGGCACAGTTGGGCATTGATGGGCTTCATGCATAGAGACTTGGTGCCTTAGTTTGGACACTTCCGCCTCTAGCATAGCTACCCTGGCCGTCAATTCCATATTATGAAGTTTCAGTCTGTCCTCATCCACAGTTGGGGAATCCTTGGAGCTAGATGGGGCCTTAGGCCTAGCCTCTGCATCCCCATCACCCAGGTTTTCTTGGCACCTGGGATTCCTCTCAGTGAAGAGTGTTTCAAAGGAAACATCCTCAATGTGAGTTGCCGTGGTTAGGGTCTTAGTTATGTTGTCACTGTCCTCCTGGGCAGTTATTGTACCAGGAGTAGTGAAAGCCCTTTCCACAATCACTCTATCAGTATCACCAGAGTGAACCTTCTAGGGTGATGAACTTGGGTTAGGTGCACCAGTAGCCAAGTCAATCAATACCTCCGAGATAGTGTTTGTTGGAGAAGGTATATCATCTTGATAAGGAGCCTCTGCACTTAAGTTTAGAGTAGAGAAATAAAGGTATGGCTCAGCAGGTTGTTCTATGGATCAGGGATGTGATCCTGATCCTAATAGAGAAACTTCTAAGGAGGTCTCTCTAATGTTTTGGCAATCCCTTTTGATATTCTCATCAGAATGTTGGGATTCTGAATGAGGGCTTTGAGGTTGGGATTGGGCCTTTGAGACAAGAAGAGAAGGAGTCTTCTTGCTCCTTTTTTCTAGTGTATGTTGTTGCAACTATGGCCCTTTGTTCCAGCTGAATGATAACATCAAAAACAGATGTAAGTGATTTTTGTACCTGTGCATCCTTAGTAGTATGCACAGGGGTTCGAATAGTGGAAGCAGATGGTTGTTCAGGATGTGAGGAGGAGGGTGTGGGATCAGTATCAGCTGGGATTGCTGAACTGTCACCCTGGGTACTTTCTATGTTCACCATTGTAGATAACAATGGAACATTGACCCCTGAGAACCTTTTGGGAACAGTTCTCATGCTTTGAAAAATGTTGCTTTTATGACCCAACATAAGATAGATTTTTGCAGGTTTTGAATGTTCTTTTATTTCATTGTTAAAAACCTCCTGCAAGAATCTTGGGTACATGAAAAACTGATGCTTTGCACCCTCTTGAAGGTTGTATCTCAAACCTTCAAATATGAGATGTGCAAAGTTGAATCCTTGGCTAGTAACCATACAGGGAACAGCAGAGGCAAGTGCAGAGCTCACTTGATGCCATCCACTTCTCTTCTGTGATATGCATTGTAGAAGAGTGTGGCATAGATACTTCCATGGGGGCCCCCATAAGTGCCTTCTCTATTGTGTACTCATTCTGATTTCCAGTGTACCCTATGGATACAAAGGTCCTCATGTAGACTTCTTTTGAGTACGAAATGTCGGCCCCTCATCTTGAAGCTTGAGGTGTTTGCGGAGAGTGGCTTCAGAGATGGTGATGTCATTGCCATCTACCTTGGCTTTAATTTGGGGTATCCCCTGTTCGGTAGAGTAGATGGCAGATTTCCAAAAATCCTCCATGTTAGGAATGTAAATGGGTGGGTTGACAGTGAGTGCATGGTATATTTTTGATCAACAGAGAAAGCCGATCATGTCACAAACCCGTCGGACTTCTTGCCTTTTATTAAGTATGCTGTGAGGTTGTGATATGGAGAGAACTTATCATCTGGATGGTTTATGTCTACCTCTACCATTGTTTGGTTTGGAGGGAAAGAGGAAGGTTTTTAAGTAGGAATGGAAGGCTTTGAATGTTGTGGGGGCTTGAGAGAAAGTGATGGGAGTTACGGCGAAATTGAATGTGAAGGGGTGGTGATGAAATTTGATTTGTTCTTATAACGGCAGAGGAGGGAAAAGCAAAATGACTTGTGCAGTACAACCTCATTCACTTTTTACTGTTACAGCTGTAATGCATTATAGCAGTCATGGTAAAGACTGAAAGGAATTTTTACAGCGAGTAAAAGTTAATTTAGACTTATTTTTACCCATCAGCAGGAAACTTGGTTACTGCGGATGATTAAGCCTATCCGATGCAAGCTTGGTTGCGGCGGATAGTTAAGTCTGTCAGCAGCAAACTCTATTGATGTTGATGGATGCATTGATCCGCAACAAGGGTGTTGCTACTGACTGCCTTAGGGCTATCTTCAGGAAACTTGTTCCTGCTGATAACTTAAAACGGTTAGTGGCAAAAACTTTGCTGCTGATTATTAAACCTGTCAGCAGCAAAAATGGATGCTGCTGACTTGTAACTTTTATTTATAACAAAAGACAAACACATTTACAATATTTTTTTAGAGACATATTTTAATCAAAGTTCATCATACCAATAGATTCAACTAAATATCTAAATCTAGCTTCATCAAACGGTTTTGTAAACAAATCAGCATATTGCTCATTGGTATGAACTTTGGTTAAAATAAGTCTCTTTTTCTCAGCTGATCTCTTATGAAGTGATATTGCTCATTGGTATGAACTTCGATCCATATGCAGCAGCTGTAGTGGAGTATCATTTGTATTCAAAGTCTTGGGCTTGTGAGAACTCTCGTGTTACTTCCCCTTCAAACAAGCAATGCAATGATCTTCTAGCTGGAATTCTTCATCAGGAAGCCCTCTGACAAGATTATCCTTCACCAATTTGTTGATGGTTTTGATGTTAACATGGCTTAATCTCCTGTGCCAGAGAGCTGATTCATCAACTGAGGCTTTTGACAGAAAACATGATACACTGCCAGATGGAGTGATCTCATTCATTTCAAGCACATAAATATTTTCTTTTATCTGAGCGGTTAATAAAATCTTTTTTGGAGGAGGTTTGGATAAACCAAGAGATAGTACAAAGCATTCTTTGTCTGTGAAGAGCATCCAATGCCTTTGATAACAGACCAGGGAAACACTCATGAGATTGAAGTCCAATTCTTTGACATAATTTACCTTATCAATACTCATTCTTTCATTTGACACAGTCCCTTGTCCAGTAATAAATCCTCCTTTTCAGTCACTTCCAAAGGCAACATATCCTCCATTGAAGTGTCTGAAGTTGGAGAGGATGGATCTGTTGCCTTGCATGTGCCTGGAACAACCACTGTCTACCACCCAGGTGTTATTCTTGTGACCTGGCTGCCCCTGCACATGAGAGAGATCTAGTTTGTGGGAGGAATCCAAGATCTTGCATCCTTGAAGAAAAGGGTTCTCGGAATATCAGATTCAGCATGTGTGCATTCAACAGAGCCAATGATGATTCTTGGAGGGATAGAAGCTGGGATCTTGGCTTTCCATTGCTAAGGAGATGGTTTTCCAGTTCTCTTTGCTCTGTCATCATCTGATGTTGCTTTGGCTGCTGATGGATTTGCTTTATCAGCAACAGATTTTGTTGCTGATGACTTTAGCTTATCAGCAGTCGATTTTGTTGCTGATGAAGACTTTGGCTTATCAGCAGCAGATTTTGTTACTGCTGATGGTTTTGCTTAAGCAGCAGAAGACAAAGTTGCTACTGATGGTTTTGCTTGAGCAGCAGCAGACTTGGTTGCTGCTGAAGGCTTGTCTTTTGGTTTCTTGGGCTTGGTTTGATTACCAACATTTTTGCTGGCTGCTGATGGTTCAACAACCAATGTATGCTTATCCTTCTTTACCTTGTTGACGGAGGGCTTCTTTGTAGAAGTTCTCATGCTTATGGGCTTTTGTTTAGGAGGGGCTTGATGAAGGATCTGGTTGAAGGGATTAAATTCACAAGTTGTAGCAAAGTGGTCTGATTCACCACAGATGATGCAAGATTGTTGAGGCTTTGGCAGCTGCTTCCTTGGTGGGGAAAGAGAGTTTCTGAAATGAGTTTCCTTGGCTTCAGAACTCCTTACCTTTCTGTTCTTGTTTGTCTTCTCAAAAGCATGTTGTTTGAGGTTTCTTTTCTGCTGAAGGTAGTAGCGCAGGTGCTGGCAGTGTTGTTGTATTCGCCACAGATAAAGCATGATTTAGCCAGTTTGTCCCTTGAAAGGTAAACATAGTCCTTTCTTTTGAACAAGTCTTTGAAGTTCCATGGGTGAGCTTTGTTGGGCTCAAAGGTAGCTTCTTCCAATTTCTTTTGAACATATGGAACTCTTTCTCCAGGCGCATGACATATGTCAAACACTTTTCTTTGAGGCTTTGAGTTGGTGGAGGTTGAAGACTGTCCCTTTTCAACAGTTAGCTTTCTTCCTTCTGGAGGATAGCTGATTTTGATTTGGTTGAAAGGCATAGGAACCGGAACAGCTGGTAAAGGGACATGAGCACTTGTTTGAATGACTTCAAGAACAGGCGGTGCGGGTACTTTTACTGGTGATGAGGCCTCCTCAGTTTTAGTGGACTCTGAGCAAGTTGACTCAGATTCTAACGAGGTAGTGCATTCTTGCACCAATGGTTCATGCCTTGAAGGATCAAGATCTCGGTTGGCCTTTTCAAGATTTGAGAGATTGAAGCTTGGTTCATGGATGGCAATGTAGTCAGCAGGAGGTGCAACAGCTTGGTATTGTTCAGCATGATACCCCAGACCAGTTTTTACCTTGTCATGAATTTGAGCATCCAAAAGTTTTTGCAGCTTTTTGGATACAAATTCATATTTGTCAACATGAACTTTTTGTTCTGCCAATTCTGCTCTGGTAGCTTTTAATCTAGCCAGTAGATCATCAATCTGAGTTTCAAGATTGGTTTGTTCATGTTTTAGTAATGAAATCTCTTTCTTTAGGCAGTTAATTTTTTCTTTATAACTGTTTTCGACTTTTATGAATTCAGATTTCATTAGCTGAAACTCTTCATTTTGATCTATAAGGTTTTGATTATGCTTTCTGTAGCCTAACACCTTATCAATACAAGCTTGGGAACAGAGATGTTCATATACCTGAGGCGGTATCTCAGTTGTGTCTACCATAAGAGCTTGGTTATTAGCAGGCAGATCTTCATATTGGAAGCTCCAGCCAAAGTCAGAAGTTCCAACAGCTGCACAAACTACAGTTTGACTGGAGGAGTAACTTGTTGCTGTTGTTGTCTTGGTTGGGCTTGGTGAGCTTGTCTTGATTGAGGAGCTGCTGGGTTTGCCCTAGGTGCCTTGCATTCTCTAGCAAAATGACCCAGTTGGTTACAGTTGTAACATCTTAATTTGCTTTTATCCAAGCCAACTCTAGTGTTGGAGTTGTTACTTGTAATGGGTCTTCCGGTTCTAGAGTAGAACCTTTTTGCTCTTATAGAGAGCATGGCATACGAGTGCTGTATATCCATTTCTTCTAAGTCATCTAGATGGAAGCATTCCAGATCCTCCTTGATAAAGGACATGTTGCTTGAGTTTTCAGAAACAAAAGGTTTCGTCCTCGAAACGTGTCATAAGTCAAAAAATTTAGGGTATTGTGACACCCAAAATTTCAGGTCAATATCCATATTTCATAAATGCACGTTCATAACATATATTTCCTGAAGTTTTATTTTGACTAAGTAAAGTCAATGAGTCTAGCAAAGGAATTTAATTCATGATTAAAAACTTTTAAAGAATTACTAGAAAAAGTAAGCAGTCATAAACCATAAAATACGGTCGTTGGTGATTAAAAATAATTGTAGATGCATAATATGTCCCTAATCCCTTGTAATATGTATTTCATCTATGTTTAATGTAATTATTTGATGTATTAATGAAATTACATGTTTATCCTTAATGTTTACTCATATATAACGACTGTGTATTAAATGATCTGATAAATATCGATAACGTTGATCAATCGTGCTATTGAAAGGCCCATTCGCACGAATGGATCATGAGAATGATCCATTCGCGCGAATAGATCATGAGAATGATTCATTCGCTAGAATAAGTCATGAGAATGATTCATTCGTACGAATGAACCATTCTAATGATTCATTCTTACGAATGAACCATTCTACTGATTCATTCGCACGAATGAGTCCATTCACATGGCTCATTCATACGAATGGCCTCTGCACTATATATATATAACTTTCACTTCATGAGCACATATACAACACATATACACATAGAGAGACTGACCAGAGCAGAACCAACAGAACACAAACTCTTTGCACCTGTATTGTCGAATCTCTGTCCGTTGAGAGTTTCCAGGTCTTGTATCCAACTTCTCTACACCAAAGGGTCGATAGAAACCTTCGTTTCGACATCTAATCCGCTCGTTTCTTAAGACCCGATCCGTGTCATAGATTGGATTGCCAATCAAATCGGATTCCGCACGATTTGGTTCGGTTAATGTGTTGAATCATTGGATCAAGGTAGATCCCGATCCAACAATAATGTTATTCCAGAAAAGTCTAGAGACACGTTTGAATATAAAAACATAAATGTTGGTGACTAAACTTTTAAAAAAAGTTGACATATAAATGTTTGTTGTATGGCTCTAAGTTATGTTATGTGTATTCATGTATAATATAGTTATAGTAATAACTATGTCGGGTTAACTATTAAACTATTGAGACTAGTCAAACCACACAAAAACACATAAGTAATGAATCGTTTAAAAGTTTTACACCGGGTATTAGATCACGCGATCACCTAGGGGATTTATACCACCAAAGAACCCACCTATCTAGCCATTAATGGATTTCACAACACCCAACCCCCCACCCTATACCCCTCTCGGACGAAATGTGGGTGTAGCCACCCACTAACTCATAAATGCTTGCATACATGGCTTACATGCACACCCTCTTCCACTTTAAATGATTACATGCAATTCCCATCAACCATAAGTGGTAATGATGAAGATGTGATCAACACTCAACTCCCATCCTTTCTATATACATATATACGGCTCACACAATGAACACACATGCACACACTCTTTCAAAAATCCAAGATCAAAACATAGAGAAATTAGTTAGGAGTTGGGAGATTCAAGGAGTTCTTGAAGAATCAAGGATTGGTTGTAGCTAGGGAACCAAGCCATTTCTCACCTTCTTCTCGTGATTCTTCACCTAACTTGTCTAGCGGTATGAAACCGACATCCATCTCTAAAGTTCTCTTTACTTCTTGAATAAAGCACGTTGTTCATCCTAATAATCAAAGAGATTTGAAAAGCTAAAGAGTTTTATAAGTTTAACTTTATTATGTTTAAAAATTATATTTTATATAAAAAGATGTATGTGGTTCGAAAATGATAGGCTTATATACATAGATTATTGTCTTAAAATATTTTATGAGATATTAGTTATTTTGATTTCATGATGCTAAGGTATGAGTTGTTAAACTAAAAGATTTGTGTAAATATATAAAAATGATCGAATTTGTAGAAAACACATGTGTATGCATATTGTTGATTATAGTAACTTGAAATGGTAATAATACATATTATATATATATATATATATATATATATATATCGAAATTCATATATGTATTTATAGGTGAATATTCTTGTTGGAACATTTGATATTAAAAAGGGAAATAGTAAATTAAAAACTATGAATAATACTTGGATAAGTGAAATATATGTGTATATGTATATATATGTGATCGCATGAAACATGTAAAAATATATATTTATGTGTGTTTGAAGTTTGGAAATTTGGTAGATTAGTAAGCATGAAAAGCATGAGTTCATATAAAGATATTAAACATATACTTGAATAAATGATCTAGTGTATGTATACATGTTTAGCAACCGAAAAATGTATAACTATATGAGTATGAACATAACTTGTTGAACATGAAAAGTTGCTAAACAACGCATGTAAATATATGTGTATTTATATATTGAAGTTATAATATATAAATATAAGTGATGGAAGATTAGTAACTTGGGATGAGTTATGAAACGACTAAATAGTTGAAATCATATATATGCTTATAACTTGTTTATAGCATGGAACGTGGACTTGATTAATGAAATCTAAAGATGTTTGGTTTAAATAAATGATCGCATGTATTCACGAAACATATTTAAGTGTATGTTGAAATATGGTTATACATGTGTGTAGATATTGGTGAAAATATAAATATATGACAAGTTAATAAATGTCGTTCGGAACAAGTAATTGTATATGGGCGTGTTAACATGGATTAAGTGCACATAGGAGTAGACATACGCATAACATACTTGAACGATATCTATGATTTTATATAATTATTGGAAAGAAATAATTATGTGTTTATACGTGACTATAATGTGAAATATTACAAGTTATTGCCAAAAATAATATTTATTTTTGGATATATATATTAAGTCACCAATATGGAAATATAATATTTTCTTGGATAATAAGTAAAGCGTCTAGACTGGAATAATAATCACCAACGAGTCGTTACGAGAAAACATTGTTTTAAATAAACTAAGACGTACTTAACAGGAATAGTTATGTCGGTGAACAACTTGCGTTTAAGACAGGTAGTCTTAACGTGTTTAGTATCCTTGTGTAAATAGGATACGGATAGACGGGTCTGCTTTTATTCAAATATTTGCTAGCATATACTTCTATCGAGGTGAGTTTCACTAACCCCTTTTTCTAAGTTTTTGAAATGTTTTGGGGTGGAAACATACTCGTAAAGAATTTTCCTATGTAAATGAATGAACAAATAATCAGACCGTATGTGTGCATTGAGGGAAAGATAAAGCGCTTAAAGTCCTCGGAATAAAAACTTAGTAACTATTAGCTATGGACATAGCCCGCGATTCTATGGATAGTACTATTGGGGGTGACGCTCCCGGTCATGGTTAGTCGCGCTAACCAGGGGTCCAAATGGCCGAATGACCGCATATTATCCAACAATTTAGGGTATGACTCCTTCATTTCCGTCTCTATCTCCCAAGTGGCTTCAGACACCTTTCTGTGCTTCTACTGCACCTTGACCAGCTGGATGACTTTATTACGTAGACGTTTCTCCTTTTGGTCAAGGATGGCCACGGATTCTTCGATATAGTTTAGGTGGTTGTCGACCTCGATGTCGGTAAGTGGTACGTGAGCAGATTCTTCCGCCAAACACTTTCACAAGTGTGATACATGGAACGTAGGATGAATCTCACTTAACTCCTCAGGCAACTCCAATCGATAAGCGACTTCACCAACCCGTGCCAATATCTTGAATGGTCCGACAAACCTCGGACTTAACTTTCCTCTCTTTCTGAATTGTATGATTCCCTTCCAGGGTGAAACCTTCAACATTACTCTATCCCCAATATTAAATTCAATAGGCATTCTTCGCTTATCTACATAGGATTTCTGACGATCTTGGGCGCCTTCATTCGTGCCTTAATCTGGCCAAACCTTTCTGACGTCTCTTTAACGACTTCGAGACTTCCCAATTATTTCTGTCGAATCTCACCCCAACATACAAGGGTCCTGCACCTTCTCCCATACAACATCTCATAAGGCGGCATGGCTATTGTCGAGTGATTACTGTTTTTGTAGGAGAATTCGGCTAACGGCAGGTGACTATCCCAACTGCCACCGAAGTCTATAATACAAGCACGGAGCATGTCCTCCAATGTTTGAATGGTCCTTTCGGACTGACCATCTGTTTGCGGGTGGTATGCCGTACTGATATTAAGCCTTGTGCCCATCGCTTCGTGAAATCTTTTCCAGAACCTCGATGTGAATCGTGTGTCCCAGTTAGATACAATCGTCAAAGACATCCCATGCCGTGATACTACTTCATTAATAAATACTTTCGCTAACCTTTCTGACGAGAACGTCTTACGAATAGGTAGGAAATGAGCACTCTTCGTTAAACGGTCCACAATTACCCAAATAGTATCATGACCCTTAGTTGTGCTAGGTAGCTTGGTTATGAAGTCCATGGTAATGTGTTCCCACTTCCATTCTGGTATATCAATGGTTGAATCTTCCCATACGGTTTCTAGTGTTCGGCGTTAACTTGTGAGCAAGTCAAGCACTTGCTTACGTATTTCGTCACTTCATGTTTCATCCTAGGCCACCATTATTCCTTCTTCTGATCTTGGTACATTTTGTTCATACCGAGATGGATAGAGAAACGAGACTTATGAGCCTCATCCAAGATTTTGGTTCTAAGCACGCCACCTATAGATATCCACACCCGTCCAAAATGTGTCCAAACACCAAGGGTGTTATACTCCAATTTATCATGTTGGCCAACCATTCTCTCTTTCTTTATATTCTCCTCTTTAAGTGTATCATCTTGAGCCTTTTCAATTTCCCACATCACATCCGATGTCACCACCAACTGGCAAGCTTTCACTCTAATAGGAGCTGGCACGTCCTTTCGACTTAGAGCGTTAACCACCACATTTGCCTTTCGAGGATGGTATATGATTTCGCAATCATAATCTTTCAAAAGTTCCAACCATCGCCTCTGCCTCATATTAAGTTCTTCTTGTTCGAAGAAGTACTTCAAATTTCTTCTTCAAAAACAAAACCGGGGCACCCCAAGGCGAGATGCTCGGCTGGATAAATCCTTTCTCAAGTAATTCATCTAGTTGTGCCATTAGATCTTTCATCTCCACTGGTGCTAGTTGATATGGAGCCGTGGCCATGGGTTGGGCATCTGGTACTAAATCGATTCAGAACTCAATCTCTCTATCTGGTGGTATCCCAGGATAATCCTCTGGGAACACCTACGGGTACTCACGTACCACGAGTACATCGTCTAGTTCCTTCACTTCCTTACACTTGTCAATCACGTATACCAGATAAGCCTTGCATCCGCGTCTCAAGTAATTTGTTCCCTTAATCATCGAGATGATGTTAGGCATCGGGACTTCGCGATCTCCGAAAACCTCGACTTTGCTACCATCCGGAGCCTTGAGTCGGATTATCTTTCTTTTGCAAATAATTTGAGCTTCGTTGGCAGTTAGCCAATTGTAACATACCAAAACCGGTAATAAATAAATAATGACACGATCAAAATTATAATTTTTAAATGGCGAAAGAAAAACGGATGGGCTTGGGCTCGGCTCCAACGGGCCGAAGGAAGCCCAAGTATATAAGGACAAGGGCTGCCCCAAACCTTTCATTTCTACCATTCACAAGTTCTAGAGAGAGAGAAGAGAGCTCGGGTCTAGAAAGAGAAAGTGACGGATCGACTCAGGAATTCAGGAGAACGTTGCTGCTGTGCTCGTGATCATCTCCTTCGAATCAGAAATCCAATCCAGGTAAGCGTTCGATCATAATCTGAGTTTTTATGATTTTTTTAGGATTTTCGGTTTTAGCCCAACAGATGATGATTTTACGGATGAAACTTGAAAATGAGCTTAGGTATAGCATCTAGAATGAAAACCGAACGCATTGATCAAAGAAAATTTAGATATCGACACGATCAGATTCGCATGCAGAACCTTCGGGTTTTTGGGGAAGAAGACTGATTCATCGAAACTACTAGTTTCGATGTAGGTGAATCCATCGAAACTACTTAGTTTCGATATATATACAGACCCATCGAAACTACCATAGTTTCGATATATATATACAGACCCATCAAAACTACCTAGTTTCGATATGCCCACGATCCGAAGCTAAGATAATACATAAGTTACTTACCGAAATACCATAGTTTCGATATGTACCTATGACTCGAAACTACCAAGTTTCGATATGTACCTATGACTCGAAACTACCAAGTTTCGACATAAGCAACCTATCGAAACTACCAAGTTTCGACATAAGCAACCTATCGAAACTACCAAGTTTCGACATAAGCAACCTATCGAAACTACCAAGTTTCGACATAAGCAACCTATCGAAACTACCAAGTTTCGATATAAGCAAATCCATCGAAACTACTAGGTTCAAGCATAGTAATGTCTAGTGTCATCTAGGAGCACTACCTTACGTGTATGACTTTATTATACAGATTGTGAGTGACATTAGTGACGCTCAGTAACCAACTAAGTGTATCTCATAAACTACTCATCAGGTGAGTTGTATGTGCCCCCTCTATGTTATGTGTAAACCTTATTAAATGTTTTGAGGCTGAAGTGTATACACTAAAAGAATGAATGATAAGAATGCCAATATGATCATACGTGTTACATGAAAGTAATGATGAACAAAGAATGGACCCAATAACAAAGAATGAAATGAAAGTATGACATAACTTATAAGAATGAAATCTTGCTTTATATCCATATATATATATATTGCTTGCTATGAATGAATAAACGTTATGAATGGAATAATGATAACGGCTACCTCGGTAGACGGACGACCACTCGACTATTATGTAGCCAGAAATGAAAGTCTAGAAAGGTAGACTAAACAGGCCACTACGGTGGAGTTAGTCCCGAAATCGATGCACGACTGTATAATTAGTTCGGGTGGGAGACGGATACCTTAGGGCAGTCAGACAAATATGACGGACTACGACGGTAGGACGGTTGTAAGTATGACGGACTACTTCGGTAAGACGGTTGTAAGATAATGACGGACTACTTCGGTAGGACGGTTGTAAGATAATGACGGACTACTTCGGTAGGACGGTTGTAAGATAAAGACGGACTACTTCGGTAGGACGGTTGTAAGATAATGACGGACTACTTTGGTAGGACGATTGTAAGATAATGACGGACGGACACTAGTTGTCGGACGGTTGTAAGTATGGTGGACTACGACGGTAAACCGCGACGTTTGTTTTTGTGACTCACGTAATCATTGATGGGCCGATCCCCCTTATGTGTAAGACCAGCAAAGGCACAAATAAATGTAAGAATGTATGCATCTATATATGTACCCACAAAGATTATAAATATGAAGGAAAGAATCGAAACGGAATATATATATACATGAATACTTACGAAAAATTATGACAAGAATTAATGTTTATGCGTACTTGATTTAAACTAGAACTCACCAGCGTTAGCTGACTTTTAGTATACATTTCAGGTGACAAAAGGAAGGGTCGTGCGAAGGCGTGATGGTTACCCAGCATCAAGACTGACATCCCACTTTTATATATGTTAAGACAAATGTTATGTTTAATGTTAAGACTTCCGCTGCTATGTTATGTTATTGAATGATGTATGCTTCCGCTGTGTTTGAATGTTTTTAATTAAAAGTTCAGTGATCAATGACTATGTTTATGAGTAAATCCAACATGTGAGGTCACCCGGGTTTGGGGCCTTACAAGTTGGTATCAGAGAAATAGTTTGAGAGATTCAGACATCCCTAAATGTCTGGACTTAAACTGATTATGGGACCAACGCACGGATGTCAGTATGGGTAACCAACGCCAACACTAGCACGGTAAGTAAGTACTAGAGTTAATAAACTTGGAAAATAATAGATACCTTAACTTAGAACAAATAGATGTCAATGTCACAACCGATTTGAAGAGTTTTGAACCCGAAAAAGCAATGTAAATTAGTAATCACAAACCGGTCACTGTAATTAAAAATTTACCTTGCTCGTACTGTTCCAAACTATGATATGAAGGAATGGCATTGATGTATTCCCTTATAACTATCAGAAACTAGGAACAAGAACGAATGATTAAGTATTATGTAAAGGGCCTACTTCAAAGGGTTCGTGTTCATGTGAAAGCCAACCTACCCTCGACCTTCGAGTCGGTAGTGAATCTGAGCGGAATCGTCTACGACGATTATGCCAATGAGGACCCACTAACAGAGACCAAATGAGAAAATGGGAGAACCCGTCTAGAGGCACCGGAAGAAGGAATGTAACAACCGAAATTAAGAAACCAAGGTCGGAAGGGTATGAAACTTGCAAGAAATGTGGAAGGAAACATCTTGGCGAGTGTCGAGTTGGCACCACCACATGTTATAGGTGTGGGAAGGTGGGACACTATTCTCGTGACTGCTTAAGAGACACTAAATGCCAAGGATGTAGACTGTTTGGTCACCTGACTAGGGATTGCAGGAAAACCAGACAATCCGGTTCGGGAAAGGAAAAGGAAGCTGAAAAGGAACAGCCAAAGGCTAGGACTCGAGCCTATGCACTGACTGAGGAAGAAGCAAGAGGAAACCCTGATGTTGTGTCAGGTATGTTTCTAGTAAATGATGAAAATGCTGCTATTTTATTTGACTCTGGTGCTAGTAAAAGCTTCATATCAAATGCATTTAGTCGTAAACTAGATTGCACTATCAACACCATAGTAAAGGCCTTTAGCGTACAAACTGCCTTGGGTAAAAATTCGAAAGTGTTTCAAGTAACAGAGGATTGTATCATAGAAATAGAGGGCCATAAGTTTCCTTCTAGATTATTCCTTCTCACCTTAGGAGGATTCGATATAGTATTGGGTATGGATTAGTTAGCTGCCAACGAAGCTCAAATCATATGTAAACGTAAGAAGATACACCTCAAAGCTCCTAGCGGAAGTCCAATTACGGTTTATGGGGATTGGAATTGCACAATGCCAAACGTCATTTCGATGATCAAGGCCGAAAGTTACATGAGGCGCGGTTGCGAAGCTTATCTGGCGTATGTTATTGACGATAGAATGAAAACGAAAGCACTCAAGAATGTACCCGTGGTGTGCAACTTTCTGGAAGTATTCCCTGAGGAATTACCTAGGTTGCCACCCGGTCGGGAAATAGAATTTCAGATTGACTTACTGCCAGGAGCTGAGCCCGTTGCCAAAGCCCCCCTACCGATTGGCTCCGACAGAAATGAAAGAATTGATGTCTCAACTACAGGAATTAACAGAAAAAGGATTTATTAGACCGAGCATTTCACCATGGGGCGCTCCGGTACTATTCGTAAAGAAGAAAGACGGCAGCATGCGCATGTGCATTGACTACCGTGAACTGAACAAGAGGACAGTAAAGAACAAATACCCACTGCCTAGAATAGATGACCTTTTTGATCAACTGCAAGGTGCGAGTTGGTTCTCAAAGTTCGATCTTAGGTCGGGTTATCATCAGTTGAAAGTAAGAGAGGAAGACGTACCAAAGACCGCGTTTCGCACGCGTTATGGGCATTATGAGTTTCTCATGATGTCCTTCGGATTGACTGACGCACCAGCGCAATTCATGGATTTGATGAATAGAGTATGTCGACCAATGTTGGATCGATCAGTGATAGTTTTTATAGACGACATACTGGTATATTCGAAAAGCAAGGGTGATCACCACTGTCACCTAAGAGAAGTTCTGGAGGTGCTAAAGCAGGAAAAGTTGTACGCAAAATTCTCTAAATGCGCGTTTTGGCTTAGGGAAGTCCAATTCCTAGGTCATGTGATACACCCAAACGGCATCATGGTAGATCCTACAAAGATTGAAACAGTAAAGGAATGGAACGTCCCAAAGACACCAACAGAGATAAGAAGTTTTCTGGGGTTGGCAGGCTACTATCGGAGGTTCATTCAAGATTTCTCGAAGATAGCCTCGCCACTAACTAAATTGACACGGAAAGAAGTGAAATATGAATGGGGTCCAACCCAAAACAACGTGTTTGAGGAACTTAAAACGCAATTAACCCAAGCTCCAGTCTTGACACTACCTAAGGGAAATGAATACTTGGTAGTCTACTCTGACGCTTCGGGTCAAGGTTTAGGTGGTGTACTTATGCAACGAGGAAAGGTAATTGCTTACGCTTCGCGACAACTAAAGATTCACGAGGTTAACTACCCAACTCACGATCTGGAGTTAGCGGCAGTAGTTTTCGCATTAAAAATATGGAGGCACTATCTGTATGGAGTTAAATGCACCATCTACTCCGATCATAAAAGCTTGCAGTACTTTTTCGAGCAAAAGGAATTAACTATGAGGCAAACGAGGTGGTTAGAATTATTAAAGTACTACGATTGTGAGATACTGTACCATCCAGGCAAGGCAAACGTAGTAGCTGACGCCTTAAGCAGAAAGGAGCAATATGATCCTATCCGGATCAAGGCATGTCAGCTGATTATAACGCCAAATTTGATGAATGAAATATCAAAAGCACAAGATGAAGCACTATTAGAAAGAAATATTAAACGGGAAAGAATAGTAGGACAACAAGGGAATTTGGATGCAAATGTATACGGTGTACGAACTAGGTTTGGCCGGATGTGGATACCTAAGATTGGCGAGCTTAGAGCCAAAATATTCGAGGAGGCCCATAAGTCTCGCTATTCCATCCACCCTGGGATAAACAAAATGTATCAAGACTTGAAGAAAGAGTACTGGTGGCCCGGCATGAAGAATGATGTGACCGAGTACGTGAACAAGTGCCTAACGTGTCCACTAGTTAAGGCCGAGCACCAGAAACCATGCAGTAAAATGCAACCTCTACCAATACCGGAATGGAAGTGGGAGGAGATCACGATGGACTTCATTACCATGCTACCGCGAACAGCTAAAGGCAATGATACCATTTGGGTTATCGTCGACCGCTTGACAAACAGTGCTCACTTCTTGCCAATACGTGAAACTTCTTCTTCTGAAAAGCTAGCAGAAACATTTAACAAGGAAATTGTGAGCAGACATGGTATGCCGCTGTCTATTGTGTCCGACAGGGATACTAGATTCACGTCAAGGTTTTGCAAGAAATTCAGTGAATCGATGGGCACTAGACTGAACATCAGCACCGCTTACCACCCTCAAACCGATGGTCAATCTGAAAGGACCATTCAGACCTTGGAGGACATGCTCCAAGCCTGTATCATTGACTTCGGTGGGAGCTGGGACAACCATTTACCATTGGCAGAATTTTCATATAACAATAGCTATCATTCAACGATTGGCATGCCGCCATTTGAAATGTTGAATGGAAGGAGATGTAGGACCCCGGTGTGTTGGGGGGAAATTGGGCAGAAGGACTTTGCAAGCCTCGAAGTGGTCAAAGCTACTTCTGATAAATTTAATCAAATCAAAGCTCGAATGAAAGCTACGAAGGACAGACAGAAATCATACGCGGATAAGAGAAGGAGGGAATTGGAGTTTCAAGTAGGGGACATGGTACTGTTGAAGGTATCGTCATGGAAAGGAATCATCCGATTCTGAAAACGTGGCAAACTAAGTCCAAGGTTTGTCGGACCTTTTAAGATCTTAGCGAGAGTGGGTCAAGTTGCTTACAGACTTGACCTACTTGATGCGCTTAGCGAAATACACCCTACGTTCCACGTGTCGCACTTACGCAAGTGTCTAGCTGACGACACGGCTCACATACCTTACGATGAGATCGAGGTGGATAACAGTCTGAATTATGTCGAGGAACCAATAGCCATCCTTTACCGATCTGAGAAGCGACTACGCAACAAGTCAATCCCATTGGTCAAAGTTCAATGGAAGCACAGAAAGGGATCGGAATCTACCTGGGAGAAAGAAGACGAGATACGGGAACTATATCCTCAGTTGTTTAACGTATAATTGGTTTCGAGGACGAAACCTTTCTAAGGGGGGTAGACTTGTAACATCCCAAAACTGGTAATAAATAAATAATGACACGATCAAAATTATAATTTTTAAATGGCGAAAGAAAAACGGATGGGCTGAAGGAAGCCCAAGTATATAAGGGCAAGGGCTGCCGCAAACCTTTCATTTCTACCACTTACAAGTTCTAGAGAGAGAGAAGAGATCTCGGGTCTAGAGAGAGAAAGTGACGGATCGACTCGGGAATTCAGGAGAACGTTGTTGCTGTGCTCGTGATCATCTCCTCCGAATCAGAAATCCAATCCAGGTAAACGTTCGATCATAATCTGAGTTTTTATGATTTTTTTAGGATTTTCGGTTTTAGCCCAATAGATGATGATTTTACGGATGAAAATTGAAAATGAGCTTAGGTATAGCATCTAGAATGAAAACCGAACGCATTGATCAAAGAAAATTTAGATATCGACACGATCAGATTCGCATGCAGAACCTTTGGGTTTTTGGGGAAGAAGACTGATTCATCGAAACTACTAGTTTCGATGTAGGTGAATCCATCGAAGCTACTTAGTTTCGATATACATACAGACCCATCGAAACTACTTAGTTTCGATATATATACAGACCCATCGAAACTACCATAGTTTCGATATATATATACAGACCCATCGAAACTACCTAGTTTCGATATGCCCACGATCCGAAGCTAAGATAATACATAAGTTACTTACCGAAACTACCATAGTTTCGATATGAACCCATGACTCGAAACTACCAAGTTTCGACATAAGCAACCTATCGAAATTACCAAGTTTCGACATAAGCAACCTATCGAAACTACCAAGTTTGGACATAAGCAACCTATCGAAACTACCAAGTTTCGACATAAGCAACCTATCGAAACTACCAATTTTCGATATTAGCAAATCCATCGAAACTACTAGGTTCAAGCATAGTAATGTCTAGTGTCATCTACGAGCACTACCTTACGTGTATGACTTTATTATACAGATTGTGAGTGACATTAGTGACGCTCAGTAACCAGCTAAGTGTATCTCAGAAACTACTCATCGGGTGCAAACCTTATTAACCGTATTGGGTGTAACACGTATGATCATATGGGGCTGAAGTGTATACACTAAATGAATGAGTGATAAGAATGCCAATATGATCATACGTGTTACATGAAAGTAATGATGAACAAAGAATGGACCCAATAACTACAAAGAATGAAATGAATGTATGACATAACTTATTAGAATGAAATCTTGCTTTATATCTATATATATATTGCTTACTATGAATGAACAAACGTTATGAATGGAACAATGATAACGGCTACCTCGGTAGACGGACGACCACTTGACTATTATGCCGCCAGAAATGAAAGTCTAGAAAGGTAGACTAAACAGGCCACTACGGTGGAGTAAGTCCCGAAATCGTTGCACGACTATATAATTAGTTCGGGTGGAAGACGGATACCGTAGGGCAGTGAGACAAATATTACGGACTACGACGGTAGGACGGTTGTAAGTATGACGGACTACTTCGGTAGGAGGGTTGTAAAATAATGACGGACTACTTCGGTAGGACGGTTGTAAGATAATGACGGACTACTTCGGTAGGACGGTTGTAAGATAAAGACGGACTACTTCGGTAGGACGGTTGTAAGATAATGACGGACTACTTCGGTAGGACGGTTGTAAGATAATGACGGACTACTTCGGTAGGTCGGTTGTAAGATAATGACAGACGGACACTAGTAACCGGACGGTTGTAAGTATGGTGGACTACGACGGTAGACCGCGACGTTTGTCTTTGTGACTCACGTAATCATTGATGGGCCGATCCCCCTTATGTGTAAGACCAGCAAAGGCACAAATAAATGTAAGAATGTATGTATCTATATATTTACCCACAAAGATTATAAATATGAAGGAAAGAATCGAAACGGAATATATATATACATGAATACTTACGAAAAATTATGACAAGAATTAATGTTTATGCCTACTTGATTTAAACTAGAACTCACCAGCGTTAGCTGACTTTTAGTATACATTTCATGTGACAAAAGGAAGGGTCATGCGAAGGCGTGATGGTTACCCGGCATCAAGACTGACATCCCACTTTTATATATGTTAAGACAAATGTTATGTTTAATGTTAAGACTTCCACTGCTATGTTATGTTATTGAATGATGTATGCTTCCGCTGTGTTTGAATGTTTTTAATTAAAAGTTTAGTGATCAATGACTATGTTTATGAGTAAATCCAACAAGTGAGGTCACCCGGGTTTGGGGCCTTACACCAATCCATACCCAATACGACATCAAACCATCCCAAGACCATAACGAATAACCTGACAGGGAAGCTATGGCCTTCTATTTTTATCATGGAGTTGCAACTACATCAGTTACCCTCGCGGTTCTACCCTCAACGGTTTCTACACTAAAGGCTCTTTCTAGTTACTGTCTGTGTATTTTACCCGTTTACAGAAAGTAGCAGATATAAAACTCTTGCTGGCACCCGAATCAAATAACACAGAAACAAAAGTGTTGTCCAGGATGAACGTACTTGACGCCACATCGGGGTCCACCCTGGCATGTTCCTGCGTCAGCGCATACGATCGAGTCTTTGCTTGGGTACTCTATTCTTTCTTTTCAGGGCCTTTCCCTTTCCCGGCTTCACCCATCCTTGGCATAGTGCATTCCCGGCTCATGTGGCCACTCTCGCCACAATTATAACACTTAAAGCCCTTTGTGCATTCCCGGGAGTAGTGCCCGGTCTTGCCACTTGTAGCACAGATTTGACCCTAGCCTGCATTCACCTACATGCTTTCCTCCATAATTTACACAAACTGCTATCTCGCCTACCCTGGCCTGTTTGTCCCGAGCCCCAAATAATTTCCCACCCGCTTGCTTGGCAGGGAAACTCGACTTATTTTTGGGCTCATCAATGGCAACGATATTCAGCGCCAGATCATCAAATACCAAGCCACTCAGTTCTACTACCGAATCATAGGTAGTAGAGGCGTTTGCCTTAACATAAGTGCGGACCTTGTCCGGCAACCCTTGAATGTAGCAGACGATCTTCCTCTCTTCAGTAGTGAGAAGATGTGGCACCAGACGTGCCAGTTCATTGAACCGAGTGGGGTACTGTCGGTGCGTCATGCTCCCAGATTTCTATCCCAGAAATTCCCTCTCTACCTTCTCAATCTCATCCCTAGGGCAGAAAATTTTTATCACCACAGTTTTCAAATCATTCCACATCATTGCATCACCAGCCTCATCCCCCTTGGCTTGACGTACACCTTCCCACCAATGATGTGATAATCCGGACTTTTCATGTTAATGCCGTTAACAATTTCGTTAAACTTTCTGTTAAAAACCTAACCCCGTTAGCTAATCCAGTTAGATCTAAATTCAGGGACTTGTTCTACCAATTCCTGAACTTGTATTCATGAAAACAGAAGGACTAAACATGCAATTACCTCATTCTCAATTTCTATTTGACTTTAGGAAGTCAAACCCGTATCATCAATCCAAATTCAATCCTAGGATTCATTTATTTTGAAATTGTAACGGAATTCTCAGACTAATCACATTCCCGTTCATCAATAAGTGTTTAATCGCATCATTGATTCGTAATCAAGCTCAAGAATGGGTAATAAACCCGTAACCGTCGATATCATTGTCTTATATCACCGAATTCATCAAAATCGTGTAACCATTACACGCTTTGAGCCTCGGCACTCGATAATTGATCCCCTCTGAAACTCCTACACATGCTAATTTGATCAGAGAAACAATAGCGGTCGCCGGAGGTCGAATCAGTCGTGGTCGGAACTATTTTACTCGATCTCTGTCAATTCGAATCCAATTGAGGTAACAAATCACACCTGGAGTTTCGTTTTAATCATTGGAACAAAAGCCCTATGAAAATTTGGGCTTTCTACATCAATTCGATCAAGATTCAGAACCTAGGGTTCATAGGTTTTTAGTTTAATCGAAACCCTACTTACACCCAACCAAAACAAAATCAAACTATACCACTAGATTCGTAATCCTTTGTAACGTGAAAGCCCTATGCTAATTTGAAAGGATAACATCGATTTGATTATGATCCCTAAACTAGGGTTCATCACAAAAACGTTTTGGGGCTTTTGACTCTAGACCTAATTGCAATCAAATTAAACCACGGGGGATAATTCGCAATGTTCTGTTTAGTAAAAGCCCCATGAATTTAAAAAGTTTCATTACAAGATTTAACCAAATCGAATCCAAGTTCTATTTCTAGGGTTTCGGCATTCTTAAACCAAATCTAACGATCCAAAAATGCTTGTTTTTGAAATTAAACTCATTCACAGATTCGCAAACCTTTGTTTAACAAAACCCCTTTGATACCTTGGCAAACCGCGACCGGATTTGATGGTTTGGAGTTGGATTCGATCGCGGGTGGGGGGAGAGCCAACTGTGGCTTATGGTTAAAACCATTTAAATCCGACTTGTGTTATGATTGACTTAGCAGGTGAACTGGTTAAGTCTTGGTGCTGGTAGGGGAGAGACCCGGGTTCGAATCCCTCCCCACTGTTTTATTTTTAAAACAAATTTTTAATACAATTTTGATATTAAAACCCAACCCAATATTATTATACTAATATATAAAAGTGTTTTAACCCGGAAAACAACCCGTAGGCTCGGGTTTAATTTATTAATCCATTTTTAAATCTTTCCCACTTTTATAAATAATATATTTAGGTTATTATCGAATAAAAATAATATATTTATATTATTTTCAAACCGTAACTTCGTATAAAATAATATGTTTATATTATTTTCAAACCGATACTAATCTTATTAAATAATATATATGTTATATTATTTTGTATCGTTTTATACCTCGTGTGACGTTTCAAACTAATTAATAATATAATTGTTATATTATTTACCCACGTTTATATACTTGATTAAAAATAGTATATTTATTATTTTTTTCACACAAATGACTATTTTAGTTAATCCTTCGAACCTAAAAATAATATATTAAATTATATTATTTTCCTAACTTTTGTAAACGACTTTAACGTACGAATGTATTTATTTATTTATTATTCGTTATTAACGTACGACACGTAACGCTTTTTCCTTAATGATTATATTAAGAAATTTATATAATTCCGTAGACACGTTCGTCTACTATTAAATCCTTAGAAAGCGTTAAGATGTTCTAACCTCCGTGTCGTCATCACAAATCCCATATGTCCCTAACTTATGTGTTATAATTATAGGACATACGTAAGCCGAGCAGGCTAACACTTGAGATTCTAAATCTCATAATTGTGTGATACTACCTACTACGCAACGCAGGTGAGTTTCACGGCCCCTTTTACTGTTTTTATTTGGGGGAGAAAACATGTCACAACCTTTTTGGTTTATTGTAATTCATATGATATCACTATTGAGGCTAAGCGTAACACACTATCATGAAAAGTCCTCACACACATCGGACCGTTAATATGGCATGAACGGGGTAATTTTGGTAGTACTACTGGGTTTGACAAACCCCACCCGCGTTAGTCGTGCTAACTCGATTGGAGGTCGAACATGTATTATATTGACCTTAACACATTAGTCAGAGTTGATAGACCTGACTGGAGGCAAACAAATAAACACATTGTCAGTTTCGGTTGCGAGCGCTTTAGCAAAACATGAATATAGGCATGCAACCTATTGATATGCATATTGAATGTACATAATCCGCAAATTCTTTTATTTGAAATGATTGAAACCTGTGAACTCACCAACCTAGTGTTGACTCGTTTTCTTACATGTTTTCTCAGGTTGGCACTCAGGATCACGTTAAGTCATGCATGTGTCTTGGACTCCAATTGAAATAATTATCTATTGAAATATATTTATGTTTTGTTTGTAATTGGACTTGGGCGCGTTGTTTTACGCATTTATTTTCGTTTAACGCTTCCGCATATACACTCTGAACCTTGATCTTTTATGTTATTACATTTCAAGTCCCATATAGTGTCGTTTGAAGTAAATGATGTCTGAGATCCTGGTTTGTCACCTTCCAAAACGGTAAAACTCCATTAGTGGAATTTGGGGGTGTGACAAATGAGATGCTTCCTCCCTCAAGGAGTTAGTAGCAAACTTCACAACTTGATTCGCTCGGCATTCACTCAGACGAATGGCGCCTTCCATTCAGATTACCCAATCAAAAGTAACCACCGCGTCTTTCTTCCTAGTCACATGTCTTGAAGGACTTATAGTCACAACCGCGAGCAAGCGGTGCGTTAACTTCATCAATGATCGGGGCATAAGTTGCCATATTAGACCCGCCCGCCACATTAGCCTTCTTCAATGCTTTTGCCAGAAGTCCTGGCAACGAAGGCTTCATCAATTCAGTAAATTCGTGCCAGAACCGCTTTCACTTCCAGTTCAAAAGTGAAATGTTGTTCTTCAACATGAGCATGTTCAGTCACATGCACGTTAACTTCCGGTTCCGTGTGGACACTTCCCTCTTCATTGTACTCCTTACGAGCAGGAGTCCTACTTCGGCCACCGGTACGCCCGCCGGTACGGCCCCCACCACACCATCTGTTTCCTCTTCTCGCCGTTTCATTCTATAAGACAAGGAATCTAATATCAGCACGCTAGTTAACAAATAGAATTCAACAAGTACTATAACATGTTAATATACACCGGCCATCTGCAATTAACCATTACACTACCTTTCGATTTCTATTTGACCACCTTTGTGATTAAATTAGAACACATGGCCTAATCTATTACTTTCTAAGGCATACTACATACACATACTATACTTTGCATACCTGATGCTATGGCTTAAGTTACCCGTACTGGCATCCGCTATCGGTCCCATTCACAGTTTAAGTTCAGACACTGGGAGTGTCCAAATCTGTCAAACTATTGCTCTAATACCAACTTATAAGGCCCCAAACCCGGGATGTCACACCCCGACCGGCGGCGGATTATACGTCGGGGCTGACGCGGTTGTTCATAAGCACATGATCGTCTATTTAACGTGAAGATATTTATTCATCAAATTTAAAAGCATTCATTACAATTGGAAATAAGAGAAAACAAGGTGTTCAAAACATAACATCAATTAAATTTTAAATTAGGTCCATGTCCTATTTGATCAAGTTGTATCCTTAGACTAGTGCACCTGAAACATGTAAGTAAATGTCAACTACAAGTAGTTGGTGAGTAACATAGGTTTTGGCACCAACAAAAGTCAAGTGAAAGGATTTGAAATTCAATATGTTCAAAGAATGACTAAGGCATGAGTGTTGAAACATATAATGTTCCAAGCGTACAATCAAACCGTAGTAAATGGAAAACTGGTAAGTACAATCCAATTGATTCAGTCTTGGAAAAAGTAGTAATATGGTACACACAAAACCCGCCAAGGTTTGTGATAACCGGAATCGGATTCTCCTATAAATGATCATGTTAGGTACTACCTTAGGCCTGCCTCGCAAGTTAATGATTGTACTAAAAATGAACACACGTATGGTCGCCAAGTAGTGTAAGACATAAAGCACATAGTAAGTAACATAAGAACAATGTTATTGAATTTGGTATGTATATTATGTAAACATGTTCCACCCCGAGTATTTGTAAACAATAGTAAAGAGAAAGGGGGCTATGAAACTCACTTGAATTTGATGCTAAGGATGGTATGAATTAGTAAAGACTGATAGGCCTTGTGAGGAACTCTCACAATAAACCTACACGTGTAATGGTACTCTAAATTTAATATACGTCTAAATGGTATTTAGGAGATTTTGGGATTTTAGGTTTTCACTGGGTTTTGAGACTTGAGCATTGGGTTTGTGCAAGTTTGGTAGGAAAACATATGTATTTATAATGCTAAAATGTTTGGACTTTATTCAAATAAATCATAGTGTGGGAAGATATTTAAATAATATTGTATATGAATTGTTAAATATACATAATATGGTATGGAAAATAATGTACTTGGATTTATTTATATAAAATTTATAAATAAATTACAAAGTGAAAAAAGGTTTAATAAATTTTATTTTGTGTATATAAAATAATTAGTTAACTTATTAGTTAATGTAAATAAAGTAATTAATTCATTAAATAAATAAAATAGTAGAAATAGGTAACTAATCTAATAATTCATTTTAAATGAATTACAAAAGGTTTGGAAATATTTAAATAGAATTAATTGTGCTTTCTACAAAACAATTATCTAAAATAATTATTTAGGTGTTTATAAATTTAAAAGTATGTAAATAATTATTCTTACCAATAATAATCATTTATAAAATTATAGGAGTTTAATAATGTTCAAACGTATAAATAGAGTTAGTGAAATAACATATAAATAACAAAATTACATTTGTCTAACAAATGATTTATATTATTTTATTTAGAATTTTCAAGGGGTTTAATAAAATAAATTAGTTAAAACAGCTTTTTATATTTTTCTGATTTTTATAAATATTAGAGAATATAATTGCATAATTTATAAAATTTAATTAGAAATTTTTAAATGTTAAATAGTGTAATAAAAATGGTTTAAAAGGAAAAAGGAGTAAAATCCCCCACCCCCGGGATTCGAACCCGCGTTTGAAGCGGTTCACCACTTGCACACGCGCACTAACCACTGGGCTGGGCATGATGCCTTGTCCAGTGTCTGACTCGTTAGGCTTTTGATAAACAAATCCAACTACCCTTCGTCCCCAAACATCTCCGACGAACCCTAGCCCTCTAATTCCCCCGTCCGGCCAACGATATGCACCCGATTTCATGAGGCTTTCGATCACGGGACTGGAACGAACCTATTGACCCCAAATTTACCAGAAATGGCTATGCCGAGGGTAAGAACGACAGTGGATTTTGATCTCGGGTTTCTTTGCGCTTGATCGTGATCCAGAGGAGAAATGCAGTGATTTTGGGAGTGGAGGAAGTGTGTACGAGGTGTTGCGAGTGTAAGAGTGGTTTTTATAGCCAAATGTCATAGTGACAATTATTTATATAATTCCTCATATAAATATTTATTATTTTGAATTTAAAAAAAATTGTACCCAATGTATGTATGTACACTCATGAAATGTAATGGGTAAATAGGACACTTTCATAGATGCAAATAATATAATAAGAGAATTACAAATGCCGGAAAAGTACAAAATATAGGCCGGAATTTCCTGGGGATTACACGGGAGGCCTCACGCGTTGGATTTACTCATTCACAAACAGTTCTTAAACTTGAATATCAAATAACGCATCGGAAAACTTTCATTTAAGCACAACATCAAACATCGTTCAACATGCGAAAGCGTAAACATTGTCTAAAACATTACATAACCAACTCATAACGGGATGCCATTGTTAATGATCAACCGGGTAACTCCTTTCGCCAGCCAAGCATCACCGTTCAACTTGAATACCAGTCCTTAACCATAATGTGCATACTAAAAAGTCAGCTACGATGGTGAGCTCTAGTTTAAACATACAACCTTAACTTTAAATATTTGGCAAAAACATAACATTCAACTTTATTTAACATAAGCGTACGAAAACATGCAATAATATAACATCATCATAACATCATAACATAGCATCGTAACATAGGTCAACAAGAACCGAATATGCGCCTTCCCGTAACCGTCAATTCCATACATCGCTTACCGGCGGAGGAAACCCAAGGCTCGTTACCTCTAGGCCATCTGACACCTAGGTCTCCTAAGGCTCGTTACCTCTAGGAAGACCAAACATACATACAAGTGAAGAAATCTAAGGCTCGTTACCTCTAGACCATTCCACCAAACATCAAGCACGACATCACGAGGATGACACGTACCAAACTTCAAGCACAATTACCCTGCGAGATAGATTGTACCAACTTCAAGGATCACGGTAATCCACTTGGTGATCATCATCACCCCGGTTGTACAACAGTTGGCTAGCCATATAGAACCTTATAAGGTAAGGCCCGTAACATACTTCTCATACCTATAACCTCAATTCCCGTAGGAAAACATGGCAGACTCGTTCGTTTGTGACTTTCATATACATTCACTTCTTTTACTTCAAAAACACCAGTTAAAGCATTCGTACATTTTATTAAAAGTTATTTATTCATTCGTAAACACTTCGTAAACTTCTTTTGGCAAAATATTTCATAAACACTTCTTTCATAACCTTTCCCTTCAAAACGCCGTTCATAAACATCTTTTCATTAAACATCACATACATCATTCGTAAACATCGTTTTATAAAACAGTCACATCGTTACGTATGCACACCAACCCAAAAACATTATTTGAAACATTTAAGTAAGGGCTTCTAGAACTCACCTGAGATGAACACGGTCAAAGGTCTCTAAAAGATCTACTAACTTGTACATACGCAACCTAGCCTTAGCTTTACATACAACTCATTACATTTTACCCTTTCATAACTAGAACCTAAAGGTACACGGTTTCTTCCCATGAACTTATGAGTTCACGGCTCAAGGGGGTTTTCGACTTAAAGGGGGGGGGGGTTCTCGGAAGTTCTCCCGTGAACTAGAAGAGTCGTGAACCTGAGGTTCCCGACTTCCCTTTTCTCCTGAGAATTCCAGCCGTGAAACCTTACCCGGTCGTGAACCCTACCCAGGAATCCCCAGACGTGAACTTAGCCGGGCATCCCCAGCCGTGAACCTACCCGAGAACCTTAACCGTGAACCTTCAGTTCTTACCTAAAACCCCACTTTTGCATGGATTCAGATCTACATCGATGGATTCATCTAGTTTGGATTTTTTTTACGTTCAAAAGGATTATTTTCCCCTCGTGATTCTAGATCCAAAGTGTGACATCGTTTGACCTATAAAAACCGGACCTTTATGAGTCAAAACCCGTAAAAACCCATTTTCGAGAAAAAAAATATAAAAACGAGAGTTTCTTAGCTCAAAACGACTCCTTCCTTCAGCAAATCATCACTCGAGTAGTATAGTTAGGTAGATGACCGAATTTAATTCAATCTAAAGCTTTCTCTCACTATGATTTTCTCTCTCTAGAAATGGTGTGGAGTTTGAAGGTGATTATGGAGAATGTGTGTGGAGGCTATGGTTTAAATCCTAACCTCCCTCCCCTTCTCATCCCATGGAAAATGGCCTATCTAGCCCCCTAATCCCCCATCCACCTTCGCCCTTTATTTCCTCTTCGTCCCGCTTATTGCCTCGTCATTATTTCTGGGATGTTACATAAAATCGAAAGTTAGTTCGTTACAAATATGGTCAAAGCAACCTTACCCAAACACACCCTTTCAAGCCAAGTTCACCCGTTTGGTTACACCCTCTTTACCCAACATCCAATTCCATAAATTCATAAATTTCGGTTTAATTTTCTCATTCAATCATCTGTCTATTAACACCCTAGACACCTATTCACCCTTAATTTAACATCTAAACATCCCAAATCAAAAATCCCTAATTTACCACTTATGAACCCTAATTTCTTATCAACGAAACTAGATGGTTCTAGGATGTTAAACACCTCTCAACAACCTTAATCAAGCTAGATAACAAGTTATCTATAAAAAATTTATTCCAATTTCAACCCAATTCCGTTTTCACCCCAAGAACTCCATGAACACCATGAATGATGAATTAAAAAAGTTTAGAGTCACTTACTTGAAGCTAGAGAGGAGAAGTGCAAGCCAAATCCTTCAATCTTCAAACTTCAATCCACTGATTTTAGCCTCAACTCTTCTCCTCTCATTCTTCCTTCAAAATCTCGACACACACACACATGCAAATGTGTGTGTGTCAACACCTCTTTGTAAACATATGGCAGATTTGCCGATTTTTCAAAACACCCCCTACTTCAATTTTTATCTCCTTTCACCCAAAACTAGTAAATACCTAGTTATAAATCTTATTTATATTAAACCCTCAACTTCTAATTTATTTATTTACACCCCTTATTAATTAACCAGCATGATTTAAAATAAACCTCGAACATGGTTCGTTACAAATCATCCCCCCTAACTTTGGGTTTTGTCCCCGAAACCCGCTTCCACAAATAAGTTAGCATAATACTTGAGCATTTCCTCCTCGGATTCTCAAGTAGTCTCCTCCCCCTTCCTATGCTTCTATTTAACTTTGGGTTTCGTCCCCGAAACCTTCTTCCACAAATAAGTTAGGATAATACTTGAGCATTTCCTCCTTGAATTCCCAAGTAGTCTCCGCCCCCTTCCTATGCTTCCGTTTAACCAACACATGGATAATATCCTTGTTGCGCAAGCATTTCACCTTTCTATCTAAAATAGAAATCGGTTCCTCCACATAATTTAATTTCTCGTCCACTTCTATATCATCAATAGGAACAAAAGTAGACTCATCCGCCAAACAGTTCCGTAAATGCGACACGTGAAATGTGTTATGGAGTTTACTTAGTTCTCCTAGTAGCTCCAAACAGTAAGCTACCTTACCCACCTGATCTATCACCTTAAATGGTCCAATAAAATGGGGACTTAACTTCCCCTGCTTCCGGAACTGGATCACACCCTTCCATGGGGAAAACTTCAACAACACGAAGTCTCCCACTTGAAATTCATTCAGCCTCCTCCTTTTGTCCAGTAGGACTTTTGACAGTCTTGAGCGGCTTTTAAGCGCGCTCTAATTTGGTCGATTACACTCGCCATGTTTTCAACCAAATCTTTACTATCCAGCTCCCTTTGACCAATCTCACCCCAACATACGGACGTTCGACATCGTCTTCCACACAACAATTCAAATGGAGGCAAAATCTAGCACATGGTAAATGATCATCCCAACTGTCCCCAAAATCTAGCACACACGCCTAGAGCATATCCTCAAGCGTTTGAATCGTCATATCGCTTTGTCCATCCGTTTGTGGATGATAAGCAGTGCTAAGATTTAATCTCGTCCCTAACTCTTCATGGAATTTCTTCCAAAATCGTGAAGTGAACTGGGTATCCCGATCCGACACGATTGCAATAGGTATTCAAATTCCTTAATATAAATTTCCGCCAATTTCTCCGATGAATATGTCTCCTTATTTGGAAGGAAGTGTGCACTTTTTCTCAACCGGTCAACCACTACCCAAATAGCTTCATAACCCCTTCGGGTTTTGGGTAAGTTGGTAATCAAATTCATCATGTTGTTCTCCCACTTCCAAAGAGGTATTTCAGGCAGTTGAAGTTTTTCGTGCGGCTTTTGGTGCTCGTTTTTCACCCTTAAACATGTGGGACATTTTTCAACATACTTGACTTTGTCTCTCCTCATGCCCAGCCACCAAAAGTTAAACCTAAAGTCATAGAACATCTTTGTCACCCCCGGATGAATATAATATTTAGATTTGTGCGCTTCCTCAAGAATGGTAATCAAAACACTTGACAACCTTGGAACCCAAATCCTATCAAAGCACGTCCTCAACCCCAAGCTATTCTCCACAAGCTTGTCTACATAAGGAACCATCTGTTCCTTCTTTAAATACCGTCCAAGGGCTATGACGAGCCTCCCGGATTTGGTCAGCAAGAGATTATGAGATAGTCATCTTAAAATATTTAAGCGGTGTATGACTAGTCTTTCGACTAAGTGCAATTGCCACCACGTTCGCCTTCCCCGGATGAAAGAGTATCTCACAATCATAATCTTTGACCAATTCAAGCCATATCCTTTGTCTCATGTTGAGATCTTTTTGGTTAAGGAAGTATTTAAGATTCTTATGATTCGTGAAGATTGTACAACACAATCCATAAAGATAATGCCTCTAAATTTTGAGAGCGAATACCACAGCAGCAAGCTCTAAGTCGTGGGTCGGATAATTCGCTTCATGAATTTTCAACTAACTAGAAGCATAAGCAATCACCTTGCCCCTTTGCATAAGGACACATCCTAGCCCCGAATGCGAGGCATCAAAATAAATAACAAAGTCGTCGGTCCCTTCAGGTAACGATAACAAGGGTTCCTTAGTTAACTTCTCTTCCAGAAGTTGAAAGGCGGATTCCTAATTAGGACCCCAAACGAATTTTGTCTCCTTGCGAGTCAACTTGGTCACAAGCAAGGCAATACGAGAGAAGTTCTCGATAAATTGCCGATAATAACCCGCTAAGCCGTAAAAGCTTTTAATCTCCGTGGGTGTTTTCGGTGATGCCCAACCCTTAACCGCTTCAATTTTAGATGGGTCCACGGATATACCCTCCGCATTCACCACATGACCCAAGAATTTCATCTCTCGGAGCCAAAAGGCACACTTAGAGAATTTATCAAACAACTTCTCCTTACGTAGAACTTCAAGAATATCACGAAGATGGCACGCGTAATAACCCTCGCTGCGTGAGTTAGATAAGGATGTCATCGATAAACATGATAACCGAACAATCAAGGAAAGGTCTACACACCCGGTTCATGAGATCCATGAAAGCCGCAGGTGCATTAGTTAGACCGAAAGGCATAACAGTAAACTCGTCATGACCATAACATTAATACGATCTATACACCAGATTAATATCATCTAGTGCACAATAAATATTACTCAACACTTTCATGCAAATTTAACACATACATAAGCACGTAAACACATACCTTATCATTGCATCCTCGTGAGGGCGTTCGACACACCTCACGTATGGGCGACATGGCCCCTGCTACACGCCATCACGTATGGGAGACATCAGCAACAAATTCAGAATACTAGAGTAATCATAGACTGCCAAATCACGTTGATCAAATGCGATTTAGTGGTCCACATTACTTCTCAGATTCTAAACCTTTCCCATTGTATCCACACTAGCTTTCTACCTTTCACACACACCGGATGCGCATGCATCCCACACAACTCACATAGCACCTCACAATAATTAGCAAATCATCATATTCATCACAAATGCACACCACACATGGTTACAAACAAAATCACTAAACCATGCCAACACACCAAACTATCTCACATAGTTACATTTAATGCTACTCCACATTACCCAACTCATAAAACATAATTTCACCTAACCATACTACACAACTCCACGTAGTGTTACACTACACAATTAACACTCTAACAATTAATGCATAACTCAAAAGACGTACCTCTTGGCTCGCGGATACTCGTGGTGGCATTCGTTTCACCCTCGTCCCATTTTCAGTTTAAGTTAAGGTGTTTTATTTTAGTAAAAAACAGCGATTTTCTCTTAAACCTCAGCTCTGATACCAACTTGTAAGGCCCCAAACAGGGCACCCTATAGTTGGTTCTCATCACAGGGTATTCTCTTTAAAATACTCTTTTTATATATCAAAACTACAGCATAAGTCTTTCTAAAAAACAATACTCACTTTTGTTAAACAACACCTTTTATAACTTTACCTCATGAATGCCTGCACACCAATCCGAGTAGCACCGCTCCCAAGCCAAGATACGTCGACTCTGAACTTTCCAGCAAAATAATCTAACGTACACACAAAGTCAGCTATGTTGAATGAGTTCTAATAGTTTAATTTAATTCAAAGCCAACTTGTCTCATTTAATATTTGTCTCCATCAGGACCCTCCTGTCCTTAACAAAATAGTTTTAGACATTTATTAACTAATAAATAACCCATGTTATCTTACGATATCCCATAATGATTCACCACCCAAAACTCATCCCATAATTATAATCCAGTAGTCTCACCGACATGGATCGAACTTACTACACTACTAACTCATGACCCACTACATATATTAACTTGACACCTGGTTAACACAACAAATCCCTAGACATCGACTTACTCAGCCTTGACCAAGGTTTTAACGAATCAACTGACACGACAGTTGTAAACACCACCTCACAATCCCGACACAACGGTCGGTCTAACTCTACCCACCACATTAATTTCATCTACACATCACATTAATATGATCTATACATCAGACTAATATCATCTAGTGCATAATAAATATTACTCAACACTTTCATGCAAATTTAACCCATACATGAGCACGCAAACCCATACCTCATCACTGCACCCTCGTCAGGGTGTTCGACACACCTCGAGCTCATCACTGTCCTGTTGGACATTGTCACCATTGGCGACCTTCCGAAGGACTTCATCCTTCACAATCCCGTTTGCCGTGTCACCAAGATGACGATGCAAACACACCCGTTTGCAGTGCCACAATGACAACGATGCAAACACAACACACAACACATTACGCATAACATCACATATCATTTACATGACTAGTTAACTAGACCTGCACCCCATACACATTCCCAGGATAATATATCCTACATGAATCATAAGCGTCTAGTTCATAGCTCGACTAACTCATCATGCAACACACCCCTACTATGGTAACGCTCATACAAGTACTATGTTTCATTACGTAAGCACATACCACGTACGTGCACATACTGAACCCCTCGTAGTCGTACCCGCATGACATGTAAACTCGTCCCCCGACTGACCCCTATTAGGTCATTATACGACCCACGACCACATACCCACTTTAACCCACACACCCTATGGACAACACCCAGTCCCTTAATCTCATATTTGAATATTTATATCCATAACTCATCGGGTTAAACCCCAAAGCTCGTTACACATTTAATTTAATAAAACACTTCTCGCAAGTATGTACGATAGCCCCAAAGCTTTAAAACATTTAAAGAGGGGATTAGAAACTCACCGGTTGCGAAGCTTTCCTACCGTAAGCCGCATTCTCGCAAACGCGTAGCCCAACGCGAATCTATCGTCAAATTAATCATCCAGATCAACACTCTGACCTTTATAACACTAACCCACTTACTCAGGACCAGCTCGGTCTAAACCGCCCCAAACCGTACAACTGACGTGCTCGTTCGCGTACAAAAACCCCTAAATTAACGTTACCAAAAAACGTTACCGAATGTCATTCCCAACAATTTTCTCACATCCCAAAATAGTCTCCAACAATGAATATAAAGTTCTATCGGATAATACCTTTGCGTACAATCCGTTCTAAGCGGCTTTGTACGAAACTATTGAGCACCATGCGAGAAGAAAACTTGTTTTGCTTATATCTCGATCATACGAGCACCGTTTCACGCGATCCACCTATCCACGTGCTTGTATCGACACACCTGACCTCAGAAAAATTATTAGTGTCGGCCTCCGTCGTCGCCACCGCTACCCGAACACAGATTCGTGTTTCAGCACGTTCGGTTTTCCGCGTCAATATAGGAGTAGCTTAAAACCGACCCACATGAACTCCGTTTTAGGCGAATAATATGTCCACGCGTCCGTATCGCCGAACCCTATCAAACCCACCGGTCGCCATAGTCCGCTTCCTCCGTCACCGGAAAGCGAAACAGTGGCCGGATTCGCTTGTTTTACGCGTCTATCTTCACGCTGCTCGAACCCCTATTAAACAAACTCGAAATTGGGCAAATAATTTATCCAAGCGACCGTGTCGCCAAGCTCTTCAGCCCGCTACCATCTCCGACTCCGGCTACGCCGTCAGAGATGCAAACAGTGGCTAGAATCCTCGCCGAAATTCCCATTCTCGCTCGATTCTTTCACCATTCGTCTCCAAGTCGCCATCTAGCGGCCTTAATACTGAAATTAAGAAATCCTAAATGCGTTAAGGATGCTCCCCGATTGAAATCGACGTCTCACCGCCTTCATCTTCCTCGTGTAACCACCGTCGTCGCCGAATTCCCTCTTGCGGCTCCCTTGGCTGCCGTCGCACTCCCCTAGGTCAATAATGACCTAGGTTTTTCCCATAAAGTGGTATTTAAACAACTAGATGTCTCACTCGGGTCCCTGTGCTTCCTCTAGTACGCGTTTCAATCTCGAATCATCTTTTAAATAACTCCTCGGACCCTTCGGGGTTTTTAAATAAATCCGTATGCGCCAAAACCCCGCTAACCAAACCCTTTAACAGGAAATCGGGTTGTCCATTTGCCCGATTTATAAACTTACGGATTTCGGGATGTTACAAGTCTACCCCACTTAAAAGGGGATTCGTCTCAAATCCTGTGTCGGCACAAACCAACACAACTCATCCTTCTGTTCCAACTGGTGCATCTAAACTCCTTAGGTGCCATTCGTTCTCTCTCGTCCCCATCGTCGTGGATATGAAATTTTCAACTCGATCACCGTCCTTGGTGTTTAAGGAGTTTCTCCTACATTGCCTGCTTTCAACTCCGGGACTTGTAAGCTTCACCTACGTATTCCTCCATTACTCGTCCTTATACCCTAATCGCCATCCTGCGATGATTTCTTAAAACCCAGGCAACCATGCCTGACTCGTAAAGGTACTTCCTTTGTCCTCCTCTAATGATCTCTAGGAGCTTGTGTAAAACTCATCTCGCTTCTATAATCACACGTCCTTCCACCGAGGTACTTCTTCACTTCATTACCATGCGTCCAATGCGTCACATAAATAAGCACATATTGCTCAACAATATAGTGTAATCATCAGTTCCCATTGATTTCCCCAAAAGTCCACATATCCCATTACGCCCTCCTCGAAAGCAGAACCTTCACTCCACTTGATGCCCCACAGGAGCCTGCCTTAAACTAGTCATATATTTACCAGAGTAGGCGTTCCCTTTCCAGTCACTCGTGTGTAATCCTGCACTTATCCCTCCTGGATCATGCTTTCCTCGCTACTACTCTATCGTTTCTGCGCGATTACCGACCGCGTCTCATTCATCAAGTACGAACATGAAGTTCGTCTTAATACATGCCTCAGCCACCCCTTGTCTCATTCAGAGTAATCATTTCCACTCTTCTTGTATCTTACCTTGACAATACTCTCTAGATGGAACGTATTCCATGGACACCCTTCCATTACCTTATTTGCCTTGTGCTAGAATTTTCAGCGTCGTCCTCTCGATCTCGTCAGCGTCCACCTGAACACTTTTATCATCAACTCTCACCTCTCCACCCATTGGCTTTGTGCCCCAAATTCCCGAGATATTAGTATTGGTATCTCATAAGAGCACCTCGCCAATCATCTCGAAGGGCGTTAGAACTCCTCGTATCATCTCGATACATCAAAAGTAGGAGTACTCTACTAGAATACACCATCTAATCATCCTATACACGGCCCACCGTGTACTACGAGGACACATACAGACATAACATAACGACAGAACACACAATGTTCTACATACATACTAGTTACCCCAAACTCTAAACACACTTCACGTGCACACCCACACACACTGCTAAACCTGTGTAAAACTACGTGTATATAATATGACCTCATCATTTATAGACACACAAACTCCTAAACCTTATCTCTTACTCACCACAACGGCGGCCCCTACTACACGCCATCACGTACTCACACAGAGTTCACCCGGTCGTACCCCACACGTGTCGTACCAAAGGCACAAAGCATGTAATAACTTGTGGAATGTTTCACCGGGTTGTTCGTGATGGACATGGTGGCATTGTTGTCAATGACCAGCAGAGTTCCTGTGTAGTTGAAGCCATAATCTCTCAATTGCTGCTGAATCCACAATATCTGAGAAGAACAGCTCGCGGCAGCAATGTACTCTGATTCACATGTTGATACAGAAACCGTTGACTACTTCTTACACTATCCGGAGACCAGCTTGTCTCCCAATAATTGACATCCACCCGAGGTTGATTTTCTATCGAGGTTACAACCGCCATAATCAGAATCGGTATAGGCTTTGAATTAAAAAGACTGTTGCTTGGAGTACCAAAGACCCAGTCGGGGTTTCCCTTTTAGGTATCTGAATTACCTCTTCACAGCTATCAAATGAGATTCCTTTGGTTGTGACTGAAACCTCGAGCACAAGCATACGGCAAAAATAATGTCGGGCCTTGAAGCTGTGGAATATATAAGAGATCCGATCATCCCACGGTATAATTTACAATCCATATTCTTTCCATCTTTGTCTGAATGCAAACCGTGATTGAATGGGATCGGTGTGCCATAAGTAGTACAATCATTCATTTTGTATTTTGACAAAATGTCTTGCACATACTTATTTTGATGTAGATAAATACCATCCATGCTTTGACTGACTTGCAGACCTGTAGGTCCCTAATTCGGTGCGTGACGGATCTCTAGACTCGCGGTACGACACGGTGATAACGTGCGGAATCCATGATCAACGTGCTCGTGTGACTCAATCAACAACAACGGTGTAAATAAACGCTTTGTATTCCACCAATATCAGGTTACAAGAATCTCTCTCGTCTACTCTGATATCGTCTCACTCTAATCTCACTAATCTATCTAAACTGACTCTGTTATATATATATATAAGCTACTGTTCTGCACCGGGCGAACTTAACAAGTTCGCTTCACTGTAAGTTCGCCTCTAATAGGCTAAGAGAAGTTAATAAGTTCACCTCTGATAGACTTAAGCGAACTTATTAAGTTCGCCTCTGATAGGCTAGGCGAACTTGTTAAGTTCGCCTCTAGCAGAACTTACACAGAATTTTATCAACAGTTACAAAACATGTCCTAACAGACTCTCCTTTAACTGTTGCTAACAATTCTATCAATTACAAGTGAAAGACTCTAAGACTAAGACATAATATCTTCAAGCTCATTGTCACCAGAATATGCACCAACAGACTCCCCCTTGACAACAGCTTCAGAAGATTGTCATCAGTCTTCATATATCATCAAACAAGTTGTAGTCTTCGTCTTATTCATCTGCACTCTCTCTTTCAATCTAGAAGAAAACTTGGGAGAAGGACCCCTTGTCAACTTCTGTCTGTAATTTTCAATTTTTGCAAAGCAGAATAACCAACAATTAAGATTTCCATGGAGGCTGAAAAAATAAAATCTTTTTGGTTTTTCAAACATAAGAAACACAAAATCTTTTTGGTTTTTCTCTATATAAACTGAAATGTAATATACAACATCACATCTTTTTGGTCAAATATCACGAGTAAGAAGATCATATCAGTATATATGATATCAATCACACATCTTGGATATAAAATCCATATAATATCAAATGGTATCCTATGTCATTCTTTCAAGCCTTGACCAATCAAACCAATATCTTTCAAGATTATCACACTCTATCTTTTCAAGACTTTCATATTACATGTTATGATACGCGATAAACATTCAAAGAAAATAGGATCAGGCTATGACACACAAATTCAAATTGTCACTATTATAAGATTTGAAACTAAAGCATCTCATTCCCACTTTCTTATGAGTTAAGGTACCATTTAAGTATGAAATACAACGTGTACCCCACTAGTATGCCAACAGAAATTAAATGCACTATCTTCAAGACATATGAGATTTTACTAAAGATTATCCGAATTCCCAGAATGAGGAGACATCACTTAGCACATGAATAGCAGAATCCAAATTGGATTCTATAGGAATCAATGAGATTCAGAATCGAATGATTCAATGTTTTGGCTTATATATGTGGAATCATAAGATTCAGGTACGTGGATCCAACTGTTATCTGGATTATGAATTCAATGGAATCAGTAAAGATGATTTATCAATATGATCCAAGGGCTAGTATATGTTTGACAGATGTTGTCAAGTACATATCTTGATTATACTTCAAATTGCATGCTTTTCGGGACATGGGCACTGAAGCAAATCGAATGAATAGTGTTAAGGACATAACCCGAAACTGATCTCATAGGAAAATCTTTATTAAAAGCTAATATTCTTTATCTGATAGATATCTTTTAACACACACACCCAAGCATAAAATGGGTTCAAATCACAGTTGTAACATATGCAATTATGTTTTCACACTACTAATGGTTCAGTGACGCTTTTAGTCTACTGACAATTCAAATTATATGCATACACAACACTATCATTTCTTATTTGTGCAGTCTCTGAAGTTTAGATCAAAACATCTAATTCAGATATATTAACATAAAGAACCAACCAGCCAATCTAAGGTCATGTGTGAAAGAACATCTACTGATGTACTATCATCTCTTCTTTAACTTCAAGTAATGTCGATTTTATCTTTTTCAATTTGTTTGGATTTTTCAAAATCTTTATGAAAGAAAGTAAAACAAACGAAAATAAAATCTTCCATGAAAACATTTTAAGAAAAACATTTTACTTGGTTACTCAGGATTAAGCAATTCAATAAATTTAAAAACTCAAACCAATGTAATCCTGTAATTGAATGTCATTGCCTCTGTCACCAACACAGTTCTGTACTCCCCCTGTCCTGTAGACTCCCCCTCAACTAGTCAAATGGTTGCATCAACGACTTTATGCTCACCATTGTCATCCTAAGTTTCAGGTTATCATTTGGACTTTGTAAAACTCTTTCCAAAACATTGTGTGTGACATATTCTCCCCCTTTAGCATTAAGTCGTTGAATCAAATAGATTACTCAGTTATCAACAACTCGTTACTCATGCAGATGTCATTCCCTGTCATGTGCTTAGAACCACCACTATCAACAACCAAAATGTTTTTAATAGTCCCTCTTGGTAAATCCTGCACATCTAACAAGAAATATTAATTTGAAATTGGGACCCAAGCCATGGTAGTCATGGGTCGTCCATCTGTATCAAAATAATAAACCTCACTCCATTCACAATCGAATCTCTCATCAATTTTCGGTGATTGCTCCGACGAGTCAGAAACAGAAACTTTAGATTTCCAAACATACTTCTTTTCATTAAGTTCTTTTTGCTTAAAATGTGAAGTGTTTGAACAATTTATTTCATTTGAAAAATGTTTAGATTGTGAAAACTCTTGTTGTTCTAAAAGTGTTTTCAATCTTCTATTTCTCCTATGTCTTTGAGGTCTAGAAAGCCTAACCTCAGATTTTGAATTACCCTTTGGTGTATCATGAGGTTTAACCACATTTGAGTTAACATAAGGCTTACCAGGAGTTCTTACCTTTCTCGGAGTAACATGTCGGTTACCTTTTGCTCTGTGAGGACAAGCAATCCGAATGTGACCAACAATACCACAGTAAAAGCAAGATCTCTTCTCACTATATTCTCTCATATAAGGAATCTTCACACGATTAGATGCATTTGAAGAAGATTCTCCTACATAAACTTCTTTTGGAGTTTGAGACGGAACAAACTTTTTCTCAATAGGTCTTGATTCAGTCTTTACCTTCTCAGGAACTACATGCTTCTTTCCTTTATTTTTGTAAGGACAGTTCACCACAATGTGTCCCATCTCATTACAATGAAAGCATGTACGCCTGTCTTTATAATCTCTGACATATGGAACTCTCCTTGAGTTTGAAGAACTTCCAAATGTAGAATTTCCAGATGAATTAGAATCAACCTTTGAGTCTTCTTTCTTAACAGCTTTTGGTATCCCCTCTACCCTAGCTTCATCAAAATATTCATCATCACTCTCATCAGAATACACCATATCTTCACCTGTGATTGGATTCACTTTCAACACAGTCTTAGGATCTAAATCCTCATCGTTTATAATCTCAGGTGTAACAGAATAATTTCCGTTGAATGGTGGAGGAACATAGCCAATACCACTAGTTCCCTTCCCCTCTTCAGTAGTTTCATGATAATATCCTAATAAGAATGATGAATTTCCAAAGCTTTCTAACTTTCTATGCAATCTGAGCACCTCTGCTTTAGATTCAGCTAGATCCTTATCTTTCTCAACAAGATCATTATTTCTTTTCTCAGTTTCTGCAAAGGACATATCCAGGTGATATGCCTGCTCTTTGATCTTCAAAGTCAGAGAATTTATATCGCTCTTCAGTGATTCTATCCTCTCAATACACACATTCTCATTATCCTTTAATTTCTGGTTTACTGTGTGCATCGATTTCATATCACAAATGAGGTTTACGTTGTCATCCATAACCCTCATCATTTTATCCTTAACTAAAATACAGTTAGAACAAAACGTCTCAGAGTTAGAAAATACCTCAGCTTTTTCATCTGAAAAAGATGCACTAGGAGCCATGAAAACGTCATCATCAGCTTCACTCTTTTGTTCAACAATGACAGGCTCTGTATCAGTTTCGGATACACTCAAATCATCTTCAACTGTCTGGAAGCTTACTTCAGTCTCTACATCACTCTCGGTAGACTGAGTACTTTGACCAGATCAAATACTCTCACTATCACTTAACTCGGTAGACGAATCACTTTAAGAATCACTCTTCTTCTGTAATACTTCGTTGATCAAGACTACAAACGCTTGAGATGTTGCTTCACCCTTTTTCTTCAATGCTTCCCATAGATCTCTTGAAGTTGGACACTTCCCGAGACTATGAATGATATCTTTTGGTAAAGACAACGTTAAAGTTTCACACGTTTTCATCTCTCGATCAAAGTTCTGCTTTTCTAGTTTACTAAGAGCTGTCACTGGTTTAGGAACATCATAATATCCCATATAGTCATAAGTAGGATGCACATATCCTTCAAATATGGATGTCCAAAAGTTTTCATCAGTTTCTGATACGAACTGTTCGAACCGGACTTTCCAGTTACGAAAATCTGATATGCACAAAAGTCTCGGTGGCATGATTTCAATCACATTATCATCACATGAAATTGACATTTTGAAATTTTTGCGAAAATACCCGGAAAAAATTTCCCGCCAAAATACTCTTTTTAAAAAATTTTGAAAATTTAAAATTTCAAAAATGATTCAAAACGAGCATGTAAACTTTCCCTAAAAATACTTTTTTTTTTAAGAATACTAGCTAAGTTCGCCTGACTGAGCGAACTTGACCCGAAGCGAACTTGTTAAGTTCACCTGATCTTCACCAAGCGAACTTATTAAGTTCGCCTAATACTGAGTGAAGCGAACTTATTAAGTTCGCTTATAAGTTCGCCTGCAACAGAACGTTAAGTTTGCCTGGTTCAGCTGCTCAACCCAAACACGAACCAACTCGGCTGAAAATCATGATTTCTGATCAAAATGATGGAATTAAGCAATTCTGAACCGTATGATTGTGTAGAAATTGATTAGGAACAATCCTATCGGATCAATTCCTTCAAACCAATCCAAAATCAATCCAAATTGATCAAAAATCTTCAATTTTTATCAAGAACACGAAAAAGATGAAAAATCCTTCAAATTCTCTGAATTTTGATGTTGATTGGACACGAAAACACCACGAATCTTTGCTAATCAAGAGCATAGGCTCTGATACCACTTGTAGGTCCCTAATTCGGTGCGTGACGGATCTCTAGACTCGCGGTACGACACGGTGATAACGTGTGGAATCCATGATCAACGTGCTCGTGTGACTCAATCAACAACAACGGTGTAAATAAACGCTTTGTATTCCACCAATATCAGGTTACAAGAATCTCTCTCGTCTACTCTGATATCGTCTCACTCTAATCTCACTATTCTATCTAAACTGACTCTGTTATGTATATATAAGTTACTGTTCTGCACCAGGCGAACTTAACAAGTTCGCTTGACAGTGCTTAGGCGAACTTCTTAAGTTCGCCTCTAATAGGCTAAGCGAACTTAATAAGTTCGCCTCTGATAGACTTAAGCGAACTTATTAAGTTCGCCTCTGATAGGCTAGGCGAACTTGTTAAGTTCCCCTCTAGCAGAACATACACAGAATTTTATCAACAGTTACAAAACATGTCCTAACAAGACCCAGAAAAAATCACAGTTCACCCATGTTACTCATTTCAAACGTGGATTTCATCACCCTTTCAAATTCCCTACACATCTCTTCATTGGTAGACCCAAAGATAATGTCATCGACGTACACTTGCACAAGCAGAATATCACCTCTTGTTTTCCGTATGAAGAGAGTCGAGTCAATTTGTCCTCGGTCGAAACCATTGGACAGTAAGTGCTTTGAAAGAGTCTCATACCACACCCTAGGTGCTTGATGAAGACCATAAAGTGCTTTATACAGCTTGTACACTTTATTCAGATTATGTGAGTCTTCAAAACCTGGTGGTTGAGTGACATAAACCACTTCATGAACCTTTACGTACAGGAAAGCACTCTTCACATCGAGTTGATAGACTTTGAAGTCGACAAAGGAGGCATAAGCCAGAAGCAGTCGAATGGCTTCAAGTCTAGCAACTGGTGCATACACCTCAGTGTAATCTAAGCCCTCTTGCTAATAAAAAACCTGAATAACCAACCTTGCTTTGTTTTTAACCACAACATGTCGATCGTCAGTTTTGCATTTTCCATCTGGTTCCAATTGGATGTACACCTTTCGGTAGGTCAATCGGATCCCACACATGTAACTTTTGGAACTGAGACAACTCATCTTGCATTGCCTCTATCCAGCAGTTGTATGCGAGAGCCTCCTTCACATTCTTTGGCTCTAATTGGGATACGAATGCAGCATGCAAACATGTTTCCATGTAACCTGTGTCAAGTATCTTAGCATACAAACTGGTGTTCTCGGTAATGGTTATGTGACGAGTTTAAACACCGACATCAGGATCACCAATGATGTTGTCAATCGTATGATTCTTATGCACTCTCGTCTCTGGTACATTTGGTTCTTGGATATTTGATTCATGCTTTGTGCTTAACTCCCCCATATCATGTGTACCATAAGAAGATTCAATGTTGATTGGATCAGCTGGAGCTTCATTTCCTTCCTGAATGTCAGGATCGACCCGAGCATCATTTCCTTCAACATAAGTATCCTCTTCAGTGTCACTGTCATGTGTCCCAGATGTAGATACAACATTGGAATTGGGAGTTGGGATAGGTATAGTTGCTTTGGTTGAGAAATTTGAGTCGTCGTCGCCACAACAAAACTGATACAAATTGGCAGCATCTTCAGCAGATAAATCTGGAAGGTTGGAATACTTGAAGAGAGCATCATAATCGAATCCCCAAGCAGGACCTGTTGGTTCTTATGGAGTGTTGTATTTACTGCAATCCACTTCAAACCACTCTTCAATATTGTACACCCTCTTACATGGTGAATTGGAAACATATCCTAAGAAGATGCCCTCCACCGCTTTTGCTTGAAATTTGGACTTGCGATCCTTGTACTGTATGTAGAGTCTTATTTTTGTATAAGTTGTCGTCATCAATGTATTTCTTTTTGAACATTGCTAGTTAGTTTATTTATTTGTATTTTCATTTTCATGTAATTTCCTGTTTTATTTTCTAAGTCTAGGCCATCGAAACTACTTAGTTTCGATTGAGGTTTGTTCAATCGAAACTAGTAGTTTCGATAGATAGTTTAGTTTCGACAAGCTTATCACACTTGTAAATGCTTCACCGAAACGAGCATAATTTCGATGCCTGTCAACTTACTATAAATAGCATAGTTTAAGAATTTCTAGGGTGTGAGTAGCGGCTGTAACCCTGAATTCTCTCTTTCACCGTTCTTAAAGAATCAATACAATTTACATTTGTTTATTTCTTTGTTCTTACTTTTTCACATCCTTTTTGTGTTGATTCTGTATGTGGTTAGCTATCATCTTCACCAATTCTGTTTCTACCCTCTGTTTCACCACCATACACACAGATTTCGCGCGCGTGTGTGTGTGTAATCGATCTGTTGAGTGATTTCCGATTGAAATCTGGACCTACAATTGGTATCAGAGCTTTATGCTCTTGTTTCTGAGTATATTCAGGTTATTTTGATCAATTTTAGGTGTTTTTTGGCATATTATTGAAGTTTTCTACATCGGAGTTTTGGAAGCACTGTTTCATCAATTTTGACTTTATTTCTTCTATTTTCTCGAATCTGAAGATTGATTTGTGTTTAGAAGATTATTTGGAAGCTTTTCGTTGGATTGGATTGTTGTTTCTTCGTTATTGATTATTGAAGCTTTTCATCAATGGAGTCTGCTGAAGCTTGAAGAAGGAGGTATCGAAACTAATGGGAGACATTTTCTGCTTTTAGTTGGTCATCGAAACTTCTTGTCTGTACTTTTTGTCTGGAGAAGGTATCATCTAAACTAGCTTTTTGTCTTGTACTATCGAAACTAACCTTTGCAGATTGATCACCCGAAACTACTGGACTATCGAAACTTGTAGTTTAACTGAGTTTGCTGGATTTTCAACAAAGTCTTCTTCATCGAAACCTGTTGTTTCTGGTCTATGTTTTCACTATCGAAACTAGAAGTTTCGGGAAGTTTTGTTCTATCGAAGCTAGGAGTTTCGATCAGCTTTTTCTCTATCGAAACTAGTTGTTTCGACTAACCCTGTCCACCCGAAACTAGCTACTGTTTCACTTTCTTTTTCTTAGATTATGGCAACTTCAAGCTCCAATGAGTATGCTGGAGGAAACAAACCACCTGTCTTGGTGTCCATTAGAGATTTTGATGACTGGACCAAGAAATTGAAGGACTTTCTTTTAATTCCATGACCACACTCTTTTGCAGTCAATCACTGATAGTCCACACAAGCCAGTTACTACCACTGCAGATGTTCAACGTCCCAAGCTTGTGTTTGAATATGATGATAAGGATATTGCCTTAATTTCCAGAGATAACAAGGCTTATGGATCTATTGCTATGGATCTTCCTATGGATGTGTTTAACATATTTGCTGAGTATACCACTGCCAAAGATCTTTGGGTTGCTTTATGTACAAGGTATGAGGGAAGTGCTGAGGTTAGAGAAAGCAAGAGGGATTTAATCAAGAAGCAATATGAAATGTTTAGTAGTGTCCCTTGTGAACCCATGTCTGAATTGATCAACCGTTTCTCAAGCATTGTCTCTAAGTTGAAAGTTTTGGGAACTGAGTATCCCACTGTTGAGTTAAACAAGAAGTTGCTTGATTCACTGCCTGAGGAATGGAATATGTACCAGATTATGATCAAGAAAACTGAAAAGCTAAGCGACCTGTCACAGCAAGAACTTTTGAACATTTTGGAGTCATATGAGCTGGAGATAAAGAAGGATGCAGTCACCCCAACTAATCAATCTGGAAACACAGCTCTTATTGCAGGTCAAAGTTCCTCCACTTCATCCAACAAAACCACAATGGCTTATTTTCAAACTGATGTCCCACCTTCGATTTCTGGAGTTCAGCCTACTCCTTCATCCAACTCTCAGAAGCCAACCACTATGATTCCTGATGAGTATCTGCCAATCATGACTGCTTCCATGTCATTTTATGATGCCCTAATTTCTAGAAACTTAACACCTGTCAGCTTTCAACCTGATGACTTGGAGCAGATCAACCCGGATGATTTGGAAAAATGGATATTGATTTATGTATGGCTATACTGACTTTGAGATCCTAAAGATTCATCAAGAGGACTGGGATGGAAAGATTCAAGCAAGGAAAGACTATGGGGTTTGACATCAAGAAGGTGAGATGCTACAACGGTGACTAGTTGGGTAATTTTGCAAGGAACTGCAAGGAGCCATCATCAAAGGAGCAGCATGGGAAGAAGAATTCATCTGGAAAGCAAGTTATCATCTCTCCTAAATCCACTACAACTTCCATCTCAATAGCTCTGGTCTGTCAAGTTGATGGACACTATCATTGGGGAGATCAAGAAGGAGAAGTAGTTGACAAGGCACTGATAGCACACATTGAAGAGAAGGAGAAATGTGTCATAATTGAACTAGCTAAGGATCTCACCACCGTACCAGCTGAGGTAATGTCTAGACTTTACAGTGCTAAATCCTGTTTAAATGAGATTCAGAAATATGGATTCATCAACCAGGCTTTGGTCGATGGACGAGATCATATAAAGGTGATGTATGATTTTGTGGCTAAAAATGAGAAACTTTACTTACAGAAAATTCATGATATTTCTGGAGAAAACCGATCTTTGATTGTACTACTTACTACATAAAAGAATAATAATCAAATTTTAACTGAAATACTACAAAAGGCTGACAAAGCAAATTTTCAAGTTGAACACATGGGTATGGATCAGAAAATTCATTTTGGAATCATTGACAACCAAATTCATAAAAAGGTCATAGAAGGCATCGGGTATAACTCTCACCCACCTCCATATTCCAAGTCTAGTAGATTTGCTGTTATGCCAGTACCTCTTGTTCCCACACTTTTTGTTTGCAATTTATCTGCTGATGATTATATCCAAACTTCAGATTCTGACAATTTTGCTTCCAGTGCAGAGTCAGATTGTGTAGGTTTCGAAGATGATTGTGATGAGAGTTCTAGTAAGAGAAATGGTTTAAATGAACTTGAGTCGGATGAATGTAATAAAATGTCCGTGTCAAAACCAGATATTTGTGAACACGTTGAAAATTTGTATTTTGGTTCTGTGCCTTCTGAGCATGGCAGTTTAAGAAATGCTATTTCTACGTTTAAGAATGCTTTTCCTTTTGTTCCTAAATCTGTAAATGCTATGAGTTGTATTGCAAAATTTAAAAGTGATGGAGTTGTTGTGACTGATATTCCACAAGAAACAATGAGCAATCTGGAATTTTTCAGTTTAAAGGAAGATCAAAGTTTTCAAGAAAGAAATATTGAAGAAAGAGTTGCCTCTAGTTCTGATGTCTCAACATCACAATCATTTTCATCATCCCGTGATGACAATTATCAGGCTAAGCCAACATGTGATAAAGTTTGTTTTAGTTGTGGGGAATCAAATCATGTTTTCAAGACATGTAAATTGTCTACATATCATTTCAAAGAAAAAAACGTACCATTTGTTGTTCAAAATTCAGTTGATTGTGCTTCAAATGTTTTCTCTAAATCACAACATAGTAGAACTTTACGATGTAAAAGGATTAAAAACGCTAAAAATTAGTCTAAAAGGATTTGGAAAATTAAGAATAATGATCTTTTTGATAATACCTTAAAGGAGGATTCTGACTATGACTTTCGAAATGCATCTTGTAAAATTAAGAAGTTCCAAGTTAGCAATGGCGTGGGTACAAATGTCTAAACAATTCACTTTGTGTAGGGACAATTGAGGAGGACTGGAGACATATTCTGGCATGTCGACAGTGGCTGCTCAAGACATATGACTAGTTATTTTTCTTTATTGCAAGATTATCATCCGATAGACATAGATTTTGTCGCCTTTGCAGGCAATCCAAGAGGAGGAAAGATTGAAGGTCAAGGAACAGTGTCTAACGGTGTAAATAGCTTGGAGAATGTCAATTTCGTCCCACAGCTGAAGTATAATCTGAGGAGTGTGTCTCAGATTTGTGATAAATACTTTTGTGCCCTCTTCAACTCTAAGGAATGTTTGATTCTGAAGCCTAGAGTGGTTATTCTCGAAGACCTAATCCTCATGCGTGCTCCTCGAAGATTCAATACTTACAGTTTGGATATGAATAATCCATCAGGAATTGAATCATGTTTTCTTTCAAAAGCTTCAGAAGATGAGTCCTTTCTTTGGCACAAGATATTAGGACATGTGAATTTCAAGACAATGAATGGCCTTGTTCGAGGAAACCTTGTCATTGGTTTGCCTTTGAAAGATTTCTCACCCATGGAACATTGTCTCTCTTGTTCCAAGGACAAGCAACACAAATCTACTCACAAACCCAAAACCACTAATTCCATTGACTCTCCCATTCAATTGCTTCACATGGATCTTTTCAGTCCTGTGAGTGTCATGATTCATGGAAGGAAATCTTACTGTTTGGTAGTGACCGATGAATTCTCTCGGTTTACTTGGTTATTCTTCCTGGCAAAGAAAGATGAGACGCCAGAGATTCTGAAGATTCATCTGCTACAAATCGAGAACTTGTTCAATCTAAGTGTGAAGACTATTCGCAGTGATCATGGCACAGTGTTTAAGAATGCCACTCTAGATTCATTTTATGAAAGTAAGTGTATCTCTCAGCAATTCAGTGCACCTTGTACTCCTCAACAAAACGGTGTAGCTGAACGAAGAAATCGTACGTTGATAGAAGTAGCAAGAACTATGATCGTTGATTCTAAGCTTCCTGTCACATTCTGGGCTGAGGCAGTTAATACAGCATGTTTTGTGCAGAACCGAGTTCTCATCACCAAAAGCTGCAACAAGACTCCTTATGAAATTATGTACAAGCGCAAGCCTGTTATTGATTTCTTCAGGAAATTTGGGTGTGTTTGCACAATGTTGAATACCTCTGATCAGCTGAACAAGTTTGAAGCCAAAGCGGATGAGTGCTAATTCGTGGGCTATTCCTCTAACCAAAGAGCTTTTCGTGTTAAAACAATAGACGAAGGATTGTGCTGGAGTCCATTGACATCAACTGGCATGAAAGCACTCATACGGACGCTGGGGACGGTCATGATTGGCTTTTTGATGTCGATTATCTGTTTAAATCATTTAATCTTCCTGATTTCACTAACATATCTATCTCAGCTAATCCCCTAATGTCTGTGAATATCCTAGGTACCTCTTCTGCTTCTGCCTCAAGCTCCTCTTCATCACCAACTCCGAGTTCTTCGGACTCTGTAGCAACAAGTGAAAATGTTGAGGAAGAAAATCCTCTAATAGTGTATTTTGCTCCACAATCATCTGCTGCAGACCCTATTATTGTTGAAGTTGACCTTTCTAACAATAACATTACCAATCTGGATGATCAATTGGAAGAGGAGGCGATTCCACAGTTGAGAATTCACAAGGATCATCCGACAGACAACATCAATGGTCCACTCAATGTGGGAGTCCGAACTCGTAGTGCCATCGAAGCAATTAATGACGGTCTCTTCTCTTGTTTCATATCTCAAGTTGAACCTAAGAATATCAAAGCTGCTTTGAATAAAAACAATTGGGTGGAGGCCATGCAAGAAGAATTGCAGCAATTCAACAAGTTACATGTGTGGAATCTAGTGGACCTTCCAAGGAACAAAGTCCAAATCGGCACTCGTTGGGTATTTTGTAACAAAAAGGACGAAGGTGGAATCGTGATTCGAAACAAAGCCCGCTTGGTGGTTCAGAGGTTTTATCAAGAAGAAGGAATTGATTTTGAGGATGTCTTTGCACCAGTGGCTTGCTTGGAAGCCATCAAAATGTTTCACGCATACGCATCCTATATGGACGTCATAGTTCATCAGATGGATGTCAAAAGCGCATTTCTATATGGAAAAGTTCAAGAGGAAGTTTATGTCAAGCAGCCATTGGGTTTCATTGATCCAAGCTATCCTGACAGAGTTTACAAATTGACAAGGCATTGTACGGTCTTCATCAAACACCTCATGCGTGGTATGACACGTTATCTAAGCTTCTGCTTGATAATTGTTTCACACGAGAAGCAATTGACCAAACTTTGTTCAAATGGAAGGATGGTGCGGATACCATTTTAGTGCAAATCTATGTTGATGATATCATTTTAAATCCTCGGTTATGTAAAGAGTTCGAGGAAGTGATGCGCTCTAAGTTTGAAATGAGCTCTATGGGGGTAATGAAGTTCTTTCTTGGGTTGCAAGTAGATCAGTCTGAGTCGGGAATTCTTATCCATCAAGAGAAGTATGTCAAAGAAATTCTGACCAAGTTCAAAATGACTGAGTCTCATCCTTACAAGACTCCTATGGAAGTTCGACATTGTTTGTCTCCTGATTTGGATGGTGAAACCGTTGATCAGCACCTTTATTGCTCAATGATAGGATCTCTTATGTATCTCACTGCTAGCAGACCAGACATTATGTTCGCAGTGTGCTTGTGTGCACGCTTTCAGGCTAATCCTAAACTCTCTCATTTAATTGCTGTCAAACGTATTTTAAGATATTTGAAGTACAAGCCAAAGCTTGGGCTTTGGTATCCCAAAAAGGCTTTGGTATCCCAAAAAGAACTTGTTTGATCTTTTGGCATACTCAGATTCAGACTATGGGGATGCAACTTAGACCGAAAGTCCACTGCTGGAGGTTGTCAGTTCATTGGCAACCACCTCGTCTCCTAGCAATGTAAGAAACAAACCACCGTTTCCCAATCCACAGCCGAAGCCGAATACATTTCCACGGCCCTTTCATGTTCCCGAGTAAGGTGGATCCACCATCAAATGCTTAATTACAGGATCATCATCCATGAAAATCCCATCCTGTGTGATAACACCGCTGTTCCCCATATCACCAAAAATCCCGTTCAGCATTCTAAAACCAAACACCTTGAGGTCAAAAACCACTTCATCCGTGATTGTGTCAAAAAGAAACATATAAAAATCGTTGAAGTCAAAACCGACAAGCAAACCACCGACATCTTTACAAAAATATTTGATTCTGCCAGATTTGAGAAATTGGTGGAGATGCTCGGCATGATCAACTTTCAGTAACCCCTGTGCATATTATCTTTTCTTTTTAAACTTGTTAATCGGGAAGATTTCCAAAAAGATTTTTCCTTTTCTGTATAGTTGTTTTCTTTATTTACCTATGAAAGCAAAACTTTTGGGGGAGAAATTGGAATTTGCAGTTTGAAAGAAAAAGATTTTCTTTGTATAGTCAAAAAGGAAAGAAAATATTTGATTTGTTTATCGTTTGCTTAAGAAAAACTCACTGTGAGTATCATGTTATTGTTTCAGGAAAATTGGATCCGACCTTGTGAGAAATGATAGAGTCTGATCACACTTCTTGAACATGGAATGGACCATAAGCGATGGTGCTTACTGAGGAATAGCCGGTAGGCCCGACATACCCATTTTTGAAGCATCTAACCCATTTTATAAGCTAAAAAACCGATTCAATCAGATATAGGCTTACGTGTTGGATTCGGATTCATGCGCCAGGTAACTGTCAAAGTAACGAGAGTTATCGCCGATGACCCCGTCTGTTTTCCTTATGCAAAGATCTCGGGAGTTCATCTTTTCCCATCCACTTGGATGATTTCACCCCGTTTGTGTTGCTTACGCAAAGATCTCGGGTGTTCAAACTTTTTCTATCCGCTTGGATAATTTTACGACTTCTTCTGTTTTGCTTACGCAAAGATCTAGAATGTTCATACCTTTTAATATCCACTTAGATATTTTTCATTTTACAACCTCTTATATCCATTTGGATTTTATTTTATTTTTGGCGATGATTTTGACTTACCAAGATGATACCCTGGTTAACTTGTAAGATATGATAAGATGAATGCGGGTATTTCTTGAGGATTGATAGGCTTTCAAAACCATTTTATTTCAAAATGTGGGGTACGCTGTGTTTCGTGCTCAAATGGTACCTCTTAATCACATGAAAACATTGTACAAGAAAATGTTCGGGTTTATCTTGCATAAATATCGGCTATCTTCAGGGATTCACAGTAGCTGAGTACAATATGAAGTGTTTCAAGGGTTTGACCAGACATGATCTCACGTTGGATCTTTTCCAAGGCTAAGTGTTTATATTTTTTACTGTTTCACTTTTACTTTTTCTTTATAAATTTCTTATTCTTCCTTATTAGCTTATTTAAATTGTGTACATATTTCCTTTATTTCTGATCATGTATCTTTTGTTCACCCTAAACTTCATTTTATCGAAACTACTCAAACCGCGCGAAACTACCATCCACCCGAAACTACTTTGTTCTATCGAAACTAATAGTTTCGACAGGGGCATTTTAGTCTTTTGTCATGCTCAAATTAAATGTCTTCATAATCAGGTTTTCTCTCATGCTCATTCTCACTCTCATTTCCGATACCTCTTCACACTTTCATCTTCACACACAAAATCTCAAAACGGTCTAAGTTGCTTAATCAGTGTTGTTTATCTGATCCTTCGTCGTCGTCATCATCAAGTAACAAGTTTTATGTAGCCTCTGTCGTGATTTTTAGATGAACAAACCTAGGGTTTGAGTTTTTCAAAACTTTTATGCCAGTTACTTCTTTTTAAGGGACAATTAGCGTTTAGATCTTGTCTATAAAGTCATCATTGTTGATATCTTACCTCCTTTTGTATATTCTTGCAGATTAAAGTTGATACTTTGGGTAAGATGAAGTTTCGATTCTCACAGGCTCTTTCTTGTCCTCTTTTACTTAGTTTTAACATTTTTTTTCTGTTTGATCTTGTTTCTTTGAGTCTGTGTATAAGTTCTGGATCCTTTTCTTTTGATTATTGAGTCAGTATATTTGTTTCGATTTCAGGCATTGAAACTAGTTGTTTCGATTAAAGGGTGTTATGTTTTTTAAAATGTTTTCAGAATTTGAATAGGTTTTCAATCGAAACTAATTGTTTCGATATCCTTTGGTGCCCGAAACTATGTAGTTTCGATATGCTTTGTCACCCGAAACTAGTAGTTTCTATCAGGCCTTTCTGAAATTTTTCTAAGTGTTGGACTGATGTATGAAAAATTTTCTTGTGTTGCTTCTGTGCAGATATGTATCTCCTATTTGTCAAAAGGCACAATGTGTGTGCTGTGTTGAACACTACTGATCCTAAAAATGCAAACTTCTTACTTGTGCTTGATTTCCTGGCCAACTCCAACATCAACTTTGCCATAAGTCACAATCTACCTGTGTTTGAAACTACTATAAGGCAATTCTGGAGCACTGCAACTACAACTGTTATAAACAATGTGGTGCATATCAGGGCCACAGTTCATAATCAAGAAGTTCTTTTCTCTGAGGCAACTATCAGAGAGGTGTTGCACTTCAATGATAATCATGAAGCACCGGTGGATTTTCCAAGTTATTATGTTAAAGAATGTTTCAGAAGATTGGGACAGACAAATTATCAAGAATGCCCTTCCACCTCTATGGAGATACATTGTGCATGTCTTCATTCACTGCCTGTCTATCTGAAAAGGTGGTTTTGACTCAACCAATGCAATGTGGCATCAGTAGTCTTAGGATTGATTAAATGGAAAGATTACAATTTTTCTTGGCTAGTATTTGGGCAGTTAAAGGAAAACCTGACTGGTGGAGTGAAAGAAAAGTTCTTGGTCTACCATATGTTCCTTTAAATTATTATTAATCATATCCATCCTAACTTGCAACAAGATGTCAATATATTTGTCTTTGATCACATGGCTGCCAAGACATTAATCTACATGAAGAGTTCAAGCAAAAGAACCAACAGAGTGATTGCTGACATTCATCTGTTTGGTCATATCTTGGGTGAAGTAGAAGAGATTATTCCTGATATAGATCCACAATTACAAGTTGATTCATCATCCGAAGAAGAAGAGGCAGATCAATATCAAGGGAACCAAGAGCCAGATGTTAATGTTGACCAATATATAGAGCAAGATGTTGAACTGCCTATCTTGGAGGCTCCTTTCATAGATCAACTGATAGAAAATCTTGAGTCTGTATTTGAAGAACAGCCTGCTGTAAACATAGAAGATGAAGAAAATGTTAATGATGAAGTTTAGGAAAGTTTTGAAGCTGAAGATGATTCTAGTGAAACTGTAGGATCGGTAAATACAAGATGTTTCTATTCCAGTTGAGATTGGCGGAAACAATCACAACTGAGAAAAGCAAACAAGTAAACAAGAAGAATACTAATAAATGCAATTTGTATTAAGCTTCAAAAATTTCAAGATTACATAGAAAAACTCTAAGCCAGCACTTGTACAACGACTCTAAGTACTACTTATATAGTAACTTAGAATCAAGATAGACCCTTGATTCTAAGGATCAGATCTAACACAAACCGTTGATCTTGTATTGAAGCTATTCTACATGTACAGACAATGATAATAACTATGCTAGTTAACTTTTCTCAAACGTCTTCTTAGGCATCATTGCTTGGATACTTGAAAGGAGAGCGTTGTTGTTCTTTATTGTCTGCACCAGTGACATTCTTTCTACGTGGAGTGTGTCAGTGTTGCAGCGGAAAGTTGTCAGTGGTCATGGTTGTTTTTGATTTTGCAAGGCTGGTCAGCTGCAATGTTGATCTTCAGTGGATGAATAACTATCAGCAGTAGAGTTGTTGATCAGCAGCAAGACACAACTATCCACAACTGCTGATGATTTGCTTATCAGCAACAACTTTGGTCTTCAGCAGATAAGGCTATCAACAGCAGATTTGTTCTTCAGCAGAAGAATAAGTATCAGCAGCAGATAAGTTTATCCGCAGCAGTTTGTCGATCTGCAGCAAACTATGAGATCAGCAGCATTTGTACTTAGAGAATTTTGTACCCATCAGTCTTTATTTCTACAAACTCTCCCTAGACTGATGCTACCAAAACTCTCTTACTGCTTTGTTGCTGAAGCTTTTGCATGTGGCTGACAATTCTTGCAACCTCATAGCCTCTTGGGTCCTTGTTGGGATTGTTAAGAGGAAGCTCAGATAGAGTCTTGATATCTTTGTTTGGCATTTTGAAGATAGCCTTGCTTAGACACCTCATCTTCTGTCCTTTAACGTCTGTCAAGGTGAACTCATTTTCTTCAGCATTATCGGACCAACTGATGAATGGAGAGTGGGATTGGAGAGGTTTTGCATCAATAATTTCATCTTTGCTGGGGTTGAAGTGATGTTTGATCACCAGCAACAGATGTCTCCCACCTTCATTCTCGGGCTCATGAGCTTCACCCAGCTCCATTATTCTTCTTAGATCTGAATCTGGAAGTTGCAATATCTCATGAACAATTGTATAGATTGATCTTTTTTACTTCTGTCCTCCCCCTGAAGACCTCAAACCATTGATCTTGAGTGTTGTAGAACCAGATGAAGATTTCTCTTAAGTCTTCTTGTTTGGAGGTAGGTTTGGTTTTCTTCTTGGGGGGCAGTTGATGAGTAGGAGCTTGGTGTGAGGATTTGGACTCTTTGGGTGGAGAGGAGGGAGGTTTAAGATGGAAAGTGGAAGGTTGTTGGATAGAGGAAGGGGAGGATGAGGAAGTAGGCTTGGGTTTCTTTGGTTCTCTGTCATCAGCTAGAGTGATTACCCTTTTCTTGGAGCCTGTCTTCCCCAATCTTTCTTCCTCTTCCTTCTTGACTTTAAAGTAAAGGGCTTGCAAGTTCATGAAATTCATGGGACCCAGCCTTTTTCCACTCTCTCCTCTAGCTTTTAGGAAGTCAATCATGGTCTTCCTTTCTTCATGGGATCTTCTGTTAAAGGCAATGGTCTTCTTGGATTTTTGTTTAGCTTTTTCTTATTCTTCAGCCATTTTCTTGTTTGCCAATTGACCCTGCTAACCCATGAAGGCTCAGTAGATTTCTTTATTTGATAGTTTCTCAAGGTAGTCTGCATCCTCACCTTGAGAAATCAGAGCCTCTATCCACTCCTTTCTCATTTCTTTGGCTAGTTCAGAATCAGTTATTTTGAACTTGGACTCTTCCTTCTTCTTCTTCTTCTCTCTTTCTTCTTCTTCTTCTTTATTAAATTGTTCCTGCACTTGAAGAGCAAGAGCTTCATCTTCTTGAATTTGATAGACTGCAGGAATCTTGACTTTCAGATCATCCAATTGTTTGGCATACAGCTGGATCTGTTGTTCTCTGAGGAGAATGGCCGCTTTTCTTTCTTGAGCTTTTCTTAGTTCAGCCATCTCCTTTTCCTCACTTCTTTTTCTTCTTTCCTCCCTTTCCTTCTTCTATTTCAATAACTTTTCTTCATCTTCTTCTATCATAGGTCTTTTCCCCTTGTCTTTGCTGGATGCCTCTACTTCAACTTCATGGACCACAACAGCAGATGTAAGAGATGTTGTTGGGATCTCAGCTTCAGCTTCATTGGCATGATGAGGAGTAGACACAGAGGAAGGGACTGATTCACTCTCTTCCTTTTCCCATTCATTCCCATATATAGCTTTAAAGGCCTCTTTGATATTCTGAGCATCCACTTTTCTTGACCCTTCTGCTGCGTTCAGTAGGACAGTTGGTGAGGAGGGAAGGGATAGATCTGAGTTAGAGCCATTCATTGCAGGGGATTCCTCCTTATAAAGAGAAGCCTTGATGAGTTTGATCATTTCTTGAATTTCTAAGGAGTTGATGTTGCAGATGAGTGATCGGAGCTCAAAGACCTTGTGCAGGAAGTCTGAAGGTAGGAGTAAGATCTCTTTGATGTTGATTGAGAGAGAAGATCCATTGCTTAGGAAGAAGGTGAAATCAGAGGAATCAGTGCTCACCCATCCTAGCACTTCCAAGTCCATGACCATGATGTTGTATAGGAATCTTCGCCAGCAGATAACTTCTTCTTCAGTTAAAGCACTGCTCCTAATTAAGTCAAGTCTTCTTGGAGCCAGTCTTTGTTCTGCTGTTGATGAAGATTCAGGATAAGCCACCCTATTTGCTTCTTTTAGTAGTCTTTCAAACCAGGGCATATTATCCTCCATTAAGTCATAGAACCTGCTGATTGCAAGTTCTGCTGAGAGATCTGATGAAGTGTTGATACATCTTGTCAGATACAGATTAAGAACCTGGAGGGGATTAAGAGTGTTCCATTTTAGCTCTTCTACACCACTAAACTCCCATCTAATCCAGAATCTCTCATCTATGCCATCATACCCCCAAGCTAGAATGGAGTCGAATTCTAGCTTGTTTCAAGTTAGTGAGAATTGGGGAGTAGATGTTTGACTTATTATGGCTGCAGCTTCAGGAAGTATGCTGAATGATGGAGGTGTGTCTTCATGGAGAGTTTCATCTTGCAACACCTCATCAACAGCTCGGACAACTAACTTCCAATCCTCAGTGATATCTTCCTCTTCATCTACTGAGTCTGGCAAGTCATGGATTTGAACAAAAGCAGGTTTATATAGCGAACTTTGAAACACAGTCTGCTCTTGTATCCATTCTTCTAGGCTGTCCGCATCATCTTCCTTGGTAACTACCTCCCCTTTTTTGGTTGCATCAGTGCATAGAGTGTTTTCTGTTTGAGTGCCCACTGATATAAGGGAGGAGAAGTCACTGGAGGGCATTGATGGGCTTCATGTATAGAGACTTGGTGCCGCAGTTTGGACACTTCAGCCTCTAGCATTGCCACCCTGGCCGTCAATTCCAAATTTTGAAGTTTCAGTTTGTCCTCATTCACAGTTGTGGAATCCTTGGAGCTGGATGGGGTCTTAGGCCTAGCCTCTGCATCCCCATCACCCTGGTTTTCTTGGCGCCTGGGATTCCTCTCAGTGAAGAGTGTTTCTAAGGAAACATCCTCAATGTGAGTTGCCATGGTTAGGGTCTTAGTTATGTTATCACTGTCCTCCCGGTCAGTTGATGTACCAGGAGTAGTGACAGCCCCTTCCACATTCACTCTATCAGTACCACCAGAGTGAACCTTCTTGGGTGATGAACTTGGGTTAGGTGCACCAGCAGCCAAGTCAATCAATGCCTTCGAGATAGTGGTTGTTGGAGAAGGTTCATCATCTTGACAAGGAGCCTCTGCACTTAAGTTCAGAGAAGAGAAATAAAGGTATGGCTCAGCAGGTTGTTCTATGGATCCAGGATATAATCCTGATCCTAGTAGAGAAACTTCCAAGGAGGTTTCTCTAATGTTTTGGCTATCCCTTTTGATATTCTCATCAGAATGTTGGGATTCTGAATGAGGGCTTAGAGGTTGGGATTGCGCCTTTGAGACAAGAAGAGAAGGAGTCTTCTTGCTCCTTTTTCTAGTGTATGTTGTTGCAACTGGGGCCCTTTGTTCCAGTTGAATGATAACATCCAAAATAGATGTAAGTGATTTTTGTACCTGTGCATCCTTAGTAGTATGCACAGGGGTTCGAATAGTGGAAGCAAATGGTTGTTCAGGATGTGAGGTGGAGGGTGTGGGATCAGTATCAGCTGGGATTGCTAAAATGTCACCCTGGGTACTTTGTATGTTCAGCATTGTAGATAACAATGGAACATTAACCCTTGAGAACTTTTTGGAAACAGTTCTCATACTTTGAAAAATATTATTTTTATGACCCAACATGATGTAGATTCTTGCAGGTTTTGAGAGATCTTTTAGTTCCTGGTTGAAAACCTCCTGCAAGAATCTGGGGTACATAAAAAATTGTTGCTTTGCACCCTCTTGAAGGTTATATCTCAAACCCTCAAAGATGTGGTGTGCAAAGTTGAATCCTTGGCCAGTAATCATACCGTGAACAGCAGAGGCAAGTGCAGAGCTCACTTGATGCCATCCACTTCTCTTCTGAGATATGCATTATAGAAGAGTGTGGCAGAGATACTTCCATGTAGGGCCCATCAGTGCCTTCTCTATTGTGTACTCATTTTGATTTCCAGTGTACCTTATGGATACAAAGGTCCTCATGTATTCTTCCTTTGAATATGAGATGGCTGCCCCCTTATCTTGAAGCTGAAGATGTTTTCAGAGAGTAGCTTCAGAGATGATGTCCTTGCCGTCTACCTTGGCTTTTATTTAGGGAATCCCTTGTTTGGTAGAGTAGACGGCGGTATTCCAAAAATCCTCCATATGAGGAATATATATGGTAGGGTTGACTGTTAGTGCAAAATGTATCTTTGATCGGCACAGAAAATCGATCATATCATCGAACCGCTCAGACTTCTTTCCTTTGTTTAAGTATGCCGTGAGGTTGTGATATGGGGAGAACTTATCATCAAGATTCTAGTGAAACCTTGGATGAAGGCATCTATGGCACTAAGTATGATCAATCTGACTATGAGTCTGAAGATGAGGAACAGACTGAACCTCCTGTATCCTCCTCCAAGAGATGAGCTGATTCCGAGTCTGATTATGAACAAGAAGAACCTCTTGCAAAGAAAATCAAGACAGGACTTGAGTCCTTAACATCTTCTGATGACTCACTGTTTGATATTCGTACACTTAACCCCCACCCATTCACCTAATCGTATTCCACCACCTTCACCACAACCATTTGCACCACATACACCTGTTACTACACCACCTGCATCTCTTGTCCCTGATCCTTCACCATCTGTCCCAAGAGATAAAACCTTAAGCCTAGAAGTGAAAAGGCTACAGGACAAAGTTACAAATAGAGATGAAGTAATAGAGAGCTTAAAGACAAAACTGAGTGAGTGCAAAGAATAAGTGAAGGATCTTAAGCTGGAAGTTGGTAGCCTATATACACAACTTGATGTTCAGCAAACCCAACTGGAAACCCAACAGAAACTAATCTCTCAGCAACAACAAGAGTTCAAGGCCTTATCTGATGTTGTTGGACAAATCAAGGAATCTTTGATTAAATCTTCTCAATAGGAAACACCTTCCACGGCTCAGGGGGAGACCACTTCTGCTGGTGGACCCTCTTCCCATGCCCTGGTGTCAAATCCCCTGTCTGCAATAACAATCTTCACTGGCCAAGCTGCCAAGAAAAAGGACGCTGTGGAAGTCAAGCTAGAAGAAACCAATTATGATCTTCCATCAGTTAGTGAACGAAGAGCGGCTAGAGAAAAAGGAAAAGAAAAGGAATCAAGTGTTGAGGTGGTCATTCTTGATGAAGAAGAGATTAGGTCAGATCACGAGCTGAATGTTCTTTTGGAAGAGATTGACAATTATGGATTTAATGAAGATTATCCAGAAATTTTGGCTACAGAAGATCTGCACGAAGAGAAGGTGCGATACTTCACTAAGGAAGGAGAAGAGATCCAGGCACTCTCTGACAATGATAAAGATGAAGCCAATGTTAAAGTTGATTTGGTACACACTGAACCAACTCAAACAACTCACATTGAATCCACCCCAACTGAACCTATTCAACCTCCTAAACCAAATCCAGACTATCCCGACCCAAAAAGGCATTGGATTAGGAAATTACCTGTTGAGGAGCCTTCAGCAAACCCAACAGAAACTAATCTCTCAACAACAATAAGAATTCAAGACCTTATCTGATGCTGTTGAACAAATTAAGGCTTCTTTGGTTAAATCTTCTCAACAAGAAACACCTTCCACAGCTCAGGGGGAGACCACTTCTGCTGGTGGACCCTCTTCCCCTACCTTAGTGTCAAATCCTCTGTCTACACTAACAATCTTCATTGGCTAAGCTGCCAAGACAAAGGACGCTATGGAAGTCAAGCTAGAAGAAACCAGTTATGATCTTCCATCAGTTAGTGAACGAAGAGCTACTAGAGAAAGAGGAAAAGGAAAGGAATCAAGTGTTGAGGTGGTCATTCTTGATGAAGAAGAGATTGGGTCAGATCCACGAGCTGAATGCTCTTTTGGAAGAGATTGACAATTATGGATTTAATGAAGATTATCCAGAAATTTTGGCTACAGAAGATCTGCACGAAGAGAAGGTGCGATATTTCACTAAGGAAGGAGAAGAGATCCAGGCACTCTCTGACGATGATAAAGATGAAGCCAATGTTAAAGTTGATTTGGTACACACTGAACCAACTCAAACAACTCACATTGAATCCACCCCTACTGAACCTATTCAACCTCCTAAACCAAATCCAGACTATCCCGACCAAAAAAGGCATTGGATGAGGAAATTACCTGTTGCGGAGCCTCCAAAGTATTATGAATGGTTTGTAGAGTACCAAGAGCTGAAGAGACCCCTGTGGGATGGAAATATGATAATGAAAGGAAATTATACATTGATAGGAGGTACAAGTTCTCATGAGTTCAGCTCACTCCCTAGATATGATCTTAGGGCTCTTGCTAAATTACCCCTACAAAATCCAAGAAAAGTCAACGAGGTACGTAACTTTGAATAGTTTCTTAAGCAACAAGCCCTCCATGACTTCAGGTCAATGAAGACCACTCTTCCAAAGAGGATCATATCCAAAACCAGGATACATCCTAGAACTCAAAAGTCATGGGTAAGCCTTCGGTACAAGCCTGCTGAAACTGTCAAATCTATAGTTCTACCTTGATCAGTACCTGTCCAGCTACAAAATTTCAGAAAATGGTTTTACAACTCAACCATCGGAAGTGCTGTGATCGAGTGTGAAGGCAAGGAAGATATTGTGATCTTTGATCCCATGGAACTTCTAAAGTTCAACCTGAAGATCTGGAAGTTTTGTTCAAAAATCCCATCAAGCTCTTTCATGGTGATGATGAAGTTGATGCTAAGGCATATCAGAGAGTGGTGTCATTGAACGTCAAGCCTTTCTTCCAGAAACCAAATCAAGGGCCAACTGCTTGAGAAGAGTTGAAGACATTGATGCAGCAGCTTAGGGGGAGATTGTAGAGTCATATTTTTTTTATAAGATGTTGTCATCAATGTATTTCTTTTTGAACATTGCTAGTTAGTTTATTTACTTGTATTTTCATTTTCATGTAATTTCCTGTTTTATTTTCTAAGTCTAGGCCGTCGAAACTACTTAGTTTCGATTGAGGTTTGTTCAATCGAAACTAGTAGTTTCAATAGATAGTTTAGTTTCGACAGGCTTATCACACTTGTAAATGCTTCACCGAAACTAGTAGTTTCGGTGAGCATAGTTTAGATGCCTGTCAACTTATTATAAATAGCCTAGTTTGAGAATTTCAAGGGTGTGAGTAGAGGCTGTAACCCTGAATTCTCTCTTTCACTATTCTTGAAGAATCAATACAATTTGCATTTGTTTAATGCTTTGTTCTTACTTTTTCACATCCTTTTTGTGTTGATTCTGTGTGTGGTTAGCTGTCATCTTCACCAATTATGTTTCTACCCTCTGTTTCACCACCATACACACAGATTCCGCCTATGTGTGTGTTTAATCGATCTGTTGAGTGATTTCCGATTGAAATCTGTTTCAACAATTGGTAACAATAATGAACAGGGACTACCAAATGGGACTAGGTAGTTAAGATTGGGAGGTCGATTATTGATCAGCTCATAACATATTTTGTTGTGTCTTTTCACCACCAGAACTCTATACAAAATGTGACAAGCTGTATTAACGTCTTTCGCCCAGAATGTGATTGGAAGCTTGGCATCTGACAGCATAGTCCTTGCAGTTTCAATCAAAGTTTTGTTCTTTCTTTCTGCAACTCCATTCTGCTGGGGTGTATACGGTGCACTAAATTCATGACGGATACCCTTCTTGAGACAGAAAAGCTCCATCATGTTGTTCTTAAACTCTGTGCCATTGTCACTACTTATTCTTCTAACCTTCAGCTTGTATAAAGATTCCAGACTCAAGATCAGGTATTGAAGAATTTCAACAGTCTCATCCTTTGTACCTAAAAAACGCACCCAAGAAAAACGTGAGAAATCATCAGTTGCAATCAGACAGTATGACTTACCTCCAATACTCCTAATACTTATGGACCAGAACAAATCCATATGTAGGAGCTCCAAAGGGGTATCGATGGAGTTTTGGGTCTTGGGCTTGTGAGACTTCCGTTGATGTTTGCCCTTTTTACAAGGCATACAATCATCTGCGATGGCGAATCTCAGCTTAGGAACACCAGTTACCAAACTGTTCCGGACAAGATTATTCATTTTACGATAAGAGATGTGTCCGAGTTTCCTATTCCACAAGATTGACTCAAGTTTTGTCGCATTGGTAAATAAACAGGTAGCAACTGAGGAGGTGGTTGTTGCCACGCTCATATCAATCTGATAGGTGTCGTTTGTTCTTGGAGCTCGCATCAGAATCCAATCATCCGGAACCTCAAAACCAGGCTAGAGAACCAAGCATTCAGACTTGTTAAACATAACCGAGTATTCCTTGTCACACATTTGAAAGACACTCAACAAGTTATGCTTCAACTGCTCACAAAAGTTGACATTGTCGAAGCTAATACATCCATTAGAAACCATGCCTTGACAAGTTATACTACCGCCCTTCTCGCCTGCAAAGGCCACATACCCGCCTCTGAATGGTTTGACATCTTGAAGCAGGGCCATGTTGCCTGTCATGTGCCGGGAGCATCCACTATTAACATACCAATGGTTAGCAGTAGTTCCCTTCAGATGTCCCTGCACGAGTCAAATGAAATTAACTAGTTTTTGGAGACCCAAGCCATTGTGGTCTTGGGTCATCCGTTTTTCTTAAAATATACAACCTCAATTAACTCGCAAACATGACTGTTAAAAATTGGTGAATCTTTTGGAGAGTCAGAATTTGAGAATTGAGAAATATTGAGTTTCTTTCTCCAAACTTGTTTCCTTTGAACGGCAGGCTTGCCTTTGCCAACGACAGGTGAACTAGAAGAAGATTCACCTGGTCGATAGACGGCTAGTTGTTGTTCAAGTTTCCTTAATCTCTTGTTCCGCCTTCTCCGTTGTGGTTTAGAGAGCTTCACCACATGCTTCTCACCAGATTGTGTACTACCAGAGGTAGATACACTGGGTTTAGCAGATTGCTTTTCCCGTTTTGGAACAGATGGTTCAGCCACATGTTTTGTTGGAGGCTTAACCATTTGCTTCACTGGTGGTTTCACCATATTTGATCTTGGGCTATTGGATTGCTTCACTAGTGGTGTCTTAGGGAGTTCAGCCTGTTGTTGGACAACTAGTTGTTTCCCTTAATCCTTGTCAGGACAGTTCACCATGATTTGACTGACTGTACCACAGTGAAAGCAAACTCTTTTTTCTTTGTAAATCCTCCTATAAGGCTCTTAGATTTTGGAAGCGGAGTTGTTTGATGAACATTAACATCATCTTGTGCTTGACCTGATATTAATTGACTCATTAGGGTGTAATGTTTGTCCATGTTTTCTTGAAAATTCTTCCCCAAATGGTTTGCAAAAGCCTCTTTCTTTACTTGCTTTATGGATTTGAAACCTCCATTAAGCATCATTTTCAGTTTATCATTGGACTCAATTGTATCAGGTTCAGTTAAAATGCAATTTTCACGATTAATGACAATGTTTTTCTCAATTTTATGTTCATCAATCAACTCTTCTGAGACAACACCCTAGACCTTAGTGTTCTCAGAGCCTTCATCCGAGAAGAACTCCTCATTAGAAACTGACTCAGCCTTACTTGAGGAATCATCTTTGCTTGAGGAATCATCCAAAAAGGACAAATCAATGTCAACCAGCCCGTTAACAAACTTGTCGCTTACTGGTGGAGGTGTGACACCCGACATTTCAGGTCAATATCCGTACATGTTATAAACAAGTTTAAATTATAATTGTTTTGTGATTTACTTAACTTCACAAACAAGGACATTAAGGTCTAACAAAAATCGTACAGGGTCTCTTTTCATGTTCTGGTAATTCTAGGAGTTACCGGTTCACGTACCAGGATAACCCGACTAAATACGAACACTAGTGGTTAAATTTACACTTAAATCAAATTGTTTGATTTATTTAACCCCACCCACTCCCATTGACCAGAAATCTCGGCCTCAAGGCCATGTGGGTCCATCCCACACCCTAAATTTCAACATCTTCTACTTTCTTAAGCAATCTCCCATACCACCTCATTTTCTATCAATTCATCAAGAGCAAAAACCCTCAACCCCTGTCATCTCTCTCTTCTTCTACGACAACAACAAGAATACCTATCTCCACTTTCTTTTGGGGTTCTTCCATAATCGAAGACTCGAATCCTTTATTTCGGTGCTATAAGGAGAGTTCCAAGTGTTTTCTCAAAGGGTTTTAGCAGGAGAAGTCAAGATCATTCTCTTTTTCTCTCAAAAATCGTCATCTCTGTCCAGAGGTAAAAACTCGATATTATCCACTTTATTTTCTTTAAAACCGTATCTAAGCATACAAAAGGTTCAATCGCAAGTAAGATAACAAGAAAAGTGTGTCAAATTCAAGATTTGAACATAAAAATATACAGGACGAATTCTGTCAATCAAAGTGCAGTAATCGAAACTGAGAGTTTCGATACCTGTTCAATCGAAACTAGGAGTTTCGATACCTGTTATTCAATCGAAACTAGGAGTTTCGATACCTATTCAATCGAAACTAGGAGTTTCGATACCAGTTTACTCAATCGAAACTGGGAGTTTCGATACTAGTTGTTCAATCGAAACTAGGTAGTTTCGATACATATTGCTCAATCGAAACTAGATAGTTTCGATACCCTTCTTGCCAATCGAAACTAGATAGTTTCGATACCTAACTACTCAATCGAAACTATGAAGTTTCGATACTCAATTGCCCAATCGAAACTATGAAGTTTCGATACCTGTGTCAGTCCCCTTTGGGCAGTAACTAAGATCTGTTTTATAACAAAACAAGTATTGTACAACTAAGAGGATATTTTAAACAAAAGCAACCAGATTTACAAAGTCGGTGAACAATTTGCAATATAAGACGTTCGGTCCTAACACAATTTACCCTTTGGTATCTAGGGTACGAATAGTCAAGCTTGACTACAACAAGTATCATTACAAGTATACACAAACTCAAGGTGAGTTCACGGCCCCCTTTTAACTCTTTACTGTTTTGTAAACATCGGGGGAGAAATATACTTACCTGTTATATTTTGAAAACATGAATTTCATTGCTTATATGTTTGTCAATATGAACATTTCGGCTTAACTTTTTGTAAGTCTCCCGGCCCTACTTTTACTACTTGTTCTTAAATTGTTTTAAAACAAACGGGGAGAAAACTTGCTCAACTAAACAGCCGGACACAAGTACACACAATGATTGTTCGGATGAACAACATACAACGATTGTTCGGGTGAACAACACACAACGATTGTTCGGATGAACAACACTCAACGATTTGGGGGAAAAACATACTTATAACTATTTTATGGGATAACAAGAGAATAAGGCACGACTTTTATGTTTACATGAGATGAGAACAACAATTGGAGGCCGCTAAAGTCCCCTGGAACAACGTAGTAACCATTAACTGTAGCCGAGGGTCCTATGAATAGTACTATGGAGAGTGACGTCTCCCGGTCATGGTTAGTCGCGCTAACCACAATCTGGAGGATTTATGGCCGCGTAGAATCTGATAACGCTTAATAGGGGCTCACACATGTCATGGTTTGGTTACGCCTCATGTATGAACATATTATTTGTATTCCTAGCTAGTTTACAAATGGGTCAACAATTCTTATTCTGATTATCACATGCAACTGGAACTATTTACGAACAATTGAGTTTAAACAAAAGAGTTTTGATCCGGTTAAAGAAATCATGTTTATACAAAAGGATTCTGATCAGGTTATAAGGATCATGTTTAAATATTGAATTTATGACGGTTAAGTCATGATAATGTTTTCAAAGGACAACTTCATATTTTATGACGGTTAAGTCATGATAATGTTTTCAAATGAAAACTACTTAGTTTTATGACGGTAAAGTCATGAACATGTTTTTGGGAAAAAACTATAAGCACTAATATAACTAACTCTGTGAATTCACCACCCTTTGTGTTGACATTTTCAAGTATATTTCTCAGGTAACTGTTAGCCATGGCACGGTTGGAATAAGCTAGCTATGTTGGATCAATTCCTAGTAGCTGGAAGGACGTAGAATATCAAGACTCAAGTCTATCGTTGATCTAGAAGAACTTAGATCCTAGTATTACTTAGTCTTAGTATTTGTGTATGTAATCAAGTCTTAGAAATCATTATTACAGCTTCCGCTATCGTGTAATGAACCAATCGTTACAACCTGTATTTATTTAATAAGTAAATAAAATATGGGGGTGTGACAGATTGGTATCAGAGCAATGGTTTTAGCGAATTAGGTGTCCTTAGTGATACCTAGGCTCTAACCGGACTCATCTAGGGACCAAGATTTCTAAGACTTGCATCACACTAAAAACACCCAAGACTTGAGCATAGGAATTCCAACCGTTGCCGAACAATTTGTGTAGACTATTAGTGTATGGAAATTACACTAGGGTACCATTACCTACACTAATACAATTACATGGTACATGTAATGAACACTTAAACACAAACAATAATGTGGAAATAATAAACACTTACAACATATTACTATTCGGATTACGAGTCAAGAATAACGGGTACTCAACATACTGCAACCCTAGAAGATCGAGTTACGAGCTGAGCTTGGACTTCGACGACAACGATCGTCAGTTGCCGATCTTGGTATCATAACAGGCTGAACTCGTACCAGAATCTGTACCTATACCTGCACCACAGCTACTCCAGCCTTGGAGGCAACTATCTTCCAAACGTATGTACGGTATAAATAATCTCCTTCATAAGTTATCGGATCGGATACCTAGACTCTCGCCATGATGTATGGCAGGCATGATTGCCCAGACAGAAGGGAATTCAAGGTGAATAAGCAGGACTAAATGGGAGAGAACTCTAAGGGTCAGGAGACCCAGACATACATCAGGATCATGTGGATCCATGCATATACATGGACTTGGAGCATGAGTTGCTCGACACTCGTTTGAGGATCTCTGCCCAACACATAGTGCCTGAATTTCACCATACACATTTTATTTTAAGAGACACTGGTGGTGCCTCTCTACCATTAGCCTCATCCGACAACAGCCATATTCCGCAGAGTCATGAGTATTGGTACACATAATTAAGAGTAATCCGATAAAACAATACACACTCATGTACAAATGTGCACACGCAATCTAATGATTATTTCAAGTCCCTTTTGATTTAAAAGCTAGGGATAGAAGAAACACTATAGGGATCAGGCAAGGCAAATTATCATTACGGGTGCACACGTAATCATAATTTGCAGTGCATGGGAACTTTAGTGAGTCTTGCTGTCTAAGCTGATGATCAACTCATGTTCTCAATCACTTGATTAAGGATTGGATCTCAACAAATCAGACTTCTCAATTAGGTGCTCACAAAGCATTCTCCTAGTTTTGGAGGAACGAGAGAAATTCAAATTGAATTCAACCAATCCTTAGTGAATCCTGAACGGCGAAGGAATCCACACATTCATTCCTTGAGATTCTACTGGTCAAGATAGCCCTAAGTTGAGCATTACCACAACCCACGCTTACAATAATTGCACAACTATTGTGGGAGATTATAGCGTAATCTCAGGATTCATTATACAGTTTAATCTCACAATTGCTTGAAAGTTGCGCCAAGAGTGTTATGCACTAACTTCAGTAATAGGGCAGGATATTATTCTGACCCGCATACACATGGCACCTATGGATATTGTGGAAGCTCGACATGAGACAAGTAGGAAATCGGACATTTCAGAATGTCGGTCAAACAGGATTGCTCTCGCAGCCATTGACATTCAATATATCTTTAAGTCTGACTATTCTCTCTACAATGGATAAGCCGGGGTTGATGCTCAAGCGAATGCCAAAGAAACCTAAGTGTGGACTAACGACTATTGTCGCACTAACCAAAACGCCATGCAAAACTCTTAAAGGAGTCCCAAATGCAGAATTTCATGCTAATCTCATTAGCTCATGATATGCATAAAGGACGTAAGCTCGAGCTATTCACAACAAGCCGCTGTCCACAAAGAGTTGAGAAGAATAATTTATTACTCTTTTATACTCGCACTTTCCCAAAGTTCATCTTGTTGGATGGATCCCAGATTTAGCCTAGAAGAGAGGTGTGATTGCATCTTTCACTCCTAGTTTTCTATAATTGGGAAGCTCTAGAGCATCTATTGTTAAGAAATGATCTCTTGGAGTAGACTCAGTTAGAATATAAAAGTCTCGACGTTCAACACTCACTACCTCCAGTTTATCCTTGTGCTAAGGATTTTGAGGCTATAACCTGAATGAGTGGAATACGTAATGGTATGTAACCAAAGTACCATTCAAACCCTAAGGAAGTGCAGATACACTGAATGACTACAAAATGGAAATTGTGAAACTCCTAAAACATCTCAGCCAACTCAATGGGTGGACAAGCCCAAAGCCCATTTTGGGGAAAACACTAATTCGATGAGACCATTCTCACAGTATTACCATTCATTCCCTCAGCTAGACGGAATGTGAATATTCCAAACAAACATCGAACTTCGTATGGCTTACATTCTTCGAAGGTATGGTAGTCAAGACATGAGTTTACATATCAAGACGCTACAACCCAAAGGCTAGTATGCCTTGAAAAGTTGTGCAAACAAAGGGGTAAAGTAGTGATTAGACTCGAAGTTTGCAAATAAGAGCTCCCGAGGAACATCAATTCCTAACTCCATGAAGGCACATGGAGAGGAAAATCCTAGAAAACATGAAACCTGAAATAAGAGAAAAGTCTTAGTCCGGGAAAATGCTTTTGGAAAGCATAAGAGGGACAAACATAAAGTTTCATTTTCATACTTTTTCATTTCTACCCAATATACAACAAAAACTTGGACACCTCGTCGAGTAATTTTTTTTCATAAGACCGAGTTTCTCACCATGGGGAGTTCCGGTCCTGTTTGTAAAGAAAAAGGACGGAACCTTTAGATGGTGCATCAATTATCGGGAGTTGAACAAACTTACAATCAAAAACCGATACCCACTACCTCGAATAGACGATTTGTTCGATCAACTACAAGGTTCTAGCTTCTATTCAAAAATTGATCTACGTTCAGGGTATCATCAATTAAGAATCCAAGAAGAAGATGTACCAAAGACAGCATTTAGGACTCGTTACGGTCACTACGAGTTCATAGTTATGCCATTTGGTTTGACAAACGCACCAGCTGTCTTCATGGATCTCATGAACCGCGTGTGCAAACCATACTTGGATAAATTCGTGATTGTGTTTATCGATGACATATTAATATATTCACGAACCAAGGAGGATCATGAACATCACCTGAAATTAATCTTAGAACTACTCAGAAACGAGAAACTTTACGCTAAATTCTCTAAGTGTGAGTTTTGGATCCGAGAAGTGCATTTTCTTGGACATGTCATCAACAAGGAAGGAATTCACGTTGATCCATCTAAAATTGAAGCGATCAAAAACTGGGAAGCACCAAAGACTCCGACAGAAGTACGTCAATTTTTAGGTTTGGCCGGCTATTACAGACGATTCATCGAGAATTTTTCAAAAATAGCCCTGCCTTTAACCAAATTAACCCAGAAAGAAAAGAAGTATGATTGGAATGACAAGCAAGAGTCAGCTTTTCAATTACTAAAGCAGAAGCTGTGTAGTGCACCAATTCTATCCCTTCCTGAGGGAATCGACAATTTTGTCGTATACTGTGATGCATCACACCAAGGACTGGGTTGTGTGTTAATGCAAAGAGACAAAGTCATCGCATATGCCTCACGACAACTAAAAGTGCACGAAAAGAATTATACGACCCACGACTTGGAATTGGGTGCAGTTGTGTTTGCGCTCAAAATTTGGAGACATTACCTTTACGGTACAAGATGTACTATCTTTACTGATCACAAAAGTCTCCAACATATCCTTGATCAAAAGGAACTTAACATGAGACAACGTCGTTGGGTAGAACTACTAAACGATTATGATTGTGATATCAAGTACCATCCCGGGAAAGCCAATGTCGTAGCGGACGCTTTAAGTCGCAAAGAACGAGTTAAAACTCTTCGTGTTCGTGCCTTAGGATTGACAATTCATGCGAGTCTCACGACTCAAATCCGGATGGCACAACAGGAGGCAATCAAAGAAGAAAACATTCAGAGTGAAGCTATTTGAGGAATGATCAGACATTTAGAGCCAAAATCAGATGATACTATATACTTTGCAAATAGAATTTGGGTGCCATGTTTTGGTAACTTACGGGAGTTGGTTATGGACGAAGCCCACAAGTCCAGGTACTCCATTCACCCAGGTTCGGATAAAATGTATAAGGATCTGAAAGAACTCTACTGGTGGCCGAACATGAAAGGAGAAATTGCTATTTACGACTGTAAATGCCTGACATGTTCAAAGGTAAAGGCAGAACATCAGAAACCGTCGGGATTGTTATAACAACCCGAGATACCTCAATGGAAATGGGAACAAATTTCAATGGGGAGAATGTGACACCCGACATTACAGGTCAATATCCGTACATGTTATAAACAAGTTTAAATTATAATTGTTTTGTGATTTACTTAACTTCACAAACAAGGACATTAAGGTCTAACAAAAATCGTACAGGGTCTCTTTTCATGTTCTGGTAATTCTAGGAGTTACCGGTTCACGTACCAGGATAACCCGACTAAAAACGAACACTAGTGGTTAAATTTACACTTAAATCAAATTGTTTGATTTATTTAACCCCACCCACTCCCATTGACCAGAAATCTCGGCCTCAAGGCCATGTGGGTCCATCCCACACCCTAAATTTCAACATCTTCTACTTTCTTAAGCAATCTCCCATACCACCTCATTTTCTATCAATTCATCAAGAGCAAAAACCCTCAACCCCTGTCATCTCTCTCTTCTTCTACGACAACAACAAGAATACCTATCTCCACTTTCTTTTGGGGTTCTTCCATAATCGAAGACTCGAATCCTTTATTTCGGTGCTATAAGGAGAGTTTCAAGTGTTTTCTCAAAGGGTTTTAGCAGGAGAAGTCAAGATCATTCTCTTTTTCTCTCAAAAATCGCCATCTCTGTCCAGAGGTAAAAACTCGATATTATCCACTTTATTTTCTTTAAAACCGTATCTAAGCATACAAAAGGTTCAATCGCAAGTAAGATAACAAGAAAAGTGTGTCAAATTCAAGATTTGAACATAAAAATATACAGGACGAATTCTGTCAATCAAAGTGCAGTAATCGAAACTGAGAGTTTCGATACCTGTTCAATCGAAACTAGGAGTTTCGATACCTGTTATTCAATCGAAACTAGGAGTTTCGATACCTATTCAATCGAAACTAGGAGTTTCGATACCAGTTTACTCAATCGAAACTGGGAGTTTCGATACTAGTTGTTCAATCGAAACTAGGTAGTTTCGATACATATTGCTCAATCGAAACTAGATAGTTTCGATACCCTTCTTGCCAATCGAAACTAGATAGTTTCGATACCTAACTACTTAATCGAAACTATGAAGTTTCGATACTCAATTGCCCAATCGAAACTATGAAGTTTCGATACCTGTGTCAGTCCCCTTTGGGCAGTAACTAAGATCTGTTTTATAACAAAACAAGTATTGTACAACTAAGAGGATATTTTAAACAAAAGCAACCAGATTTACAAAGTCGGTGAACAATTTGCAATATAAGACGTTCGGTCCTAACACAATTTACCCTTTGGTATCTAGGGTACGAATAGTCAAGCTTGACTACAACAAGTATCATTACAAGTATACACAAACTCAAGGTGAGTTCACGGCCCCCTTTTAACTCTTTACTGTTTTGTAAACATCGGGGGAGAAATATACTTACCTGTTATATTTTGAAAACATGAATTTCATTGCTTATATGTTTGTCAATATGAACATTTCGGCTTAACTTTTTGTAAGTCTCCCGGCCCTACTTTTACTACTTGTTCTTAAATTGTTTTAAAACAAACGGGGAGAAAACTTGCTCAACTAAACAGCCGGACACAAGTACACACAATGATTGTTCGGATGAACAACACACAACGATTGTTCGGGTGAACAACACACAACGATTGTTCGGATGAACAACACTCAACGATTTGGGGGAAAAACATACTTACAACTATTTTATGGGATAACAAGAGAATAAGGCACGACTTTTATGTTTACATGAGATGAGAACAACAATTGGAGGCCGCTAAAGTCCCCTGGAACAACGTAGTAACCATTAACTGTAGCCTAGGGTCCTATGAATAGTACTATGGAGAGTGACGTCTCCCGGTCATGGTTAGTCGCGCTAACCACAATCTGGAGGATTTATGGCCGCGTAGAATCTGATAACGCTTAATAGGGGCTCACACATGTCATGGTTTGGTTACGCCTCATGTATGAACATATTATTTGTATTCCTAGCTAGTTTACAAATGGGTCAACAATTCTTATTCTGATTATCACATGCAACTGGAACTATTTACGAACAATTGAGTTTAAACAAAAGAGTTTTGATCCGGTTAAAGAAATCATGTTTATACAAAAGGATTCTGATCAGGTTATAAGGATCATGTTTAAATATTGAATTTATGACGGTTAAGTCATGATAATTTTTTCAAAGGACAACTTCATATTTTATGACGGTTAAGTCATGATAATGTTTTCAAATGAAAACTACTTAGTTTTATGACGGTAAAGTCATGAACATGTTTTTGGGAAAAAACTATAAGCACTAATATAACTAACTCTGTGAACTCACCAACCTTTGTGTTGACATTTTCAAGTATATTTCTCAGGTAACTGTTAGCCATGGCACGGTTGGAATAAGCTAGCTATGTTGGATCAATTCCTAGTAGCTGGAAGGACGTAGAATATCAAGACTCAAGTCTATCGTTGATCTAGAAGAACTTAGATCCTAGTATTACTTAGTCTTAGTATTTGTGTATGTAATCAAGTCTTAGAAATCATTATTACAGCTTCCGCTATCGTGTAATGAACCAATCGTTACAACCTGTATTTATTTAATAAGTAAATAAAATATGGGGGTGTGACAGGAGGAATGGCATTAGTACCTAAACCTTTGCCACTCACTTTTCTCACTACTGACTCGTAGTGTTTCACCACAAAGCGAGAGTTTTTCAACTTCTCAAGTTTGCCACTTAACTGCAGGATCTCATTTTGCAGTCGGGCGATCTCAACATTTCTTTTCTCTAACCCCTTGTAGGCAACGTTTAAATGAAACTGTTGTTCACTGATTTTAATTGAAAACTCATGTCTTTCCTTCTTAAGGTTTTCAATTGAGTCTTTAAAACGTTTTTCATTTACCCTGTAGTTTAGAGCTGCACTACATAGGGGTTCAAGTTGATCATGAATTCGATCATTCTCGTCCTTTAAAATTAAACATTTGGAACAAGAAATAATAGCAAAAGAGTTAGAATCCACCTCAGTTGACGAACTGGATGCTTCTCCAATAGCCATAAGAACAAGTGTAGATTCAGGTTGGTCAGCAGCTGCTGCTTCTCGTTCTTCATATTTCATCATCTCAACAATCTCTTTCATTAACCCAAGCTGGGTTTGTGAAATAATGGCATCTTCCAATTGTACTCCTCAGTCAAAGCTATCATCCTGCTGAACTACTAGTGCGTTGGACGATGCTCCTTGAGTTTGACTGCGGTTGTTCTGATTGTTGTAACTTTGGTTGTGTCCCTGGCTTGGTCTAGTAAAACGAGAAGATGGTGCTTTATCCTTCTGACATTCTCTTGCGAAATGTCCAAAGTTTTGACACTTGTAGCACTTAGCTTTAGATTTATCAAATTCAACCTTGGCATTAGAATGCCCACCAATAAACTTTCTACCATTTATGTTCAAGAAACGCTTAGCTCTCCTTAGGATCATAGCCATATTCCATTGGATATCCATATCCTGCATGTCAACCGGATCCACCTGATTAAAGTCTTCCTCAATGGTTTCAGGATCCGTTAGCTTCCCACCGATGAAGTTCTAGTAGGCAAGCATGCAAGATGAGAATAATGCCACATGATCTTCAGCTATCTTAGCAATAACAGTTTGGTTGGCTGAAGAGGCAGATGTAGGGTCTCTGGAGGAATGTTGATGGTATGAACTAGATCCTGATGCAGCAAAACAAGTATGAACACCACAGCCATTAGAAATTTCTTCTTCCTGAGGAGTCCCAGAGAACAAAGCAATTCCAGAACCCGATGACTTTGCTGTGGAAGACACTCCATAATACATAGAAGGATCTTGAATCTGAGGTCTTCCAGAACATTCTTTCTTTTTCAGGTTCATGTCATGGGATTGAACCTTTGCTATTGCTTCATCAATCTTCATCTCATAAAACTTGGGGTTCTCTCTCAGTAAGGTAGTATACATGTCAAACTTTGGTGGCAATGAATAAAGAAACTTTTCCACCAACTTGTCATCAGGATACTTCAGTTCATAAGACTTTAGCTCAGTATTCAGATGAGAGAATCTTGAAATAAGTTCATCAATAGATTCATTCTCCGGGTATCTGAAGCATTCATACTGTTCCCTCGGTAGCTCTCTCTTGCTCTTCTTGACATCATTGTTTCCCTCGAACTTCTTCGGCAAAGCCTTCCAAAGATCCTTAGAAGTATCATAACCTCTGAAACTGTGAAATAGATCCCTAGTCAAGGCCATAGTTATAGAACCATGTGCCTTCTTTTCTCGGTCATAAGCCTTCTTCTCTTCTTCATCTAGCTTGGAGATAGGTTTGGGAACGGTTTCTTCAAGAAAAAAATATGTTAGATGTTTATATCCCTCAAGGATGGGTATCCATAAGGTGGAATCAGTATACGATATATACTCATCAAAGCATGCCTTCCAGTTAAAATAGTCATTTACATTAAGCAGCTTTGGTGGCTTCTGTGGAGTCCCTATCTCGTTATCATAGTTTAACAAACTACTAATGTTCTTAATATTTGACATAGTGATTAACTTAGTAAAAAATCAGAAATTTCAGCACAACTTGCGTACTTAAGATTTGATCTTGCGTACTTAGTAAGTACGCAGGAACAATGATAAGTACGCAGGAGGTTTGGTCTTGCGTACTTGTTAAGTACGCAGGAACCACTGAGATTTTTCCAAATATGGTAAGTACGCAGATCACTTTATCCACCTACTCCACCAACTTTTTTCGGTCGCCGAAAATTGCTCAAATCTTCATGTTTTTAAGATATGAACAAATTAATCAAGCCAAGAGGTTAAACTTGTTTCTAACAAACCCTTGATGATCACAACACTCAAACAAACAACAAAAATGTTGAATTTTGAAGGATTTTTGTGTTTAAAACAACACTCAAGAGCTACCTCTGTTTTATAACAAAAATTGACAAAATCGGTCACCTTTTCTTGTATAAAGGTTGTAACTTGTGTCGAAAATGCTCCTAACACATTCACAACACTCGAAATCAAGAGCAGATGCTCTGATACCACTTCTAGGTCCCCGGGTGTCTTGGATCGTCACATGCAAGTGTGTTGGCTAGTCGAATCGGGTGCGTAATGCCCGTGACTAGACGGAGTATTGACAACAACAAGTAAACCGACAACAAAACAAGCGTCACTTTAAAACCTCTTCTATTATCAATATCAGCCGATTACAAGTTACAGAAAATGAGAGCCTTCTTATCAATTTCTACAATCAGCTATATATACTAACAGACCTGATGCCTACACACTTAACAAGTGCGCAGGGCATTGTTCCTGCGTACTTAGCAAGTACGTAGACTTGTTCTTGCGTACTTACTAAGTATGCAGGTTATACAACCTGCGCACTTGTTAAGTGTGCACAACACATAACAAGACGATTCCAACGACAAGTACATACGAACATGATTACAACTCTATAAACCAATGCAAATAGACGCTGAAATACAAATACAAATACATAAAGCCATTACATAAGCAGAGACAACATCCATAGTGTTTGTTACACAAACGTGCTCCAACACAACAAATATCAATACTAAATTTTACCTTAGCTTCATGTCTCGGTCATGCCTTCATAGGATTCTCATTACACTCAGCCATATCAAGAGCAAATAAGTTTGAGTTCAGTGTCTCGCACACCCAAATCCCTCAAACCATTGCTCTGATACCAAGTTGTAACACCCAGAATTTATCAACTGATTTTAACTTTTGAAATCACGCAGAAGTAGGTCCCATTAAACGATTTTGACAAACAACATATGATAACTACACTAAAATGACAACGACATAGTTTGTTTTAAAATGACCGACCGACATTTCAAAAGCAACAATGAGTTTCAACATCTACAAGTTAACTGCCACATTTGACACAAACCTAAATCTAGTTGATGTCAATTGAAAACATAACCAATACCACCTTAATTACATCCATAATATACTTCTAAAAGGTTTAGGCGCTCATAGCGAGGCTCAACAACAACTTGTTACATTAAAAGGTTTTCCCATGATAATCCAAGGCTTGAAACACCTCCCGAGACTAAACCGAAGCTTTCCCTACATAAAAACACTCAAACGAATAACCGTTAGTAATTATAGACAACCCAAATACCCTTAGGGCTATTCACAAGTTAACGCCTTAAATCAGGCCCGAACACCACTTTTCAGAATTTACTCAGCGCAAAACAACAAGAATTCAGCGCATATTGCGCTATGCGCTGGTCCCTGACCTGCACACACCAAAATTCGATTCAAGGCCAATCCGACCCTCCCAACTCAACCCCTTGTTGTTTTAACAACCCCACAACATTATACCACTATTGTAATCACCATTTAACGCTACTTTAACACTCTGTGAGGGTTCTTATGAATCCAAATCAATCAAACAACAATTCAAGTTTTAAGTAAAACTAAATAAACTACCATTTACAAAGCTTGAAATCTTTTAAATGTCGACGCACCCTTGTGAAGTTCGAGACCTCAAGTTATTCACTCTCTTGTGAGATTCTTAGATCTCAAATTCTGAACTCATTTGTGTGGTTCTTTGACAACAACTCAACCCACCCTTGGCAGGTTCTTAAACCTCAATTACCGATTGTTGGAACTTGATAAACCTTTGTATTTAGTTAAAGAAAAGGGATTGTTTTGTAATTATATGTAAGTCTAGAAATTGGTCAGAGAGTCGCTAGCGACTCGCTAGATCCGTTACCGCTGATTCTCACTAAGAGTAGGCAATCTGAATGCCGAATATTGCTATGTTTATAAATAGCTGACCAATTTCTTGACATTGAGACCTTTTTTTGATTGTACGTCATTATTATCGTAGTTTGGATAGCCGGTTAGAGGGATTTTGTAATCGTTTGATTGTCCAGGTGCTTATTGTAATCATATCAGTGGATGTTTTATGAGAATATGAGTAGTTTGTGTTCATTGTCTATTGCTCTTCATCTTTGTTTTTCATTGATTCATCAACAAACAGCTTCCTAATAGCTTATTTGTTGATATTATCATGTCTAGAATCATTCAATCACAAGGATCCATCTGTTCAGGACCTTCGATTTGGTATCATAGCCGTTGTGCTCTTGATTTTTGTGATTTGTTTGGTGTTTCTGGTGTTTTATTTAGATCTGAATTTCTTCATTTCTGGGGTTGATTTGTATCAAGTTCAAAAATTGGCTTTGAAATTCCTTTAGAAACTTGTTTTTGAATAGTTTGACAGATCTGATTTGTATTTTGGTTTAGATGTATAACTTCCCGAAAATAACGACGAAACCATAAGCGAAATGAAAACTAAATAAGGGGTGCTAGTTGATTGAAAAGTGTAACGAATTACCTGAGGCGTAGATTATGTCGTATTGGGTATAGATTGGCTAACTACCAACGAAGCTCAGATTATATGCAAACAAAAGATAATCGACTTAGTACCAGATGCCCAGCCCGTCGTTAAGGCTCCATATCGACTAGCACCAGTAGAGATGAAAGAACTAATGGCACAATTTGACGAATTACTTGAGAAAGGATTTATCCAACCGAGCATCTCACCTTGGGGTGCTCCGGTATTGTTTGTGAAGAAGAAAGATGGTTCAATGAGAATGTGTATTGATTATCGTGAGTTGAACAAACGTACAGTGAAGAACAAGTACCCTCTAACAAGGATCGACGACCTGTTCGATAAATTTTCTCAAAAATCGACCTTCGATCTTGGTACCATCAGTTGAAGGTAAGGGAGATAGACATACAAAAAACCGCATTTCGCATGCGCTATGGACATTTCGAGTTCCGCGTAATGTCCTTCGGATTGACAAATGCCCCCATAGCATTCATGGATTTAATGAATAGGGTGTGACGACCGATGCTGGATCGATTAGTAATTGTGTTTATCAATGATATCCTCATCTACTCCAAAAATGAGGGTGAACACGCATGTCACTTGAAGGAAGTGATGGAAGCTCTAAAGAAGGAGAAGTTGTATGCTAAGTTCTCCAAATGCGCGTTATGGCGTAGGGAAGTCCAATTGCTAGGTCACGTCATTAACCCGAATGGCATTATGGTCGACCCAGCAAAAATTAATGACGGTAAGAGATATGGATATTCCTAAGACGCCAACTGAAATCCGCAGTTTCTTGGGGTTGGCGGGCTACTATCGGAGATTCATCCAATATTTCTCGAAGATAGCTTTGCCATTGACAAAGTTAACGTGGAAGAAGGTAAAGTACGAATGGGGTGTGACCAAGGAAGATGCGTTCAAGGAACTGAAAGAGAAGTTAACCCATGCTCCAGTCTTGGCCCTCCCCGAGGGCAATGAAGACTTGGTGGTATACTCTGACGCTTCGGGTAAGAGATTGGGGTGCGTGCTGATGCAACGCGGGAGATTGATCGCGTATGCATCACGACAGTTGAAAGTTCACAAAGTCAATTATCCGACTCACGACTTGTAACTTGCGTCTGTTGTGTTCGCATTAAAAATCTAGAGGCGCTACCTTTACGGGGTAAAGTTCACCATTTATTCTGACCACAAAAGTTTGAAGTACTTCTTCGAACAAAAGGAGCTGAATATGAGGCAGAGGCGATGGTTGGAACTTTTAAAGGATTATGATTGTGAAATCCATTACCATCCTGGAAAGACGAACGTGGGGGCTGACGATCTAAGCCGAAAGGATGTACCTGCTCCTATTAGAGAGAAAGCTTGCCAGTTGGTGGTAACACCTGATGTGATGAATGAAATTAAAAAGGCTCAAGATAAAGCATTTAAAGAAGAGATCATAAAGAAAGATAGCATGGTTGGCTAACAGGACAAGTTGGAATATAACACTCTTGGCGTTAGGACACGTTTTGGTCGGGCATGGATACCTATGGGTGGCGAGCTTAGAACCAAAATCTTGGATGAGGCTCAAAAGTCCTGCTACTCTATCCATCCCGGTACCAACAAAATGTACCAGGATTTGAAGAAGGAATACTTGTGGCCTGGGATGAAACATGATACCGTTTGGGTAATTTTGGACCGTTTAACGAAGAGTGCTCATTTCCTACCTATTCGCGAGACGCTCTTGTCGGAAAGGTTAGCGGAAGTATTTATTAACGAAGTAGTAGCACAGCATGGGATGCCTTTAACGATTGTATCTGACCGGGACACACGATTCACATCGAGGTTATGGAAAAGATTACACGAAGCGATGGGCACGAGGCTTAATATCAGCACGGCATACCACCCGCAGACGGATGGTCAGTCTGAAAGGACAATTCAAACGTTGGAGGACATGCTCCGTGCTTGTATTATTGATTTCGGCGGCAGTTGGGATAGTCACCTGCCGTTATCCGAATTCTCCTACAACAACAGTTATCACTCGACGATAGGCATGCCGCCTTATGAGATGTTGTATGGGAGAAGGTGCAGGACCTCTGTATGTTGGGGTGAGATTGGACAGAAGGAATTAGGAAGTCTTGAAGTCATAAGAGAAACATCGGAAAGGTTTGATCAGATCAAAGCACGAATGAAGGCCGTCCAAGATCGTCAGAAATCCTACGCGGATAAACGACGAAGGCCTATTGAGTTAAATGTTGGGGACAGAGTAATGTTGAAAGTGTCACCCTGGAAGGGGATTATACGATTCAGGAAGAGAGGAAAGTTAAGTCTGAGATTTGTCGGACCATTGAAGATATTGGGACGGGTTGGTGAAGTCGCTTATCGGTTGGAGTTGCGTGATGAGTTAAGTGGGATTCATCCAACGTTCCACGTATCACACTTGTGAAAGTGTTTGTCGGATGAATCTGCTCACGTACCACTTACTGACATCGAGGTCGACAACCACCTAAACTATATCGAAGAATCCATGGCCATCCTAGACCAAAAGGAGAAACATTTATGTATCAAGGTCATGCAGTTGGTCAAAATACAGTGGAAGCACAGAAGCCACTTGGGAGACAGAAACGGAAATGAGGGAGTTGTACCCTCAATTGTTTGACTTAAGACAGGTTTCGAGGACGAAACCTTTTGTAAGGGGGGTAGACTTGTAACATCCTAAAAAAAACGACCAAACCATAAGCGGAATGAAAACTAAATAAGTGGTGTGAAGAGGGTGGGGGCTCGTGGGGCGAGAAGGGGATGGGGAGAGGGGTTTAAACCCTAGCCTCCACACATGATTATCCTTAATTATCACTCAAGCTCCACCCCATTTCTAGAGAGAGAAAGTCGTAGAGAAAGAAAGCTTTGGATTTGTCTAACGATCGATCCTCTACCTTGCTACATCACTCGAGTAAAGATTTGCTGAAGGAAGGAGTCGATTTGAGGTAAGAAACTCTCATTTTGCTATGTTTTTTTTCTCGAAATAGGTTTTTACCGGTTTTAGCTAAAAAAGGTCGGGTTTTTATGGGTCGAACGATGTCATACTTTAGATCTAGAATCACGTTTTGAAAATACACCTTTTGAACATAAAAAGTTCCAAACTTGACGAACCCGTCGATCCAGATCTGAATCCATGCAAAACTAGGGTTTTGGGTAAGAACTAAAGGTTCACGGCTAGGATCTCGAGTAGGTTCACGGCTGGGATCCTGGGTAGGTTCACGGCTAGGTATGCAGGGTAGGTTCACGGCTGGGGGCACCCAAGTAGGGTTCACGGCTGGGTAAGGTTTCACGGCTGGAATTCTCAGGAGAAAAGGGAAGCCGGGAACCTCAGGTTCGCGACTCTTCTAGTTAACGTGAGGACAACCGAGAACCCCCCTTAAGCCGAAAACCCCCTGAAGCCGTGAACTCCTAAGTTCATGGGAAGAAGCTGTGTACACCTACGGATTCATGTACTTCTAGGTTCACGGGAATGAGCCGGGTACGTTTAAAGTTCCCGGTATGAAGGGATTAATGTAATGAGTTGAATGTGAAGCTAAGATTAGGTTGTGTACGTACAGGTTAGAAGATCCTTTAGAGACCTTTGCCCCTGTTTATCTCAGATGAGTTCTAGAGCCTTCTCTTTTAATGTTTTAATAACCGTTTTGGGCTGGTGTGCATACTTACGAAACGATGTTTTATGAAATGATGTTTAAGAAATGATGTTTACGAAGGATGGTGTTTATGAAATGTTTTCCAAATGAAGTGTATGAAAGGTTTACGAATGAAACATTGTTTAATAAAACGTACGAATGCTTTAACTAAAATGAGGTAAAGGTTTTATGAAAGTCGCTACTGAACGAATCTGCCACGAGTTTCTACAGGAGCTAGGGTATGTATGTATGTATTGGCCTTACCCTTACGGGGGGCCTTTGTGGCTGGCTAATGGTTATACAACTGGTTGATGATGGGGTGACGACGGTCACCCATGGGATTACCGGTATCCCGATGGAAGGTACTATTCCTTACGGGAAATAGAGCCTAAGGTACTGGTTGGTGTCGAAGGGCTTTGAGGCATCGGGCCCTAGGTTTCTCTGCCCGAAGGACAGTACGGTGTTGAAGGGCCTAGTGGTGGCGTGCCTCGGGGTTTCTCCTCCAACCCACGATGTATGGAATTGACGGTTACGAGAAGGCGCAGATTCGGTTCATGTTGACTTACGCTATGATGTTATGTTACTATGTTTTAATGATGTTAAGTTATCACATGTTTTACGTACGCTTTTGTTAAATAAATGAATGTTATGTTTTTGGCAAAATGTTTATGTTAAGGTTTTATGTAAAGCTAGAACTCACCAGCGTAGCTGACTTTTAGTATGCACATTCAGGTTAAGGACAGGTATGGACGACAGACGGTGATGCTTGGGAAGCAAGAAGAGTTACCCGATTGATCATGGTGACTGGCATCCTGTTATGTTTTACTTATGATGTGTTTATGCTTTAGACAGTGTTTACGCTTCCGCATGTTTGATTATGTTGACGTTATGTTTGAACGCAATTTTTCGCTGTGTTGTTTGATATTCAAGTTTAAGAACTGTTTGTGAATGAGTAAATCTAACAAGTGAGGCCTACCGGGTTTGGGGCCTAACAAGATCTGAGCATTCAGTGATTGATTTTGTGAAGTTTTGTGAAAAAGAGTGTGTTTTGTTCTTGAGCCGACTCTCTTTCTTGAGCCAAATCTCCAAAGCCGATTGTCCGGCCGACTCTCTGGTTGTACTGCCGACTGTTGCATTGATTGGCCGATTGTCAGGGCCGATTGTCACCTTCTCAACCGATTCTCCTAGTAAACGTAAGTTTACGACTCTCGTGTACTATTGTTCATAGTCACAGAGATTGACCAGCCGACTCTCTCGAGCCAACTGTTCTTGGTCTAGCCGACTCTTCCGAGCCGACTCTCTGAGCCGACTCTCTCAATTTTTCTCTTTTCTAAGTTTTGTTTGATTCTCTGTCTTTCAAAATGTCTGTTACATCCATTACTCAAGCTGATTTGGAAACCGGATCCATGTCCAGACCTCCCAAGTTTCTGTCCACCGATGATTTTCCAAACTGGAAGAACCGAATGAAGGCATACTTCTATATGACTAACTTCGGTCAGTGGATCTCGACTACTAATGGTCCTCACTGTCCTATGACCACTACAGACGACGGAGTTGACGCTCAAACTGATCCAGCAGAGTACACCGAGAATGACAAACTTCTAATCGCAAGAGATTATAAAGCCTTTGCTGCTTTAAACATGGCTCTTCTGGCCAACATAATGAATATGTTTGAAGAGTATAAGACCGCTCAATCTCGGTGGCAAGCTTTATGTGAGTTTTGTGAAGGCAATTCTTATTTAAAAGAGGGTAAGAAGGACATGCTTCAAAAGAAATATGATACTTTTGGCAGTATCAAAGGAGAAGGGTTATCGAAGCACATTTCAAGGTTTATGGAAATCTATAGCAAGTTGAAACAAGCTAGGGTTGTGATCGGGAGTTAATCAAGAAGTTGTTAGATTCTCTACCACAAGAATGGAGTATTCAATGTATGATGATCAAAAGGCAGTATCTTAATGAAGCATCAACCCTATCTGATGTGATCAATACTTTGAAATCTTTTGAAATGGACATTGAAAAACGTCAAATGAATCAACTGGGTTATAGCAAAAGCATGGCACAAACTAATGTTGCATTCATCGCTCCTACCTCTTCAAGCAATTCAGGATGTTCAACAAGAGTCATTCTCGCAATGGTTTCCTCTCCGTCCACAAATCAACAAAACTCGTCAAGCACTACATCTAAAGGCAATCAAAGCAGTACTTGTGCTTCAAGTCTGTAAGGTAACCATATGGCTTTGTTTGGATTGTTTGTCAACAATTATGAAGCTCTTATTGCTGGAGAATTGAAAGCCGGTGTTAGTAATATTGAAGATGTTTTTCAGGTGGATCCTGATGATATGGAAGAGGTTGATCTGCAGTGGCAGATGGCAATGTTGACTCTGAGGGCGAAAATATTCATGGATCGCACCGGTAAGAAGCGTCTAGGAGGAAAAGATGTTGGTTTTGATACGTCAAAGTTGAGGTGTCACAATTACAAGCAGTTAGGTCATTTCAAAAGGGAATGTCCTCATCTAATTACTAATGCCCTACCCCTTCCTACCATTGTTTCCATTACTGAAGGAAACGAACAAACCGAGAAGGTGAAGGAACCGGTTAATGCATTGGTCGTTAATGACTTAGAGTGGAGTGACGAGATCGAAGAAGCTCAGGTGGATATTTGCAAGGCTCGCATGGCTAATGTTCCTTCAACTCAATTCCTTGTTCATGGTATGGAAGCTAGCCTTGTTGAAAAAGAAAAGAAAGAGGTGCTTAGAAAGATCTTCATGAACACCGATTCAATCAGACTAGTTACTTACCTGAAACAATTTGCTATTCATGGAACAGAAAGTCAAGTGATTGATTGTGAGGGAACCATGAAGCAGAATGCTAATATCATGATTGAGAAAGGCAAGTGCGTTGCTAAGAACAATGCTTGTGATGTGAAGAATCATTCATCTAGCCCCGGCTCAATGGATCGAGTTAACTCTCCAACGAGTGCTTGTGATGGAACTCAAACTGAAGGCGATGGAAGCTCGAACCATGGAAGTACTTGTCGAAAGACTGCTATAGAGTTGATTCCGTCGAAGGTAAAATCTCGTTTATGCTCTCCCGATTGTGTTGATATGATTGTTCATTATCGCACCTTGAATAGACTTATAATTCGTGAAAAGGACGATGCTCTTGGTCTCCTTAAACAAATCAAGAAAAGTGAGGTTGCTCTCAAAATCGGTTTGAATAAATCTCAACAAGAAATCCAAACCCTAAAAGAATTTGTTTATAGAAAAGAACTTTTAATCACTGATTTAACTGAAAATTAACCTCTTCAAGAAGCGAAACCGTCAAATTACAAATCATCATTAACAAATGGAATTTAAGTAAAAAGGTACATGATACCATGCTTGATTGTCAACAAAAGCCCGGATTTGTGAAAAAGGGGGTTGGGTACTTGGATTCAAATGATTATGAGAGAAAATTGTTTCATCCTCCTATAGAGGGTCATTACTACCCTATTCTGTCACCTCATCCTAAACATGATTTGGTCAGTGTCTTTGTATTTGCTACTAATGTGAATACTGCAGGTTTAAAAGGGCAAGATGATGAGATTAAGGATGATTGTGGTGTTGGATTAGGCCACACAGATTGCAATAGGGAGTCCATTAAGTTTTATTTTTTAAATTCCAAGAATACATAATCATATATGTTAGATTCTGTTGGTAGTGATAGTGTGTCTAGTTCTAGCTTAGACAGTTTAAATTTTGATTGTAATGAAGTCAATAGTTGCAATGATTTTAATTCTATTAATGTTTTAACTTCTGATAATTCGGTCGTTTCAAAAGCAAGAAATCAATTTGAAAGATTCATGAGAGAGGAGATACCAATTTTTACTCCCTCAAGTGACACTTCAACAAGCCAATGTGATAGTCAGAGTGATTCAGATTACTTGTCCACTAAAGACAGTGAAGAAAGCGAGTGTGACTCTTAATACTCAGCAGAACCATCATCTGAATCAAACAATGAATCTGATTGTGAATCAAAGTCTGTAAATGAAAATATTGAATTTTACAACAAAGTCAGATTCAGAAAGCCATTTAAAGTGCCATCTCAATAGCAATCATCCTCATCATCTTACCAACCACCGCACAAAATAAAATCTTTTAAGCATGTTAACTATTTTTCTTGAGGGAAGGGTGGTCACACTAGTATACAATGTTGTCATGCATATTATCACAATGATTGGGTCTGATTTCAAAAACCAAAAGTGCATAATGGTAGGGATATTTATCACAGACACCAACAAGTTCAACATCCGTTTTATCACAAATTTAACAAGTTTTGTCAAAATGCTAATAATTTTTAAAAGGCACACGTTGGTGGAGAACTAGACTTGATAGAACTGTTGAAAGAACTGTTCCACCCAAGTTGAAAAAGACTTGGGTTCCGATTTCTCAATAAATTGTCTTGTATGTGACAGGTTTTTCCCATGAGGACTATTGATAATGCTTGGCATGTTGATAGTGGGTGCTCTCATCACATGACCGGGCTGAAGGATCTGCTTACTGACTTCAGATTTATCGATGGGGGATACGTTGCTTTTGCCGGTGATGAGAAAGGAGGAAAATTACCGGGCAAGGAAATGTGTGCAATAGAACTCTCACCATGGAGAAAGTCAACCTCATTCCAGAACTTTGTTACAATTTGATGAGTGTATCACAAATTTGTGATAAACAACTTTCTGTGTTGTTCAACAATGTTGAATGTCTCTTCCTCAAACCAGGACTGTGGTTCCTGATGATCTAATCTTGATTAGGACACCGCGAAAGAACAACACCTATGTGGTGGACATGAATGATCCCGAGACAAAAGCATCCATTGCTTGATTGTTATCTAAAGCTTCTGATTCTGAGTAACTGCTGTGGCATCGTCGATTTGGTCATGTGAATTTTAAAAATATAAATTTTTTGGTAAAACAAGACCTTGTGAGAGGTTTACCCTCCAAGGACTTCAATTTTTCAGAAAAATTCATGGCATGTGCTAAAGGTAAACAGCACAAGAAGTCGCACAATTCCAAAGCAGTGAATTCTATTTATGTTCCTTTACAAGTACTTCATATGGACCTTTTTGGTCCCGTTAGTGTGAAGAGAATTTCTAAAAACTCTTATTGTTTGGTTGTGACAGATGATTTCTCAAGGTATTCTTGGGTTAGTTTCCTAGCTACCAAAGATGAAACTGTTGATGTGCTGAAAAGTCTTATTCTAAAAATTGAGAAGATCTGCAAGCGTTCGATGATTTATATCAGAAGCGATAATGGCACCGAGTTTAAGAATCTTGTCTTGAATGAATTTTGAGAAAGCAAAGGAATTTATAGACAATTCAGTGCTTCTAGGACTCCACAGCAGAATGGGGTAGCTGAAAGAAAGAACCGAACATTAATCGAAACTGCTAGAATGATGTTGATAGATTCAAAGCTTCCTATCATATTCTGGGCCGAAGCAGTTAACACTACTAATTATGTCCTGAATTGTGCTCCAGTGGTCAAGGCTCACAACAAGACCGCTTATGAGTGGTTTCATGGACGAAAGCCCCTGATTGAATTCTTTAGAGCATTTGGATGTTCGTGTACTCTGTTGAACACCGCTGAGAATCTTGAAAAGTTTGGAGCAGTGGGAGATGAGTGTTACTTCATTGGATATTCTTCTTCTCAAAAGGCATACCGCGTCTACAACAAGAGAACCAAGATCGTGCAGGAATCGTACTATGTTGATTGGCAAGAACTAATTATACAAACATTGGAATTGGTCCTGACTGGTTCTATGATGCAGACATTGTATTCAATAACTTCATACCTCATGCACCACTCGTCCCTGAATCCGCTTCATCCCCTGAACCATCATTCATTCCATCCATCAATGCAAATGATAAATTTATGCCATTCTTAACAAGAATAACACCGATTGTTGTTGATCCTATGTCTTATTTAAATAACAGTGTAGTAACCTCTTCTCACTCTAAGGCTACCGAAACTGTTCCTTGTGATACTTTTGGTGATGCTACTTCTAATCAAACAGCTCTTGTTAATTCCAATGATGTTCCTCTTGAACAGAACTTGGCAGATGATCACGTTGTCGTTCCAGACAATGATTCTGATGAGGATATTGAGCATGTAGATATTCCTAATGTTCACTTAATGAACCTTCCAGAATAAGTTGATGTTACCGATGGGCCGACTTTCAAAACTCTGTCAAAGCACCCTTTGGAGAATATGATTGGAACGATTATTGAGGGTCTTCATACAAGAAGTAACTCAACTCCTTACAACGCTACCGTTTGTGTTTGTTTCTTATCACATGATGTTCTAAAGAATATTTCTGTGGCCCTTAAGGATTCAAGCTGGATTGATGCTATGCAGGAAGAACTGGCTCAGTTCAGAAAGTTGAAAGTATGGGATCTTGTTGACCTTTCGAAGAATAAGTACCCAATTGGTACTCGATAGGTGTTTCGGAACAAGACTGATGAACGAAATGTGGTGATAAAGAATAAAGCACGGTTGGTGGTGCAAGGTTTTGCCCTAGAGGAGGGTATTGATTATGAAGAGGTATTTGCTCCCATTGCTCATTTAGAAGCAATAAGGATTTTCTTGGCTTATGCATGTTACAAGATCTTTAAAGTCTATCAAATGGACGTAAAGAGCATGTTCTTATACATTAAGGTGAAGGAGGAAGTCTATGTGTGCCAGCCTCCAGGGTTTGAAGATCCTGATTATATGAGTCACAGCTAAAACTTAGACAATACGTTGTATGGACTTCATCAAGCCCCGAGGGCTTGGTATGATACTCTGTCTACTTATCTTCTATAGAATGGCTTTGAACGGAGGAAGATTGATATGAATTTATTCAAAAGGAAGATCGGAAAGGATATCATGCTTGTACAGATCTATGTGGACGACATAATCTTTGGTTAAACTAATGAAATTCTGTGTAGGGAGTTTGAGGACGTAATGATGGCCAAGTTTGAAATGAGCAAAATGAGCTAGCTCACATTATTTATGGGGTTGGAAGTTAAACTGTCAAATGACGGAACGTTGATTCATCAAGCTAAGTATGTTCAAGATATGTTCCAAAAGGTCCAGATGACTGATTCTAAGGCAACTCTACTCCATCTGCTGCTCAAAGTCCTTTATCCTCCGATCCCAAAGGAAAGCCCGTTGATAGGCATCATTATCGTTCGATGATTGGCTCCTTGTTGTATGTCACAGCCAGTCATCCGGATATTATGTTTGTTGTTTGTTATTATGCTTGATATCAAGCTAATCCTAAGGAATCTCATGAGATCGCTATGAAAAGAATCTTCCGCTACCTGAAAGGCACTCCCAAGTTAGGGTTTTGGTATCCAAAATCCAACAGCTTTGATTTGGTTGCCTACTCTGATAGCAATCATGGAGGATGTCAACTTGACAGAAAGTCTGTGTCAGGAATATGTCAGTACTTGGGACACTGTTTGGTGTCTTGGCAGTGCAAGAAACAAACTTATGTCTCCATTTCTTCTGCTGAAGCTGAGTATATTGCTGCTTCCAGTTGCTGCTCTAAAATCTTGTGGATTCAACATCAAATAATGGATTATGGCATCAATTTGAAGCAGACTCCGATGTTCATCGAAAATGAAGCCTGTGTGAAAATCGTCAAGAACCCAATTTATCATTCCAAAACAAAGCACATTGACGTGCGGGTCCATGCTATTCGGGATGCTTATGAGAAGGAATACATTCAAGTCCTTCCTGTGAATACAAACGATCAAAAGGCTGACTTATTCACGAAGGCATTCGATAAGTCTAAGTTTCTTGATCTCATTCAAAAACTGGAGCTGTTGAACTTTGAGTAACATCTTTTATCCCTCACGCATTGTGTACATATATTTGTTTATATTCATTCACTTGAAAAGTCCAAAAAGATTTTCTTGACCGATTTGACATGGATTTTGAGCTGCAAAAATATTTTTCATCTTTTATTTTTGAAAATTCCATTTAAAGAAGGTTGTTCATAAATAAAATTTTTGGGGGAAAGTTTGTGAATAGAAAAGAAAATGAATGAAAAGGATAAAGGTTGTTTCTGTTTTTGCATAATTGTTATTGTGGGAAATGATAGTTAAACTGACTTGACTTGATCACTGCATAAATATGAATAGGGCCGAAAGGAGGAAGCGTTTATACTGCAAGGACACGTTGGTAGGCTCAGCATTCAAACACAGTAGACTACAACTCAGTGACAAAGATAAAGACAGCTGAAAAGTGTACACCCATCTTGTGCAGGATTGCACCTAACTATAATCCCAACACAAAGGGGTTGCGAGTTATTCTATATATATACGTGTATATATATATATATATATGTGCAAAAGAAAAGGTCAAAAAGACACGTAATGATGTGCATTAGGTCAATAAAAGACACGCAATGTCGTGCAACTGCAAAAGACACCAATGATGTGCATCTTAGTACTAAAACAATCCGCAAAGCAGAAACTCTTGAGCAAAAGACAATCAATGTTAATGTCGTGCATTAGGAATCAAAATCAAAAGATACACAATGTTAGTGTGTACGTACTATATATACTATATATTTTTCTTTTTGGGTTCTTGTGACTGTTGAAGGAATTTTCTTGACAAAAACATGGCTTGTAAGTCCGACGTGCAAGTAAGTCCAACCTTATTTCATAAATTGTAGGTCCCTTCGTGTGTGTCGGATCGTCGCATGCAAGTGGTCTACTAGTCGGACCGGGTTGCGGAATACCCGTGACTAAGTGGAGAGTCTTACAAAACTAAGTAAACCAAACACGAGAGTCACAATAAACGTTCTTTCTATTATAAACACTTGACGGTTATAGAGAGAATACAAGCTGCGTACTTAGCAGAACTGAGTTCGTCTGAACAAATGGTTTCTGCGTACTTAGCTTCTGTGAACCTATCCTATTTATACAGACCTGATGCCTGCGCACTTAGCAAGTGCGCAGGACCAATTGCTCTTGCGTACTTAACAAGTACGCAGAGGTGTTCTTGCGTACTTGCTAAGTACGCAGAAGCTTTCTCCTGCGCACATGTAAGTGCGCAAAACACTTAGCAGAAAAACAACAAACATTATGTAAAAGTAAATACAACTCGATAAACTATTACATAACGACTCTTACATACAAAGACAAATTACAGACATTAGAAATACAAACTAAGACTCTATCTAGAGTGTTGTCACAGGAAAGTGCATCAACAAACTCCCCCTTGACAACAACTCGGGATCTTCATCGTCTTCAGTCTTCATTCTTCAATCTTCACAGCACTTGTCCCTTAGCTTACATCTTCTTCTTGTAATCAAGGCAAAACTTGATTAACTTGTCGTATTTGGTCGAGAGAAGCTTTGTCCATTCGTCAGTATGGATGCAGAACTTGTTTGCTAGTACCTCCAGATCGTTCACAGAGAAATTGATGAAGCAGACTTCATCAAAAACCCTGATCACTTCCTTTGGTACTGTGTTTCCACTATCTGACTTACCTTTACCCATAACCACAGCCTCGCCCGTTTTTGGATCAACGTACCAGTACCACATGTCACCAAGAATATCCTGAGGTAACTTGCTCAGGGGAATCTTAGTTTCACATCGCACTGGCTTGTATACCAATCTCTTTAAGGGTTTCTTAGTCACAGGATGCACAGCGTGCTTATCCTTGACTCTTCTGGGCACCTGAGGCTTGAGGTATTCAAATTTCCCTGATCTTTCTTCCCGCTGTAGTGTAACCCACAAACCCATTGCTACTGCATTACTCGAGTGACTCAGCAGGTCGCGGTTTGCGAGGTTCACAAGGTCATACTTGGGCAAAGAGTTGAACGCCTCACTGGTGGGTTTCAAGTATTGAACTCCCCAAGATCTTTTGATGGCGAACAACTGCTTGTCCTCCTCAAACCTAACAGCCAAGATCATACCTGTCGCTCCGTGCTTGTCTGTGATAGACGTCTTTTGCCACACGGGAGCTGGACCCTTTGTAGATGTAGAAGGCATGTCTTTCTCTTTTGGTGCCTCGGGGTCCACAGGTGTAGGGTCGACTAGGGAGGCTTCAGTTGTAGCTTCAACATTACTTGCCATGTCAACTGAGCCTGTGTCTGTTTCGAGCAGAGATTCGAGCGATGGTATTTCAAAGATCTCACCATCCTCTAACTCGTACTCTAGTTCCCCATCGCCCTTGGGAATCTCGATTATCACATCATCATCATCGTTCCAGTCATCACCAGAGTCAATCTCTCCTTCTTCCAGATTAAGGAGAGCATCGATCTGTGCCTCTTTGGAATAGTCAGGCTCTAAGTAGAGGATCTCATCATCAGATAAGTCCTTGAGCACGTCAGCCGCTGACTTCCCTTTATCTCCACCACCACCACCTGAGCTATCACCACCCTCTTGCTGAGTAGACTCCCCCTCAGCCAATGGAACAGAAGAGATGGGCACAATCGCCAAAAGCTAGGTGCTCACCTCCACTAGGACCGACTTCAGGATCCTTGTCTTTATCATCATCCTTAGTCAGATCGACTGGATGACAAGACTCGGCACCGGTGGATTACTTTTCTTTGTCTTTCTCCTTCTCTTTCTCTTTCTCTGTCTCCTTCTCCCCCTGAGCACCTAGCTTCGCGGTCACGTCACCAACTAATTTGACCATCGCTTCGTGCTCTTTTCTCTGCAAGTCCATCCTCAGCTCAAGTGAAGTTCTGTGGCCTAGAATCATTTCGTTAGTCTTCATTAACAGTTCATTCTGTGCCATGACATTCTTCAATTGTTCATTTGTCCCTGTTCTCTGGCTGTGGAGAATCCTAACTTCATCGGCCAGGGAATTAATATGTGCTTTTTGAGCATCAGACTCCTCCTTTGACTTTTGAATGGTCTTCAACAGTTCAGAAACTTAGGTCTCTAGCACATCGATCCTTGCATCATTCGGATCAGGATGCCTAGAGGATGAGGCTACGGCATTATGGATGGGAGAGGAGAAGATTGTGTCAAAGTCAAACCCTTGTGAGAAATCACCATAGTTGAAGGGTTGACCTGACGGCTCTTTGGTGGGTGTTGGATGGGGGATGAAATGATGGGAGTTATGGTTGGGGTGATGGTGACTGACTCCGTGAGAAGTGGAGCAGTCACCGTCACCTGGACGGTTGGAGTAGGGAGGGTCACCGTCACAGGAATCACCTTTGTGACCGCTGTGACTGCCACATCTGCTTGTACCAGTGGCCTTATCCTCCTTGTAAACAGTTGCCGTGCTGGCGTGGTAGATTCTGACTCTGGACGGGCAGCCTCAACTTGTACTGGCTGCACAGTCGGAATCTCTTCAACCCTGGGGATAGCAACCTCTTGCCTATCGCCCCTTTTCTTGTTGGCTTTCTCTCGCCTTCGTCTTTGTAGAGCAGCGTCAGAGTCGGAATCCGGCTCGTATTCGCTGCTCGAGCTTTGTCGTTTTCTTTTTGAAGATGACTCAGGCAGGGTTACCTGTGCCGACCTTCTCGGATGTACCTGTGATGGTGCGTCATCAGAATCAGAAGAATCTGATTCGGTTGCCTCCGAATCGGATTCCTCTACACCACCAACATCACCTTCATCATCACCTTCATGTTCATCATCACCTTCATCATCCTCATTCTCTTCATCTTGTTCTTCATCAGAGTGATCACTCATCTCTGGTCCCGAGTTGGGACTATACCAGTTCCAGTCCTCCGGAGCGACGTATGCTTCATTAATCAGGTGGCCGAAGAGTTCAGTATGCTCAGGGGTAGGTTCTACACTGCCTGGCTTTAGAAACTGTGCAAAGACTCTCTTGTCCACCCTTTTTACCTGCAGTCTCTCCCCGATAGCACGCAGATTTGGCAACGCATCATCGATCAGTAGTTGCACAAACCTCGGGTATAAAAGGAACCTAAACCTCTCTGCTGTATTTATCTGGTCATTTAGTGCTTTGAAGATATAGCGAGAGAAGTTATAGCCCCGATTGAGAGACAGGCCCACCATGGCCGCGGCTAGGTCATGACCCATGGCATCTTTCCCCGCTTTCCTGGATGAGATGCACACGATGATGATGTGGGCAAAGTAACGCCATTGATCCAATACCCACATCTTCTTGTAGGAAGCATAGTCCCTTGCCCCAACATATCCCATTCTGTGCCTCCAACACCCATCCACGTAGTAATCTGGATAGGATGTCGGGTCGGTGGCAAGGTCTCCGAATTACGATACTCTCCTTATTGTATCTTCCGAGATAGCAATAGCCCGACCGTCAACTGTAGCCCGTATGACATTCGGGGATACCATGCAATCGTGCTCTGCAGTCTCCCAGAATTGCTCCAGGTACGGTCTTGAGACTGTTGGGTTTGCTGAGATTGCATAACTTATTCTTGATTTGTTGAGAAAATCCACAATCTCCCTGTATTGCAAGGCTGCGCCTTTCCATTCTGGTTCGGTGTTAGCCACTAGGTTGAATTCATCAGTGAATGCACGAGCCATAGCCTGTAAACACACACAGAAAACATATTTAGAACAACTTATAACACTGGAAGTAGACACACAGGACATAGTATAGTAGTTACACTTTGAAAAATTTTTCAGACCTTGGAAAAGTTTCTAAGTGTTGGTCCTGCGCACTTGCTAAGTGCGCAGGTTTTTCCTCTTGCGTACTTAACAAGTACGCAAGAATTACTTCTTGCGTACTTGCTAAGTGCGCAAGAACAACCCTTAGCAAAAAATTCATAATTTTAAAATCGTTCAAAGCGTGTGTTGATTAGGTCGCCACTAGGTCGAAATCAGGGATTCAAACCTATGGTACCATTATTAACACCACAAAACACTACACCACGAGCAATTTTGACCTAGGTCAGTCGAACGACCCATTGACTGTTCAACTTCAATCGACGGATCAGACGATGACTAAGAGAATGAATAGAGGATCGATTAGGCGTGTATTAGCAAATTAATGTCAATAAGTTACCCAAACAACCCCATTTCACCCCAAAATGTATCAGATTTAACCTAATATTTTCTAAGTCAAAAATCGGTCCAAATGTCAAGAATCGATGGATGGAATTGGCCTATAATCTCACCACTGAGATGAAATACGAAGATGACAATGTGATTGGGATGAAAAATCCGGTTGGAACACTCGAAATTTTTGAGGAAAATGGTCGGAGGGAATATCACAGGAGAAAACGTTTGAAAGTGATAAACCCTAAAAAAATTTTCTAAGTCCTGTATTTATACCCAACACATATTGGTCGTGGGTACTTACTAAGTGCGCAGGATTTAACTCCTGCGTACTTACTAAGTACGCATGACTTAAGTCTTGCGTACTTGTTAAGTACGCAGGGTTTACCTCATGCTATGTGCGCACACTTTCAACTCAAATTATGAAGATTTGCAAGTCAAATAACGAACAAGATAAAAATATTCAATCAAGAGGATTCAAAATCAATTCAGGAAGGTTAAATACAAATATATATTTTTTTTTGGCTTTTCTGAATAAAGTTGAACTATGCATAAACTTAAAAACTTCAAATCTTTTTGTTCGTTTCAAGATAGATATATACAATCATTTACACAAGCTATTTTTGATTAAAGACACGAGCAGAGGATCATATCAGGCTGACTTATAGAAAAAACGATACAAAATAAACATCAAAGAATATGGGATCATGTCATGTATTACTCTTTATTCATACGTAATAAGCATATAAACAAGTAATTCAGGTTGACAATATTATAAGATTTGAAACTATACGCATCTTTGTATCATGTTCTTGTGTATTAAGGTATTAATTATAAGATATACAATGTGTACCCCACTGAGATGCTATGATATTTTGCACTATCTTCAAAGCATCTAAGATTATTTTCAATTATTTTCTTAATTTTCAGAATGAAGTTATATCAATTAGCACAGAAAAATCAAGCTGAATCCATAAGGATTATCAGGAATCATAAGATTCAGAATCGAGTGATTCTTTTGTCTTGGTTTCATGTGATTTTCTTCTTTGAATATCGGTATGATGATTCGGGATAATGAACATGGTGTTTGATTATAAGGTAAGGAGATCCAACTTTTATCTGGATTTGATTTCAATGAACCAGGAATGATTCAAGGGTGAATACATGCTCAACGGTTAATGTAGAGACATGTCTTGATTCAATCTCTCCTTGCATACTTGTGAGTATGGGCAGTGAGATGAACCGCATTAATTGTGCTAACAACATAACCCGAAACTGATCTCAAAAGAAAATTATTGTCAAAATCTAACATCCTTTATCTGATAGTGATCTTTTCGAATCTTTTACTCACACACGCTTGCAAACATGGGTTCAAATCACAGTTGTAATTTAGATTTAGTTTCCACACTACTAGTGATTCAAAGACGCATACAGCCTACTGACAATTCAAATTACTTGTAAATAAACAGATTAAAAACATAATAATTTTAAACAGATAAGTAAGCATGACGCAATCATTTCCCATATGAGCAGTCTATGGTGTTTAGATCATTTCTGATGTACTATCATTTCCTCTTTTCTCAAGTTAACTTTGAAATTTTCTCCATTTTCTATTTTGTTTTTGGTTTTTGTAAAATATTTTAAAGACTAAAAGAACTATACAGAAAATTTAAAAGAATTAAAAATTTAACTTCCATGAATTGAAATGATTTAAGAAAACGTAGTTTTCACTCAGGATTGAACATTCCTATCAAGTTGACAAGATGCTTAAAACGGGATCGATCAAATGCCTTTGTGAAAAGGTCAGCAAGATTGTCATCCGTGTGAACTTTTACAAGTTCAATTAAATGTTTTTCAGCACAATCACGGATGAAATGATGACGAATCTCTATGTGTTTAGTTTTGGAATGTTTCACCGGGTTATTTGTGATGGACATGGTGGCATTGTTGTCAATGAATAGAGGAGTTCCAGTGAAGTTCAAGCCGTAGTCTCGCAATTGCTGCTGAATCCACAATATCTGAGAACAACCGCTAGCTGCAGCAATGTACTCTGCTTCACAAGTTGAGACAGAAACCGTTGACTGCTTCTTGCACTGCCAGGAGACCAGTCCGTCTCCTAAGAATTTACATCCACCAGAAGTTGACTTTCTGTCAAGGTTACAACCGCCATAATCTGAATCAGTGTAGGCTTTGAAGTCGAATGACTGCTGCTTAGAGTACCAAAGACGTAATCGGGGTTTCCCTTTCAGATATCTGAAAATTCTCTTCACAGCTATCATATGTGACTCCTTCGGTTGAGACTGAAACCTTGAGCACAAACATACAACAAACATTATATCAGGTCTTGAAGCTGTGAGATACATAAGTGATCCGATCATCCCACCGTACAACCTGCTGTCCACATCCTTTCCATCTCTGTCGGGATGCAAACCATGATTGACTGGGATTGGTGTGCCATAAGTAGTGCTATCACTCATCTTGTATTTTGACAAGATGTCCTGCACGTACTTAGTTTGATGTAGATAAATTCCATTCTCTCTTTGACTGACTTGCAAACCTAGAAAGAACGACAGTTCACCCATATTGCTCATTTCAAACTTGGACTTCATCACCTTCTCGAATTCCCTACACATCCATTCATTGGTCGACCCAAAGATAATGTCGTCGACATATACTTGCACAAGAAGAATGTCACCTCCTGCTTTCCGTATGAAGAGAGTCGAGTCAATCTGTCCACGGTCGAAACCATTAGACAGTAAATGCTTAAATAAAGTCTCATACCATGCCCGCGGTGCTTGATGAAGACCATAAAGTGCTTTGTCGAGCTTGTACACTTTATTGATATTATGCGGATCTTCAAAACCGGGAGGTTGAGTGACATAGACTTCTTCATGCACCTTACCATAAAGGAAAGCACTCTTCACATCAAGTTGATAGACCTTGAAGCCGACATATGTGGCATAAGCCAAGAACAGTTGAATGGCCTCAATTCTAGCAATTGGGGAATATACTTCATTGTAATCCATGCCCTCTTGTTGATAAAAACCCTGAACAACCAATCTTGCTTTGTTCTTCACAACTACATGACGATCATCCTTCTTGCATTTGAACACCCATCTGGTACCAATTGGCTGAAAGCCTTTTGGCAAGTCAACTAAATCCCACACGTGCAACTTTTGGAATTGAGACAGTTCATCTTGCATCGCCTCAATCCAGCAGTTGTCATTGAGAGCCTCCTTCACATTCTTCGGCTCTAACTGGGACACAAATGCAGCATGCAGACATGTTTCCATGACACCAGTGTCAAATATCTCTGTGTAGACACTGGTGTTCTCAGTGATGGTTCTATGACGAGTCTGAACACCAGCATAAGGATCACCAATAATGTTGTCGATTGGATGATTCCTATGCACCCTCGTCTCCGGTACAATCAGTTCTTGAATTTCTGGATCTAGATTCGTGTTTAACTCCCCCATTTCCTGTGTTCCAGAGGAAGAAGATTCAATGTTAATTGGATCAGCTGGAGCTTTATTTCCTATAATTGTGTTAGGATTGGCTTGAGCGTCATCTCCAACAACATGAACACCTTCACTGTTATCACTGTCATGAGTTCCAGATGCAGATGCAGATGCAGCATTGGAATCAGGAGTTATAATTGGTACAGTAGCACGAGTAGAAAAACTAGAGTCATTGTCGCCACGCAATAAATCATAGACATTTGCGGCGTCTTCATCAGATAAGTCAGGAAGATTGAAGGACTTGAATAGCGCATCATAATCAAAACCCCAAGCTGGACCTTTCGGTTCTGGTGGAGTGCTGTGTTTACTACAGTCCACTTCAAACCATTCCTCGACAGTACGAGTTCCTATGTTGTACACTCTCTTGCAGGGCGAATTGGCAACATATCCTAAGAAGATGCCTTCTGTGACGTTTCAGATTTTCATTCACACACTTGTGTTATATTTATCGTATAATCATCTCCTATTTTAATAAAGTGTAAGAGTTTTATTTAGTTTTATACGATTAGGTATTTTATTTCACGGATATAAATTAATTAAAATTTTATAAGTTTTAAAAACTTATATAAAATTTTATATAAAATCTAAATTTTAAAAGTTGCATATTTAATAAAAGAATCTATTTAAATAAGATAAATAACTTTTATAAAAATTATTTATAATAATAAAAATAAATAAAATAAGTTTATAAAAACATTTTTTTAAATTAATTTTATTTAAAAGAAATTAAATTAATTTAGTTAAATAAAAGTTCAAGGGTTGTTTTGTAATTAATCAAACTACAAGGTTATAAAAACTGAAATCTGTCGAGGGACCATTCCTGGACAAGTTAAAGTACAAGGACCCATCCGTATTTATTTCAAGGGTTAAAATAAGTCAAACCAAAATCCAGGGACTGAAACTGTCAAATTCCAATTCGATTATCCGGTCACCCCCTTCGATTGTCCGGCGGTCCAAAGTCTTTTCCGGTGACTCCCGACAGGGCTGTTCCCTACACCTCAACAGCCGACAAAAGCTTCTCTGGCCTCGTCGTCCCCACACGAACAAAAGCTCTCGACAAATTTGTCGATTAAACATAGGGATCGACTGATCCTGTTGTTGGCCGAAAAACCCACGATCGAATTCACGCTCGACAGGCCACCTCCACGCGTGTCGATTGTCTGGTTAGTTTCATCTCGTTCAGACCAATGTCGGGACATGCCCAATTGCACGTTCTAACATAGAAATCAAGCTCGCCTATAAATGACCATTGTCGGCCCTGCACGAGCTCGCTACCATCCTTCCACCTGCTCTCGCACCAAATTGAGGATACCATCACTTTCGTCGTTCCTGAGTGAAGCTGTGACCAGGATTTCAGAAGCTAATTCCACACAGGAATCGAACTCCACTTTTGACATTTCGAGTTTCAAAACTGTGCCGACCAGACCCGTTTCGACTTGGTTCGAGTCTCAAATCGACTCCACTACCTTCTATTAATCCCTGGTAAACAATCCAACTCGAAATCACATCAATCGCACGAGAGTTACCTGGCAAACCCAATGTCCTCGGACACGGTTTGCCGGTCACCGAAGTCCAGCGACCTGAATTGCCCTTGTGTACTTAATTTATCCGTTACACACATAACCAGCGATGGGCAGTAGCCCGGCTGGTTATGCGTGTGTGTGTCCGAGGCTGAGGTCGCGGGTTCGAACCTTCCGGCCTCCGGCCCAACCCCATTTTGCTTCTGTTTTCATTTTTTTTTATTTTTTTTTTATTTTTTTATTTATTTTATTTAATTATCTTAACTTATTTTAATATTATTTTTATACACTAAAGACTAAAACGAGTCGGTTTGATCGTTCGTTTATTTTGAAATCAATTAAACGATCTTTTTATCTATAAACTATTCCAATTTTTATAAATCTTGTAATACATGTTTATGTATATAAAATATCCCATATATTTTTATAAATCTTATAATATTTTTTTTTATAAACTTATTTAAACACATTTTTATATAAAATGTCCCATAATTTTTATAAATCTTGTAACATTTTTATAAACTTATTAAAATACATTTAATATATAAAATGCCTCATTTTTTTTATCAACCTTGCATTATTTTTAATAATCTTGTTAAAATAAATTTTAATATATAAAATATCAATATAATTAGTCAAATAAAGACTTTTCTTTCATTTGTTATTATTATATAAATACATAATACATAATAACTACTTATCGAAACTAAGTAGTTTCGATAGAAGAAAGTTTCGACAGCTCTGTGGTCAATCGAAACTAGTAGTTTCGATTGAACATAGTTTCGATACTTGAACATAGTTTCGATACCTGAACATAGTTTCAATAATTGAACATAGTTTCGATACTTGAACATAGTTTCGATACCTGAAACAGTTTCGATCAAAATCAGTGATTTCAAGTAAATCTAAACCTACACTTTACACAAATAATTTTAAGAAATATTATTATAAACCTATACACAATTAAATACGGATACACACCTATAAGCATATAATAATACCCATTTATCTACATAGGGTTCCATCGTGCTTAGGTTTCAAACATCCGTATCACCTACTCTCGTGGATTTTCATATCCGCTAGCCAGGTGAGTTACATAGCCCCTATTTTACACTTTTATATACTTTGGGGTGAAACATTATTTCATGCTACTCAATCAAATTGTTTATACGTGTTATACATGAGACTATATGCTTATTCTTTGGATGTACATACATTTAAAACACAAGACAACCAACTGTAATATTGATAGATCTATTGTGCCTGACCAGCCCACCCGGTTAGGGTGTTTATTACTGCATACTCGGATATAACCGCGTGTTATATTCAATCATATCGGATATAGTGGGTAACTATATTCAAACATACCGGACTTAGCTGTTGTGCTCTGTTCAAGCGCGTCAAACTCGGTTTGAATTGTGATTAAATAAATGGTACATCATATACTATGTTTAACAAGATAAACAATGAGTTGCAAAATGATTTACAACTACTATTTATCGGATTTACTAAACCTATGTACTCACCAACTTTTTAGTTGACACTAGATTTAAATAATGTTTCAGGTTTGGATATGTGACGTTATTTGAAATGTATTGTATTTGGATCTTTGTTGTCTTTAAATTTAATTAATGAATTATGCAACATTTTAGTTATCATGTGCTTTTGAACAATCATTCTATTGTCCGCCTCGATGATTCCGCCATCGGTCGGGGTGTGACACCTTCCACCGCTTTCGCATGAAATTTAGACTGACGGTCTTTATACTGTAGCAACAAGGAACAAGGACTACCAAAAGGAACTAGGTAATCAAGATTGGGAAGTCGATTGTTGATCAACTCATAACATGTCTTGTTGTGCCTTTTCATAACCAGAACCCTGTTTAAGACGTGACAAGCTGTATTAACTGCTTCTGCCCAGAAAGTGACAGGAAGCTTTGCATCTGACAGCATAGTCCTTGTAGTCTCGATCAGTGTTTTGTTCTTCCGTTCAGCCACTCCATTCAGCTGAGGTGTGTACGGCGCGCTGAATTCGTGACGGATCCCTCTCTTGAGACAGAAAAGTTCCATCAAATTATTCTTGAACTCAATTCCGTTGTCACTCCTTATTCTTCTAACTTTCAGCTTGCAAAGAGATTCCAAGCTCAGGATCAGGTATTGAAGAATATCAACAGTCTCGTCTTTTGTACCTAAAAAGTGCACCCAAGAAAAACGTGAGAAATCATCAGTTACAACCAGACAAAATGACTTAACTCCAATACTCCTGATACTTATGGGGCCAAACAGATCCATGTGTAATAGCTCCAAAGGGGTATCGATAGAGTTTTGGAGCTTGGGCTTGTGAGACTTCCGTTGCTGTTTGCCCCTTTTACACGGCATACAGTCATCTGTAACGGTAAACCTCAACTTAGGAACCCCGGTTACCAAACCGTTTCGGACAAGATGATTCATTTTACGATAAGAAATATGTTCGAGTTTCCTATGCCACAAGATGGAGTCAAGTTCTGTCGCTTTTGTAAGCAAACAAGTAGCAACTGATGGGGTGGTTTTTGCCACGCTCATATCGATCTGATAAGTGTCGTTTGATCTTGGTGCTCTCATCAGAATCCAGTCTTCGGGAACCTCAAAACCAGGTTTGAGAATCAGGCATTCTGATTTGTCAAACATCACCGAGTACTCCTTCTCACACATTTGGGAGACACTCAACAGGTTATGCTTCAGCTGCTCGCAGAAGTTGACACTGTCAAAGCTGACACAACCGTTCGACACCACGCCTTGACACGTGATACTGCCGCCTTTTTCTCCGGCAAAGGCCACATAGCCGCCTCTGAATGGTTTAACGTCTTGAAGCAAGGCCATGTTTCCTGTCATGTGCCGGGAGCATCCACTATCTACATACCAACGGTTAGAGATAGTACCCTTCGGACGTCCCTGCACGAGTAACAAAAGAATTAGTTAGATTTGGAGACCCAAGCCATTGTGGTCTTGGGTCGTCCATCCTTCTCAAAATAAACTACTTCTTTTCAAAATTGGTGAATCTTTGGATGAATTTGGAACAGGAGATTGAGAACCTTTAACTTTCTTGTTCCAGGATCTCTTTTGATTCTTAACCAGAACAGTAGACTTTGGCTCAACCACAGCCGGTGAACTTGTGGAAGCTTCACCTGATTGAGTCTTAGTCAGCTGTTCCAGCTTTCTCAACCTCTTATTCCTTCTTCTACTTTGTGGCTTAGAGAGTCTAGCTACAGATTTCTCACCAGTGAGTTTACTACCAGATGTAGACACAAGAGGTACAGCAGGTTGCTTTACCTTTCTTGCAACAGATGGTTTGGCCTCAGATTTAATCTTCGGTTTTCCCATGGGTTGTACTGGTGGTTTCACCACATTCTGCTTTGGACTTTTGGGAGATGGTTTCACTGGTGGCGACCTGGGGATAACAGCGGGCTGTGAAACAACATGCTGTTTCCCTTGGTTCTTAGAAGGACAGTTCACAACAATGTGCCCAACCAAGCCACAGTGAAAACAGTTCCTCTTCTCTACATAAGTTCTCTTGTAAGGCTCATTAGATCTGGCCTTAGATAACTCTCCATTATGAGCAGGAGGAGTTGGTTTATGAACAGAAGTCTGACCTTTTTCAGTTTGGTTTTTGGGGGTATAATACTTTTGTAAATTATCTTTGTAACCAAGCCCGTAATGAGCTGAAAAAGCCTCTTTCTTAACTTGGTTAATATTTTTATAACCCCCGTAAAGCATTACCTTAAGTTTATCATTTGTTTCAATGATATCAGGTTCAGTTAAAATGCAGTTATCACCATTAGTGATAATGTTTTTGTGGACTTTCTGTTCAGTCAACAACTCCTCAGAGACTACTCCTTCAGGGCAAGTGTCAACCGACCCATATTCAGAAGCAGTAACATACTCCTCACTAGATGTGGAGTTAGCCTTACTTGAGGATTCATCCTTTTTAGGGGAATCATCCTTATCAGAGGACTCATCTAGATAGGTGAGATTAATATCTATCAATCTATTGACAAACTTCCCACTTATTGGTGGAGGAATGACATTGGTACCAAGACCTATACCCTTCATTTTTCTCACTACTGATTCGTAGTGCTCCACCACAAAGCGAGAGTTTTTCAACTTCTCATTTGTACATTTTAACTGCAGGATCTCATTTTGCAGTTTGTTGATTTCATTGTTCCGTTTTTCTAACCCCCTATACGCAATATCCAAGTGAACTTGTTGCTCACTTATTTGTAAAGAGTATTTGCATTTTTCCTTTTTTAACGTTTCAACAGACTCTTTAAAACGTTTTTCGTTTGCTTTGTAATTATGAGCTGCCATAGTTAGGGGTTTGATTTTGTCTTGGAGCTTAGAAATTTCATGCTTTAGCTCTAGACATTTAGAACAAGAAATAACAAAGAAAGGGTTAGAATCTACCTCAGATGATTAACTCTGTGCTTCTCCAATGGCCATGAGAGCAACGACAGTGGTAGACTCCTTTTCAACAGCTACAGAAGCTTCCATCTCCTCAGCTTCTTTTCTCTCAGCCTCCAACAGCTCCATGATCTCAGCCATGAGACCAACCTGTGTTTGAGCAATGATGGCGTCCTCTAGATGAACACCCCAATCAAAATTTTCGTCATGCTGAGCTACCAGTGCATTTGACGAACTACCTTGGTGTTGATTTTGGTGGCTAGTGTTGTTGTGGCCGTGGCTATTTCCCTGGCTAGGTCTGGTAAAACCAGAGGCCGGTGCTCGGTCTTTTTGACACTCACGAGCAAAGTGTCCATAGTTCAGACACTTGTAGCATTTGGCCTTGGATTTATCAAATCCAACCTTGGCATTAGAATGTCCACCAATGAACTTTCTTCCTGTTCTGTTCAGGAAACGCTTGGCCCTCCTCAAAAGCATGGCCATATTCCATTGAATATCCATGTCCTCAATATCATCAGGATCCACTTGGTTAAAGTCTTCTTCAATAGTTTCAGGATCCGTTAGCTTGCCGCCTATGAAATTCTCATATGCAAGCATACATGATGAAAACAATGCTACGTGATCTTCAGCTATTTTGGCTATTGCAGAATGGTTAGCTGAAGACGTAGCTGGAGGATTTCTTGAGGTGTGTTGATGATTGGTTCCCAACCCTGATCCGGATGCATAACAAGCATGACCACCACACCCATTTGAGTGGTCTTCTTCATTAGAGTGTCCAGTAAAGAGGGCAATTCCAGAGCCCGATGATTTTGAAGTGGAAGACGTCCCATGATACATGGAAGGGTCCTGTATCTGAGGTCTTCCCGAGCTCTCCTTCTTCATAAGATTCATGTTATGAGCTTGAATCTTACCAATAGCCTCATCTACTGTTAACTCATAGAATTTAGGATTTTCCCTCATCAAGGTTGTATACATCTCAAACTTTAGTGGCAAAGCATCAAGAAATTTTTCCACCAGTTCTTCATCGGGATATTTCAATTCAAAAGCTTTCATCTCCGTTTGTAAATGATAGAATCTAGAGATGAGATCATCTAACGATTCATTTTCCATGAAATTGAAGCATTCATACTGCTTCCGGAGGAGATCCCGCTTACTCTTCTTAATGTCACAGTTCCCCTCAAATATTTTCTGAAGTGCTTTCCAAAGATCCTTGAAGGTGTCATAGCCTCGAAAACTGTGAAACAATTCCCAAGTTAATGACATAGTGATTGAGCCAAGAGCCTTCTTTTCCCGATCATAAGCTTTCTTTTGTTCTTCGTCAAGCTTAGAGATGGGCTTTGGCACCTCTTCATCAAGATAGATGTGTGTGGGATGCTTATATCCCTCAACGATTGGTATTCATAATGATGAGTCGGTGTATGAAATGTAGTGCTCAAAACGCGCCTTCCAATTCGAATAATCGTTTACATTTAATAGTTTAGGCGGTTTCTGAGGTGTACCGATCTCATTATCATAATTTAACATGTTTCCAAGATTCTGAAGGTTCGACATAGTGAATTACTTGGTCCAAAAATCAGAAAATCAAACATTGTTGCGCACTTGGTTTTGGCCTTGCGCACTTGAGAAATGGTCTTGCGTAGTTAAGATTTGCTCTTGCGTACTTGTAAGTACGCAGGAGGAAATATTAAGTACGCAGGATATAACTTAAGTTCGCACAAGTTCAGTCTTGCGCACTTGTAAATACGCAGGAGATAACTCTTGCGTAGTTAGTAACTACGCAGAAAACTGTACTTTTTACTAAAAATGGTAAGTACGCAGGACACCTTTTCAGCAACTCTCACCAACCTTTTTCGGTCACCTGAAAATCGCCGGAGATAGTGAAAAGTAGGCTGATGATCAATGCAATCGAGCCAAAGGATCAGAAACAAGTTTCTAACCAACCTTTGATGCTCAAAACACAAAAATACACAACAAAAATAAGTTTTTTAGAGATTTTTGCTTCTAAAAAAGTGCTCAAGAGCTACCCCTTTTTTATCACAAAAATCAACAAAAATACCTCTTTTTGCTTGTAAAACTCAGTAAAACGTCTCCAAACTCACTTACAACACTCGAATTCAAGAGCAAAGCTCTGATACCACTTGTAGGTCCCTTCGTGTGTGTCGGATCGTCACATGCAAGTGGTCTATTAGTCGGACCGGGTTGCGGAATACCCGTGACTAGGTGGAGAGTCTTACAAAACTAAGTAAACCAAACACGAGAGTCTCAATAAACGTTCTTTCTATTATAAACACTCGACGGTTACAGAGAGAATACAAGCTGCGTACTTAGCAGAACTGAGTTCGTCTGAACAAATGGTTTCTGCGTACTTAGCTTCTGTGAACCTATCCTATTTATACAGACCTGATGCCTGCGCACTTGCTAAGTGCGCAGGACCAATTGCTCTTGCGTACTTAACAAGTACGCAGAGGTGTTCTTGCGTACTTGCTAAGTACGCAGGAGCTTTCTCCTGCGCACATGTAAGTGCGCAAAACACTTAGCAGAAAAACAACAAACATTATGTAAAAGTAAATACAACTCGATAAACTATTACATAACGACTCTTACATACAAAGACAATTTACAGACATTAGAAATACAAACTAAGACTCTATCCAGAGTGTTGTCACAGGAAAGTGCATCAACATAAATCAAGGCACATAAGTATGTCGTGCTGTGCTCCTGACCAAAACAGTTAAAGATACTTTGAACTGTTCACATACCCATGCTAGTTATGGTCATTTAGATATTTTAGGCTTCTCGATGATCATCTTCTCTGATTATTCGATGGTATATACCTGAAGCTCTTATCATCTGACTCAAAAGACCATGAGGATGGGTAGGTTATACCTGACAAGCGTGGGGAACACTAACATCATCTTAATACTACCAAAACATGATAAACGATCACTAGTCGTATGTTAAAAGAATGGTGCATGGGCTTAAGAGGATAAGCATACCAACAGTCGTTCGTAGGTCATGGACATCCGAATGCAAAAAGAAAAGTTTGAATGACAAGTTAAGTCGGTATGATTCCACAAAATCAGGTTTGCACGTTCTTTGTTTCATCTTAAAAGTTTCTGCCCTTAAATATCTCATGCTTTGACTCTCAGTGTGTTCAGAAGGATTGTTTGGTCCTTATTTGCCCTTGTGTATATTTTTTATGGGTCTCTATGTGACACCTACAAAACTTCGGAATCTAAAACCTAATTATTGGGCTAAACCCCACTAGGCCCAATAAAGCCCAATTGAAATCAAAGCTCATTCGAGGCCCAATCACATAACCCGAACATCAAACTAGTCACTCAATTCCATTTAACAACTTGTTATGCAATTCTAAGAGCTTACGAAATGATAGAAGTACGTACGCAATTCAGTATTTTTAAATATTAAACGCATCAGATATCGGTTTATTATCGGATTTCGGCAAGATGATTAAGTAAGAAAATGAAGCATTAATATTATTTATTAATATTTATTTGGAAAGCTTGTTCAGACAAATACACGCGTAGTACGTGTGCGTGTACGAGAAACCACGTTAAATACTTGTAAGACTAACGATAGCGGTACGACTGATAGCGAAACGTATTTTGATACGAAAAATATTGTAATATTTATTTTAACATTAGTAGTAAAATAATAATAGTAACCGGAGTGCGAGACATTAAATCCAACAAAATGAGTTCCGACACGCGCTGTGAACTTGTACCGACTTAAATCCACTTCAACAATAATTTATAACAAGATAAATAATTCGAAGAGTTTATTCGTATTATTAATTATTATTTACAAAAAGTAAATAAACAAGAACGAGAATTACACGACATTACACGAGTAATTTACGAGTTTAACACGCGGTGTCCACCCACACTCTCACCCACATGAAACCCTAGCTATATAAGGACTTTATCTCCATCTTTTCCCCTCATTTTACACAAACCCCCACACACACTTATGTGTGCAAAGAGAGAGAGAGAGATCTGGAGGAGGAGGGGAGCCGCCAGCCACCTCCTGCGACAGCATCGATGGTCGGGCAAGGGGAAGGAAGTGAGAGGAAGACCAGTAGTCGACCGGTTCGCGCCTGAGGAGGAGATTCAAATGGCGGTGGTGGTTTTTCGACGACCACCGTAAACGACGACGAGGGTCTATGACGGCACTGCTGCTAGTTACAAGGAACAAACGGCGACATTGGTACCGAATGGAAGCAGTGGTAATGATGGGTGAAGGGTATGGAGTCGGGGGAGGCGACCAGAGCCACGATTCCGGTGATAACACGATTTCCCGGCTAGATATCCTCTTAGTTAAACCCGATCCGTCCTTCCTAACTTTCCGGCAAGTCTTTTCAGCAAGACAAAAGTCATTATAGACGGCAACTCTCTTGGATTTGACTGCAGGAGGCGGTTTCAGGTCCAGATCTAAGTGGATTCGTTATTCCGGCGAGCGCCGGTGGCAACACTAGGTTTTCGGCGACTCCGTTGACACTTGTTATTTAGGATAATTTGGATATATATATATGAATAATAATTATCACTTTAGTCGTATAAATGATTACAAGATATTCGTTATATATAAACCGTTGACACTTGTTATTTAGGATAATTTGGATAACAAATATAATTTGTATAAACTCGTATCTTAAATATTACATTTAAATAATTTTGAACTTATACAAATTAAGTAACAACTTTACCTACTAAACGAGGGTTTGATAGTAACGACAACCCGTTCAAATATGAATTTTGTATATATATAAATGTATTGTATAAACATATGCAGCCATAAGTATTCACACTTTATTCGAAATCAAACTATTATCATATAAAACGACTTTTAGACTCAAATACATATACATATATATATATATATATATATATATATGCTTATTATACAAAATCGGACACCTATTTATGAAGTATAATATTTGACTATGCATATATGTGTGTGTGTGTGCTCGTGTATGTATATATATATATATATATATATATATATATATATTCAGTTATGACCTGAATAAATAAAATATGATAATTGGATATACTAAAGTAATTGTATTACGCATATATGTTTACGAAAAGATGAACAAATCTTACTAAGGAACGTTTAATTGCGGAATACATTACGTGTACAAATATGTTTCAGGATTTTGAAAACATAAAAATATATGAATATGTTATATTTATGAATACACACATAAATATACTAGAAAGCCTTGGGACGGTTTATTAATACATAGAGTTACACACATTCTTTTAAATGTCATATGAACACGAATCATTATTACTGATTATAAGCACATACATTTAAGCACATCTAGGTGCATGACGAACTAATATTTTGAACATGATTATGGGAATAGGTGTGAGTTGTGAATCCTGACTCCATCTAAATACCTAACATTAAACGTCCTTAAACCGACATCGTATACTAAATCAGTAACACTCTAACGAATCAATCAAGCTCGACCGCACGAGTGATAACTCATTACGAGTTTATACTCGCTTTACATTATTAGGGCTAGTATATAAAACTCATTAAGTGCTTACAGGTATCGTAGGACTCGAATGGGATGTAAGCCGTGATTATCACGTGGACATTAGTTTCCATTGCAATCAGAAGGACATTAGTGTTCCTAACACGCCACCAGGTGCGTTCACAGCCCCTTTTAACTTTTAAATATTTTAGAAACGTCGAGGTAGAAACATATTTGCATAACAGGTTTAAAAACACGAAACATACTTCAACTGATTTGAAAACTTACATGAAACTTATTTATATAATATGCCCAAACTTTTCTTTTGAGACGATAATTAGAAAACAAGACCTTAGATCTGTATGTGAATATGGGTGAACATAGCCGTCTTGTGGTCGTGGACCATACATATGCTATAACCATTAGCTATGGACTTAGCCGAGGAATATGTGAATAGTACTATTGGCAGGGTTAGTCGCGCTAACCGCATGATCCACATGTTCGTCTGGGTGTAGCATAATCAAACACACATTACCGTGATGGCACAGGGTTGGGCAACATCATTCGACAGGTTTAGGTTTGGTTATAGGCTCATGTGTCGACATATTAACTCATATTCCTAGCTAGTCTACGAGGGATCAACGCTACTTGTTTTGGTTATCGTTCTTATCTTTAACAAATTCATTACAGAGGGCTTAACAAGGGCGCAAATCCATTACATGTTTTCGTTGGGGAAAACGACTCATTTTATGACTGTGAAGTCATTACATGTTTTCATTGGGGAAAACGTCTCATTTTATGACTGTGAAGTCACTACATGTTTTCATTGGGGAAAACGACTCATTTTATAACTATGTAGGTCAATGAACTACTTAAATTTAGTATTTTTAATGGTGTTCAACTCCTTATAAGTCTTTATTTTAGCTTCCGCTGTTGTGTAATGTTACCAATCGTTGCAAACTGGATTTATTTATTTATTTATTAAGTTAATAAATTCAGGGTGTGACAGATTGGTATCAGAGCCAACGATTTTAGCGAATTACGTTTCCTTAGTGTCACTTAGTCTCTAACCAGACTCGTTTAGGGACCAAGGTTTCTAAGACTTACATCACACTAAGAACACCGAAGACCTGAACATAGAAAATCTAACCGTTGCCGAATAACTTGAGTTGACAATTAGTGTATATAGTTACACTAGGGTGTCATTAACTACACTAATACTTAATACGATTACATGACACATGTAATGAATACTTAACACGTATAACAATATGGAAACAATAAACACCTACAATACGACCCAGCTAAGTATCACTGTTCAGATTACGAATCAAGGATGACAGACACTCAGCACACTGCGACCCTAGAACATCAAGTTATGAGCTGAGCTCGGGTGACGACGGTAGAAATTGCCAGCTACCAATTTTGGAATCACTATAGGCTGAACCCGTACTTGCATTTGTACCTGTGCCTGCACCACACATACAACTACTCCAACTGTGGAGTCAGTTTTCTTTTCTATCGTATGTTTCCTCCGTTTGGTGCGGTATATATACTCCCCTTCATGATCTACTGGATTGGATGACTAAAACTTTCGCCATGACTTATGGCAGGAAAAACTGTCCGATCAGAAGGGAACTCGAGGTGGGAAAGGCAGGAATAATCGGGAGAGAATTCTACGAGTCAGGAGACTCGTAGACTCATTTGGATCATATGGATCCACACGTACATACGAACTTGGAGCATGATTTGCTCGACAATGATTTGAGGATCTCTGCCCTAACATAGTGCTTGACTTCCACCACACACATTCCTGTTATTAGGAGATATTGGTAGTTCCTCTCTACCATTAACTCCATCCAGCAGCAGTCTTAGTCGGCAGATCTATGAGTATTGGTACACGTGAATAAGAGTAATATGATATGACATATGACACGATCTAATGAACATTCCAGTTCCTGTTTGGCTGCGAACTTGAGATGGGGGGAAAACACTAGAGGGACCATGCAAGGTAAATTATCATTACGGGTGCACACGTAATCATAATTTGCAGCGCATGAGAAGTCTGTTGAGTCTTACTGTCCGAGCAAATGTTCATGATTTATCTATATCCTTAATTCTGATTCCCAAACATATGATTGTTGATTGAAATTAACATAACCGTAGGGTTGAACCAAAAGGCATTAAGTGATTTGATGGGCTATCGCATGTGACATGGAAATGTACATCATCTCGTTCATCATTGAATCCTAATGGATCTAAAACTCTTATCGAAACTTCATTGGCATGCCAATTTCGACCGAAACACTGAAAATGTCTATTCTCAGTTGATTTGACCCCCATATTTTGACCAAAGCTAGAAATTCTTAGTAAAGTACTACTTCAACTTTTAAGACTCATCTATAGATTTTCTCTTTTCGATTTCGTTACCTAACTACCGAAGCATGAGGCTGATATACAAACTCATAAACATGCCCAGAGAAGGTACAAATCTCTGACACTTAACATTCATTACCTCAATTTTATGACGTAAACTTTATGCTAAGGACTTTAAGGCCATATCCGATATGAGTGAAATACATAATGGTAAGTCATGATAATATCGTTCGAAAGCTAGGGAAGTTACAGACACAATGTACTATCAATTTGTTGACAAATTCTGAAACTCCATGATCCATTCCTACCAATAACTAATGGGGAAATATCATATGGCACAGAACCTAACATGAGAGTATAATGTTAATGTTCCCAGAAAATGCTTTCGAGAAATATAAAGGAATAATCATAACGTTTCATTTCTATATCCTGTCATTGCTATCCGAGTACAAGAAGAGGACGAATATGCAGTTAGAAAACAAATATAAGTGAAACTACGTCACTAACCTTTAGTAACTAATCTGAGAGTCATTCTCACTTTTCTTTGAACCCCATGGATATTCGTTTATCTCCAGTATTTGTTGAGCCAACTATACTATTACCAAATATTTTAACACTCTCTTTCTTCATCTAGATTCACCATCATCTTTAGATAAATCATAGAAATCTGGATGATTCACTGTTACTAGGAAATTTTGACTGCTTCGAGCTTATTTTTCGACATCTACTTTGTTAAAATCCCAATCCAAACCAGGTTACGGAGGACATGCGTGATGATGTCACTAGTAATGAATTTGGAGGAAACCAACATAAATCCCCTAGGATTAAGTACCTATCATGAATCTTACTCAATATCGTAGCTGCCAAATTCGCTAAATAGACAACTAATAGCGGTTTCTATAAACCATTCCAGCTCCCTTGTGAGAAATTGCATACGCTGATATTATTTCCTGGAACTCAATTGAATCAGTTTAACCTACATACTGGTTAGATAAGTGAAATGTTAGTTAAAAATCTTTTGCTCTAGAAAGATTGAATTCACCAAGACATTGGCACGTTACAATGAACGATCAATTATCGGATTACGTACTGACACATGGACATTTCATTAAACCACCTGACATATCTTATTGGACTCCCGATAGTTTTCTTTTAGATTCTATCGTGATTTGGTCATTCGTACGTTAAAACACGTATGTAAACAAAAGAGTATATGCCGATATGCCTTCAGAATTCTTGTACACAAATGCACCTTTGTCGCGGGACTCTAGTGACGACTCTATCACTTAGTGGAATAGCTGACGATGTTCACTTGATGACACATTTAAAGAGTTTTCCTGAACCTACATATTTGATATAAAATATGCTCAACAGTAAGATTATACTGTTACATGATACGATAATACCTCAAACTCGTACACATCCAATATCGTCAGTTGATGAGATATCCACGTTATTTTCGTACCGACTGTCATTGTGAATAGGTGAAAAGGTCTCCCTAAGAATCCAAAAATGGAGCAACGGTATGAAATCCTAAAACATGTACATATAACAAATTTCGAGGATGAAATTTCTTTAAGGAGGGGAGAATGTGACACCTGCAAAACCTAAAACCTAATTTTTGGGCTAAACCCAACTTGGCCCAATAAGGACCAATAGAAATCCAAGCCCATTAGAGGCCCAATCACATAACCCGAACATCAAACTAGTCACTCGATTCCGTTTAACAACTTGTTACGCAATTCTAAGAGCTTACGAAACGATAGAAGTACGTACGCGATTCAGTATTTTTAAAAATTAAACGCGTCAGATATCGGTTTATTATCGGATTTCGGCAAGATGATTAAGTAAGAAAATGAAGCATTAATATTAATTATTAATATTGATTTGAAAAGCTTGTTCAGACAAATACACGCGTAGTACGTGTGCGTGTACGAGAAACCACGTTAGATACTTGTAAGACTAACGATAGCGGTACGACTGATAGCGATACGTATTTTGATACGACAAATATTGTAATATTTATTTTAACATTAGTAGTAAAATAATAATAGCAACCGGAATACGAGACATTAAATCCGACAGAATGAGTTCCGACACGTGCTGCAAACTTGTACCGACTTAAATCCACTTCAACAATAATTTATAACAAGATAAATAATTCTATGAGTTAATTCGTATTATTAATTATTATTTACAAAAAGTAAATAAACGAGAAGGAGAATTACATGACGTTACACGGGTAGTTTACGAGTTTGACACGCGGTGTCCACCCACACCCTCACCCACACGAAACCCTAGCTATGTAAAGACTTTATCTCCATCTTTTCCCCTCATTTTACACAAACCCCCTACACACATTTATGTGTGCAAAGAGAGAGAGAGAGAGAGAGAGAGAGATCTGGAGGAGGAGGGGAGCCGTCAGCCACCTCCGGCGACAGCACCGACGGTCGGGCAAGGGGGAGGAAGTGAGAGGAAGACCGGTAGTCGACCGGTTCACGCCTGAGTAGGAGGTCCAAATGGCGGCGACGGTTTTTTGACGACCACCACAAACGATGACGAGGTTCTATGACGACAGTGGTGCTAGTTACAAGGAACAAACGGTGGCGCCGTTACCAAAGAGAAGTAGTGGATGATGGGTGAAGGGGATGGAGTCGGCGGAGGCGACCAGAGCCGTGGTTCCGGTGATAACACGATTTTCCAGCTAGATCTCCTCTTAGTTAAACTTGATTCGTCCTTCCCGACTTTCCGACGAGTCATTTTGGTAAGAAAAAAGTCATTATAGACGGTAACTCTCTTGGATTTGACTATAGGAGGCGGTTTCAGGTCCAGATCTAAGTGGATTCGTTATTCCGGCGAGGGCCTGCGGCAAAACTAGGTTTACGGCGACTCCGGCAAGCACCAATCAAGCAGATATCGACTTGTCTCGTGTTCGATCGTCCCGATCTACGAGATTTAAGGTTAGTTGCGATGATTTAACGTAACTTTAAAGATTCGGTAGATTCCGTTTAGATCCGTAAGTATACGTTATAGATTTAGCGATTGCGGTGGCCGGGTTTCATTCTCGAGTATAAAATATACGTTTTTGGACAGGATAAGGCGGCCCGGAACTCAGTCAAACTCAGTCAACGAAGGTCAAATTTGGTCAACGTGGGTCAAAGGGTTCGCGTATGCGAACCGGGTGAATGGGAAGGTAAAAACGCACACTAAACGTTATAGGTTTAATATTACAAAAGTTAAACATGTGTGTACGGTAAGTTACGTTAAGCCTAAATAATTCGTTAATCGGTAAAAACAAATATTAATCTAACAATTAATATTAATGATTCGGGTTAACGTGTTGTTAGCGAGAGGTTTCCTTCCGATTTATATATATATTAATTAAAAGATAAATGAAAACGTGAACACATAATGAGTAAGACAAGAAATTTAACAGAACTAGCAACCGTTATATATATATATATATATATATATATATATATATATATATATATATATATATATATATATATATATATATATATATATATATACGAATAATAATTATCACTTTGGTCGTATAAATGATTACAAAATATTCGTTATATATAAACCGTTGACACTTGTTATTTTGGATAATTTGGATAACAAATATAATTCGTATAAACTCGTATCTTAGATATTACATTTAAATACTTTTGAACTTATACAAATCAAGCTATAACTTTTCCGACTAAACGAGGGTTTGATAAGTAACGACAACCCGTTCAAATATGAATTTTGTATATATATAAATGTATTCTACAAACATATGCAGCCATAAGTCTTCACACGTTATTCGAAACCAAACTATTATCATATAAAACGACTTTTAGACTCAAATACATATATATATGCTTATTATACAAAATATGACACCTATTTATGAATTATAATATTTGACTACGCATATAAATAAATAAAAGACTTTGGGTATTTGAAAATATACTGACACGAACTGTTTCAAAATATAAGACTTAAAAAAAACGTATACAAGTGGTATGAGTGTATATGTCATCATATACTTTCATAACATCTTGTCTTAAACAGTATTTCACACACACACACACACATATATATATATATCTGTGTGTGTATATATATTCAGTTATGACGTGAATAAATAAAATATGATAATTGGATATACTAAGGTAAGTGTATTACGCGTAGGGGTGTACAAAAATATCCGTATCCGAAACCGAACCCGAATTATCCGAAATTCCAAACCCGAAATATCCGAAAATTCATATTCGTATTTTGATTTTCAAAATTTTTGGATAGTTCGGATATCCGAATATCCAAAATTTTACATTTATATTAATTTTTTTAAATTAAAAAAGTTTTTTAAATGAAAACCCGAATGTTATTTGGATGATGCGCAGCCACAAACCAAAAGTCCAAAATTGATATCATTCAACACTTCATCTTCATCCAGTCAAATACGGAGCCCCTGATTTCTATACATACCAGCCGAAGACACCATCGTTCAATCTTCCCACCGGCCGACGACCACCGCACCATCACCGCTAGTCTCGGTCGCAGCTCTAATCGGGTTGCTTTAGTTCCGTTGCAAGCCCCTTCCGTCCACTCCTGCTTCTCCGCTGCAGCCCTAATCAGCTAGTCCACTACTCTGCAAACATCTAATTTGGAACTCTTTGTAACTTGTAATGGAAACAATTGTTTTTCTTTCCAGGAGGAATTATAGTACTTGTATTATTATTAATTTGTTTGGGAGAAACTCTTTGTAACTTGTAATTTGTTTGGGAGAAACTCAATTTTGTTGTATATCTCCAGCCCCTTTTTTTTTGCTAAATTGTAGTGATTTGAAGATTCAGATATCCGTTTAAATATCCGAATCCGTATCCAAATTTTCGGATTCTACATCTTCTACCATATAGCATCTCATATGGTGGCATACCAATACTGGAATGGTAGCTGTTATTGTATGAGAATTCTGCTAATGGCAGATGATTATCCCAACTTCCACCGAAATCAATTATGCAAGCACGCAACATATCTTCAAGAGTCTGAATCGACCTCTCACTTTGTCTATCAGTTTGAGGATGATATGCCGATGATCAATAATCTAGTTCCCATCTCCTCATGGAACTTTTCCAAAACCATGCTTAAAACTTTTATACATTACTCTACGCATTTGATACACGATGTATGTTACATGAGACAATTATCACATTCTTAAGTCCTCATTTATTCACACAACCATTTAACTCATGGATACGAGCCAATAGATTAATACAAATAGCACTATCAGGGTAGATAACCCCTATTCATTTCTTTGACTAAATGTGTAAATCAACAGAGAATGGAGACAAAAATGAATGCTTATTTCCACACACTATAAGCTTTACCAATGCTTCATGATAAGGCATTAGGTAGGCAAAACGATACAGATAGGCTTGGTTGTAGACTTATGGTAGATTGCATCTATATACATATACTATCAGAAATTTTCGGATATCCGAAATTCGGATATTCGAATTTTCGGATATCCGAATTTGAACACCCCTAATTACGCGTATATGTTTACAAAAAGATGAACAAATCTTACTAAGGAACATTTAATTGCGGAATACATTACGAGTACAAATATGTTTCAGGGTTTTGAAAACATATAAATATATGAATATGTTATACTTATGAATACACACATAAATATACTAGAAAGCCTTGGGACGGTTTATTAATACATAGAGTTACACACATTCTGTTAAATGTCGTATGAACACGAATCATTATTACTAATTATAAGCACATACATTTAAGCACATCTGGGTGCATGACGAACTAATATTTTGAACATGATTATAGGAATAGGTGTGAGTTGTGAATCCTGACTCCATCTAAATACCTAACATTAAACGTCCTTAAACCGACATCGTATACTAAATCAGTAAAACCTTAACGAATCAATCAAACTCGACTGCGCGCGTGATAACTCATTACGAGTTTAGACTCGCTTTACATTATTAGGGTTAGTCTATAAAACTCATTAAGTGCCTACAGGTATCGTAGGACTCGAATAGGATGTAACCCGTGATTATCACGTGGACATTAGTTTCCATTGCTATCAGAAGGACTTTAGTGTTCCTAACACGCCACCAGGTGCATTCACTGCCCCTTTTAACTTTTAAATGTTTTAAAAACATCGGGGGAGAAACATACTTGAATAGCACGTTTGAAAACACGAAACATACTTCAACATTAATTAGTGTTCTACTGAACACAACTCCCAAAGGGAAATTACATAGAGATAGAAGGCAACGGGCAACGCCGCCAACCCTTTTTGAATAGCAAAACCAAGTCTTTTAAAAACTACATCTACAGATCTTGGGGTCATAACATTACTATGCATGACCCGCTGTACTCGGTTAAGTAACTCCACGGCCTCTGGTGCAAGGAAACCAAAAGTGTCAAAAGCAAATGGTATAAACACGTGTTGGTTGTCAAGACACGCTTTCTCGTGTTTGGTCACTTTGCTCGAAGCAGCTTTTAGAGCACCCTGACTCACCGTGAAAGCACTAACTCCCAAGCCCACCAGAGGGGAGACCCCTGTTAGATCTACACACGCATGTTTCCCACCTATCCACCCAAACACCAAAATGTCAGCGGGTCTAAGTGTTGATCTTCCTTCCAATGGGTCCGTCAAGAAATTCACTGGTGCCTCTTTCTTAGTAGAAACCCCGGCACACCTAAATATGTCAAAAAGAACTTCCCTAACCAAGTCGTGTCGGTACTTGAACCCCGGGAGCTCTCTACAATGAACCGCATGCTCCCCATAGGAGTCTAAACACGCCTTACGGCAAACAGGGCATAACTCGTCAACCGGGTATAGTGGAATCATGAGGCGATACTTAAGGATAGTACGATACTCCACCGGTGACATATGTTGGCCTAGCCCATCTATAGGGATCGCGAGAAGGTAATCTTGAGCATGTGGTGCTCGTAGACACTCAAAAACAGCTATTTGTCTAACGGTCATTTCAAACTGGACTTCCATTTCACGGACGATTTTACTAAAAAGGGCACTCGCCAATGCATGTTGTGCTTTACGGGGGGCGGTGTCCTTATTAGTGAAACCGAACTTTATTTATTTAATATGCCCGAACTTTTCTTTTGAGACAATAATTGGAAAACAAGACCTTAGATCTGTATGTGAATATGGGTGAACGTAGCCTGCTTGTGGTCGTGGACCATACATATGCTATAACCATTAGCTATGGACTTAGCCGAGGAATATGTGAATAGTACTATTGGGACTGACCTCCCCACCCAGGGTTAGTCGCGCTAACCGCACGATCCACATGTCCGTCTGGGTGTAGCATAATCTAACACACATTATCGTGATGGCACAGGGTTGGGCAACATCATTCGATAGGTTTAGGTTTGCTTATAGGCCCATGTGTCGACATATTAACTCATATTCCTAGCTAGTATACGAGGGATCAACGCTACTTGTTTTGGTTATCGTTCTTATCTTTAACAAATTCATTACAGAGGGCTTAACAAGGGCACAAATCCATTACATATTTTCGTTGGGGAAAACGACTCATTTTATGACTGTGAAGTCATTACATGTTTTCATTGGGGAAAACGTCACATTTTATAACTGTGAAGTCAGTACATGTTTTCATTGGGGAAAACGACTCATTTTATAACTATGAATTCATCATATGTTTTCGAGGAAAACGGTTTCATATTAAGCCCATGTACACATTTTCAATATTTTCAAGGAAGACGGTTTCATCTTATGGCCATGTACTTATTTTCAATGTTTTCAAAGAAAACGGTTTCACATTTTGGCCGCGTATACATTACTGATGCTTTCAAGGAAAACGGTTTCACATTTTGGCCACGTATACATTATTGATGTTTTCAAGGAAAACTACTTTATTTTGAGACAATTAAACCTGTGAACTCACCAACCTTTGTGTTGACACTTTAAGTATCTTTTTCAGGTAATACATAGCTATGGCACGATTGGAATAGGTTAACCACTTGGATTAAAACACTAGAAGTCGAAGAAGCATAATTGTCAAACCTCAAGTCGGTTTTGACCTACCTAGTTCTAGGTCAATGTACTGCTTCAATTTAGTATTTGTAATGGTGTTCAACACCTTATAAGTCTTTATTTTAGCTTCCGCTGTTGTGTAATGTTACCAATCGATGCAACCTGGATTTATTTATTTATTTATTAAGTGAATAAATTTGGGGGTGTGACACTCTAATTCAAAATCAAGCTCGAAAACCAAGTCGTTTTGATCAAAAGTTCAATTTTCTCTGTTCTTATCCTAAGCCGGCTCTCAACAGTCGGCCCTCAACTATTTGGGTATATATATATGTGTTTGAATGTGTGCATTTACACCTTTACCCTAATTGTCTCCTACACTCTCACTACACACCAGCGATTCACTCACATTGTCACTCAAACCTCCATTTTCTCCGATTTTAACTTGTCCTTATGGCATTTGCATCATTTATAGATATTATACTTTACTCTTATGTGATTCTGATCTTATTTTGTGCTTATTTCATGATAAAAACAGGATCTTGAAAGTTTTTGTGAATCTGTAATGAGATTTTGAACTTTGACTGTTCATCTTCCTTGGGGCCGACTATCGCTATGAGGAAGATGACAAGAATCGGCTCATGTGCCGACTCTCATATCATTCTATCCCAGCCGATTCTCACTATAACAGCCGACTATCATGGTTGATTATCATCTCTTTGAACACAAGTTCAAGTCGTGCCCTACTCTTAAGAGTCATCAGGGGGCCTATTTTCCTGACAAATCCATGAGGAACGGCCGACTGTCATTGATTTAGAGTCGACTGTCACTTCTGACTGGACGACTCTCTTGGCTTGGGCAGAATCTTGCCCCTATCTAGCTGATTATCACTTATGTTACAGCCGATTGTCCCTATGTGTCTCAGCTGATCCCTATGTGTCTCAGCCGATCCCTATGTGTCTCAGCCGACTCTCAGCTGGAAACTCTCTCAAATCCCTAGCGACTTCGTGGCCGATTCTCATAACCTTTGGTCGATTGTCACTATTTTCACATATTTGATGACTTGAATTGATTTTAATCATGTATTTGTTCAAATTAATTGATATATTTGTGTATAATGTGCACAGATCATGGCTGAAGAGCATCTAGCAAGTGATAGCGGCTATAACATGGCTATTATCTTTCCAGAACCGATTCCAGAAGAGTTTATTGATGTTATCAGATGGCTACTTCAAAGTAAAATATCATATGCTATCTCATGGAATGAAGTTGTCTACAAAGATATGATCGAGGAATTCTATATTAATGCTGAGTTCAAAATGCACCCCTCACTAAAAGACCTCAAGTGAGATCCATAGTTCGCGAGCATGAGGTGCTAATTACAGAAAATGTTGTAAGAAATGCATTACAATTGGGGGATAACACATACGATCCTAGACAGATCAATGAAGAAGAAGCTAGAACAAGATGTGTACAAAAATTGGGGTAAGAAGGTCCATTTAGAAAGAATGAAGTCTAGAAAACGTATCTTTCTAGAGATTGGAACGTGGTCATGTGCGTATTCATACATTCTCGTTCACACCAAAAAGGAGGTTATGATGCGTTGAGCGTGTATTGGGGAGCTATTATGTTAAAGATATGCAGGGGAGAGAAATTCAATCTGTCAGGCCACATTTATAGTCAAATGTGCAACTGTGCTAAGACAACAAGTGGTTATTATATTTGCGCTTCATTCAGATGATCCTTAACTTTCTTATCAAAGATCTACCCTCAAGTGGTCATCCCATGACGTTTTTAAAAGTCGAAACTCGAGTTTACACAGTCTTTCGGAGAAAATCATGTTTTTTTAGGCAAGTGGACCCCATTGTTTGATAATATGTATAGAGAAGAGAGACTGCCAACCATCAAGGCCGCCCTAAATTATGTGAAAGGGAAGAGAGCCTGAGAATGAAAGAGAAAAGGTGACAGAAAAGAAGAAGAGCAGTGGGAAAGAGAAGGAACCTAAGAAGGATGATGAAGAAGAGATTAGAAAGAGAAAAGCTAAAGTAAAAGCCATAGACCCTGAAGCAGGTGAGAAAAAGAAATCTAGAACCGGCAGTGAAGGTGAAGGGTTTATGAAGGCTGCCAGGGATAGCTATGCTCGTCAACAACAAAAGAGTCCCTCGAGACTTAAAATTCCTCCTCCCCACTGTATAACAGAAGAAGACATAGAAGCGGATCGTTTGGCTCGTGTTGCTCTGATGCAGAAGGATTTCCTCCATCCAGGCAACCAGAAGTCACTTTGGGAACAAGATAATGACCACAAAAGACACAATACACCCTTCCCACTGGCACTCCGAAAAAATTGAAAACCATGGTTAGAAAGAAGACCAGGCCATTGGGAAAACCTGTTCCTCCTCCTGTAAAAGAATCATTGGATCCTGAGTTAGCTGAAAAGGTCAGGATTGAGAGTGCCAAGCTGATAAGATGGATGAAAGGGCAAATAGAAGCATTAATAAATAGAGAAGATGACCGGGATGGTGAAATTGATAAATTGAAAGAAACAATATCTAAGCAAGAAAAGGAAATTGAGAAGCTGAAATATCAACTAAAGAATCAGACTGCATTGAACCGAGATATGAAATCTAACATGAATGACATGGGTAAAGCCTTCATTATATTGAGAAAAGGAGGATCTATTCTTACAATGAAGTGAACCGATTGCGAGAGAGACTGAATGAGGAGCCAATGAACTTTGAAGATGTGTTTGACTTGTCTGTGTTTAATGATGTAGTGATTTTTGATGTAGAAAGGCGTAACATCCCAAAATAATAAAACGGATGAATGATAATGGGATCGGGATTTAATCAAGGATTTAATTGAAAAGTAAGGGACCGGGCTTGGGCTCGGCTCCAATGGGCCGATGTAGACTAGGTATAAAAACGGGAAATCAGCTCACAACTCTCATTTCTCCATTATCTTCTCCAACTCAAAACCCTAGAGAGAGAGTTCTAGAGAGAGAAAGCTTCAAGAAATCTTGGATCGAGTCAAAATCAGTCTCAAAATGTTTCTCCAGTGATTTGGATCAAGTTTCACAAAGTAACCACAGCCTTTTTAGATAAGACTCAACCTCAGATCTACGTTTTTGATAGAAATGGGGTTTTTTTAGGGTTTATGGGACTTTTTCACATAAAGATTGGATTTTTACATATTAAAAGTGAATCTAAGCTCAATTCTAGCTTCATGGAAGCTAGATAAGCGTTTTTAATGTAAAAAGTTACGGTTTTGGATCAAAAATCAGACCTGAAAATGCTCAATGTTGTTGAGCCGACTCTTTAGAGTCGGCCACCTGCATGTCGCGACTCTCGGCGAGGAAGAAGCTGAGAGTCGGCCATCAGAGAGTCGGCCAGAGAGTCGGCCATCAGAGAGTCGGCCAGAGAATCTGCCAGAGAGTCTGATAAAGAGTCTGCCAGAGAGTCTGCTAGATAGTCGGCCAGAGAGTCGGACAGAAAGTCAGCCCTCGTAAATCCTGAATGCAAGTTAAGGTGACACTCAGGGTGCCTGGACGACACTGTCAGGCGGCACTCTGTTTACCTGGTCGACACTATTGGGCGACACTCTGTTTGCCTGGTCCACACTATCGGGCGACACTCTGTTTGCCTGGTCGACACTATCGGGCGACACTCTACTTGCCTGGTCGACACTATCGGGTGTCTCTAGAGAGTATCAGCCGACACTAGCAAAGTTTAACCGAATTCATGTATTGTATTCGTATAGATCACGTAGCACTCATGTAGCCCAAAGCTTTTAAGTTTCCTCAATAGACCGAAAATCCAGTTGAGTTCAAGAATCCCTATTTTACTATTTTAGGGTGGTGTGCATACTCAAGAATTAGACGTTTATAATAAATATATTGTATTACTTAAACATTTGCAAAGAAAGATAAGAATAATAACGTTTATGTAAATGAACGTTTGGTAAGAAAGAAAGATAATGGTTGTTTAACCGAAAGTTTTACTAGAAAGAAAGATAAGAAAGGTTTATTTAACTAAATGTTCTATAAACGAAAGATAAAATAAGTATACGGTTTATTTAACGAAATGTTTTATAAACAAAAGAGGAGAAAAGAGAACAGTTTATTTAACTAATTGTTTTATAAACAAGAGATAAGTGTGACACCCGACAATTTCAAGTTAACTCTGTTAACTCAAATCCTGTTATCTCTTAACCCAGTTAACTCAGTTACAAATTACAAGGACCAATTCTACCATAATCTCAAACTATTACACCTAAACTATAGGAACTAGTTCTGTAATTAGCCAAAACCCAATTCCTTTGACTTTTGAAAGTCAAAATCGACATTCTTGGATTCAAATCCAATTCGTAACTCCAAGGCTATTTGAATTCAGAGTTGTAATGAGTAGAATTGATGATTTCGATCATCATTGAGCCGTTTCCATACGTTTAACACTATTATTGTTCACGAATTAATCGAATTAAGGTCCTTAAACCCGTAATCGTCGACACCCTTGACAAACACCATCGAATTCGATCATTGGTCTATCATTCTCACAATCAAACACCCTGCGCACCTCAAACGAATCCCTCTGAACTTTTTGAACAATCCAATTCGGCAGGAGACGCAGTCGCTGTCGCCGGAGAGTAGCCCGTTGAAACCGCAAACCGTTCTAGTCGAGCACCATCAATTTGAACTCCAATCAGGTAATTGAAACCTCCCTCACACTCGTCATAGTCTGAAGATTAAAAGCCCTAACATATCTGGGGCTTACAACATCAAATTGATCGTGAACCGATTTTAGGGTTCATATCATTTCGGTTTTAATCGAACTCTACCCAAGACACAACCTCAATTCAATTAATCTATATGGTTAGGTTCGCAATCTCATACTCAGTGAAAGCCCTATGATTCCAACTATTAATCTCATCAGTTTTAACCAAATTGATTTCATGATCAAACCTAGGGTTTTCGGCTTTTCAAAAATGAAATTAATAACTATAAACTCAACGATTTTGCAATTAAACTCTTACGCAGATTCGCATTTTCACCAATGAACAACACCCCCCATGTTTTTAAAAGCAATCGCGATCGAATTCATTAGATTTGGGACTTGTTTTGAATCGGGTTAGCATGGGGGAAAGAACACAGGGAAGTTGTGTGTTAAAACTAATCTGATCCGGGTTCTATTGCGATACCCTAGCGGGTAGTGGTTAGAGTGTTGTGTTGGTGTGGGTGAGACCCGGGTTCGAACCTCACCAACTGTTTTATTTTTGTTAGCAACTTTTTAAGATATATATTTTTATATAAAAACATTTCCCATATTATTATAATGATATATTAATACGATTTGTAACCAGAAAACACCCGTGTGCTCGGGATTGAATTTATAATTCATTTTGAGGGTTATTTTCACATTATAAATAATATAATTATTTATATTATCACCTAAACCATTATTTAATTCATAAAAAACACACGAATAGTTAATTAATATTATTATCTCGTGTTTAGTGACGTTTCATACGTACCACATCTGTATTAGATACTAACTAGGGATTCTTTAATCCCGATGACAAGATGTCTATTCGTTATTCATAATCATATTTAGGACATTCGATCTTTCCGTATCGTCGTCACAAAATCCTACGTATTCCTAACAACCGTAAACATATTCTAGGGCATTCGTATAATGTCCGCTTGCAAACTATTTATGGTTTTGTTGCATCCTTGTGTGGTGATAATTACTACACTCTACACACTCAGGTAAGTTTCACGGCCCCTTTACTGTTTTTAAATTAGGGGGAGAAAACATGACGCAAACATATGATTACTGTAATTTTTATATATCACTTGCTAAACTAAGCGTAACACTCTATCATGAAAGTCCTTACACATCGAACCGTTTAATATGGATTTAGCGAGGTAATCTTTAGTAGTACTACTGGGTTTGACAAACCCCACCTGCGTTAGTCGCGCTAACACAACTGGAGGTTGAACGGGTGTAAAATTGACCTAAACACATCACCACTGTTGATAGACATGGTGGAAGGCATCAAACATAACAAACAGTCAACTTCGGTTGCGAGCGCTTTAGTAACATGAACGTAGGTTAGCTACCTATTGATATATATTGAATGTACATGATCTAGCAAACATTATTATAAACTGAAACCTGAGAACTTACCAACCTAGTGTTGACACATTTTCTTACATGTTTTCTCAGGTCACTAAGGCATAGGTGCACAATTAGGACATGCATTGGAGTCGTTTTTAGTTATTGCAAACATTAAACGTTTATCTGCTTTTATTAAACTTGACTTTTGGGCGTGATTGTTTTGCGCATTAAATACTTTACTTTTTCGCTTCCGCATTTACTCTGAATAATTAATGTTTTTTTTTATTTTTACTAAACTCATATAGTGACGTTTGATATGACTAATGACTGAGATCCTGGTTTCTCACACGCCTTGCAGTAAAATTCCGTTAGTGGATTTTGAGGGTGTAACAGATTGGTATCAAAGCCAGGTTGCTATGAATGTGGCAACCATTTCAGCAACAGGGATCTACCAGGGGTTGCTATGAATGTGGAAATAAAGGACACTTCAAGAAAGATTGTCCTTAGTTGAAACAAAATGGTGGAAATAACAACGGTAACAATCAGGGCAACGAAAACGGTAACAAAAAAAATGGTAACAACAACAAGAATGGTGCGAAGGGACGAGCCTTCGTGATTGGATCAGGAGAAGCAAGAAACGATCACAACGTGGTTACTGGTAAGTTCCTCCTGAACGACTGTTTTGCTTTTGCCTTTTTGATACTGGTGCTGATAGAAGCTTCATATCTAAGAAACTTAGTAACCTGTTAAAAGAAACTCCAACCCTATTAGAAACTAAGTACACTATAGAGATAGCAGACAGTCAGATAATTGAAGCAACTCACATTCTTAAGGGATGTAAACTAGGATTGGCTGGTCATAAGTTTGATATCGACCTCATGCAAGTCACACTTGGCAGTTTCGACATAATTGTCGGCATGGATTGGTTATCCAAAAACCGAGCCGAGATCATTTGTCGTGATAAAATTGTTCGCCTTCCTCTCCCTAGTGGAGAAGCCCTTTCTTTCCAAGGCGAAAAGAGTGGTGTTATAGTAGGCATCATATCCTTCATGAAAGCACAAAAGTGTTTGCGTAAAGGTCATACTACTATTCTAGCTCTTGTCGCCGAGCAACCATCTGAAGAGAAGAAGATTGATGACATTCCGATTGTTCGTGATTTTCCAGAAGTATTCCCTGAAGACTTGCCTGGTCTTCCGCCTCATCGTCAAGTCGAATTTCAGATTGATCTAGCACCCGGAGCATCGCCTATTGCTCGGGCACCGTATAGACATGCACCTAGTGAGTTACAAGAATTACCCACACAACTGCAAGAGTTGTTGGATAAGGGTTTCATCCGACCTAGCTCATCGCCATGGGGAGCTCCAATATTATTCGTCAAAAAGAAAGATGGGACTTTCCGTAAGTGCATTGATTACCGTGAGCTGAACAAAGTGACTATCAAAAATCGTTATCCACTACCACGTATTGATGATATGTACGATCATCTTCAAGGGTCAAGTTTTTATTCAAAGATCAATATTAGATCATGTTATCATCAGCTGAGAGTCCAAGCCGAAGACATCTCTAAGACTGCATTCAGAACCAGGTACGGCCACTACGAGGTTTTGGTCATGCCATTCGGATTAACCAATGCACCCGCGGTGTTCATGGACCTCATGAACCGTGTGTGTAAACCCTACCTCGATCAGTTCGTCATCGTTTTCATTGATGACATCCTCATCTATTCTAAGAGCAAGGAAGAGCACGAGGAGCATCTACATTTAATCCTTGAACTGCTGAAGCAAGAGCAGTTGTACGCCAAATTTTCCAAATGCGAATTCTGGATTCACGAAGTTCAATTTCTAGGATATGTAGTCAACGAGAAGGGAATACATGTCGATCCAACCAAAGTAGAAGCTATCAAGAATTGGGCGGCACCACCGACTCCAACAGAGATGCGACAATTTCTGGGATTGGCTGGCTACTATCGTCGATTCATCGAAGGATTCTCAAAGATTGCACAACCTTTCACTGCCCTAACCCAAAAGGGTAAACCCTATAACTGGAGCGAAACCTAGGAATCAGCATTCAAACTACTAAAGTAGAAATGCTATAGTGCACCCATCCTATCTCTTCCAGAGGGAACGGATGACTTTGTAGTGTATTGCGATGCCTCCATCCAGGGTCTTGGTTGTGTACTGATGCAACGCGAGAAGGTTATCGCATACGCTTCTCGTCAACTGAAAATCCATGAGAAGAACTACACGACCCATGACTTGGAATTGGGAGTCGTAGTGTTTGCACTGAAAATCTGGAGACATCACTTGTACGGTACCAAATGCACCATCTACACCGATCATAAGAGTCTTTAGCACATCTTCAAAAAGAAAGAGTTGAGCATGCGACAGCATCGTTGGATCGAACTCTTGAATGATTACGATTGTGCTATCAAGTATCATCCGGGCAAAGCTAACGTGGTAGCCGATGCTCTAAACCGGAAGGAAACCAAACCCAGACGAGTCCGAACATTACAACTCACTATCCACCCTGGACTACCTGATCAGATCCGTAATGCTCAACTCGAAGCCCTGAAAGATGAAAATCTACCGTTAGAAGCCACGCGTGGCATGGAGAAACAACTTGCGGTTAAATCGGATGCTATTCGCTACTTCGTAGAGCGAATATGGGTCCCAATGTGTAGGAACATAAGGGAACTGGTAATGGATGAAGCTCACAAATCTCGATACTCTTTTCATCCTTGTTCCGATAAAATGTATCATGACCTGAAGGTTCTATATTGGTGGCCGAACATGAAAGCTGATATAGCCACCTATGTTAGCAAGTGTCTGACCTGATCAAAGGTCAAAGTCGAATACCAAAAGCCGTCTGGTTTGCTCCAACAACCAGAAATCCCGATGTGGAAACGGGAGCAGATTTCCATGGACTTTATCACTAAACTACCTCGAACTCCTAGTGGATGCGACACCATCTGGGTGATCGTAGATCGCTTAACCAAATCCACTCATTTTCTAGAAATCAAAGAGACTGATAAGATGGAGAAACTAACTTGTATCTATCTAAAAGAAGTAGTCTCTCGGCACGGAGTGCCAATTTTAATCATTTCTGATCTAGACGCTCGATTCACCTCACATTTCTGGCAATCATTACACAAAGCTCTAGGCACGCGCTGGATATGATCACAACATACCGTCCTCAAACAGATGGCCAGACTAAACGTACTATTCAAACCCTATAAGATATGTTACGAGCTTGTGTGATTGACTTCGGTAACAGTTGGGAAACTCATGTGCCTTTAGTAGAGTTTTCCTACAATAACAGTTATCACAATAGCATCAAAGCAGCACCGTTTGAGGCATTATACGAATGGAAATGCCAATCACCTATTTGTTTGGCTGAAGTTGGGGACAGCCAACTTACGGGTCCTAAACCTGTGCTCGAAACCTCGGAGAAAATCGTGCAAATTCGAAATCGTATGGCGGCAGCCCATGACCGTCAAAAGAGTTATGCCGATAAGCGTCGGAAACCGTTGGAATTTCAAGTGGGTGACATGGTCCTATTAAAAGTCTCACCTTGGAAAGGTGTAATTCGTTTTGGGAAACGAGGCAAGCTAAATCCTCGTTATGTTGGACCATTCAAGATAGTGAAGAGAATTCGCCTAGTAGCGTACCAACTGGACCTACCTGAAGGACTTAGTGGTGTGCACAACGTCTTTCATGTCTCAAACTTAAAGAAATACCTAGCAAACGAGACACTCGTGGTTCCTCTTGAGGAGCTATAAATCGATGAATAATTACGCTTCATTGAAGAACCGGTCGAAATCATAGATAGAGAAGTCAAGATGCTCAAACATAGTAAAATCCCTATTGTCAGAGTTCGTTGGAACTCGAAACGCGGACCGGAATTCACATGGGAGCGCGAGGATCAGATGATGCGCAAGTATCCTCATCTTTTCAAGCAATCCATGTTAAACACATATGGTACTATTTTATTTTCGGGACGAAAATTCTTTCAACTAGTGGATGATGTAACATCCAAAAAAAAATTTATTACAACTAGCAACGCATTCAAACATTACTTAATTTTCGGGACGAAAATTCTTTCAACTAGGGGATGATGTAACACCCGACAATTTCAAGTTAACTCCGTTAACTCAAATCCCGTTATCTCTTAACACAATTAACTCAGTTACAAATTACAAGGACCAATTCTGCCATAATCTCAAACTATTACACCTAAACTACAGGGACTAATTCTGTAATTAATCAAAACCTAATTCCTTTGACTTTTGAAAGTCAAAATCAACATTCTTGGATTCAAATCCAATCTGTAACTCCAAGGCTATTCGAATTCAGAGTTGCAATGAGTAGGAATGATGATTTCAATCATCATTGAGCCGTTTCCATACGTTTAACACTATTATTGTTCAAGAATTATCCAATTAAGGTCCTTAAACCCGTAACCGTTGACACCCTTGATAAACACCATCGAATTCGATCATTGGTCTATCATTCTCATAATCAAACACACTGCGCACCTCAAACGAATCCCTCTGAACCTTTTGCACAATCCAATTCGGCCAGAGACGCAGTCGGAGTCGCCGGAGAGTAGCCCGTCAAAGCCGCAAACCGTTCTAGCCGAGCACCATCAATTCGAACTCCAATCAGGTAATTGAAACCTCCCTCACACTCGTCATAGTCTGTATATTAAAAGCCCTAACATATCCAGGGCTTACAACATCGAATTGATCATGAACCAATTCTAGGCTTCATATCATTTCGGTTTTAATCGAACTCTACCCAAGACACAACCTCAATTCAATTAATCTATATGGTTAGGTTCGCAATCTCATACTCAGTGAAAGCCCTATGATTCCAACAATTAATCTCATCAGTTTTAACCAAATCGATTTCATGATCAAACCTACGGTTTTCGGCTTTTCAAAAATGAAATTAACAACTATAAACTCAACAATTTTGCAATTAAACTGTTACGCAGATTCGCATTTTCACCAATGAACAACACCCCCATTTTTTTAAAAGCAATCGCGATCGAATTCATTGGATTTGGGATTGGTTTTGAATCGGGTTAGCATGGGGGGCAAGAACACAGGGGAGTTGTGTGTTAAAACTAATCCGATCCGGGTTCTATTGCGATACCCTAGCGGGCTGGAGTGGTTAGAGTGTTGTGTTGGTGTGGGTGAGACCCGGGTTCGAACCTCACCAACTATTTTATTTTTTTAGCAACTTTTTAAGACATATTTTTATATAAAAACATTTCCCATATTATTATAATGCTATATTAATACGATTTGTAACCAGAAAACACCCGTGTGCTCGGGATTGAACTTATAATTCATTTTGAGGGTTATTTTCATATTAAAAATAATATAATTATTTATATTATCACCTAAACTATTATTTAATTCATAAAAACACACGAATAGTTAATTAATATTATTATCTCGTCTTTAGTGACGTTTCGTACATACCACATCTATATTAGATACTAAACTAGGGATTCTTTAATCCCGATGACAAGAAGTGTATTCATTATTCATAAGCATATTTAGGACATTCGATCTTTCCGTATCGTCGTCACAAAATCCTACGTGTTCCTAACAACCGTAAACATATTCTAGGGCATTCGTATACTGTCCGTTTGCAAACTATTTGTGGTTTTGTTGCATCCTTGTGTGGTGCTAATTACTACACTCTACACACTCTGGTGAGTTTCACGGCCCCTTTACTATTTTTAAATTAGGGGGAGAAAACATGACGCAAACATATGATTACTGTAATTCTTATATATCACTTGCTAAACTAAGCGTAACACTCTATCATGAAAGTCCTTACACATCGAACCGTTTAATATGGATTTAGCGAGGTAATCTTTAGTAGTACTACTGGGTTTGACAAACCCCACCCGCGTTAGTCGCGCTAACTCGACTGGAGGTCGAACGGGTGTAAAATTGACCTAAACACATCACCACTATGGATAGACATGGTGGAAGGCATCAAACACAACAAACAGTCAGCTTCGGTTGCGAGCGCTTTAGTAACATGAACGTACGTTAGCTACCTATTGATATATACTGAATGTACATGATCTAGCAAACATTATTATAAACTGAAACCTGTGAACTTACCAACCTAGCGTTGACATATTTTCTTACATGTTTTCTCAGGTCACTAAGGCACAGGTGCACAATTAGGACATGCATTGGAGTCGTTTTTAGTTATTGCAAACATTAAACATTTATCTGCTTTTATTAAACTTTACTTTTGGGCGTGATTGTTTTGTGCATTAAATACTTTACTTTTTCGCTTCCGCATTTACTCTGAATAATTAATGTTTTTTTTACTAAACTCATATAGTGTCGTTTGATATGACTAATGACTGAGATCCTGGTTTGTCACACGCCTTGTGGTAAAACTCCGTTAGTGGATTTTGGGGGTGCGACAATAAGAGAATGGTTTATTTAACTATATGTTTCATAAACAAAGAGAAGAGAATGGTTTATTTAACTATATGTTTTATAAACAAATGATAAGAGAAGAGAATGGTTTATTTTACAATATGTTATATAAACAAAGAGAACAAGAATAAGTCAAATACATTGTCTAATCTGTTAGAGTATGAGACCTAGAAAATAAAAGACTTGGGGTAGTAGCGTAGTCCTAGAGTATCGTGCTACCCTAAGTATAGTAGCAAGTCTCGAGGTAGTATTATAGTCCTTGAGACTAGTGCTACCTGAAGCCGATGTTGCTTCATAGACCGAGACCATGACGTACCATGAGAAAAATTGGGACAGTGCTCAGTAGGTCACTTTAATGAGGATGTTGTATGACTGGTTAAGAAGAGCAACGACGGTTACTCCTGTGACGACGGTTACCTGAGAAGTCACCTGTGGACACAATTGTGAGTATCAGCCTTTGGATGATGAGACTTAGGAAACAATACTCGCTGAGAAAGAAAGAAGTCCTTGTTGGACACCAGAAGGAGAAAGAAATAGATCGTAGACTAATAATGTATGACTTAACAGAAAAGAACACAAAATAACTAAGTACTTATCTACATGTTGTATTGTGATTTGTATACTTAGTAAGTTATAGTATGTTTTTCATTAAATGAGCTTTATATGATTAACATGAGAAAGAAATGATTTATGCTAAATGTTATAAACTTGAACCCACCAGCTTTAGCTGACTATTTTAGTATGCACATCAGGTAGCAAAGGGAAGAATAAGATATGAAGTCGCGAGGGCTTAGGAGAAGATGGCTGGATGGCTGCTGCTGGCAAGACTAACATCCCCATATTTTAAAATTATGTTTAAGACAATGAAAAGTTTTAGTTATTTCAGAATTTTGTAAAGACTTCCGTTGTGACTTTCTATGTTATTCAGTGTTTAAGAACTATGTTTGTACTATGTTTGCCAACTATGAGAGGATCCAGGTTTGGGTCCTTTCAAGTTGGTATCAGAGCCATAGTTTGAGGGATTCGGATATTCGCCAAAATTTCTGGACTTAAACTAAGAATGGGACAAGAGAATGGGATGACAGTCAGAGCAGCCAAGCCAAGAGAATAAAACAGTAAAGGCTTTAGTACAGAAAATAGTAGTAACAATAAACGTTAAAGGCCTTAGAATAGAAGGTAGTCCTTGTCCTAATACATAACGTAGACATCAAATACCATAGAATAGAAAGTAGAAAGAATGTGTCATGATGTAGAAACTCTGGACTTGAGTACAGATGTTACTCTGGCAGGGAATGTTCAGAACCCAAGAAGTAAAGTAAGTTAATAATTTCATACCAGTCTCTGTAATTAGTAATTTACATTACATCGAGGTATTCTAAATAATTACCTGCCATGATGACCCGAGTATTTCCTTGTTCGCAGTAAAAAAACATCATGGCTGGAAAGAGAGGGCCCGGTACTAGACGTAGGGGTAGACCACGTGTCAACCGCTTCGAAAGTGAAGAAAGCGAACCCTCAGTTCATGGGTAAGTGTCGATCTATACCGCAAATGAAAATGCTCCAACTGACCATGGAACGCATGATGAAGAAGGCTTAGTTTTGGAGCCAATTGTCAAGAAAGCCATTGCTGATGAAGTTGATATAGTCCTAAAGAGCACTCTACCAGCAGCACTAACTGAGGCTCTGAAGACTGTAGAGGAAGAAAGAGGAAAGGGCCTACATCCCAAGACAAGAAATGTGATTGAAACCGAGTCTGAAAGTGATGACTCCAACTATGATGAGAAGCGCAGATGTGACTACACGTCCTTTCGGAACTGTGACCCGCCAACTTTTGACGGTAAGAAAGATGCTATTGCCACTTACTACTGGATTGACAGCATGACTGCAGTCATTAAGAAAAGTCAATGCCGTGTTGACCAAGCGGTAGGGTTTGCCGCACATTCTTTTACCTTCAAGGCACTAAGCTGGTGGGAAAATGTGAAGAAAGCTAAGTCCAAAAGGGATATTGACAAGATGAAGTGGGACGATCTGAAAGCCTTAGTCATTCAAAACTTTTGTCCCTAAAATGAGATTGACAAGATGGAAGAAGCCTTCGTGGAACTCAAGGATGGTAGCATGACGCACCGGCAGTTCACCTCTAAATTTAATGAGTTAACTTAGTTGGTTCCACATTTGGTGAACACGGAAGAAAGAAGGATCAAATGCTATATCGAGAAGCTACCTCCAAGAGTTCGCACGATCATCAATGCCAACACCCCTGGAGATTTTGACTCTGTGGCGGCAATGAGTGGGAAGATCTTTGATGATGTGGTGGCTGAAGGCATAACACCCGCTAAAACTCAAAAGAAGTGGTATAACACCACTAAACGCTCGAGCGCGGACTGGTCTGCATCAAGGAACAAGAAGCCTATAGTGGATGAGATAAAGGAATGTAGGAAGTGTGGAAAAAGGCACCCACGGGAGTGAAAATATGGGTTAAACTTATGTTACCGTTGTGGCAAAACGGGACACATATCCCGTGAATATACCAATGCTCCTAATTCTGTAAATTATGGAAAATGCCACAACTGTGGTGAATCAGGACATTTCTCTAAGGATTGCCGCAAACCAAGGGCAGTAAACAATGAAAAGGCAAAGGAGTCTGAAAAGGGGAGAGCGAGAACCAGAGCCTATGCCCTAACACAGGAGGAAGCAAGGGGAGATCCCAACGTGGTGTCAGGTACGTTCATCCTTGACCACGCCTTTGTTTCTGTTCTGTTTGATTCGGGTGCTAGTAAAAATTTTATATCCTCCTCGTTCTGTGAAAGGATGAAATATAAAACATTCAAGATAGAAAGGGCCTTTAGCGTAGAGACTGCCGTGGGTAGAAACAGTAAAGTAGTAGAACTGGTACACAACCTTACCATAAAGATAGAGGGCCATAGATTTCCGGTTAAATTATTCGTTATAGCCTTGGGGGGATTCGATGTAGTGTTGGGAATGGATTGGCTATCTGCCAACGAAGCTGGAATTGTATGTAAACAAAAGGTAATGCAGCTCAACGCTCCTGATGGAAGCGAGGTCGTGATTTACGGGGATCGCGACATCCCGTTGACAAATGTAATCTCAATGATGAAAGCAGAAAAGTATATGAGGCACGGATGCGAGGCCTACCTGGCTTATGTCATCGATAAAGATGTGAAAGTGAAAGAGTTAAACGATGTACTCGTGGTGTGCCATTATCCGCAAGTGTTCCCTGAGGAATTGCCTGGATTGCCGCCTGTTCAAGAAACGGAATTCCAAATTGCTTTAATACCAGGTGCCCAGCCCGTTGCCAAAGTACCTTACCGACTAGCGCCACTTGAGATGAAAGAGCTGATAACCTAAATGGAGGAACTTTTGGAAAAGGGATTTATCAGACCGAGCATTTCGCCTTGGGGTGCTCCGGTGTGGTTTGTCAAGAAGAAAGACGGTTCCATGAGAATGTGCATCGATTACAGAGAATTGAACAAAAGAACTATGAAGAACAAGTACCCTCTACCCAGGATCGACGATCTATTCGACCAACTGCAAGGTGCAAAATGGTTCTCGAAAATCGACCTACGGTCGGGTTATCATCAACTAAAGGTAAGAGAGGAAGACGTACCCAAAACCGCATTCCGTACACGGTATGGACACTACAAGTTCTATGTAATGTCCTTTGGGTTGACGAATGCTCCCGCAGCATTCATGGATATGATGAATAGACTGTGCGGACTAATGTTAGACCGGTCAGTGATAGATTTCATCGACGATATTCTCATCTACTCTAAGAGCGAAGGTGATCACACATGTCACCTACAAGAAGTTTTGGACACACTGAAGAAGGAGAAGCTATATGCTAAGTTTTTGAAGTGCGCATTCTGGCTAAAGGAAGTCCAATTCCTAGGTCATGTGATTAATGCAGAAGGCATCATGGTAGACCGAGCAAAGAATGATGCAGTGTGGAATTGGGAAGTCCCGAGGACACCAATGGACGTAAGAAGTTTCCTATGGTTGGCAGGTTACCACCGAAGGTTCATCCAGGACTTTTCAAAAGATAGCCTCGCCGTTAACCAAGTTGACACGCAAGGAAGTAAAGTACGAATGGGGCCATGCACAATCTGATGCCTTTGAAGAATTAAAGAAGAGATCACCATTATTGACCCTACCGCATGGTAACGAAGGCCTAGTGGTGTATTCCGACGCTTCAGGTCAGGGGTTAGGCTGTGTGCTAATGCAATGAGGGAAGGTGATCACGTATGCATCATGGCAGTTAAAGACTCACGACGTCAACTACCCAACTCATGATCTTGATCTCACGACGGTTGTTTTTGCCTTAAAGATTTGGAGGCACTACCTCTATGGAGTCAAGTGCGCCATCTATTCCGACCACAAAAGCTTGAAGTACTTCTTTAAGCAAAAGGAATTGAATATGAGGGAACGGCGGTGGTTAGAACTATTGAAAGATTATGATTGCGAAATTCTTTACCACCCAGGGAAAGCAAATGTGGTGGCTGATGCCTTGAGTCGAAAGGAGGCGACAACTCCTATCAAGGTGAAAGCCTACCAGCTGGTCGTGACTCCAGACCTTATGACAGAAATAGAACATGCCCAAGATGAAGCTTTGAAAGAAGAAAACGTTAAACGGGAAAGAATAGTGGGTCAGCAAGAGAAGTTAGAAACTAATGCTTATGGAGTACGAACACAGTTTGGGAGAATGTGGATACCCAAGGGTGGCAAGCTCAGGGTTAAGATTCTTAACGAAGCTCACAAGTTTCGCTACTCTATCCATCCCGATACCAACAAGATGTATCATGATCTAAAGAAAGAATACTAGTGGCCTGGCATGAAGAATGATGTAACTAATTACGTGAGCAAGTGCCTTACATGTTCATAAGTGACCAGAAGCCCTGTGGGAAGATGCAACCATTATTTATTACCGAATGGAATTGGAACACGTTACCATGGATTTCATAACCAAGCTACCGCGTACAGCTAAGGGTCATGATACCATATGGGTAATTGTGGATAGGCTGATGAAGAGTGCTCACTTCTTGCCGATACGTGAGACTTATTTGTACGAGAAACTAGCAGAAGTTTTTATCAATGAGATCATGGCCAGACACGGTATGCCCTTGTCAATCGTATCTGACCAGGACACACGATTCACCTCAAGGTTCTGGAAGCTATTCCATGAGGTGTTGAAGCACTTTCCTGTGACAAACACTCTGGATAGATAGAGTCTTAGTCTTAGGTTGTTTTATCTTGTTTGTAATTGTCTTTGTGTGTAAGAGTCTTTATGTATTAGTTTATCGAGTTGTATTTACTTTTACATATTGAATGTTGCAAAATTCTCTAAGTGTTTTGCGCATTTGTAAGTGCGCAGGAGAAAGCTCCTGCGTACTTGGCAAGTACGTAAATTGCGTACTTGCTAAGTACGCAAGAGCATTTTGCCCTACGCACTTGCTAAGTGCATAGGCATCAGGTCTTGTATAAATAGGATAGGTTGACAGAAGTTAAGTACGCAGACATAGACGCAGTTAGAACAGCAAATACGCAAAGTGTAAACTCAGTGCTACTCTCTGTAACCTTCAAGTGTTTATAATACAAAGAACGTTTAAAGTGTTTTCTCTTCTTGGTTTACTTTGTTTAGTTTGACTCTCCGCCTAGTCACGGGTATTCCGCACCCAGTCCGACTAGTAGACCCACTTGCATGTGACTATCCGCCACACCCGAGGGACCCAAATGGTATCAGAGCTTTGCTCCTGATTTCGAGTGTTGTGAGTGAGTTTGGAGAGTTTCTACCGAGTTTTTACAAACAAAAAGAGGTATTTTTGTTGATTTTTGTGATAAAATAGGGGTAGCTCTTGAGCACTATTTTAGAAGCAAAAATCACTCAAAAAATTGATTTTTGTTGTGTATTTGAGTGTTTTGAGCATCAAAGCTTGGTTAGAAACAAGCTTCTGACCCTTTGGCTCATTTGCATTGATCATCAGTTCAATTTTTATCATCTTCGGCGACTTTCAGGTGATCGAAATAGTTAGGTGAAAGTTGCTGAAAAGGTATCCTGCGTACTTACCATTTCTGGCAAAAAGTACAGTTTTGTGCGTACTTACTAAATACGCAAGACTTATCTCCTGCGTACTTACAAGTACGCAAGACTGATCTTGTGCGAACTTAAGTTATATCATGCGTACTTATTATTTACTCATGCGTACTTACAAGTACGCAAGAGCAAATCTAATTACGCAAGCCATTTCTCAAGTGCGCAAGGCCAAAAATCAAGTGGGCAACTGTGTCTGATTTTTCTGAAATTTGACTAAGTGTTCACTATGTCGAATCTTCAGAATTTGGGAAACCTGTTAAATTATGATAATGAGATCGGTACACCACAGAAACCACCAAAGTTGCTGAACGTAAACGATTATTATAATTGGAAAGCACGTTTCGAGCACTGCATTTCTTATACCAACTCATCACTATGGATACCAATCCTTGAGGGATATAATCATCCCACACACATCTATCTTGATGAAACCATGCCCAAACCTATCTCTAAGCTTTCTGATGAAGAAAATAAAGCTTATGATCGTGAAAAGAAGGCACTTGGTTCGATCACTATGGCATTAACTCCGGAATTGTTCCACAGTTTCCGAGGTTATGACAATTCCAAGGATCTTTGGAAAGCTTTACAGAAAAGATTCGAAGGAAATAGTGACATCAAGAAGAGTAAGAGGGAGTATGAGTGCTTCAGATTTTTAGAGAATGAATCTTTAGATGACCTCATCTCTAGATTCTATCATTTACAGACTGAGTTGAAGGCTTTTGAACTCAGTTATCCAGATGAAGAGATGGTGGAAAAGTTTTTGGATGCTTTACCACCCAAATTTGAGATGTACACAACCCTGATGAGGGAAAATCCTAAATTCTATGAGTTGACAGTAGAGGAGGCAATAGGAAAGGTTCAAGCTCATGACATGAACCTAAGAAGAAAGGAGAGCTCAGGAAGACCCCAGATACAAGTCCCTTCTACGTATCATGGGACGACTTCTACATCCAAGTCATCGGGCTCTGGAATTGCCCTCTTCACTGGAAACCCTGCTGAAGAAGACCACTCAACTGGTTGTGGTGGTCATGCATGCTATGCATCTGGATCAGGGTTGGGGTCTCATCATCAAAATACCTCAAGAAATTCTCCTGCTACGTCTTCAGCTAACCAATCAGCTATAGCCAGAATAGCTAAAGACCATGTAGCACTATTCTCATCTTGTATGCTTGCATATTAGAATTTCGTTGGTGGCAAGCTTACTGACCCCGAGACGATTGAAGAAGATTTTAATCAAGTGGATCCTGATGACATGGAGGACATGGATATTCAATGGAATATGGCCATGCTATTGAGGAGAGCCAAGCGTTTCCTGAACAGAACAGGAAGAAAGTTTATTGGCGGGCATCCTAATGCCAAGGTCGGGTTTGACAAATCTAAGGCCAAATGCTACAAGTGCCTGAACTATGGACACTTTACTCGTGAATGTCAGAAAGACAGAGCACCTGCCTCTGGTTTTACCCGACCCAGCCAAGGAAACAGCCATGGCCACAACAACTCAAACCACCACAATCAAAGCCCAGCTGGAACGTCCAATGCACTGGTAGCCCAATAGGACGAAAGCTTTGATTGGGGTGTTCATCTTGAGGATGCCATCGTCACACAAACACAGGTTGGTCTCATGGCTGAGATCATGGAGATGATGGAAGCAGAGAAAAGGGAAGCTTCTATAGCTGACCTAGAAGAGTCTACTACTGCTGCTACAGAGGAAGAAAAGGAAGCTTCTGTAGCTGATAAGGAGGAATCGACCACTGCTGTTGCTCTTATGGCCATTGGAGAAGCAAAAAGTTCATCTTCTGATGTAGACTCTAATCCTTTTTCTGTTATTTCATGTTCTTTAAAACTTGAAAATTCTAGGCTCCAAGACAAAATCGAACCCCTAAGTATGGCAGCTCTAAACTACAAAGAAAATGAAAAACGTTTTAAAGATTCTATTGAAACGTTGAAAAGGAAAAATGTGAATATTCTTTAAAAATAAGTGATCAACAGCTTCACTTAGATGTTGCATACAGGGGGTTGGAAAAACGGAACAATGAAATCAACAAATTGCAAAATGAGATCTTACAGTTAAAATGTACTAATGAGAAGTTGAAAAACTCTCCCTTTGTGGTGGAACACTACGAATATGTAGTGAGACAAATGAATGGGTTAGGTTTGGGTACTAATACCATTCCTCCACCAGTGAGCGGGAAGTTTGTCAATAGCTTAATAGACATTGATCTCACTTGTCTAGATGAGTCCTCTGATAAGGATGATTCCCCTAAAAAGGATGAATCCTCAAGTAAGGCTAACTCCACATCTAGTGAGGAGTTCATTACTTCTTCTGAAGACGGGTCGGTTAACTCTTGCCCTGAAGGAGTAGTATCTGAGGAGTTGTTGACTGAACAGAAAGTAAAGAAAAACATTATCACTAATAGTGATAATTGCATTTTAACTGAACCCGATATCATTGAAACAAATGATAATCTAAAGGTAATACTTTATGGGGGTCATAAAAGTCTTAACCAAGCAAATAAATAAGTTTTTTCAGCTCATTATGGGCTTGGGTATAAAGATAATTTGGAAAAATATTATACTCCCAAAAACCAAACTGGAAAGGTTCAGACTCCTGTTCATAAACCAACTCCTCCAGCTCATAATGCTGAGTTATCTAAGGCCAGATCTAATGAGCCTTACAAGAGAACTTATATAGACAAGAGGAACTATTTTCATTGTGGCTTGGTTGGTCACATTCTTGTGAACTGTCCTTCGAAGAACCAAGGGAAACGGCATGTTGTTTCACAACCATCTGTTATCCTCAGGTCACCATCAGTGAAAACTCTCAAATATCCAAAGCAAAATGTGGTGAAACCACCAGTCAAACCGATGGTAAAGCCTAAGATCAAATCTGAAGCTAAACCATCTATTTCAAGAAAGGTAACGCAACCTGCTGTACCTTGTGTACCTACCTCCGGTAGTACACGTACTGGTGAAAAACCTGTGGCTAGACTTTCTAAGCCACAGAGAATAAGAAGAAGAAACAAAAGGTTGAGAAAGCTTGAACAGCTTACTTCAGTTCAATCAGGTGAAGGTTCCACAAGTTCACCTGCTATAGTTAAACCAAAGTCTCTTGTTCCGGTTAAGAAACAGAAGAGATCCTGGACTGCCAAATCCAAAACTTCTCAATCTCCTAACTCTAACTCTTCTAAAGATTCATCAATTTTGAACAGTCATCGTGACTGTGAGTTAAAGGAAGTAGTTTATTTTGAAAAGGATGGACGACCCAAGACCACAATGGCTTGGGTCTCCAAATCTAACTAATTCTTTTGTTACACGTGCAGGGACGTCCGAAGGGTACTATCTCTAACCGCTGGTATGTAGATAGTGGATGCTCCCGGCACATGACAGGAAACATGGCCTTGCTTCAATATGTTAAACCATTCAGAGGCGGCTATGTGGCCTTTGCCGGAGAAAAAGGCGGCAGCATCACGTGTCAAGGCGTGGTTTCGAACGGTTGTGTCAGCTTTGACAACGTCAACTTTTACGAGCAGCTGAAGCATAACCTGTTGAGTGTGTGATAAGGAGTACTCGATGATGTTTGACAAGTCAGAATGCCTGATTCTCAAACCTGGTTTTGAAGTTCCCGAAGACTGGATCCTGATGAGAGCGCCAAGAACAAACGACACCTATCAGATCGATATGAGCGTGGCAACAACCACCTCATCAGTTGCTACCTGTTTGCTTACAAAAGCTAGCTTGACTCCATCTTGTGGCATAGGAAACTCGAACATTTCTCGTATCGTAAAATGAATCATCTTGTCCGAAACGGTTTGGTAACCGGGGTTCCTAAGCTGAGATTTACCGTTGCAGATGACTGTATGCCTTGTAAAAAGGGCAAACAGCAACGGAAGTCTCACAAGCCCAAGCTCCAAAACTCTATTGATACCCCTTTGGAGCTATTACACATGGATCTATTTAGCCCCATAAGTATCAGGAGTATTGGAGGTAAGTCGTTCTGTCTAGTAGTAACTGATGATTTCTCATGTTTTTCTTGGGTGCATTTTTTAGGTACTAAAGACGAGACTGCTGATATTCTTCAATACTTGATCCTGAGCTTGGAATCTCTTTGCAAGCTGAAAGTTAGAAGGATTAGGAGTGACAACGGAACTGAGTTCAAGAATAATTTGATGGAGCTTTTCTGTCTCAAGAAAGGGATCCGTCACGAATTCAGCGCGCCGTACACGCCTCAGCAGAATGGAGTTGCTAAACGGAAGATGTCACACCCCCAAATTTATTTACTTAATAAATAAATACAGGTTGCAACGATTGGTTCAATACACGATAGCGGAAGCTGTAATAGTGATTTCTAAGACTTGATTACATATACGATTACTAAAACTAAATAAATACAATGATCTAAGTCCCTCTAGATTAATGGTCGACATGAGACTTGATAATCTATGCCCGTCCGGTTACTAGGAATTGTTCTAACATAGCTAGCCTATTCCAACCGCGCCATGGCTAAAGGTTACATGAGAAACATACTTGAAAGTGTCAACACAAAGGTTGGTGAGTTCACAGAGTTTGTTCATTTAGTACAGTTAGTTTTCCCCGAAAACATGTCCATGACTTAACCGTCATAAAATAAGTAGTTTTCCTTTGAAAACATGTCCATGACTTAACCGTCATAAAATATGTAGTTTTCCTTTGAAAACATGTCCATGACTTAACCTTCATAAAATAAGTAGTTTTCCTTTGAAAACATGTTCATGATGTCAAACGTGTAAGCAAATGTAATTCATGTTTTCAAAACATACAAGTAAGTATGTTTCTCCCCCGATGTTTACAAAACAGTAAAGAGTTAAAAGGGGGCCGTGAACTCACCTGGTGTCTGAAAAAATACTAGCAAACGATAATTGTTCCTAATCAAACTCGAATACTCGTACCCTAGATACACACGAGGATATATGTTAAGACTAAGTGTCTTAAGTGCAATTTGTTCACCCGTTTTAGTATGTCCGGTTAAGGACGTGTTCGTTTTAGAAAAAGGTGTTGTGTTACTATCCGTTGGTAACTAATACATATTCATGTCACTATCTACACACGTATTATACTTACATAATTAAGTACAAATTTATAAGTTATAGCCGTCAAGTAGTTATATACTTCCCAAATATATATATATGTGTGTAACTATTTTTAGAAAAATATTCCATTATCGTCGTACGAGTGTAAATAACATAATTTATATTATTTATATTTCTTAACATATGTTTTCATTTAAGTTTTGGTTTATCACGAATATAATTATATATATAAACCCCCGTTTTCGACAAAAGACACGAATTATTTGTTAAGTTTTCGACGTAAATGAGTTTTTATCAAACATATGTTTACTAATAATTTGATATATTTGTATATTGTGTAATCCAAATTCCACGAGTCATTACGTAATACTTAATTTTTTGAAATAATTATTTAAGTTTCGTTAACGACCACATTTATCAAAATATATATGTGACTTTGTGTGTTTAAAGCATTATTATTTAAAATATCTTTATTACACACAAGTTACCAATTGTTACTAAAAATATATCCGTGGTTATGATGCCCCTATTTTTGTAAAGCTCGTTTTTAATTGAAATGACTGATGTATATATATTTACATTCACCCACTTTTACACCCGTTGTTTTATACCATCTAGATCTATGAACTACTGACATAAGTTTGATGACCAACCATTCATGTCCTTCAAGATTTATACTTTTACCTTCTCATCTTTGTTATCTTTTACCATTTATAAATCTTAAGGTTCGACACACATATATACACACACATACGACATATATATACACACATAAATGTCGTCACATTTTTTTAGATCTAGTCCATTGTTTTAGATTCTAGTACATATATACTAAATACACACATGTTTGATGATTACAACATATAACTAACAAAAAAAGTGTCATATTCCATTCATACTAGTAATCATTCTTAACTAGTAAACTTTTCTTGGATCAAAAGTGTATATACACTTATATATGCATACGACATACAACACACATATTATATATATATATATATATATATATATATTAGACTCAACAAGTCCAATCTTTGTATTAGATCATTTAGATTAAGGAGTTTTACGAAAATATCGTATCTTGTGGTGAACAAAGTGCACTAAATCTTGGATCTAAAGAAAAGAGAGGGTTTATGAGGTGTTATGCCAACTAGAAGTGTAGATGTCGATTTTGAGGAAAAAGATGGTTGATCTACGAGTTTTGTGGCTTGAATTCCTAAGAACACCTTTGTATGTTTTCTTGAAACACCAAAAATGGATGATTCTTCATTGATTTCTAATATGATTCAAGATCTAGTATGTGTGTGTGTGTGTAGTGAGCCGAGAGAAGAGAGGAAGAGATATAGATTTGTGAAATTTGATTTATGTGGTAGGTTACTCCTACTTATAGTGGAAGCTTGAGTGTTCCTTTGAACATAATCATCATCATTTCGATTATGACATTGGAGTGAATTGTTGGTTAAAAGACAATTATTGTGTGGTGGTTGGTTGGTGATGGCGTGAAGCAAGTAACAACAAAAGATTTGATTTAAATTTTGAGTGTCCTAGTTGACAAAGTGGGTATTCCATCAAAAGAGCCGGTATTTAAATTATCTAATGTGTATACACGCACACACACACATATATATATATTAGATGGAGCGGAGGTTGAGTGTTGTCATATTAAATTTCATCATTATGACGATGTGTTCTTTGAGTGGAATGTACACTTCATCATAATCATGGCGATTTGATTTTTGGAGGTTGCGTGCACTATTTGTCATAATCATGATAACTATGACATTTGAGTGGAGTGTAAGTTAAGCAAAATGATGACAAGTTGGTGTTGATGGTAGTTCAAACGCGGTACACTACCTACAATTAATACATGCTTTAATGTATAGATCTCGAAGTTGTCAATATAATATATATATATATATATTTACATATATACATATATATATGTATATATTTCTATATATATATCCTCTTAGTTTAGACGCGTTAACAATCTTGAATGAAGGCGTTCAAGTTTACGTATACTTTTATTTGTAAATGTGTTCGCTCACATTTATACGTGTCCTAAGAGAATAATTCACAACGAGAATTTTCATATAACATATATTAAAGACTTAGTCTTCGGAACGTGATCATTTATTTAGAATATAATTCTAAATATTTTTCCATTGTAACAATTAATTGCTATCGTTTGTGTTATACGGATTTTACGTCCGCATGAACCGACAATTCTTATAATTATTACGGTATGAAGCGATGTTCGCTAGAATTTTATCATTCAAGAGCATGATTTCGAGTGATTCAGGAAACACGTTAACGTAACCATGTTTAAGTCGTGCACAGACGATGTTTTGGAAATGTCGGGTGTCACATTCTCCCCTCGTTAAAGAAGTTTCGTCCTCGAAACTTGATCTAAGTTACCCTCTAGGGTTGATTCACTCTATCCCGATTAGGGCTTTGTATACTTAGTTCTCAAGACCATAGGGAGAATTGTTGTTTTCTATTTACTTAGTGGTCGGTATCTTAAAATAAATCAAATACTTCTCCGATTAATGATATTAGATGTGCAAGGATTTGAGATGTTATAGTATAATGTAACAGTGTGTCGGTACCGTTAAACATTCGTTATCTCAACGTTGGGGTTTAGGAAAATTCTTCGAATATCTCGACATTTGAACGACGTTGACTGCACCCTTAAGGAACAAAGTCATTGTCAGAATCCTATGAACAAGATGGACTATACTCAGTGAAGTCACTCCCTGGCATTGAGTGTGTAATTAAAATACTGAATTAGATGTCGAAGGATTTTCTTATTTGATCACTTTCATCAGGGTGGATTCATGCGATACTCATCACTGGTACCGATTAGAAATGGTGCATGTGAATTTTGAATATATGTTGGCGCATACCCTTCATTTATCTACGCATTTTAATGCACGAAGGCCAAATAACTATAGATCTTTCAAAGGACTTATTTGGCGAGGTGTCCAGGCTTTAGCTTGAAATCGGATACTTGCTTGTTTCTCATATTCATTCACTGCCTGCTTGCATTCAATCTTTTCAGGACAAAAGATTCTAGCCGGCCTCTCACCTGTCAATTTAGTTTCTAGATTGAATTGATTCAAATGAGTTCCAGAAATAACGTCTTCGTGCGTTATTTCTCTTAATTAACTAGGAATGATTTAGAGAGACCATCTTTAGTGGTCTGGGTATATAATGAGTCATCTATAGAATAAGGTTTTACGGAGACGCGATCTCCGGAGATTAACTTTGGTCTTGTCAAATCTCGTTATTGATGATTCCTTTACGCGCGTTATTTGTAACTCGGTGTAGATTGATTTCTTCATGAAATAGATGTCGAACCATAATTCGAGATTACAAAATCTCACCATAGTCTTGTGTCGTCAAGATTTATGTGGTTCATCTACCATCTAAACAAAGCAGAAGGAGATTGTCAAAGTATTTGAGAATAGCACAGCTGACTTGGCTCAACAAATACTAACGATAAGTGAATTTTCATGGGTTTCAAGAAAGTGTGAATGGGTTCTTACCCAGTTCTAAGAGTTAGTGATGCACCTTCATTACCACCATTTTGCTGTGATCGTATAGCAACGATAGAGTGCAGAAATGAAACTTTATGTTTGTCCCTTTTGTATCTCGAAAGTATTTTCTGGGATTAAGACTTTACTCTCACTTCAGGTTTCGTGTCATCTAGGACTTCCCACTAAAATGGGTCATAATGGGTTTAATATTTTAAGGTTCCTTGTGTGCTCTCACTAGCAAAGGTTGAGCTTAACCACCACTTTACCCGTTGCTTGCACTACCTTCCCGCGGCAGACTAGCATTTATGTCGTATAGTCCTGATATGTAAACTCATGAATTGACTACCATACCCTCGAAGTATGTAAGCCATAAGAAGTTCTATGTTTTTTTTTGGAATACTCACATCCCGACTAGGTGAGGAAATGAACAGTGAGACTGTGAGAATGGTCTCATCGAATCAGTGCTTTCCCCAAAATGGGCTATGGGTTTGTCAACCCATTAAGTTGGCATAAAGGGTTGATGGCCAACTACTAGTCATACAGTGTGTCTGCACTTCCATGGCGTTCGAATGGTACTTTGGTGACTTACCATTACATATTCCACTCTTACCAGCCCTAGCCTGAAGTCCTTAGTACAAGGACTCAGGTCATAACATTGAGGTAATGAGTGTTAAACATCAAAATTTTTGTATTTTTCCTGAGCCTGCGTTAAGAAGTCATTTCTTAACAACAGATGCCCTAAAGCTCCTTATTTATAGAAAACTGGGAGTGAGAGAGGTGACCACGCCTCTCCTCTAGGCTGAAAAATGGGATCCAATCAACAAGATGATCTTTGGGGAAATGCGGGTACAAAAGAGTAATAAATTATTCTTCTCAACTTTTTGTGGACAGTGGCCTGTTATGAATAGCTCGAGCTTACTTCCCTTATGCATATCATGAACTAATGAGATTAGCAAGAAATTCCGCATTTGGGAGACCTTGAAAAGTTTTGTATGTCGTTTTTCTATTAGTGTGACAATAGTCATCAGTCCACACTTAGGTTTCTTTGGCATTCGCTTGAGCATCATCCCCGACCTATTCATCACCAGGAGAATAGTCAGACTTAAAGGTGTACTGAATGTCAAAGGTTGTGAGAACAACCCTGTTTGTCCAATATTCTAAAATTTTAGATTACCTACTTGTCTCATGTCGAGCTTCCACAATACCCCATCGGTGCTATGTGTATGCGGGTCAGAATAAATTTTCTGCCCCATCACCGAAGTTAGTGCATAGCACTCCTGACGTAACTTTCAAGTAATTGTGAGACTAAATTGTACGATAGATCCCGAGATTATGCTATAATCTCCCACAATAATTTTGCAATTATTGTAATTGTGGGTTGTGGTAATGCTCAATTTGAAGCCATCTTGACAAGTAGAATCTCAAAGAATGAATGTGCGAAATCCTTCGCCATTTAGGATTCACTAAGGATTGGTTGAATTCAATTTGAATTTCTCTTGTTCCTGCCGAACTAGGAGAATACTTTGTGGACACCTATTTGAGAAGTCCGATTTGTTAAGATCCAATCCTTAATCAAGTGACTGAGAACATGGGTTGATCATTACCTTGGACAGCAAGACTCACTAAAGTTCCCATACACTGCAAATCATGATTACGTGTGCACCCATAATGATAATTTACTTTGCATGATCCCTGTAGTGTTCCTTTTATCCCCAAATTTTAGTTAAAAGGATTTGAAATGATCATTAGTTCGTGTTTGTACATTTGTGAAGGAGTGTGTATTGTTCTACCGGATTACTCTTAATTTATTTGTACCAATACTCGTGAATCTGCTGGATATGGCTGTTGCCGGATGGGGTCAATGGTAGAGAGGCACCACCAGTGTCCCTAAAAAAAGATGTGTATGGTGGAAGTCAGGCACTATGTGTAGGGCAGAGATCCTCAAATCAGTGTCGAGCAATTCCTGCTCTAGTCTGTATGTACGTATGGATCCACATGATCCTAATGAATGTCTGGGCCTCCTGACTCCTTTGAGTTCTCTCCCATTTAGTCCTGCTTATCCACCTCGTATTCCCTTCGGTCCGGGCAATCCCGTCTGCCACATCTCATGGCGAAAGTCTATTCGTTCTATCCGGCAACTCATGAATTAGAGTATTTATACCGCACATTCGTCAGAAAGAAAGTTGCCTCCCCGGCTAGAGTAGTTGTTAGTGTGGTGCAGGTATAGGTACAGAGTCTGGTACGGGTTTAGCCTGTTGTGATACCAAGATCGGTAACTGACGGTTGCTGCCGTCGTCGCCCATGCTCAGCTCGTAACTCGATCTTCTAAGGTTGCAGTATGCTGAGTACCCGTTATTCTTGACTCATAATCCGAACAGTAACATGTTGTAATTGTTTATTATTTCCATATTGTTGTATGTGTTTAAGTGTTCATTACATGTGCCATGTAATTGTATTAGTGTAGCTAATGATACCTTAGTGTAACTCCATACACTAATAGTCTACACAAATTGTTCGGCAATGGTTGGAATTCCTATAATCAAGTCTTGGGTGTTTTTAGTGTGATGCAAGTCCTAGAAATCTTGGTCCCTAAATGAGTCCGGTTAGAGCCTAGGTGTCACTTAGGAAACCTAATTCGCTAAAACTATTGCTCTGATACCAGTCTGACACACCCCTAAATTTATTTACTTAATAAATAAATACAGGTTGCAACTATTGGTTCATTACACGATAGCGGAAGCTGTAATAGTGATTTCTAAGACTTGATTACATATACGATTACTAAAACTAAATAAATACAATGATCTAAGTCCCTCTAGATTAATGGTCGACTTGAGACTTGATAATCTATGCCCGTCCGGTTACTAGGAATTGTTCCAACATAGCTAGCCTATTCCAATCGCGCCATGGCCAAAGGTTAACTGAGAAACATACTTGAAAGTGTCAACACAAAGGTTGGTGAGTTCACAGAGTTTGTTCATTTAGTACAGTTAGTTTTCCCCAAAAACATGTCTATGACTTAACCGTCAAAAAATAAGTAGTTTTCCTTTGAAAACATGTTCATGACTTAACCGTCATAAAATATGTAGTTTTCCTTTGAAAACATGTCCATGACTTAACCGTCATAAAATAAGTAGTTTTCCTTTGAAAACATATACATGACTTAACCGTCATCAAATAAGTAGTTTTCCTTTGAAAACATATACATGACTCAACTGTCATCAAATAAGTAGTTTTCCTTTGAAAACATGCCCATGACTTAACCGTCATAAAATATGTAGTTTTCCTTTGAAAACATATACATTGTTTAAACCTGATCATTTACCGATCAAAACTCTTTGTATGTATTACCAATGAATCTGAATACTAATCCGATCAATTGACCCCATTTGTAAACATGCAAGGAATACAAAACAGTATGTAATGTACGAGACCGTAACCAAACCCCAACTTTCTGTGCCTCCCCTCGCCTTTCTGCGAGTTAAGACAATATGCGGTCATTCGGCTATTTGGACCCCTGATTAGCGCGACTAATCATGACCGGAGGCGTCACCCCCAATAGTACTATCCATAAAATCCCGGGCTAAGTCCATAGCTAATGGTTACTAATTTATTTCGAGGACTTTAAACGCTTTATTTTTCCCTCAATACATACATACGGTCAGATCATTAGTTCATTCATTTACATACGAAAATTCTTTACAAGTATGTTTCCACCCCAAAATATTTCAAAAACTTAGAAAAAGAGGTTAGTGAAACTCACAAGGAGTTAAACCCGAATGTTCATGATGTCAAACGTGTAAGTAATGTAATTCATGTTTTCAAAACATACAAGTAAGTATGTTTCTCCCCCGATGTTTACAAAACAGTAAAGAGTTAAAAGAGGGCCGTGAACTCACCTGGTGTCTGACGAAATACTAGCAAATGATAATTGTTCCTAATCAAACTCGAATACTCATACCCCAGATACACACGAGGATATATGTTAAGACTAAGGGTCTTAAGTGCAATTTGTTCACCCATTTTAGTATGTCCGGTTAAGGACGTGTTCGTTTTAGAAAAAGGTGTTGTGTTACTATCCGTTGGTAACTAATACATATTCATGTCACTATCTACACACGTATTATACTTACATAATTAAGTACAAATTTGTAAGTTATAGCCGTCAAGTAGTTATATACTTCCCAAATATATATATATATATATATATATATATATATATATATATATGTGTGTGTAACTATTTTTAGGAAAATATTCCATTATCGTCGTACGAGTGTAAATAACATAATTTATATTATTTATATTTCTTAACATATGTTTTCATTTAAGTTTTGGTTTATCGCGAATATAATTATATATATAAACCCCCGTTTTCGACAAAAGACACGAATTATTTGTTAAGCTTTCGACGTAAATGAGTTTCTATCAAACATATGTTTACTAATAATTTGATATATTTGTATATTGCGTAATCCAAATACCACGAGTCATTACGTAATACTTAGTTTTTTGAAATAATTATTTAAGTTTCGTTAACGACCACATTTACCAAAATATATATGTGACTTTGTGTGTTCAAAGCATTATTATTTAAAATATCATTATTACACACAAGTTACCAATTGTTACTAAAAATATATCCGTGGTTATGATGTCCCTATTTTTGTAAAGCTCGTTTTTAATTGAAATGACTGATGTATATATATTTACATTCACCCATTTTTACACCCGTTGTTTTATACCATCTAGATCTATGAACTACTGACATAAGTTTGATGACCAACCATTCATGTCCTTCAAGATTTATACTTTTACCTTCTCATCTTTGTTATCTTTTACCATTTATAAATCTTAAGGTTCGACACACATATATACACATACATACGACATACATATACACACATAAATGTCGTCACATTTTTTTAGATCTAGTCCATTGTTTTAGATTCTAGTACATATATACTAAATACACACATGTTTGATGATTACAACATATAACTAACAACAAAAGTGTCATATTCCATTCATACTAGTAATCATTCTTAACTAGTAAACTTTTCTTAGATCAAAAGTGTATATACACTTATATATGCATACGACATACAACACACATATTATATATATATATATATATATATTAGACTCAACAAGTCCAATCTTTGGATTAGATCATTTAGTTTAAGGAGTTTTATGAAAATATCGTATCTTGTGGTGAACAAAGTGCACTAAATCTTGGATCTAAAGAAAAGAGAGGGTTTATGAGGTGTTATACCAACTAGAAGTGTAGATGTCGATTTTGAGAGAAAAAGATGGCTGATCTACGAGTTTTGTGGCTTGAATTCCTAAGAACACCTTTGTATGCTTTCTTGAAACACCAAAAATGGATGATTCTTCATTGATTTCTAATATGATTCAAGATCTAGTGTGTGTGTGTGTGTAGTGAGCCTAGAGAAGAGAGGAAGAGATATAGATTTGTGAAATTTGATTTATGTGGTAGGTTACTCCTACTTATAGTGGAAGCTTGAGTGTTCCTTTGAACATAATCATCATCATTTCGACTATGACATTGGAGTGAATTGTTGGTTAAAAGAAAATGATGGTGTGGTGGTTGGTTGGTGATGGCGTGAAGCAAGTAACAACGAAAGATTTGATTTAAATTTTGAATGTCCTAGTTGACAAAGTGGGTATTCCATCAAAAGAGTCGGTATTTAAATTATCTAATGTGTATACACACACACACATATATATATATTAGATGGAGCGGAGCTGGAGTGTTGTCATAATAAATTTCATCATTATGACGATTTGAGTGGAATGTACACTTCATCATAATCATGGCGATTTGATTTTTGGAGGTTGCGTGCACTATTTGTCATAATCATGATGACTATGACACTTGAGTGGAGTGTAAGTTAAGCAAAATGATGACAAGTTGGTGTTGATGGTAGTTCAAACGCGGTACACTACCTACAATTAATACCCGCTTTAATGTATAGATCTCGAAGTTGTCAATATAATATATATATATATATTTACATATATACATATATATATGCATATATTTATATATATATATCCTCTTAGTTTAGACGCGTTAACAATCTTGAATGAAGGCGTCGTTTATGTATACTTTTATTTGTAAATGTGTTCGCTCACATTTATACGTGTCCTAAGAGAATAATTCACAACGAGAATTTTCATATAACATATATTAAAGACTTAGTCTTCGAAACGTGATCGTTTATTTAGAATATAATTCTAAATATTTTTCCATTGTAACAATTAATTGCTATCGTTTGTGTTATACGGATTTTACGTCCGCATGAACTGACAATTCTTATAATTATTACGGTATGAAGCGATGTTCGCTAGAATTTTATCATTCAAGAGCATGATTTCGAGTGATTCAGGAAACACGTTAACGTAACCACGTTTAAGTCGTGCACATACGATGTTTTGGAAATGTCGGGTGTCAGAAGAACAGAACATTGATTGAGACTGCAAGGACTATGCTGTCAGATGGAAAGCTTCCTGTCATTTTCTAGGCAGAAGCCGTTAATACAGCTTGTCACGTCTTAAACAGAGTTCTGGTTGTGAAGAGGCACAACAAGACTTGTTACGAGTTGATCAACAATCGACTCCCCAATCTTGATTACCTAGTTCCTTTTGGTTGTCCCTGTTCCTTGTTGCTACAATACAAAGACCGCTAGTCTAAGTTTCATGCAAAAGCGGTGGAAGACATCTTCTTAGGATACGTTGCCAACTCGCCTTGCAAGAGAGTGTACAACATAGGAACTCGTACTGTCGAGGAATGGTTTGAAGTGGATTGCAGTAAACACATCATTCCACCCGAACCAACATGTCCAGCTTGGGGTTTTGATTATGATGCGCTATTCAAGTCATTCAATCTTCCTGATCTATCTGCAGTTGACGCCGGAAATGTTTATGAATTATTGGGTGGCGACAATGACTCCAGCTTCTCTACTCGTGCTACTATACCGATTATAACTCCTGATTCAAATGCTGCATCTGCATCTGGAACTCATGACATTGATAACAGTGAAGTTGTTCTTGTCGTTGGAGATGACGCTCCAGCTAATCCTAACACAACTGTAGGAAATGAAGCTCCAGCTGATCTAATTAACATTGAATCTTCTTCCTCTGGAACACAGGAAATGGGGGAGTTAAGCACGAATCTAGAACCAGAAATTCAGGAACCGATTATACCGGAGACGAGAGTGCATAGGAATCATCCAATCGATAACATTATTGGTGATCCTTATGTCGGTGTTCAGACTCATCATCGAACCATCACTGAGAACACCAGTCTTTACACAGAGATACTTAACACTGGTGTCATGGAAACATGTCTGCATGCTGCATTCGTGTCCCAGTTAGAGCCAAAGAATGTGAATGAGGCTCTCACTGACAACTGCTGGATTGAGGCGATGCAAGATGAACTGTTTCAATTCCAAAAGTTGCACGTGTGGGATTTGGTTGACTTGCCAAAAGGCTTTCAGCCAATTGGAACCAGATGGGTGTTCAAATGCAAGATGGATGATCGTCATGTTGTTGTGAAGAACAAAGCAAGATTGGTTGTTCAGGGTTTTTATCAGCAAGAAGGCTTGGATTACACGGAAGTATATGCCCCAGTTGCTAGAATTGAGGCCATTCGACTGTTCTTGGCTTATGCCACATATGTCGACTTCAAGGTCTATCAACTTGATGTGAAGAGTGCTTTCCTTTATGGTAAAGCTCATGAAGAGGTCTATGTCACTCAACCTCCCGGCTTTGAAGATCCGCATAATATCAATAAAGTGTATAAGCTCGACAAAGCACTTTATGGTCTTCATCAAGCACTGCGGGCATGGTATGAGACATTATCTAAACATTTACTGTCTAATGGTTTCGACCATGGACAGATTGACTCGACTCTCTTCATTAGGAAAGCAAGAGGTGACATTCTTCTTGTACAAGTATACTCGACGACATTATCTTTGGATCTACCAATGAAGGGATGTGTAGGGAATTCGAGCAGGTGATGAAGTCCAAGTTTGAAATGAGTAATATGGGTGAATTGTCGTTCTTCCTGGGTCTGGAAGTCAGTCAAAGAGATGATTGCATTTATCTACATCAAACCAAGTATGTGCAGGACATCTTGACAAAATACAAGATGAATGATATCAGTACTTATGGCACACCTATCCCAGTCAATCATGGTCTGCATCCTGACAAAGATGGAAAGGATGTAGATAGCAGATTGTACCGTGGGATGATCGGATCACTTATGTATCTCACAGCTTCAAGACCCGATATAATGTTTGCTGTGTGCTTATGCTCAAGGTTTCAGTCACAACCGAAAGAGTCACATATGATATCCGTGAAGAGAATTTTCATATACGTAAAAGGGAAACTTCGATTAGGTCTTTGGTACTCTAAGCAGCAGTCATTTGACTTTAAAGCCTACACTGATTCAGATTATGGCGGTTGTAACCTTGACAGAAAGTCAACTTCTGGTGGATGTCAATTCTTAGGAGACAGACTGGTCTCCTGGCAGTGCAAGAAGCAGTCAACGGTTTCTGTCTCAACTTGTGAAGCAGAATACATTGCTGCAGCGAACTGTTGTTCTCAAGTATTGTGGATTCAGCAGCAATTGAGAGACTACGGCTTGAACTTCACTGGAACTCCTCTATTCATTGACAATAATGCCACCATGTCCATCACAAATAACCCGGTGAAATATTCCAAAACTAAACATATAGAGATTCGCCATCATTTCATCCGTGATTGTGCTGAAAAGCATTTAATTGAACTTGTAAAAGTTCACACGGATGACAATCTTGCTGACCTTTTCACAAAGGCATTTGATCGATCCCATTTTGAGCATCTTGTCAACTTGATAGGAATGTTCAATCCTGAGTGAAAAATAATTTTTCTTAAATCAATTCAATTCATGGAAGTTAAACTTTATTTCTTTTAATTTTCTGTATAGTTCTTTTAATTTTCAAAATATTTTACAAAATCAAAAACAAAATAGAAAATGAAGAAAATTTCAAAGTTGACTTGAGAAAAGAGGAAATGATAGTACATCAGAAATGATCTAAACGTCACAGACTGCTAATATAGGAAATGATTGCGTCATGCTTACTTAATTGTTTAAATTATTGTGTTTTTAATCTGCTTATTTACAAGTAATTTGAATTGTCAGTAGGCTGTATGCGTCTTTGAATCACTACTAGTGTGGAAACTAAATCTAAATTACAACTGTGATTTGAACCCATGTTTGCAAGTGTGTGTGCGTAAAAGAATAGAAAAGATCATTATCAGATAAAGGATGTTAGATTTTGGCAATAGTTTTCTTTTGAGGTCAATTTCGGGTTATGTCGTTAGCACAATTAATGCGGTTCATCTCACTGCCCATACTCACAAGTATGCAAGGAGAGATTGAATCAAGACATGTCTCTACATCAACCGTTGAGCATGTATTCACCCTTGAATCACTCATGATTCACTGAAATCAAATCCAGATAAAAGTTGGATCCCCTTACCTTATTCAAACACCATACTCATTATCCTGAATCATCATACCAATATTCAATGAAGAAAATCAAATGAAACCAAGACAAATGAATCACATGATTCTGAATCTTATGATTCCTGATAATCCTTATGGATTCTGCTTGATTTTTCCAATGCTAACAGATGTAACTTCATTCTGAAAAATTTAGAAAATCATTGGGAAAATTTTAGATGGCTTGAGATAATGCATTTTACATTGTTGTAGCATATCAGTGGGGTACACGTTGTATATCTTAAAATTAATACCTTAATACACAAGAACTTGATACAAAGATGCTTATGGTTTCAAATCTTATAATATTGTCAACTTGAATTACTTGTTTATCTGCTTATTACGTATGAATAAATAGTAATCCATGACATGATCCCATATTCTTTGATGTTTATATTGTATCGTTTTTGCTAAAAGATAGCCTGATATGATCCTCTGCTTGTGTCTTTGATCAAAAATAGTTTGTGTGAATACTTGTATATTTTTATTAGAAAAGATCAAAAAGATTTTAAGTTTATGCATAGTTCAATTTTATTCAGAAAAACCAAAAATATTTGTGTTTAACCTTCGTGAATTGTATTTGAATCCTCCTGGTTGAATATTTTTAACTTGTTCGTTATTTGACTTGAAAAACTTCATAAATTTTGAGTTTAAAGTTTGCACACTTAAGGGTTTGTGCGTACTTGTAAGTGCGCATGAAGTAAGCCCTGCGTACTTAACAAGTACGCAAGAGTTAAGTCTTACGCACTTGTAAGTACGCAAGAGTTATAGCTTGCGCACTTGTAAGTACGCACGAGTTAAAACGTGCGCACTTGCTAAGTACGCACGGCCTTTTGGTGTGGGGTATAAATATAGGACTTAGAAAATTTCTGAGTCTTTCATCACATTCAAACTGAGACTTTTCCCTCTGCAAATTTTTACTCAAAATCCTAGTGTTCCTAAACCATCTTTTCGTCCCATTACAAGTTTCATCATCGTACAACATCGATTTGGTGAGATTTTAGGCTTAATCCATCCAGGAAACTCGTGATTTTGGACCGATTCATTTTTTTTTTGAGAGATTTTTAGACAATTTTTGGGTTGTTTGGGTAAAACCTAATAATTAAATCTTGTTAACAATCTTTAATCGATCACTAATCGACCCTTAATCGTCCATTCGAGTATCTGAATTTGACCTTTGACTCGAATTTGAACCGTCAGTTGCTTCGTTCGACGGTTAGGTCAAAATCGGTCAAGGTTAGCAGTGTCTTGGTGTTGATATTGGTCCCATAAAGTAGAATCTACGATTTCGACCGGGTGGCGACCCATTACACACCGATTTTTGCAAATCAGTTGAAGTTCAAACTTCTGAAATTTTTCACCAAGTGCGTTTCCTGCGCACTTAACAAGTACGCATGAAGCACTTCATGCGTACGCAAGAGGAAACTCCTACGTACTTGCTAAGTACGCAGGACCGACACTTGGCAAAAATTCCTAAGTCTGAAATTCTGTTCAAAGAGTAACTGCTATACTGTGTCATGTTTATCTATTTCCAATGATACGTGTTGTTCTGATTCTGTTTTCTGTGTGTTTTTGTAGATCATGGCTCGGGCGTTTACTAACGAATTCAACTTGTTAGCTAACACATAACCAGAATGGAAGGGTGCAGCATTGCAGTACAGAGACATAGTTGATTTCTTGAACCGTTCAAGAATCAGCTACGCCATTTTTGCTAACCCGATCGTGTCAAGACCCTATCTCGAGCAGTTTTGGGAGACTACGGAGCACGATTGCACGGTAACCCCTAACGTTATAAGGGCTACCATTGCTGGTCAAGCTATCGCTTTCTCTGAAGATACTATAAGAAGGGTCCTTCAATTCAGAGATCTCTCGACCGACCCGACAGCCTATCCAGACTACTTTGTGGATGGCTGTTGGAGACAAAGAATGGGTTATGTCGGTGCGAGGGACTATGCTTCCTATAAGAAGATGTAGGTGTTAGACCAATAGAGATACTTCGCCCACGTCATGATCATGTGCATCTCATCAAGGAAAGCTGGAAAAGATGCCATGGGCCATGACCTTGCAGCAGCCATGGTCGGTCTTTCTCTCAATAAGGGCTACAACTTCTCCCGCTACATCTTCAAGGCAATCAATTACCAGATCAACACAGCGGAGAGGTTTCGGTTCTTATTATACCCTTAGTTTGTGCAACTTCTGATTAATGACGCGTTGCCAAACCTACCTGCTATAGGGGAGAGACAGCAAGTAGAGAGGGTGGACAAAAGAGTATTCGCCCAATTCCTAAAGCCAGGCAGTTTAGATCCTACCCCTGTGCATACAGAACTCTTTGGCCATCTCATCAATGAAGCATATGTGGCCGCAGGTGACTGGAGATGGTACAGTCACGACTCGGAGCCGGAATTGAGTGAACACTCTGACGAACAACAGGAACAACAAGGGGAGGAAATGGAGAGTGATGATGGATCGTCTGATGATGGAGACGACGATGGAGGAAATGATGGTGCTGAGGGATCCGACTCAGAAGCGACTGAGTCAGATTCTTCCGATTCCGATGATGCACCGTCGTATGTACACCCGAGGAGAACGGCTAAGGTAACCCTACCTAAGTCGTCCTCCAGGAGAAAGCGACAGTCGTCTAGCAGTGAATACGAGCCAGACTTTGACTCTGACGCTGCTATACAAAGACAAAGAAGAGAAAGTATTCACAAGAACAGGGGCGATAGGCAACAGCCTTCTATCCCTAGTGTGGTGGAGGCTCAGCAGCAAGTACAAGTGTCATCTGTAGTCCTGATTCAGCCTCCACCCCACCTTCACAACAGCTTTACCATAGGAGGAGGAGGCCACAGGTGCAACGTGAAGTGGCCGTCACTACAATCACAGAGGTGCTTCCTGTGATAGTGACCCTCCCTACCACAATTGTTCAGGTGGCGGTGACTACTCCAATTCTAACGATGTCAGTCACCATCACCCCTACCATTACCCCTACAACACTCAACACATCCTCAATCCCAACCACCGCCACTGAGCCTTTAAGTCTCTTCATAGACTCTTCATAGAGCCAAGACAACAATGGTAAGGAGTAAATACAAGAGATAATTGGAATATTACATCATCTTGATAAACGTGAATTATTGGTGAATTTGAATTTTGAATTCTTGTCTTTGACTTCGCTTAGTTATGTTCGTAATACGCCCCCATAAGATGGAGGATCTGTCGGATACTCAAATCTTGGAACGAATAAATTGAAAGGGACCTCGAGCAATTGATCGACCGAATGTACATGTTGAACCCGTAATGAGCCATCTGCAATTTTAACAAAGTGATAATCCAAAGCCACATGTTTCATACGTGAAGTGGTAAACGGGGTTGGCACATAGATACGCAACACCTGCATTGTCACAAAATAAGGTGGGAGATGTCTGGATAGGAATTCTGAGTTCAAGCGGGAGGTTTTGCACTCACGCTAGTGTGACGGAAGCATTTGCCAAGGCTTTGTATTCAACCTTCGTTGAGGAAGGAGAGACTGATTTCTGATGAGCGGATCTCCATGAAAGAATATTAGACCCGAGATATACAATGTATGCGGTCGTGGATCGGCCCCCATGAGCTATTCCTCCCTAATCTGAGTTCGAATAGGTTGTCAAGTGAAGAGAAGAGCCACGATTAAGGAACAAACCATGATGAATGGTTCCTTTTTAGTACCGTAGTATGCGTTTTAATGCCTACCCTCGTGAGAAAAGAATTGATACAAAATGGTACTTTATGTCTTTTATTAATGGAACAAGAATCACAATCTATATCTTGAAAGTTTGCATGAATGCCTAAACATTTAACCAAGGACTTGAGGACTCAAATTGATGGATGACCAAGTTTGTGATGCCAAGCAATAGGTGAGATGGTTGAAGTGGAGTTGAGTTGTGGTAGTAGAGGCAAATTGGCATAATAGACATCAAGATGGTTCTCCCCGTGCAAAGATCATTCACAAAAAAAATTAGTTTGAAACAAATCAACAGAAACACAATTAATTTTACAAAGCTTAGCAACATAGATAAGATTATTGCGAAGTTTGGGAACACAAAAAACATCAGATAATGAAAGAGAGCGTGATGGTGTGTAGAACTTTGTGTTACCGATATGAGAAATGGATAGCGCATCACCGTCGCCAAGGATGATTTCATCCGGTCCTCATTACTTGGAGAGCGTGTGAAGAGTGCTAGGATTAAACACACACGAAGACGAACGAAACCAATAAACGACACGGGGATTTAACGTGATTCGGTCTAAACTGACCTACGTTCATGGGCGGAAACTAGGTTATTCTTTTATTTATGAGGTGATAGTAGATTACAAGTACATGAGATAAATATATAGAGATTACAATTAGGGTTTACTAATAAAAATAAACGGGCTGACAAATCGGGCTAGGGCTGGGTGCCCCTAATCCGTCGCCTTCTCCCTTTCTCGTAATTTCGGTCAATTGGCCCAAGGCCTATGAACCCAACAAAGAGAGGCCTGATCATGTGGCATGATGTGAAGCGCAATTGTCAAAATCCAAGTCTGAGATGCGGATTTAGGTCGGGAGGTGGCAATGTTGGCAACTGGGTTTAGTTGTGAAGTAGCTACAAATGTGACTTCTTATCACATAGAAAGCGAGTAAGTTTGCGACAATATTTGGTTTCGTGACCTGGAATGTTGCAAAACTGGCAATAAACCAAGTTCCGGTTTGGGCGACTTCCACCGGTGTAATTGTTGTTGGTCGACCACTGTTGACGGGGTGCTCGATTCTGTCCTCCAGAATTGAATCTGGAATGATGGTTCTAGGTTTCTTGAGAAGATCGAAGACCGACCCGATTAGTGGATTTGTGCGTGTAGTTGACTGTAGTGATTACCGATCGAGAAGAAGTGCCCGTTTCTTTGAGGAGCCTTTCATTATCTACGAGTGGGACTTTGGACAAGGGCTTCTTCATCCGCAATTGCTTTCATGTGGATAAGAAGATCCTCGTCATGAATGGGACTTTGGACAAGGGCTAGTTCATCCACAATTGCTTTCATGTCGTGAAGAAATTCAATGATAGAGCGAGTTCCTTTAGGATTTTTGTCCAGCCTGGATTTGAGAGAAATAACCCGAGACCGGGAGGCATTGGCCTAGCTTGTTGTTAAGCGATCCCAAGCTTTACATAATGTTTCAGCAGACAAGATAATAGGCTGAAGTGCGTCGGTACAGCTACCTAGAATAGCACTCAAAATAATTTGATCTTGCCGGAACCACAACATGTATTATGGGTTTGGTTTTTCTAGCTCTTTTTCAAGAACTTTTTAAAAGGTATTGGCTTGAATGAATCGATATCCATATTTTCCCTCAATATATAATACAAAATAATGCCTGTATATAAGGCAACAGAATCAAAAATATAAACAGATTGATGACAGCTAATATACAACTAATTACAAAATATGCTGCGATATCTATTACACCCCCTCAGTCGAAACCGGAGGTTGAGGCTGGAACGAAAATCTTCAAATAAAATCCGTGGAAGGCCTTGGGTGAAGATGTCAGCGATCTGATATCTCGAGGAGACATGTAAGACACGAATTTGGCCTCGTTGAACCTTTTCACGACGAAGTGAATGTCTAATTCGACGTGCTTTGTACGCTGATGTTGTACGAGATTGCCTGTGAGGTAGATTGCGCTAACATTGTCGCAATATACAATGGATGCTCGAGGGGGAGAATGATGAAGTTCAAGTTGTAAGCTGCGTATCCAACATAGTTCGGCTACTACGTTTGCTACCCCTCGATACTCGGCCTCAGCACTGGAACGAGAGATGGTAGACTGTCTCTTCGAGGACCATGATATGAGACTCTCCCCATAATAGACACAATAACCTGATGTGGACTGGCGGGTATCCGGGCAACTGCCCAGTCTGCATCAGTGTAGGCTATAAGAGCCGGTGTCGAAGACAGAGTCATGTGCAACCCGTGAGATATAGTCCGTCGAATATATCATAGAATTTGTTTTCGGGCATGTAAGTGATAAGTGCGCGGTGCATGCATATACATGCAAATCTACTGAACCGCATAGGTGATGTCAGGTCGGGTGAAGGTGAGATACTGAAGGGCCCCTGCGACACTGCGGTAGGAGGTGGGGTCATCAATCAAGTCGCCATCAGAGGCACCTAGTTTGCCATTTGTATCGACCAGTGTGGTAACCGGGTTACATGTAGACATGCCGGCTCGTTCCAAAATGTCGGTGGCATACTTTTGTTGAGATAAGAACAACCCCTGAGCCGTGTGAGTAACAGAAATTCCCAAGAAATAACTAAGGCGACCAAAGTCTTTCATGGCGAATTCCCGTGAGAGTTGAACCATGAAGTGTTTCCGTAATGAATCGGATGATGTGATCAATATGATATCATCGACATGTAGCAAAATAAAGGCCATATCACTACCCCGTTTGTAGATGAAGAGAGAATGGTCGCATGTGCTATGTATGAAGCCTAGAGTATAAACAGTCTTTAAATCTTTGATACCAAGCCCGAGGGGCTGTTTGAGACCGTAGAGAGACTTCTTTAAGAAACATACATAATCCGACGATAATAACAGGAAGAGTGGCAGAAAAAATTATATGTGGTATGGGAGTCCCGGGCACCGGTCATCGACCTGGTCTGACCCTGTTTGCTGGTGGTGTAGGGGGCTCGGGTGGAGGTTGTTGGGCCGAAACAGAGGGTTGGGCCTGAACATGCCCAGTGGAAGGTGGGTCAGAACTGGACTGCTGAGCTTAAAAACGAGAGACTGCGTTGGATTTGGGGTCGGACTGCTTATGTTGGGTTTTTCGGGTGTATGTGTGAAGGGAGGAATGTTGGTTAGGGATTGATGAGCTGAGAATTTTGTAAAAGCATCGGTTATTGGGCCTGGCTGATGTTGGTTGGGCTGGTGAGTGTATGTGTGGTTGGGGAAGGTGATGAAGTAGTTGGAGGGGAGGTTACAAGGGTAGTAGGGGTAGGGGTAGGGGTATGAGAGTGATGTTCCCAAACTGAGGGGTGGATATCGGTTTGAAGGAAATCATAGGATTTTGGGGAGGGTGTCGTTTGAGAAAAGGGAAAGTTGGTTTCGTCAAAGACTACGTGTCGGGAGATGATAAGCTTACGGGTAGATAGATCATAGCACTTGTATCCTCGATGATTGGAAGGGTAGCCGCGGAATACACATGGGGAGGAGCGGTTTTCGAGTTTGTTGATGGTGGTTGAGGGGGATAGGGGAAAGCAGAGACAACCGAAAATACGAAGGTGTTCGTAGGAGGGGTGTTTTTGGTATAGAATGGAAGCGGGTGACTGGTAGGTTTTGGTTTTAGTGGACATGATATTGATTAGATAGGTGGCCATTTGTAGGGCATGGTGCCAAAAATTGGATGGTACCAACAATTGGGCGAGGAGGGTGCGGATGATGTTATTTATAGAGCGAATCTTGCGTTCGGCTTTCCCATTTTGGGAGGATGTATGTGGGCAAGAAAATCGGAATACCATACCATGTTGTTTGCAAAATTTTTGGAAAGAGTTGTTTGAATATTCAGTGCCATTATCAAATTGAAAACTTTTGATTTTTCTTTCAAACTGGGTGAAGATTAGTGTATAGAATTGGGTGAAAATTGAAAAGACTTGTGATTTATTAGCTAGAGGATAAGTCCATAGGTAGTTAGTGTAATCTTCTAAAAACAAAATATAACAGCGATGCCCCCCCGAGCTAAGTACCGGGGAACTCCATAGGTCACTGTGAACAATATCAAATGGCATACAAGTAAAAGAAGTTGAATCACGAAACGGTAATCTAACTTGTTTCCCCAAAACACATGATTGATATAAATAAGTAGTTCTATTGTTTGAACAAGAAATAAAATTATTGTTTTTGAGATGATGAAGTAAATCCGGTCGTGGATGACCAAGCCAGTGGTGCCATAGGTCTTAAGAGAGAGCAGCACAAGTGGATGGTGAGAGAGCTTGAGTAATTGGTGAAGTGAGCGGGTAGAGGTCCTCGGTGCTATTGCAACGAAGGATGGGTATCCGCGTCCGGTAATCCTTCACAAGAAAGCCTAAGGGGTCAAATTCAATAGAAACAAGATTATCAGTAGTGAGACGACGGACAAATAACATATTTTTAATCAAGGTGGGAGAGTAGAGAATATAGTCAAGCTTAAGAGGTGTAAATGGTGATTGTAGGGTGGTGTGACCAAAACCGTGGATGGGTATTTTGGAACCATTACCAACTGTGATGTTATTTAAGGACTTATTTGTAAAATAAGACGAGAGAGTACCTGTCGAGTTGGTCATATGAGATGTTTCTCCTGTATCCATGTACCAGTTTCCATCCGGAGGGTTGAGCGACATTGTGTACAAAGCTTGCTCGATGTCGGTAGGAGCGTAGGAAGCCTCTGATCCAGCATAAGGCAGTAGAGGTCGTGGGCCTAGTATCCCTACATAGGCCTGTGCATTCGTGGGCTTTTGGGGCTGCTGTTGGGCCGTGGGAAATGGGCAAGGAGGTGAGGCCCATTCGGTTCTCTGCTATTGTGGAATAGTCCAGTAGGGGCTGTGAGGGAAGCATCCAAGGTTCCACGCGGGCTGCTGAGAGGGATGGGGTGAGGGGTTCCATGGAGAAGCAGAGGTCGAGTATTGCTGAGATGAACAACCGCGACCATAAGAGTTGCCACGGCCTTTCCCGCGACCACGACCATGCTGACCACGGCCTCGAGAAGAGGATTTGCGGCAGTTGTGGTTGTTCTCGCCCCTGTTATGGTGGGGTTGTTGGTCACCAGATGGGACATAAGTGTGGAGAGCAGCAACATCATGTGAAGCCAGATTGGCTTTACGGGTTTACTCTAAAAGCATCTTCGACCGGGTATCATAAAATTCTGGTAAGGGGTCTGATTGTTGTAACAGCATACCAACACCGTCGAAATCACGAGAGAGGCCATTGATGAGTTGAAGAATAAGACGATCATTGCTAACTGGTGAACCAACATTGGCCATTTGGTCAGCTAAGACTTTTAGAGCTTGGCAGTAGGAGATGTCAGAGAACTGATCAAGACGGGTGTTGTGAAACCTGTGTTCAAGATAAACAACCCGTGTGTGCTTATTATCTTGAAACAGGCCTGCCAGAGCTGACCACGCCTTGGCAGCCGTCGTATCTGGGGTAAGAATTGTATGGATCAAGTCATTTGAAATGGTTATGTAGATCCATTGCAAAACGATTGCATCGATATGATTCCGTGTTGGGTCTTCGGATTTGATGTTGGCAGCAGCAGTGGGAATGATGTGGTCAATCACGTCGAATGCTTGACAGTGTATTTTAAACAGTTCTGACCACGTAGTGTATTGATTGTTCTCGGTTTCAAGCTTGACAGGGATAAAGTTGTGAATGTTTATGACCGTGACGGTCGGATGAAGGGTTGAGGAAGAGGAAACCGGAGTTTTGTTAGTGGTCTTGTCTGCCATTTTCTGCAACTGAAAGATGAAGAAGCAGAGCGATCGGAGGGAGAAAGAGATCGGAGGGTAAATCAGAGAATAGCAGCTCTGATACCATAGAAGGTATTGGCTTGAATGAATCGATCTCCATTATTTTCCCTCAATATATATTACAAAATAATGCCTGTAAATAGGGCAACAGAATCTGAAATATAAACAGATTGATGACAGCTAATATACAACTAATTACAAAATATGCGGTGATATCTATTACTTTTGATGGCAGTTTTTGACTTCCAGTGATACACCTGTCGAGATCCAATCCAATAAGAGGATTGGATTTGTTTCGGCCACACAGGGAAATTGGTTGCGTTTAACTGTTTAAGTTGATTGGGAAATGGGTATTCGCAGTGATTTGAATCACATCGTTTGCCATTTTTGAGTTGGTAGTGATGGGTTCTTTTGGCTAGAAGAGGATATGAGGAAGGAAAAAAAAGTTGCAAGCATCTTGATCTCGTGAGAGCACGAGCGGCTCTGATACCATACAAAGGTATCAATGAATTGTAATATGATTATATTATTATGAACAATTATCAAGACTCTTTATAGAGCCAATACAACAATGGTAAGGAGTAAATACATGAAATAATTGGAATATTACAGCAGATTGATAAACGTGAATTATGGGCCAATTTGAATTTTGAATTCTTATCTTTGACTTCCCTTAGTTATGTCCGTAATAGCAGACTTGTTGTCATGGTGGAACCTGAATTACAAGGTGCATATTTAATAATGGTGGCAATTTTAAACCATGTACTTATAAATGAGTCAGTTTGGGTTATATTTTATCTCAAATAGGTCAAAAAAGTTTAGCTAAAAATGAAACATGTCAAATAGAATGACAAGTAAAAGGGGTTTTAGGTTGCACATAATGCATAAAACCTCACAAGGCCCTTTATTCAACAAATTAGATCATTATTGTACCAATTTAATTTTTGTACTCATATTAATTATTTATTAAAAAGTTAAAAGTGGCAAAAAGTGTTTGCGGAACTACCCAGCCCTATATGTTGTGTTTTAACTTACACTAAAATTACGCATTTTCGTTTTTATACTTGTTACCCAACCTGCTGGTTTTGTTACCTATAATATTTAATACTTGTTGATTGTAAGTGGAATGTGCTCTTTGGAATTTAGCACAACTATTCTATGGCCTGGACTGTGGTATATTCTTTGTTTTGAACTAGCATATCAGAAAAAAAAATACATATTTGCATTTTTGGTTTTCTTTTTTTATCTCCATTTGTTTTAGAAATAATAGAGCTTTCATATTCCAACAGTATTTGAATAATTAGAGAAGATGCTGGAAGAGAACTGTTTACAAAAGACTAACTTCTGTTAATTTTTTTGTACTAAGGGTTTCAAGTTGCAAGTATGGGTATTATGTTTTGATTTTGTAACGATATTGGATATTAAGACTAATTTTCGTTAATATTTTTGTTAAGTTGAAGGGCAATTAAGTCATTTCACATTTGTGGGCTAATTATGTAACTTTTCATAAATGAGGTATTAGTTATGTAAATAACTCTGATTAATATAAAAAAAAATTAAAAAATATTTCCCCATTGTCTCCATCTCTCAGCTTCACCATCCACCTCCTCTAACCACCCCCACCACCGTCCGCTAGCCACCACCTCCTCTTACTAAAAAAACCCTAACTGTCGATGACGCCTCCATCCACCGGACTTCCCGTCGGCAGATATCACATCCTTCACTTCCACGCCGGACATCAGCCGGTCAATTTCTTCGATTACTTCGGCGGCTCGATGGTGATGTGGTGATGTGGTGATGTAGGTCAATTTCTTCGATAACCTCTAAATTTCTTCGATTACTTCGACATCCTCCATGTAAGAATCCAAAATTCGAAATTCTGAAAAGAACCCAAAGTTCGATTACCTCTAAATTTCTTCGATTACCTGACATAACAAGATTTGGTGATCGATTTGCTCTAGAGCTAGTATTCCGACTCCATCTGGATGTTGATTGGAAATTTCTTCTCAACACTGGAACCCGTAAAACTGGCTGGCCCTGATGACTTGATGAATTCTTGGTTGGTAGGTTAAGTCTCAGAACCGAACCATCAGATTCCGGAGTAGGAATACTAGCTCTAGAGCAAATCGATCACCAATTTCTTCGTTTACCTCAAAATTTCTTTGATTAGGTCAATTTTGAAAAGAACCCAGATTTCGAAATTCAGAGACGAAGAATCAAAACCCTAGAAATTAGGGTTTGACGATCAAACGAAAGGGTTTCTTGTGAACTGTAAAAAGATTGAATTGGGGTGAAATTTGTTGGGGATTAACGTGGTGAAGCTGACGGCGGCTCGGTGGTGATGTGGGTAGGGGATGAAGATGATGCAGTTCCGATTTGAATCAAGGGCAATATGAAAATGATGGTGATGTAGGTTTGGTGATGGCAGATTAGGGGTGATGGTGACGGTGTGGTGGTGGCAGATGGTGGTGGGCAAATTAACACAAACTTAACAGAAATGGTCCCTTTAATTAAAATTGAGTTGATTACATAAATGGCCCCTGTGATTATATGAGGGTATTTTGGTCATTTAACACAAACTTAACAGAAAAATTAACGTCTGTTAGTGTTAGTACCCAAACTCGTTACAAAATTGAAATCACAAGCCCTAAACCTGTTAAATCCTTAGTACCCAAACCCGTTACTTTTGACAAACCACATGGACTAACTGTGTAATTAACTTAAAATTATATTTTATAGAAAAAAGTTAAACTAATTAATTAATTAATAATTTTTAGGATAAGTTTATAAACTAAAAGTGATGAAAAATTAAAAGAAAAAGAAAGAAACGTAAAGTAATAAAATAAAAACAAAAAGAAAGAAAAGAAAAGAATAGTGATCATTTAGAAAAGTTAAATTAGTCCTTTAAGTGGTAAGGGTAAAATGATCATTTAGAAAAAATTAACAGAAAAAGTTAACATTTGTTAGTGGAAAGGATGCAATGTGTTACAAACCCTTTAGTTTAAGCGTAATTAATGAAGATTAAGGGCTAAACCTACAAGTTGTTATATACATAAAGGTTGTTTTCTGTAATTTACTCCTATATTTATGACATTGATTTCAATCACATATTTTCTCAGTTTTTATTTTATCAAGGAACATTTAGGTATTGAGTGTTAGTCGAACACTCTATACATGAATAATCAAATGGTGCATTTTCTTGAAATGGAAAGAGTAGATGCAATCAGGGAAGCGCCCGTCTTCGAGCTGCAATAGAAGTTTACAAGTGTCTTGTGAAAATATAATTTATCGACATATAAAAAGCAGGAAAAAGCAACCCAAGATTTGCAAGGATTAATTTTTCATTATTAGTGTCAAATTGATGCTTTCTATTGTTGCATATGTGCTGTAGATTATACAGTTAGTTAACGGATACTACCACGTACTGATAATTTTGTTAACCACAGCTCGTGGAGCACTTTTTCCAGTCGTTGGTCAATACATCTGGAATCACACTTCATATCCGGCAGGTAATTTGAGTAAGTTCTGATATTACACAGGCAAGTGAATAACTTTATGTTGGTCAATTAATCAAGTTTTATACTTTTTGGATGATGAGTAGATAGGAATATCTAAGCATTTAGTTTATGTTTTTGCTAATTAGATATGAATAAAATTTTATTATATGAATGCAGCTTGCTGGGAAAAATTCTCACCATATAATTGAGGCAACATTCAAGGCATTTGCAAGAGCTCTTAGACAAGCAACAGAGTATGACCCAAGGCGGTGCGGGACTGTCCCTAGGTTTGCACTTTCACTTTGCACTGATGCGTATCTCCAAAAAATATTGTTTTCTGGTGACATTCATTAAACTGATAACCCAAAAATACAAAAAAATAAATAAATAGAAATTACAAAAGCGCGTATCTAATGTGATCTGACTAGAACCATCATATTTTTGTATATGCAGCTCGAAAGGGGTGTTGTCCCGTTCTTAAAGTGAAACACAAATAAACTCCAACGGTATTCTTTTTCATAGCAAAATACTTGTAGTATCTTGAATTTGTTTTTGACATAGAAACAACTGTTGAAATGTGCAGGAAACTATTTTACCAGGTAGAAGAAAACACTGTTGTACACCACATTCTGCATGTGTTTTGAGGAGTAGTCGTTTCTCAAGTTTTGAACTCATTCTTCTCTTTCATTTGTTGTCGCATAAAGAAACCAGCATGTTCTTTTTAAACATTACATAATAAAAAAACATAATAAAGCGCACCAAACAATATCATAAAAATATTAAAATATAAATTGTGTTCCCCCAACTTACCGAGATGATATTGACAGTGTTGATGTTGCCTGAGGCCAAGATACCGTTGAGGGGAGCAACTGAATTATGGAATATGATCGAAGAAATTAGTTCTTACCGAGGGGTGGAGTAGAATCAACTAATAAAACTTGTGCTAGGATCGAAGTTAATACAGACCGATTATTATCAAGGAAGCCTAGTCTTAATGATTTCAGGAGTTGCTACTGATGGACTGAGTTGCTACTGAAGAATGATTAATGTAGTTACAACGTGTTACAATTGATATTCGTCTGAGGCCAAGATACCTTTGAGGGAGCAATTGAACTATGAAACATGATAAAAGAAATCGGTTCTTACTGAGGGGTGTAGTAGAATCAACTCATAAAATTGGAATTGGTAATTATTGTTAGGTTTCAAAGCACACACAAAGACGAAAGCAATAAAGAACACAAGCGATTTAATGTGGTTCGGTCGGTATGACCTATGTCCACATACTGCAACTAGGGATATTTTTATTATTAGGTGCTCAAGAAATTACAAGTACATGACATCATATATATAGGGACTAATCTATGGTTACAAACTTAATCAACAAGTTAACCCATTGTGGGCCCAGCCCAAACTTGCACAGGAGGCCACCTAGGGTTGGCCGACTTCCTAAGCCTCCACACACATGACAATCTCTCACTTGGTGGCTTTGGCAAACTCCAAACTGTCTCCGTCTTCACTTGTATTTCTGTAACTTCTTTCCTTCTAGTTGCAGTCGCCTTCTCATCTTTATTCCTGAAGGCCAGTTGAAGCTATGCATAGCTTCAACTTCTCTAAGGTAACCACCTTAGTCATCATATCAGCTGGATTTTCTGTTCCTTTAATCTTTTCAAGCTTTAGGGTACCATCACTAATTAACCCCCTGATAAAGTGATATCTCAGCTGAATATGTTTTGTCTTGCCATGAAACACAGGATTCTTTCCCAGATGTATGGCACTCTGGTTATCACAAAATAATGGACTGTCAGACTGTTTCTTTCCAAATTCTTCCAGAAAATTCTTCAACCATATGAGTGCTTTGCTGGCTTCAGCAGCAACCATATACTCAGCTTCAGTGGTTGAAAAAGCAACGCTCTTTTGTAGCCTATACATCCAACTAACCGCGGTTCCTCCCACTGAAAAGATGAACCCGGTTGTGCTTTTATAAGATTCCTTGCATCCCTCAAGGTCTGCATCTGTATAGCCCCTTAGAACAATATCTTTGCATGAAAACAATAACCCCATCTTTGAAGTGCCTTTCAAATACCTTAGCAGCCATTTGACTGCCTCCCAATGTTCCTTGCCCGGATTAGACATATAACGATGTTGAAGCACTTTCCTGTGACAAACACTCTGGATAGATAGAGTCTTAGTCTTAGGTTGTTTTGTCTTGTTTGTAATTGTCTTTGTATGTAATAGTCTTTATGTATTAATTTATCGAGTTGTATTTACTTTTACATATTGAATGTTGTAAAATTCTCCAAGTGTTTTGCGCACTTGTAAGTGCGCAAGAGAAAGCTCCTGCGTACTTGGCAAGTACGCAAGAGTAACTTTGCGTACTTGCTAAGTACGCAAGAGCATTTTGCCATGCGCACTTGCTAAGTGCGCATGCATCATGTCTTGTATAAATAGGATAGGTTGACAGAAGTTAAGTACGCAGACATTATAGCAAATACGCAAAATTGTAATCTCAGTGCTTCTCTCTATAACCTTCAAGTGTTTATAATACAAAGAATGTTTAAAGTGTTTTCTCTTGTCGGTTTACTTTGTTTAGCTAGACTCTCCGCCTAGTCACGGGTATTCCGCACCCGGTCCGACTAGTAGACCCACTTGCATGTGACGATCCGCCACACCCGAGGGACCTACAAGTGGTATCAGAGCTTTGCTCCTGATTTCGAGTGTTGTGAGTGAGTTTGGAGAGTTTCTACCGAGTTTTTACAAGCAAAAAGAGGTATTTTTGTTGATTTTTGTGATAAAATAGGGGTAGCTCTTGAGCACTATTTTAGAAGCAAAAATCACTAAAAAACTGATTTTTGTTGTGTATTTGAGTGTTTTGAGCATCAAAGGTTGGTTAGAAACAAGTTTCTGACCCTTTGGCTCATTTTCATTGATCATCAGTCCAATTTTTACCATCTCCGGCGATTTTCAGGTGACCGGAAAAGTTTGGTGAAAGTTGCTGAAAAGGTATCCTACGTACTTACCATTTCTGGCAAAAAGTATAGTTTTGTGCGTACTTACTAAATACGCAAGACTTATCTCCTGCGTACTTACAAGTACGCAAGACTGATCTTGTGCGAACTTAAGTTATATCCTGCGTACTTATTATTTACTCCTGCGTACTTACAAGTACGCAAGAGCAAATCTAAATACGTAAGACCATTTCTCAAGTGCGCAAGGCTAAAAATTAAGTGCGCAACTGTGTCTGGTTTTTCTGAAATTTGACTAAGTGTTCACTATGTTGAATCGTCATAATTTGGGAAACCTGTTAAATTATGATAATGAGATTGGTACACCACAGAAACCACCAAAGTTGCTGAACGTGAACGATTATTCTAATTGGAAAGCACGGTTTGAGCACTACATTTTGTATACCGACTCATCTCTATGGATACCAATCCTTGAGGGATATAAGCATCCCACACACATCTATCTTGATGAAACCATGCCCAAACCTATCTCTAAGCTTTCTGACGAAGAAAAGAAAGCTTATGACCGAGAAAAGAAGGCACTTGGTTCGATCACTATGGATTAACTCGGGAATTGTTCCACAGTGACAATTCTAAGGATCTCTGGAAAGCTTTACAGAAGAGATTCGAAGGAAATAGTGACATCAAGAAGAGTAAGCGGGATCTTCTCAGGAAGCAGTATGAGTGCTTCAGATTTTTTGAGAACGAATCTTTAGATGACCTCATCTCTAGATTCTATCATTTACAGACTGAGTTGAAGGCTTTTGAACTCAGGTATCCAGATGAAGAGATGGTGGAAAAGTTTTTGGATGCTCTACCACCCAAATTTGAGATGTACACAACCCTGATTAGGGAAAATCCTAAATTCTATGAGTTGACAGTAGAGGAGGCAATAGGAAAGGTTCAAGCTCATGACATGAACCTAAGAAGAAAGGAGAGCTCAGGAAGACCCCAGATACAAGACCCTTCTATGTATCATGGGACGACTTCTACATCCAAGTCATCGGGCTCTGGAATTGCCCTCTTCACTGGATACCCTACTGAAGAAAACCACTCAACTAGTTGTGGTGGTCATGCATTCTATGCTTCAGGATCAGGGTTGGGATCTCATCATCAGAATACCTCAAGAAATCCTCCTGCTACATCTTCAGCTAACCAATCAGCTATAGTCAGAATAGTTGAAGATCATGTAGCATTATTCTCATCTTGTATGCTTGCATATGAGAATTTCATAGGTGGCAAACTTACTGATCCAGAGACGATTGAAGAAGATTTTAATCAAGTGGATCCTGATGATATGGAGGACATGGATATTCAATGGAATATGGCCATGCTATTGAGGAGAGCCAAGCGTTTCCTGAACAGAATAGGAAGAAAGTTTATTGGCGGGCATCCTAATGCCAAGGTCACGTTTGACAAATCTAAGGCCAAATGCTACAAGTGTCTGAACTATGGACACTTTGCTTGTGAGTGTCAGAAAGACAGAGCACCTGCCTCTGGTTTTACCCGACCCAGCCAAGGAAACAGCCATGGCCACAACAACTCAAACCACCACAATCAAAGACAAGCTGGAATGTCCAATGCACTAGTAGCCCAACATGACGAAAGCTTTTATTGGGGTGTTCATCTGGAGGATGCCATCATCGCACAAACCCAGGTTGGTCTCATGGCTGATATCATGGAGATGATGGAAGCAGAGAAAAGGGAAGCTTCTATAGTTGACCTAGAAGAATCTACAACTGCTGCTACAGAGGAGGTGAAGGAAGCTGAAGAAATGGAAGCTCCTATAGCTGATAAAGAGGAATCGACGACTGCTGTTACTCTCATGGCCATTGGAGAAGCAACAAGTTCATCTTCTGAGGTAGATTCTAACCCTTTCTCTGTTATTTCATGTTCTAAATGTCTAGGGCTAAAACTTGAAAATTCTAGGCTCCAAGACAAAATTGAACCCCTAAGTATGGCAGCTCTAAACTATAAAGAAAATGAAAATCGATTTAAAGATTCTATTGAAACGTTGAGAAAAGAAAAATGTGAATATTCTTTAAAAATAAGTGATCAACAGCTTCACTTAGATGTTGCATACAGGGGGTTGGAAAAACGGGACAATGAAATCAACAAACTGCAAAAATAGATCTTGCAGTTAAAATGTACAAATGAGAAGTTGAAAAACTCTCGCTTTGTGGTGGAACACTACGAATCTGTAGTGAGACAAATGAATGGGTTAGGGCTGGGTACTAATGCCATTCCTCCACCGGTGAGCGGGAAGTTTGTCAATAGCTTAATAGACTTTGATCTCACTTGTGTAGATGAGTCCTCTGATAAGGATGATTCTCCTAAAAAGGATGAATCATCAAGTAAGGCTAACTCCACATCTAGTGAGGAGTTCGTTACTGCTTCTGAAGACGGGTCGGTTAACTCTTGCCCTGAAGGAGTAGTATCTGAGGAGTTTCTGACTGAACAGAAAGTAAAGAAAAATGTTATCACTAATAGTGATAATTGCATTTTAACTGAACCTGATATCATTGAAACAAATGATAATCTAAAGGTAATGCTTTATGGGGGTTATAAAAGTCTTAACCAAGCAAAGAAATAAGCTTTTTCAGATCACTATGGGCTTGGGTATAAAGAAAATTTGGAAAAATACTATACCCCCAAAAACCAAACTGTAAAGGTTCAGACTAATGTTCATAAACAAACTCCTCCTTCTCATAATGCTGAGTTATCTAAGGCGAGATCTAATGAGCCTTACAAGAGAACTTATGTAGACAAGAGGAATTGTTTTCACTGTGGCTTGGTTGGTCACATTATTGTGAATTGTCCTTCTAAGAACCAAGGGAAACGACATGTTGTTACACAACCAGCTGTTATCCCCAGGTCGCCATCAGTGAAAGCTCCCAAAAATCCAAAACAAAATGTGGTGAAACCACGAGTCAAACCTATGGTAAATCCTAAGATAAAGTCTGAAGCTAAACCATCTGTTACAAGAAAGGTAACGCAACATGCTGTACCATGAGTATCTACATCTGGTAGTACACGTACTGGTGAGAAACCTGTGGCGAAACTCTTAAAGCCACAGAGAAGAAGAAGAAACAAGAGGTTGAGAAAGCTGGAACAGCTGACTTCAGTTCAATCAGGTGAAGCTTCCACAAGTTCACCTGCTGTTGTTGAACCAAAGTCTCCTGTTCCGGTTAAGAAACAGAAGAGATCCTGGACTGCCAAATCCAAAACCTCTCAATCTCCTAGTTCTATTTCTTCTAAAGATTCATCAATTTTGAACAGTCATCATGGCTGTGAGTTAAAGGAAGTAGTTTATTTTGAAAAGGATGGACGACCCAAGACCACAATGGCTTGGGTCTCCAAATCTAACTAGTTCTTTTGCGACTTGTGTAGGGACGTCCGAAGGGTACTATCTCTAACCGCTGGTATGTAGATAGTGGATGCTCCCGGCACATGACAGGAAACATGGCCCTGCTTCAAGATGTTAAACCATTCAGAGGCGGCTATGTGGCCTTTGCCGGAGAAAAAGGCGGTAGCATCATGTGTCAAGGCGTGGTTTCGAACGGTTGTGTCAGCTTTGACAACGTCAACTTTTGCGAGCAGCTGAAGCATAACCTGTTGAGTGTCTCCCAAATGTGTGATAAGGAGTACTCGGTGATGTTTGACAAGTCAGAATGCCTGATTCTCAAACCTGGTTTTGAAGTTCCCGAAGACTGGATCCTTATGAGAGCGCCAAGAACAAACGACATCTATCAGATCGATATGAGCGTGACAACAACCACCTCATCAGTTGCTACCTGTTTGCTTACAAAAGCGACAGAGCTTGACTCCATCTTGTGGTATAGGAAACTCGGACATATCTCGTATCGTAAAATGAATCATCTTGTCCGAAACGGTTTGGTAACTGGGGTTCCTAAGCTGAGATTTACCGTTGTAGATGACTGTATGCCTTGTAAAAAGGGCAAACAGCAACGGAAGTCTCACAAGCCCAAGCTCCAAAACTCTATTGATACCCCTTTGGAGCTATTAGACATGGTTCTGTTTGGCCCCATAAGTATCAGGAATATTGGAGGTAAGTCGTTCTGTCTAGTAGTAACTGATGATTTCTCATGTTTTTCTTGGGTGCATTTTTTAGGTACTAAAGACGAGACTGCTGATATTCTTCAATACTTGATCCTGAGCTTGGAATCTCTTTGCAAGCTGAAAGTTAGAAGGATAAGGAGTGACAACGGAACTGAGTTCAAGAATAATTTGATGGAGCTTTTCTGTCTCAAGAAAGGGATCCGTCACGAATTCAGCGAGCCGTACACGCCTCAGCAGAATGGAGTTGCTAAACGGAAGAACAGAACACTGATTGAGACTGCAAGGACTATGCTGTCAGATGCAAAGCTTCCTGTCACTTTCTGGGCAGAAGCCGTTAATACAGCTTGTCACGTCTTAAACAGAGTTCTGGTTGTGAAGAGGCACAACAAGACTTGTTACGAGTTGATCAACAATCGACTCCCCAATCTTGATTACCTAGTTCCTTTTGGTAGTCCCTGTTCCTTGTTGCTACAGTACAAAGACCGCCAGTCTAATTTTCATGCAAAAGCGGTGGAAGGCATCTTCTTAGGATACGTTGCCAACTCGCCTTGCAAGAGAGTGTACAACATAGGAACTCGTACTGTCGAGGAATGGTTCGAAGTGGATTGTAGTAAACACAACATTCCACCTGAATCAACAGGTCCAGCTTGGGGTTTTGATTATGATGCGCTATTCATGTCATTCAATCTTCCTGATCTATCTGCAGTTTACGCCGCAAATGTTTATGAATTATTGGGTGGCGACAATGACTTCAGCTTCTCTACTCGTGCTACTGTACCGATTATAACTCCTGATTCCAATGCTGCATCTGCATCTGGAACTCATGACAGTGATAACAGTGAAGATGTTCTTGTTGGTGGAGATGACGCTCAAGCTAATCCTAACACAACTATAGGAAATGAAGCTCCAGCTGATCCAATTAACATTGAATCTTCTTCCTCTGGAACACAGGAAATGGGGGAGTTAAGCACGAATCTTGATCCAGAAATTCAGGAACCGATTGTACCGGAGACGAGAGTACATAGGAATCATCCAATCGACAATATTATTGGTGATCCTTATGCCGGTGTTCAGACTCGTCATCGAACCATCACTGAGAACACCAGTCTTTACACAGAGATACTTGACACTGGTGTCATGGAAACATGTCTGCATGCTGCATTCGTGTCCCGGTTAGAGCCGAAGAATGTGAAGGAGGCTCTCACTGACAACTGCTGGATTGAGGCGATGCAAGATGAATTGTCTCAATTCCAAAAGTTGCACGTGTGGGATTTAGTTGACTTACCAAAAGGCTTTCAGCCAATTGGAACCAGATAGGTGTTCAAATGCAAGACGGATGATCGTCATGTTGTTGTGAAGAACAAAGCAAGGTTGGTTGTTCAGGGTTTTTACCAACAAGAGGGCTTGGATTACACGGAAGTATATGCCCCAGTTGCTAGAATTGAGGCCATTCGACTGTTCTTGGCTTATGCCACATATGTCGGCTTCAAGGTCTATCAACTTGATGTGAAGAGTGCTTTCCTTTATGGTAAAGTTCATGAAGAGGTCTATGTCACTCAACCTCCCGGTTTTGAAGTGTATAAGCTCGACAAAGCACTTTATGGTCTTCATCAAGCACCGCTGCATGGTATGAGACATTATCTAAGCATTTACTGTCTAATGGTTTCGACCGTGGACAGATTGACTCGACTCTCTTCATTAGTAAAGCAAGAGGTGACATTCTTCTTGTACACGTATACGTCGACGACATTATATTTGGATCTACCAATGAAGGGATGTGTAGGGAATTCGAGCAGGTGATGAAGTCCAAGTTTGAAATGAGTAATATGGGTGAATTGTGATTCTTCCTGGGTCTGCAAGTCAGTCAAAGAGAGGATGACATTTATCTACATCAAACCAAGTATGTGCAGGACATCTTGTCAAAATACAAGATGAATGATAGCAGTACTTATAACACACCTATCCCAGTCAATCATGGTCTGCATCCTGACAAAGATGGAAAGGATGTAGATAGCAGATTGTACCGTGGGATGATCGGATCACTTATGTATCTCACAGCTTCAAGACCCGATATAATGTTTGTTGTGTGCTTATGCTCAAGGTTTCAGTCACAACCGAAGGAGTCACATATGATATCCATGAAGAGAATTTTCAGATACCTAAAAGGGAAACCCCGATTAGGTCTTTGGTACTCTAAGCAGCAGTCATTCGACTTCAAAGCCTACACTGATTCAGATTATGGCGGTTGTAACCTTGACGGAAAGTCAACTTCTGGTGGATGTCAATTTTTAGGAGACCGACTGGTCTCCTGGCAGTGCAAGAAGCAGTCAACGGTTTCTGTCTCAACTTGTGAAGCAGAATACATTGCTGCGACGAGCGGTTGTTCTCAGATATTGTGGATTCAGCAGCAATTGAGAGACTACGGCTTGAACTTCACTGGGACTCCTCTATTCATTGACAACAATGCCACCATGTCCATCACAAATAACCCGGTGAAACATTCCAAAACTAAACATATAGAGATTCGCCATCATTTCATCCGTGATTGTGCTGAAAAGCATTTAATTGAACTTGTAAAAGTTCACACGGATGACAATCTTGCTGACCTTTTCACAAAGGCATTTGATCGATCCCATTTTGAGCATCTTGTCAACTTGATAGGAATGTTCAATCCTGAGTGAAAAATAATTTTTCTTAAATCAATTCAATTCATGGAAGGTAAACTTTATTTCTTTTAAATTTTCTGTATAGTTCTTTTAATTTTCAAAATATTTTACAAAATCAAAAACAAAATAGAAAATGAAGAAAATTTCAAAGTTAACTTGAGAAAAGAGGAAATGATAGTACATCAGAAATGATCTAAACGTCACAGACTGCTCATAGGGGAAATGATTGTGTCATGCTTACTTAATTGTTTAAATTGTTATGTTTTTAATCTGCTTATTTACAAGTAATTTGAATTTTCAGTAGGCTGTATGCGTCTTTGAATCACTAGTAGTGTGGAAACTAAACCTAAATTACAACTGTGATTTGAACCCATGTTTGCAAGTGTGTGTGCGTAAAAGAATAGAAAAGATCATTATCAGATAAAGGATGTTAGATTTTGGCAATAATTTTCTTTTGAGGTCAGTTTCGGGTTATGTCGTTAGCACAATTAATGCGGTTCATCTCACTACCCATACTCACAAGTATGCAAGGAGAGATTGAATCAAGACATGTCTCTACATTAACCGTTGAGCATGTATTCACCCTTGAATCACTTCTGATTCATTGAAATCAAATCCAGATAAAAGTTGGATCCCCTTACCTTAAAACTCAAACACCATATATATTATCCTGAATCATCATACCGATATTCAATGAAGAAAATCAAATGAAACCAAGACAAATGAATCACTCGATTCTGAATCTTATGATTCCTGATAATCCTTATGGATTCTGCTTGATTTTTCCTGTGCTAATAGATGTAACTTCATTCTGAAAATTTAGAAAATCATTGGGAAAATCTTAGATGCCTTAAGATAATGAAATTTACATTATTGTAGCATATCAGTGGGGTACACGTTGTATATCTTATAATTAATACCTTAATACACAAGAACGTGATACAAAGATGCTTATAGTTTCAAATCTTATAATATTGTCAATTTGAATTACTTGTTTATGTGCTTATTACGTATGAATAAATAGTAATCCATGACATGATCCTATATTCTTTGATGTTTATATTGTATCGTTTTTGCTAAAAGATAGCCTGATATGATCCTCTGCTCGTGACTTTGATCAAAAATAGTTTGTGTGAATACTTGTATATTTTTATTAGAAAAGATCAAAAAGATTTTAAGTTTATGCATAGTTCAATTCTACTCAGAAAAACCTAAAATATTTGTGTTTAACCTTCCTGAATTGTATTTGAATCCTCTTGATTGAATATTTTTAACTTGTTCGTTATTTGACTTGAAAAACTTCATAAATTTGAGTTGAAAGTTTGCGCACTTAAGGGTTTGTGCGTACTTGTAAGTGAGCATGAAGTAAGCCCTGTGTATTTAATAAGTATGCAAGAGTTAAGTCTTGCGCACTTGTAAGTACGCACGAGTTAAAACGTGCGCACTTGCTAAGTATGCACGACCTTTTTGCGTGGGGTATATAAACCGGACTTAGAAAATTTTCAGAACCTTATCACTTTCAAGCCGGTTCATATTCCCTCCGACTTTCACTCGAAAATTCAAGTTCTCCAATCCGGTTTTTCGTCCCATTGCTAGTTTCATCACTTCATTACATCGATTTGGTGAGATTTTAGGCTTAATCCATCCACAAAAATCTTGATTTTGGACCGATTATCTTAGGTTTTTGTTCGAGATTTTTAGACAATTTTTGGGTTGTTTGGGTAATACCTAATAATTAAAACTTGTTAATAATCATTAATCGATCACTAATCGACCTTTAATCGTCCATTCGAGTCTTTGATTTTGACTTTGGACTCGAATTTGAACCGACAGTTGCTTCGTTCGACTGTTAGAACAAAATAGGTCAAGATTAGAAGGTACTTGGTGTTGATATTGGTCCCATAAGGTAGAATCTTCTATTCCGACCTAGTGGTGACCCAATACACAACAATTTTTTAACATTGGTTGAATTTCAAATTTCTGAATTTTTCCACCAAGTGCGTTTCCTGCGCACTTAACAAGTACGCAAGAAGCACTTCATGCATACTTGTTAAGTACGCAAGAGGAAACTCCTGTGTACTTGCTAAGTACGCAGGACCAACACTTGGCAAAAATTCCTAAGTCTGAAATTTTGTTCATTGAGTAACTGCTATACTGTGTCGTGTTGATTCATTTACAATGATACGTGTTGTTCTAATTATGTTTTCTGTGTGTTCTTGCAGATCATGGCTCGGGCATTTACTAACGAATTCAACCTGTTAGCTAACACTGAACCTGAATGGAAGGGTGCAGCACTGCAGTACAGAGACATAGTTGATTTCTTGAACCGTTCAAGAATCAGCTACGCCATTTCTGCTGACCCGATCATGTCAAGACCCTACCTCGATCAGTTTTGGGAGACTGCGGAGCACGACTGCACGGTAACCCCCAACGTTATAAGGGCTACCGTTGCTGGTCATGCTATTGCATTCTCTGAAGATACTATAAGAAGGGTCCTTCAATTCAGAGATCTCGCAACTGACCCGACAGCCTATCCAGACTACTTTGTGGACGACTGTTGGAGACAAAGAATGGGCTATGTCGGTGCGAGGGACTATGCTTCATACAAAAAGATGTGGGTGTTAGACCAATGGAGATACTTCGCCCACGTCATGATCATGTGCATCTCATCAAGAAAAGCTGGGAAAGATGTCATGGGTCATGACCTTGCAGCAGCCATGGTCGGCCTTTCCCTCAACAAGGGCTACAACTTCTCCCGCTACATCATTAAGGCCATCAATGACTAGATAAACACAGCGGAGAGGTTTCGGTTCTTGTTATACCCTCGGTTTGTGCAACTTCTGATTAATGACGCGTTGCCAAACCTTCTTACTATAGGGGAGAGACTGCAAGTAAAGAGGGTTGACAAAAGAGTATTCGCCCAATTCCTAAAGCCAGGCAGTGTAGATCCTACCCCTGTGCATACAGAACTCTTTGGCCACCTCATCAATGAAGCGTATGTGGCCCCAGGTGATTGGAGATGGTACAGTCACGACTCGGAGCCGGAATTGAGTGAACACTCCAACGAACAACAAGAACAACAAGGGGAGGAAATGGAGAGTGATGATGGATCGTCTGATGATGGAGACGACGAAGGAGGAAATGATGGTGCTGAGGGATCCGACTCGGAAGCGACTGAGTCAGATTCTTTCGATTCCGATGATGCACCATCGCAGGTACACCCGAGGAGAACGGCTAAGGTAACCCTACCTGAGTCGTCCTCCAAGAGAAAGCGACAGTCCTCTAGCAGCGAATACGAGCCAGACTCTGACTCTGACGCTGCTATACAAAGACAAAGAAGGGAAAGCATTCACAAGAACAGGGGCGATAGGCAACAGCCCTCTATCCCTAGTGAGGTGGAGGCTCAGCAGCCAGTAGAAGTGTCAGCTGCTAGTCCTGATTCAGCCTCCACCCCACCTTCACAGCAGCTTTACCGTAGGAGGAGGAGGCCACAAGTGCAAAGTGAAGTGGCCGTCACTACAATAACAGAAGTGATTCCTGTGATAGTGACCCTCCTTACCACAACTGTTCAGGTGGCGGTGACTACTCCAATTCTCACGGAGTCAGTCACCATCACCCCTACCATTACCCCTAAAACACTCATCACATCCTCCATCCCAACCACCACCACTAAGCCTTTAAGTCAACCCTTCAACTATGGAGACTTCACACAAGGGTTTGAATTTGATACCATATTCTCCTCCCCTACTCATAATGCCGAGACTTCCTCATCCAGACATCCTGATCCGAATGATGCAAGGATAGATGTTCTGGAAACCTAAGTTGCTGACCTACTGGAGACTATTCAGAAATCAAAGGAGGAGTCTGACGCTCAACGAGCACAGATCAATTCTTTGGGAGACGAAATCAGAATCCTTCGTAGCCAGAGAACGGGGACTGAAGAACCCAGAACGAGCTCCTAATCAAGACAAATGAAATGCTTCTGGGTCATGGGTCGTCCTTGGAGCTGAGGTTTGACGCTCAAAGGAAGGAGCATGAGCTGATGGTCAAGCTGATTGTTGATCTGACCAAGAAGCTTGATGCTCAGGGGGAGAATGACAAAGAGAAAGAGAAGGAAAAGAGGTCTACTGGTGATGAGGCGTGTCATCCTGTCGACTTGACTAAGGATGACGACAAGGACAAGGATCCCGAAGCCGGTCCTAGTGGAGGTGAGCACCAAGCTTTAGCAATGGTGCCCATCTCTGCTGTTCCAATGGCTCAGGGGGAGTCGACTCATTAAGAGAGTGGTGATACCTCTGGTGGTGGTAGTGGTGATAAAGGAAAGTCAGTGGCTGAAGTGCTTAAGGACTTATCTGATGATGAGATCCTATATCTAGAGCCTGACTATTCCAATGAAGCACAAATCGATGCTCTCTTTAATCTGGAAGAAGGAGAGATCGACTCTGGTGAAGATTGGGATGATGATGACGAGGACGTTGTAATCGAAATTCCCAAGGGTGACAGGGAAGGAGAGTACGAGCTAGAAGATGGAGAGATCTTTGAATTTGGGGAAGGAGAGTACGAGCTAGAAGATGGATAGATCTTTGAATTTCCATCCTTCGACGCTCCGCTCGACACAGGTTCAGTCGAGCATGCTAGTAATGTAAAAGCCTCGACTGAAGCCTCCCCAGTTGACCCTGCACCTGTGGACCCAGAGGCACCGAAAGAAACAGACATGCCTTCTACTTCATCAAAGGGTCCAGCTCCTGTGTGGCAAACGACGTCTATAATAGACAAACACGGAGCAACAGGGATGATCTTGGCTGTAAGGTTCGAGGAGGATAAGCAGTTGTTCGCAATCAAACGATCTAGCGGGGTTCAATACTTGAAACCCACCAGTGAAGCGTTCAGCTACTTACCCAAATACGACCTAGTGAACCTAGCAAACCAAGAGCTGCTAGGTCATTCCAATCACGCAGTGGCGATAGGTTTGTGGGTGGTTCTGCAGCGAGAAGCAAGATCAGGGAAGTTCGAGATATTCAAGCTTCAAGTGCCCAAGAGAGTCATGGATAAGCACGCTATACATCCTGTGACTAAGAAGCACTTAAATAAATTGGTATACAAGCCAGTGCGATGTGAAACTAAGATTCCCCTGAGCAAGTTATCTCAGAATATTCTTGGTGACATGTGGTACTGGTACGTAGATCCAAAGGAGGGCGAGGCTGTGATCATGGGTAAGGGACGTTCAGAGAGCGGGAACATAGTGCCAAAGGAACTGATCAGAATATTTGATAAAGTCTGCTTCATCAACTTTTCTGTGAAAGATCTGGAGGTACTAGCAGAACGGTATTGCGTCTACACTGATGAATGGACAAAGCTCCTTGCTTCTAAATATGACAAGGTGATTAAGTTCTACCTTGATTACAAGAAAAAGATGGAAGCTAAAGATCAAGCGCTGTGAAGACTGAAGATGTGAAGACCGAAGACTGAAGATTATCCAGAGCTGTTGTCAAGGGGGAGTTTGTTGAAGCACTTTCCTGTGACAAACACTCTGGATAGATAGAGTCTTAGTCTTAGGTTGTTTTGTCTTGTTTGTAATTGTCTTTGTATGTAAAAGTCTTTATGTATTAGTTTATCGAGTTGTATTTACTTTTACATATTGAATGTTGCAAAATTCTCCAAGTGATTTGCGCACTTGTAAGTGCGCAAGAGAAAGCTCCTGCGTACTTGGCAAGTACGCAAGAGTAACTTTGCGTACTTGCTAAGTACGCAAGAGCATTTTGCCCTGCGCACTTGCTAAGTGCGCAGGCATCAGGTCTTGTATAAATAGGATAGGTTGACAGAAGTTAAGTACGCAGACATTATAGAAAATACACAAAATTTTAATCTCAGTGCTTCTCTCTGTAACCTTCAAGTGTTTATAATACAAAGAATGTTTAAAGTGTTTTCTCTTGTCGGTTTACTTTGTTTAGCTAGACTCTCCGCCTAGTCACGGGTATTCTGCACCCGGTCTGACTAGTAGACCCACTTGCATGTGACGATCCGCCACACCCGAGGGACCTACAAATGACTAACTACCTCCATGGCTTGTGCTATGTCTAGCCTCGTGCACACCATGGCGTACATAAGACTTCCCACAGCTGATGCGTAAGGAACTTTAGCCATTTCGGCTATGTCTTCATCTGTCTTTGGCGAATGGTCTTTAGAAAGTTTAAAGTGACTTCATAGAGGAGTGCTTCTGGTCTTGGCGTCTTTCAGTTTGAATTTCTCTAACACTTTCCCAATATACTTTTCTTGAGAGAGTGTCAAAGACCCGTCTTTTTTCTTGGAAATACTCATCCCGAGTATTTGTTTAGCAGCACCAAGGTCTTTTATCTCAAACTCTTCAGACCTTTGCTTCTTCAGCTTCTTAATAATTTTCATATCAGAACTAGTGATCAACATATCATCCACATATAGGAGGATGATGATGTATGACTTATCAAATTTCTTTATGTAACAGCAGTGATCCATCTCACATCTCTTGTACCCGGATCTACCCATGAAGTTGTCAAACTTCAAGTACCACTGTCTAGGAGCTTGTTTCAACCCATATAAGCTCTTCTTTAACCTGCAGACCATACATTCTTTTCCAGTAACCTGAAAACCTTCAGACTGTACCATGTATATGTCTTCATTCAAATCACTGTGTAGAAAGGCAGTCTTCACATCTAGCTACTCTAGATGAAGACTCTCAGCAACAACAATACTCATGACCAACCTGATAGTAGTCATCTTCATAACCGGAGAGAAGATTTCATTGTAATCAACTCCCAGTTTCTGTTGAAACCCCTTGACCACTAACCGTACTTTGTACCGTTTGGTTCCATCGTGTTCATCTTTGACCCTGTACACCCATTTGTTGTGCAACGCTTTCTTACCGGGAGGAAGCTTTGTAAGCTCCCATGTTCTGTTCTGTTCTTTTCTAGTGACTTCATATCATCCTTCATTGCAATCTCCCACTACAATGAATCTTTCAAACTAATAGCTTCAGTGTAGCACTGTGGTTCTCCATTCTCTGTTAACAACAAAAAATTAGCAAATGGAGAATATTTCTCTAGTGGTGCAGTGACTCTAGTGGATCTCCTGACCCACTGAGTCTCAGGATCGGGAGGAGTAACCGGTGGATCTTCAGTTTCTTCTTCATAGCTTTCACTATCGGTTGAATCTTCTTGAGTTTCAAGCTCTGAGCTCCCACTGTTGGGAATGTCTAATGGTGCTTCACTGTCATTAGTTTTCTTCATCCTAGCATCAATAACAATGTACTATTTCTGAACTTCAGGATTAGTACCATTCCTTTCTTTGTATAATTCAGCTTCGTTGAACGTGACATCTTTGCTTCTGATAACTTTTCAACTTTCAAAGTCCCAAAGCTAGTAACCCATCTCATCTATCTCATAGCCAATAAAAGTACACTTCTTGGCTTTTGAATCAAGTTTATCCCTATCACCATCTTTCAACAATTTGTAAGAAGTACAACCAAATACTCTCAAGTGCTTTAGACTTGCCTCCTTTCCTTTCCTTTCCACTCTTCCTCCGGTATTTTGAAACCCAGAGGAACAGACGTTCCATAGTTGATCAAATAAGCTGCAATGTTAACTGAATCGGCCCAAAACATCTTTGGGAGCCCTACATTTAACCTCATGCTCCTCGCCCTTTCATTTAAAGTTCTGTTCATCCATTCAGCAACTCCGTTTTGCTGAGGAGTTCCTGGGACTGTCTTGATCATCCTTATCCCTTGCTTTGTACAATAATCAACAAACTCCTTGCTAATGTATTCTCCTCTGTTGTCAAACTTCAGACATTTAACCTTCAAACCAGTTTCATTTTCAACAGCAGCTTTCCAGTTCAAAAAAGTAGTAAATACTTCAAATTTATGCTTGAGAAAATAAACCCATACCTTTCTAGTAGCATCATCAATGAAGGTCACATAGTAGGATGCGCCTCATATAGATTGAACCGATGTAGGTCCATAAACGTCTGAGTGAATGAGCTCCAGTTTCTGAGCTTTCGGTGTCTGACCAGTCTTCAAGAATGTAACTTTCTTCTGTCTCCCAAGAACACATGACTCGCAAAACCCGGTTTCTACTTTCTTTAGATCTTGAAACTTTCCTTTATCAGCCAACATATTCAATCCCTTATCACTCATGTTCCCGAGTCGTTGGTGCCACAGATTGGAAGGACTCGGACCAGATGTTGCTGCATTTATACCATCAGAAGGTATCTTCACCATGTATAAAGTGCCTCTCTTCTTTCCCCGAGCAACCACGAGGTTGCCTTGGATAACTTTCCATTGACCACCCTCAAAGAGAACAACATGGCCTTGGTCATCCAGCTGACCTACCGAAATTAACTTTCTCCTCAAGTTTGTAATAACCATGACATCTTTCAATGTCCAGGAGGTTCCAAGTGTAGTCCTCAGATCCACATCACCTATCCCTGCAATATCAAGTTTCTGATCATCTGCTAAACAAACTTTACCAAAATTAAATGTTCGCAAGTTCTTTACTAGGTCCGGGCAAGGGACGGTGTGAAAGGATGCTCCTGAATCCATGATCCAAGATTCTATGGAATTTTCAACACAACAGATGAGGGCGTCATCTGGGTGTTGAGCTGCTACGTTGTTTACTTCTTTCTTGTCTTTAGCATCTTGTGGTTTAGGGCACTGGCTTCTAAAGTGGCCCTTCTCTTTGCAGTTCCAACACTCTATTTCTTTTCTGTTTTTGGATTGACCTCTTTTCCTGGACTTTGACCTACCCCTGTTATTACCCCTTTGAGCTCTTCTCCCCTTCCTTCAGTATGTAGAATAGAACTGGAAGATTCTCCAGCGTTTTTCCTATGCATGTCTTCATTCAGTATCAAATCCCGCATTACCTTGAATGTGAGTTTGGTAGTTCCAGATGAACTACTGACAGCTGTAACAGTACCTGACCAACTTTTGGGCAAAGAAGACAATAGGAGGAGAGCTTGCACCTCATCCTCAAAGTTAATATCAACATATTCGAACCGAGTGATAATAGAATTGAATTCATTAATATGGCCAGAAACAAACAAACCTTCCCTCATCTTGGTGTTAACCAATTGCCTGATGAGAAATACCTTATTGACTACAGAGGGCTTCTCGTACATGTCAGCCATGGCTTTTAACACTCTAAAAGTGGTCTTTTCTTTGACTATGTTGTAGGCAACGTTCCTTGACAGAGACAACCTTACTACTCCCAAGGCCTGTCTGTCTAAGAGGCTCCAGTCAGCCTCAGACATCTTCTCTGGCTTTGCTTCCCGTCTAATCATTGGAAGATGTAAGCTCTTCTGATAGAGCATGTCTTCAATTTGCATTCTCTAAAATCCATAATCTTGTCCATAAAACGTCACTGTCTTTACCTTACATTCTTCTGCCATTGAAACAAACTTACCGAGAAGAGTTGATCGACTCAAGACCAGGAATAGTGAACAAACACAGCAGTGGCGGCAGCCTGAACTTGTTGGCTGTTCTATTGGACATTGTCTATTCAACCAATCTCAACCAAAATCAGTAATAAACGCGTAAGAACACCGATAAAAAAGGTTTACCGGATTTGGGTTAGGCGGCGGCGGTTGACCAGGTCAACGGCAGCGGCAGTAGCAGAAACGGGACAGAAATCAGATCTGTTGGCAGCAGAGGAAAGGGATGGACATCAAGGTTGTAGACGGCTGAGACTCAGCGGCGGAACCCTAACCAGTGGTGGCGAACAACAACAATCCGGCAGCAAACGACGACGATTACAGACTTGCAGCGTGACGACAACGTTTAGTCAGAACCCTAAGCGGCGGCGGCAGCGATTTGGGAGGATCCCTAGGCGGCGACGGAACCCTAGGCGATGCTAGGGTGGCAGCGGCAGGAAGGTGGCAGCGGCAGGAGGGTGGCGGCGGATGTTGTTTGTGGTAATCGAGAGCCAATCTCTGTTACCAGTTGTGAGGTTTCAAAGCACACATAAACACGAAAGCAATAAATAACACGAGTGATTTATCATGGTTCGGTCGGTATGACCACCTCCACGGACTACAACTAAGGATCTTTTTATTAGTAGGTGCTCAAGAAATTACAAGTACATGACATCATGTATAGGGACTAATCTAGGGTTACAAACTTAATCAACAAGTTAACCCATTGTGGGCCCCAACCCAAACTTGCGCAGGAGGCCACCTAGGGCTGGCCGGCTTCCTAAGCCTCCACACACACTACAATTATCAAGGAAGTATAGTCTTAATGAATTTAGGAGTTGCTACTAGTGGGTTGTGTTAATACTGAAGAATTATTAATGCATTTACAGCCAGTGTTACAATTGATATTAACACTAAGCGGGAGCAACAATATGAACTTGCCATTGATGATACTACCACCGACACCATGCTGAAACTTGCCATTTCCCAGATAAGTTACCAATAATGAAGAAGTACCACTGCTCGGGTAAGATTACAACTTATAGACTTGCCACTACTCATCAGAATTTCAACTGCTCAAGTTACTATTGACAGAGCATATCCTACTGATAAAGATACGACCAAGCAAGCATTTGCCACTGAGCAATTGGCACTAACGACGTTGCTAATGAACAAATACATGATGACCATGTTAATGAGACTAAATACTTTTCAAATAAACAATATGCAGACTTAAAGAAGTTAAATATTTAAATTTGAAATAGCAGTCTTGTAGTAAGTGAGTTCAACTTGACCCACTGAGTAGATATCGTCATCTTGCAAGAGAAAACCGTTTCTCTCAAGTTCTTGATGTATCCTACTAGATCTGCGGACGCTTGGTGTTACAACCAATTCCTGAACTGTCTCTAGTTCAGGTTCAACAATCCTTGTTGTTCGATGGTTTCAACCTCAGGTGGGGCGGTTTGTGTTTCTTGAATTTCTTCTAAATCCGCAATATTTTCAATCGGTCTATTCATAAGGAATTCCTTCTCCAAGAAGACTCCTCTATGACCTATGAAAATGTAGGTCCCGTAGTAATCAATCGGATCTCAGAATCTGAATCATGCAACACCACATACGCGTGCGGAATCCATGTGTGTGATACTTGTGTGTGTAATATGCAATACAAAACAATATTGATCTAGAAAGGCATAAACACAAGATGTAAATATAAATTAGTTCTCTGATTTCACTAAAACAGGTGAGTACAACTTCTGACACTAGGTCAAAAGTGACCTACAACCACGCATATTCAAAAAACATCCTGCCACACTTTCGATTAAATGTGTGGCTAAAGATCATTAATCACATTTCAAAACCTTCTATCCTACTTTTGGCCACACATTTTATTTATTCATGTGACCAATGTATAACAGTTCAAAGCCTTTAGCCACACTTTAAGAAAAAAACTGACATTTAGTAGGCATACTATAAAAGTGTGGCCAAATGTGATGTACGGCCACAATATTTGTTTGTTTTTTTTGATACATGTGACAAAACCACATCTTTTCGAAACCTTTAGCCTCACTTTAGGAAAAAACTGTGATATTTAGTAGCCACCGTAGAAAAGTGTAGCCAAATGTGATCTACGGCTACAGTATTTGTTTCATTTGACAAAAATACATCATTTCGAAACATTTAGAATGACTTTAAGAAAAAAATGTGACATTTGGTAGCCACACTAGAAAAGTGTTGGCAAATGTCACGAACTGCCATATTGGTATTTGTTTGAATTTATGTGTAGCTAAAAGTGATAAATGGTCACGGTAAAATGTTTTACGTGTGGCTAAAAGTAATAAATGGACACGGTAAAATGTTTTACGTGTGGCGAAAAGTAATAAATGGACACGGTTAAAGTTTTTATATTTGACCAAAAGTAATAAATGAACACGGTTAATAGTGCATGTGGCCTATGTTCTTTCCACTTCCTGCCGCCAAATTCAATTTGTCAGAGGAAGATAATTGACCGGACGCGGGGCACACCCTCCTGTAAATACCAATTCACCAAATTTGGTTTTCATTCAACCAAAAACCTCTGTCACCCTTCTCTCGAAACAAAAAATGATCAAAATGGTGCCGCAATGGAGAGTACGAGCAACCGGTGGTGCACCACCACACTATCAGGGTAATCCAAGGCCCAACACGCTGAAGATCCACCACAAGGGCCACTTCAGAGCCACTCCCGTCGGCGAGCAGGAATACAACGGCGGCGTTAAGAGCTTTGTTGACTACGTCAATATTGATCTCTTTTCGTACAAAGAGCTTGACCATATGGTTAAAGCTCTAGGGTACACGACGGTTGGGTATTTTACCACCTTTTTCAGTATCCCATACCTGTCACTGGAGTATGCTGTTGAAATGTACAGTGACAATGATATGAGGGCTGTGGCATTTAACGAGAGGGATGCTACTAAACTCTCCCTCTACCTTGTGAGGGAGCTGGACTCCACCTTCATCTCTGATGCTCTATTTGGTCAGAGGAGGATACCAGGCGAGCACAGTGAAGGAGATACTACATGGTCCACATCCTCATCTGAGGAGGATCAGAATTTGTTATCTGATGCTAGGTTATAGTGATCTAGTTTTGAATTTATGTCTGTAATTATGGTTTTTTTGTAAAAAAATAATGTTATATATAATATATCAGTTTTTTGTTATTTGGTTGATGCATGTGATCGTTGTTTTGTTATTTCATCATATACTGACCATTTACCATATGCTGACCAATATTTGACCATTTGCAATTGGTCTATAATTGCAGCAATTGCATACCATTTGACCATATACTGATAACAGTTGACCAATTGCAAAGATCAATCAAACTAATATAAATCAAATCAAAGACATAGCAGTTGCACCGTTGACCATATCCTGAAATCCAAAGACATAACAATTGAGCAGGTGACCATATATTGACCATTTACCATATAGTGACCAATATTTAACCATTTGCAATTGGTCTACAATTGCAGCAATTGCATACCATTTCACCATATATTGATAACAGTTGACCATATACTGACCATTTGCAATTGGTATACAATTGCATCAATTGATAACGGTTGACCATTTGACCATTTTAATTTCAAATAGACACAACTGCAGGTTTTGGAGAATTACCTCACCAGCAGTTTCCCTCACCAGGTCTTCTATAAATCAAACTAATATAAATCAAATAAAAACATAGCAGCTGCACAGTTGACCATATACTGAAATCCAAAGACATAACAGTTGACCATGTGACCATATACTGACTACTTGACCATTTACCATCTATTGACCAATATTTGACCATTTGCAAAGATAAATTGTACATATTTATAAAAAAAATCAGTTCTTATACATATCAGTTATGATCTATCTAGGTCCAGCCACTTGTCCATCCTCAGAGATTCATACATGATGATCTTCACATCTGCAACAACTTGATCAAGAGGTGGTTCTTTTTGGTTTTTTAGTCCTGTAAAGTATGATCTAGTTGCAGCTGAGATTTGGTCTGCGGTTGGAGTCTCAGTTGGATTCAACGAGGTTCTTATTGGTAGACCTTTATCATCGTAGACTGGCGTGGGTGGCATCTTTTCAGGAAAGTTCTTTCTGAGATCTTCCAAACTCTTGTAGTTTTCAAAAGTTTTTCTTTCATTCCA